>JALMGA010000004.1:14785000-16035000 GCA_023333525.1 Aspidoscelis tigris stejnegeri
GCAGGAGCCCCTCCTGGCGCTCTGCTTCAGGATGGTCGTCCGAGGACTTCTCTGACGAGGGCAGCTGGGAAGATCCGGCCTCGGATGCGGAAGAAGGGCCATCGGCACCCTCAGAACCATCTAAGAAGGGGACTTCTGAATGGGACTCTGGGGAGGAAGACCTGGGGGATTGGAAGAAGGAGGCTACTAAACAAGCCCCTTTTCCCAGGCTTTTTCAGAATGAGTTTTTTCCTAAAATCCTTTCGAAAATGATGAGTACCCTGTCCCTTGACCCAGAGGTCATAACACCGGAGGACCTGGCCTCAGAGCAGGCCAAGCTTCTTCTGGCCCCGACTAGACAAAACCTTGTGGCCCCCCTCCCAAAATCTTTCAAAAAATTGATTCTTCACGAATGGGAACACCCTTCTCACTATACTAGGCTTCCCTCTATTCCAAAAAAGTTCTTCGAGCCTGAGCCCAGCAACAAGGATTTCTGGGCTGTTCCCTTAGTGGACGCACCCATTTCGGCCCTGATATCGCAGTCGGCCGCCCCCTGCCCAAATGATGCTCATTTCAAATCGCCTGGCGATAAGCGTATGGAATCTATGCTAAAGAAAACATTTGAATGTCTATCCCTATCGATGAGGTCTAATGCACACCTTTCTCTTTTTGCAAGAGCAGCGTTCAAATGGGCGGAGGCTCTTCTGGAAAGTGAATCCACACCCACCTCTTTCATCCAACCCATCAAATATATTAAGCACGTTCTGGCCCTCACTGCTGATATTTCTATGGATTCCATGCTTCTCTCAGCTAAAGCCATAGCATATTCCGTCTCGACTAGGAGAGCTTTATGGTTAAAATTCTGGCAGGTGGACGCCACCGCTAAAGCCAATTTGGCCAACGCCCCATTTTTCGGGGGCATGCTCTTTGGGGAACAAAATCTTCGAGACATTCTCGTGGAAGGAAGAGGAAAAAGGAAGTCCATGCCCTCCCTTCCCCAACCTTCCTCCAAGGGTAAAGATCGGAAATTTCGTCCATATAAGAAATGGTTTCCCCCTCCCAGGCAGACCCAATCCTTTAATCAGTATAGAAGTCCTTACAGGTATAACAGGGAAGATCAGAGCAGGTCCTTCCCTAAACCTTCCTGGGGTAAATCTAAGTACCAGCATAGGGGTCAGGGTCAGGCCAGGAGCTCTAATCAGCAAGGAAAATGACTAGATTTACTCTGTGATGATGTCTGTGTAGGGGGGCGACTCAGTTCTTTCTCTCATGTTTGGAATGCTGATGTTTTTGGTTCCTGGGTTCATAAAGTTGTTTCAGAAGGTTACAGGATCCAGTTTGATTCTCTCCCTCCTCCTCGATTCATCCAGTCCTTAAAAGGGGTTTCTGGTTCCAGAAGAAGAGAAGTTATCAAGGCCCTCAAGAAGCTCATCCTGGCTGGAGCTATAGAACCGGTCCCAACACAGGAAAGGGGACAGGGGGTCTACTCCTTTTTCTTCGTAGTTCCCAAGAAGAAAAAGGGCTGGAGGTCCATTCTGGACCTACAATACGTTAATAGTTTCATCCCCAGGGAAAGGTTCAGGATGGAAACGCTCCAATCGATCAGAGAGGCCATAGCCCCAGGGCATTGGTTACTCTCTTTTGATTTAAAGGATGCATATTTCCATGTCCCCATGAGGGAATGTTCCAGGAAGTTCCTAAGGTTTGCCATCGGCGCCTCCCACTGGCAGTTTACCGTATTGCCGTTCGGATTAAAAACGGCACCGAGGGTATTCTCCAAAACCCTAGGGAGTCTCGTAAGGGAAATCAGGGCCCAGGGCATCCCCATCTTTGCCTGTTTGGATGATGTCCTCGTTTCTGCCCAATCCCTACACCAGGCTCTTGAGTTTACTCAAATAGTAAGGGACGCCTTGGAATCCCATGGGTTCATTATCAATTTTGAGAAAAGCTCTCTTGCCCCTAGCCAGAGATTGGAACACCTGGGGGCGATTTTTGATACAAGAAACAATTTAATTTTTCCCTCAAAAGAAAGAATAATTACTTTGACCTCCTTGGCTAAGAGGATTAAAAGGAATAAAAGATCCTCTCTGGGGTCTCTCTCCTCTCTTTTGGGAAAGATGATCTCAGTTATCGATCTGGTCCCTTGGGCCAGGTTCCATGCTAGACCACTCCAATGGGCCCTCCTTCCCTTTTCCAGAGACATCATTAGGGGGGTCCACAAATCTATCAACCTTTCCCAGGAGGCCCGCCATTCCTTGTCTTGGTGGTCAGCTAGCTCCAACTTGTCTAAAGGATCACCTCTTTCCTCTCCAGACAGGACTGTGATAACTACAGATGCCAGCAAGAAGGGATGGGGCGCCCACTGCCTGGGGAGAATGGCTCAGGGGAAGTGGTCTAGGGAGGAGGCTTCACACTCCATTAATTTCTTGGAACTCAAGGCTATCTGGATGGCACTCCTTTCCTTTGATCACCTAGTCAGGGACAAACATGTGTTGATTATGACTGATAACTCTACAGCCCAAGCACACATCTCTAGGCAAGGGGGTACAAGATCCAGATCCCTAATGCAGCTATCTTCAGTGATCTTCGAGTGGGCAGAGGCTAACATCAGGTCTATCTTATCTCTGCACATCCAGGGAAAATTGAACACCCAGGCGGATTCGCTGAGCAGGCATTTCCTTCCGGCAGCGGAGTGGAGGTTAAACGAGGAAATCTTCAACTCGCTAACCAACATGTGGGGGACTCCAGTCATGGATCTTTTTGCCTCCCACCAGAACTTCCAGGTCCCTCGTTTTCTCTCTCGCTTCAGGGATCATTTGGCAGAGGGTGTGGATGCTCTGTCGCATCCGTGGCCACGGGGATTACTTTACGCTTTCCCCCCGACGCCCATGCTGTCGAGGTTCTTGGCCAGGCTCAGAAGGTCGCAGGCTACTGTTATACTAATAGCACCGTGGTGGCCAAGAAGACCATGGTTCTCTCAAATAGCCCCTCTCGTGGTGCAGGGCCCAATTTCCCTCCCCTGCAGGGGGGACCTCCTGTCTCAACAGGGAATGCTACACCCAGACCCCAAGTGGCTCTCCTTGACTGCGTGGCTGCTCAAAGGACTCTGTTGAGCGGGTGTGGCTACTCTGAGGAGATCATTGACGTCATGCTAGCAGACAAGAGGGACTCCACTAAGAGAATATATAATTCTACTTGGAAGAAATTTGTCCCCTGGGCTAGTGAGTCAGGGTTTGACCCCCTTTTTCCGTCAACCCATCAGGTTTTGTCTTTTCTCCTCAGAGGGGTTCAGATGGGTCTAGCCTTTAGCACTATCAAACGACACCTAGCGGCCATAGCGTCCGTTGTTGATACCTCAAGATCCAAACCTATAGCTTCTCACCCTCACATCCAGAAGTTCCTCAAGGGGGTAAAATCCAGGTCACCCGGGACAGTGCACCGTTTTCCCTCCTGGAAACTATACTGGGTCCTTGAGGCTCTTTCATCCTCGCCTTTTGAGCCATTGGAGTCCATATCCCTACTGCATCTTACATGCAAGGTGGTACTATTAGTGGCGTTGGTTTCGGCGCGCAGAGTCTCGGAGCTGGCAGCATTATCTATTGCCAGCCAATTTTTTGAGCTTACCCCCCATTCTATAATACTCAGGGTTCCCCCTGACTTCAACCCCAAGGTCAATTCAAGATTCCATCAGTCACAGGTTATTCACATCCCATCCTTGCAGTCAGAACAGGATGGAGCAGGTTCTTTCCATCCTTTGGATGTCAAAAGGGCTGTTTGTGCTTATATCTCTAGAACTAAATCAATAAGAAAGGCAGATGCTCTCTTCATCTTGTTCAATAGGGTTAAGCAAGGGCAGAAAGCCTCCCCGAAGACCATTTCATCCTGGATCGTAAGGGCCATTGTCCTGGCCTACAGGGCTCTAGGCAAGGAGCCCCCAAAAGATATATGGGCCCATTCCACCAGGTCAGCCTCAACCTCGGCTGCCTTCTTTCATAAGGCTTCGTGGGATGAGATATGTAAAGCAGCAACTTGGTCGACTCCATCTACCTTTACTAGGCATTATAAGTTAGACCTTTTCAGGTCAGCGGAGGCGACCTTTGGCAAAAGGGTTTTGGGGCACCTGGAAGGCATTGACTCCTCCTAGTCCCCCGCCCCTGTTTTTCTTACTGATCTTGGGTACTTCCCACTTGTAAGACATTCCTTCTTTTATTCCGTCTTCTGAGAAAGAACACCGGTACTTACCGTGAGGTGGTGTTCTAGAAGACGGAGAAAAGAAGGAATGTCGGCCCATCCCGGGACTAGGGAGGAGTCGTTCAAGGACTCTAATTGTTTGTTTTTTTTTTCTTCATAAGGGTCCACTTGTTATCTATCTCCCTTACCAGGGGCATGTTCTTTGTGTTTTTGATTGTTCTGATCCGTCATACCTTGGTATGTAGAAATGTAAATAAATAAGACAACATGACACAGTTCATATCCAGTCTCCAGTCTTTTCCTTTATTTTCGCTCCAGAAGGACTGGGGTAAGGACTAGGGGGCACCAGCTTTTATACTTCGGTGCGCCATCTGTCGCTTCCTGCAAGCAGTCGAAGATACTACCCACTTGTAAGACATTCCTTCTTTTCTCCGTCTTCTAGAACACCACCTCACGGTAAGTACCGGTGTTCTTTCCCCTGCCGTTGCAGAAGCGTTCGCCGTTACGGATGCAGTGTCCTCAAAGGGGCTCCAATGTGGCCTCCAGTGCGGAAGCCACGTCTTAATCCCTCCCCAAACAGGCTCTAAATCCGTGTTTAGAGCCTGTGCGGAAAGGCCCTAAGCCAGCACCTGCGGAGCAACTGGCAACTAGCAGTGATAGGTGGGGGAACAGAGGATGAGGAAGGTGATCAAAAGCAAGGCAATAATTCCCACTCCACTCCACGTCTTCCCCACTGCACTGTGAGTTTCACATTGCCCTGCTCTTTGTATCAGAAAGTTCCCATGATCAGGTGCGAAAGTTGGGAGTGCTCCTGGACTCTGCGCTGACGCTTGAAGCTCAGGTGGAGGCCATGGTCAAGAGTGCCTGTTCCAAACTACGGCTCGTGTGCCACTTGAAACCTTTTCTGGACAGAGGTGACTTGGCCACAGTTATCCATGCTGTGTTGACTATTGCAGTGCGCTCTACCTGGGGCTGCCCTTGAAGACAGTTCAGAGGCTGCAGCTGGTGCAGAGTGCAGCTGCTAGATTGCTGATGGGCACAGCTGGCCAGACACACATCACACCAGTCTTAAAAGAGTTGCATTGACTGCCGATTCACTACCGAGCCCAATTCAAGGTGTTAACTCTGACTTATAAGACCTTAATTGACTTGGCACCCAAGTATCTAAAGGAATGCCGACTCCTATACCAACCTGCCCATATCTTAAGATCTGGAGGGGAGGCCCTCTTGGTTGTGCTCACAGATGCTGCATAACAGATATAAAACTGAGCAACTAAACAGTTAAGTGTATTCCTCCTGTATTTATCTTTTTAACCACAACAGTATATCCAATCTTTATTTACTTACTTACATTTAAATATCTATTTATTTACATATTCTGCACTTAATTAAACAATTAAGACAGCTAAAATGCTAGTTAATTGTTTTTACTGCTGTTATGGTAAAATTAAAGAGAGATGGAAAAAGAAAGAAGAAACCTTGTGAGTAATACATTGGGGGATTATATTTAGGTGAGATTTGAACCAAAGTATTTTTAGCTTGACTTTTCTTTTGCTCCTGTGGCAAAATAAATTAAGATTTCTTCAAGGCTCCTGTCACAGCGATCATCCTACATGCTTTTTTATGTCTGAATCTCTCTTGCTATTCTATGCCAAATCCTTTCTTCTGAACCTTTCTTCTCCATCAATTATTCAGTGGCGCCCGTTCAGCCGATTCCAATATGGATGATGTATGTAAACTGCTCCGGAGCACTGGGTATTCGAGCCAAGCCGGAGCAAAGAGACCTCCAAACTACCCTGAAAGTTACTTTAGCAGGGTACCCATAAATGAAACTTTCATCAGTATGGTGATTGGCCGCCTGCGGTCAGATGACATCTACAACCAGGTGAGCTATTATATGCAGGTTGGATTTGCAAAAAAAACCATAGATGGTCATCTAAGCATAAAATATACCTTACTGGTATTTATTATTTATTCATGTAAAGCACCTCTGTATCACCTATTCATATCAAAATCTCAAGTCAGATTCTTAAAAAAAAATAATTAAAAATAAGATTAAAAACAGTGGGAAATAAAAACGTGAACATTACGAACTGGGTGGGTTTATGTTCAATGTCTCATTGCCTGTGTTTTGTCTCCTTCTACCGCGTCTCCCTTCCTGTTATAGGTTTCTGCGTATCCGTTACCTGAACATCGCAGTACGGCTCTTGCTACTCAGGCAGCCATGTTGTATGTTACACTCTATTTTGACGCGTCGATTCTTCATACACAGCAAGCAAAAATGAGAGAAATAGTGGATAAGTACTTCCCAGATAACTGGGTAAATATTGTTGTTCTAACCTAGGAAAGAAAAGGAGCAAATAATTTTACAAACACAGATCTTCCAGACTGTTTAGCCTTTGTAGCCCTAGGCGTAGTGTAGATTTAGTATATTTTAGTCTCTTTACTGTAATTAGGGAACCGAGGTCTGAAACCTGCAACATTTGGACCTCTTCAGCATTGAATGGCATCTTGTGGAAAAGGTGGATATCTCACAACAGAAGAACCACAAGGCAATCCATGAAGCTGATGAGTAGGAGTGATAGATCAAACAGAAGGACAAGTATACTTTCACCAAGAGGGTCATTGGTCTATGAAATTTGCTGGCAGAAGAGGTGGTAACAACCACCAGCCAGATAGCTTTAAAAGAGTTAGATAAATTCATGGAAGATAGTTGTATCAATGGGTACTATAATGGATGCCTAGGTACTGCCTCCAGATTAGAGAGATAAGCAGATTGCCTGTCAAAGCCATTTGCAGGGAACCGAGAGCAGCTGAATCCTAGGACTGCTAAACTGAGTAGTTACAAGACAGGACAATAAATTAGGTGAACAACACAACAGAATCCCGGAATAGCCAGATTTACTCCTTCCCCTCCCCCCTACGTATAGTGAATACCCGTAGGTTAAAATAAATAAACTCAATTAGAGCAAACAGAATCTTGTAAAGATAAAGGTGCATTCTGGTGCATTAATTTCTAGCAAATTATGAACCATATCCAACAAAAGTGATCAGACTTGGAAAAAAGCTATTCCTTTTTTCACCTGACGTTTTACCTCACTGGGCTCCGGTGCGTTCATTTAATGTGACCTCCCAGATCAGCTTGTACCAATCATTTTGGCCTAAATATTTCCAGCTCTAGTGATCACCAATTTGACTGTATGTATTAAAAATGCAGGAGCATTTCCTAGTAAGCCTTTAGTTTCATTTTTGAGACTTTTGTATAAAAGATAGAGCCTTAGCCAACACCACTATCACACACTCTGTGGGCGGGGCTGTTTGGAGGCTCTCTGCATATGCACAGCAAGGTACAAGAGGGCCTTATGTGACTTCACCCACAGAGAGGGCAGGAATGGCAGGGACCACACTTCCAGGACGAGTGAGTGTGTACTCCTCCTGTTTACCTGATTTGTTACGACTGGTTGTACCACCACTGACAGCAACAAAAGGGCTGGGCTCCCGAGATAGGGCCTTTTCAGTGGTGGCTCCCAGACTCAGACTATGGAACAGTCTCCCTCCTGAGGTGTATCAGGCACCTTCACTCGGTGTGTTTAGACGAGCTGTGAAGACGCAAGTCTTTACCCTGGCCTTTGACTAAGAAAAGGAACAGCCTTTTCCTCCCCACATTCAGACGCTGCCATGGTTTTAATATGTTTCATATGTTATTGGTTTTAATGTGTTCATTTTATATGCTGTAACCTGCCCTGCGACCCTTGGATATCGGGCGGGATACAAATGCAAATAAATAAATAATAAACTTTGCTTCTGCACCCATTCACAGGTTATTAGCATTTATATGGGAATTTCTGTGAATCTGGCAGAGGCCTGGGAACCATACAAAGCTGCAAAGACTGCTCTTAACTACACTCTGGATCTTTCTAACGTCAAAGAACAGGTTGGGAAAACACGTTATTTCCTAGGATTCACAAGGAAACTTAAACTAAGCAGCACTTTGACAAAACAGTATTTCTTGTAAGCTGTGTGCTGCCTAATGTTTCTACCCTTGGGTGCCCAAACTGCCTCCCAACAGAGGTGCCCAAACCACAGCTTCCATGACCAGCAGGAGAGATCACATGTAAGTGGCCATCTGCCAGTTGCCTTTGCAGAGCAACAAATTGGCCTTGATCTGATGTGGAAACATTTGCCTTTTGATCAAGATCAAAGGCCAATTTGCTGTCACCCAGAGAGATTACAGGCAAATCACCATTCAGCCCTACAAGATCACATTCTCTCTGAAGTCCTTTTACAAAACTCCTTCAAAGAAAGTACATCATGTGAGTGGTTAAAAAAGTAGAGCATTTATGCATGCATGTTGTATCCGTCTGGGAGCACCCGGGTTCTCTGTAGATGGAAGCGGGAGGGAATGCCTACAATTGGGCTATCTTTGTGCTACTCTTCAGGAGAGCGACAGATGGCACACTAAACGAGGCTATACAGATAGCTCTTGGTGCCAAAATCCCCAGCCCTTCAGTTGCTTTCTGCAGGAGACCTATGAAATTCTTCAGCAAGCATTCCTTCATATGGGCTGTAGGCCTCAGGGCCTTTCTTTATCAGATCCCCACTTGGGACAAGACACTTAATAAATTGCCTTTCTCGTTATAGACCTGGAAGAATGGTGTGATGATCTGGGAATATCCTGGTGTAGCCACCACTAGTTACAAAGGACCTTTTCACTCTTAGCCAAGAGAAACTCCCAGTGGATTGCAGGAACTCCATGATCTGCCTGGAACAGTCTCCAATGGTTCCCACCCATTCCTGACACTAACCTGCTGTGGATAGTTTAACACAGTGGTTCTCAACCTTCCTAATGCCGCGACCATTTAATACAGTTCCTCATGTTGTGGTGACCCTCAACCTAACTCTAACCCTGACCCCCAACCATAAAATTATTTTTGTTGCTACTTCATAAGCACCCCTGTGAAAGACTAGATCGATCCCCAAAGGGGTCACGACCCCGGGCTCTTTCCCTTTCTAAGGATATCGGGCTTAGCTGAGAGGTAAGAATGAGTAGAGCCTGCAATAGCTTACAATGTAATGAGAGATCAGACCATTACAATGTAACGAGATGTCAAAACTGAGTCAAAAGTGTCTAATTTTACATAAGGAGGCAGCGGTCGGAAAGACCTTGGCCTTAATGGCAGCCATTTTGTGCTGATCTGCACAAAGCCGGTGGCTCTTAAAAAGCCTACCTACTTTGTCCCTCCTCCCTCCCTCCCTTCTCCATTGTGATCACCTCCTGCCTTTATAAAGAAAAAGGGAAAGTGATAGTTAATGTTCTACAGCCTTGTTAACAGGAGAAAGAAGTTGTGCTATGGTGGAAACAAGACTGGGGGGCACAAGTGGTGAACAAAAGCTGAGACCTCTTTTGATCCGTGATCTGATCCAGGGAAGGTTTATATAGAGGGTGGGGTTTGAATTGCCTGCCCCAATGAAGTCAGGATATAATGGTGCCCAATTGCTGACTGCATATGGAGGGAATCTACTGAGGAGAGGAGAGAGGGTTTCTCCTCAGCGAGTTCGCATTGTAAGCTAACAGTGAGAATGCAGAAAACCAGACCTCACTGCTAAGTTTAAAAACCCTGCTTAAAACCCGCATTAAATGGCTTAGAGGAGGGAACCTGGCCTCAGTTACTAACTTCCTCTCAGTCCAAGCTATCTTAAAATATCTTCGGGAGATAAAAACAGAGGGAGAAGAATAAATAAGGTTTGCTAGCTTCATCTCTTCAGAAGAAAAGTGGGATCTAGAGCCAAAAATTCATTTTAGGAAAGCTCAAATACATTCTGTAAATTTATGATATTTTTAAAAGCACGCTTTACCAACACCTCTCAGCCAGTTTGGTCTAGTGGTTAGGGAGCCGGACTCTTATCTGGGAATACCAGGTTTGATTCTGCCATCCCCCATGAAGCCAGCTGGATGACCTTGGGCTAGTCACAGCTCTCTTCTGAGCTCTCACAGCCCCACCTACCTCACAGGATGTTCTGTTGTGGGGAGAAGAACAGAAAGCTTTGTCAGCTGCTTTGAGTCCCCTTAAATAGATGAGAAAAGTGGGGTAGAAAAGCCAACTCTCCTTCTCCTTTTTCCTTCTTCTTCTTTTTCTCCTCCTCCTCCTCCTCTTCCTTCTTCTTCTGTGCCTTTTGATTTGGGTCCTTTAGGACCTTCCTGTATCAAGGATAACACGAGTGTGGCATTTCCAGCGATAATATTCAACAGGACCCCACTGGACACTGTCAGCATAGCCAGACTTCAGGAATTATGGGAGTTCTGGTCAACAACAAGACGGGGCACAGGTTTCCCCTTTCCTGCTGTAGGCAACTCTTGGCAGCTGAGGTGCCTCTGTTCCGGACTTATGTTCCAATTTTTTGTCCTTGAAGGCCAGCAGGTCTGCTGCTGTCACGGAGCGCGTCCATACTCAGGTCCAGCAGTTCCTTAAAGAAGGCTGCTTAAGAGAGGAGATGGTGCTGGACAACATTCCTAAACTCCTGAACTGTCTGAGGGACTGCAACGTGGCAATCCGGTGGTTGATGCTTCATACTGCGGATTCAGGTATCTGTCTCCAAAATGGGATCCTGCATGAAAGGGTGTTTTTCCACTGTCACTAGAAGTACCCATTAAGTACCCATTAATGGGAACTTAATGGGTACTTTTAGTGACAGTGGAAAAACACCCAAGGACGGAATTTTCTGCATACCTTAGTTAATTAGGGCATCTTTAACATCTCATTAAGCCTGTGAAAGTCTCCTAGGCCGTGGTCACGCACCTTCAGTTTAAATCCTCCTCAGTCCATCTTCTGATCACAACACTCACACGCTTTTGTTTCTGTCTGTTTTATTTGTGGACTTTCCACCCTGGAAAGTCCAAATGGAGAGTGGAAAGTCCCCAGATAAAATGGATAGAAATGAAAGGCATGAACATCGCAATCAGAAAAGGGACTGAAGAAGGTGTGACCACAGCCCTAGAATGGCTTTAAGAGACATCCCTGCTGTCAGGCTTACAGCCTAAAAGGCATAATGGATGAGAAAAGAACTGAGAAAGAGTTAAAACCTGTGGCAGGCCATTTTCTGGAGGGCCATTTTCTCTCCCAGTCATATTGCCCAACGATGAAGGAACAACTAATGGTGGTGGTCTGTGGCAGGGTGGCATTCATAGCTTACATACACTACTGGAACATATAGAATTGGGGCAATTCAACATTTGTCATTAACTCACTGTATAACAAACTATTTTTCGTTTTAATCTGGAAAGGCTAACATAAAACTAATATTAATAAGGGACACAAACTAATCAGATTTAACCATTTAAATCTGCCTTAAGATCCGAAGATGCCCTCCTGGTTGTTCCACCAACTTCGGTAGTGAGGCTGGTGGGCACCCGGGAGAGAGCATTTTCTGTGGTGGCCCCTAGACTGTGGAATGGTCTCCCCTCCGGGGTGCGCCATGCCCCTTCCTTGTTATCATTTAGGATGGCTGTAAAGGCATATCTTTTTACCTTAGCCTTTGGCCAAGATTGATTCATTCTCCCCTCAGTTACAGTTATTATTAATACACTATTGAGCGCATGGCTTACATCAGAGCTTTTAACTATGTACCTTGTTTTAATTTGTAACTTGTTTTTAATATGTTTTTAATCTGTATCTTGTTTTTTAATATATTTTTAATATGCTGTTTGATCCATTGTCACCCGCCCAGAGACCTTTGGGTATGGATCGGGATAGAAGTGGAAATACATAAATAAATAAATTTATGCCACTCAGGGCCTGCTGGCACTTTGCTCTCTGGAATGGTATACCATTGATTAAAAGGTGCATAGTAGTTATCTCAGAGATGAGAAGGTTAAGGATACATGACAGCTATCTCAGAGATGAAAAGTTTAAAGGTACATGGTAGTTATCTTAGAGATGAGGTGGTTAAGGGTACATGGTAGCTATCTCAGATGAGATGGTTAAGAATATGTGGTTGCTATCGCAGAGATGGGAAGGTTAAGGGATACATTGGGTCCCCTAGCATCTGAAGGACTTTTGGCAGCAACTGTACACAGGGAACTTAGTTGAGGGCCCTGGGGGAAGGTCAAGGCTCTGGTTCAGAACCTCCCCTTGATCTTTCCAAACCATATTTTGATTCTTTTGGAGTCTTGTTCTTCCTGATGCTCAGGCAGCCCCTCTTTTAGAGCCTAATCCAGCGCAGAAATGCAGGGCACATTTCAAAGGAATGGTATCAGTGCCTCCTAAGAAGAGACTAATTATTTCCCTCCTTTTTTTTCTTAGCGTGTGACCCAAATAACAAACGCCTTCGCCAAATAAAAGACCAAGTCCTAACAGACTCCAAGTACAATCCCAAAGTCCTTTTTCAACTCCTCCTGGATACAGCGCAGTTTGAGTTCATCTTGAAAGAGGTAAAGTATCTTATTCTCTCCAAAAGATTTCACTTTGCTTACTTGCAGCACTAGAAGAAGCAATCTCCTTTTCTTCCTCTTGAAAGTGGATTGCCTTTTCAGCAGACCCGAGATTCATATGCTTGGGGGGCGCTTGCAGATAAAGCTGGACCAAAGTCAATATAGCCAAGCCTCTAAGACCACTCTGACCGTAGTCTCTACAACTTTGAGTGTGTCCTTCTTTTTCCATAGATGTTCAAACAAATGCTGTCTGAAAAGCAAGCAAAATGGGAAAGCTACAAAAAAGAAGGGTCAGAAAGGATGGCTGAACTGGCAGATGTCTTTTCAGGAGTGAAACCTCTGACAAGAGTGGAGAAAAATGGTAAGCAGAACAAAAAGCAACTTGCAGCCACTTTGCCAGTTTGATCTAGTGGTTAGGGAGCTGGACTCTTATCTGGGAATACGGGGTTCAATTCCGCCCTCCCCCATGGAGCCAGCTGGGTGACCCTGGGCTAGTCACAGCTCTCTTCTGAGCTCTCACAGCCTCACCTACCTCACAGGGTGTCTGTTGTGGGGAGAAGAACAGAAGCTTTGTCAGCCACTTTGAGTCCCCTTAAATGGGTGAGAAAAGCAGGGTAGAAAAGCCAACTCTTCTTCTTTCTTCTTCTTCTTCTTCTTTCTTCTTCTTCCTTCTTCTTCCTTCTTCTTCCTCCTTCTTCCTCCTTCTTCTTTCTTCCTTCTTCCTCCTTCTTCTTTCTTCTTCCTCTTCGTTTTGTACTGTTCTAACTTTTAGGCAGCGACGATCTGCTTTATGTCAAACTAGACAATGGGCCAATTTGCACCTTAATTAGGTGTGATGACCAGCAAACTTCGGGCAGCACCATTGCCGCGGCAACTGCATGATGCATCTGCGCTGTCCTGCTGCCCGCTCTGTTCACCTAGAAGATGTGCAAACAGAGTGTATCCAGTTATACTAGCTAGCAGCTACTATAGTTGCAGAGTATCTTTTCATGCTTTTCAGCTATACACCCAGGGCACAAACTGCTTCTGGTATAGAAGCAGTTCCACACAATATGAATACTCCATCTCGGAGCATCCACAGACTTTGCCTTTTCACAAAGTGCAGAAGCACCCTATGATTTTGCCTTGTCCAGAAGCCTGTATCCTCCTTGGCATCTGGTGTCAGAGACATTGCTTTCCAGTACTGGTGACATCTGTGATCTTGTTGCTTTGGAGATACCTGGAATGCGTTGCTTGTAAATCATTGTCACTGGATGTAGAACATGGCTTAGTTATATGACCTAGTTAGGCCTGTGATAAATATATGATCCTGGTAAAAACATGTTTATTCTTGACAATGAGAATTGCAGTTCAGCAACGTACAACTGTTTTGCATTCACTGATCGCAGCATATCAAGGCTTGAACATTTCAAGAAACTGTCATTAGGAATTTTATAGTTCCTAACATCAGCAACCAGGATAGATAGCTTTAAGATTAGACAGATTCATGGAGAACAGGTGTATCAATAGCTAATAGAATGGATGCCCAGGCACCCCCTCCAGGTCGGAAAGGATACCTCTAAAGTCCATTTGCAGGGAATTGAGAGCAGTTGAACGTTTTGCCCTTGTCTTCTGCATGAGACGCCCATAAGCAATTGGTGTGATACTGTGGGAGACAGGATGCTTTACTAGATGGGCTTTGGCCTGATCCAGGAGGGCTCCTTTTGTATTCTAACATGTCCTCTTGCCAAAAGAGCAGGGATCATTCAAATTCCATGATTTGTTCTCTTTCATCCAGTTAAAGCTATATACTGATCTAATACAACATGAAAGCTCCAGGCATGTCTACATGAACACGCACTTGCATCCTATATGTACGGCAGTAATGGAAAAATTTCAAACCTCAAAAAACTCCTTTCTTTTTGTTAGAACCAAACACCTGGTCTGCCAACCACATCCAAGAGCAAAATAGTGGCTGGAGGGTAAGAGCAAGATTCAAAGTGTGGAAAATTGAGAGAGAGTGCTTGGCTGCTATACTCTGTAAGGTCATCTGCACATGCAGATACGGTGCAGAGACAACATGCATTTCTGTCTCTCTGATTCCTTCAGCTGAAGTATAATAAAGGGAACAGTAGTTTCCAGTAGCGACCCTCCAATTTTTGAATAATTCGGAAGAGACTTGCCTAGCATCAAGAGTGACACGTTTCAGTGCCAGAACATCTACTGTGCATAAAAACATAAGAACATAAGAGAGGCCCTGCTGGATCTAGACCACAGCCCATCCAAATGCTCATGGGCATCTCAGAGACAAGGACAAACCTTTCCCTGCTCTTGAGTCCCAGCAAATGACATTAGAAGTGTCCTGCTTCCACCACCACCACCACAGCCTGAAAGATGTACCTAGGCATTCATTCTAGTAGCCATTAATACATCTGTCATCCATAAATTTGTCTAACCCTACCTTGAAGCGATCTAGACTGGTAGCTGTCACCACAGGGGGAAGTATTTCTTCACCCAGAGGGTCATCAGCTTATGGAATGTGCTGCCGGAAGAGGTGGTGACAGCTACCAGTCTGGATGGCTTTAAGGCAGGGTTAGACAAATTTATGGATGAAAGATGTATCAATGGCTACTAGAACGAATGCCTAGATGCATCTTTCAGGCTGAGGGTGGGGAGGAACCGGGGCACTTCTAAGGCCATCTGCTTGGACTCAAGAGCAGGAGAAGGTTTGTCCTTGTCTCTGCTTGAGATGCCCGTGAGCATTTGGTGGGCCACTGTGTGCGACAGGATGCTGGACTAGATGGGCTGTGGCCTGATCCAGCAAGGCTTCTCTTATGTTCACCTCTTCCGGTGCCAGACTGAAGCATCTTTCCATCTTCTGTTGGAAGATAAGCATGGCTCCGCTATTTGACATGCCAGGAGACAAGACTGTAGACTGTCCATCTCCAAACTGGTCTTCAGTAGATTGTGCTTCAAAGGTTTGAATAAATCAGATTAAAATTAGTAGTAAGCGCTTTGTGAACTGGGCACCAGTAGGATATAAATAGCATTTACCAAACCTTTCTCTTTCTGTCTTCCTCCATCCATCACTCCGTTTTTCATGCTGAAACAGAAAACCTGCAGGCCTGGTTTCGGGAAATCTCCAAGCAAATCATGTCTCTGAATTACGAAGATTCCACTGCGGCTGGCAGAAAAACGGTGCAGTTGATACAGGCTTTAGAAGAGGTAAGACAAGGAAAATGGTGATAGCAATCATCCCATCAATACAAGCTTTATTATCAGAAGGAATGGAGGCGAACACACCTTTAGCATATCTTGCTTTTCCTTAGAGAACAAGTCACCGTGGCCTTTGCTGCACTTACCTTTAATCTGTAATAAGGAAATGGATCTGAGAGGCTCCACCCACTGCTTGTACACTTCATCTGCATTGGACAGACTGTAATCTAGAAGACCATCACAGATCTACCGCTGGGCATTGTGGTCTACCAGCAGACCAGTGGGCCCTGGTGCAGAAGAAGAAGAAGAGGAGTTGGCTTTTCTGCCCCACTTTTCTCACCCATTTAAGGGGACTCAAAGTGGCTGACAAAGCTTTTCTGTTCTTCTCCCCACAACAGAACACCCTGTGAGGTGGGTGGGGCTGTGAGAGCTCAGATGAGAGCTGTGACTAGCCCGAGGTCACCCAGCTGGCCTCATGGGGGAGGGCGGAATCAAACCTGGTATTCCCAGATAAGAGTCTGGCTCCCTAACCACTAGACTAAACTGGCCCACATTGAAGGCACACCTCCATGTTCAAGACTTACTGGGGACCCATTTTGCCAGTGTTCCAAAGCATGCTTCCAAAATGGTTCCTCTGGTGGCACCGAGGTTAGGAAAAAACATCCCTAGCCCTTTCTGGGCCACCAGAGGCCAGCCCCAGAGTTTGTATGAGCTAGTGTGGGGGCTCAGCTGGACCAGCACTATCATGCAGTGTTCCAAACCAAGCCTTTCCATGGTCTGAACCAGTGGATCTGGATGATCCAGACCCCTGGCGTAAACCACAGAGAATTGAGCGCAGCAAGGCCCTGTATGTCATTTCTCCAACGCACAGCACTTAGCCATTGTCGCCCAGGGCATGTTGGTCTTTTACATGAAAACCATGAGCTTCAAGCCAGAGTCATTCCAAAGGAAACAGGCAAAACCTTCTCATTGCCGTCACTAATGACACACAAGTAGATCCTGAAGGGATCAGTGCCCTTCTCAGGGGAAGTCCAAAGGGAATCAGAAAAAAACCCTCAGCCTGGATCTCGTTCCCCTCTCCTTTGTAGCTGAGGATCTTCCTAGGATGAGTCTGACAGCTATTCCAGGGGTGACAGACAGGCCCAGCATGAACAATTGCATAGGTGTGTTCACCTTCAGGAAAACTAGGTTTCCCAATTGGTGTGTGTGTGTGCACTATCTCCTCAGAACTGAATGCAATATGGATAAAGTGTTATCCCAGGAGACAGAGATGTCTGCTCTGGCTTCTGATGGGTCCATCTCAAAGTGGGAAGAGGGCTCAGGCTTGAGGCCTTCCAAATTGTTTGATGTGGAGAAGGTTATTGCCCTGTTGTCAAAGGTATTTGCTGTGCTTAGTATTCAGGAACCAATGGTGCTAGTGCTCTTGTTTGTGTGATCCAAGCCATAGAATTATGCACAGGATGGTTGTATTTTGTTGGACACATGTAGGTGAGAAACCAGAGTTGATGTCTGTTGTTGCTGGATTCTGCATTGAGAGTTGGTTGGGCTAAATGATCTCCAGAGTGTTGTGTAATTTTTAAAGCATGCTGTCGTTGAGTTTCCACATGTAAGAAAATAATCAGAATCATTAAAAGGCTGGTACACGTTTCAGGAGGTTATAAATCCAGTAAACAAATCAATAAAAATTGATTTGTTTTTCACCTGAAATGTCTGGTGTTGTTTTCGTTTATGTGTAATTATTCACGTGTTTTAATTCTTACGCAGGTTCAAGAATTTCATCAACTAGAATCCAATCTGCAAATATGCCAGTTCCTTGCCGACTCTCGCAAATTTCTCCATCAGATGATCCGCACCATTAACATCAAAGAAGAAGTTCTGATCACCATGCAGATAGTTGGTGATCTTTCATATGCCTGGCAACTAATTGACAGGTATCATTCCAGGCGCATTGCATGTGATTGTTTTGTGAATCATGTCTGCTGCAGTGTGATCTATATCACCTTCAGCCTGACTTTCCCTCCTGTTCTTTCCGTGTTGGGCATGAACACTGAATGATGTTATCTAGAACAACCTAATCATCTCTGACCTGGTGTTGCTTCACTCCAAGTCGAGGTTTGGGTCAAACTGAAGTGAACAGTGCAAAACGTGGGGAAATATAAATAAAGCATAACTTGTAACAGGGGGCACCAGAAAAAAAATTACCTGTGGGATGATACCTCGTTCTTCAAGAGCAGATAGCTTTGAATGGTTGACAGCTGCAGAAGAAAACATTACCAGGCTCCACCCAGCAAATGAGGATTTACTCTGAAACTTTGCTGGCAGGAGCTGGAGCTTCAGTGGTTATTGAGTCTCCTCCTTAAGTGGACTGCCAAATGCCTGAAGTTACCTGCTCTTGAGAAATCAGGTACTTTTAAATGGGCATTGCTTTTTCTGCCAGTCCTGGCCAGTGTGGGTGAGCGGAACTGAAAGCCTTTCCCCTGGCTGAGAGCTGGTTTGTGAGCTTCCTTTTGCAATCCAGGAAACTTCCCGAGGTCAGTAACACAGACATGTTCTCAAGTCTGATTAAGGATTGTGGGTGAGCACAAGCTACAAGAAGCATTCTAATTCCACTCCATCCCAAAGCAACCTACTTTCCAGGATCTCTTATCTGCCTACCAGAGTTAACCACCAAGAGATGGAACTTTGAGTCAATGGGAAAAGCTAGACAGCTGGCTGGATGCACATCATGCTGGTCTTAAAAGAGTTGCATTGGCTGCCGATTCACTACTGAGCCCAATTCAAGGTCATAACTTTGACTTATAAGGCCCTAAATGACTTCGGCCCCAAATATCTAAATGCCTTCTCCCATAGCAACCTGTGCATGCCTTAAGATCTGGAGGGGAGGCCCTCCTGGTTGTAAAAGGAGTGGGCACCCAGGAGAGGGGCTTCTCAGTGATGGCCCCCAGGCTACGGAATAGTCTCCTCCTTGAGGTGCCCACCCCGTTTACTGCCCCTTCATTGTATATGTTTAGGAGGGCAGTGAAGACACACCTCTTTGGCCTGGCCTTTGGCTAAATGGGAACATACTGTCTCTTCCCACTTTACAAACACTGTTATTGTTTTAATATATATTGTTGTTTTAATATACCCGTATTTTCTGGTGTATAAGACGACTGGGCGTATAAGACGACCCCCAACTTTCCAGTTAAAATATAGAGTTTGGGATATACTCGCCGTATAAGAAGATGCCACTTGGCGTATAAGACGACCCCCGACTTTTGAGAAGATTTTCTTGGGTTAAAAAGTAGTCTTATACGCCAGAAAATACAGTATGTCTGATTTTAAATGTTGTTACCCATTCTGAAACCTTTGGGTATAGGGCAGGATAGAAATGCAAATAATCAATGAACTAATTAAATTAATTAATGCTCAAGAACAGAAAACAAAAGCAAAACCCAAGCCTACTGATAGCCTCTAAGGAGCTTCATGAACAAGTCTAATCTCTGCTTTCTTCTGCTGTTCACACATTACTGTGCGCACACACAAACTTATTTTTTTTAAATCTCATTCCAGTTTCACATCAATCATGCAAGAAAGCATACGAGCCAACCCATCTATGGTCACAAAACTCAGAGCCACATTTCTGAAGGTGAGTAGGAAAATAAATTATTTAGAGTATGTTTTCCAGTACCAAAATGCCGTACCATCTTCAACTCACAAGTGATTTTTGCTGTATTTATTTATTAGCACATTGTACTGGATCTCTCAATGATCAACTAAATCAAAACAAAGTTAAGGTTCTCCAGCACTAGATTTAGAGGCAGGATCCCTCTAAAGTCCATTTGCAGAGACTCTAGAGCAGGTGAAATCTTCAGCTTGAAATGCCCAAAAGCAATTGGTGATCCACTGTGTGAGACAGAATGCTGGGCTAGATGGGCTGTGGCCTGATCCAGCAGGGCTCCTTTTCTGTTCTTACAGACAAATTCGTGGAGGACAGGTGTATCAATGGCTGCAAGGATGGATGCCTAGATAGCACCTACAGGTTGGAGAGGCAAGTAAAATGCCTCTAAAGACCATTAGCAGGTTGTGGAGAGCAGGTGAACGCTTGGTCTTTGCTTTAATAATTCCACTGTGTAGGATGGAATGTTGGATGTTCTTATGTTCTTATTTGTTTGTTTGTTTTATTTAATAATTTATTTCCTGCCCTTCACCAATAAGTCTCAGGGCAAGTGACAACAATTATATAGAAGTATACAATACAATGGAAGTATGTTCCTTCCTTCTCTTTCAGCTGCATTTTGGAGTAACTCTGGAGTTCCTCTGGAATTCAGGCCAACCTAAAAATCATCTCAGTCTATGCTGTGCCTCTGAGCATCCTATGTTCACTTGCCCCAGTTACATAGGCATAGGAGAAGTATTTCATAAGATTTCAGTACAGAGCAGCTACTGTGCTTCTCACTGTCTGTTGTGAATACATGAAACAATGTACATTCTTTTATACTGTATTTTCTTCTGTGGTATTTGGAAGTTTCCTGGGCAGAAATAATCTGTTTTATATCACTTCCTACTTAGCAGTTGTGAGCTCAGATACAAAGAAAACAGTGGCAAAGATTTTTACAAACCTGTTATGTTGAGAAAGATATTAGAGTAGTAATCCTACTGATTACTATTTATTTGATCTATTTCATTGGGCAAGGGTATTTATTTTAAAGAGATATTGCCCTTTTATCACTACTTGCCCAAAGACTATAATAAATATTTTGACCCCTGTCATAGTGTGTGTAATATGCAGGAGTTTCCCAATACACCCTGGACCAAATGCTGAATGTATATTTATTTCCAGACATCCAAAATTGGAGATCTCCTTTAGTACGGATTGCTTCCCTTGGGGCTTCTTCCTATGGTCAACTATAGCTTCCCATAGTGCTTGCCTCAGCCGCACATATACTAAAATTGGAACGATACAGAGAGTATTAGCATGGCCCCTGCACAAGGATGATGCAAATTTGTGAAGCATTCCATATTTTTTAATTTTTAAAAAATTAAAAATTTAATTTAAAAAACCCTATAGCTTTCCATAGTCCATTGACTTATCTGTCCTGATTCCTTCTAGCTGGCTTCTGCTCTTGACATGCCTCTTCTTCGTATCAATCAAGCAAACAGCCCTGACCTTCTCAGCGTGTCTCAGTATTACTCTGGCGAACTGGTTTCCTATGTGAGAAAGGTAACATCTTCCTCATAATCCCATTACGACAGCTTGTTTATTTGTTTGTTACAGTTGAGTCTAGCATAGCATGGAGGATGCGTTCCCAGGAACCAACCCTCTGTCTATACCACATTGGGGATGCCCCATAATTGTTGGGTTCATGCTATATACCAAATTCACATTAGGCTCCCTTTGTGTAACCAAAACTCTACTAGACTCTGCTTACATTATATCAGAGATAATGGTATCTCTTTGTACGTGTGCGCACATGCAGAGCTATACATACACAAATTCTTTTGTTTATCGCACAACACTAGAACCAGGGGGCATACCATGAAGTTGACGGGCAGGAGAATCAGGACTGACAAGGGGAAGTATTTTTTTCAGAGGTTAATCAGTCTATTGAATTTACTGCTAGAAGAGGTGTTGGCAACAACAGCTTGGACAGCTTTAAGAAAAGGTTAGATAAATTCATAGAAGACAAGTGTGTCAATGGCTACTGGAATGGGTACCTAGTTACTGACTTCAGGCTGGACCAGATAATCTGTAGCTTGATCTGTCAGGGCTTATCTTGTAGACAAATTCATGTAGGTCAGGTTTACTAGAATTGATGCCTAGGTACTCCCTCCAGGTTGAAGAGACAGGTAGGATACCTTTAAAGGCCATTTGCAGGGCAGGTGAAGGTTTTACCTTTGTCTTCTGCTTGAGATGCCCAGAAGCAATTGGTGGACCACAGCGTGAGATAGGATGCTGGACTAGATGGGCTGATCCAGCAGGGCTCCCCTTATGTTCTTACATTGTTGTGTTCTTACGTGCATATAGATATGTGTTTCATGTGAAAGGAGCCACCAGAAGGCCCATATAACTCTCTGTTTTGGATAACAGGTTTTGCAGATCATCCCAGAAAGCATGTTTACCTCCCTCCTTAAGATTATAAAGCTGCAGACCCACGATATCATTGAAGTGCCTACACGTCTGGACAAAGACAAGCTGCGAGATTACGCTCAACTAGGGCCACGATATGAGGTGTGTTGTGGTTTCCTAGAGCTTCAGTGGGGCCTGGTATATTGGTGGGCAAACCTCTTCCAGGTAACCTCATAAGAATGCAGAGGAGACCTTTGCCAACATACTTGGAATCCTCCACCGGGGGGGTTCTGAAATTGAAAAGCCAGGGACTGAGAGTCAGAGATTCTGCTCATGAAGCATGTACTCACCTGGAAAACTGTACTTTTGTTCTATCCAGCAACCTCTGATTCATGAGTCACCAAGTTTGATTGATCTTGTCTATCTTACCTGATAGAGAAAACAAATTGGAGGCATATCAGGCCCCTGTCGGTACTACCTTCGTTATTCATATGAATTTGTCTGAATTCAGACTTTCGTACACAAATCGAATGTTACATTTGTGCATTAACATTCATAGGAATATGAATGTTTCGGACATCCGTTAAACCGGGGAGGTGGGAAAGCAGCTGTGCCACATATCTTGCAATAGATCCAGCTTGCATTGGACATGGATCAAGACTGGATTAAAAGTGGATTCAAGTCGGATTTGATGCTTTCACAGCGCAGATTTGTTACGGGATATATATCGGATACAGATTCGTTACTACCGGATACGTATGTGCCCCTGGCCGATACGTATTGGATATTCCTACAAATTCATGCAAATACATTCCTATCGAATAGAATCCTGCCACATTTGAAGGGGATCTATTCAAATGAATACAAGTTTTCTAACATTTGATTCGTTATGAATTAGTCAAAACGATTCATGCATATCCCTAAAGGTGATACCTTCTCAGCGGTGATTTCTCCTTCATCCCACTTATTCTACTGTTTTCTGTTGCTTTTCTTTCTCCCCTCAAAGGTTGCTAAGCTGACGCACGCCATCTCAATTTTCACAGAAGGCATCCTTATGATGAAAACCACCCTCGTTGGAATCATTAAGGTAATGTTTTTCCTTGTGCCATAGAAAAGACATGTAAGAATTGGAAAAGGAGAAGAAGAAGAGTTGGCTTTTCTACCCTGCTTTTCTTAGCCATTCAAGGGGACTCAAAGTGGCTGACAAAGCTTTTTTATTCTTCTTCCTGCAACAGACACCCTATGAGGTAGGTGGGGCTGTGAGAGCTCAGAGGAGAGCTGTGACTAGCCCAAGGTCACCCAGCTGACTTTGTGGGGGAGGGCGGAATTGAACCCGGTATTCCCAGATAAGAGTCCAGCTCCTTAACCACTAGACCAAACTGGCTCACAGCAGGGGATGGCCTTACACAGGAGCCTTCAGAGGCTGCTAGACTACTGTGGCCATGAGCCCAAACCAGCATGGCCAATAATAAGGAATGAAGGACTTTACCCACTAGTTTTTTTTCTACTCTAATACAGAGGGTGAAGAATTGATGGTGTTACTTCCTGAGTGGTATTCCTGTTGCCTATGGTAGCAGCAATTCTTTGGGTTTTCCAACAGGGAGGCCATCCTTCATCTCGAAAATCCTTCTTAAATTGTGAAAAGTGGAACTGAACAAATGTAATTTCTGGTACCAGAAATTGCTCACTGTTGATGCTTGGCTTGCACTCCCAGAGGTATCAGATGTAAGTAATACTGTGAGCCATTTTGGTCTTGTGGTTACATTGTCTCCTGGTTCGATTGTGCACTCCTCCATGAAGCCAGCTGCGGGACCTTGGGCTAGTCACAGCTCTCTTTTTGAGCTCTCACAGCCCCACCTATCTCACAGGGTGTCTGTTGTGGGAAGAAGAACAGAAGGTTTGTCAGTTGCTTTGAGTCCTCTTAGGGGTGGGAAAAGCTGCATATTAAAACCTTCTTCTTCTTCTTCTTCTTCTTCTGATTAGGGTTAACCATCTTCATCTAAAATGTGCCACTTGGGCAAGATAAAGCCCAGGCATTGTTGAGCTCCTGGAAGACCAAGAGCTAGACAGGCTAGCCACATCCAGAATATTCTATACCTTTCTCTTTCAACTGCCACCTGAGGTGGAGATTCCAAAACAGGAGGTTCCATACTACCAGGGAATAGTCTTGGGATCCTACCCACAATGCAACTGAGGTTTTCAGTTTTCTGAAGGATTTCTGGATACTTTCAGGTGCACCATGCTTCTGAGATAGGAAAGCTGGAAATAAACCACGTTGAGAGGAGGACATAGTGGAAAGCATTTTTTAAAAAATAATTTTTATTAATTTATTCATGTACATAAACATCTTTCAATTAAGTTAAGCATGAATTGCCCCTTTTATTATTTTTATGAGTCATAACGACAACTTGTTTTTTCCCCTTATTCCTGATCTTATTATGCCTTAAAACTAGTCACATAATTGTAAAGTGAGATATTTAACAATTATTACTCTGTTCTCAGTCTCCAGTTCTGGTAATCCTGGGAGGGTATCTATATATGGTTGCTATATTGCTTCAGGTTTGCCACTCATACTATATCCTTCCATTCTGTTCCTTAAAGAGATGACATAGAAGTCTCCTCAGTGGCTTCGTGCTGTTTCTTCCTATCTATGCTGTCCATGTATTCCCAAAGTCTAATTATTGTTTTGCTATGACCTTTTGATGAAGGTCAAGATATAAATAAATTCAGGCTAGGGATGTAATTAGATCTGAACTTAAAATGGATGTAGTGGCAGAATGTACCTCCCACCCCGGTGATCTTTTTCAGAGACTCCTACAAAACAACAAAAGCATGCATATATTGTATATACAGTACAGTGTCTGTTTGGAGAAGGTATGGCCAAGAATATCTAAAACATTCAAATTCAATCAAATTCATTTGAATTTGGACATTCAAATTTGGATCGAATGTCTATACATTTTAACATTCGATGTTTATAATGTTTCAAATCATTTGTACAAATTATTCGGACGTTTGTATGTGTATGGATACATGCTCATTACATACATATCCCTACACATCTTATTCATAGCTGCGTTTGTACTGAAACGTACGGGATGCATACGGGATAAAAATGGGATGCGTATGGACACATATGAATGTTGTTGACATTCGTATCATCAAATACAGATTGAATATTCATATGAATTCAGACATTCAGATATTCAGATCAAATCAAATGTCAAAAATTGCATTCATGCACACCACTAGTTTGGAGTTCATTCACAAGAACATTTAACAAGGGCACCCAAATGCGCCCTGGAAACATCTTCCTCTCTCAAGTAATAAGCTGCAGAGAATTGAGTGTAACTCTACTGCAACATGTACCCAAAATTACAGTGATCATACAAAACACAGGAGCACAGAAACCTTCCTGAGATCTGAATCAGAACATTGGTTCACCAAGCCCATGTTTTCTCCACTAGGGTTACCATATGGAAGGGAGGACAGGAGTCCTGTGCTTTTAAAAGCTGTAGGGAAGAGGAAATTTAAGCAGGTGCTTCTCATCACGTAAGCAAGACACCTGCTTAAAATTCCTTCTTCTGTGGAGAAATGCTGTCCTCTTTTCCATATGGGAAACCTGACCTTCCACTAGTAGGGGCTTCCCAAGTTTTCAGGTGTGTTTTTCAGCCTTACTTAGATAGGCCAGTAGGAACCTCTGTGAACAGGATGGTTGATCTACCATTGACCAAAGGCATACATCTGTATAACTGTGCACTGTCAGTGTTTGTAGAAGGAAGCTTTCTCATGCAAGTGTTTCTGCCTTGCATGTTTTCTTCCAGGTGGATCCAAAGCAACTGCTAGAAGATGGGATAAGGAAAGAACTGGTGAAGCGAGTGGCGCTGGCCCTGCATCAGGGACTGACTTTCAACCCCAGAGCCAAGGTGCTAAGTGTGTGTCTCCCCGGTTTCCTGCACTGTTCTTTGCTTCCTTTGACCTAGGTTGCATCCAGACGTGGCTTACTTATTCCTCTAAGTTCTGGACTATCCATGCTTTATTCTTGAATAACCAAATGTAGCGGAATAAGTAACCCGTGTCTGGATGCAGCCCTTCTTGCCCTGTAGTATTCAGGACAATTCACTATTGTTGTGCAGTAAGTTATAATAGACTCTCTTTCCCCCAAACCATTCCTCCCATGAACTGTTTGCAGTTCTTTTGTAATTTAGTATCTGGCCATTTCTGCACTTTGTTCAGTTAATCTGTATTAACGAGATCTGGGATAGCTAGATCCGGATCAACCAGACACAGAGGCATCTGCATTGAGTGGGCTTTAGAACAGCAAATGTATGCTAAAGAGTGCTAGTATGGATGTAGACCACATTTCTGATCTGGATCTACTCTACTCCCATGCAGACAATGGGTGTTTTTCCACCGTGCTTCTTTAATCCAGATCCAAGAAGATCCGGACCTAAGGAATGGGTACATTCCTTAATCCGGATCTAGTAGATCCAGATTATGGGAAGTACCCAATGTGTTTCCAAGGGAGGTCTAGCACCCAATAGCAATGGGTGCTAGCCTCCCTGCCGTGGAAACACCGGAGCACCCATTTGGAAATCCGGATCTACCCATGAGGGGTCTGCTTGTCACTCCAGGTGTTTGGGGGGACAGGGGGTGCAATCTCCGAAGTGGCTTCGAAGTCATTTCGAAGTCACTTCAAAGTCACTTCAAAGTCTGTGCAAAACAGCTCCATTGAAGCCTGTGCTGATCTTCGGAGTGAACTTTGAAGTTATTTCAGAGTCACTTCGGAGTTCACTCTGAAGATCAGCACAGACTTCAAAGATGCTCCGGAGCTATTTTGCACAGACTTCGAAGTGACTTCAAAATGACTTCGAAGCTTAGGTTTTGGGGCTCCCCTCCCCCATGGGTGCCCCCTCCCCCTATCCTCCTCTAGACCCCATTGCCACACAAGCATGGAAACAGGCTCCATTTAATTCAGATTTTCTGCCTGAAGACCCCATTGTAGACCCCATTAATGGGGTCTACAGAAAATCCGGATTGAAGGCCAGAAAGTACCCATTTGATCTGGATTTCCCCAGCGGCAGTCAAAACAGTCGGGTCCCAAATGGGTGCTGTGGTGGAAATGGGATCATCCGGCTCACACCCAAATGGCTCCTTAATGGGTGCAAAAATGGGTACTTTCTGACAGTGGAAAAACACACAATGTGTTCTTAGCAGCTCCTTGATACAGATTAACAAGTAAGTGCAGAAAGGGCCTCTGTTCACAGGGCCCTTGCTCAACCTGCAGCAATGTACAGAGGGTTAGCATGCCATCTATGAAATCATTAAGTAAAATCTTCTTTTCATTTGTGGCCTGTTATTCATTTTAGTTTCCCTAGTCTTGTGAAAGAGGCCCAAAAGATCTTGAGCAAAAATGAGATAAGTAAGTATCCGGTGAACTTTTGATGGCATTTTTAATTGTCCTTCTTTTCACAGCCCAGCGAACTCATGCCCAAGCTGAAAGATATGGCAGCCACCATGGATGGGTTCCACCGTTCCTTTGAATACATCCAGGATTATGTCAACATTTATGGCTTGAAGATCTGGCAGGAGGAAGTGTCACGGATAATTAACTACAATGTAGAACAGGAGTGTAACAACTTCTTAAGGACAAAGGTAAAAGATCTGACTGGATCTGACTAGGAACCCTGGAATTGCAGTGGGCCACATAGTGACATCACCTCAAAGCCTACATGGATTTGGCACCTCCCACCTGCAAAGCAGGCTGGGAGAGGAAGTGAAGGAGAATGATAAGAGTGATGGAGAAATTAGAACACAGAAGCGTAAAGGGGAGCCCTGCTGGATCAGGCCACAGCCCATCTAGTCCAGCATCCAGTCTCACACAGTGGCCTACCAATTGCTTATGGTCATCTTAAGCAGAAAACAAGGGCAAGAGCTTCACCTGCTTTCAGTCCTCTGCAAATGACCTTTGGCGGCTTCCTACCTGCCTCTCCAACCTGGAGGCTGTACCTAGACATCCCTTCTAGTAACCATTTAGTGCCCAAAAGGCTCATGTGCCAGCACCTCATTCTTCTAAGCTGTGCTTCAGTTTTGCTTTGGCAAATTCCAAGGCCTTGTCTTTCTGTCCTTTCCTGAAGTGGAACATTCAGGTTATTAGGCACCTAAAATTCTCAAGAGCAGCCATCTTGAATAGCTGTAAAGGTTCCATACAGGCTTCTTCCTGCCTTTGTTCCTCACCCTTCTGCTCCTCTTAGAACCCTTATATTTCTCTGTAAGTGGGTGGTACCTGTAATCACTGACAACACTCACCTTTCCCTCATCTTCATAGAGAGCCAGATCTGTGTGCTGTTAGTCCTTTTCTGTGCTGTTACGATATTCGTATACCAACACTTGAACGGATATGAATGTTTCCGGACATTCGTACAAATAGTTCGGACATTCGTTAAGCTGGAGAAACATATCAGATATGTATCTGTTCATATAAGATGCATATTTGTTCATATCAGATACATATCTGTGCATTTCAGATATGTATAGAATGTTTGTACACATACGTACAAATAGATTGTTATCGAATAGAATTTTACTACATTTGAATGTGATCTATTCGTACAAATACGAATTTTTGAACATTTGATACATTTCTAATAGAATGCCAAAAAAAACCATTCATGGTCATCCCTGTTCCTGACCTGCATTGTATTTTAAGGTTACAGTTTATTTGCTTTAAATGTTAATTTAATGTATGTACGTTACTTGCTTGTTACTTGCTCATTTTTCTATGTTTTACTTTTTCTGTTCTTGTTATTATAATTCTATCCTGTAAACAAACATTCAAATTAAAAGGAAAGGAAAAGAAGCTCATATAAATATTTTAATGCTTCTGTTTCAGATTCAAGACTGGCAAAGCATCTACCAATCCACACATATTCCAATACCTAAATTTGTACCTGTGGATGAATCCGTTACATTTATCGGCCGTCTCTGCCGAGAAATTCTGAGGATCACAGACCCAAAGTGAGTGTTCTGTGTGCCCTTTGTTTTGTGCCATTAAAAAAAGCACCTAGAATTTAGCAAGGAGTGTTTAGGAAAAAATAAAATTTAAGCAAACCTTATGTACAACAGTGCATAACTCAAGTAGGGATTTGTAGTTTACTACATCCACTCTTGCTGACCGTACGTCTTAATTTATTCATGACTGTTCTACCACTGAATCCTTTGTTATTAGTGGGGGCGGTTATATTTTGAAGAGTCAGGGACAAGTGGACTTGGGAATGGTTACATCTTGGTCGTATGTAGGCTTTCACGGCCAGCTTCAATCTCATTTATAGCAGTTTTTGGATTTCTATGTCATGTTCCAAGTTTCTTCTGGGTATCTAAGCTTTTGGATATTACTGTGATATCCATCTTCAGAGGGTTTGGCTTTGGAAGGGTCAGATGTGACTGGTGTCTTCGTAGCCAGGAAAAGACCAATGCCTCATTAACAATTCACATGAGAACTGCCAAACAAACACCAGACACGTATAGGAAGGGAAATGAGAGCTAGGAAGACGCTAGTTGCTTTTGACTCTTCTTAAAGCCAAACCCTCTGAAGGTGGATATCTGTGAGAGTAGCTTCCCCCTCACATTCTTGACCAGGTGTTTCCCTAGCAACTGGGATATTTATTTATTTTTATTTTATATTTATATCCCGCCCCATACCCAAGGGTCTCTGGGCAGCTCACAACATTTAAAAACAAACATATCAAAAACTATATCAATTCTAAAACCAGTACAAAGTTTAAAAATCCAGCATTAAAAAATACAAAACAGTTTAAAAACAGCAGTGTTTACAATGGGGAAGCGTAGGGAACATTTAACCAAAGGCCTGAGTGAAGAGGTACGTCTTCACCGCCTTCCTAAACATAAACAGAGAAGGGGCCTGACACACCTCGAGGGGGAGACCATTGCACAACCTGGGGGCCACTACCGAGAAGGCCCTCTTCCGGGTGCCCACCCGCCTAGCTGCTGAAGACTTCTGCTTCTAGGCCCAACCTTGGACTTCAGTGATAAGATTCCGTTTAGCACAGTGTAAGCTAATGTCTTTGATTATCAATTAAATAAAGGAACATTTCTCTGCCATACTTCTATGTGATTTCTATGGATGGGCAAATCCTGACAATATCGCAGCTGTATCAGAAAGCTTAAGATCTCAAAAGAAACTTGGAACACGACAGAACAGCCCAAAAACTGCTACAAATGAGGTGGTTATATCTTGTTCTTCAGAAGGTCCCTACTCTGGCTTTCCACCTTCATCCATAGGTACTAGGGGTATGCATGAATGCAATTTTCAACTTTCAGTTTGGTTCAAATCGAATATCTGAATTGGTACGAGTAAAGAAAAATGAATGTCTGGACATTTGAGCCGATATGGATACATTCGTATCTATTTGTATAAATATTTGATATATATCCAGTAATACAAATCTCGTACATATCCCGTTTTTATCCTATACGCATCCTGCTTTCATCCCATACGAATGTGTAGAGGTACGTATGCAGTGCGTACAGATACGTATGCAATGCATACAGATGTGTACACATATGAGTGTCCGAATAACTCAAAATATTTGTATTCATACGAATACTAAAAAACGAGTGTTCAAATTCGTCCGAATTCATCCAAATAACGAATATTTTGAATATCTGTGCAAATTCCTAATAGGTACAACCACAGGATGGGCAGCAGTTCTGCAGGGCAAACTCCCATTCATGGGCTGAGCTAGACAAAGACATGTTGCATTCTGGATAAAGATGGGGATTCATGACCAAAGGTTTACGTTGCTAACTGCTTTGTTTCTATTTTCCTCTTCCCCTTCAGAGTTGCTTGTTACATCGACCAACTAAACACCTGGTATGATATCAAAACACACCAGGAGGTGACCAACAGCCAGCTCTTCTCTGCCATCCAGGACACTCTGGGCACCTTTGGCCTGAATGGCCTAGACAGGCTCCTCTGCTTCATGATTGTGAAAGAACTGCAGGTAAGCAGTAGTAGGTGTGATTGGAAGTGGGGCCAGTCTGTCCATAAAAGAAAAAATTGCAGCTGTCTGGGGTGATGAGATGTCAGGATTGGCTCCTTACCTGTTTAAGTCTTTGCCTTTGATGTTTACCTGCTTTTTCAATGAATACTGGTTGGGTGGTACAGCGATTCCGAAATTCAGGTCTTGGGTTGGAGTGGAAATCAATGAGATCTTACAATACAGTTTACTACTGAGCCCAATTCAAGGTGCTGACTCTGACTTATAAGGCACTGAATGACTTGGGCCCCAAATATCTAAAGAAACACCTTCTCCCATACTGACTTGCCCATGCCTTAAGACAGTGATGGCGAACCTTTTGAGCTCAGTGTGTCAAAATTCGCAAGAAAACCTAGCTTAACTCGGGTGCTGTGTCACATCTAGAAATATCCATAATTTTGTGAATTTTGTAGCTCTAGTAATATTTTATTAAAAGCAAAACAAATAATTCTTTACATTAGTGACTTTTGTTGCTGAATTTCGTTTGCTAATATTCAATTGAAAGTTGGTATTTCGTACACTTCAAGAACAAGCAAGCACTACACGCCCAGGTGCCAGGGTGACCATGTGTGTCACCCCAAAGGGCTTGGTGTGTCACCTGTGACATGCGTGTCATAGGTTGGCCATCATCGCCTTAAGATCTAGTGGTGAGGCCCTCCTGGTTGTCCCACCACCTGGGAGAGAGCCTTTTCGGTGATGGCCCCCAGACTATGGAATAGGCTCCCCCTCGAGGTGCGTCATGCTGCTTCCTTACATATGGGAAATGGTGAAAATGCACTTTTTTTACCCTGGCCTTTGGCTGAGATGATTATATTTCCCCTCCCAGTACCGATACCATCATTTTAAATGTCATGTATTGTTTTAGATTTGTTGAATTTTAAAAGGCTTTTAATGTATATTCTGTTTTTGATGTGTTGTTTTAACAGTTGTTACCTGCCCAGAGAACTTTGGGTATTTTGGGGGGGGGGGATAGAAATGTTAATTAATTAATTAATTAATTAATTAATTAATTAATTAATTAATTAATTAATTAATTAATATAATTTGGTCAAAAGAGATATTTGTCTATTTCCTAAGACAAATATTGAGGTTATAAATATGCAGGGCCATTACATATTCAAACAGATGCTGTTAACTATGCAAGGCATAATAGTTTAAAAATGGACAATACCAAAGGTAAGAGCAATACAACATTAGTAAAATCACTTAGGAGACCAGCTGTTATTTGATTTCATCCGGGAACACACAGAAAATGTTATGTAGATTTACTATGCCTGCTCTTCCTGACCTTTTCAGAGCTAGGGAGATGTCACCACATTATACTACATGATAATGTCATTGATGACATAATCATGTGGCCAAATACTATTTGGAGCTGCTGGGGTTTCCCTAGCCCAGGGGTAGGCAAACCGTGGCTTGAGAGTCACATGCGGCTCTTTGGCCCCTTGAGTGTGGCTCTTCCAGCTTAGGAGTACCTTAATTAAGTTAATAACAATGTACCTACCTAATGAGTTTGCCAACCACTGCCCTAGCCCCTTTTAGCCACGACCAATGAAAGCAAGGGTGAGTGTTCACCTTACCTTAGGACTGAGATTGCTAGGTGAACCACCTAGCAAACCGAACTGTCACGTAAGAGGGCCACAGCCATTTAAAATGCTTCAAAAAGCATTCAAAACAGCATTCTCTACCACCCCTCCCTCACATGTATGGTTAAATCTTACCATGTTGGGAACGGTTCTTTTTTAAACTTACATTCAGTCAAGTCCTTAGTCCTTCTTACCCGTCTTTTGCTAACCTAGTGGCCTGCAGATGTGACAAAGTTACAACGTCCCCCGTGCTGATGTTGTAAATCATTCTGTTTCTTTTAGACCTTCCTCACCATGTTTCAGAAGATAGTTCTACGTGACAGAGGAGTGCACGATGCCCTGAAATCTCTCACAAGCACAGTCAGCCCTTTGAAAGGAATTGTGGGTAAGATGCTTGACGTAGAATCCCAGGCTGAAAAGGTAGTTTCTAAAATGATGAATCTCTGAAAAAGAAAAAGAAGAAGAGTCGGCTTTTCTACCCCACTTTTCTCACCCATTTAAGGGGACTCAAAACAGCTGACAAACCTTCTGTTCTTCTCCCCACAACAGACATGCTGTGAGGTGGGTGGGGATGTGATTGCTCACAAGGGAGCTGTGACTCGCCCAAGGTTACCCAACTGGCTTCATTGGGGAGGGAGGAATCATACTCGGTATTCCCAGATAAGAGTCCAGCTCCCTAATCACTAGACCAGGGGTAGGGAAACCATGTCTCAGGAGCCACAAGCGGCTCTTGGGCCCCTTGAGTGTGACTCTTCCAGCTTAGGAGTACCCTAATTAAGTTAATAACAATGTACCTAGCTATATAGTTTAAGTTTTAAAAATTTGGCTCTCAAAAGAAATTTCAGTCATTGTACTGTTGGTATTTGGTTCTTTTGACTAATGAGTTTGCCGACCACTGCACTAGACCAAACTTAAGCGCTTCAGAGGATCCACCTAGGTAAATTACTATAGTGTTGAAACTGAAAATGAATTATGACAGGGGCTTTTTAAGGAAGGAAACTGTTTACGTTAGGTAAAAGTCTGGAAAGGATGAAAAATCCACTTGGGAGAAGTCATTAAAAAGTTTTGAGAGCTACATTTGCAGTGGTTCATAATTTTCTCCTGTTTTCTTCATTCCAGGTAGCTGTGGCAAGGTGTATTCTACTGCAGTTGCCAAAACCCAGAAGATATGGCCTACTTACCTTGATGCAATCATGAAGGTAAATCCATCACAACAATCTTTTGAGTAGATTTGAAATAGATTCCAACCCTCATTCAAACCGCACTTGATACGCATTGTCATATTCAGCAGTTCGAAGGCCATTTTTAGGGAGCTGAGAGCAAGGGAAACTTTTGCTGTTGAGAATGTCCAGGTTTAATTGGTGGACAGGATGCTGGACTAGATGGGCTGCGGCCTGACCCAACAGGGCTGTTCTTATGTTCTTAATATTATTTATTTATTTATTTGTACTTGTATCTTGTGCTATATCTGAAGGTCTCAGGGCAGGTTACAACACTGAAAATACATTAGACCAGCGGTTCTCAACCTTCCTAATGCTGCGACCCCTTAATGGAGTTCCTCATGTTGTGGGGACCGCAACTATGGGGGCGGAGCAGCTGGGAGGTGGGAGGGAAGGGCGGTGGGAGACTCGTCGCGACCCCTCTGAAAGGGTAGTTCGACCCCCAAAGGGGTCCTGACCCCCAGGTTGAGAACCACTGCATTAGAAGAACCTACTAAAATCAATAAACATCCTGAAAGTGGAGAGGAGAAGCTATTTCCACAGCCACCTACTTCACGGACTTGAAACCCTGAAACACAAAGCGCTTCTGTCTTGTCTGGTTTTGGCTCCAATTTATTGGCCTCCAAGGACCCGTCAAGGATTTCAAGAAGCTCTCCTGATTCAGATGGAACAGCAGCAGCCACCTCCAGACAGTGTCCAGATACCCTGCGAGAGGAGGTTATAATGTGAGAAATCCTCCCTGTGTGATTACCGCCTCCTAGCTAGATGGTGGTGCAGCCAGCTTGCATATTATAATTGCCATGTGCATTCAGGTATCGGAAATGCCTGGGTGTGCTGCTCATCATCTCTTCTGCACTTGCAGGGACACCTGTTTTAGCCTTCATGCATGCATACAGGTATTACGTCTCTTGTTTACAATCGTTTTTCAGTCTTGTACCTACAGCTTAATTCTTTTAGAACAAAAATAAAGAACAAAGTAGTGCTTTTCACTGTTTTACTGGCTTCCATTTTCTTTTGTTCCTTTTCTTCCCTTCTCTTCCTTGTCTAGGTTGGCCAGATGCAAATTCTAAGGCACCAAATTGCCAATGAGCTGAATTATTCCTGCCGATTTGACTCCAAGCACTTAGCAGCTGCATTAGAAAACCTTAACAAGTAAGAACAAAAGCCTTTTTGAGGTCTGCTCACATCACAAGGATGATGGCTGTAATGATATTTAGCACTCATGCAGTCCCAGGAAGACCTAAAACGGTTTAGAAGTTGGTTTGCTATTCTCCTTTCATCAGTATTTGGAGGTAGAGGAAATTCATGCCAATATTTTGTTCCAAGTCTTCTTCCGCAGTTGCTTTGTTTGAAATTGAAGATGCTTCGCCCAGCTCCATTTTGGGACATAGAATATTTATTTTGAAAATCTTATTCTTCTAATTGAGTGGACTCTTATCTGGGAATACCGGGTTCGATTCCGCCCTCCCTCATGAAGCCAGCCTGGGTGACCTTGGGCTAGTCACACCTCTCTTCTGAGCTCTCACAGCCCCACCTACCTCACAGGGTGTTCTGTTGTGGGGAGAAGAACAGAAGGTTTGTCAGCCACTTTGAGTCCCCTTAAATGGGTGAAAAAGGCGGGGTAGAAAAGCCAACTCTTCTTCTTCTTCTTCTTCTACAAAACCAGCTTGGTGGCTTTGGGCTAGTCACAGCTCTCTTCTGAGCTCTCACAGCCCCACCTTCCTCACAGGGTGTCTGTTGTGGGGAGAACAGAAAAGCTTTGTCAGCCACTTTGAGTCCCCTTAAAAGAGTGAGAAAAGTGGGGTAGAAAAGCCAATTCTTCTTCTTCTTCTTAAAGTCTTATTTTATTATTCATTTATTTAAAATGTTTATATCCCACCCCATATCCAAAGATCTCTGGGCGGCTTACAATAAAAGACCCACATACAAACAAGACATTAAAACAGTACTAAACAGCGTAGTTAAAAGCTAAAGTTAAAATTAGAATAAAATAATAAAATGAAATAGTGTTTGGATGCATTAATAAAGAGCCAGGTCTTTACTTGGCGCCTAAGATTTGAAAGAGCTGGCTCTAATCTGGCCTCCAAGGAAAGGCTTGCTATGTCTGAGAAAGCCCTCTCCCATGTCCTAGCACAGGGAATGTCTCTAACTGGTGGGACACAGAGAATCCCCCCTCCAGTAGATCCTAAACCATGGATGGATCTGTATGAGAGGAAGTATCCCCTCCAGTGTTTATTTTTGTGTGTGTGTCTGTGTCCCATCCTCTACACCAGATCCCCAACCTTCACTTGCATACCCCTTGGTAGCCCATTTCCATAAATTGTACCATTCATAACAGTTACTGGTATTTCAAATTTATATGTTGTAAATGCCTTTTCCCATCATTATACAATTTTTTTCACATACGCTTAAATGCCTTGGTTCATACCTCTGGGGATACCTGTACTCCAGGTTGCGAAATACTGCTCTGAACACAGGTACGTATCAGGTTTTGCATTTTTATCCTGTTTTGCTTACATATTTTCCAACAGGGAAAGCTAGAATACAGGCGACATGAATTGGTCTCTTTTCTAGTGAAGTAAATGAACTTTTCTAGGGATGTGAATGAACATCATGAAAGGCATCTCGGGGTTCTAGTGGACAGTTCAATGAAGGTGTCAATCCAATGTGCAGCAGCAGCAGAAAAAGCTAATTCAATGTAGGGAATAATTAGGAAGGGAATAGAAAACAAGTCAGCAAGTGTCATTTTGCCTCTTTATAAATCTATGGTGAGGCCACATTTGGAATATTGTGTACAATTCTGGTCACCACATCTCAGAAAGGATATCGTGGAACTGGAAAAGGTTCAGAAAAGGGCAGCCAGAATGATTAAAGGTTGGGAACACCTCCCTTACAAAATCAGACTGCAACATCTAGGCCTCTTCAGCTTGGGAAGATGGTGTTTAAGAGGGGACCTGATTGAAGAATATAAAATCATGCACAGTATAGCAAAGATGGATAAATAAAATTTCTTTTCTCTATCACACAACACCAGAACCAGGGGGCACTCTATGAAGCTGGTGGGTAGGAGAGTTGGATCCGACAAGGGGAAGTATTTCTTCACCCAGAGGGTCATCAGTTTATGGAATTTGCTGCCAGAAGAGGTGGTTACAGCTACCAACCTAGATGGCTTTAGAATAAATGCCTAGGTACATCTTTTAGGCTGAGGGGAAAGGAGGACGCTTCTAAGGCCATTTGCGGGATTCGAGAGCAGGAAAAGGTTTGTCCTTGTCCACCATGAGCATTTGGTGGGCCACCGTGTGCAACAGGACACTGCACTCGATGGGCTGTGGCCTGATCCAGCAGGACTTCTCTTATGTTCTTATTAATCTGTTTATTTTGAACCTCAAATGATTTTGGTAGTTCATGAACCAGTTTGTCAACCATTTCAAAAATTAAAAATCGCATCACACTAGAAAGGAATAGTGTCAAATTGGTGGGGTACATGGGGTTGGTTTAATCCACCATCAGTTTGGTTCACTAATGAACCGAAGCCTTGTACTTGGAGGAGTGGTTGGTTTGAGTTAGGACTTTGCTGGTTTGGTTCAAAATGGAGCTTGTTCGGCACAACCTATTTTTCTGTTGTCCCCCTAGAGCAGTCCTTGCTGATATAGAAGCACATTACCAGGATCCATCGCTGCCTTGCCCTAAAGAGGACAGCACCCTTCTGTATGATATCACAGCATACCTGGAAGCAGCTGGCATTCACAATCCCTTAAATAAGGTAAGACATTTATCCTTATAAGGTGCTATTTCCATGGGATGCTTCTTCCAGGTTTTAAGCTATGGCACATGCCGCTGGCTATATAGTTGAAAAACCATCATCCACATAGACATAAACACTAAATGTCATTGTTACTTCTTTTGTACAGCAAGTTCTGGGCATCTGGCGTTTAGTGATGCAGCAGGAAAGATGGGAACAGAATTTAGAGTAATAAAAGTTTCAGAAAGTTAGGCTTTGTTGCCATGGAATACCAGTTTCCAAAACTCTGATTGCTTTTATGAGGCCTCCTGGTTGTACTGCCACCCTCAGTAACAAAAGGGGTGGACACTCGAGGTCGGGCCTTCTCAGTAGTATCTCCTAGACTGTGGAGTTCTCCCCACGCACACCCTGAGATGGGCCAGGCAATTTGGTCTTGTGATTAGAGTGCAGGACTCATATTTATTTATTTATTTATTTGTATTGATTCCACACTCCTCCATGAAGCTGGCTGGCCAACCTTGGGCTAGTTACAGCTCTCTTCTGAGCTCTCACAGCCCCACCTACCTCACAAGGTGTCTGTTGTGGGGAGAAGAACAGAAGGTTTGTCAGCCGCTTTGAGTCCCCTTAAATGGGTGACAAAAGTAGGGTATACAAGCCAACTCTTCTTCATCTTCTTTATATACATACCTGGCCTTTGGTTGAGAAACAGCTTCTCCTTTCAACTTTCAAGCACTGTTATGGTTTTAGTGGGTTCTTTTAATTTGCTTTTGTTACTACCTGCCTTAAGACCTTCAGGTATTGGGTAGGAAAAAAATATAAATAAATTGAACAATAAATAAATAGGTGATGTCTTTTTTAATTTCCATCTGTTTTCTAGATCTACATAACTACAAAGCGGTTGCCCTATTTCCCCATTGTGAATTTTCTGTTTCTGATTTCCCAACTGCCGAAACTTCAGTACAATAAAAACCTAGGTATCGTATAACTCTTATTTTGAACAGTGTCTGTGATAGATTTCCAGAAAAGATTTGACCTGAAGTACATCAAAAAATTCAACTGAGAAATAGAAAAATAGTTGGAACGCAACTGGTGTGCCCAAGCTGTGTAACCTTGTTCTTTAAAACAAATTACAAAAAAGCTGCTGGGTTGCATACCACATTATTATTATTAGAATGGTTGATATAAACCCATTAAGTGAATAAAAATAAATATATTTAGTACGGATCGACTCAGCCTAAAGGTAGATGTCCTTATTGTAGCCTTCCTAACGGTCTGTCACAGTGGTTCTCCACCTGTGGGTTGGGACCCCTTTGGGGGTCGATCCACTCTTTCACAGGGGTCGTTATGAAGTACCAATTAAAATAATTTTATGGTGGGGGGTTAGGGTTAGGTTGGGGGTCACCACAACACGTGGAACTGTATTAAAGAGTCGCAGCGTTATGAAGGTTGAGAACCACTGGTCTAGCAGATGGATTTGCCTTCAAAGGGGACTGGTCCTCCTGAGCCAACTATAAGAAGTGTTATATCTCTGGTTTTCCTTCAGGGATGGTGTGTAAAAAGCCAGCAGATCCAGTTGATTGGCCCCCACTGGTACTTGGCCTACTCACTTTGCTGAAACAGTTTCACTCACGATACACCCAACAGTTTCTGGCTCTGATAGGCCAGTTTGTCCGGTCAGTGATGGAACAGTGTACAAGGTATGATTTCTTCTCCTCTCGAGGGGTTCTTTGGATTCCTATTGGCTGCCTTCCTTCTTTGGCGTCATCCATTTTATGAGGGGAGTCAAAAAAGGTGTCAGAATCAAACATTGCTTCGTTACTAATTCAAAACATTCCTATGTCAGTCTCCATTTAAGCAAGGTGAATGGCTAAGCAACAAAATGATAAAAAAAAACCTTTAAAAGCCACACATTAGCAAAACTGCAAAAAAAAATGCTGATTCAGATTATTACGTTCTGTCATTTGATTAGCTTAGTTTAAATGCAATCCAAGATAAAAGACAGAATAACTCCAAATATCACTTCATTGGAAATGCAAGCTGAAAGAATCCTTTGCTGCTCATGGACAGTCACTGTGGGTTTCTTAAGAGACATTTATATGCCACTTTTCTTTTTTAAAAAATCTCAAAACCATTGACACAGGTAAACTGCTGGTCCAAACTAGCCCTCCTATATTAATATTTCATACTCTGATACATTCTTCATTCAAAGACATTTCTTTCTTCTGGCGACCATATACCAATTCGGATAAAGTCTTCATGAAGTTCAGCAGAAAGAGTTTTGAATCTTTTACATCTTATTGGGCCGTTTTCTCCCTACTCCCCAAAAAGTCAATTTCTAAAATGTTTGTCGTCAGTTAAGATTGTAGGCTGGTTTGTGGGAATTCAGACAGGAAAGTGCAAGATCGCAAGTTGTAACCCAGTCACTGACTGCTTTTACAGCATCTAATAAGCAAGCTTCACAATTTAGGGCCTTTTTGCACTTGACTTCAGCAGGATACCATCCGATTGACGCTACGGTGGGCAGCGTTCACACTGTGAGCACCAGCGCTGCCCCAACTTCCCTACCAACCATCAAAGTGTGGATGGTCTGTCCTGAAGCATCCACATTGCCATAACAACAGCCATGGTAACTTCCAGTGCTGGGCTGTTGCTATGGCAACCGCGACACAGCATGCCACTGTGCAGCTACAGCACCCTACCCCCATGAAGCTTTTCCACCAGAAAGGTCTGTGAGGTTACTGGGAGTGTACTATACAATCTCAGTAAAGCTGTGAAGCAGTTTTTACTTATCCACAGCTACAGAGGATCAGGATGGCCTCACATGCTCGAGGCCACTATGAGATGGAGGCAGCACCACAGCATGCGTATAGATCATTCCAGAGCATGCAAAGCTCCTGAAAAGGTCCCTACTTTCTGCTTCCTCTCTCTTTTTGTGTTGGACTCCTGGTGTACAAGTGATTATTTACAGTTGTATTATAAAGTAGACGAGAGGCGATGATAACCATTTGTTCACAGAAATTTAAGTTCTTGCTTCCAAACAGTCTGCCAACCACAAAAACCATTTGGTGAGCCAGGTTGGTCTAGTGGTTAGGGAACCTGACTCTTATCTGGGAATACCGGGTTTGATTCCGCACTCCTCCACGAAGCCAGCTGGGTGACCTTGGGCTAGTCACAGCTCTCTTCTGAGCTCTCACAGCCCCGCCTACCTCACAGGGTGAATGTTGTGGGGAGAAGAATAGAAAAGCTTTGTCAACCGCTTTGAGTCCCCTTGAATGGGTGAGAAAAGGGTAGAAAAGCCAACTCTTCTTCTTCTTCTTCTTCTTCTTCTTCTTCTCACAATGCCACAATGGTTTGATTTTAAACTGGGAGTCAAAAAACAGAGTGAGAACATACAATGAATATATCTGTAACTACCTTTTAGAAAATATAATGTGCAATTGACAGTATTCCTGTGCTCAAGCTACAAGAACTGTGTCCATATAATGAATGACCGTTTTGTGATGTGTCTTTTTGTCTGTCTATAGCCAGAAGGTTCCAGAAATGCCAGCCGACGTTGTGGGTGCTTTGTTCTTCCTGGAAGATTACGTGCGTTACACAAAGCTACCACGAAGGGTAAGTACAAGACTTTGCCCTCTTTCCTGATTCATAGCCAGATGGCAGGGTGTGCATCTAAACATTTGTTAGATGGATCTTTAGTGCAATTTGGAGATTGGAGCAAGAGTAGACTTGTTCATATTTTTATTCTTGCCACAAGGGTGCATTTCAGACACTAGGGGTGAGCACAAATGCAATTTTTGGCATTCAATTCAAATAGAATATCTGGAGATTCGAATCAACGTATTTGAATGTGTTCACATTCGATTTGAATCGAATACATTCGTATCTGTTCGTATGAATATTTGATTCATATTTAAAGATACAAATGTCAACAACATTTGTATGTGTCCGTACAGACCTGTACACATGCCATTTTTATCCTGTATGCATCACGTTTTCATCCCGTATGTATCCATACAAATGCATACGGATACGTATGTAATGTGTATGGTTACGTATAGATATGAACGTCCAAATAATTTGTACAGATGATTTGAAAGATTCAAAATTCATTCAAATGTTTAAATTCGAATGTATAGTCATTTGATTTGAACAAATTCAATTGAATTTTGAACGTTTCGAATATTTGTTCACATCCCTATCAGATACTATTGCCCTTTCTGCACTGAGCCTTATTCTGGATTATATCACAGAATAAGGGCCTTCCATCTGCATGCTAGTGCAGACTAGGACAGGATCTGCCTGGGGCCTGCCATAATCTACACCAGAATGCCCATGGCAGGTCCCTATTCTGGGATATAATCTGGAATAAAAATGCAGAAAGGGTCTTTGATAAGAAATATGTTTTTTTGCAATGTACGGCAGATAGCAAGTATTGTTTGCAAAATAAACTCAGTTTTTCCAAGTGATAACTTTACATCCATTGCTAAATAATAGTTTGGGATAGAAAGATAATTTTGCCACATTGTTTCAAAACAGTTTTAATCTAGTGGGTGGTGTCCTGCTGTTTGAACCTGGCCTTGCTGTTTGCAGAACTTTTAGCAGTTTCCTGGATCATTCTTTCCCTCCAGGTGGTGGAAGCCCATGTGCCTAGTTTCATTTTTGATGAGTTCCGGACAGTTCTGTGAACACCGTAAAAAACAGTGATTTCAACTGAGTATGAGAGGCGAGAACACAAAAAGAAATGAAAAGAGGCAGAGTCAGGAAACGGCGCTTTATTAATGGAGATTTTTTAATTCCTATGTTTTGCTTGTGGAAATACTTAACCTGCACAAATCTGAACGTAAGATATTGATACTAACCTGTGTAACTAACGCTATTTAATCATGTTGTTGTACTTAGTTGATCCAAGCCATGTTTATTTTGTATTTAGCCTATAATGTTGTGTACAATTCATTATGTATAAAAATCATTCACTTTATGTTCTTAGAGAGCAATTTGTGGCCACGGAATACTTTTTGTATAGCAATTGAAAGAAAAGAGCTTGAAATAAACAACTCTGAATATTTCCCAGGTTTTCAAAAGGCTTATTTGTATTAAAATTTTCATGCAAAGTAGTTATCAGGCTCGCTTAAATATTGGCCCCTGAGTTCATATCAAACTGTCCTGGATTTCTGATACTGGATATTCATTCGTAGTTTGGTATAGTGCAAAGTGGAAATGGCTTTGGGCATAGGGGACGCAGCCCAGACAACAGCGGGCAGGAGGAGCAAATGAAAAGAGCTGCCAGTTGGCCTGGTGGTCACTTTCCCCTGCATACTGGATCGTACCATACAAGGGCAAAGCAGGCGGATTTGGGTTATCTGGTGCACTAGGAAGGGGCTGATGTTTGAGGGTCCTCCAGGACATGATTGGGTGTATCCAGACTTAAGAGCATAAGAACATAAGAGAAGCCTTGCTGGATCAGGCCACAGACCATCTAGTCCAGCATCCTGTCGCACACAGTGGCCCACCAAATGCTCATGGGCATCTCAAGCAGAGACAAGGACAAACCTCCTGCTCTCAAGTCCCAGCAGATGGTCTTAGAAGTGCCCCGGTTCCTCCCCCCACCCCCCAGCCTGAAAGATGCACCTAGGCATTAGTTCTAGCAGCCATTGATACATCTGTCGTCCATAAATTTGTCTAACCCTACCTTAAAGCCATCTAGACTGGTAGCTGTCACCACTTCTTCCGGCAGCAAAGCTGAACATCAGAATGTTCAGCAGAGGTGCAGGCAGCAGCGCAGCAGGAGCGCATTATGCTGCCGTTACTGCAGATTTACCTACTGCAACACTTGCTCCACTGTATAAGGTAAATTCAAAGTTTCCTGCTGTCCTGAGAAACAGCCAAAGACAGCTGAGGGCTGCCCCTTCCCCTGTGACACACACCTCACTGCGCACGCCACGGATGTCTCGCAGCCACGAAGGAGGAAGCTGTGGACCTCTGTTTGGAGTGGGGACAGGGAGTCATTGGTTTGTAGCAGGTAAACTGCATATTTTTATACAACAGCGGATTTAATCCGCTAATCTGGAAGCTGCCTTGGCTATGCTATACTCCCCCTACCAGTCCTGCCGCCAAAGCTTTCGCTGCTCACTCAGTTGACTGGCACAATGAAGAGGTCGGAAGGGTGGACTGGACATTAAAATGGCAGATGCCGTTCAGTATGAGTAAATGTAAAGTGATGAGTGATGGAGCGAAAAGTCCTAACTACAATGATCATGGAAATGGGATCCAGGCTATCCAAGACGTCACTCTGCTGTCAGGACAGCAGGAAACTCTGAATTTACCTTATGCAGTGGCAGTAGGTAAATTGGCAGAGTTGCAAAAGGTTCAATAGATAGCAGCTAAACAAGGTTTGCTATGTGTAAAGGTTGCATTGTTTGGGTTTTAGTAATCTAGAAAGGAGGTAACAAGAGGACATGAGAAGAGATGTATAGTATAAAAGTGGTATGGACACAGGAAAACTTTTTACCCTTTTACCAAAATTCCACAACTTAGAGGTCACTCAAAGTCCTGGAACAATCAGGAGAGACAAAAGGAAAACAGTTTTTACTGTGTGAACCTTTTTGCACTTACCTCAATGGAATATTGGGTGTTTTTCCACTGTCACTAAAAGTGCCCATTAAGTACCCATTAATGGGTACGTAATGGCATTTTTGTACCCATTAATGGGTACTTTTAGTGACAGTGGAAAAACACCCATTGTTAATTTATATTCCACCCTATACTTGAAGGTCTCAGGGCAGGTTATAATAACATTGGGGAGGGGTGAACATTCCAGTGAGTTGAAGATAAAGCTCAGAAGACCACTAGTAGAAATGCCAGTGTCTAGGTCTGGGCAGGCTGGATCACCAAGAAAAGGGCCACGCTACGACCACTGCTGACCAGCAGCTCACTAGCTGCTCCTCATTATGCTGTGGAAGATGTTCTAGTTGCCCATAGCTAGTGAAGAGCATGGCAGCCTTAGTGAGCTCCAGGACAATGGCGACAGTGTGCAGATGGAGTCAAAAAGTTTGGACCGATTCACGTAAGTCAGAGTTGTCACAAAGCTAGCTGGGTAACCTTGGGCTAGTCACAGCTTTCTGAGCTCTCACAGCCCCACCTAACTCACAGGGTGTCTGTTGTGAGAAGAATAGAAAGCTTTGTCAGCCGCTTTGAGCCCCCTTAAATGGGTGAGAAAAGTGGGGTAGAAAAGCCAACTCTTCTTCTTCTTCTGTAATAGCAGGAGTCTTTGTACATAAGATTTTCATTAAACCTTTCATTCCCAGTCTAGCTGTGCCTCAAGGTACGAGTGTGATTCTGCTGGGACTATATTGGGAATGGGACATGTATCTGTAGTATTGCCAATATAGTTCTGGGAAACAGAGGCGTAACCTAAAACATTGCTATTACAGGAAATCAGTTGACAATATCAGATTTCTCACAGTAGTGAACCATGGCCTATGTTTGTTGCTTCTCAGATTGTTCCCTCTGAAAACACCTGGGTGCTAATTAAGCCCAAGAGAGAAAAACAAAGGGAAGTTGGCAGGTGTTTGGTTAGCACACCACTATTTTCCAGAGCAACAATCAAGGAAGCAACAGCCAGACACAGGTAAGAGCTTGCAATTGTCTCCCATATTTGGCTGAAGCTCTGAGAAGCAACTGCGAGATCCTCGGATCCTGTCATCACCTTTTGCAGTCTGGAGCCAGACTAGTCGTCAAAGTAACAGAGGTGAGGAAGGACTTGACATCAGGGGCAGTCTTGTTCCCAGAAAAAAGCTACAAAGTCCCACGAAGGTGAAGATCAAGGATGGGGGCAACCATTCACATTTGGGATGCCTACCCTGTCCCAAAATGGGATGTATATGGGAGGCGTACAGATACGTACAGGCACATAGGAATGTTGTCGACATTCGTATTTGCAAATACGGATCAAAAATTTGCATGAATAGATTTGAATATATTTCAATTCAATCGAATGTGAATACATTCAAATTTTAAACATCTGAATCGATTCAAATTTTTGGATATTTGATTTGGATCCCAAAAATTGCATTTGTGCACACCCCCCCCCAGTGATCACCTCACCACAGTGCACAACGGCAACTGCACCCCCCCCCCCCCACTCCCAAGGCTCCTCCACCCTTCCACAGCTATCTGCACAGATGCACAGAGCCATACTGGAATGGAAGTGGCTCCATGCTGTGTGGATGCTCTGAACCGGAGCATCCCTATGCTGTCCCGGTTGCCTAAGTGCAAAAAGGGCCTCCTCCTCTCTTGAAATGAGCTATGGTTATCTTTAAGAGTGACATCTGGGCCCATCCACTTATCTAAACTGAAAAAGTTGTGTAACTAAAAATTACAGAATGAAGCTTTTAGAAGAGACAAGAAGAAGTTTGATTTACCGAAACCCAACAAAATCACAGGGAACAGAACCATTCCACAGCCACAAAACAGAAGCAGAGCCAAAGGTTTTCCGTTTTTTTAGAGACTTCTTTGGGAATTTAATAGACTAGGTACTTTAATTCAGAATATATAAGTGGAAATATGACAGAGCAAGCCCGGTATATCACAGCAACACTGCTGAAAACTGCTCGCGGCATGGTCATCCAGGATTCCAACTTGAAGCAGAAATAAACGGCATAGAAAGCAACCGCAAAGAAATGGGCGATCAGGACAAATGGGTTAGGGGATAACCTGTAGACAAGAGAAAGGAGACAAAATAGCAGAATAGCAGAGCTTTTCCAAAGAGTTGTCCATTTAAAATGTTCTCTCACTCCTTTCTCTTAAGAGATTCTGAGGTCGCATCTCAGAGTTACAGTTCCAGGGCAACTGTGTGGGTCTGAGGAAGAGCCCCCGGCCACCCCATTTCCATTTTTGCTGGTAGTGGACGCCTTGCGGCAACCGCATTGGCCTCTTTTCCAGGTGGAACCACCTCCTTTCAGGGCAGCATCTCCCACACGGCACAGAGGATGCGGTACTATTCTGTGATCCTTCCTCACTCCAAAATGGAGACAAGGAAGGTGCCATTTTGAGTCAGTGCCTCCTTCCTCTGAGCTGCCTCTTCCAGAAATGGAGATGTAGTCAGAGATGGCCCACTAGCAAGGGATGCTATGACCGCAAGGGCCTTGCCATTCCTAGGCTGATGCTGTGAAAGGTGAAACTAAGAGCCCTGGACAACTAAATCAACCTTTGAAAGGTCATCAAAGCCTTCAGCCTGCAGAACCCTTTCTGAGTAAGGGTGGAAGGGAGGGAGGTTATATTTTTAATTATGTTTTAATATTTGATATGTTTTATTCTTATTGTAACCCACCCTGAGACCATCTGTTGAAGGGCTGGATTTAAATTTTTTAAATAAATAAACCCCACCATGCTGCTACTGGTCATAATAAAAAATGCCAGCGCTTTCTTCTTTTTTGCTGTGCTTTTAAAATGTTAAGCACAAAGGTAGAATATTTTTAGTTGAAAGTCTGGAATATATCTCAGGACGGGGAGCCTGTTATCTGCAGGTCTCACCTGGGGCCCACTGTAGCTTGCACTAATATGTGGACAGCAGGCCCCTATTCTGGGATATATTCCAGAATAAAGCCAAGCGCAAATAGGCCCAAAGAGGGGGAGAGAGGGAATTTAATTATATTTGGAGTAGTTAATTCTTCTAGGCCCATAAACAGTATTTTGCTTTTGCCAGTTTTCTGTACACAACACATCAGTGGGAAATGAAACCAAAAGTTGATACCACATTAATGAGTGGAACTGCTATATCTAAGGAGAAAAATGTTCAGTGTTTGGACTTGACGAACGTTTAAATTGGGTCACCTTGAAATACTATCACTGCTAAAAGCCATGGAGTCTTAGGAAAAGCAGAATAATCTTAAACAGGTGATAAAACATTCTCCAAAGAAATAAAAGGATTAAAGAATAGGGTATGTGCAACATCCCTTTCCTCAGTCTCCTACTACTACTCTACTACGGATCTGGAAGAAGATACTATGGAATAAACTTTCAATTGAATGCCCACCTATTCCATTCCCTACCAATTAGGTGGGTGACTAAAGGTCTCTCTGCAGAGTGCCATTAAACTCGGGAGTCATGCTGCCAATTTTTCCCTCCCCATTTAGATAAGCTCATTCTCCAACTTACACGGAGAGTAATCCAACTGGACCGGACACACACTTGCCGCCAAGTTTGAAATAATGGAAGCAGGCCCGTCTTAACTGATGCAGGGTATCTGCCAACCAAATAAAAAGAGAAATTACATTACAAGAAAGCCAGACAAAATGGAAAATTGGTATTTAAATACTGGCAGGACACACCAGTTTCTAACTTCTCTCCTTCTGAAGCCGCATCCAGAGAACAAGAGGAAAATGCAAGATCTTGTTTAGATCCTGCAGTTGCCACTTGCCATCATTTCCCCCCTAATTTTGCTTGTTCTTGTATGGTGGGCATTTCCTTAAGAAAACCCCCAGAAACAAACACTAGACAAGGCAAAAAATATTATTTTGGGAGAAACTGGGTTGGGAGATCTTTTTCCCGGAATAGTGATGTTCTGGGATTTCACCCCTATATCCCAGGACTATGTTGGCATTGTCATAGACATGCAGCTATATAGTGCTAGGATAATCCCAGGTTTTATACCCTGCGTGGATGCAGTCTGTATCTTACACTATCTGGAAGAAATCTTTCCTATCTTGTATTTTTACATTTAAAACCATGTTACAGAACTTTTGCAGATTAAACCACTTAAAAAAAAGCCCAAATGCTTCCTGAGATAGATTTAGGTTTCATCTGTGATCTACAAACATCCAACAAGGTTTGAAAGATCAATTCTAATTCATTTATGACAGCTACAAGGATGCTAATACATAACACATTCTTAAAAAGAGATCTTGGTATATGTACACAAATACTTTCTTACTTTCCTTCTCTGTGTACTGTTGATGTGTATGGACACATTTTGGATGTGTGTGATCTATCTAATGTGTGATAACGGCTGAAGGATAAACACTGAAGGATGATACTAATAAGACTAAATAAATAAATCTTTTTTTAAAAAAATTACACTGCCCTGCATCAAAATCTCAAGGCAGTGAGCAGATAAAACAAAACTGAGATAAAACAATTGAAAATCTGAAGTTGAAAAAAATCTGCAAGTTAGGGGGTTAGGGTTAGGTTAACAAAAATATTTTGTTTTTTAGAGATAAGCAAAACTCTATATTAAAAAAAAGAAAACAATGAGACCAGATTCGTTTACAGCAAACATTGGGTGTTTTTCCACCGAGCTCCTTTGATCTGGATCTAAGAAGATCCGGATCTAAGGAATGGGTACTTCCCTTAATCTGGATCTAGTAGATTCTGATTAAGGGAAGTACTCAATGTGTTTCCACGGGTGGTCTAGCACCCAATAGCAAAGGGTGCTTGCCTGCTGTGGAAACACTGGAGCACCCATTTGCAAATTCGGATCTACCCCCTGTCACCCCAGGTGTTTTGGGGACAGGAAGTGCAATCTCCGAAGTTGCCTTTGGAGATTAACAAAGGCTCTGCAGAGGATCTTCGAAGTTAGCAGCAGACAGCGGCATTGCTCTCGCAAGGGGTTTCTCTGCAGAGCCTTTGCTAATCTCCGAAGTTGCCTTCAGAGGGACTTCGGAGACAGCTCTTGCAAGGGGGTTTTCTGTGGAGCCTTTGCTAATCTCCAAAGGCAACTTCAGAGGGATTTCGGAGCTGGCTTCAGAGGGACTCTGAAGTCTTGAGTTTGGGGCACCCCCCCCCTTGGGTGCCTGCCCTCCGGAGCCTCCTCTAGACCCCATTGCTGAATTGTAGTGGAAACAGACTCCCTACACTCCGGATTTGAAGGCTGAAGACCCCATTGTAGACCCCTTTAATGGGGTCTACAGGAATTCTGGATTATAGGCCCTGAAGGACCTATATAATCCGGATTTCCCTAGCTGTGGTGGAAACAGATGTGTCTCTAATGGGGTATGTGGTGGAAATGGGGTCATCTAGTTCTCAGCCAAATGGGTCCTTAATAGGTGCTTCAATGGGTACTTAGTGCTAGTGGAAAAACACCCATTGTGCAACTACTGATGTAAGCTAAAAAAAATTGTTCCCATCTGTGCAGAGTAAAAAAAAAAGTGACTCAAAAGCAGCTTAGTAGTACCATGTCTACTTCTATTGCCTTAATCCCCATTAAAGGCCAGAGAAGCACTTCCAAAATGCACCCTCTGGCCCTTAAGGTGGAGATGTGGGATGGGAACAATAGTATATGCATGTTACCACCTCCGAGCCCCTTTTGAGCTGATGGTTTAAATCAGTGCAGGTGCAACCTCGGGCTATCTTTTTAGGGGGCTGTCTTAGGGGGCAGATCGTCTTCCTTTCAGATCAACAAATACTTCTTTCCAATGCCCTTTTTGAAACACACTTACCATCTGTTGCAGAAAATAATTCATAAAGAGCCTGAGCAAGGACATTCACAACAAAGGAATGAGACTTCCTCCTCGTCCAATAAAATGACTTTTTTGCCTGCAAATAATAATAAGCAGATAGTTGCTTGCATCAGCATGCAATAGAGCATCAGATCCACAAGGGTCAATCTATAATGTTTTCGGATGGTAAACGTTTGCCAGTGACCCAAGCAAACAAACAAACATGCTATGGAAAGGGGGTTCAAGAACTGACAAAGCTCTCCTATCTCCCCCACCTTGGTCCCCTGGTCCCTGTTACTCCTGGCCCTGCCCAACCCCAGAAAAAAGCAACCACCTATAACTGGCCTGTTTGGGGGAAACCCATTCTCTCTCTCTCCTGGGTGTTTTTCTTGGGTTTCTAACCTAGTCAGTGCTCAGGGTGAAATCAAGTGTAAGGTTGGGAAGTGGGCAACAACATGGAATCTCTATGAAGGGCACACCAATTTAGACCAGTCAAGAGCTGGAGAAGGAGTTTGAATAGCCAAGCTAGATGGTGAAACCCAAGTAAGATAAAGGAAAATTAGTCCACAGACATTCAAACACTCATTTGAGCACGTTTTAAATAGCAGGTCAATCATAGATGCCCTTCTCCCCATGAAAATTCTCTCTCTGTTGTCAGTCTTACACTTCCGGGTTGCTGGGCTACCACTTTATTCCCCCTCCATTTGGAATCCAGATGAGCTGATTTGATCATTACACCAACCCTATTCGCTTAAGGTCATAGTTGTGAGAACTGGAAACTAATTTTCCCAGTACAAATCTCTTTCCATAACAATCCCCGGTGACAGTAAATTCATAGAATCATAGAATCATAGAATGGTAGAGTTGGAGGGGACCTCCTGGGTCATCGAGTCCAACCCCCTGCTCAAGGCAGGATCTCCTAAACCATCTCAGACAGATGGCCGTCCAGTCTCTGCTTGAAGACCTCCAACGAAGGGGAACCAACCACCTCCCGTGGCAGCCTGTTCCACTGGTTGATCACTCTTACTGTTAGAAATTTTTTCCTAACATCTAAACTAAATCTTTTCCCCTGCAGTTTCACCCCATTGTTTCTAGTCCTTCCTTGAGAGAGTGAGAACAGGGCTGATCCCTCTGCCTTGTGACAACCCTTGAGGTATTTGTAGACAGCTATCATGTCTCCTCTCAGTCTTCTTTTTGTTAGACTAAACATTCCTAGTTCCTTAAGCCGTTCCTCATAGGACATGGTTTGCAGACCGTTCACCATCTTGGTAGCTCTCCTTTGAACCTGCTCCAGCTTGTCAGTGTCTTTTTTAAACTGGGGTGACCAGAACTGGACACAGTACTCCAGATGAGGTCTGACCAAGGTAGAGTAGAGGGGGATAATAACTTCACGTGATCTGGACTCTATGCTTCTCCTAATACACCCCAGGATTGCGTTTGCCTTTTTTGCAGCTGCCTCGCACTGTTGACTCATGTTCAGTTGATGATCTACCAGGACACCCAAGTCTTTTTCACATGTGCTGCTGCTCAGCCGAATTCCTCCCATTGTATATGTGCTTTTTTCATTTTTCTTGCCCAGGTGCAGAAGCTTGCATTTTTCTTTGTTAAATACCATTTTATTAGTTGCAGCCCATTGTTCGAGTTTCTCTAAATCTTTTTGAATCCTCTCTCTCTCTTCTCTGGTGTTTGCAATCCCCCCTAGCTTTGTGTCATCAGCAAATTTGATCAGTTTCCCTTCAACTCCCTCGTCCAGATCGTTTATAAAAACATTAAACAAAACTGGGCCCAGGACAGAACCTTGTGGTACTCCACTTGACACTTCCTTCCATTTGGATGTGCAGCCATTTAAAGCCACTCTTTGAGTACGATTACTAAGCCAGTTTTGAACCCACCTTATAGTTGCCTTGTCAAACCCATATTTGATCAATTTTTCAATGAGGATCGCATGAGATACTTTGTCAAATGCTTTGCTGAAATCAAGAAATACTATGTCTACTGCATTTCCTTGATCAACCCATTCAGTGATTTTGTCATAAAATGAAATCAAGTTAGTCTGACATGACTTGTTTGATACAAACCCATGTTGACTACTGTTAATTATTGAATTCCTATCCAAATGCTGACATATGTGTTGTTTAATAATTTGTTCGAGAATCTTTCCTGGTATTGAAGTCAGGCTAACTGGCCTGTAGTTCCCTGGGTCTACCTTCTTCCCTTTTTTGAAGATAGGAACAACGTTTGCCCTTCTCCAATCGTCTGGGACTTCTCCTGTTCTCCATGACTTCTCAAAGATTACAGCAAGTGGTTCAGCAATTACCTCTGCTAATTCCTTCAGTAACCTAGGATGTAATCCATCTGGACCCGGGGACTTAAATTCGTTTAAGTTAGCTAAGCGTTCCCTTACTCTCTCAGTGTTGATTTTGTGTCTTGATTCTCCTAGTCCTTCATCAGTACAGTGAAGGACTGTTGCATGTCCATTATCCCTCTTGGAAAAAACAGATGCAAAATAGGAGTTCAGAATCTCTGCCTTCTCAAGATCACTTTCGATCACTTCTCCATTCTCTCCCTGCAGACTTCCCAAAACCTCTTTGACTTTTCTTTTGCTGTTGACATATCCCCAAAACCCTTTTTTATTGTTTTTAGTCTCTCTTGCAAGCCTCAGTTCATTTTTAGCTTTAGCTTTTCTGATACTGAACTGAAATTCCATAGACCAATGGCCCACTGGGGGTCAGTCCTAACTTCACTGCTTATCAACTTCATAGACTGAGTTTCATAGACTGTCAGTTCTAGATATTTTTCTCTATCCACCTATTCCACACTAGGCCTGATTTTATAACCTACCAGGTCCCCTCTTAAACAGTCTTTAAGAGTAGAAAAGGCCTTGATAATGATGATCTCACACGGGAAGTGTTCCAGCATCCTGATCATTCTGGTTTGTTTGTTTATTATATCACCATCCCGCCCTATACCCAAAGGTATGGTGGCCAGAACTGTATACAATATTCCAAATATGGCTCCCCATACATTGATAATGTAGCACGAGGATGCTTGTTAATTTATTTTCTATTCCCTTTCTAGTTATCTCTAAGACTGAATTTATTTTGATAGTGCTGCTGTGCACTGGGTCAACCCCTTCACTGAGAATTCCAAGGCCTCTTTTCTGATCAGTAACATCAAGCTCACACCCCAACAGTTTGTAAGTGTAACTGGATTTTTTATTTTTTATTTTTATTTTTTGCAACAAAGTGCCCATTTGCCACTTCAATATTCATTCCCCTCAATGTCAAGAGGTTCCTCTGGAGCTCTTCATAAGCTCTTCCAGTTTTCACTACCCTGAATAATTTGGTGCTGTCAGCAAACCTTGCTTATCTTACCTCTTATCCCTACTTTTAGATCATTTATGAAGAAATTAAAAAAAATAAAGGTCCCAATACTGAACCTTGGGGGAGCCCCACTTTTTAATTCCTTCCATTTTGAGAAGTGCCCATTTATTACTGCTCTGTTTCCTGTCCTTTAGCAAGTGACCAAGACAGAACCTCCCCTCTAATTCCACAACTGATGAATCGTGGCAGAGTCTCTGCTGAGGGCACCCTATTCTGTGGATTTGCCTGTCAGCACCTGCTTCATCACTGTAAGCAAAGTAAAATGGGGTGTCCTGTGTTGATGCAACCTAACAAGTAATGTGGAGCCAAACTATACAGCTGCTGTATAAACAGCCTCCGAGGATATCTGAGCCACATCAGAGCCATTTCTCCTCACAGATTCTTACCACCCGCCCTCATGTGACTACAGCTCTAGGCTATGGAAGCTACCTGTAAAGTTGCCTCACCCAACCCCCAGATTGTATCCCAACTGGTAAGGTCAAATCCCACCTTCAGGAAAGCAGTGTCCTCATACAAGTCTGGAACGCTCTGTAGCAAGTGTCTCCATATCTTGATATCATTCAGAATCACTGTCATTCCGCCACCTGTTAAAGGGTTCCTCATGTTGTAGGCATCACCCAGGAGCAGAACTCCTAAAAGGGAGAAGATCAAAGACAGATCAAACTCAGTGCTACAAGGGACCATTTAGAAGCGCATCCCAGTTTCAGCAGGCATGTTAAAAACTTAAGGCCCATAGGCATTTGTTAAAATAATTTCAGCCACTTATATTTACCGCTATAGACCTTCGGGTATGGGGCGGGATAGAAATAGAAATAGAAATAAATAAATAAATTCAGCCCTTCTAAGTACATTATAAACAATTATGAAAGTCTTTAGCGGTTCATGTCCAGGTACTTCAGCCATGATTTAAGGAGACCAAGCTGAACGCTTCCCCTCATTTTGGGGAGTTTTGATGCAAGACCCTCTTGCATGCCACAAACCCCTCAGACCTCTGAGAGTGGCAGAAGTACAAGAACTACTACTTTGTGACCATAAGACATCTGTGATTTCATGAAAGCTTAGAGGAATATATTAGACTTTCCAGTGTAGTGTTTCTAATATTCGACAGACTTGTCGACAGTAGAAGACTGTAAGTTTCCCTATGGGGTCCTGTTCCCACTGGTGTTTTTTTTCCTGAGCTTTGAAAACATTTTGAATTTTTTTTGGCCCCATTACAGATTGGCTTCCCACACTTTCCGAGGAGTAAATTGTCCAAAAACCCGTTAAAAAAGAAGCTGCTAACACGCTTATCTTTTTTGCTTTGGGAATGGTAGCAAACGCACATGGTTTTCCTCAGTTTTACTGAGCTAATGGAAAGGTGTGATTATCGGCTAAAGGAATCCTCCCCTGGGCTAAAAGGGGAGGGAAGGAAGGGGAAGAGAAGAGAAGAGTGAACAGAAGTAACAAAAGATCAAATGTATCAAGATTGTAATTTTTACAAAGTGATTTAGAAAGAGGGAATCCGCTCTAGCAGCTCCACAAACTGTTACTTCCTCTTTAAATGGCTGTTGTACAGCTTCTTCAGAAGCTCACAGATTAAAGAGAAAGAGATAGTTCTTCTCCCATCCCTCCTCTTCAGATAACCATGTGTGTATGTGAGAGAGAGACAGAGACAGAGAGGGGATCACTTTCTTCCACACATTTCCCCTTTATTCCCATTTTTAAAATCATGGGGGATTCTGCCTTAAGGAAGCAAATGGGGAAAAGGCTTTGAGATCAGAAGGAGGCAGCTGTTAGCGGCCGGGGTGGTGGTTGAATTTCCCACCCCCGATGAAGTCAGGGAGTTACGGTGTCCAACTGCTGACTGCACAGGGGTTTCTGCTGAGGTAAAGGATAGGGGAGGGGCTTTCTCTCCTGCCAGACACTGAAGAATGGAAAGTGAATCTGCATTATAAGTTAACAATGGAAACTCAAAAAATCAGAATTCACTGATGATTTTAAAAAAAACCCTGATTTAAATCCAGATTAAATTTCCCAGTGGGAATGCAGCCTGGGAGTGCTCAAAAATGAAGGCCAAAGGTCAGATTTCTTGGGTTCATTTCCTCCAACTACACATATAATTCTACAGAGAGGAGGACTGATAAGAACAGTGGTATGGAAATGGTTAACATTTGAGTGAATTTTTGAATCTCCCAGTACTTGGCAACCAGGAGTATTCTCCTAGAACATTTAAATGGCATCCTTTATTCCTATGAATTACTGGTAAAGGGACTCTAACATCCCAAAAACAAATCCCAAATCATAAATATTTTTGAGAGTCTGTACAGTGCCTATTAAAATTACCAATAAATGCCAACATCCAAGCAAGACTATAACCAAACTGAGCAATTTTACCCTATGAAGTTTCTAGTTAACAGCTGTGCAAACAAGCTGGCTAGTTTTTTTACCAGGAAAAACAGAAAGGATTTTCAACTATGTTTATAAAAGATAAAGAGAAGGTCTGTGTTCTAATATTGCTAGCCATCAAAACTTCCAAAAATTTCACTCAGCAAGTCTATGCCTGAAGTTCTTCAGTTTTTCATTCCTTATTTGTTCCCATACCTGCTTTATTAACGGGAGAAGGCGGCAGGAAGCTGGCTGGCATGGCTCTCAAGCGGTCATTCTGAACAGCTATGAGAAAAGCCTCCTGTAAATGCTCTGCAAAATATAACAATGTGATACATTTCAGTAATTTCTAGAAGCCAATGGGGGCTTCCAATAAAAACTCAGTAAGAATGAATTTAATACCTAGACCAGTGGTTCTCAACCTGTGGGTCGTGAGCCCTTTAGGGGTTGAACTACCCTTTCAGAGGGGTTGCGATGAGTCTCCCTCCCCCCTCCCAGCTGCCCGGCCCCCGTGGTTGGGGGTCTCCACAACATGAGGAACTGCATTAAGGGGTCGCGGCATTAGGGAGGTTGAGAACCGCTGACCTAGACAAAGAACCATAGTTCACTTGAATTCCAAAGTAACAGGCACAGGAATGGTTAAATCCTAAAAACAAAGAGAGATCTAGAGATAATGGAGGGTAAGGATTGATAGATGTCAAAATGCAAATTTTATTCAAAAATGCCTTGGACAAATAAGGAGACATAAAGTAGCTGTCACACAGAAGAGCAAGTAGTAGAACATAATAGGAATGCTTCTTTTATATATTCAACTGATATAACTAAACAATGCTTAAATGACAATTTAAAATACAGGGGTTTCTGTCGAGGCACAAGACTGTAACAAAAAAAAACCCATCAGGCCGAGAAACCTCGGAGCAACGTCTTACAGCTAAAGGGCTGATTCTAACAAGTTTAAAGGGCAAAGAATGGATCAAAGGCATCTGGAAGACTTACACAGAATGGAGAAAGCCATAATTTAAAATGGGAGGGGAAAAATCCTTCAGTCTTTGACCAAAGGGGAATTCCCTCCGGATTCTGAGAAAGCAAAACCGGCCTATCAAGCTTGCTTAACTCAGGGTTTCCCAGTGTTAAAATAACCTTTTTGACTTTTAACTGATTCTCCCCGCAGCCTAAAAGGTCACATCATAGAATATCGAATGACTACCCCATGGCTACTGAGTGCTATAGGTATCTGAAAGATGCTCTTTGAATCACCCCAAGTGGGCCAGACCAGCCACAGGCAAGCCACCAGCAACCACCTTGTTAGAAAAATGCTACTTCCCAAGTATAACACCCGGGAAAATCTAGCTCATGGCCGTGCAACATTTATGTTCAAGCCTTAAGGCGAACTTGCCTTTCAAGAGGGTCAAGATCATGACTCATTGGAAAGAACACATCATTAAGATTTTTACATCACTGAAATCACCAGCTTCGACATCAGATCTCTTAATTCACTTTTCCTGTAAGTTTGTATTTTCTTATTCTCCCCCCTACCCCAGTTTTACAATTCAGGGTTAATTGCTGTGGGACCTCTCTTAGGTTCATGGCGATACAGTCAGACCCCCATATTCGCTGGGGATACATTCCGGCTTCTACCATGGCTACCTGAAACTGTGGATAATTGTGAACAGGCCTTCCGGTTCTGGGGTTGCACAACCCCAGAACCGGAAGTGCATTTATGGCCTTCAGAAGGCCTATTTCAGCCTCCAGAGAGCGCTGGAATAGGCCTGCAATGCCACCGGACCCCTCCCGTCCGCCTCCCCTGCACCCCCTTATATTTTGGGACAGGGCCCAGTAGCATCATGCGCCTATTCCAACACTCTATGAAGGCCGAAACAAGCCTTCTGGAGGCCAAAATACGCCTTCCGTTATGGCTGCTTTTTGGGCGGATCCGGTAACCATGGTTAACTGAAACCGTAGTTACTGAATCAGTGGATACGGGGTCTGACTGTATACACATTTAAACAAATATTATGCCCTTAGGTGTTTATGGAATAATGAAGGATGAGGAAAATGCACAGTTAGCTTATAGTTCTTTAGGAAAATATGGGACATATCCAAATTCACTGTTAGCCGTGAAAAGAGTAATATGATATTATAGTAACTGGACATATATTGCAAGAATGTAGGAATCTGGATTGGAGGAAGCAAATGACCAAGGAAAGCATAAAACTTGCCCTCGGACCAGAACCCATCTTAGCTACTAGACAATGTGGGTTAACGCAATCACACACCCTGCCTTGATCCGCTGATTCTACTCTTTGTCTCTACCTGCTTTCCACCGAAAAGCATAATTTTGTTTAATTTGTTTGGGTCACAACTTAATCCCACCAGTTTACAGCACAAAGATAAACCTTGAACTACCTTACTTGTTTCTATTTAAAAACTTTATATCCTGAACCTACATGGAACAGGCCATCCCAACATGGGCAGGCTGGTTTCAAACCAGGAAGAACGTGTCCCAGCTTGGGGAAAAGGAGCCAGGTAGCTGACAGCTGATGAGTAAGTTCAGGTTATTGCAGAAGACAGACTGACTCATCTCCTGGCTTGCAGGAAAAAGGATACAAAGACTCATGAGATTTCATTAAGGAATGGAGAAATCTTATATTGACCATTGCCCTTTAGTGAAGTTTGTTCATGGTCCCCCACACACACCTTCTGAGACTCCATCATGCTGTGAATTAACTGTGCATTTGAGAAGACATTACATTTTAGGAAATTCAGAATTTTATTATTATTATTGCATGAACCAGGGCAAACTGCTGGTAAGTTTCAGAACCTGCTAGATGCTGGACCATTCCAAGAAACAACAGACTACTAGGCCAATGGACACTCCCCCCTCAGTATTCCAGACCACCACAGTGATATGCTCCTGTCTGAGATAACCAACACAGGTACATACTTGTTTAAATATTGTGGACATTTTTCTTTACACATTCTTACCAGGTAGTTGGGGATAAATCTTTTCAACCATATGTTCTTTAAGGTTCCTTGGCATTTCACCTCGAATGTCAACCAGCACTCTAGTTTCATTAGTAGAAATCTGGTAAATAAGTATAGGACTAGGATTCGCCAAAACAAGTTCAGCATGGTTGGCTTTAAACTGAGGTAAATTCTGGAGAGAGAAAAAGTCATGAATTAAACAGGTGTCTGACAACTTCCTTTCATACACACGCAATTCCTCACAAAGTCAGTGGTTATTTTTTTGAACAGTAAAATTGAATCTCTTAAAAATGACAGCAACAGAGGGCAAATCTTGGTCCTTTCTCCACTGGACCTCTTTTTGGATTATATCCTGGAAAAAGGGCTTACCGTATGCATGCTAGTGCAGACCACTGCAGGGCTCAGATGGAGTCTGCCAATAATCCACATTAGTATGCAGACGGCAGGTTCTGATTCCAGGATATATTCCAGAATAAGAGCCAGTGCAGAAAGGATGTTAGACTACCCTATCCCAATTCTGTATAGCAAGATGCATGTAAGTGCTGATGTGAAATCAGTTTCACATTCCAGCTTTTTCTGAAGCAATAAATCAGTTTTTTCCAGTTCAACAGAACAAGAAACTATAGACATAAAGATAGCACCTAACCCAAGATAGGATTATTCAAACACAACAAAGTCACGTCACACATAAAAAATCTTAACACTTGTAATAGTGTAGGAACAGCAGAAGCAAAATATAAGGTAAAAGAAGAGTTCTTATGCCATGATTACTGTAACAAATTATACTTTTAGCATTTTAGAGAAAACTTACCTTCAAAATACACCCTACAAAATGTGATGGGACTTTAACCTGGCTGGAGATAAGATTTTTCCTGAACTTGGAAAAGAGACCATCAGCAACAACAGTAAGGGGGGCATGAAGTTCCTACAACATAAAGGAACTATTAAAAGAGAATATACAGGATATACAGCATCATATACAAGAGAACCCAGATGTGTCGGAACTTTTCCTAGCTAGATCACAATCATAGGGACTTCCAAACTTTGTTCATCCTCTTCTCCAGATACAGATGACTCACTCTGGAAAACATCAGCTAAAAAAAACAAGGAGATCATCTGTTTAGTTCCTTTCTTTCTCCCTATCAGACCTCCTCTTTCTTTTTTTCGGGTATGAAGGTAGGATTTTAAAATTCTCTCTTCCAACCTCATGGTCAACTCAATTTCTCCCTTTACTAAAATCTCATGAGATTTTGTAAGATTTCTGTTACGTAATCAGGTCCTTTTTTTATCTTAAGGTATACAGGGAATGTCAACAAGGAAGTGACACATAACAAATGAACTGCTTTGCCTAAGGAATTATCTATGGATGAAATCACAAAAAGATGCTCTGCCACTAAACTACGGCCATTAATTTAAAATAAATGATTATTTAAGGTAATTTGGCAGAACATGGTTAAGACTACTATACAGAATCCATGCAAGGTGTGTTATATTTCTCATGTGGAAAATGAAATTTTCACAGAGACAGGTTGTAACCCAAGCAATACCTGTTGTTAAGTCCCTTTTCTAGACAAATGTAAAAGATACAAGAATCCTGACTAGGAATGTGCATGAATATTCAAAATAACTCGTTATCCAGATGGATTTGGACATCTGTATACAAATTCAATGTCCAGACATTCGGATTTCAAAATTTGAACAAATATGAATATTACGAGTTATTCGTATGAATAATTTGGACATTCATATCTGTGCAGGTACATACGCATCTGTACGGGATGAAAACCCGCAGTGATACGAATGTCCAAATTATTCGTACGAATACATGCATATATATTTGCATCGAATCGAATGTCCGGACATTTGTTTTTCCTTATTCGTACAAATTCAGATTTTCAAATATTCAATTCGTAACAAATTCAATGTCAAAAACTGCATTCATGCACACCCCTAATCCTGACCTTAACATATTTAGCGTTTCAGAAAGAAAAAACTCAAATCTCACCTTCACATCACCGGATTCTTTATCTCTGTACTGAATTCCAACAATACGCTCATCCACTTCAAGAAGCTGCACAACTGTACCTTCAATAAATTTTGTACTGGAAGAAATCAGACATCATTTTAATAAATAACAGAAGCAACATGTTATTATTCAAATTATAGTGCGAAAATGTAAGTAACTCCCATCTAAAAGGTGTATCACTGATTATGACTGCCTATCTTTATTGTTTTGTTTTTAAATCTGTGGGGTTGTCTTTTTATTTCTTCCGTTTTTACCGACTTTGTCATCTGCTAAGAAGTAGGGGAAATACAAGTATAAACAAATATTCTTCAGATGAAATCATCTGCATGAACAATCAGATTCTACCTTACTACTGGACCTAGTCTTAACCTAGCTTCAAAGAACAAGTAAAACCTCAAAGAAAGGGATGAAAGATTTGGAGTGTATTAAGTTTGCATCAGTGAAGAATCCCACTTAATCAAAGCAGAATGGACCTATACTTTGCAGGCGCTTCCACAAAGCTTTTAGGAAGCTCTGGAGTCCCTGTGAATTAAAGCCCGATGCTTTGCATTTAAAAACTGCAACTTACCTAGCATCAGCTTTGGATCTTGCCTCTTCCTGGTGTTTCGGCAAGACCTCGCAAAATCTCACCCTCACCAAGAAACACAGGCATCTCAGAAAAGCAGTAGGCTTCCCTCAGAACGGGAGAGGCTGTGTGCCTCCTACTGTCTAGGGGTAATCGCAATGGGGAAGGGAGGGAGGGAGGGAGGAAGGACAAAGTAAGCAAGCCTTTAAGAGCCACTATTTTTGCACTGGATCAGCACAGTGCAAAATGGCAGGCATCGAGGCCAAATTCTTTCTGATCACTGCCTCTTTAAGTAAAATCAGACACTTTTGACTCACTCCCCACTATGGTCTGATCTCTCATTATATTGTAGGCTATTGCAGGCTCTGCTCATTCTTCCCTTTCAGCCAAGCCCCATATCCTTAGCCCGGGGAGAAGGGGAGGAAATCGTGGCTTGTCATTGGAAACTGAGACCACCTCTAAAGCATGGTTTGTCAGAGGGTCATCGGTTTATGGAATGTGCTGCTGGAAGAGCTACCAGTCTAGATGGCTTCAAGGTAGGGTTAGACAAATTTATGGACAACAGATGTATCAATGGCTACTAGAATGAATGCCTAGGTGCATCTTTCAGGCTGGGGGATGGGGGATGGGGACCGGGATGCTTCTAAGGCCATTTGCTGGGATTCTAGAGCAGGAAAAGCTTTGCCCTTGGTCTCTGCTTGAGATGCCCATGAGCATTTGGTGGGCCACTGTGTGCAACAGAATGCTGGACTAGATGGACTGTGGCCTGATCCAGCAAGGCTTCTCTTATGGTTCCCTCCCCCAAAAAAACTGCTTGTATTCCCACAGCTAAAGAGTGAGGATTATTTCTAAATGCAGCAGGGACACCTCTTTTGATTCAAATATTGATAATCTGCATTTCAGGACCTTTAATCCTCAGAAACTGCGGATTCTTTTAAAACTTTAGGAACAGACAGCGCTCAAAACGATTTCAAAGCTCTTTAAATCTTGAATAGGAACACACCCATGGAAACAAGCAGTAACACAATAAGGCATACAATACATGCAGGTTTCACATTTCAAGCTGGGAGAATGAAATCTGGCATCGGTGTTACCCCTGAAAATGAGACATTATCATTTTTTTCCCCCAAGGTGGGAAAACTCCAATTGTGTTTTGCTTTCTGCTGTTGCTGTTGGATAGTCAAAGATATCTAATTAAGAAGAGTTGGCTTTTCTACCCCACTTTTCTCACCCATTTAAGGGGACTCAAAGTTGATGACAAAGCTTTCTATTCTTCTCCCCACAACAGACACCCTGTAAGGTAGGCGGGGCTGTGAGAGCTCAGAAGAGAGCTGTGACTAGCCCAAGGTCACCCAGGTGGCTTCATGAAGGACAGCGGAATCAAACTTGGTATTCCTGGATAACAGTCCAGCTCTCTAACCTACTAGACCAAACTGGCTCACATTTTTTATACTGCTAGTCCAATTCTTCTGATACTGGGCTGGCTGCAATTACAAACACTATTAAGCCAGACGCATTAGAAGAAGAATATAGCCAACTGCTGAGATGATGCTTTATTTTTATTACAGTCATCTCTTCTAAATTGCTGTGCTTCCACTCCAATGAATCACCATGTTCTTGACAATGGAAAGCCTGTAATACCTGCCTGCCTGCCTTATCTGTCAATATTTCTACAGATAGCAATTTTATACAAAATGATTAATAGACTGTGCTGTAAGTCATCGTACCATGGAAGCTGCAATCTTCTCATGCATAAGCACAACTATACATTGTAAAACCACTTACTGTTGTAGTGAAACAGGAGCTTCCTGGTAACCATGTCAGCACCTTTGCTGGCAGGATTGGCAGCGTGGTCACCTCCTATACAGGGCTATTTCTCCTGCCCTACATGGAGAAGACACCACTGTGCAGCCTCTCCATAACTGAGAACAAGGAGGGAGCTTTTTGCCCCACAGTCCAATTCCCGCCTGAGCTGCCTCTACCCAAAAGTGGAGCTGGACCGATATTTCCACGATTAACTTCAATGCTCACCAGTTAGAAAAATCACACAGGGCACAGCTTGCTAGTTTACCATCCCAAAAACAGGGCAATAGTAGGAGAAGTTTGGCAGACTTGCAGCTTTAAAAAAAGCTCCCACAAAGATGGGTTGCCTGTGGGAATTCCTTTCAAGAAATACACGGGGATCTTTATTCACGCATAAGAAAAAGCCATTTATTCCTTTACTACAGGTTATTAGTAAGAGAAGAATATGATTAAAAACAAGTAATCATGTGAATGTTGTACTTAAACACATTTTCGGGCTTATTTGTTTGCTTTTCCAGATGGGTTTGGTACTACTTTCAAGAGTATTAAAAAATAATGTGATGACCCAGAGAAAGAAATGCCATAAAAAGGAAAAGAAAATATGAACTATTCTGTAAGGCCAGGCATATGTAGCTGTTAATTTACTAAAGCCTTTAATTCTCAACCTCCTTTCTTACTTGGATTCTTCCATGGCTACCCTTCGGAGGCCCATGATGAAACGGCCATGATGGAACGCTCTTCCACTCTGTATCTGTTCATCTGCCACAGTAGGATAAGGGATTTCAACCTCTGATTTGCTTTCCAGGTCATGGACGACATAGCCATTTATTACGTGAGCATCGATTCCTTCCACCGCACCTTGATGAAACAAGGAGAAATAGAATATAAGGCCATGTTTCCCCTTAACATTCCTGGGTGTTCTCATCAGTTCAAGATGGCGTCCACTGCTACCCCATCTCAGTTTTTAGTGGCAGTGGGCACCATGCAGCATTTGCCAGCAGAGGTGCCTCCTGTTCAGAATGCTTATTTGCACCCTGCATAGAGGCAGCATGGAAAATGGAGGTGAGGCAAGCATCTTTGTTCCACGTCTCCTCCCCAACCTGGCCCAAATTCAGCTGCCTCCATCCAGAAGCGAAGACATGACCTGTCACAAAAGAATATGGGCAAACTCAATATCTATTAAGATTATCTTTATCATTATATTTAATTGACAAGCTGCCATCAATGTGGGTCAAACCCATTTTGTATTTCACTTGTTTTTAATCCATGCAGCCAACCTATATATGGTATACATAGTTTTTTTTCTTCTGGAGGAATATTCTCAAGTTGCAAAATGGTACGAAAATAATAATTATTTTTTAATGGCTTACACAGTGGTTCTCAACCTTCCTAATGCCGCGACCCTTTAATACAGTTCCTCATGTTGTGGTGACCCCCAACCTAACTCTAACCCTAACCCCCAACCATAAAATTGTTTCCATTGTTACTTCATAAGGACCCCTGTGAAAGACTAGATTGACCCCCAAATAGGTCACGACCCACAGGTTGAGAACCATTGACTTACAAAAAGGTATCTGTATTTTCAATCCACTGAGCTACAAAATCATCCTGCCTGGACTGATGAGCTGAAGGAAACTGTTCCCAGCTAGAAATGTTTCTTGCAATCCTTCATTTTTGTAAAAAGAAAAAAGAAATCGAAAAATGAAGGTTGTTCCTTTCCCACGGAAAACGTTTTTTCTTGCCTTCTAATAAGCTTCCGCTTCATGGAAGAACCTTTGTGTCTTTACTAACATCAGCATACCTTCCAGCCCAAGTTCTTTCAGTGCTCTGTAACCTCCAGGCTGCAAGAGTTCTCCAACAATTCTGTCAGGTTCTTTCAAATCTCTCTCAACTACAGTCACTTTCCTTCCATCCCTTGCAAGTACTGCTGCCAAAGCAGAGCCAAGTACGCCGGATCCCACTATGATTATTTCTGGATCACAGGGGGAAATCAGCGGGGAAGCTGTAGCAATCTCATTTGTAGACTCCAGAGAAACAGCTGCTCCATTTCTGCCCTGCATCAAGATATCAAAACCATTTTTAGAAAAAAGTTATTTAAATGCTTGTAATGACTATAGGAAAAAGGAAAAATAGTTCGATACATCATCAGGACTTTAGTCCTAATCCTTGACAAAAAAAACTCCCCTGCAAAATCTGGTTTGCAAAATACCCCCAAAGCAAAGCATATAAATGCCAGGTATCTGGATGTACTTGTTCACAAACACTGAGAAACTTTGGACTCTCCACAATAGCATCTAAAGCCAAGGTTCTGTCATGTAAACTGAGTTGGGATGGCTTTGCCAGTCAGTGACAAAATTATTCTGTATGCTTCAGTAATGATAATCATTAACAAAATAAATGCATGACTGCTAATGAATACAGTAGCCACAAATTTAGCCATCTGTATTCGTATTGTCCTTTGGTCCAGAATGTACCTCCATGTTGTTCTTTTATGTGTTGCAAGTTTCAGATCCATCACATCAACAATGAACAATGTGGTATTCCCTGAGACACTATTTATTTATTTACATTTTTATCCCACCCTATACCCAGAGGTCTCTGGGCAGGTAACAGCATCTAAAATCAAACATCATTTAACATCATTAAAACATTAAAACAAAAACAGCATCTGCCAGTGGAAAGAGAAAAGTATATCTCCATTTAACCAAAGACTGGGGCAAAGAGGTGCCTTCCTAAATGTTTACAATGCCTTAGTGCCTTCCTAAACAATGAAGGTGATAGACGCACCTTGAGACGACTATTCCATAGCCTAGGGGCCATCACTGAGAAGGCCCTCTCCTGCGTACCCATTCCTGCGTACCCGCCTCCCCTCCAGATCTTGAGGCACGGGCAGGTTGATATTTGAGTAGACATTCCTTCAGTATTGTCAAGTACCAATAAACATAACAGAGAAAAACTATTATACAGTTTGAGAGTTAAGGTTGGGGCTGGGTGAGCTGTGTTTCTATCCTTCAGTTATCTCATGAACAGCCTTTTAGCAAATGTTAGGAAAAAACATAGTTGTCAATTGCCCTTGTTATATATTAGTCTACACAGGCCCATTATTTCACAACTCTTGATATCCAGATTTCTTCTGATCAGGATTACAGTATGTCTTCAGCAAGGTTTAGCAGCTATGACATTAAGTAATATTAAACTACACTGTTTCCTAGCATCTCTGGCACTTTGGAAAGGTATTTCCAGGCTAGACAGATTGGCACTAATTTTTCCCAGACTTCAAATGTCCTCTTGTCCGTGAAAATCACATTAAAATATGATATTCTGTGCAGGTTCCAGTGTATTCCTCCTAGCACTGTCTGGCATTTTTAGTTTTTGCCCACTTGTCATCTGGCTTGCTGCTTTGATGTGAACATTGACTCAGATTATCTGTGGCTGGAAAGGGTGTTCCAGAGATGGCCAGAACAAGAAAGAAGGTCATGAATGCCTTCCAGTTTTCACATGCAAAATAATCAAGCTAGGTGTGCTGCTAAACAACAGTCTGTCAAAGCACAAACTGCAACAAAAACATGGGACTGTCAGGTGCTTTACCTGAGAGTCCCAGCTCTCTTCAGCACCTTTATGTGACTCCTGAGTTGGAAGCCACATCCAGGAGAGGTGGGGGACTCACCTCCATTCTGAATCATGGGGTCCATTGCAATTTTAGCTTCCTTCATGCACGGCTGCACAACACTGCAAACATGCACAATTATGCATACCAACACGCACCACAGCCCACATGCAAGCACTGAAGTGTTTACTGAGGCAGAGCACCGAACAGGCTTTTCCACAGGTAATTCTTTTTTGTTTGTTTCATCTTAGGGGCTTTAAGAATCCATGCGACTTTCTCTCTGGAATGACGTAGAAGAAGACAGAAAGGGGTCCTTAACAGCTCAAGAATCCTGCAGGCAGAGGTGAGCAAAAGCAACGGAGCAGGTGTGCTCCATGCCATGGAGCTCTGGGCCCTGGCTTCTCGTGCAGGCATGGCAGGTACGCACTGCTCACCTGTACAGATGCCATTCTGACCAGGTGTGAACTACACTCCTCAAAAAAGAGCTACAGGCGGAAGTACCATTCAGCTCCCAGAGCATGGAGAGCCTGGGCAGTGCAGGTGATACCAGGATGGGCTAAGCAAACTGGCCTCAACACTGGAAAGCAGAGGGGTGTGATCAAGCCACCATGTACTTAGCATGCACATTGGTTGTAGCCAGCCATTCAGCAGACTCAGCAATTCTTATAATTTAAAGTCGTTTCTCAAATGTATATATAGGCCTCTCCATAGTCTAATATAATCCAGGTAAAATAGCAAGGGTCACAGAAAGTTTTGCCAACGCCGTTATGCCATACATTATTTGCATTATATTTGGCATTTAAAAAGAGCTTTCTTACCAAATGTGTTTCATTTACACGAATTTGCTTTTGTTGCTAGGGGCTATCAACTCAGGACTGACTCCTAGTGACTCCATGGACCTATCTTGCCTTTCTCCTTATAGATACAGAAGTTGCTTGCCTTTACCTCTTTAAGGTACATGCAAGAGATTGAACTCCGACACTCTCTGCTTTACCACTGAGCTTCAATGACTTCCTTACCTTTACATAATAGTTGGGCCCCCGTATTCACTGGTCCGGTGACCAAAGTTTCATTTACCCACAGTCAACTGGACCAGCCTCCCCCCACCCTCCCACTACCAATGCTATTAAGCCTCCCAGAGGCCTGGGGCAATTGGAAATAGCACAAAATCTCACATGATTTCCCACAATTACCCAGTGTTTCAAATATCCACAGTTTCCCATAACTGTGTTAAGACCTGGTATCTATCCCCCATGGATATGGGGGGGGGGGGCAACTGTACACTAATCTTCAAAATAACTTGAAAGATAGGTCAGTTGCACTCCACCCATCATACCATGCAAGAAAAGCACCGTCTAGCCTAGGCAACCTAATCCAGGACTGGTTTTGAACCGGCAATATCTCCAATATTAGTCAAGCCAGTTTCTGCTGCTACAGCATACTAGACTTTAGCAGAGCTACATATCAACATTCAGTAACTATAACACGATTCATCCTTTACATGAAATCAGGCTCGGCAAGGAGTATCCGCATGCATTTTTTATTTGGTCTGATTTCTGCGGACCAAATCACCCCAAACCATGCCAGACCAGGACCAAATCTGGTACCAAAAAACAAGTCTGGGTATGGTTTAGGGGTCCAGCACGCATTGCTTAGCAAGCCGAGCCTGCACATATGGGACGGTCCCGGGATATTCGGGGAGGAGATTATGGCTCACGTCATTGGGAGGTGGGGTGTGGTTGCCATTCTTGCCCCGTACACTGGAGATTACAACCGCTGAGATTTTTTGGGAGTGAAAAAATCACAGTCGCCAAGGCAGGCAGGCAAATGGCGCAATTTTTGCCCCTTTTCCACAGCAAATATTCCACCTCCGTTTCCTGATGGCCAAGGCAGGCAGGATAATGGTCTGATTTTGTCCCTTTCCCCAAATATTCCACCCCCATTTCCCGATTGCCAAAGCGATCATGATAATGGCTTGATTTTCTCCTTTTTAAGCCTGCCTGGCATTCTCGCGGTTCCCAGTGGAGCAGAGGTGCGCAAAACCACCCAACTGCCGCTAAACCTCGTAGGGACTTTTGAGTTTTTTTTAAAAAAATTAAATTTATTGGACTTAATTTAATTTTTTTCCATGCCTCCTAGCCCAGTCCTGGCTTTCTGTGCCACTAAGGTGGGGGGGGGGGTGCACAAGGGTGGGCTGATGTGAATCCCACTTCCAATGAGGAGAGAGGGGGCGGTATGTTACTTGGCATGGAATCCGAAGTTCCTTCTAAACCAATAAGAGAACCTTTGGGATGGAACTTTTGGCCAGATAAGATATAAAAGATCTTGCATTAATGTGTTAAGAGTGTGTTGGTAGGGACCTTTGGTCCCTAAAACCAGCCCCCCTTCATTCTCACTGCAATGACAAGGGATTATTAAAGGGAAATATATCCCTACATTTGCCAGTGTTGTAACTTCTTGCTTTTCTCAATAAAATTGTATTTATTTATATCTTCAGTCTATTTGAATCTGAGTAAAAATTTTCTAACAACACTTTTATCAGCAGCCTGATAATCTAACCTGTTGATTAAAAATGTATTTTTACAAGACCACAAGCATCTAAAAGGGTTTTTTTTCCTGAGACCTACTGTACTTAAACTTCTACATATTTAAAAGGAAGTAACTTCACTTTGTAAGTAACTGAAAGCAAGCTAGCACCCACCAGGCATAACCAAATGTATGACCCTTTCTGCACTTATTTGCGCTAGATCAGGGGTAGGCAAACCACGGCTCGAGGGCCACATGTGGCTCTTTGGCCCCTTGAGTGTGGCTCTTCCAGCTTAGGAGTACCCTAATTAAGTTAATAACAGTGTACCTATCCATATACCTTAAGTTTTAATAATTTGGCTCTCAAAAGAAATTTCAATTGTTGTATTGTTGAGATTTGGCTCTTTTGGCTAATGAGTTTGCCGACCCCTGCCCTAGATCCAGATCAGCAGGTTCAGAACAACCTCCAAGAGCTTGCCTCCAAGAGCTAAGAATGAACATTTCTATGGCACGTGGCTGAAAAGCACTCCCTGGTAGTTCTGGAACGTGAATCTTGGCCCGCTTGTGGACTCTTAATCTGGATCTGGCACCTGTTATTATTCTACTCAAGATGGCCTTGTGGCCTAGCAATGTAAGCCCTGATCCTGTCATTACATTTCACAAGGGAAAATGTCCTGACAAACACAGCCATACTAGCCTGGGCAGGATCCAGATTAACGGAATCCTTAATCCGGATCAACAGCAAGTGCAGAAAGGGCCTATATACGGATTGCCCATCGCTCACTCATATTTACAAGAAGAACAGATAAGGGTGGTTATCCAATCCCATATCAACAGGGAGATTACTGCCTATCCCCACCACAATCCTGGCCTAATGATGCATCTACTAGATAATAAATGTGTTTTTTCTTTAACTACTTTACTTGTATTTGTGTCCTGCTGAATACCCAAAGGTCTCACAGCGGGTTACAGCAATTAACAGCCTCACCACCAGAGGGGTGAAAAAAATAGGGTGGTAGTGAGTCAGGTACTCAGCTTTGGATTTAACTGTCCTTCATTTAAAGACAATTTATATCACACCTTTAGCATTAGCATCTTAAGGGGGATATCCTACTTTGGATATTTCACATATCTGAGATGCAGCTGAAATCCAACAGGAGCAGACTTTTTCAGTAGTTACAAATGTCACAAGAGAAGCTTTTAAGCACTCGGGGAAACACTTAACCATATGTGTTGTCCTCTGTAACTGTACTGTATTTAAAACCTACAGCTGGAAATTAACTGGATATGGTGGAAATAGAGTTATTCATTATCAGCTTGACTGTATTTATTTAGTGCTTTTGCATTGTTAGTTCACTTGGGCAGAAAAGGAAAAGACAAGAGGAAAACATGAATGCTTGTAACAATGGGAGGGGGCCATGCATTCTGACACCACGGTATGAACATATGAAAATGTAATCATGTATACATTTAACTTGGAATAAATATCATTGAACTGAATGGAGTTGAGGCATACAAAACTGCATCATTATTCAGGGCGTTGGCAATACATCCTAAATCTGAACATTATGAATTTGATTACTGTAACTTTCCACCTATGCTATCTAACCCTGTAATGGTGCCAACCTTAATTTCCTTGCATTGAGATGCCAGATTCTGCTTTGGCGTCTCTACATACTAGCCACGCCTTCATAGCCAGCTCCAACCGGTGACTTACATGAAGTAGGTCTCTTGGGCCCACTTCTGGATGCCACAGAATCTCCTACACATTCAGACATAGAAATCCCAGCTTTGCCCACACTTCCTTCTGGAACAGTTGAGACAGCCTGCTCCACACCAGCCACAAAGCTCACACCAATTTCAGAATCAGTGCAGGGAAGTTCTGAAGGCCAGGAACAAAAGTCCCTAGCTTTTGGGGCTCCTTGGGGGCCACAATGCCCCCTCCCCCATGGTATACCAGACCATGGAGGTATCTGTGCACCTTCTTAGTCCATTATAATACCCCCTAGTATGCTGGTAGACTTCGACATCAAGGTCTACCGGTAGACTGTATCAGAACACCATTTTGGACAGATCATATTTGGACAGGAATGCCTTCTCCCATACGAACCTGCCCATGCCCTAAGATCTGTAGGGGACGCCCTCCTTGTTGTCCCACCACCCTCAATAGTAAGATGGGTGGGCACCTGAGAGAGGGGGCCTTCTCAGTAATGGCCCCCAGGCTGTGGAATAGTCTCCCCCTCAAGGTGTGCCAGGCCTCTTCACTGTATGCATTCAGGAAGGAGGGTGAAGACACACCTCTTTGCTCTGGCTAAAATGTCAGTTTCCCCACCACAGACATTATTGTCTTATGCCGACTTATATATATGGTTCTATTTTAAATATGTCTGTTTTTAAATGCTGTTTTTAACATATTCTGAGGGTATAGGGCGGGATAGAAATGTAAATAGAAATAAATAAAAAATAAATATTAGGAGGGGGCAGGACCTCCTTTTGACTGCACCAGTATATGTAACAGAGGCCAGTAGACACCTTCTGTAATGATCTCACAACAAATAACCACATCTACTGGTGTCCATAATTCACAGACCTGCCTTCATGGTGGAAAACAGAACAGGACATATTAGACTGTACACCAAGATGTACATCAGTGATGCAACTAAAGCTTGCCATAACATTCAGATCCTCCCCTTTCTCAGCATTTAAACCAGGAGTTAACAGTAGTTAAATCGGCATTTTATGTAATCTTCAGTCCACAACTCTCTGGAACATACCTTTGTGTGTTTAAACTGCAGAACTTCTGGCGATCTTGTATGAGATTTAGTCCAGAAAAAGCCAATAAGAGGCACAGCGGCAAGGAAATTGGAGAGCATTCCACAGTTCTTGCGCTCCTGCCGCTTAAGTCCCCATGAGCGGTACCGATGGGACAGCAGCAAACCAAGGGAGAAGAACACCACAATAGAAATCACCACTTCTTTGTTGGCATAATTCAATAAGTCTCCACATTTTTTATAGATGTAGATGAAGGAGGCAATGCCAAGGAAAGTCCACATTTTTCAGGGAAGATAGGCTGTCTCACAGATACTAGTGAGCTTTCCTTTTTCTAATTTTGACTCTAAAGGAAATCTCCTGAATATGGCCTTTGGTGTGCAACCTGTACAAATTGCTTTAAAAAATTATAAAGACCCTCATTGCAAACTAAAAGGAGGAAAGTACAAAACTATCCATTGCAAACTAAAAGGAGGAAAGTACAAAAACTACCCTACAAAATCAAAGTTTCTCCAAACAAAAAAAGGCTCCAAAAATGTTGTATAAACAGTTCTGTCAGAAAAAAAGGGTTTCCTCAGCTTAGGCACCAGGCAAGAGGATTCAGGTGAATGACTTCTCTTTGAAAAGGTATTTATTTGGGTTTCTTCAGTCGTTTGCTGGTTTGGGCTCCTCAGTCATCCTCTCTTCCATTTTCTGTTACTCTTCATAAGCGTTTTCCTTTACCTGTTAAAAAAAAAAGTTACTAAAACGGAACCACTGAATGCTGCCACCCTGCCTTCTGACCTAAAGATTTCCCCAACAGGATGCTGTGTACGCTTACCCCCCACATCTGGTTATTTATTTCCTTTAAGAGTAAGCCCCACATGGCTGTGGTCACACCTCAGGTTTAATCTCAGGTTTAATAACAGTCTTGAGGTGTGGGCTGCCAGGCTTGCCCCCAAATGTTCATTAGCCATGAAATCCTGACAGCATCTTTTCAGAAGTAAGCAGCACAGGCTGTAATCACACTTGAGGTTTAACCCGGCTTCAGTCCACTTTCAGAGCGAGAGAACACATCAACAAAGTGACCAGTCATTTTCTTTCCACATTATCTATCCCAAAGGTGAATTTTCTGAGTTATTGAACACTGAAAGGCAACAGCTCCTCACTTTGCTGATGTACGAATTCTCTCGCTCTGAAAGTGGACCGATGCCAGATTAAACCTCAAGCGTGACTACAGCCCATGCTGCTTGCTTCTGAAAAGATGCTGTCAGGATTTTGTCGCTAGTGAACGTTTGGGGGGCAAACCTGGCAGCCCACACCTCAAGATTATTATTTATTTATAATAAATATAAATGCAAATAAAATTTGCATTTTTATCCACCCTAAAACCAATAACAGATTAAAACCATGGCATTTATCAGCCTTAAATACGTACAGAAAAACTGGAGAGGCTCTTTTGGGCTCTGTTTCGCCCTGCTCTTCTTCCTTCTCTGTGCAAGCGATGCTGAGCTTCCACCACCAAGTCGCTTCTCTAGGGGCGGATTTGTCTGCGGCTCCCAGTTATTCTCCCTCAAGGCAATGAATGTCTCCTTTTCTGCCCCTGTATTGCCACAGCCAGAGCTAATCGCCGCCTGTTCCACCTTGAGCAACGATGGAGACTAAGGATGCTCCAACCTGAGGAGAGAGAGAGCCAAGCCAAAGGAAGGAGGAGGAGACCAGGTGAGACCTGGGGGCGGTGCTTATGCTAATCACCGGCTCCCTCCTGCCGGAGCCTCGCGCCTCACGGCCCAGCCCCTCCTGGCCAATCCGCCCTGCTAAGCCGAGATGGTCCTATGGAGCTCCAGCCAATAGGAAAGGGAGGGAGGCGGGGTTTCGCGGCCCGCGGGAGCCTAGTTCGATATGACGTAAGGCGCGAGAGGTTCGGAGTTGCGTTGTGTTAGTGGGGTGAGGGAGAAGGACGTCAGATACGGGGCGCCGGAGAGATGTACGTTGTTGCCATGGCGATGAAGAGGCCGTTGTGGTCCTTCATTTTCCTAGCATAGTGGGGCGGGAAGGCTAAAAGGGGAAAGGTATGGGCTGATCCTGAGCTTCGCTTTCTTAACTACGCATGCGCCGTGCGGTATTTTCTCATATGTCACTCTGTCAGTGTCGCTCAAGAGGGTTTGGAGCATGCTTCGGAGATCGAAATACGGATAAACCGAAAACCTGCTTTTCCCTTTCCTTTTTTTTTTGTTGTTGTTGCTAGAATTGAAATTTTCCAGTGGAAATAAAGGCTTTTTTTAAAAAAAAAAGGAAACCCGTTTGCAGAATTATTTATATACATGTATTTCTATTCCAGTCTATACCTGAAGATCTCAGGGCAGGTTACAATAAATCCAGTATAAAAACAAACAAAATAAGTTAAATAAAAGAGTGACAGTGCCTGCACTGGGGGGGGGGGGTCTGGGGGGCATTGGGTGAGAGGCTCGGCTGGTGGTATAGCTTGTAATGAAAGTGGTGGCACCTCAACAAGAAATCAAACCCCCTAGAAACCAGAGGCTTACCAGTTCAGTCCCCACTTTCCCCAGCAGGAAGCAATGGCAAACTACAGTGGTACCTTGACATACGAGTTTAATTCGTTCCGTAACCTTGCTCTTATGTCAAATTGCTCGTATCTCAAAGCAATTTTCCCATTAATCCATTCCAGCTCCCAAAACACCACCTCAGTTGTTTTTGTTATGTACTGTACTGTATTTACATACTCGTATCTCAAATCTTGCTCTCATCTCAAAGCAAAATATCACTCGCTCGGCGGCTTGTATCTCAAAACACTTGTATGTCAGGGCACTTGTATGTCGAGGTACCACTGTACTTGTGTATCATTGCCAAGAAAACGGCATAGAGAAGAAGAGTTGGTTTTTCTACCCTGCTTTTCTCACCCATTTAAGGGGACTCAAAGTGGCTGACAAAGCTTTTCTATTCTTCTCCCCACAACAGGACACCCTGTGAGGTAGGTGGGACTGTGAGAGCTCAGAAGAGAGCTGTGACCAGCCCAAGGTCACCCAGCTGGCTTCATGGGGGAGGGTGGAATCGAACCCGGTATTCCCAGATAAGAGTACAGCTCCCTAACCACTAGACAAGTCTGGCTCACTAGACCAAACTCCAAGATACTCTTGGAGGTGGGCATGCACTCATCACAAGGAAATTTGGCTGCCATTTGGTGATACCCAACAACATACATAAGAACATAAGAGGAGCCCTGCTGGATCAGGCCACAGCCGATCTAGCCCAGCACCCCATCTCACACAGTGGCCGACCAATTGCCCATGGGCATCTCAAACAGAGACAAGGGCAAATTTTCTCCTGTTCTCAAATCCCAGCAAATGGCCTTAGAACGGTGATGGCCAACCTATGACACGCGTGTCACAGGTGACACGCCAAGCCCTTTTAGGTGACACACCTGGTCACCCTGGCACCTGGGCATGTAGTGCTTGCTTGTTTTTGAAGTGTACAAAATACCAACTTTCAATTGAAGATTTAGCAAATGTAAAGAATTATTCATTTTTGCTTTTAATAAAATACATATATCAAAAATATAACTTTCTTACTAGAACTAGAAATATCACAAAATTATGGATATTTCTGGAAGTGACACAGCACCCGAGTTAAGCTAGGTTTTCTTGTGAATTTTGACACACCAAGCTCAAAAGGTTAGCCATCACTGCCTTAGAAGCATCCTGCTTGTCCCCACAGCCTAAAAGGTGTACTTAGGCATCCATTTTAGTAGTCACTGATACATCTGTAGTCCATAAACTTGTCTAATCCTTCCTTAAAGCCATCTAAGCTGGTTGCTGTTACCACCTCTTCTGGCAGCAAATTCCACAGACTGATGACCTCATAATGGATTTGTGTCTACAGCCATCAAAGGTGTAATGCCCCTGTCCTCTTTTCCCTCCCACACCATTTTCCTTTTGTATCTTGTCTTTTTAGGTTGTAAGCCTGAGGACAAGGAGCTGGGTAAGTTTAATAATGTAACCCACTCTGAGACCTCCAGGTATAGGACAGGATTGAAATACAAAAAAACAAATGAATAAATAAATAATGATAGATAAATAGATAAGCAGTTTCCCCCAAATGAGAAACCCATATCTCAGATATTGGGTATTTTTCCAGTCATAGAAGTACCCATTAAGTTCCCATTAATGGGTACTTAATGGGTACTTCTAGTGACAGTGGAAAAACACCCATTATTTCTGCTTCTTTTCAGACTATCATTTCCCTATTCCTTCCGGCCATGTTCACATCTAGGTTTTAATCCGGCTTCAGGCCACTTTCACCAGATCCACCTCTGAGTTAGTGCAGAAAGAAAATGGCTATTCATTTTGCTGACGTGCTGTTCCATTCTGAAAGTGGACCGAAGCTGAATTAAAACTTAGGTGTGACCGCCGCCTCTGCTAAAAGCGAGGCGGCGGCAGCAAACGGCAGCAAACAGTGAGTCAGTCTACTTGGGGTGCCTTGAAAAAGAGGGGGCGGGTTCTCTAAGATCCGCCAATCATCGCCTTCTACGCAATAAGCGGTCCGCCAATCACAGAGTCCGTTCGAAGCCACATTCACACAGCGCAGCATCCGCAGCAGTAAGTGGAGCCGTTTCCATGGCGACCGCATCCCGGGTGCACATGGGGCGCCTGGTCCAGGAGGCCTCGGCCTTGGCGGGGGTCTTGCGGGGCTCCTTGGGGCCCAGGGGTGGTCAGGTCCTGCTCACCCGCCCCACCGGCGAAGTGCTTCTGTCGCGGGACGGGCGGCGCGTGCTAGAGGCCTTGAACGTGGAGTCGCCCACGGCCCGGTAATACGGCGGGATGCTGCGAGGGGGGAGGGGGGTGTTTACTTCATGAGAATGGCGAGAGAAATGGAGAAAGCATGATGGGAGTTGTAGTGCCAGATAAGGGTCGCCTTTCTCCATCCCCGTCTCTTCCCAAAATACGGCGCTCCTCGAGACACCGTTCAGGTTTTGAATTTGTCTAAAATAAACTTCATTGTTTCTTTAGGACATATATCAATAGGGAAAATTGTTAATCATAAACAGAAACAATATTCTTATTAACATGCAACATATATACAGAGAAAACATTACAAACCTTATGAACACTAACAGCTAGGGTCGTAGGGTGTTTTTCCACTGTCACTAATGGGTACTTAATGGGTACTTCTAGTGACAGTGGGAAAACACCCATAGATATACAGTTATATGAACTGAGGGCATTTAGTCTATTAAACATACTAGTAGCAATGTAAATGATACACTGTTCAATGGCCTGTAGATATAATTGTGCGTTTCAGATTTTGAATTTTCCAGGACTTCTGGATGAGAAGTTGAAAATTATGTGTGCAGTAGTTGCTAAATTATATATATTATAAATAATATATATATGTTACTGTAACTTAGCACTAAGGATTGTCAGAAGATTGTTATTACACAGCATTAACCCTTCCTTTCCTTCTTTCCTTCCTTTTAAACATTTTATTTCTATCTTAAAAAGTTTGATATAAAGGACTAATCTATTTAATAAATCAAATGTGAGGCTCTGGAAAGATACCCTAATTGTGGGATTACTTTAAAGCCACAAAATGTGGAGGTGGCTACCACCTTAAAGATGGCTAGGCAACAGCGATTAGAATAAATTATTAATGCATAGAATAGGAAAAGCTGTCAGGGCATCAAAATGCATGATTCTGTTGTCTAGAATCCAGAATCCGGATACTTTTGGGAAACCTTACATTTAAAACTACAGTAATGATCCTTATTAAGTGCCATCAGGTCACACAAGGTTGTAGATAAAATGCTTGCTTTCTTGATTTGCATCTTGCAACAGATGTTACCTCACACATTCATCCAATAAAATCTTCATCTAGGTGGTCATTGAATATTCCAAAATAATTGTACCCACTTTCTGTTACTCTGTTTCCTCTCAGGTTATAAACACAAGTTTGTTCATTTTTTTATTCAAAAAGACACACTATATTAGAAAACTGATACACTCAAAATCATTATAGCATTAAAAAGTTGGTTGTTATATGAACTGATCAATTGTGCGTCTTTTTGTTCATAACCATGGCTAGTATTTTCCAGTGGTGAATTTGGAACAGAAAGCTAGCTTATTTAAGTATTAATATACCACTTGCATATCAGGTTTACATGTTAAAATGTTACATGTTCAAGTGGTTTACATGTTAAAATAAAAACAAAGTTAAAAAGTTAATAGCAGAAAACTTTTTAAATTTTTGGGTAGGAGAATGAAAAGGAGGAGCAGAAATTCATCTGTTTACATGAGGAAAGCCCAAGTGAAATGATAGCTTAAGTTTTTTTCCATGTCATTCTTTCATTCTACAGTTCACCGTTGAGCATTTCCCTGATTTTACAAATCTAGGTCCCATCCAGATGGTTTCAGAAATTCATGAAGGGTCTGCCCAGATGTTCAAGAACCACAGTGCCCAATATTTCAGTCCCAGCCTGAAGTGATGAGTATACCATGCCAGTAAGGTGGGAGCACTGTAGTGGCCATTCACACTGGGTATGCAGGACTGTACCTATCAGCAGTGCATGCAGTGGGAATGGCCAGTTGGATTGCCAAGGCAACATCTACTGCATAGTCAAACATTGAGTCACATAGCCATGCCCCATTGCCATGCAGCACCCAGAAGAGGGTGTGAAATCTGCTGCACAGGAGCAATCCAGCTGCTCCTGGTCAACATGCTGCTTTTTAGCAGTCCACAGCTGAATTGCTCCACAAGGTAAATGCGAAACCATAGGTACATTTCATAGTAGCTGTGTATTCAATCTCCGCATAATCATCATTATACAGTAGTGTCATGACCACATAGAATTTCATCATATGTAAACTACCGGTAGTCCCCAGTTGCGGTAGCTAGATTTTATCCATATACTATATTATTACTGTGCAAGTTCATTAGTACCCTTAGATAGGAACTCATGTCTTTTTCTCTTGTAACAGTATGAGTATTAAACTTTAAAATCCATTAAGTACATTAAAGAAAATAATTAGTAACTGCATTTTTTTATTCTGAACAGGATAATGATTGCATGCATTTCTGCACACTGTGATTTGACTGGAGATGGTGCTAAAACATTCATCATCCTGCTGTCTAGTTTATTCCAAGAACTTGAAAAACTGCAAGGAAGACAGAGTTATAAAGGGCTGTGTTACAGTTTCAAGCAAGTTTCCCAGTATCTAATGATGATCCAAACTGACATCTTGGACTACATTGTGACCTGGCACCTTGAAAAACATTTATATTCCATATGCCCTGTTTCTGATACAGAAAAAAGTAGGACAGCAGTGGAATTAGTGCTGGAAGCTTATTTTTGTGGGAAAGTAGGAATTAATAGACAAAAGTTTCTTTCCCAGTTATGCTCCGATTTCTTCTTTAGAGTTTCAGCTGGTAAAGATAAAAACGATGTACTATGTTTGGTGAATGAACATTTTACTGACTTGTACACAACCGTGACAGGCCTTCCTGTTTCAAGTTCAAGGATCCTGGAAGGGCTTGTTCTTCACAGAGATTTTGCTGTGTATTGTCCTACAACGGGTGACAAAAAAGTTCTTATTGTAACTGAACCTCTCCAATGCGCCTTTTCTGACTTTGGTTCCGAAGTTAACATAATGGTTGAAAGCCAATATGAGGCTTCTGAAACCTGGATTACAAAAAGGACAGAGCTAATTATAAAGCATATGCAGGACAATAACATTGGCATAATATTGTCAAGTGCAAAACAAGAGGCAACTGTTCATTACTGTGCAAAACAAAGTGGTATATCTATTGTGGAATGCTTGTCATTAGAGGAAATCTCTCTTATTTACAGGATCACTGGAATTTCACCTTTTAGACCATCTTTGGGTAATATTCACAGTACAATCACTGAAACTGCTTTAGTAAGCTTTTACCAGCCTTTGCAGCTGGGCGCTAAAAGACTTGTTCACCTTGGTTTTGCAAGCCCTTGTGTTCTGCAGCTCCACTCCGTGGTTCTCTGCGGACCTGTCCATGGAGTTACGGAACAACACGCTTGTGCTTTTCGTGGAGCGTTCAGAATGTTACGTCAACTGTTTTCAGCCATGCCTCTGATGGAGTGGCATGAATTAAAACCAAAGACTCAAAAACTTTCAGAAAGCTCTGTGGAGGAGTACGGTATTCTCTGGAAAGACATTGATCAGTTGAAGCCCTTCTGGTCTGAAACGGAAGGATGTTCCTTTGTGTCTCCTACATTGATAGATGAAGAGTTAGAATGCTCTTCAGTGCAAACTTCCGTACAGTCTGTTCACTTACACCATAATGTTACATGCTCAGAACTATGTACAACTGAACACCATGTAGTTAGCCTTCAAACACAGCCTCAAAAATGCAGGTATTCGAGGAGAGGTTTTGCAAGAGAAGAGAATGAATTGCATAATGGTCATCAGAGTGGTCATCTCAGAGAAGAAGAAAGGCCCAGGAATGTACACATGCAGCTGCAAGTCGATAAGGATAGCAATACTGTGCAGGGTTATGGAATTCCATGTGATTATGAAGAAGATAAGAAAAACATTCAGAATCATTCCAAGTCTTTCATAAAAGCTGGATCAGTTGTGCCAGTAGGTGGAATCTTTGAGATACAGTTACATTACTATTTGCTTTGCTACGCAAAGCGGTGCCAAATGCCAAGCGTATCCATTCTCTGCACTCTTCTTGCTAATGCATTGCTAAATATTCCAAAAATACTGTGTAGCACACAGAAAAGGGATGCTTTCCCTCAGCTCTATCATGAAGTTACCCATGGGCTCAGAAATCATCAGTTTCTACCAAATTCAAAAAGCCTAGAATCTGTGTCTTGTAAGTACCAGTTAGTAGTTTCGGTTCTCCACTGTGCAGCTCGACTTCTTAGCATTGATCTTATTGTTGGAGTAAAGAGACTACCTCAGAAGGTTGAAGAGAGCGATTCAGAAACTGATCTGTAAAGACTTTGGCCTTTTCTGCACTCATTTAGGATCTAGTTAAGGAGCCTCTGAATTTGGAACATGGGCCTCCCATCCACACGATGATGCAGATCAAGGAGGCCCTGCTCCCCATTAATATTACTGTGTTTGGAAAAAATAGATCTAGGTTAAGAGGCTCTTTTCAGTGGTGTGCCAAAGTGTGCTACAGACCCCCACCAACCTGTCCCCCACCCCCCAGGCTAGGAACTTTTGTCAACTACAAAGCTCACATGAGCTTCACAGCCACTGGGAGGCATAGGCGAAATCAATGCCACCAGTGCAGACAAAGCTGGTTTGGAACCACGCCTCCAGAGGATGTTGATCAGTGGGTCCAGCTAATCCATATCCACTGATGTGGGTCAAACGAAGGTAAGTGCAGAAAATGCCTTTATTGATTTATTTTGTTTATATTCACATTTCTATTCCGCCCTATACCCTATGGTCTCAGGGCAAGCTACAGCATTTAAAAACAGGCATGTTAAAATGGACCCATATATATAAAATGGTATAAAACAATAATGTCGGCAGTGGGGGGAAACTATACCACATTTAGCTAAAGGCCAGAGCAAAGAGGTGCATCTTCACCGCCTTCCTGAACGTATACAGTAAAGGAGCCTGACACACCTCAAGGGGAAGGCTATTCCACCATCTGGGGGCCATTACTGAGAAGGCCCTCTGTCAAGTGCCTACCTGTCTTACTCTTGTTTTGTTTAAGCAACTCGTGGAGGTGTGTTTGATGGCTGATAAACCAGAAATCATAACAGGTTCCTTAATTCTGACTCATTCCAGCATAGCTATATCCGCTGCAGAAAATCTGTTGGTGATAGGAACGAATGAGACTTCAATCAAGAACACATAACAACTTTAGACTTCAGTGCTCTATCTTGTTACTCGAGACTAAAACCTACGAAGCTGATTGATCTTCTCACCAAGCTGAGGCAGGAGCTTACAGTCAGAAAGATCTTGCTCTTAGGTTTCAGTATACTTTGAAATTTAATGCTGTTTAGTACTGCATAATAGCTGCATAATATAAACCCATGTATACATTTGCAATTTTACAATACAGTTTTTAATTAGTTTTAATTCTATTTGTTTCATTTTGTTTTTTTTTACTGTTTCCCTGCTGTAATCCACCCTGAGACCTTAGGGTATAGGGCAGGATATAAAGGGAACTATAAACAATTAGTATTGAAGCCAGGCTAAAGAAAAGCTAATGAGCTATAACACTTTACAGTGCGAGAACAGCTTTGTAGCACAAGAGCTTTACTTGGAGGGGGAACGGAGGCTTCCACACCAAGGCAGGGAAAGTAGGAGGAGAGGACAGATGTGGAATAATGAAGAAACAGCTTCTGATCTCAAGGCACGTTCTCTCTCTGCCACCCCACTCATCTGATATCTAGACAAAGAGGCATTTCATGGGCCTTTATCTTCTTCCCTAGCTTGCTCTGCTTTTCAGAATACTCCACAGGCAAAAGTCTTACAGGTAGATCCTTCATATTCCAGTTTTCTTAGTGGCCTCCGCTACTGAAACTGTGTTTAAGAGCAAAGCATTGAGAATTTTCTCCTTATGTTCTTCCTGTTATGCTTTAATGAAATGCTTGATATCATTCTTTTTATGTCTCTTCCCCTTTAAAAAATCGTAACTGGATAGCAGTTAGTTTATTGTTCTGGAATACTGCCTGCTATAATAAAACCAAAGTGTTTTATGTCAGACACGTGGCCTGTTTTTTCCAGTGGCATAGTTCTGTCTCTAGTTCTGCTACCTTGCTGGCAAGATCCTTGAAATGGATACAAGAAGAGGCAGTCCATTGGTTCCGCTGTTAATGCAGTTTCTGTATAATTCTTATGGTCAGCATCTGTTTTCTGCCCAAATGATGACTGTCTTCATATACAAGTCTGTGGAAGGATGGCAACTAGAAGGTTTTACCTGAGCACCACCTGTTGATGAATGACATCCTCTGCCATCAGCGGTGCTAATTCAGAGTGATGATCATGAGCCTGTAGAATAAAGAAGATATGGTGTGCTGTTCATTTGATTGCTCCTAAGTTCCTTGTCAAACAGTACAGACTTTGAGCTGCTCCTTGGTTTTCTCCAGAGTTCTGGGTGATGAACCCAATTCAAGGTGCTGATATTAACATATAAAGACCATTTGCAGGGAGTCAAAGGCAAGTGAAGGTTTTGCCTTTGCCTTCTGCTTGAGAATGCCCCAAAGCAACTGATGGGCCATCACTGAGACAGGGTGCTGGACTAGATAGCCTGTGGCCTGACCCAGATAGCCCGTGGCCTGATCCAGCAAGGGCTAGATGAACCTCTAGGTACTTTTGATACCTAGAAGAGAGAAGTACCATCTCTGCCAGCCCTTGTTGGTGTCTGTAGATAGAAACAAGACTGAACTTGGGGAAAGGAGGAGGAACCAGTATTGTTGCCTCTTTTCCCCTTCCCCATTTTCTATAATTCTCATAATGTATTTATTTAATGTATGGTGTATTACTTTGCATTGTGGTTTTTTTTTTCATGGTTGCTGTAAACAGTCTTGACTATTAGAAAGGCAGTATACGAATAAACTGAATGAATGAAATGAAATAGAATCAGACGTTTATATTTTTGAATAGTACATTTTGTCCAATTATGTTCATGAATACTTTTCTAAAAAAGGGTACCTGATTACTCTAACACTAATAGCTTCGAGGAAGCTTTGTACAAACAAGAAAAGCTGCATTTTGAAGCTTACCCAGTATTATGAAACTCTGCTTTTTTTTTTTTTTGGTAATTTTTTTTACAAAACCCCACTTCTGGAAACTAATTCTTACAAATTCACTTTCTTGGAAAACAGATGTGGGCTGAAAGGAATTATTTTTTCTTACATTTATTTAATATTTGTTTATTAAAGGAATTCATATCCCACCCTTCACCAAATGGTCCCAGGGCAGGTCACAGGAAGAATAAAATACATCAAATAATAAAACGTAATTAAAAATGTCACTCTTCCATTCCCCTCTCTCCTTCTCAGTGCAGGACACTTTGTATTTCCCATTAATTTTAATCATGTATTCATTATGATTTTAGCTGTTTATGTCCTTTGTAAACCGCTTTGAAATTATATTTTAGTAGGGAGTGATATATAGAATGAATCGCTACATTATGTGGATCAGATCCTGGTTTTTCCCTTGTTGCCTTTTCTTCCTTGTGAGGAAGCCCCGTAGGCCTGTAGAATCCTTACCTTACAGAAGAATTGTTCTTGCACCATAGTGATGGGTGTTGAATAGCAGCTAATTTTGAGATTATGGATCTTTTCTCCAGTTCTTGACTCTGTTCTCAAAATGAGTGAGCAGCTCCTAGCAAGGTATAGCCACTTCTCTTATAAGACTGTTCTAATAAGTGCAGATCTCAGGGTTGGAGTTATTCATCTATAATCACTTTTTCCCTTCATTTTATTTTATTTGACAATTTTCAAATAAAAGATTGCAGTACTAATTCATGATAAAATTTAAATCGGCTTCAAACACACAAATTTCCAGGGATATACTTCCTTACGGAGTAAACTGTTTGTTGAGTAGAATCGTAATGCAGGTAAATTGCAACTTTTCTGTTGACAGGAAGTGACCAAAGTTTGCAAGGAACACATAATACCCAGTCATATTTGCAGATGGAGAATTCAGTGACACCCTATTGCCAAACTGCACAAAATTCTTTCTTCAGGAGACGCATAACGTAGGCCCCAACCAGTTGGGAATATAGCACTATTACGTATCTTAGGCAATCCCACTATAGCCCAGCTTTAGTACTAAGTACTATTGCTGGAACACTCAGCGCTGGTTGTGGGTTTTCCCACATTAAGCCTTCTACTCACCATCTAAACAGAGTGGTGATTGTTGTTCCATCCCCTGTCCATGTATGGAGGCTGAAGTGGCCAACCGCATGTGTGCTGTGGTGGCATCATGCACATCCGGGAATTTTGCATCAGGAAAATGCTCAGATAGAACATCACAAAACTGCGCAAAGACAGTGTGGGTCACAGTGCTATGTAGGTAGGAAGCATTATTGCGTGAGCCAGTTTGGTCTGGTGGTTAGGGAGCCGGACTCTTATCTGGGAATACTGGGTTCAGTTCCGCCCTCCCCCATGAAGCCAGCTGGGTGACCTTGGGCTAGTCACAGCTCTCTTCTGAGCTCTCACAGCTCCACCTACCTCACAGGGTATTCTGTTGTGGGGAGAAGAATAGAAAAGCTTTGTCAGCCACTTTGAGTCCCCTTAATGGGTGAGAAAAGTGGGGTAGAAGAGCCAATTCTTCTTCTTCTTCTTCTTCTTCTTCTTCTTCTTCTTCTTCTTCTTCTTCTTCTTCTTCTTCTTCTTCTTCTTCTTCCCTACCACGATCTCTGGCCACCATCTGGAGGCACCAGCCCCCTTGGATGCTGTTTGCCCTCTGTTTATCCACATTCTGCTTGGATTAACTTTTCAATTCTATACACTGGGGTTTTAATGCAAGAGAATGTTAATATCTTTAACAAAAATAGTTGCCATGTCATATTAACAACACTTCAGTGGAAAATGAAACAAATAGAAGAAAACCAGAGACCACTAAGTTTTCAACTCTCAAAATACACTTTGGCCCTTTCTGCACTTACCTGTTAATCTGGATCTAGGAGCTGCTAAGAACGCATTGTCTGCACTGCACTCTGGATCACGGAGCTTCCCAGTAGATCTCATCTCCACTGGAACAGAGTAGATCACATTTGTTCTAACGGCTCATAGATCTGGATTACTGGTAGACCTGATAAATGGGGTGTACAATCTGCTTGCGAGATGCAGTCTGGATCAAGGAAGAGGCATCAGTGCATAGAACAGATGCAGGAAGTTTGTGGACATGGTGATGTGAGACCTGTGTGGTGGAGTTGCAACTGAGAAGACGCCTCCAAAGTGCCTCTGCAACAGCAGCCACATTAACAGCAATGGAGTCTTTAAAATGCCTCTAAAAACCCTTCAAAGTGCCTCAAATGACTTTTTACCCTCTGGCTGAAGCAAAGTTGTAGGCAGGTAATTATGGGGTTTTTTCCACTGTCACTAGAAGTACCCATTAAGTAGCCATAATGGGTACTTAATAATGGGTACTTCTAGTGACAGTGGGAAAAAAACCCATTTCATTTTGATTAACACAGATTTTGGGATTTAGCACATTTGGGTTGGTAATGGTGCCCTCTAGTGTCTATACACTGAAAAACACCTAATATGTGATGCATTTGCTATTAAAGGTACAATATATTGGTATGTGCTCACAAAGCTATAGAATTCTCAATATTTTTAGCACTATTCACATTACATTGTCAACAACTGACGCCTCCTGCCTCCCAGTTGTTACACTTCTGTTCTTTCCGTAAACCCAGTAGGCAGAATTAATCCACATTCAAGTCATAACTCTTTGTAGGAAATAAACATGAGTACTCATTCCATTAGACATATTTAGGTGACTTACTGGGTCCCATCCATAAGAGCATACAGCTATCAGAGAGTGTGTGTCCCATGAATTTGTCCACTTCCCTTTTCTTCTCCATCTGAGACATCTCCAGACAACTTTACAAAATATATGCTGCTCCTGCAGCTATTGTCTGCAATAATTTTTTTTCTATTTACGCCATTTTGAGTTGCTGTTTCTATCATTTCTATGATATCAACCTCAGTGTAATAGAAGGAAGTAGCTTCCTTCCTCCTTTTTTTTATACTAGGTATAGAAAACTAAAAACGGTTACCATCCAGCAGTGGTAAACCAAATCCGGAAGCCAAGGGTCATCCAACTGCATGAGAAGACCTAGAGAGTGGTGTTCACACCTATGTTTTAATCCAACTCCAGCCCACTTTGAGAATGAGAGAACCCATCAGCAAAGTGACAAGCTGTTTTCTTTCGACATTATCAAACTCAGAAATTCCATCTTTGGGTTAGATTTAGTGGAAAGAAAATGACTTGTCACTCAGCTGACGTGTACTCTCATTCTATAGGGCACTACAACTGGAGTAAAGCTTGGGTGTGAACACAGTTGTTGAGTCATCAGTGGGTAATGGGGCCTTAAGTTATTTCTGCTTCCTTCAAACAGGGTTGAAAGTCAGGCACGAACAGACTTTAGCAAGATGCACCTCAGAAATATTTCTGATAGACTCATCAGTCTATGGAATTTGTTTCCAGAAGAGGTGGTAACAGCAACCAGCCTAGATGGCTTTAAGGAAGGGTTAAACAAATGTATGGACGACAGATGTATCAATGGCTACTAGAGTGGATGCCTAAGTACATATTTCAGGCTGTGGGGACAATCAGGATGCTTCTAAGGCCATTTGTTGGGACTTGAGAGCCGGGGTCCATTCGCTCTTGGCTTTATTCTGAATATATCTTGGAATAAGCGCCTGCTGTCCACGTGCTAGGGCGGACTATAGGATGCCCCACATGAGGCCTGCCAGAGTCTGCATTAGCATGTGGACAAGAACACGCTGTCCTGAGATACATTCCAAAATACAGCCAAGTGCGAATAGGCCTCAGGAGAAGGTTTGCCCTTGTTTCTGCTTGAGATGCCCATGAGCATCCGGTGGGCCACCATGTGCAACAGGATGCTGGACTAGACAGGCTGTGGCCTGATCCAGCAGGGCTCCTCTTATGTTCCATTTTGCTTTTACTGTTGTAACCTACCCTGAGGCCTTTGGGTATAGGGCAGGATAAAAATTTAAATAAATAGATAAGATTGACTTTTAGTAATAATGGAAGTTAAGTAAGGTTGGAGCTGACTAGTACATAGAGGAGATTGCAAAGTAAAAAAAAAGACTGGAAAAAAGGAGCAGCAAATCACTCATATACCAATGCCAAGAAAACTGGACAGTTCCATCCACCAGGCTCTGAGCTTCGTTCAGTAACACCTCTGGCTTTATGTGAATGTGGTTGCTAGGTGCTGGGTTGCTTTGTCTCTACTGTGGCTTTATTTACAGACAACAAGAAGATGCTTTCCCATAACCCGGAGAGGATTGTGGTCACTGGTTTGTCTCTGGGAGAGATGAGAATGGAGGCAATGCCTGTAAATATAAAACCATACTGTGCGTCCCAAATGTCAGGCAGTCTTGTCAATAATGTAATGAACTGCCGTACTTCCATGAACCCTATAAACAAGCGTCACTTGGGGCTGGAAATTCTGCTTTAACACCCTTATCTACCATAGGAAGCATTTCATGACCTAGATTCAACGTGACAGGGAACGTTTTGCTCGTACAGCTTCTTAGCTTTACACTACTATTAATACCCAGAAACTGGGCCAGTAAAAGGACAGCAGCTCTCTCTTTATTTGCCACATTGGAACAATTGAGATCGGTTTTTCTTCCAAGCCTGCTCTGTAAGACACAAACGTTTAGCACGTTTATTTAAAAAACAGAAACAAAACGCTAACAGCAACATTCAGGATTAAAATAATTTGTTATTCGATAGAATTTGACCAAATACAGACTTTCAAATTTGAATCTAATGTCCAGACATTTTTAAATATTTCAATGAATATGAATATTTTGAGTTATTCATTTGAATAATGCAGACATTCGTATGTGTACGGATATGTACGAGATACAAACAGATACTTACGAATGTTGTCGATATTCGTGTCATCAAATTCATATCAAATATTTGTACAAATAGATACAAATGTATTCTAATCGGTTCAAATTTTGGGTGTTTTTCCACCGCAGCTCTTAGATCTGGATCTAAGAAGATCCGGATCTAAGGAATGGGTACATTCCTTAATCCGGATCTAGTAGATCTGGACTAAGGGAAGCACCCAATGTGTTTCCACGGGAGGTTTAACACCCATCAGCAATGGGTGCTAACCCACCTGCCGTGGAAACACCTTTGCACCCATGTGGGGAATCCTGATTGACCCACAAGGGGTCTGCCTGTCACCCCAGGTGTTTTGGGTAACGGGGTGCAGTCTCTGAAGTCCCTCCGAAGTCCCTCCGAAATCCCTCCGAAGTTGCCTTCAAAGGTTAGCAAAGGCTCCGAAGACAAACCCCTTGTGAGAGCCTGCATATGAATTAACTCTTTGTGAGCAGGGATGAGTCAGCCTCAATAAATATGTACCTCTTTCTATGCCTGAAGGTAACAGTCCGCATTGATCTCCCTTTGTTATTGGAGGTTTGTCTTCAGCCTGTGCTAATCTTCGAAGTTGCCTTCGGAGGGACTTCGGAGCCTTTGCTAATCTCCGAAGGCAACTTCGAAGTAACTTTGAAACGATTTCGAAATTACTTTGAAGCCTAGGTTTTGGGGCTCCCCCCCAAGGGTGCCCCCTCCCCCTAGCCTCCTCTAGACCCCATTGCCAAACTAATGTGGAAACAGGCTCCCTTTAAACCGGATTTTCTGGCTGAAGACCCCATTGTAGACCCCACTAATGGGGTCTGCAGAAAATCCGGATTAAAGGCTGAGATGTACCCATATGATCTGGATTTCCCCAGCAGTGGTGGAAACAAATGTGTCCCAAATGGGTGCCGTGGTGGAAATGGGGTCATCCAGCTCACACCCAAATGGGTCCTTAATGGGTGCAAAAATGGGTACTTTCTGCCAGTGGAAAAACACCCTTTAATACATTCGGGGTTTTTCTCTATTCGTACGAATTCGGACATTTGAATATTCAAACTGAATGTCGAAAATTGCATTCGTGCACACCCCTAGTGTGGAGAGAATAAAACTATTTACATAAATGACACCTTTAGATTAATAGGTCTTCCTGTGTATCGGAGCAATTGGTTTTGAGTTCACACACTGGCATATCCACGTTTCTGACCCGTTCGTAACAATACACATTGACTGCTATTGCAAATACGTTGTTGTTAGATGCTAAATAAAAATGTGGCTCTTTGGACTTTTTTCACTTATGCAGTGGAGCAATCCAGGCCGCTTTCTGGATCGTGCCATCTGTACCTGGCCGCCACTGAAGTTCATCTGAGAGTTGCGCCAGCCTTACCCAGAGCAATCCAGCTATGGCTGGATCACTCCTGGATGGCGGATTCTGGACCTTCTCATGTGCAGCTGCTGGGTTGCCGTAGTGACATCCAACTGCGCTCCTATGCCTGTTTAGGTGTTTCCCTGGCAATCCTAGTTGTCCGTTTGCACTCCAAGCACTGTTGGCCATGTCTGGGACCCATAGGCCATGCATTGGGACGCACAGGTTGTTTGTATAATGGTGTTTGCAAAAATCCAGAATACTGTAACAGGCCTGTACAATGTATTATATGAAACTTTGCCCATCAGCAGTTTCAGCACAGCAGAGTCATGAAATCCTAGACAAAATCTTACCTATAGCAAACGACAGCACCAGGAATACAGCAGAACAGGAGATCAGGCATAAAATATAACTGTAAAGAACTGAAATGTATTCCAAATGTGAAATGCAGTTTAAGCTGTCTGGAGTCCTCATTTGAGGTTGCAGGTTAAATTCTACCTTGTATTTGACGTTCAAATCTCAGTGACACATTCTCTTCAGCTCTGTTCCCAGATGTTCCCAAATAATAAGGAAACTGAAGAATATGACAAGGTTTAACAAACTGAAAAGTGAAGTAATCCTTGGGACCATATGGTTACTTATTTCATTACCTTAGATTAAAATGAGCCATAATTCAGATGGGGCCACCATGGGATGAGTCAGGAGGAGGAGCACTTGCCCTCTTTCTGCACACCTTCTCTACAGGTTGAGCAATACATTGATCCTGTGCAATACTCTGTTGATCCTGGTTGATGTCTCAGTGGGTTTTTAGGGTTGACTATGGTGTTCTGGTCACCTCCTCAAGAAGAATGTGTGTTGCACCAGTTCAGCACTAGCTTGCTGCTATGATTCCACAAAGTAGTGTTGAGTGACTTTCTCTCTGGGCCTTTTCACACTTACCAACCTACTGTGGTATAACAGTATCATGCTAGGCTGGTAAAGATATCTGGTTCACACTAGGATGTTGCCAGGGTGATCCGGATGCTGCCCTGCCCACTCACCACACCACTCCTGGAAGAGGGTACAGATATTGCTGTCTAGGATTCATCCTAGATTGCTTCACCCCAAACACCTGGCCTCTCTACAATGCCTAGGTACATGTGGAGAACAGGTGAACCCCACAGAAATTGTGTGTGGAATTCACCTGCTCTCTAGTGCATGGATTCTGCCATCATTTTTGAGTCTGGAGACGGGGCCAAGAGGTGCTTCAGTGTGATATCATCATGTAAGTGTACTAAAGCTATCTATGTCTCCACACAAGTGTGTCTCTGCTCAGGAACTCAGAAATAATGTTGTCGACATTCGTATGTGCAGATACGAATAAAAATTTGAATGAATAGGTTCAAATTGGGTAAATTTGAATCGAATCTTGTTAAATTCGAATTTAAAAGATTTGAATACAATCAGACTTTGGGGTATTCAATTCGATTAGAATAGAATGCCAAAAACCATTTGTTTACATCTCCAGTTCCATGCCCTTTCCAGTTTTAATTCTATTTTAATACGTGGCTGTTTTGATCTGTTTTTAACTTTGTTTTTAGATTTATACTGTAAACCACTTTGAGATTTGTTTTAGATGATGAAGTGGTATATAAATGTTTTATGTACATAAGTAAGTAACTCACACAGTTTTTTTAAGATGGTGAAGAGCTATGTAAATGTTTTAAATAAATACCCACACAGCATTTTTTAGATGAAGTGGTACATAAATGTTTAAAATATATAAATTTCCACACAGTAGTTCTTTAAATGATGAAGCAGTATATAAATGTTTTAAATACGTAAATATTTAAACTTCCACATGGTGTTTGGGCAGGCTGTTTTAGTACTGTACTGTTTTCAATTATTGTCCAGATGTAGTACACGTCATCATAACAGAAAAGTTAATTTCTTTCAAGTTCATGCTGCATTCTGCTTTAATCTTTGCATAGACAATAATTGACCCCCTTCTCCCTTTGGTTTTTTTTAAACTTAAATGTTGTGCTGGTATAATCCCATGTTTATGAAATGCTTTTGAAGTCCTCTTCAGAAGAATAATGAATGTTCGTTACATAAGAAGTGAGTCAAATTAAGGGGCTCCAAGGAAAACAGGCAGCTCAGTAGTGTATAAAACTAAAGAAATTCACATTCCAAAGAAAGCAACGATGTCTGGACAGCCTTTCTTTAGACCTAAGGACCGATGTGGGGGGAATGCAGGACATACAATGTGAAGAGTAATCACACCACAGTCCAGAATAAACCTTTGAAGAACAGCTGTTAGAACCCTTCCTTCTCCACCCCTTCTGCTATGTGGGGCAATGCTGTTCTCCAGATTTGGACCCCCTCACCCAAAACTGGACCCCTCCCCAAAAGTATTTTCTGTGTAACTATTTTTCATTTTGGTACAGCGATTAAAGACGCAGGAACCCTTGACCTTAACTGAGCACAACACTTTGATCCTTAAAGCTTTCTTCTCCAGGAGTTTTACAAAGGAAACTTGGGCTCTCTCCTTACTGGGTCTTATTCTGGAATATATCCTGGATTAGGGGGCTGCTGTCTGCTGAGGACCCCTGCTGAAAAGGAATTGCTGTTGTTGCTGACCTCAGAAAAAGGTCTTTCTGTCTTAACATGTTCTGCTTAAACTACATACAAGCAGCCATCATTTTAGCCTTCACATTCTTCATGACTTTAGCTATCCAAGTACAGTACATCAAAGCTCAGCACCCCACAGTTACCAAGTTGGATGGTTTCTTCACCACCTGTTGCCCTTGAGTTTCAGACACTGCCTTATTTCCCTTCTGATAGCGAAATTCTGATTGTCATACTAATGAGTAACATTGAACCAAGGCCAGACACCCCGCACTGCCTTATCCAAGTCCAAATACTTCTCCGTCTGGCGCTGTGGGAATTCCAGTTGCCTACTTTGGTCAAGCCAGCCTGCTTTCCAAGAATCCTTTAGCATCTCTGCCCCCTGAATTCCCAGCACAGCATTCTATCTAAGGCAGGACTGGGATGCCAGTGAACTTTAAAATACTGTATTAACTACAGTTCCCCAGACTTTTGACAGGTTGCCAAGCTGCTTTGGGGTGGGTAGGGTCCTGCAATCCAGCTATATCTGGTGGCGGCCTCTAGTAATTTCAACACAGAGCAAACATGGCCGGTAATATGGCAACTTAATTCATGAAAACAGGAGCTCCGGCCAAGCTGATGGTCGTGCGCATGACTGTTTTGCCTAGCTTTTGCAATACTTTTCTAAGAATACTGCAGGAAAGCAGAAACTAGATTATATCTTAGCTGAATATCCCAGCTGCAAAAATTATGGCCTCATCCAGACACATTCTATACTGTGAATGGAATGTGCAGCCCCAGTCGTCGTTGCTCCACAGTATAGGACCTTTACATCAGATTTTCCTTCGTGCAAGAGAATGAACTTTTGCTGCACAGTACACTGTTAGAGCGCATTATGCAGATACAAGAACTACAAATGAGAGGACACTAAACCTGGAAATGCAGCGCCAAAAAGGAATGGTTCTCTGAAGCCACGTGACTGTGCACAGTGCCTAAACTCTTCTTGTTCCAATGTCTCCTTAAACAGGAAAGTATGGATTTGATTTTTAGTTGGGATGATCAATTTTCCCTTCACAGGAAGTAAAAAAACACACAAACAAACTTCGGTCTGTGAGTATTCAAGCAGTATGTCTGGAGGTAGCCATAATAATATCCAAAATGTGGTTTCCATCCCTACTGCTGATACTGACTAATTGATTGGCAAGGGTTCAGAACATGTAGCAAGTTGAAATAGTATTAGTATTATTTGTATTTCTATTTCTATCCCTCCCTGTACCTGGAGGTTTCAGGGTGGGTAACATTTGAAAGCAGACATACATTAAAACAGTAGTATATATTGAAACAGTAACAGTGTCTGTAAAGTGGGAAGAGACAGTATATTCCCATTTGGCCAAAGGCCAAGACAAAAAGGTAAGTCTTCACTGCCTTCCTAAACATATACAGTGAAGGAGCCTGACACACCTCAAGGGGGAGACTATTCCATAGTGTAGGGGCCATCACTGAGAAGGCCCTCTCTCAGGTGCCCACCCCTTTTACTACTGAGGGTGGCAGGACAACCAGGATCCAGATCTTAAGGCATGGTAGGTTGATGTGGAAGAAGGCATTCCTTCAGATATCTGGTGCCCAAGTCAAATAAGCATCACAGGTGTGGTTGGCATCTGGAAAAGAGAGCAGGACTCTAAGCATCCTGTCAGATGAGAAGAATATAACACCACTGGAGTGCCACCATGGTAGGATTGTCTCACATATCTGAGAAAAACCCACCATAGTCCTGATTCTTCTCCCCTAAAAAGTGCTTAGAAACTATTGCTGGAAAACCCAGCACTGGACACAGATTTTTCCAGCAATACTGCTTTTTACTTACCTTCTGGGCGAAACTGCCACCATGCTGACACATGCATAGAGGTACCAGTGTGCGCATCCAAGTGCCTGGATGCGCACATCAATTAGACACGTAAAGACCGTGTTGGCTGCAGCGCTGTCTAGATAGGAGGCGGTAATTGCGGAGGGAGGGTTTCCTAAGCAGGATATCCAGCTGTCACAAGCTGATTTGGGAAACAGCCCTGTAAATAGCCTTCCTCAACAGGTAAGCTGAATCAGAGTAATTCTTCCCTCTGGCTGCTTTACGGGAGGCATCAGAACATGGCCAAAAATGTAAGGGTAGCTGGGTTCTGAGGGGGGAGTCAAACCCTGGATTCCAAAAACTTTAGTGCTAGAGGTCTCAGCTTCTGATGCAGAAAGGCAGGTTTTTGTCAGGCAGGGCTAGCTGCCTGCCATGATATTTGTATGTAAGATCTCTCCCACCTATGGGATTCTGTGTATATGTATATAATGGCTGCCTGTTGTTTTGGAACTGACAGTTGACTCCCCCCTCCCTGCTGAGGTCAAGTGATACATTTCTGTTTGAAGGTTTTGGCGCCAAGTTTAAATTGGTTCTGAAAAATAGTTATTGCTCATTGGTGAAGGGCCAAACCCCACCCAGCTATGAAACATATAAATATGCTGCGCTTTCTGTTCCAAGTTGCTCCCAACGAGAAATGTCCTAATGCTAAGCTGAAATAAATCGCTTTTCATCTTTTTCAAGAAAGAGTCTCGTGGTCATTCTTTGCCAGCCTGACAGTTTTCCCGTTTCCCAGATGTTTGGACACTGCATTATTATATACTTTTATTGTCTAATCCCATACTTTTAGAAAAGTGCAACTGAAGAGACTTGGAAGTTACTGTATTTCTTTTAGCAAATTATATATGTTCCTGTCATTAACAGAGCCATGGAAGTTTGCAAGCAAACCAGCAGGTGGCATCAAATGTGCTTTGATTTTTTAAAAATGGTCTACTCTTAAGTGTTCTGTGCTGTAAAAAAGGTCATATAGATAGGAGATATCTGACAATCAGTGAAATAATCATGTCTGATAGAAAACATGAATTGATGAAGCAAGGTAAATTGATTGGCTGCAATAACAGGTTGTAGGGTTTTTTTTGCACTTTATTCATTTTATTTTATATTAAGAAAAGTTATAATTAAACACAACAAACATAGCAAGCAGTTAGGAGAACTACATATATCTTTGACCATTTGGATCCTCTTATGAAGTAGTCATTATCAGATTCTTTCTCAGCCAACCAATCAAGAATTCCCATGAAGGTAGAAGGTCCATTGCCATGGTCGCACCTTCACTTTAAACCTTCTTCAGTCCATCTTCAGGTCTGACTGCTCACACCTTTTCATTTCTATCCATTTTATTTGTGGACTTTCCACCCTCCATTTGGAATTTCCTGAATGGAAAGTCCACAAATAAAATGGACAGAAATTAAAAGGTGTGAGCAGTCAGACCTGAAAATGGGCTGAAGAAGGTTTAAAGTGACGGTGTGCCCATGGCCCATATTTTGCTATGGGCTTACCAAAGGAATGCTTTGCCAAAGCTTACCAATTGGACTCTTGTTCCTGCCCGAAGATAAGTGCAGAAAGGACCTAAAGAATTCTATAAAGAGTTATTAGGTATCGTTCTGCTGTGAAAGAAATAGAGTACTGCGGGATAGAGGAGATCACATCATTGACTGTTTCCCAATATTGATGAGTTTTTGGACACGCCCACCATAAATGGTAGTATATGGAACCGAGTGACCCCCTTGCTGCACTTATGGTTTTTAATAACAATTAGGGCAGAGGGAGGGACCTGGAGATCTGAGGGACCTGGAGATCTGCATTTATCATTGGGCCTCAGTTTCCTCCAGTCAGTGTGGGCTAGGGTGGAAGATCATGAGAACTGCATTCCATGAGCTTCTGGAGGGCTAAAGATTCCCCATTTCAGTCCACCCAGAGACTAACGTAGGCTGTGATCAGACAGAGCAAAAAAAAAGCATATCTGAGATGCATTGGAGGCACCAGTGTTGCCCCCCCCCCCACTTCACTTAGATATTCTGTGCTAGAAAAGATGGATGACAGAAGACTTGGGAATATGGGGGCCACACACACACTCTGAGACACCCTGTTTGTTATGGCTGAATGTAGTCATAGTGGCTAGAGCACCAGGTTAGAATTTAGGATTTCCCGGCACTGAATCCCCACTCCGCCATGAAAACTCCCTGGGTAACCTTGGTTCAATGACAGTAGCCTAACCTACCTCACAGGGTTGTTCCATGGATAAAATGGACTGAAGAAGAATGGCGTGGTATCCACTGTCTTGGGCTCTTTGGAGAAAAGGCAAGATATGACTGCAACTTAGAAATACTGAACTGATTTGTAATTTAGAATTATCAGTCTGTAATTACAGGGCAATTTTGCATTAAAAGTTAAGTTTTTTTTCCACACTGCATCTGTATTTGTCTCTGGCTATGCTCATGGGCAGTGAAAAGTACCTCTGAGGCAGCTTAGAGATGGCAGAGAGAGATTATTGTCCGATGAGATTATTCATGAACTCTCATGAACTTTCTAGGATAGAAAAGGTGGATTAGAGATGGGAGGAAAACACGAGAGTCACACACTGCTACCGTCTCTGAGGAACTTCTGAGCCGCTTTTTTGTTACATGTAAGAACAGCCTTTCTTTCTTTCTTTCTTTCTTTCTTTCTTTCTTTCTTTCTTTCTTTCTTTCTTTCTCTCTCTCTCTCTCACACACACACTCACTCACTCACTCACATACATACAGCCACAATACTTTCACTCTCCCACATGTAGTTCAGAAATCAATGGTCAGGCCAGTGGTTCTCAAACTGCGGTCCTTAAGTTGCTCCTGGTGACACCTCTGAGCATTCCTTCCCAGTCCCAGTGGGAGTGTTGGGAACTATTGTTCAAAAACACAGTTTGCATTTGAGAGCCGCTGCTTGGCGAGAGCGTCCGTCTCCCCCATATCACCTGCAGTTTGACCTTCAGCTTGGTGCTGGAGCACAAATTTAACCTGGCATTCTGCTCCCTCTGAGCCAACTGCTCCAGATATGTTATTCCCACTATCTCCCAGCCTATAGATCTGAGCCCACAAAAATGTGTTGGGAAGATAACTTCTGAATTCCTGGCAGGGTGTATTTCGCAGACAGGACCCCTGCTTCTGCAGAAGTAGAAGAGACAGGTCTGTGCGCCACTTGTAACTTTCTGAAATATTGAAATCTGGGTTCCAACAGCAACTATGCAGGCATGGGGAAAGCCCCCCCCCCTTTCTTCCTTTAAGCACTTATAAAACTTTAAATATGATTAATAAATAAGCAGGTTTCTCAGGCAGAGATGAGCTCAATGCTGCTCTGACCCTTGCATGAACTTTTTCCCTGTGCTTCTCGGTGTGGATTATTTAAAGGTGCAGGGTACTGCAGCAAGGCTGTTAAGTGGCAAGGAAAACAACATTTTTTAGAATAGCTTCTTGAGTTTCACAGCACAAGCCTTCAAGAAGGGGGGGGGAAGCATTAATCCATGTGGATAATTCAGCTGACAAGTGTAAAATGCTAATGAGACGACTGTGGAGCTCTAAGCCTGTATACCTCCTACCTTATGGGGGTTAGTTGCGTAGGGGAGGAAAAGTTCACTCTGTTGGGCAGGGTTGGTGTAAATTTATTTAGAGGAGGGGCAGACGACCCATGTAAATCGGTGCCACTTCAGAAATTAAAGGCGATTCTGCAGATGGCAGGTGTGTCAATGGATATTAGAATGGATGTCTAAGGTACTTCCTCTATGCTGGAGAGACAGGCAGGATGCCTCTCAAGGGCATTTGCGGGGAGTCAAGAGCAGCTGTGGGGTTTGATTTCTGCTTGAGATGCCCAGAGGCAATTGGTGGGCCACTGTGTGAGACTGAATGCTGGACTAGATGGACTGTGACCCAATCCAGCAGGGTTCCTCTTATGCACCAGCTAGTATACTTGAAACTGAGACAGCCTGTTCCCATTACAAACTTAAAACGGTTTGGAAATGGTTTCGATCCTCACAGTCCCCACGTCAGGTTGGCTTAACACACTTTCCGCGTGTTAAATCGCCCCAAAGCGTTGTAAATAAAACACTCATTTCAACAGGTCTCGCTCCTGTTCTTGCATTTTAAAGGTTTACATTTCTTACTGTGGGAATGGTACCGTTGTAGTGGGATGAGAATGAGTGCTTAGGGTTTCCCTCCCCCAATAGAACTCTAGGAACTCCCTGCCCTTGTCACGTCAAAAATTTTGTGGCAGGAGGAACCCCAATCAGAGAGGTGGGGTGGGCACCATGACTGGCAATGGGCGGGGAGAAAAAGATACTCTTTCCCAAATGAAGTTTTCAAGGGCTTTCAGAATCGGGATCAAACACGATTAAAGTTAAAAGTAATGGGATCAGGCAAATTTGTGTTTGCATCCGGTTCTTTTATTTCGGTTTAGGAAAACCGTTTTAAGCTTGTAATGTGAACAAGGCCCAAATGTACTAAAAGCCTGCCTTCCACACACTGGGGTGCTTCCGCACCTGCCGCCGAAAAATGGATCTAAAAAGATCAGTTTTCTGGCCATCTGTTCTTCTGAGGATCTGTCTCAAATAGGGACAGATTCTCGGAGGTGGCCGCGGTGAGGCCAGATTGTGCGGCTGGATCGTCCTGGTGCTGTGCGGAAGCCACAGCACTCAGGGCCGAAGGCAGCTGGATTCCCGCACTGCCGACGACACCCCTGGAGCCACGGGACTGGAGGATGCAGCTTCCAGTCACTGCGTGTTTCTGGCGGTGCGCAGCGTGTCGTGGAGGGCAGAAGAAGGCAAACCAGCCTGCTTCCGCCCTCCCCAAGATGGCGGCTGCCGGGACATCCGGCCTTCGCCTCTCCATGTGCGGAAGCATCCTGCTTCTGAAATGGATTGAGGCGAAGGGCCAGATGAAGACCTAATTTTTCAGGTTTTCCTGGAGGCCAGATCTTTCGGCAGCAAGACCGGATTAAGAACGGGTCTTGCTTGCTGATGTGTGGAAGCGCCGCCGAAAAGGGTCCTTGATCTGGCCTCCTGTGCGGAAGGTAAGTTTATATGTTGTCTGTATGTGTGTCTAATGTATGTTTATATGTGGTTAAAGGACCTGTGCGGAAACACCCCTGGTGCAGTCCAATGGGTCCCTGAGAGGAAAAGGACTCTTCCAGTACACTTGCTATTCTGGTATACCAGACAGTGTGAAATCACCGTAAATCACATTATGGCACGTTTTAGCTCTATTTGCACTTACCCTCTAAGGAATGTTGGTCCGCTCCCTCGGTAAATGCATCTGCATGTGGTTGCTGCTGCTGTTCCTGTCCCCGAGCTCATCAACTCTCCCGGGTCCTAACTAGTTGTGAACAACTAAAAGGCTGTCCATATCTTGGCTGGGAGTAGCTAAGTAGCTCCTTGGAAGCAGCATCCACACCCTTTTCCAGCTACGAAACTGAAAGTGGCAATTTCCTATTACCATGGGAACATCCGGGTGCGCAACCAGATGTTGCCACAGTCATTGCCATAGCAATCTGGCCTACCCTGGCCTAGCCATCCACACTTCACGTACTGATGGTCTGGTTCAGGACTTCACTGGTGCTTGAGGTGTGGATGGCTTTTTCCAGGCTCGATCTTCTTGAAGCCCTTTGTGTAAAAGTCAAACTGTGTTTCCACACTATACAAAGACCGGCTGTATTGCTGAGAAAGGATTTGGCAATGGAAGGGAAACAGGCATAGAGTCACCATATTTAGGTTACTTATGCTGAGTTCCATCATTCTGCTTTGATTCTACTCTTTTGAATATGGCTACAATATTCATTTTCAGAGCATCTGACTGCTAGAAGAGGCAAAGGCAACTGAACAGACTGTTGTATATTCCTTTTTTTTTTAAAAAAAGACACATGTATAAAAACAATTGCATATATTAATTTTTTGAAAAATATCTAGATGCCCGTAGGATCTAGTTGTCTCATCACTGTAAAGAAGAGAGGGGGAAAATCCTCTTCAGGGATCTCTCTGCACCACATTATAATGTGCTCATGACAAGCAAGAAGGGGAACAGAGGAGAAAACCTCCTGCCTGCCCGCAAAGGACCATGCTAATGCTACATAACCTACTTTCCTGCCCCCCGCCCTTTCTCGGGGAATGAATAGCTACGATAGCAACACCGCACCGTATTAATGCAAGCTCTGAATCTGGCAGAAGAAATCAAGGCAATTCAAATGGACTGTTGTCTGTTCTAGTCTCACTCATTCAGTTTTCATAATACGAATTCCAAGTACAATAGGAGACCCCATTCCGAGTGATTTCACCCAATGACTGGGTGTCTTCAGCACACATACACTGCTTGGAGGATGCTGTGCCTGTTGCCTTCAGGGAATTCATGCGGATTCCCATCTGCAAACACCCTTTGGGGCATCCCACAGCATATGAAAACAACAACTGGTAGCTGAATGTATAGATGTACACCCATGTTTGTTACAGGCTAGGAGTCAAAGCGCCCAGTGATGCCCAAGGGTTTTCAGGTCTATACAGTGGCATAAGTACTACTGGGCAAAGCCAGCCTTTTGTCAGGGAGCCAAAAACCAAAGATGGCCCCGTTTCTACTACAGCTGGTTGGTTGGCTGACCTGGATCTGTCCAGTTTGACCAGCTGCTCAGCTCCATATTTACTTCTTATTGCATTCTGCAGATTGCAGTGCAAGAGGGCAGAGATTAATCCTTTTTTCTTTTTTCCTTGGAGTCCATTTTACGCTCCATACTAGAGACGTGCACAAATATTTGAAGCCATTCAAAATTCAATCAAATTTGTCTGAATTTTGACATTCGGATTCGAATCGAACATCCATAAATTTGAATTTAAACATTCTAACACATTTCAAATTTTGAATCTATTCATTTGAACTATTAGGACATTTGTATGTATATGGGTTCGCACACAATGCGTACTTGCATGTACGCATCTTTCCTGCATCCACATGCATCTGTACAGGACAAAAACAGGTTGCGTACGGGATAACTACGGGATGCATACGGACATGCACAGATGCATACGGGCACATACGAATGTTGTCGACATTCGTAAGTGCAAAGTCGAATTGAAATTTCGAACGGATAGATTCGAATTTGGTTAATTCAAATAGAATTTGAGTAAATTCAAATTTTAAAGATTCGAATCAGATCGAATTTTTGGATATTCGACTTGAATCGAATCGAACCCCAAAAATTCCATTGGTGTACACCCCTACTCCATACAGGATTGCTGTATCTCTCTCTCTCTCTCTGCCTGTATTTTATATGTACTACATTTAAAAACTTACAGACTGTCCTTCTAATTAAACAGTGCCTAAGGGATCTCACGACAACGTCTTAAACAAACCGTCATCATAAAATCAAACAGCTGAAGAAATCAAGAGATGGCAGGTTTTGTAAATAAATAAATAAATAAAAATGCTGCCTTACAATCCATGCCCAGGGAGCCAATTAAAATCATCAGCTCTGACAGGCCAAGCACCTGCCAAACAAGAGATGTCTTTCAACGACAGTTGAAAGACATCAAAGAGAGAGGGAAGCTGCCCTCGGTACAGAAAGACCCCTGTTGTATCCAGGCATCTGCTCCTAAGACATTGGTACAGCAACAGCTTCCCAGCTGAACTCAGAAAACTGACAGAATCCTTTCAGATGAGGCTGTGAATAGGACCTCCTGCAACCTTTCCCATGCACTAGCATGCAGAATACATGGGTTTTTAGTCATAGGCTTAATTAACGCCACACTGCCAGTTTTCAGTTGGGCCTCACCGTCAAATGTTCTTTCCGCAGATGTTCTTTCCATGGTGTGCAAGTACGATTTACAAGGGCTGATCCTCAGGACTAGGGTAAAAGAACCAAATGGCGATTCTAATCTTCAGTCAAAGTAATGCATAATGAATCATATTTTGATCTGATGCAGAATGGCATTTCTTCATGTTGGAGGCCCAGGCTGAATGGTAAACCATTGTTCAAACCCTATTGCTGTGGTTCCAGTGTTATGTTACACACAGAAAGAGACTAGAACCCTGTGATTTGGACCAAATGGTAGGGATGTGCATGAATGTTTTTTTGTTTTTTTTTTGGCATTCGATTTGTAACATTGAATGTTAGAAAATTTGTATTTGTTTGAACAGATCCCCTTTGAACGTGGTAGAAGAAGAAGAAGAGTTGGCTTTTCTACCCTGCTTTTCTCACCCATTCAAGGGGACTCAAAGCAGCTGACAAAGCTTTTCCATTCTTCTCCCCACAACAGAGCACCCTGTGAGGTGGGTGGGGCTGTGAGAGCTGTGACTAGCCCAAGGTCACCCAGCTGGCTTCATGGGGGAAGGCAGAATTGAACCCAGTGTTCCCAGATAAGACTCCAGCTCCCTAATCACTAGACCAAACTGGCTCACAAGATTCCATTAGATTTGAATGTATTTGGATAAATTTGTAAGAATATCCAATACGAATGTACGCGGATCCTATACAAATGCATACATATCGGATACGTATCCTCTACCAACACATGCATATCAGACACGTTTCCTGTACAAATGCATATGTATTGATTTGTATCCAATATGTATCCCCAGTTTAACAAATGCATGAATAATTTGTACAAATGTTCCAAAACGTTCGTATTTGTACAAGCATTAATGTACAAATGTCGTAATATTCAATTCATGTATGAATGTCAGAATTTGTACGAATAACGAATGTTACAAATATTCATGCACTTCCCTACAGATGGTGTTTGGGATTATTTACAGGAACAGACCTTCCATTCAGGTCAGAATCCCATTTCAGGTGATAGAAAATGTGGGATTGGAATTCACATCATGGGTGTTTTCCCACTGTCACTAGAAGTACCCATTAAGTACCCTTTAATGGGTACTTAATGGCATTAATGTACCCATTAATGGGTACTTAATGGCATTAATGTACCCATTAATGGGTACTTAATGGCATTAATGTACCCATTAATGGGTACTTAATGGCATTAATGTACCCATTAATGGGTACTTCTAGTGACAGTAGAAAAATACCCCATGGTGCGCACACACCCAGGTCCTTAGGTCCACCAACTCAAAAGCCTGTTTTTCCTGTTCAAAATGTTTTTGGGTGCCACAGCTTAATCCTGTCAACCTGCTCCAGGAAGGTGGCATTTAACTAATAAGAGTTCACACCTTAGGTCAGAGCAACTGCAAGAATGTTCTAATGTGGGTACCCAAAGTGAAAGCTGATTTAATCACCACAATTTTTTACCTGCTCTGGAAATCCTGAATGCTTGGAAATTTATGACTCCTCCTCCGGTTTCCTCCAAATCACAAGAATTAGATGCTTCTGTATTCAGGTTCTTTGGGGCTTTCCTCATTTGGACTTCTTCTGGAATATATCCTGGAATAAGGTCTTGCTGTCCACATGCTACTACAGACTACGGCAGGCCCCAGGTGAGTTCTGCCATAATCTGTAATAGCATATGGATGACAGAGCCTTATCCTGAGATATGTCCAGAATAAAGCCACATGTGAGAAGGGCTTTTGTCATCTTCAAAGTCTGTTTCATCACTGCAAGAGCTGAACTTTGGTCTTTGGTCTTTGGCCTCCTTCCTTTGAGATTCAACAAGAGTTGATCTCTGGTCCTTGGCTTGTATGAGTGAACGTTACTAAATAGACATGTCTAGAGGAACTTTGTAACACCAGGCACTGCTGCATGGGGCGAACATTGGATTCCTGCTGTGTTGTCTAGGGACCTGATTTCAGCTGAAATTCATTTGCACCAGTGGTGGCCAGCACAGGTGAGCTCAACTGAAAGCTGGTTTGTCAGCTTTCCTTGAAGTCCCCGGCGAATCCTCCTTTATTCCCAGTCAGGAGAATTTCCCTGTGCCATATGGACATCAAAGAAAGCCCAAGCTTTCAGTGACAGGAGGGGCTTCCAGCCGCAGTCACCGATTTAAGTACATAAACTTAACTTTGTGATTTGCAGAAGTTCTGTACAAATGTGTGAAATGCAATTTCATTTTCATCTCCCCGTTTTTCAGCTTCGTGGTATTTCTTTTATTCACTTAAGTTGAAGCTTTTTATTGGGTAACTGCTGACTGATGCTTTTGTTACTGTATTGTGAACTGCCTGGAGGGGTCTCTGAGAAATACAGTGTGCAAATGAATAATTACTGACTAGATAGTAGGAATATGCAACAATCTCAAATCGCTGCTTGAAAGAGTGTTCCAGTACTGTGGAAGACCTCTCATATCTAACCCACTTTCCAGAAAGGGGTTGTGCATATCCTACTTGCATATAATTATCAGAACCCACAAGGGAACAGCAGGGAGGCAACTGGAACACTGGCCCGTCGATCCATAGGCTGCTCCAGTCACCATCTCCACACAGATCCTAATGCTTTTCTGTAAGTGGCAAACTGTGCCAATCTTTTCCCCACAGGTATGGTCAGTGTGGGACCCCCAGCGCCATTGAGCATGGCAAGGAATGGCCTTTTGAGCTGTTCTGTGCCTCCACACTACAGATCCCATGATCCTTGGTTCATGGGAGTTATAGTCCAAAAATAACTTTTCTGAACTCTAGATGGAGATGCTCAGCTGGAGCTCTCGAGATGTTGAACTACTACTGCCAGTCTTCTGAGCTAGCCCGAACCAGTCCACAGCTGAGCACCCCTTCTCTACTATGTAGAGAATGAATGCCTAGGTGCATCTTTCAGGCTGGGGGGGAACCGGGGTGCTTCTAAGGCCATTTGCTGGGATTTTAGAGCAGGAATAGGTTTGTCCTTGTCTCTTCTTGAGATGCCCGTGAGCATTTGGTGGGCCACTGTGTGCGACAGGATGCTGGACTAGATGGGCTGTGGCCTGATCCAGCAAGGCTTCTCTTATGTTCTTATGTATACCAAGTGAGTATATGAGTTGATTTTCCTTAGCTGTGTTTTGTTCATGTCATTCCCAAATGAAGTGTGATTTGTCTGACAGACTGGCTGCCTCCAAACATGTCTTTAAAAGCTCCCATTTTACCTATAGTCCAGAGTAAAGTGGTTCTGAAGGGGAAACCGCATGCCTAGATTCACAGTTGATACTCCACATTTTAGAATTTTTGTGAGGTCACAGGAGTGATATTCTTCCATTCACATCTTCAGCTCCTCCCTGCAGGCTCAGTGTGACGTACATTCTGGTAGTCTGGAACATTCTCAGGTGAAGGTGAGTTCTCACACAGTTTGCTCACACAGACAAAAAAAAAGCAGAGTAACATGATACTCCGCAGCAAGAGTATTTAAAACCACTATTTTTAAAACCAGTTTGGTCTAGTGGTTAGGAAGCTGGACTCTTATCTGGGAATACCGGGTTTGATTCCACAATCCCCCATAAAGCCAGCTGGGTGACCTTGGGCTAGTCACAGCTCTCATCTGAGCTCTCACAGACTCACAGGTTGTCTCTTGTTGCGAGAAGAACAGAAAGCTTTGTCAGCCGCTTTGAGGCCTTTTAAATGGGTGAGAAAAGTGGGATAGAAAAGCCAACTTCTTCTTCTTCTTCTTCTCAGGTGTATAATGCTCAGCTACAGTGGATGATCGTGAAACATATCTGTCAAATGGAATGCTGCTGTGAATTAAACTCAGATTTTTAGCCATGTCTGGATGCACCTTCTGTCTCTGTTGAGCACCCCCTAGGACGGTGATGGCCAACCTATGACACGCGTGTCACAGGTGACACGCCATGCCCTTTTAGGTGACACACCTGATCACCCTGGCACCTGGGCATGTAGTGCTTGCTTGTTCTTGAAGGGTACAAAATACCAACTTTCAATTGAAGATTTAGCAAATGTAAAGAATTATTCATTTTTGCTTTTAATAAAATACATGTATCAAAAATATAACTTTCTTACTAGAGCTACAAATATCACAAAATTATGGATATTTCTGGAAGTGACACAGCACCCGAGTTAAGCTAGGTTTTCTTGTGAATTTTGACACACCAAGCTCAAAAGGTTAGCCATCACTGCCCTAGGAACAAGACCTGATGAGAATAAAGACTCCTGAGACAGTATCCCACCCATGGGACCCATAACCAAAATGGAAGTACTGATTGTGGGGTGACCAAATGAGGTGGGAAACTGCTAAGGGCCGTATTTGTCTGCTCGGACTAATTCCTATGTGACCTTTTATCAATAAATGGTGAGATGCTGCTCCAGTGGCAAAGAGCGACACAAGACAGACTTAGAACAAAGCCACCAGCTCTACTAGCTGATGTAGAACAGTGAATATAGTTAGGAATGGCCCCATTCTGCTGTATCCATGCGTCTTCTAAACATCTTGCTATCCTTCAATAATCAACTGGCATTTGAAAAGAAGTTCAGAGGGCGGTCAAAATGGTATGGCATCCTCTTGAATATTTATAGACTCCTTAAAAAAAGCTATTTATGCTCTGGACCTCCCAATAGCCTGTGGCAGTGAATTCCATTGGCAACTTAACACTTTGCAAGATGATATTCTCCAGTCTCTTTCTTGCCCACATTGGCTGATGATAAAACATTAGAATAACGTGATACTAACCTGATACAAACCAGAGTAATGATCCAAACTCCATTGCTAGACTCTTCGTTTTCTCTGCAAAGTGGTTTACTTGCCTTGAAATGCTCTGTCGTGTTAGGTCAGTTTCAGCAGCAATTTATCAAGCGTTATTAAGCCCCTGGTCTGACCGGGTCTGGATGTCAACTATGGTGAATACTTCACAGCAGTTGAGCATTTCAGAGTGGTTTCTTTCTTTCCATCTATTAGGGGATAAACCCTATGAAATCACAGCTCATCTCAACAATATTTCGCTTGCTTCATAGCAGCCTTGATATTAGCGTGAAGAGGATTACCCACTTTGTTCATTGCTCCCAGAATTTAGAAGCAGAAATACTCCTGCCTTTAATACTCCCAAGAATCATGTCTAATTGCTGCTTGCTATGCTTAAATGCCTAAGTATGTCTTTGGGGGGACAGGCAGGGTGCCTCTAGAGCCATTTCCTGGGAATTCGAGAGCAGAAGAAGGTTTGCCCTTGTCTCTAAGATGCCTGTGAGCAATTGGCGGTCCACTGTGTGAGATGGGATGCTGGACTGGATGGTCTGCGGCCTGATCCAGCAGGGCTCCTCTTATGTTCTTATGTTGCCTTGCTGCCAAAACACCAAAGTCATTTAAAAATCAGCTTATAAAGATACAGGGCCTCTTTGCACTTAGCTGACTTGTATGGTATACTAACACAGTAGTGGCCATCCATACTTTGACTGCTGGGTAAGACTCATATCAGGCTTGCTGCACTTGAAGTGTGGATGGGCAGGGCAGGTCAAATTGCCACAGCAACGTCTCACTCCAGCAACATCCAGTGTGCACAAGGACATTGCCATGGTAATCTGGGCATGGTGTGCAACTGTGCAGCCACAGTCACACTGCCACACCCAGAAGAAGGTGTAGATACTGCTGTCTGGGAGGTAACTATGCCCTCTTCTGCTTTTTTAGCAGTCTACTCCAGGGAGTGGTTAGTGCACTCTAGGGCGGTGGTGGCTTGGGCAGCGTGCGGAAGGACTTGCCTAGTGAAGCCACCTCTCACTAGCATGTAAGTGTGAACAGGCCCACAGGTAGCATTCACACGTACCAAAAAATTAGGTCCCAAAATGCTGAAAAAGAATCTCCCAACCCAAAAAACAAAATCAATACTGTAAGTAAATTTACAAAAGGACACCGTGTGTGGATATTCGATTCCTAAAAATACATTCAACAACAGAAAAGGCACATGCAATAGTTTAATGACAGGTGGTAGAAGGGCTGGAAGGAGCAGGGATGGGTTTTAAACGGAGACGCGAGACCCTTCGCGGCTCCGCAGCTCTGTTTAAAATCCGCCCCTACATGGAGACAGGGGCGCGCGATTAAAATCCAGATTGCCCCAAACCATATGTGGACACTTTATTGCGTGTTACAACGCGGATTTTTATCGCACGTGTCCAAAGCGCATCAGCTGGCTTGCATGCGGACACGCCCACAGACTTGTATAGAAAGAAAACTGAGCTGGTTTCTTCCATAGGTACACGAAGTTACAGGGCCAAAATGGATCCCCCGGAAACTCCAAGGGTAGGTACTTTAGTTCCTGGGCACTGTAGCCGTCACAGTGAACTGTGAAGCTTGTATGAGCTTTGGAGCACCCTGCGGTGGCATGGGAGTTGTCCTGGGACAGATGGATTGTGCCCAGTGGGGAACTGGAGGAGGAAGCTGGAATGGTGCATGCCAGGTAAACGCAGAAATGTCTTGGGGAGGTTGCACATAAGCGGTACACAATTTACCTAAATGGCATGAAGCAAGACACACCTGCAGCATAACTTTAATGCAAATAGAGGGGGAAATAACATCCCATACACAGCTTTCCCCCATATTCTTAGAAGTGCTTAGGGAGTTTAGAAAGCATCTGTTAGAAAATTCATAATTCCTTGGAGTCGCTTAAATAGCACCCACGATCATGAATGTCCACACCAAGCAGAAACTGCAGCCTTCACAAGTTAAGGTGAAGATGAAATTGAGAGATACGGCTGGAGATGCAGCACGCATAGCTCATTCATCTGCACAAGATAATGCATTCTTTGTTGACCCAAATCTTAATTCCAAGGGAAAGAACATGACACGAGCAACCAGTGGAGCAAAAAAGGGCCATTGAATCCAGCCTGTTAAAATACATCCAATTCAGAATGCATGTCCCTTGGGTCAGAATTTAATTGCTTTCTGGGAACAAAAACCTTTGTATTATATGGAATTGTTCTGTAGGCCATTTTAAACCTGACTATTTTTTCAAAAGAAAAAATAGTGTGCACTCTGGAAGTGTTTCTCTGTAAAGATGATGAGTGCATGGGAGACAGAAAGAGAGGCGGAGAAGAGCTCATGATCTACCCTTATGGCACGCCTGCCCTTGACAAAACACTGGAAACTTCAAATGTTCATTCATTCATTCATTCAGTTTATTTGTATACCGCCTTTCTAATAAATTACTCAAGGCGGTTTACAGCAACCATGAAGAATACAGTGCAAAATAATACATCATACATTAAATAATCACAAAATTATATATAAACAAAATAATACATTATAAAATTACACAAAACATTGGGGGAGGGGACAAAGAGGCAGCAAAGCCGGGACCTTTCCGCTCTCCAAGCTGAGTGCTGCTAGGGTTGTTAATGTGTTGATTCTTCAGCTCCTTCTTTGCCAGATCTTCAACCACAGAACACCTGTGAACTACACGAAGAATTAAATCAGGGCAGAGCAGCAGCAGACACGCACTGAGGAGGGCTGGCAGTTGTGTTCCTCCTCTTCTGCTCGGCTAAAAAGATCCGTTTTTCCGCAATCCGTCCTCCTGAAGATCCGTCACTATTTGTGACAGATCGGAGGGAACCCCACGGGTCCGCACACGCGTGGGAAGGACAGGTTCTGGAGGACAGATTGGAGTGAGTGGACGCACCAGCACCCATTCCAACCTGTCCTCTGGCTCGCGCACTGGCAATGCCACCCCCGGAGCCACAGGACTGGAGCATGGAGCTGCCCAGTCACTGTGGGTTTCCGGCGGTGACCGGCGCATGGGGGAAGGGCTTAGGAAGCAGGGAGTCCTGCTTCCGCCCTTCCCAAAACGGTGGGTGCCAGGAATCCGTCTCTTCCCCTGGCCGTGTGCGGAAGTGACGGATGTAAGATCTGATTTCTCAGGTCTTACATTTAATCCAGATTTCGGCAGCAAAACTGGTTTAAAAACCTGGTCTAGCACCCTGAAATGCGGACGCATCTTCCACAAAGGGTGCTAGAAAACATCTCCAATGCGGAAGGCATTTAAGGTAAGCGTCCTTAATGGGTGTTTCGGGTGGGCTAAACCGGTTTCTGTAGTCAATGCGGAAACACCCGAAGGTACTTAAGATCTGACAGAAAACCTGTCTAGTTCAGAAGGAAAGATTGTGCATGGACTGCTGCTATTAGTTTGACCATCACTGTGAATCAAACCAACTACAGGAGAAGGAGGAGGTGGAGGAGAATTGACTTTTCTACCCCTCTTTTCTCACCCTTAAGGGGACTCAAAGCAGCTGACAAACCTTCTGTTCTTCTCACAAGAGACACTGTGAAGTCAGTGGGACTGTGAGAGCTCAGAAAGACAGCTGTGACCTCTCCCCAAAAGAAGGCAATGGGAAACCACCTTTGTATCTCTGCCAAGAAACAGCATAGAGGTGCCCATGGAGTTGCCCATGCAGTCAACCGGGGGTTGGCCACAACTTGGTGATACCCAACAACAACGAGGGAAGGTATGCTGGTCAAGTGTTTTCTTTCCACCTTCTGTTTGGACTTTGGATTGGAAGTCCACAAATAAAATGGAAAGAAATTAAAAACTGTGGGCATTGCAATCAGAAGGCGGACTGAAGACGGTTTAAAGTGAAGGTGTGACCACAGCCAAACAGTAGGCTCCATTTGGGATTGTGACTTGGTATGAAGAAGAGCTACAGCAAGTAATTTTTTGGTAATTTGTGATCCACCAATCTAGAACCTGAAGATTTGATAACCCACCAACCCTACCTCCTTCCTTTGGAAAATACAGATTTTTTAAAAAATATAAAAATTCAGTAAGAAATTTGACTGGCACCCTCACCGTAGTCCACCTGAATTATGCCCACAAGTGGCTCATGATCCCTACTTTAGGAAATTCTGAGAAAGAGCTTTACCTCCAGCTGTATATTAATCCCAGTCTATATTGTCTCCTTCCTTCCTTCCTTCCTTCCTTCCTTCCTTCCTTCCTTCCTTCCTTCCTTCCTTCCTACCTACCTACCTACTGGCGAATTGGATGGATTTGTTTCAGCTGCCAGCTGGGAAAATGATACACTCTGCAGAATAATCCTTGTTTTTTGGTATTCTGCAGATATATTGGCAGTAAAAAATACAATATCGCATTGTGCTCCAGGGTGTCTATAGGGCTCATCTGTGTCCCACTTCTTCCTTTGTAGAATCATAGCAGCCATGTCAATTTTCATTCTACATTTGTATAAGAGTCCTTCATCCTGAATGAACGGAGAATGCCTTGAAGACTGACATTAAAGAGAAATGACCTCACACGCTGCTAATATATAACTGAAAGCTACAGACGGTTTCACAGAGGCAAATCAACTGCACACACTACACAAAGAGTTTCCCTGCCCCAGTTACTCGAATTAGATCTACACCTGGAGTGGTTTTAGGATCTTAGATACAAGCTGGAAAATGAAATGTGTACATGTTGCAGCCATCCTAATCCAGCACAATCCAAAGAGGTAGAGTGTAAGGATGTGCAAGAAGCCCATTTCCAACATTTGAATCAGTACGAACAGAATGTTGGAAAATCTGGCTTTGGCCAATCCCACCCCCACAAATGTGGGGGTATTCATATTCATGCACAAATATTCTAATGAATATTCATGCACAAAATGAATACCACCTCCCCCGACCCCTCCATTCCCATACCCCCCACTTACCTGTCCTTCTCACCGCCACTGCGCCTCCTTCTAAGGCACTTTCAGGTCTGAGTGTGGAGACCAGAAGTGCCTTTTCTCAGCTCCAGAAGACGTATTTTCCCCTCCGGAGACCATGGGAGGAGGCCCAGGACACCACCGGAAGGCACCTTGACCTTCCGGTTCTGGGGTTGCCTGACCTCAGAACTGGAACTGCCTTTTCTCAGCTCCAGAAGGCCTATTTTCTCCTCCGGAGACCATGGGAGGAGGCCCAGGACACCACCGGAACGCACCTTGACCTTCCGGTTCTGGGGTTGCCTGACCTCAGAACTGGAAGTGCCTTTTCTCAGCTCCAGAAGGCCTATTTTCCCCCCCGGAGACTATGGGAGGAGGCCCGGGATGCCACTGGAGCACACCCCAAAAGGTAAGTGGGTGCGTGGGAGGCACATGGAGGGAGGCCTTGGGGGGGGCAACCATGGGGGGATACCCTGTGGCATCCGCTATCTGCCAAAGCTTCAACAAATACCGGATAATCCAATTTGTGGGTGAATAGGGCTCTATTTGATCTGTCCACAAATCTAGGAATTTGTACCTATTCATACGAATTCCAAATAGCAGAAATATTCATGCACGTTCCTAGTAGAGTGTCAAAATAATGGAAAAGAGAAAGGCGGAGAGTTCTGTCTGCCACTGCACAGCACCTCTGCACCCACAAGAGCATTAGCGCCTGAAGCCGCCTCCAGAGGGCAGCAGGATATCCCACTAGGAGGGGATAATGGGGTAAAAATTCCCCTCAAGATTACTGCCTCCTAGATAGATTGCGCCAGAGCTGGCAATGCGTACAGTTGCCTGAGTTGTGTCGTCACCTCCACGCATGTATTGATGCATGTTTTGGCCTCCACGAATGTATACTGGACAGAGCAATAATGGTGGCTCCATCCAGAAGGTAAGTAAATGAACAACTGAAAAACCTACGACCAGCGCTGTGTTCTTCAGCAATAGTAAGTAGCACGTTTTTGGGCTGGGAGGAATCAGGGTGATGGTAAGGTTGTCTCAGATAGGTAAGATAACTCACCATGGCGGGCCGGTAATGGTGCTACACAGCTCCCATCTGGACAGGACTTGACCTTGCTATTGCTAGATGAGAGAGCATCCAAGCAGGAATTCTCACTTCTTTGTGCATAGCCCTAGCTCACACTCCCTACTTTCTTCAATAAATTGAAAAATCAGATAGATATGACAGATTGACATTGTATGTGAGCTCTTTTTGGTTTTGGTGCTCTCAGCAGAGACTCGCCAATTGTCAGTGTCACCATTCTTGGCCTCATTCAGAAGACATAGGCAACAAAAATCTTCTACCTGCTACTCAGCTTTGTCTCATGACAGAACAAAGCCAAGCTGTGTTCAGAGTATGTATCAGTCTTCTGTGCCTATTCATCATTCCCATGACCCAGAAGTTGTGGTTCTCAAAACAACAGGCAGTTCTCGGCCTCTATGGCTGTGTTCATGCTTAAGAAGAAGAAGAGTTGGCTTTTCTATCCTGCTTTTCTCACCCATTCAAAGGGACTCAAAGTGGCTGACAAAGCTTCCTATGCTTCTCCCCACAACAGACACCCTGTGGCCGTGTCTTCACGGCAACCTTACCTCGTATTCAAAACGTTTTCAATCCTTGGAGTCCGCACGGCAGTTTGGTTTAACACACTTTCTCCATGTTAAACCACCCCAAAGCGTGGTGAATCTCAATCCTGATTTCAACAGGTCTCACTCCGGATCATGTGCTTGAAACGTTTTACATTTTTTTAATGTGGGAACCGTTCCGTGTTAAGGGATGAGAATCCGTGCTTAGGGTTTCCCTCCTCCAATAGCATGTTTCCAAAGATAGTGATTTCATTGAAAAAATCCACCCTCAAAACAGCCACTATAAAAATCCAGTCCTTAAAGCTACACTGTAGCGATCTAGCCTCTTCACACCTTAATAACAATGCGCAATTCTAGCTCTTTGAAAGTTCTGACCTTTAAAAAAGGGAAAGGAAAGCCCTGGAGGTTCTGTTTTAAAGGCTTTGGCTGTGAAGGGGGTTTGAGTTGCTGCTGCTGCTGCTGTGTGCCCTGGGAAATGGGGAGAGGAGGGGAAAGAATCGCTGGCTGCCAGTGCCTGTTTTTCATCCATCCAGGCAAGCGGCAGCCACCCAGCCACCCAGCTAGGCTCCGTGTAGGGGTCTGTTATGGGTGGCACGTCCATGCCAGGAGGAAGAGGGCAGGGCAGCCCTGCAAAGCGGCTTTTAAAAAGTAGCCACTTGAGTCCCCCTTTGAGTCACGTAAGCCATGCAGGATCCTCAGAATCCGGATCGAACGCAGTTAAGTTGAAAGTAATGGGAACAGGCAAATTCATGTTTGCATCCGGTTCTATTATTTCGGTTTAGGGAAAGCAAAATAAGCTTGCTGTGGGGATTCCCCCTGTGAGGTGGGTGGGGCTGTGAGAGCTCAGAAGAGAGCTGTGACTAACCCAAGGTCACCCAGCTGGCTTTGTGGAGGTATGCCCAGATAAGAGTCCCACTCCCAAAAACCACTAGATCCAACTGGCTTAAGTTTTAACCCAGCTTCAGTCCACTTTCAGAGTGAGAGAATTCATCAGTAAAGTCTCAAGTTGTTTTCCTTCAGCATTATCTAACTTGGAAAAGCCACCTTTGGATTTGATAAAGAGTACAGAAAATGATTAGTCACTTTGCTGATATATTCTCTCTCTTGGGAAGTGGTCTCAGACTGGATTAAAGCTTAGGTGAAAATACAGTCTATATCCACATACCAGAATTAGCTGCAACAGAGAGAAAAAGCAGGATCTGTGAGAAATGCTAACAGGCATTGCTGGATGTGTGAGTTAGACAAAGATGAAAGTGTGGTGGATACATACAGAGCACTGACAGACACCAATCCACTCCATAGCAAAGACCAGATTGAGGGAATGACTTGCTATACGAGTCGGGACATGCTGAAACAGCCCCAGTGTTTTCCTGGAAGTCACAAAGAGCTGATTTGGCCTACAAAAGACCATCTCCACGTGCTTGTTACAATCTCCCAAAACCTTCATGGAAGGGGCCTTCCAAAACCACCTCAGCCAGATCAGACAGGAAGTGTGCGAAGCAGTGGGCTGGGTAGTATACCAGCAACATCCCAACTGCAGGAAGGAGCCCTCAAACCCAGGTGCAGAGCAAACTGACCACTTACGAGAGGGATAGAACTTACATGGATTACGGCAGCACCCCCTCTCCCCCATCAGTTTCCAACAGTGCTTCTCCCCACAAGAGACACCCTGTGAGGTGGGTGGGGCTGTGAGAGTTCAGAAGAGAGCTGTGATTAGCCCAAGGTCCCCCAGCTGGCTTCATGGGGAAGGGCAGAATCACCCTGATCTCAGTCATGCAGGCAAGGTCAGCCCTTTCATCCAGAATCAACTAACAGATAATTGATGAACTATTCTAGGGTGTTTTTCCACCATGTTCCTTTAATCCAGATCTTAGAAGATCCGGATCTAAGGAATGGGTACTTCCCTTAATCTGGATCTAGTAGATCTGGATTAAGGGAAGTACCAAATGTGTTTCCATGGGTGGTCTAGCACCCGATAGCAATGGGTGCTAGCCTCCCTGCTGTGGAAACACCGGAGCACCCATTTGCAAATCTGGATTGACCCACAAGGGGCCTGCCTGTCACCACAGGTGTTTTGGGGGACAGGGGGTGCAATCTCCGAAGTTGCCTTTGGAGATTAGCAAAGAATCCGGAGTCCCTCTGAAGTTGCCTTCGGAGGTTAGCAAAGGCTCCAAAGTACCTCTGAAGGCAACTTTGGAGATTAGCGCAGGCTCCGAAGACAAAAGACAAACCCTTTGCACCGCAAGGGCTTTCTCTGCAGAGCCTTTGCTAATCTCCAAGGTTTCCTTCAGAGGGACTTCGGAGCCTTTGCTAATCTCCAAAGTCAACTTCGGAAGGATTTCAGAGGTGCCTTTGGAGGGAGTCTGAAGTCTTGACTTTGGGGCACCCCCCCCATGGGTGCCTCCCCCCCCCCAAGCTTCCTTTAGACCCCATTGCCAAATTCTAGTGGAAACAGGCTCCATACAACCTGGATTTTCAGACTGAAGACCCCATTGTGGACCCTTTTAATGGGGTCTACACAAAATCCAGATTATAGGTACTGAAGGACCCATTATGATCCAGATTTCCCTAGCTGTGGTGGAAACAAATGTGTCCCTAATGGGGTCTGTGGTAGAAATGGGGTCATCTGTCTCTCAGCCAAATGGGTCCTTAATGGGTGCTAAAATGGGTACTTAGTGACAGTGGAAAAACACCCCTAGACTGACCTAGTGAATGCTGAGATCGAAATGCTCCCTTCTTCCTTCAGCTGCCCTTAACTAAAGACTTTAAGAGGGGACCATCTAAACATTTGAAATGATGTGGTCATTGATTCCAACCTGTTGTAGCGCATGCATATTTAGCTAACTCAGGTGTGGTAAAAGCTGGCCTGGAGATGTCTGGAAGCAGGCCAAACCCGTTCAGAAGGTAAACCTCCATTTTATCATTTGGGGACTATGGGAATAGGAGGCGATCAAGCTTTTGAAAGCTCATGCTACTTATTTAGGCTCCAAAACACAACATCATTCAGAAGCTGCAATCTTGGAGAGCCACATTCTACATTTCGATTCAAGTATCTGGCTCTTTGGCCATCTGCTTCAGCTGCTCAAATGCTGTATCTAAAAATACCCTTAAAAGCTGCATGCTCAGAAAGGCAAAAAACCTCATAAAGGAAGAACGTCATGGCCCTGCGGGATTAAGTACAGTAGGAAGAGAGAGAGAAAGAGAGAAAAGCATTCATCGAGACAAAAGAGTTATTTTTAAAGAAATGCTCTAATTTCTTTTTGCCTCAGTAGTTGTTCACACATGTCCCTCTGTTGTGAAACCATTAAGATGAGAATGGTGCTAAACATCTATGCAGGATCTGACCAGGATGCTTAAAATGGAAAACAAGAAGATAAAATGACAGCTGTAGCCACTGAGGGTCATTGATAGAGGAACAAGGACCACCCCATAAATTCTTGTATAAACAGATTTGGGAACTCTAACATGGAGCTATGGGCCATGGAATGAATTCAAACTCTGGCCTGGATCCAACCAACAAATGGTTGATCAGTTGCTGAAGGTTTAAGCTGGAGCTGGGGGCTGGTTTTGAAGGCCAGAGTTAAGAAGAACGTGGACTGTGATGCTACCTTTTGCATTTGGTAGGCAAAGGCTGAGTCCACGCAGTCTACAAAGGCAAATTCAACTCCTCCCTCATGCCCCATGTGGAGAGACAGAGGATGGAGGGAACAAATTAACAGCCCAATGCACGTGGTGCTGTTCTGGACCACACCTTTCTGGTCTGGCTGATCCAGACCTACTGATTCTGACCAAGTGAAGGCAGAGGTTGGATGGTGGGGTGCTTTGAAAACATGAGGTCTGAAAAGAAAGAATTCTCAGGAGAGTTTGATTACTCATACAAAATTTAAAACCTTTGGCCACATCCAGATAAGGGATATATAGTGCAATTATGTCTCTTGGCTTTGTTGGGATTGCTACACATATCTGTGGCAACCGCAACATAATCCCACAATATTGGAATGAAAACCTGATATATCATATTTTGGGGAAATCTAACTCTGAATACGACTTTCTCCAAAATAGCGCTATGCCTTTCCTTTCTGCACAGTGCCACTGGGCGTTGCCATCTTGAAGGATGCCACCATGCATCTGCAGGGACTGAAAAAAGATCTCCACGCATGTGTGGTGGTAGTGGTCATGCACTTTGGGGTATTTCTTGCCATTAAAATATCCAGATGTGCACTGAACTGTATTTTGCAGAGACAGCACCAGCCCTGCACTGTCTAGTCAACAAGAAATTATTCCAGAGGAGCTTTACTCCAGAATATCACTTGTTTGTGCAATTTTTTGGATGCCCTGGAACAAGTCTTTGCTGGTATCTTTCTGGCAACAGTAGCCAGGAGAACCATGTTTTAGATTTTCTGAACATTAAGGGCAAGTCCCAATGATAGGATACTCCGAGTCAAACCTGAGTTTGCCTTGGGAGTGTCCCCATGCAAAGCTCTAATTCGGGGTACATGCGCCACAAAAGGCAAAAACCCGGAGCAACCCCCCCTTTCTAACTGTTCTCACCCCAAATTAGGAGGCAAGAATGGGTTATCCTGGGGGCATGGGGATGCTTCTGGGTTATTGCCAATTGCAGCATTAGTGGGCGGGGTTTCATTGTCCCCGCCATGCGTGCTGCAATTGCAACTGTCCCCCCCCCTTGCCTCATCACGCGATTGGGCAGGCACACCTGGGTAAGGGCTAGCTTTAGCAAACAAGCACCTGACAGCTTCCCTGCACTCAGCAGATCAGCTATCAGATGGGTATAGTGGCTGTCAAGTGCACGAGCAGGGCTCTGGTAAAATAATTGAAAGCTGTGGCTTCAATCAATGAGCTGGGTTCCCTTCTGCACCTCCAAAAGCCACATAATGCATAACGGGGGGAGCAAAATAGGAAGGGAAAGTGGCTCACTGATTGAAGCTGCAGCTGTGTTTTATTTTACCGGAGCTCTGCTTGTGCGCTTGACAGCTCCTATACCTCCATCTGACAGCTGATCAGCTGAGTGCAGCTGTCAGCTGTCAGGCGCCCGTGTGCTAAATCAAGCCCTTATCCAGGCGTGCCTGCTGGATCACACGATAAGGCAAGGGGGGCATGCTTGCGCCCAGGGGAGAGGGGGTGGAGAAAACCACGGCTCCCTGATGCAGGAGTTTACCACAGTTTTCAGGGGACAGGCAGGTTCAGCTTGAACCCGCACTGTCCTCGGTTACCATGGGGACTTCTTAATGCAAACTATGATTCACATTAAGTCTGCCCTGAATCCACCCCGACATAATGGCAGCCCATGGGGATGCACCCTAAGATTACTTAACAGATAGTTATTATTCTACAGAGCACTAAATCTGAGACAATCATTTGTATAAATGTATTTATTTATTAATTTTAAAAATGTATATCTTGCCCTTCACCACATTGTCCCAGGGCGGGTTACAATAAAAATAAAAGATGTAAAATATTAAAACATAATTAAAATTATTAACCCCCTCCCTCCCACCCCTCCCTTCTTAACAGGACAGCACCCTTAGGAAGCTAATTAAACAACAAAAGCCTGGATGAAAAGATATGTTTTCACCAGGTGCTGAAAACTATACAGTGTAGGTGCCTGGTGAACCTCACGTGGGAGGCTGTTCCAGAGTCTAGGGGCCACCACAGAAAAGGTCATCTTGCATGTCCCTATACCTTGTACCTCTGAAGGATCTACAAGAAGTGTGTTTCCTTGAGATCTTAGTGCATGGGGAGGTCTAAATGTATACATATCCCCTCAAAGCTTTCTCTAAAGCAGTTCACGTTTAGAAATCTTTTCAGGAGATAGTAGAAAGTATACAATCAAAATTCCCCAAGTTCCTTTTACTTAAATGTGGTGACCTAAATGCCCATTCAGGGGAAAGCTGAGCCACTATATTTTGCCAGCATGGTTTCACTTACCAGCAACATCTGGCAAAGTCCTGCAGGATTACTTCACTGGCTCTTTCCAAGAGTTTGTTTGTCAGGTAATTTTTTCAAAACTGAGAAAAGATGGCAGATGCACAGAAAGCTTCCAGAATTTTCCACTCGGCCGATGCCACAGAATCTCACCATATTCCCCAGTAAGCAAAACCAGAAAGGAGGACGTCCGTGTGAATCTGGCTGGCCAATCAAGGGGCAATGCTAGCTTCTGCTTTATATCTAGCATTTCCCCTCACCAGCTGGAGGTCGCCTAAATTTCAGGAAACAAACATACCAGAGAAGATTCACAAATATCTTCAAAGGGAATTGAGCTGGAAGAATTCAATCTGTTTGGTTTACTGAGGGACCAGACAGGTAAAGCAGAGAACACTGACATTTTGCAATCACTCTTTGGGCCATTTTGCACTTTTGCAGTATCAGAAAGGGAACTACAGGCCTCCTTTCTGCATGTTAGTGCAAAATACGGAGGCCCCACCCAGTGCTGGTACACTTCATCCATGCTGGATGGAGCATAACCCCTATCAGCAAGACCCTAATTGGGGTTACCAGTAGACCTTGCCACTGAGGGCTACCAACCAACCAGGAACATGGAGGCATGGCAGAAAGCATCTAAGTTCCTGGACTATTGGCAGTCCAGTATATTCTTATTCTTTGTGGCCAACAAAGAAACCGGTCTTGCGCGCCGATATGCGGATGTGGCTTCCTCAAAGGGTCCCTAATTGGGTTCCCTATGCGGAAGCCACGTCTTAATCCCTCTCCAATCTGGCTCTAAATCCATTTTTAGAGCCAGTTTGGAAAGCGCCTAGATCTGTTGCAGATGTGACTGGTGCAGCCACTTTCTCGCCTCCCCAGTTTCATGAATGTCCAAACTATTCATAAGAATGTCCAGAAACTTTTTTATTCATATGAATCTCAATGTACGAATATTGTAACATTTGATTTGTGAATGAATGTCCAAATTTGTACAAATTTGTATGAATAAGAAATGTTATGAATATTCATCCAGATCCCTAATTGAACTAGAAAATAAAACAAAAACTGGTAAGTAAACTGTACAGAAACTATTGGACATCTATTAATAAATAGTTAAAACTAAGAAAAAGCGTTTCAATCGGTACAGTTTATTTTGGTGAATGCTCAAGAATTATTCAGCCTATTCTAAGACCACAGTCAATGGAGTTCTTTCTACTCTGTCTACATTCCTTTGCATGCCTCTACAAGAGATAGTTTGGTATCTTTTTTTTCTGCTGGGATACACATTTTAGGCTGTACAATTCCATTTTGACTTGATAAATTATATATGCAGTTAATTACCTAATCCAGTGTCTAGACTATAGCTTATCTTTTTTCAGGCATTGTGTATTTTGCACTTACTTTTAGGTGGATAATATCTGTGGGATGTATAGCATGAAATGTATGGAATATATAGTGGCAACAGCAAATCATTCCACCACATGCTTCAACTAGGGATTGTTCAGTTATTCATCACCAGTGACTAGGGATGCGCATGAATATTTGTAACATTCGTTATTCATCTGAATTTGTCCAAATTTGGATGTTCGTACACAAGTTGAATGTTACAGTATTCGTACAGCAACATTCGTACAAAAGTTTCCGGACATTCGTATGAATAGTTCAGATATTTGTTAAACTGGGGAGGAGCGAAAGCAGCTGTTCCACATGTCTGCAATGGATCCAGATTTGGGGTATGTGCAAATGCAATTTTTGACATTCAATTTGTAATGAATTGGACCTTCAAAAACCAGAGTTTGTACAACTAAACAAAAATGAATGTCTAGAGATTCAAAATGAAAGAAATGCATTTGTATCTATTTGTATGAATATTTGATACATGTTCAATGAGACAAATCTCATATGCATCCCATTTTCATCCCATCCATATCCTAATGATATGGACAAGATGTGTATAGATATCCAAATTATTTGTACAAATAACTCAGAAATTTGTATCCTTATGAATACTAAAGTATGAATGTCTGGACATTAGATTCATATACAAATGTCCAAATTCGTATAAATTCATACAAATAATGAATAATACGAATATTGGTGCATATCCCTAATCCAGATTGCATTTGATGTGGATCAAGACCGGGTTAAAAGTGGATTCAGGTCAGATTTGACACTTTCAGAGCACGGATTTGTTACAGTATTTGTATCAGATACATATTTGTTCGTATCGGATATTTGTCCGAATTAGTACGAATACATTTGTATTGAATAGAATCCTACCACATTCAAAGGGTATCTATTCAAACGAATATGGATTTTCTAACATTCGATTTGTTGCAAACCGAATGTCAAAAAACCATTCCTACCAGTGACGCTTCTTCCAGCATTCTTTCTCTTCCATGCCCTGATGACAATGGAAAGATGATCCCACAATACCCATGAACTTGGAGTTGCATTTTGGGTGGGAAAAAATGTCATCTGCTCCCAATAGTGTTCTTCCTCTTTATTATCCACAACAGCAGGGGGGGAAACCCTGGAAGTTTACTACAGTCACATTATCCTCAGCTAAGTTGACCCATATGGTCCAAAGAAAGATTTTGGAAACTCTGAAATTACAGAGCATCGTTCTGTGTTTTGTAAGGAGGCCATCTTTGTTTCTTCCAATGGGCAATTCTGTGCTGGCCAGTATACTTGACCAGTAGCCTCCCTTCTCTAGAATGTGGTCTAAGGGAGGGCCCAAGCCTTGGCAAAATGGGAACTTAGGAGACTTTGGACTAACAAGGGAGGAAAATGTTCACCCAGGGTCATTGGTCTATGGAATTTACTACCAGAAGAAGTGGTGACAGCAGTCAGCTCAAAGGACAGGTGTATCAGTGGCTAATAGCATGGATGCCTCCAGGTAGGAGAGGCATGCTAAATGCCTCTAAAAGTCATTTGCAGAGAGTTGAGAGGAGGTGAATATTTTGTCTTCGTCTTCTGCTTAAGATGCCCAGAAGCAATTGGTGGGCTACTGTGGGAGACAGGATGCTGTTCTAATTGGGCTGTGGCCTGACTGAGCAGGGCTCCTCTTATGTTCTTAACACACAGCCAAAACCAGAAAAGAAGCTTTGTGGATCTTCCTTCTAGTGCCTTTTCTGTGCCCTTTGCATGACTTGTTGGCCATATTCTGCTAGAATAGCTGACCTTGACATCCTCTGGCAACTACCATGGAATGATGTAATACCTGTCTGTTCTCAGTGAGGTATGTTCCTAGCTTTCCCTGCCGAGAAAGCTATTTGTGCTAAAATACCTATTTGGAAAACCCTTACGCGTCAAACCCTTATCTTGTAGACATTCCCAGAATAGATCATTGCACATAGCTGACTGGAACAGGATGGAGCAATCCTGTAGGCTGCAAAGAGACACAAGCTGGGACTGATAACGAAGAAACAGGAAGCACTGCTCAGCCAACCATGAATGGAGGCTGCAGCCCTCTGCTATACCAAAGGCCTTGTCTTCGTGTTTAACATGGTACTTCAACAAAAGTGCCTTGTTTCTGCGTCACCGGATGCTTTTGCAAATCCATTTCACTATGCACAAGCACCTGATGACTTGGCAAATGGGGTATTTCTCCAGCAAGCCAAATATCACACCATTGCCCCTTTAAATGAAGCATGCGTTGGAGTATTTGAACCCCAAGTATCTAAAGGAATGCTTTCTCCTGTATAGACCTGCCCATGCCTTAAGATCTGGAGTTGCATGGAAGGGCCTTCTTGGTGATGGTCCCCAGACTATGAAATAGTCTCCTCTCTGAGGTGCATCAAGCACCCTCTTTGTATGTATTTAAATACCTGGTGAAGATACGCCTCTTTACCCTGGTCTTTAGCTCAGGGAACAGCATCCCCTTCCAATATAAACACTGTCATCATTTTAACTAATTCATTTTATCTGTTTTTATGCCAGTTTTCCTGTGACCCTCCCTGAGACCTTTGGGTAGGATAAAAATATAAGTAAACAAACAAGTGGAAACACGGTTTTCTGGTCCCTATCCAGGTGGTTTGCAATGGGCTGTCTGCTGCGCGTGAGCGGAGGCGATAAGGAGAATTTCAGGTCAAATTAAGAAAAGGCAAGTTTGAGGAGGGTGAGAATATTGCAGATGGCAGATGGCAAGTTGACAAGGACAATATAATCTGGCCAGTAGTAAACATCTGCACACAGCAAGAGCACTAAGACCGAATGGCCTCAGGCCAGGACAAATCCCTTCTTCCACCAGAAATGCTCTATGGATCATATTATTCAACCTTACATAACACACATGGTGAGACAACCATGGCATTGGTGCAGGTGTTTGGTGCATTTTTATGCAAAGTAGGGTTAAACACAGGCATGTGCACACACACACATTTCCAATTCCATCTGGAAACGCTTAATCTGCACGGCTACATGGTTTTCAGCAGCGTGTTTGGGGGAAAGCAGATCTGAGCTTTCAACTCTGAGGCCATGGCCTTCAGTCAAGGATTGTTAGCACTGTCTAGACAAAACAGGGCAACAGGGAAATTTCCTCTCTTGTCATGCCATCCTGCTGCCTGCCCGGGCCCCTCAGAGAGCGAACACATTCCTTCTCTACTGTACATAGAAAACCACATTCTGTTTGGGACACCAAAGCCGGGGACTATCTTTGTTTGCAGGAAGAAGGCTTGTGCCAGCGGTACAGTTAAATCCACGTCACCTGAAACTCAGAGTTAAACAGAGTCTCTTTATAATGAGCCCTTTCAAATACCGGTGGTTGCTATGCAGGAAAAGGCAGACGGCCCAATGATTGGCGAGCGCTGCGCTCGCCCTCCTCAGCATTTTATAAATTAAGAAATTCAAACTGACAGACTGAGACCGGAGGAAGAAGGTGGCCTCCCGGCCGCTGCACCGAGGCCTTGAGGAAGTCTGCATACAGCACTGTGACAATGGCGCAAGGAAACAGCCATGCCTGTCAGAACTTGAATTAGTACATCTTGAAACTTTGACACATTCTATGCATGGGTGTTTTAATCCCACTCTGTTGTATTTGGGGCCACTCTTTTGTACTCTTGTTATTACTAACCTCTTGTGGTTATTGTTTTTAACACCGTGCCCTAACATAGTGGTGGCACAGATGAAAGGAAAGCTAGAAATCCCAGATTTCCAAACTGGGGCAGGAGGTTGTCAGAAAAATAATCCTGATTGTTTTAAATATATTGTCAATCAATGTATATTAGCGGCTTAGTCGGCAATAGCACTTGGCTGGAAAAATTAGGAGAAATGGAATGCTCAGAATTGGATGATTCATTCATTCATTCATTCATTCATTCATTCATTCATTCATTCATTCATTCATTCATTCATTCATTCATATTTCTATCCCGCCCTATACCCGAAGGTCTATAGCAGAGCAGTTTAAATGTGATACGTATAGACAATCCTGATTGTGGTCTATCGGAATCATCTATAGAAAACAATAGATGGGGAATGGAGGGAGCTAATCTGTTTCACAAACAGGATGGAAGCAGATGAATTTTTGAGGGAGGAGGTGAGCAAAATAATGTTGAATAGCTAGGAAGGCATTGACGATGTACTGCCGAGGGAGGGGGAGGGAGGATCTCAAACAATGGAATAATGTAATGTAATATGATGCAGAATTATTTGTAATTTGACGAGAACGTTTAATAAAGCTTTAAAATTGCAAAAACAAAATCTGCCTCCAAAAAACCATTATGTGATAGTATAATTATAGGCTGCCTACTAAGGGCAACGCACCTGCTCAGAACGCTCCTGAGGGCAAGCGCTGCCAGTAGCAGCCCCAGCTGCTCAGGAGCCGCGCAGGACGCAGGCACAATGCATCCTGGGCAAAGACCCTCAGAAAGACGACCATGCCGACGAGGTAAGGAGGGGATCATCCGCGCTCCGAGCGGAGTTGGCTAGAGTGGGCTTTTGGCAAGCTCACCCTGGTTCCAGAAGGTAGGAGCCCCCAGCTCGCCATGCTTGGCTCCAGCGAGCCAATCACGGTGGGTGGGGGGAGGGCCCCCGTTAGTTACACTTGCGCCATGCGGACGCATCCTAAATGGATGTGTTTTCACGGCGCAAAACCACTTGAGATGTGGTATGTAACTAACACCCATTAAGCACGGATTAAGTCCAGCTAGGTGCGGACGCACCCACCGGTAGTGTGCAACTTTAGCCCCGCTAATGCGGATGCGGCGAAACCAAACCGGGTTTGCCGCCGAAATCCGCATTAGAAAGGGATGCTAAATGTGGACATGTGAGGCCAGAAGTGTGCCAAATAGGCACATAAATGCAGACGCGCGTTTCCCAATCCATGCTTAATGTGTGTTAAAGGGCCTGTGCGGAAACACCCATACAAAGCATTATGCCACATATTTGGGAACCAGACCTGTGAATGGTTGAGCAGCCAGCTGCAAAACTTTCAATGGATGAGAAGCCAAGGGAGACCCATTTGGATGTGGCATCCAAATTGTGGAATAACCTACTAGCTTAAATAAAGCAAGTGCAAATAAAGCAACGCTTTTGGGTATTTTGAGTTTGTTTTAAAAATCTGTGTAAAGTCTGGCTTTTCCTGTGGGTGGACACTTAGAAGGACTAGAGACGTTTTCGCACGGGGCTGAACGGTGCGCGTGGGAGACAGCTGCGGACACGGCATACGCATTGCCCGAGCGGGGCTTGCGCTCCGACGTGTCCGCAGCTGTCTTTCTCGCGTTCGAAATGTAGAGTACTTTAAAGTGCTCTACATGCATTCGAACGCGGACGAGCCGCCCGCAGGCGTTCGGGAGGAGAAGCATTCGCGCCTGCTTCTCCCTCCCTAACAGCTGCGGGCTTGCCTCCGACGCCGGCGCGGCTTCGACAATCAGCTGTTTGACAATCAGCTGATTGCCGATCTGCCTCCGCGGCTGTCTCCGCGCCCCTGGCCGGCCTTTGCCGGCTAAGACAGCTCACGATGCTTTGAGCATTCGCACACAGACGCGCCGGAACGCGTTTACACGCGCTCCTGCGCTCCTGTGTGTGAAAGGTGAAAGCGTCGTGAGCTGTCTTAATCTTCCCGTCCTACTCCCGTTCCAAATGGAACGGGAGTAATGCGAAAACGTCTAAGATTAACCTACGGCTGAAAAGGCTTAAATCCTAGCTCTTCACATTGGGCCTTTCCACATTCATCTGATCAGGATGGGTTCACATGTTATGGGACAACCTATTTGCACGCTGTCCCAGAGCAGCCCAGAGCATGCAAGGCCATCTCCTGGTAAGCTCCCAGGTGCAACATTTTGCAGTGCTTCCTTGTACAGATGTTACGCAGGGGTGAGGTGTCACACCTGCAGCTACACAGTCATATGCCATGTTGTGGTTGTCCACCATGAATTTATCTAATCCTTTCTTAAAGCTATCCAGGCTGGCTGCTCTCACCACTTCTTCTGCCCTGAAATGGACTAATCTATTGTTGTGTGGCAGGCCCTTTGTTTACTTTTATGTTTGTATTAGGGATGTGCACAAGTTTTTTGGGGAATTCAATTCGAATTGAATGTTCGAACATCTGTATTTGTACAAACAGATCACATTCAGATGTAGTAGATTCTATTTGTACGTATTCATACAAACATTCAATACATATCAGATACAAATGAATACATATTTGTTAAGAACAAATACGTCTCTGATACAAACAGATACATATCTGATGCAAATGGATACATATCTGATACGAATAAACACATTTCCGATACATTTCCCCAGTTTAACAAATGTCTGAACTATTCATACGAATGTCTGGAAACATTTGTTTCGTTCAAATGTTAGCATATGAATATCACACTTGATTCAAGTTCCAAATGTCCAAATTCAGCTGAATTTTGAATGCTATGAATGTTCATACACATCCCTAGTTTGCATAAGAACACTCTTAGGAGTCCTGCACTTTTGCACAAAAACACCTGAAGAGACTTTTTATTTTCCTGGGCATAAGTGCTGATAAGAATGTGGGCAGCTGGGCATCTAATTTTAAAAACAAACAAATATATTGGCGGGAATGCTTTTTTCTGTGCTGGGCCAAAGGCAGGAGATTGACTGAGTGTGTGGACCAATAGTTCAAGAACGAGGAGGGGTGGGGCAGAGAAATACAATCCATGTTTGACTCACACAATGTCTTTTATGCATGTTGAGAGAATAAATGTATTAGAAGTGCTCTACACCTTTTATACTCGTTTTGCCTGGAAGCAAAATTCAACTGTCATTACAACGCATTCTGTTTTGAGGCACAAGGCAAGGCTTCAGTGTAGCAAAGCCCTAAGAAACTTCCATCTCAGAGCCAAAATGGAGAGGAGCATGGCTGATGTTCACTAAATCAGGGGGTATTTCACACTTCCCTTCCTGTCCACTGGAGAGGAAAGGTGCGTGATTAACCAAAGTTGATTAGCGCTCGCACTTGGAGCGCTGGTCAACTTTGGCCGTTCCCTTCCCTCGTGATTGAATACTTACCTGATTTGATCCTGGGACCAGTGCTCCTTTGGCCGCCGCCATCTTGGCTGCAGTGCCCACCGCCACTGTGCATGTGTCAGTGGTGTCGCCATGACGACACTGACACTCTGCACACGTGCAGTGGTGTCTATGGTCATCCAAGGTGCCAGCATGCTTGCGCAGCACCTCAGATGAGCCCGGAGCACCAGAAGAGGTGTGGATGGTCACACCACTGGATGCTTCAGGTAAGTTCATGGTAAAGGTTGGTTAAGGCGTGAAGCATGATTTTGTCCTCCAGAGGTGAACTTCTGGTGAGGCAGGGCACACTTGGGGGCTGTAGCAGCCTCCTCAAAGCGCAGGTGCTCTTCACCAGGTGTTCACCAGTTCTTGACTAGCGGCCTAAGTGCGCGAAAGTCCCAGTTCTCCAGGAGGAAACTCTTTCTACATCAGTCAGGCAGTTTACCTCATAGCACATTCTGTCTTGCTGTGGCAGACGGGCTGCCCATAAACTAAACCAAGTTGCTTTCAGGCTGAAGAAATTTATAGCTATTGAAAACATATTTCGCAACAGGGCAAGACCAGCTGAGGACACCAGCTAATCCCTGAAATGTTTGGAATGTTGTTGCCGAAGAACAGTACACAAAGTGCAGGGACATTTGAAAATTCATCTCAATACTGTGGTTTTATTGGTTTTTTTATTTCCTCTTCTTTCTTTTTTCTCTTTTTCAAAAAAACATTGGTTGTTTTTCTCTCCCTTTGCCCAGAACTAAGAAGAGATTTATATGGCAAAGGCTTAAAGAAACAAGTACTATTTGGGCTAGTCTGAGGGTCAAAATAGATTATATGTTTAGCATTATTTGCTATGGTGTAAGATTATGGGAGTTGTAGTCCAAAATAAATATTTTTCCAAACTAGTTCAGCATAGTGATTGCACATTAACCCGTTATGAAGTGTGTGTGTGTAGTGGCATTGCCCTGTTTCTTATAAAAATCATCAGTATGGGTGATATTTTTACCAAAAGTCTAGTGCCATGCTTCCTAAAAAAGGAAATCTAAATTAAAATGTTTCCATCCCTTTCACCAAGAATCCAAAGCTTGGGAGGTATGGTTAGTGTTACCATATGACACAGAAGACAGAGCTCCTGTTACTTTAAAAGCTGCCTAGGAGAAATTCTGCCAGGCATAGTTTACAGACCAGGATTGTGGAAAAGGTAGTAAGTAGTAGGGACGTCCATGAATATTCGTAGGCATTCGAAATCCAATTGAATGTGCCAAATTTTGACATTCGAACTCAAATCGAATGTCCCAAAATTTGAATGTAAACTTTCAAACTGAATTTCAAAGTTCGGATCTATTTGTTCAAAGTATCTGGCCATTTGTATGTGTACAGGTTTGTACACGATGCATACTTGAAGATCCACATCTTTCCTGCATCCGTATGCATTTGTACTGATCCGTACAGGATGAAAATGGGTTGCATACAGGATAACTACGGGATGCATAAGGACGTGTATGGATGCGTACGCATGTGTACGCATGTGGGGAAGATGCACACGGGCACATATGAATGTTGTCAACGTTCGTACATGCAGATTCAAATAAAAAATTCAAATGAATAGATTTGAATGTGTATCTTTTAAAACTGAAATTTAAAACATCCAAATCTAATTGGATTGTTGGGTATTCGATTCAGTTTGAAGAGAATGGCAAAAAAAACATTCATGCACATCTCTAGGTAGTAGCCCATTTCTTTGGAGGCTGCCACACCGGCCCATCATTGCTGTGGCACTGGAGTGGACCACACACACCTGGCCAGCATGCTTCACTTCTGGAGATCATTTTGTTGCTGTATTTGCAGGTGGCACCCCATGGATTCTGGAACCACCTAGACTAGGGATGTGCATGAATGCAATTTTTGGGATTCGAACTTCCCTTTCAGAGGGGTCGCGACGAATCTCCCACCTTCCCGCCCTATCATCATTCGAGCTGCCCCGCCCCCATGGTTGGGGGTCGCCACGACATGAGGAACTGCATTAAGGGGTCGTGGCATTAGGAAGGTTGAGAACCGCTGGAGAATGTTTAAAATTTGAATATATTAACATCTGCTTCAAATCGAAAACATTCAAACCTATTTGTACAAATTTTCAATTCATATTTGCAAATACCAATGTAAAAAACATCCGTTATGTGCCCGTACGCATTGCTACACATCCTGTATTTATCCCATATGCATACCGTTTTCATACTGTATGGATCCGTACACATGCATATAGGCAAGTAAGCGTCGTGTACATATCCGTACACGTACGAATGTCTGAATAAGTCATGCAAATGTTTTCAAAATTCAAAATTCGTTCGAATGTTTGAATTCAAATTTATAGACATTCTGTTTGAATTCAAATGTCCAAATTTGAATAAATTTGATCAAATGTTGAATGTTTCAAACATTTGTGCACATCCATAACAAAGACTGACTGTCACGTGTGAAGCAAAACTTCAGTGCCTTCATTTAAGGCTTCAGTACAGAAGAAGAAGAACATAAGAACATAAGAGAAGCCCTGCTGGATCAGGCCACAACCCATTTAGTCCAGCATCCTGTCGCACGCAGTGGCCCACCAAATGTTCATGGGCATCTCAAGCAGAGACAAGGGCAAACCTTCTCCTGCTCTCGAGTCCCAGCAGATGGCCTTAGAAGCACCCCAGTTCCTCCCCACCCACCCCCAGCCTGAAAGATGCACCTCAGCATTCGTTCTAGTAGCCATTGATACATCTGTCACCCATAAATTTGTCTAACCCTACCTTAAAGACATCTAGACTGGTCACCACCTCTTCCGGCAGCACATTCCATAAGCCGATGACCCTCTGTGTGAAGAAATACTTCCCCTTGTCGGATCCGACTCTCCTACCCATCAGCTTCATAGAGTGCCCCCTGGTTCTAGTATTGTGTGAGAGATAGAGCGAAGAAGAAGAAGAAGAAGAAGAAGAAGAAGAAGAAGAAGAAGAAGAAGAAGAAGAAGAAGAAGAAGAAGAAGAAGAAGAAGAAGAAGAAAAGAGTTGGCTTTTCTATCCCACTTTTCTCACCCATTTAAGGGGACTCAAAGCCGCCAACAAAGCTTTTCTATTCTTCTCCCCACAACAGAACACCCTGTGAGGTACGTGGGGCTCTGAGAGCTCAGAAGAGGGCTGTGAGTAGCCCAAGGTCACCCAGCTGGCTTCATGGGGGAGGGCAGAATTGAACCCGGTATTCCCAGATAAGAGTCCAGCTCCCTAACCACTAGACCAAACAAAGCAGCTGCCCAATTGCCTCCAGAGTGGATTTGGATCAGATTTGATTGGGTATGGATCACATTAGTTGGATTCAGATTGGATTCAGAGGCCCAACTGATGCGATGAATTTTTTATTTATAAAAAACTTAGCAGCTCTTCACTCCTCTCGCGGACCCAGCCAAGAGCAGAGCCCTGAAATTTTAGCAGAGGCCCAACTGGTGGTGGCAGGGATCTGAAGAGAGATCAAACCAAATTCAACGTCTAGCCCATTCAAAGCGGCCCCATTTGCAGAAATGCATATTCTCTATGCGAAGTGAACGGGAGGGAAAATTCACACACATCCCTATTCCACAGCAGAAGTGTATGTTGTGAACATTGTTGCTAGTAAATAAGGAAGAGAACAGCCTGTAGGAATTCATCCCCCCTGTTTCTAAGTTACTCATCTATTGCGTTGCTCTGCTCTTTGGGACAGAGAACAAGAATGCCTAAAAGGCAGCTGAATGCTCGCAATTATGATACAGCCCTACTTGCTCCATTACTCATGAAGGAGTACAGATGAGTTTCAAGTCTTCTTGAGGGTATTTCTTAAAGCCAGAGGGCCCATTCACGTCTCTCTGACTATAGCAGTGGGAACCCAGGAGAGAGCTTTTTCGGCGGTGGCCCCGAGACTGTGGAATGGCCTCCCCCTTCGAGGTGCGACATGCCCCTTCCTTGTATTTATTTAGGAGGGCCGTAATTTAGGAGGGATTCTTTGCCTTGGCCTTTGGCTGAGGTTTTATTCTCCCTCCCCAGTTACAATGACATCACTATTAATACACTAGGGAGTGCGCGGTTTTAAATTTGTTGAATTTTTAAGGTGTTTTCAAACGTGCATCTTGTTTTAATCTGTATTTCGTTTTAATCTGTATCTGTTTTAATGTGCATCCTGTTTTAATCTGTTTTAATCTGTTCTTACCTGCCCAGAGACCTTCAGGTATGGGGTGGGATAGAAATGTAACTAACTAACTAACTAACTAACTAACTAACTAACTAACTAACTAACTAACTAACTAACTAACTAACTAACTAACCAGGGATAAACAGTCCAGAATGGCAGTTTTTGAAAAGAGGGACATCTATTTGTGTTCTTACATTTGCCCAGGTAACTGCATTCAACCATTGACTTATTTGTCTGAGATCATTCTTCGCTGTAGCTTTTTGGAGAATGGTATTTTTTTTTGAAAAAGAATTGTGTTGCTGTGTCATTGTGTTCAATATTATGTTGTTTGTCCTTTCAAGCTGTTTGTGCCATTTGCACTGAAGCCACTGGCTGCCTGGAAAATAGCTTCCAGGCCAAGCAGCAGCCAAGAACTATGAAAAGAAGAAGAAGAAGAAGAGGAAGAAGAAGAGTTGACTTTTCTACCCTGCTTTTCTCACCCACTTAAGCAGACACAAAGCAGCTGACAAAGCTTTTCTATTCTTCTCCCCACAACAGATACCCTGTGAGGGAGGTGGGGCTGTGAGAACTCAGAAGAGAGCTGTGACTAGCCGAAGGTTGCCCAGCTGGCTTCATGGAGGAGGGCAGAATCTAACCCGGTATTCCCAGATAAGAGTCCGGCTCCCTAACCACTAGACCAATCTGGCTCAGTTGGCTCACAGACTTGCTGCTCCCAGGGACAGAGGAGACCTTTGTTTATTTCACTAGTCTAAGCTGAGCACCAGGTAGGGGCCCCCTCCCCAATTGCCTTGCTGACCTGGGTAATCAAAGGGAAATGATGTAAACCAATTTAACAAGACTTGAGAGTTTTTTGTTCTACCTTTGGACCATAGTGACACCTTCACTTTAAACCTTCTTCAGTCCATCTTCAAGTCTGACTGTTCACACCTTTTATTTGTGGACTTTTTGTTCCCAGAAGTCCAAATGGAGGGTGGAAAGTTCACCAGGTGAAGATGACCATTTCAAGAAGGTGTGGTGGGAGAAGGCAGCGATAGCAGCAGGTAGGCATGGTCAAGCCATTCCAGGCTGCCATCCTTGTTTGTCCTGGAGACCGACTAAAACGGTCAGGTGTGACCATGGCCTATGTTTGCTCTTACAGCCTCAGATTCATCCAGACTGCATCTCATTGAGCATGTCTGATCACACCAATAGTGAACGCCCTCCAGAAATCATTCATATTCAGTTGTCTCTTCCCATTCCTAATGTCCATAATCATGAGATTTGCATAGTCACAAGTGAAACTTTGCAATGTTCACAGATGTATTCCAAAGAGTATCCAAAAATGGATTCTTCATGAATGCAGAGGGGCAGTTTGTCTCTTTAAATATCCTGCTGCTGTGTGCAATAAGACAACTGTAGCAAATCTGTGTCTGTGTCCTGTTCTTTGGAAATGCATTTCTTGTCCATAGATAAAATCTGTAATGACAGCCTAAAACCTCTGGGGATTTATCCTCTGCCCTTGCACCCTGGCTGTAAATGTCCTGGGCTCCAGATATGCAACTCAGCAACTTGGGAAATTAATGCTCAGAAGAAACTGTGGCTGTATTGTTTTCTGCCCTTTGGGGAAATGTAAATGACAGGTTTTTAGTTTTGCAACTGGCCAGTCCTATAAATGCGCAAGAAGAAATGCAGGGCAGCTCCAGACAGTAGCCAAATATTCATTTATTCATTCACCCCGCCCTACACCTGGAGGTCTCAGGGCAAGTAACAACATTTAAAATCCAACCTATTAAAACAATATTAGTACATGTTAAAACAATAGCATCTGCAAGTGGGAGGGGAAATTGTATCCCCATTTAACTGAAGGCCAGGGCAAAGAGGTGCTTCTTCACTGCCTTCCTAAATGTGTATAGTGAAAATGATCGATACACCTCAAGGGAGAGACTAGTCCAAAGCCTAGGGGCCATCACTGAGAAGACCCTCCCCCGGGTGCTCACCCCTTTTTGCTGCTGAGGGTGGTGGGACAACCAGGAGGGCCTCCCCCCCCCCAGATCTTAAGGCACAGGTAGGTCAATATGGGAGAAGGAATTCCTTCAGGTACTTGGGGCCCAACTCATTTAGGACCTTATAAGTCAAAGTTAATATCTTGAATTCGGCTCGGTAGTGAATCGGCAGCTAGCGCAGCTCTTTTAAGACCAGTGTGATGTGTGTCCAGCCAGCTGCCTGGGTCAGCAATCTAGCAGTTGTATTCCCCACTAGCTGCAGCTTCCGAACCATCTTCAAGGGCAGCTTCATCTAGAGCGCATTAGAATAGTTTAGTCTGGAGGCCAGAGCATGGATAACAAGTGATTCTGAAGAAAAGCCTTTCCAAAACACATGCACCCACAAAGTAAGTGATAATGCTGTTTTGGGAAAGCCCACAACCAGAGTCAGATTTTCCTGAGATGTGTTATAGCAGGATTTAGCCAGGATATAGCAGGACTACAGCAGAGTTGTCACAAATGCGCTTAGGAATCCCACCATAATGCAGACATAATTGCATTATGTATCCCTTGTCTGGGTGGGGCTGTATAGCAATCTTAAGGCAGGTTCAGTGCCCTCCCCCAAAGCAACCACATCGCAGGGGCTAGCTAAAAGCTGTATATATATAAAGAGGTTTATGCGTGCAATAAAAAAAAATAAAGGGGAGGGGAGATAAAAACATAAGAATGTAAGAGGAACCCTGCTGGATTGGGCCATGTCCCATCTATGCCTTTTCTGCACTTGGCCTTATTCTGGGATATATCTCAGGATAGGAGTCTTCTGGCCACAAGCTAATGCAGACTATGGCAGACCTCACTTGGGGCCTTCCATAGTCTGCACTAGCATGCAGATAGCAGGTCCCTCAGAAGAATAAGGCCAAGTGCAGAAAGGGCCCCAGTCAAGCATCCTGTCTTACACAATGCCTTGCCAGTTGCTTATGGAGATCTCAAGCAGAAGACAAAGGCAGAACATTTACCTGCTCTTGAGTTCCTGCAAATGGCCTTTAGAGAGCAAAATGCCTCTCCAACCTGGAGACAATACCTGGGCATCCATTCTAGTAGCCATTGATACACCTGGGTTCTCCATGAATTTGTCTATAAGAACATAAGTGAAGCCCTGCTGGATCAGGCCAGTGCCCATCTCATCCAGCATCCTATCTCACACAGTTGCCACCAATTGCTTCTGGGCATCTCAAGCAGAAGACCAAAGCAAAACCTTCACCTGCTCTCAGCTCCCTGCAAATGGCTTTTAGAGGCATCCTGCCTGTTTCTCCAAACTAGGCATCCATTCTAGTAGCCATTGATAGTGCAGCAGAAATTAGAACAGCTGCATAACTGAATCAATTAAAAAAAAACTAGTGTGAAAACCTGGAAGCTGGCACTGCCAAAAACAGCTACAAACTGATGGGGTCTGAGCTTTCTGCAACACACCAGGAAAGGGATCTCGGGGTTTTGGCGGACAGTTCAATGAAGGTGTCAACCCAGTGCGCGGCAGCAGCAAAAAAAGCAAATTCAATGCTGGGAATAATTAGGAAGGGAATAGAAAATAAGACAGCAAGTGTCATTTTGCCCCTTTATAAATCTATAGTGAGGCCACATTTGGACTATTGTGCACAATTCCGGTCACCACACCTCAAAAAGGATATTGTGGAACTAGAGAAGGTGCAGAGAAGGGCAACCAGAATGATTAAGGGTCTGGAACACCTCCCTTACGAAACCAGGCTGCAACATCTAGGCCTCTTCAGTCTGGAGAGACGGCGTTTAAGAGGGGACCTGATTGAAGCATATAAAATTATGCATGGTATAGAAAAGGTGGATAGAGAAAATTTCTTTTCTCTATCGCACAACACTAGAACCAGGGGGCATCTATGAAGCTGATAGGTAGGAGAGTCAGATCCAACAAAGGGAAGTATTTCTTCACCCAGAGGGTCATCGGCTTATGGAATGTGCTGCCGGAAGAGGTGGTGACAGCTTCCAATCTAGATGGCTTTAAGGTAGGGTTAGGCAAATTTATGGATGACAGATGTATCAATGGCTACTAGAATGAATGCCTAGGTACATCCTTCAGGCTTGGGGGGGGGGAGGAACTGGGGCACTTCTAAGGCCATCTGCTGGGACTCGAGAGCAGGAGAAGGTTTGTCCTTGTCTCTGCTTGAGATGCCCATGAGCATTTGGTGGGCCACTGTATGCAACAGGATGCTGGACTAGATGGGCTGTGGCCTGATCCAGCAAGGCTTCTCTTACGTTCTTATGTTCTTATTTTTTTAAAAATGTTTATTATAAATGTTTATTACAAAACTTTTTTAAAAAAGAAACTCTTTGATTACTTTGCATGACTATGTGCCCAGCTGAATAACAAAAAGGCAGACACCTTATACCTTTTTGTCTTGTTCAGTGTTAATAAGAGACAAGCTGATCTACGCAGGATAAATTTCCTTTGTCCTCCTACTTGACTTTGCCTGAAGGGGTGATAGTAAGGGAATGTGAAAGCTGGTGTCACAGTGATTTGGCCAAGCCTTTTACATGAGCTTTTGGCAGGGGGTAAGGTTCGAGATGTTCTTTGATCTACTTTCACCCACACCTTGCTTGGTACTGAATATCACCAGAGAGTGACAGATTTAATTGGGCTGATATAATCTCGGAATTCCTCAGGTAGGTCAGGCTGTGAGTTGATTCACACAGGATATTCTTTAAAATCAGAGAAGCCCTTTGTGACTTTCCACGTACTAATTGGCCTCAGGCTAACCTCAGGGCTTGTGTCAGGATCCCCAAAGTTCACTGTGGAAGAAATCACAAGTGGTTAACATTGCGGTATATTATTTAGGATTGGAGGTTAGCAGGACATCAGCTGATTCAGTTAGTTGGGCTGTGATTAGACACAGCAAACAAACAAACAAACAACAAAAAACCATCTCTGAGGTGCCTCTGAGATGACTTGGGCTGGATATCTATCCAGGTTTCTCTATATTGGCCAACACAGCATAAAGTAGGAGGAGGCCAGTGGTTGTCCACAGGGAACAACTAACGAAGACTGTCTTCAGGGAGTGGGGAGGGAGATTGGAGCCGAGACTTTGCCCCGTCACTGCTTCCATATTTCCGATGGATGCCTGGATACCTTGGGGGTGTGACGTTTTGTCTTGCTCTCTTCTTCTCCCCTCAGATCTGAATTACCTCTTTGCATCTTTTGGAGGAATTGCCATGGGATAGGTCCCCTCAAATCGGGAGGAGCAATTGGCAGGGTTCCCTTCCTGTCTTCGCTGCCCCTGTGTCTTTGGAAGCAGCCGTGGAACGGGACTCCCTCTGCTCTGCCGCCGCCCTCCCTCTGCCACCGCTCCCCTTCCGCCACCACCGCCAACCCCTGCTGCTGCCGCCGCCACCGCCACCGCCACCCCTGCTGCTGCCACCCCCCTCGTCCTTTGAGACTTCCTCTATCCTGCCACTGCAGGAAAGTGTGGCCAAGCCATTCCAGGCCAAAAACAACTTGTATACGTTTGCCTTCCTGAGATGATAAAGGTGTAACTGTGGCCTTAGATAAGGCTTTGAGGTGGGATTGTTCACACCCTAGTTTCCCCTCCTCCCTCTCATGAATATTCTATGCTAGAAAAGGTGGGTTAGAGAAGGATTGGGAACATGAGGGCCACACACAATGGCCCTGCTGTCCACATGCTAGTGCAGGCTTTGGCAGGCCCCAGGCGAGGCCTGCCATGGTCTGCATTAGCATGAGGATAACACACCCCTATCCTGAGATATATTCCAGGATAAGGCCAAGTGCAGAAAGGGCCAGTGTCTCTGAGGTGCCCCTTTCATTATATCTGAACACAGTCTTAGTTATTCCCTGTGGACAACCACTGGCCTCCTCCTACTTTGTTGTTCAACTGTATGCTGTTTCATAGGGGACTTAGGAAAAAATAGCCTACATGCCATAGAGGCCTGAGGTCATTTTTGCTCAGGTGAGCCTGCTCTTGTTTTGATTCTTTGCTTATGCTGGATTGCATAGACAGCCAAAAAACTTTTATAGTCCAATTAGTCCTCCCCTTTTGAGGCCAATGTGCAGTCTTCACCTCTACTGGTGGATCAGGATGTCTGCAGGGATTTTAAAAATATCTTTGATCTCTTCCAAGTGAGCAATTGCCAGGAAGCATTAGCACTGCTTCACCCCTGACTCAGAACTGAACCTTTATGCATATTGGAGTGATCTTAATAAAACGTCTACACAGCTAGGTTTTGTTCAAAGAACTGGCTCTCACAGGAGGAACTGTTCCCTGAAACATCCCTGGGAAAACATAATACAACTTTTGTCTCTGTTAAAGAGGTACTTCTTTATTAAAATGTCATTAGTTTACGGTCGTGTTTCTGTATGTGGCCTATAGATCACTTTTAGCTTTTACTCTGGTTTACGGTTAAAATTTCATGGAATGAAACTACAGTACCTGCTGTTGAATGGGAAAATCTATAGTATAGGCACTGTTATGACTGAGTCATGTTCCTCTGTTAAGTTTAACATGATATTGAGACACTGTAATTATAGCTGGTGGTTGAAGGAATTTTTTCCCATTGGTACCTAAGACCCTTTCCACACACTACAGGAGCAATTTCGCACTTCCCTTCCGGTACAATCAACTAATGTTGACTCACACTCGCACATGGAGCACTAGTCAACTTTAGCCTACCCTGCACCACAATCAAACACTTACCTCCTGTTCAATCACCAGCCAGTCCTCTTCAGACTGCCGCCATCTTGAATGTGGCACCTTCCATGAGTGCACGTGTGTCGGTGCCATTGCCACGAAGACAATGACACTCTGCTCAGGGTGTTTTTCCACTGTCAAAAAGTACCCATTTTCGCACCCATTAAGGACCCATTTAGGTGTGAGCCGGATGACCCCATTTCCACGGCACCCATTTGGGACCCAATTGTTTCCACTCTCGAGGAAGAAATCTGGATCAAATGGATACTTTCTGCCCTTTAATACGGATTTTCTGTAGACCCCATTAATGGGGTCTACAATGGGGTCTTCTACCAGAAAATCCGGATTAAATGGAGTCTAGAGGAGGCTAGGGGGAGGGGATGCACCAGTGGGGGGGAGCCCCGAAGTCCCAGCTTTGGAGTGATTTCGGAGTCATTTTGAAATCATTCCAAAGTGACTCCGAAGTCCCTCCGAAGAGATCAGCAGAGACTTCGAAGCTGCTCTGGAGTCCTTTCTGAGTGCCTCCAAAGTCTGTGCTGATCTCTTTGGAGAGACCAGCGGCGAGACTCCGAAGTCTCTGACTCCGGATCGGCTTCGAAGTCTCTGCCGCTCTCTTCGGAGGGACTTCGGAGGGGAGTCTGCGCGGTCTGCACTAATAGCGCATCGACCGTGCTGACAGCTCTGGAGCTTCTCCGAAGTCCTTGGCAATCTCTTCGGAGGGACTTCGGAGTCATTTCAAAATGATTTCAAAATCACTCCGAAATCACTCCGAAGCTGGGACTTCGGAGATCGTGCCCCCCTGTCCCCAGAGATACCTGGGGTGATGGACCGACCCTTGGAGGTCGATCCGGATTCCCCACAGGGGTGCAAGGGTGTTTCCATGGCAGGGGGGTTAGCACCCATTGCTAATGGGTGCTAGACCTCCTGTGGAAACACATTGGGTGCTTCCCTTAATCCGGATCTACTGGATCCGGATTAAGGAATGTACCCATTCCTTAGATCCAGATCTTCTTAGATCCGGATCTGAGGGCTGTGGTGGAAAAACATCCATAGTCGCAGTTGCGTCAGGAGGTCAGCGGAGCTGCCAGTGTGCTTGCACAGGAGATCTGTTGACCTCCCCATCCAGCCAGAGGTGTGAATGCTCACCAGCTGGACACAACAGGTAAGGGTTTGAGAAAGGCTAATTAACTTGTGGAAGACTATTTTGTGCTCCAAAGCTAGGAGAATGGGTGCAGCTTTGGTCAGTAAAATTCAATTTTCTTTGTTTAATTTAGTCAGTATGTTGTGACTTCCTTCATTTAATACAGTCCTGGAAACTTGCAGTAATGTGATTTATCCTCTTTAGTCCATAGGTGAAAGACTGCCTGGTTGCTGTCTGTGCTGCTGCTATTTGTCTGCTACCCTCCTGCCCTGTAGGACTGTGGCCTGCTGCTCTCTGGTGAGGACTGAGTGCCGGACCATTTCCCAGGGTGACACCCAGATGATGTCCACCAGGGTGAGAGACTGGGCGGTCGCTGTCTGCTTGCTGCCACTACTACTGCTCAAAAAATATATAATTTACAAAATGCCCCAGCATTTAAGGCAACAATTTGCTTATGCACATTTTGAACTTATTGACTCCATGGTGAAGCATGGGAGATACCATCGGGTAACTTACGATGAAAGACTGCGTTTGTGGCGCAGCAATGGTTGAAGAACTTTCTCATATCTAGCTTCCCTGTCCCTTCTATTCTTCAATAAGAACAACTTCTTTGGGCCCCCTTTTACAAAATGTGTCCCGCTGGAATGCAGTACATAAGTTGACTTACCTTCTGCAGGAAGAAAAGATCCAGGTGATGTAGAGGGTGTTTTTCCACTGTTACTAAAAGTACCCATTAAGTACCCATTAATGGGTACGAAATGGCATTTTTGTACCCATTAATGGGTACTTAATGGGTACTTCTAGTGACAGTGGAAAAACACCCATAGAGTAGCTTTGTTTTTTGTTAAGGCTGCTGTAAGGGTGATGGAGACAAATAATAACATTATCTGCAATTTTTTATTTTTGTTTTTATCCTTGTATGTTTTATATGATTTTATCTTTTGTAAACTTGACGCGGTCATATGTCTAATCAATAAAGTCCATCCATCCATCCATCCATCCATCCACACACCCACACACCCACACACCCATCCATCCACCCACACACCCACACACCCATCCATCCACCCACCCATCCATCCATCCATCCATCCATCCATCCATCCATCCATCCATCCATCCATCCATCCATCCATCCATCCATCCATCCATCCATCCATCCTGCTACCACCACTGCCTGCCAATGCCAATGCCCTTTCTTCCTCAAAAGTGTTCAGACATGACAATAGGGCCCCCTCAGAGATGCTTCAGAGAGTATGTGGCCCTCATGTTCCCAACCCTTCTCTAATCCAGGGCCCCCTCCAGACTTACAGAATAAAATCCGCAGTTGGTGGAAAATTTGCAGCTTACCTGCTGCGAATCCACGTCCCACTGTCCTCACCAAAGCAGCCTCCGTAGCTTCCAAGAGGGAAACTGCAAGAGCTTAGTCGGGGCGTGCAGTCACGTGGGACAAGGCAGCCAATCGCAGTTGAGCTGCCGTCCCTGTTCTTGCCGGTAATTCTCGGCGTCCTGTCTGTACTGGCAGGAAACTTTGGATTTTCTTATACAATGCACGGAATGCTGAACAGCATTAAGTTAATTTGCAGTAGTGGCACTATAATGTGACGCCACTATGAAGTATCGGCTGCTGTGTGTGACGGCTCGATCTTGGCTGTGAATTCCAATGTGCAGTATTAAGCAGTGTAGATGCATTCGATGTTTTCTAGCACAGGAGAGGGGGGGAGGTGCAGACTGGCACGCAATGATCTCCACCTCAGTCAAAATACAGTAGATGTGATTATTGGAAATCAATGCATTTGACTTAACAAAAATGGTTTGTTTTAAATATTCTAGCATGCAGAGGACATGCTGAAGTTAGAACATACAGGAGAAAAACAATTGCAGGATTTGGAGGCAGGGTACAATGGGGTGAGAAAAATTGAGACAATACATGCAATGCAAGCTTGAATTTTCCCTTTTATCTCCATTTGAACAGCAAACTAGGAAAATAACTTGATTCTTTCTATCAGCAGCCAGACAAGTTGGAAGCATGACAGACATTTCCTTAGAGTCCAAATATGTTCATACTACTGTATTATAGCTGACAAAAATAGAAAAGTCTAACAGAAGGGAATTTAACCACAGATGACTTCACTTAACACAAAAAAATCGCTGCAGCTTCATCTTCACCTTGGGCTTTGTGTAAATGCTGTGCGGACTGCTATGTTCTGTTTTTTTACTGTCTGTTATGTCTCTTTCCCACCATTGTGCTGCAGGCAATTAACGGTCAAATTAGAGCAATACTGAACCACAAAATTGATTTGATGGAATTTTATGAATAAAACAATATACAGATGAAGGGATGCTCATTCAAAAGTAGACCAGTTGTAATAAAAATGACCACTTTTATTGTGCTAAAATATACCCGAGTTAATTTCAACATGATGTGTTGTCATCAGGGCTGTCTCCAGGCTAGCAGAATAAATCCGCAGTTAAACATAAAGGCGCAGTATACTTACTGCGCAGCCACGACCAGCCATCCTGACTCGAAAGGCAGCTCTGTAGCTTCCCTATTGGAGCTGTGAGAACTGAGTCGGTGCATGCCATCATGTGGTTTGAGGCAGCCAATCAAATCTGAGCTGCCTTCTTGCTCTCGTCTTTGCTGTTCTGCCTGCACTTCAGTGAGTGCCCCTGATCCAGCGTTAAGGTAAATGCGGAGTCCCGACTGGATAATGCAATGCCATGACAATCCATCAGTTGCTGTGTGTAACACCTCAATTGGAACTGCGCATTCCCTGCACAGTATAAACCTATCTGGACAGGCAGGATATAGGATAAATTCATAGATAGATAGATAGATAGATAGATAGATAGATAGATAGATAGATAGATAGATAGATAGATAGATAGATAGATAGATAGATAGATAGATAGATAGATAGATGATAAGCAAAAGTGGACTTTGAAACTAAAACAGGTTCTGTGAAAGAATGTACACCAGAAAAGGCACCTTAAACGACTGCACACACACAAACAGTTCAGTTTTCCCTTTGCTGCCAGAAAATGGTGGCATTCGCTGCTGCCCACCAACCTGAGGCATGTAGCTGAGCTTTCATCCTCATTTTTTTGGAGGACGTAGGCAGCATGGGTGCTATCACGTCTTTTAGAGCACTTTGTCTATCATTTTAGTGTCCCGGCACAGACATTCCTTGGCCTTTATTTTTGCTCCTTGTTAACTGCTTGCTAGAGAAAAAAAAAATCAAAATATATTTTAAATCTTCAAATGGTGTCTCATGGGAAAGTCTGGTCTGAACATCAAGGGTCTGCTTCTAAAATCAGGGATTATGGTAAAACATTTCATAAGCATGCAAATTACAAATGTGGTTGAAACTTAAGCTATTCTGGGGAAATCTGCAGTATGGAGCATTCACAACCAGGTTTTCTGAGGCTACGAAAGCTAAATCTAAACACAGTAGTCTTTTCTTTTTATGAGAAGTTCTGGCCTGGCCTAGACGGAAGTCCTTCTCCCCTGTCAGATTCCACGTCGCCAAGTTCTGAAACTTAGTTTTCAGAATGCGCTCCTGGGTTGAACTGCAAGACCCCAACTTGGCTTACTCATCTCTTCTTCACCAAGACACCAGAGGACAGATGAGGAAGAGGTGGGACTCCAAAGGATTTGTTGTTTTTTTAATGGTTGCAGTGACCTCATGTCTGGATTTCAAACAGGAAAGAGTGTTAGTCATCCCTTTAAAAACTATCATTAAGTTTTGATATACGTGAAGGAAAGGTCTTTCTTGAGAAGCAAGTCAGGTGGGTGTTTTCTTGGCATATCAGCTCAAACCTAAGTAAGATTGTCAACATACCTTCTTGCAGAGGCATGGTGCCTCCAAAGGATAGCTCCTGGGAGGCTGTGAACAGGGCAGGTTTTTTTTACATATATCTTGCTTGATAGTTTCTGTGTCCAACTGTGGTCATTGTGAGCCACTGGGTCAATACAACAGGGTTTTTCCTATGTCCTTCTGTTTCACTTCTCTACCATATGTGTGCTGATCAATTTGGAAGTCTTCTTTTTTATTATGATGATGATCTTTAGCCGAATTGGCTAATCCCCTGCAAAGTATATTTAACATACACTGGTCATGGTATCACCTCACTTTTAGGGAGGACTGAAGTCATCTGCAGTCCTCGGAGGCCAGAAGCTGGAAAGGGACTATTATGGCCGTGGTCACACGTTGCTGAAATAGTCTGTCTTATTCAGAAACAAGACTCAATGCGCACTAACTCTGATCACACCCAGTACCTGATAATCCTTCTTCAGTTTGTCCTCAGTTTCTGTTTCTATGCTCATCCTGAGACTCCTTCACAAGACTTTTTTAGAGCCATGGTCACACCTTCACTTTAAACCTTCTTTAGTCCATCTTCAGGTCTGACTGCTCACACCTTTTCATTCCTATCTGTTTTATTTGTGGACTTTCCACCCTCCATTTGGATTTTCAGATTTGGACTTTCTTAGGTTCCAGTGACTCCAGAGGAGCAACCTCTGTGAATATCTTCATGTCCTCTCTGCCAGATGGAAGAAAACCATTGAAGAGGCTCTCCTATACTAGCATCAGCTCATTTATCTGAGGACAGTGACATGGGATGACCCCCAATGCAGTGGCAGACAGTGTAAGTAATAGTGGTTGGAAAAGTCAGCATGGGTAAGCAGTGTGGAAAAGATGGATAAAGAAAAAAAATCTGTATTGCCCAACACTTACAGCAGGGGGCACTCTATGAAGCTGATGGGCAGGAGAATTAGGACAGACAAGGGGAAGTATTTTTTCACCTACAGTCTTTGGTCTGTGGAATTTACTACCAGAAGAGGTGGTGAGAACAACCAGTCTGAATAGTTTAAAGAAAGGATTAGAGAAATTCATAGAGGATAGGTGTATCAGTGCTGCTAGAATGAATGTCTAGGCACTACCTCCAGGTTAAATAATCAGACAGGATGCCTCTAACGGCCATTTGCAGGGAGTCTAGAGCAGGTGGAAGTTTTGCCTTTGTCTTCTGCTTGAGATGCCCAGAGGCAACTGGTGGGCCACTGTATGAGACAGGATGCTAGATGAGATGGGTTCTGCCCAATCCAGCAGAGCTCCTCTTATATTCTTGTGAAGTCTCTTCCTCCAGTTTAGTCTAGTAGTGGTTAGGGAGCTGGACTCATATCTGTGAATACCGGGTTTGATTCCGCCCTCCCCCATGAAGCCCACTGGGTGACCTTGGGCTAGTCACAGCTCTCTTCTGAGCTCTCACAGCCGCACCCACTTCACATTCTGTTGTAGGGAGAAGAATAGAAAGCTTTGTTAGCCGCTTTGAGTCCCCTTAAATGGGAGAGAAAAGTGGCGTAGAAAAGCCAGCTCTTCTTCTTCCATTAAAATCAGGTTCATGAGCTTCCTTTGAATTCCACCCTGCCTTAAAAGAAGCTCATGAATCTGCCTTCAGAGGAAAAGAGTTCTGAGTGCGTTGATCTCTGTAGGATGCCACTGCTGCAGTGTAAGATCTTTCGAGGGTGTTCATGACTTCTGGACTATATAGAGCATTAGTAGTCCAAAACATATCAGAGCCTGTTGAAGTCCAAGGAATCAGAAGAAACACACCACATGACTAGAATCTGCCCTCCCCCATCATTCTGTTTTGTTCTCCATTTGAGAGTCACTTCATCGGCGTCTTACGCCCTGTCTTAACAGCTTAGCAATGATGCATGCCTGTTTGGAGGATTTTCCCCACCCTAGCACAAAAGCCAGCCATGATGCTAAGGCAGTCATACAATCATTTACCTTTACCTGATGCAGCCTGACAGCTGCTGTAAGCACAGCTGCATCAGACATTTCAAATAGGGCACCTCCATAACCTTTTCTGCATTCCTTACCCCTGCTCTGAACGTCTTCCGTCTCACCCTCTTGCAAGCTTAAGGCAACATCATACTAATAAAGGGTGAAAAAATCTGCTTTTTATTGATCAAGTGATTGATAAGATGTGCAGGCTAGCTACAGGAAGAAGTTCCTCTGAGTTGAGTAAACCTTGATTTTAATGGTAAACGTTGATTTTAGATGTTGTTACCCGCCCGGAGACCTTCCGGTATAGGGCGGGATAAAAATGTAAATAAATAAATAAAAATAAAGATAGGGATTGGGGAAGCTACCAGCCATGATAGAGATAGAAAACAATTTTTTAAAAAAAATAATAAAGTCTTAATAGGTTAGTAGAACTGGGACCTCTTTGTACTTGCCAAATCAACATGCAAACTGAACTTTGAGAAAATTTAGAAATTCACCAGTTTGCCTAATGAATGATTAGGAAATAATTTTATAGAAAAACGATTGCAAAATGTTTGTTAGGAAACATCAAAGTATACAGACATTTTTCACTCCACCCCCCAAACTAGAGAAACTTTGGATTATTATTTTTTTCTGAAAGACCGCAGTCAGACCCCAGACAAGATTGTCCATCTCTGGGCGGACAGGGAATTAAGCCCTGGAATGGCCTGGTCACACCTATCTTTGATCACATTGCATAAGTATCCATACACATCTTATTCATATCCGTATGGACACGTACGGGTTGAAAATGGAATGGAGACAAATGCGTATCAGATTCGTATCATCAAATACATATCAAATAGTCCTACAAACAGATACGAATGTATTTTAATCAGTTTGCATTTCAATACATTCAGCTTTTCTCTATTCGTACAAATTTGGATATTTAAATACCTGATTCAAATTGGATCAAATGCCAAAAAAAAAATCGTGCACGTCCCTACTGTACAGATCCTGCTGACTTGTGGTCAGTGGAGCCTTGGGCTCCATAATGTTCTTTGATGCCCATTATACACCAGTAGAGGGATAGGTTCGATAGTCACCCTTGAGGAAGTTTTTGCCAGGAGGCAAACAACCGAGGGTCCTCTCATAACCACTACAATTTATTTATTTATTTATTTATTTATTTACATTTCTATCTCGCCCCATACCCAAAGGTCTCTGGACGAGGCACAACCTTAAAATAGATTAAAACAAAGTTTACATTAAAAGACTTTTAAAAAGGATTCAACAAATATAAAACAATACACAATATGTTTAAAATAATAGTATCTGTGCTGGGGGAAAACATAAGCAGCTCAGCCAAAGGCCAGGGTAAAGAGGTGCGTCTTCACCGCCTTCCTCAATATATATAAGGAGGGGGCATGACGCACCTCGAGGGGGAGGCTATTCCATAGTCTGGGGACCATCACAGAGAAGGCTCTCTCCCGGGTGCCCTCCAGCCTCACTATTGAAGGTGGTGGGACAACCAGGAGGGCCTCACCACTTGATCTTAAGGCACGGGCAGGTCGATATGGGAGAAGGCGCTCCTTTAGATATTTGGGGCTCAAGTCATTTAGGGCCATGTAAGTCAGAGCCGAAACCTTGAATTGGGCTCGGTAGCGAATTGGCAGCCAGTGCAATTCTTTAAAGACCGGCGTGATATGCATCTGGCTAGCTGTTCCGGTCAGCACTCTAGCGGCTGCATTTTGCACTAGAGCTGCCTCCTCAGCTTACTTTTGGTCTCAGGCTGTATCATATCATATGTGGGACCCGTCTTCGGACCATTCTGCTCTCACACCTCCGTGGTTTGAACCAGCTTTATCTAACTCAGAAAATCCAGCTTTGAGTTACATAAAGTGGAAAGAAAATGACTGGTCACTTTGTGGCTGTGTTGTTCCACTCTGAAAGTGGGCTGAAGGTGGATTAAAATTTAGGTGTGAACGCAGCCAAAGAGACACACCCAAGAAGTACAACATCCAGATCTCAAGATCTTTTTTTCCTGCTTTCTGGGCTTTGAATTTAGAATCTTCCATTGAACTAAAATGAAAATCTCCACAGTAATTTAGACTTGGATGATTCGTATTTTACCATAAAACTGATTTATGACAGAGCCTGCGCACCTTGTGACCTCAGAATGGTTTTAATCATATAAACTTACAGAAGTAAATAAGCAAAGTAGGCCCCAAATTGGGGGCAGGGGGAAAAGATTGTCTAATTTGTTGAATTTGTTCTCTTTTGACATGAAAATTTTCTAAATGCATACTATGTGAATAATTTTTCTCTTTCACTGGCAGTAATGGATGCCTCTTTTAGGTGCTTTTAATTTCCTTTTCTCTTCCTCCCCCCTTTTTCTGATAATTTACGCTAATAAAATATAAAGGCAATTGATCTTTCTTGCTTTTTTTAATTGTCTGACTTGTAGAAATCAAAGACTTAAAAAAGGCGCTTTCAGATCATCCCGCTGGGTTTATCAAGGAAATGTAGTGTTCCATTAATAACCCTGGCGTAGGCAGGGGGTGAAGAATCCTTAAAGGCTATAATTATGTCATGCATAAGAGAATCGTATAATACTGAGCAAAAGCTTTTTCAAGAATCTCCTTTCACAAGCACGTGGCCGTGGAGAATTGTAAAACCAGGATTCCTCTGTGAGATGTTGTAGACAAGAAATATAGAGTTGTATTTTACTACTCCTTGGCCCTGGTCACACCTATATGAGACAGGACATCCTGAGGCCTTTTTGCACAAGGGGTTTTTGAACGTGTGGAGAACATGCGGGGACGCTGCATTCGCACGTCAGGGGTGGCCAGATCCGTTCCAGGCTGCCCCAAGCATCCCCATGCGCTCTCCATGCGTTCCGTTTTCAGAGCAGAAAAATCTGCTCTGAAAACATCTCCGCACATTTGGCGCATCCCTAGGTGTCACAGAGGGAGAGCGTTCAATGCTCTCCCTCTGTGACAGCTACCCCCCTCCCCCATCATCCCCCCCATTGGCTGCATTACAGCCAGAGGTGGGGAGGCCAGTCGGGCCCCTTCCCTGGGGTCCTGCCACCTGCATCAGCCAGGATGAGGCCGATGCAAGTGGCAGGACCACCACCACCCACCCAGCACCCCCTAACCCACCCCAGGGTTGCGCGCTTGCACACGAACAGGGCTTACCTGCTGCTGCTGGCCTGATTCTGGCTAGAATAGGCCGGGACATTCTGAGCATGCTCATGGGGCATTGGCCGGGCACCCGCACCTGCTCAGATGGCCAGTTGAGGCCAGGCTTGTCTCTGTAGCTGGTAATGCTACACTTCAACTTTGCCTCCCCAGAAAGTTCCCTACTTCATATAGGAGAAGAAAATGATTATCTCCTTAATTAAATGAACTATCAGCTCCTCCTCTAAGGGGGACATAGGGGAAGTTGCTTTATCTTGAATCAGACTGCAGGTCTATCTAGCTCAGGGCAATTGTCCTTCAGATAACATGATACTCCTTGGTGTGGTTTTGACTGTACATGCAAGTTCCCTTGATAACATGGAACCAGACTATGTAGGCATGTGGACGAGTATTCGTAACATTCATTATTTGTATACAAATTGAATGTTACAATTTTCATACATTGACATTTGTACGAATACTAATGTTTTGGAACATTCGTATGAAGCTTCGGAGCATTCGTGAAAGGGGAGGTGGGAAAATGGCTGCGCTAATCACATCCGCAACAGATCCAGAGTGAATTTGATATGGTTTGAGAGTGGATTCAGAGTGGATTCAGGTCAAATTTGATGCTTTCAGAGCGAATATGTTATGGGATACATATGGGATATGTATGCGTTTGTATCGGATATTCGTAGGAATTCATACGAATACATTCATATCAAATAGAAACCAACCACATCTGAAGTGGATCTATTTGAACGAATATGGATTTTCTTAGATATGATTCAATACGAATTGAATGCAAAAAAGTAAAAATAAAAAATTGTGCACATCCCTAAAACTAGGTAATGTCTTATTATGCAAACAGTTGCCAATAATTGTAAACCAGCATTTTGGGAAAGTAATGACCACAGAAAAAGGCAACCAGGATGATTAAGGGGCTAGGACACCTCCATTATGAAATCAGACTGCAATGCCTAGGCGTCTTCAGCCTGGAAAGATGTCATTTAAGAGGGGACCTGACTGAGGTATATAAAATCATGCATGGTATGGAAAAGGAACACTAGAACCAGGAGGCATTCTATGAAGTTGATGGGTAGGAGAGTCAGATCAGACAAGGGGAAGTATTTCTTCACCCAGAGGGTCATCGGTCTATGGAATTGGCTGCCAGAAGAGATGGGAACAGCAACCAGTCTAGATGGCTTTAGGGAAGGGTTAGACAAATTTATGGATGACAGATGGATCAATGGCTAGTAGAATGGATGCCTAAGTACATCTTTCAAGCTGTGGAGACAAACAGGATGCCTCTAAGGCCATTTGCTGGGATTCGGGAGCAGGAGAAGGTTTACTCTTGTCTCTGGTTGAGATGTCCATGGGCAATTGGTGGGCCAATATGTGTGACAGGATGCTGGACTAGATGGGTTGTGGCCTGATCCAGCAGGGCTCCTCTTATGTTCTTATGTGTGTTCACTGTGTTTCTTTGGCACTTGCTTTTGGCATGACCCCAGGTTGCCTTTCTTGTTGGCAATAAATATTCCACATTCACCTTGGAGTAAGCGTGCGATTTAGGGGTATATTTCGCCCTGGGCACTGATCCTGCCTCCAAAAGTGTTCCAGTTTACAGGCACAACACCTCCTATAAAGCAAATTCCTTTAAAATGGTTTGCTATTACGATGTCTAACGTGACCATTACTATAATTAAGCGATTCTATGACTTGCCGTTGCATGTTTTCCTACCAAAAGTCTGAGGTCAATGATGCAGAATGCCAGACTTCCGTTTGGTTTGGCACTTGCCTTTGTGCGGTGAGGAAGGTCTTTGGTATGGCTGGTTTGGAGGAAAAAGACATTGACTGTGGGTTTCAGCTTTTGCTGCATTTTGTTGGAGTTTGTATGAGTTTAGAGTATTTGTGATTGCTTTTATGTGCCTCTAACTGCTTTTGAGTTTAGACTGTGGGGTATGTTGATGGAGGGGGTTATTGGTGTTTGTTCTGTAGGTTGATTTGTCTGTTTGGTGGATTTGACTACTCTGTGCTTTGATGTGATAAACAGATGGCATTAATGTGTTTTTCAGAAGTGCAGTTGGAGGAAGGTCTGGACCTTAAAGCCGACAATTCTGGCATAGGTATGCTCATGTCAGGCAGGGCTAGCTGCCTGCCATATTTGTATGGAATTTTGTATTTATGTATATAATGGCTGCCTGTTGTTTTGGAGCTGACCGTTGACTTCCCTCTCCCTGCTGAGGTCAAGTGATACATTTCTGTTTGAAGGTTTTGGCTCCAAGTTTAAATTGGTTTTGAAAAATAGTTATTGTTCATTGGTTAAGGGCCAAACCCCGCCCAGCTTTGAAACATATAAATATGCTGGGCTTTCTGTTCCAAGTTGTTCCCAACAAGAAATGTCCTAACGCTGAGCCGAAATAAATCACTGTTCATCTTTTTAAAGAAGGAATCTCGTGGTTATTCTTTGCCAGCCTGACAGCTCACTACTGCAATCTATGACAAACCCATGTCTAGGTATTTGGAAGTGTCATCTTGCTTGAACATCTACATGTTCTGTTAATTGCAGTCTGTGAAAACCCCATGAATAAGATGAAAGTAAAAATTGATGCCATCATCTTGGCTGGCATCTGTGTGGCAGAGATTCCAGACATAGCTTTTGTTTATTTTGCTGTTGTCCCCATGGTAAGTGCTTCCTGAATGGGATCTCCTGGGTCTCTTTCAATGAAAGTATCTTTCTTGCATTGGGAGCCCTTCTCTATTCAAATAAAATATAATTCTGAACACGATTGGTCAACCACAATGTAAGTTAATGGAACTTTCTACCATGGTTCTGTTAACCTCCAATGCAGGATGCCTCTAAGGCCATTTGCCTCTGGTTGGGATGCCCATGGGCAGTTGGTGGGTCACTATATGAGACAGGGTGCTGGACTAGATGTGCTATGGCCTTATCCAGCAGGGCACCTCTTATGTTCCAGACTTGCATTACCATCATAAAGCAGATTCTGATTAAGAGGTATTTTCTAGAAACAGATCCTAATGATCTAGTTTATTATTAATAATAAACTACTATCCAGCATTTAGTTTTCTCATGAAGACTAGTATGAAATGTCTTTGCATCTGTGTAGCTTTCCTTAATCAAAGTAACTGCAACTTCTCCTTCCATGTCATAGTTTTCCTGTAGGACTGCTTGGCTATTTCAGCTCCCAGGGGAATCTGTTTGCTAATTTCTGCATTATGAAATCTGTGTCTACTCAAATTTCTAGAGAGACAGGAAAATGTATCACTGAAAAGAAGGCTGCAGATATTTCAGAATGAATAAGTACTTCCCTTTAGGGTTGAATTTGATATATGCATTTACTCATCCAACACCCACCAGAAGCAGTGAGTAAGAGATCATGAGTAACTTTGCGGGTGTTCTCCCCTTGTCATGCTAGGGAATACTTTGAGAGATTTAAAAGAGATTTCTGGGAAATCTGTCAGGAAGAAGAAGAAGTTGGCTCTTCTACCCCGCTTTTCTCACCCATTTAAGGGGACTCAAAGTGGCTGACTAAGCTTTTCTGTTCTTCTCCCCACAACAGAACACCCTGTGAGGTAGGTGGGGCTGTGATAGCTCAGAAGAGAGCTGTGACACCCAAGGTCACCCAACTGGCTTCGGGGAGGAGGGAGGAATCAGTCCTGGTATTCCCAGATAAGAGTCCGGCTCCCTAACCACTAGACCAAACTGGCTCACAGTAGACCAAACTGGCTCACATCTGGCACTAAGGCTATCAGGTGGTGGAGGAAAGCTGATGTAGAAACTGAACTTTGTACACTGTGGGACAAGAGTAGTTGCTATGAAACACTTAGAAATCAGCAATTAGTGCTATATACAAATGGTTCTCCCCAAAGAAGCGCTACTGGGGATAGAGCTTCTGCTTGCAACAATAAGGATTCCACCCAAACTCCTGGAAAACCAGGAATGGTGCCAGGTCTGGTTTTCCAAGTTTTTGATCCTGGGTTGACTTGGTGTAGGTAAGGAAAGCAAATTCCACTAATAATGTGGCCTCAGAATAATTCAAGCTGGCTTCAGGTAAGGGTGCTTCAGGTGGCTCAGAAATCAGAAGCACTTGCTTGCTTGCCCAACCACCTTCTGTCTATGGGATGACGCCTGTGGATGATGTCCAAGGTTATATACAGACAGCCACAAAGGTTGTCTTCAGGCTGGGGCAGATCAGGAATTTCCTACTCTAATATACCTGTCCCGAGCCAAATAGAGGGAGCAGGCTGTGCCTGCAGTTCATGTCCTGCTGTCATGGAGGGGCGAAAACAGCTGTACTGCAGAGCCACTTTTGGGAATGGCCATGTAAATGACCACCCCATATGGTAGAGGCATACCACAGGTGACTCCTCCAAAGATGTCTTGAGGAAGAGTCATCAAGCACAGAATGTAAACAGGAAAGTGAGGATGGGAATAGATCCAGTGTCCATACTTTGGGATGCAGAATCTATCCTAAATAAATTGAAACTGAATCCAGACAAGACAGAGGTGCCGTGTGTTACAGGCTCTCGGGTCCAAGTAGTTGGGAGATACCCTGTCCTTGATGGGGTTACAATATCCGGGAAGGGACAGGTGCGAAATTTGGGGGTACTCCTGGACTCTGCGCTAACACTTGAACCTCAGGTGGAGGCCGTGGCCAGGAGTGCCTACTCCCAACTACGGTTGGTGCGTCAACTGAAACCTTTTTTGGACAGAGATGACCTGGCCACAGTTATCCACACTCTGGTAACCTCCAGGTTGGACTATTGTAATGCGCTCTACATGGGGCTGCCCTTGAAGACGGTTCGGAAGTTGCAGTTAGTGCAAAATGCAGCTGCCCGAGTGCTGACCGGGACAGCTAACCGGACGCATATCACACCGGTTTTAAAAGAACTGCACTGGCTGCCAATTTACTACCGAGCCCAATTCAAGGTGCTAACTCTGACTTATAAGGCCCTAAATGACTTGGGCCCCAAATATCTAAAGGAGCGCCTTCTCCCATATAAACCTGCCCATGTCGTAAGATCTGCAGGAGAGGCCCTCCTGGTTATCCCACCGCCTTCAGCAGTTAGGCGGGTGGGCACCCGGGAGAGGGCCTTCTCAGTGGTGGCCCCCAGGCTGTGGAATGGTCTCCCCTTGGAGGTGTGTCAGGCCCCTTCTCTGTTTACATTCAGGAAGGCGGTAAAGACGCACCTCTTCACTCAGGCCTTTGGCTAATGCTCTTTATTCTTCCCTCCTTCCAAAGACTACTGTTTTAAACTGTTTTTATATCGTTTTTATTCTTATTCTTATTATCATGTTGGATTTTAAACCTTACGTTGGTTTTATTATAGTGTGTTACAATTTTAATGTGCTTGTTCTTAAATGTTGTAAGCCACCCAGAGACCCTCAGGTATGGGGCGGGATATAAATATAAATAAATAAATAAATAAATAAATAAATAAATAAATAAATAAACAAACTGCACCGGGACTTAGGGAAGCACTGCTGAGGTACAAACTGCTTTGATTGCTCCTATGCTAGAGACAATCATGTCACCATGGCAATAGTGCCACCGGGCCGGTGTGGTGCCGCTGCTGTGGTGATCACCCCTCCCTGGGCTCCGTTTGCCAGAGGAAGTGTGAACAGAGCCACACCAGGCTGGAATAGCCTGGCAACTGGGGTAGATGGAGAGCAATTAAAACTGCTCAGCCTCTATAGGCATGGGGGGAATGCCTGCACGCATGAGCCACTTCTAGGAGAGAAATGACTCCACAAAGTACAGATGCCCCATGCTTGGAAATCCCGGCAAAGGAAGTGTGAAAAGGCTGTAAGGGTGCATCCCCCAGTGCATTTTAATCTGAATTGAATCCGAATTGGGGAATGACAGTCCCTATGACTTATGTAATTAATCCGAATTCAATATCCAGCGTCCCCATGGGATTTCTTATTCCTGGATTTTATGAGGACTACCCTGCCGAAATCCGGAGAAAAAAAAGTACTGATGAAAACAGGACTTTGTCCCCTCTTTGAAGCCGAGTCCACTTATTTCCCCCCATATGGGGATGGTACCGGGCTATTTGGGGTGGAGGTCTAGTCTTCTGGCCAATGGCAGCCAGCTGTGGGTGGGATTTCACAGATGCAAAGCTCCCCCTCCCTGGACATTCTCACAATGCCAGAGTCCCATTCAAAAAAGGGAAAAAAGGGTGAGAGTCGCTTGGTGCAGTTTGCCTTTAAAACATTTTTGCTGGAAACATTTGTATCATAAAGATAGATTTTAGAAGCAAAAAGGCTTTGCAAAGATACATTTTAGCAAAAAGGCTTTGCAAAACAGCTCCGATCATGGTGTGCTCACCGCTTTACTTATCTGCTTCGGCGCACAGTTCCCAGTAATGTCAAAAGGAAGAGGTATGAAAGGAGAAAGTAATTGCAGTTAGAATTTAGAAAAAAACCTGACAGCTTTTAATTTAAGCTTTCCAGCTTCAGCTTGATTGATGGGGAAGGTTTTGCTGCTTTGATTGCAGCAGGGTTTGCATGGGGGGGGGGAGAGATTTAAAAGTCCTGTTTAAATCTCTCCCCCTATATTTGGATGCCTATATTTGGATTAATTGACAGGCATTCTATTTGGATTTAAAATAGTCCCAAAAAATAGTCCAAAAATGACTAAAAAATACTACATGGGGATGCACCCTAAGTTGGATATAAATCAGCTGTAAAGTCACACTGACCCAGGTTCTAGTGCAACTGTCATCATGGACCATTATCACCTTTGGGTGGGTCTCTAGATTATGAATAGATACTGCTTTAGAATTACCATTTTTGGAAGGTCATTAGCATTTAACTATCTGATTGTTAATTCAACTTCCTTCCTCCTGTCTATAAATAAATGAGCAGGCTTTCTTGCCCCATCTATCTGAAGAATATGTTAAACTAGCACGTTGGCTATTTTGCAAAAACTAATTGAAGGAATCACATAAAGGCAGCCATTCACAGCTATACTTGTCTAACCCTACAGCATGTCTCCACGTCAGCTCCGGCTGGTTCAGTTCCCAGATTCCACTACTTGCAGAATCCCATATGGCTGTGGATATTTTTGAATCACTGGGTTTTCAGGAGCATTGAGTATATTTTATTACGCAAACTGCATTTTGACTCTTCCTTGTTGTGTTGCCGCTATTGCTGTTGTAGCAAACTCAAGATTTCAAGCCTCTAAACACTTCTGCTTCCGTTACACCATACAGAATGTTGCAGATCTCAGATCTGAGCAACTTTATCTGCAAATTAAGTTGTGAGCAGAGATCTGAGCGGTCTGACCTTTTGGTTCCAGGGAAATCCCTAAACTACACAAAACAGTTCTCCTAGGCCAGTGATGGTGAACCTTTTGAGCTCGGGTGCTGTTTCACATCTAGAAATATCCATAATTTTGTGATATTTGTAGCTCTAATAAAAAAGTCATATTTTTGAAATATGAATTTTATTAAAAGCAAAAACAAATAATTACATTAGTGACTTTTGTTGCTGAATTTCGTTTGCTAAATCTTCAATGGAAAGTTGGTATTTCTTACACTTCAAGAACAAGCAAGCACTATACGCCCAGGTGCCAGGGTGACCATGTGTGTCACCCAAAAGGGCTTGGCGTGTCACCTGTGACACGTGTGTCATAGGCTGGCCATCACTGTCCTAGGCAGTTCACAGGGGATGAAATGGCAGAGTCCAAAAGTTCTTCTGTGTCCCCACAGTTGCTACACTGTAACTCGTATGTCCATTCAGTTTTGCTCTGGGTCATGCACCACCTCCATCCTAGCAATCTGCTGATCTGTTTCATCAGAAAACTGAGAAGATTTACTGCAAAGGACACTGGTGCAATCCTGTCAACTAGCCATGCCATTTCACTGTCCCACAGTGAGACCAAGGCTATGACATCAGCGCCAGTTTAATCAGTTGGAAAATCCCTTACAGCATTCAATAAGCGTTCATGGCTTGACCATTGTCCTTCGTCCTACAGTCAACCCAAACTGTACCAGGATACGATCCAGCCATGTCAGTGGGGTAACACTCATGCCACCGCACCAACAAACCATTCCTCACCCAGTCACTGGCATGTGAAAACTAAACCTATTACTTGGCTTGCATATGGGACAGCCCCGTGGTTAAGAATATAAGAGGAGCCCTGCTGGGTCAGGCCACAGCCCATCTAGTCCAACATCCTGTCTCACAGTGGCCAACCAGTTGCTTATGGGTATCCTAAGCAGAAGACAAAGGCAAAACCTTCAGCTGCTCTTGATTTCCTGCAAATGGCCTTTAGAGGCATCCTGCCTGTCTCCCCGGCCTAGAGGAAGTCCAATCTAGCAGTCAGTAAGAACATGATACCCTGAACCAGTCTTTGACCAGGATCCCCAGCATGGACACCGAAGTTCCCTGGGTAACTGTCCTCCAGCACTAGAGTCCTCCAACACTACACCGGAGAACACTTTTGCCATTCTCAGTCAGGGAGATGGCTGGGCAGCCACTAGAGACCCAACGTGGCTCTGATCCCCTCCTTCAGCCGATGACCAAGGCTGGAGCGTCCCCATGCTTAAGAATAATTCATGATTGGCTGCTAATTCGCAGCGAGAACAGTTGCAAAGGCTTTTTAAAAAAAATGTGGGTTTGTGCTTTTTGTCCCTCATGTAGCCCGAATTAGGGCTTTGCATGGGGACTCTCGTGAGGCAAACTCAAGTTCACTTCGCAGTATCCTTACCATGGGGACTTGCACCTAGTGTTACTCTATAAACCCAGATGGGCATAGCTGGGTCAGGTCTGGTCCACACAGCTCCCCTAACCAGGGACCTGTTCACACTTGGCCGTATTCTGGAATATATCCCAGGACAGCGGTCTCTTGTCTGCATGTTAAAGCAAATTCTGGCAGGTCTCGCCTGGGGCCTGCTGGGGCCTACACTAGCATGTGTATAGCAGGCCCTTATTCTGGGATATACTGCAGAATGAAGCCAAGTGCAAACAGGCCCAAGGTCTCTGCAATGCCTACCAGATCAGCTGGTTCTTTCACAGCGGTGTCCTGATTGTTGATTGTTTTGTTGCAGCCTGATTGAGCATTATGTCACATGACAACACAGGGAAGTGTGTTGTGTGACTTTGTTTTATAAGATAAGACCAACTCTAAAGATGCTGAGTCTTCTGAAACAACTCAGTGTATAAAGTGTTAAGCAACTGCGGCAGGGCAACATAATACTATTTTCTGCCCTCCCCCCAAATATAGACTAATTTTTTTAAAAGTGGAATTGATTTATTACGTTTCTTTAAATAGCAAATTAAGTGATAGAAGTAAATGCTGCAGGATCGTAACGTAGCTAACATCGCCAGGCTGATAAATAGTAAGCTCAAGCTCAGCAATCTAGTCAAATAATGACTCGAAATGTAAACTGCTTGGATGTTAAATGAAAATAAATGTAGACGCGCATAGAGAGGGACGTTAAAGGCAGATGTGCTGGTTGCAAATGCTACAAATTGTGACATTAAATGTTCAGAGGGGGAAATGAACATAGATTTTAAACAATTCGATAAGCAATTAACAGCATGTTACAGGGCAGCTCTAATCAACACATCAAATTTTTAAATCTTTTGTTAACCAGAGAATCTATGAAGCGCCGGTGGCATCGTTTAGAAAGAACTGTAGGACTGGCTTTGCCCCATTTCAGACTCAAAGCTTTTTCAATAGCATCAATAAACCAGTTAATGCTCAGCCTGCATACCGAATATATCTTTTATAAACTGTGAGCATGGAACTGAGCTAGTGTTGTTTAATTAGCCTTTATGGACTGTTTGCACCCAAACACGAAAGTGATCTTTTGCTGTTGTTTGCTTTCATATGTGGTCTCAGGAAGAAAAAAAAAGTAAAAGAGCAAATACTGTAGTAGGTCACTGGTTTTAACAAACGCAGGTTGCATCAAATGGCCCTAAAAAGGGCAATATTTGAGCCACAGCAGTGAGGTGTGGCCATGCATTTGACATCATGCACCCCCTGGAACTTTGCAGAAACGCTGCTGCAGCAAAAGGATATGGCAGCTGCTCCAAATACAACTCCACTTGCTGCACGAGAATAGAAGTGCTTGCAGACATCTGCAGGTATTTCAGATACCTGCAGCAGTTATGAGCTCAGCTAGGGTCTGGCTCCAGTAGTCAATCGTGCCCAGCCTGTGGGGTTTTCTTTGCCACTCATAGCAGCTGTGGCCATCACCTTTGAACATGCTGTCTAAGGCAAACCTAGAATAGGGGACGCACATGCTCAAGTCCATCGTAAACCTGCCTCAGTTCATCCCAACGTCCAATCACCTCAATTATAGCAAAAGATTAACGGAGGCAGGACTGAGGAGGGGTGGAACAGAGAGGTATGGCTGTACCCTCCCCCTAAGAAGCCAAAATGTAATTGACAAAAGTGCACCCAATCACGGAGGAAAGAGGGAGGGGAAGGATGGGAGGGGTGGGGTGGGGAGGAAAATGTACCCTGTCACTGGATTGGAGCAAGAGGGACTGAAATTATCTCAGCGAACATTGAATCGGAAGGGTGTGATCTCACCAAAACCACTGTGAATCCCCCATGTGCCTTAAAATGAACTAATTTGTTGTGGCGTGACCGCGGCCCTGGCTGGTGCATTTTTCATCCTCTTCCCTTTCTTGATGGGCAACTACCTCATCACACAAGACCACAGCTTCCTAACGCTGCTTCTAATTTAAACGACGACGAAATGAATACTACCAGGGCTGGGGGTGGGCTTGTTCCTGAGATGATTAAGCAAAGGTGAAATCCATTTAAAACATTCATCGGAGTATGTTTAATGTTTGCTCTATTGATATCGCTTCAACTTGAGCTGAAGTAATGGATTATAAATGGAAATTAATTTTTAAAAGGAACTTTTTGCCTTCTGTCTTTGAAGAGAAATGGCAGTTCCCTCACAGAGAACCACAACAGATTCCTCACAGACCTCGGCCTCCCTTCTTCTTAAATCACACAGTAAATGTCACATCTGTTTGCTCTCCGCTATTTGCCTCACTAACACAATTTATGTCTTCCTCTTCTCCTTTGAACAGTCCTCCCTCAACCTTTTATACTTCGCTGGTTTCATGGCAGAGTTGCAGTTATCTTTGCCAAGTCCTTTCCTCCCAGAGCCAATCATGGGGACCGGGAGAAGGGAAGGCTACTTGGCGTTGGGCAACTCCAGATGTGGGCTAAAACTAGTGATTCTACTAGAGCTATATTGGGAATACCAGATGTAATTGCAGCATTCCCAATATAGAACCAGTGTAATGAGGGGATACCCTGTTGGCAAAGACAGAGGTAATAGTGGGTAAGAAACTTTAAAGTCTGAAATTCTGTGCAGAGTCTTCGGAACCTAGGGAGTTATCAATACATTACCCAGACCTGCACTGAAACATGCCTCAAGGAGAAAGTAGCAAATGGTTTCAAGTGCTGAAGAACTTAATCTGCATGTTGGAGTTACGGTCATGAAGAAGAAGGAGGAGGAGAAGGAGAATGAGAGTTGGCTTTTCTACCCCATTTTTCTCACCCATTTAAGGGGACTCAAAGTGGCTGACAAGCTTTTGGTTTTTCTCCCCACAACAGACACCCTGTGGGGTACGTGGGGCTGTGAGAGCTCAGAAGAGAGCTGTCACTTGCCCAAGGTTACCCAGCTGGCTTCATGGAGGAATAAGAGTCAAGCTTGCAGGGATGATGATGATGATGCCTATTCTTGCTTCCGCTGCCCCAGATACACCTAGGATTCCCATTTCCTGCTGCAAATAGGGAAAGGGCCCTTTCTTCACGTGCTTTCGGATCAGTATAGGAAGGTGCCTAGGGGCCTCCCCTCTGCATTCTGCAACCTCTGTGACCACACAGTTTCAGCAAACACTACCTGCACAGTGTACACCATTAATGATCCTTGGAGTTTTGTGTAAGATTGATGTCTAGGGGTCTTGACAGCTACTGGGCCACCTCCAAAATCCACTTCCCACTACTGGACACTTGGAGAGTTCAAAGCAGGAAGAAGAAAAGCAGGAACAGTTTGCATGAAGCTTCTATTTTGGGTTGGCGACCACAATACGCTGAATTGTATTGAACAGCACACAGCTCCTAACCTCCAGAAAGCCTTCCCGTTACAAAAGTGGAATGCTCAGAGCCCAAAGTCCTGGGGAGTCACTGATGGAGTAAATGATGCTACTTTCTTATGAAACGTTCCCTCCTAAACGAAGATCTGCAACACATGTTTTCAATCTCCTGTTCTTACCACTCTGGCTTGCATCTCAAGAATGTTGAGACTGGTATGTGTTGTCCATGTCATTACATAATGTTACTATTTATTATGTTTTGCATTTTTTAGGAAATGTTGACTCAGTTTTACTGAGTGCTGTCTTCAGTTCAGAGACCTCAGCAATGATGTGTTTTTCTGGTGTTTGGGCGAAGGAGAAAAATAAAAATAACAGCTGGTACTTTTGAACTGGAGAGTGGATTTCCATGCAATCTATGCACCCAGGGGTTTAGATGGGCCAAGCAGTCACCCACTCTGTCAGGCTTTAAGGGGCACCAAACTGGGCAGACAACAGCAGGTGCCTGGAGCTGGATTTTTCTAAGGGTGTTTTTCCACTGTCAGAAAGTACCCATTTTTGCACCCATTAAGGACCCATTTGGGTGTGAGCCGGATGACCCCATTTCCACCATGGCACCCATTTGGGGCCCGATTGTTTCCACTGCTGCTGGGGAAATCCAGATCATATGGGTACTTTTTGGCCTTTAATCCTATTTTCTTTGGACCCCATTAATGGGGTCTACAATGGGGTCTTCTGCCAGAAAATCCGGATTAAAGGGAGCCTGTTTCCACTAGTGACAGGCAATGGGATCTAGAGGAGGCTAGGGGGAGGGGATGCACCCATTGGGGGGGGAGCCCTGAAATCCCAGCTTCAAAGTGATTTTGGAGTCATTTCTAAATGACTGCTAAGTCACTTTGAAGAGATCAGCAAAGACTTTGGAGAGGCTCCGGAGCTGTAAGTGTGGTCCACATGGGTGCAAAGGTGTTTCCATGGCAAGGGGTTAGCACCCATTGCTAATGGGTGCTTCCCCTCCCTTGGAAACACATTGGGTGCTTCCCTAAATCCGGATCTACTAGATCTGCATTAAGGAATGTACCCATTCCTTAGGTCCGGATCTTCTTAGATCCGGATCTGAGGAGCGTGGTGGAAAAACACCCTAAGTCAGGTTTAACTGATTTCACAATGCAACTTCATGGAAGAAGAAACACATTCCATTCACTGCCAGTCTTGCCATGTGGTTGTCAACAGGGATGTGTACAAATGTGTTTTTTGACATTCGATTCATAATAAATAAAATGTTAGAATGTTCGTATTAATTTGAACAGACCTGTTTGAATGTGGTAAAATTCTATTTGATACAAATTCATACGAATATCCGATACAAACAAAGGTGTGGCCCCAAGGTCCCTTAAAAGACCTCTGTACCCATTTTAGCACACATGAATTATATTATTTTTTTTAAAGAGCAGATCATGCACCACAAAACCCAACCCCCCCCCAATATTTCTGAGATCGTCCTAATTTCCATTTGCCATCCTCTATGTACGTCACTGTTTCCCCACCAGATCATTGAGAAGGTATCAGCTGGTCCAGTTATCTGAAGATTGGGTTGCTATGGCAAGCAACTTCCTGCAAACATTGCATGCAAAATATTCACAAACCCTCAAGGCAGTTTCAGAAGTTATGAGTCATCAGCTTTACATATGGCAACGCGTTCATGCAAAAGGAGCAGTTTTCCAATAAGAAAGCAGGTTCCTTGGCAACATGTCAACACAGCCTGGCAGTGTTGATGCAACCTGAGTGAGTTTACATTTTTATTCATTGCTGACAGTGTCCTACACAAATCTAATGAGATATATAGCATAGGGGCTGCATTTGGACAATCCAGAAGAAGAAGAAGAAGAAGAAGAGTTGGCTTTTCTACCCCACTTTTCTCACCCATTTAAGGGGACTCAAAGTGGCTGACAAGCTTTTGGTTTTTCTCCCCACAACAGACACCCTGTGGGGTAGGTGGGGCTGTGAGAGCTCAGAAGAGAGCTGTCACTTGCCCAAGGTTACCCAGCTGGCTTCATGGAGGAATAAGAGTCAAACTTGCAGGGATGATGATGATGATGCCTATCCTTGCTTCCGCTGCCCCAGATACACCTAGGATTCCCATTTCCTGCTGCAAATAGGGAAAGGGCCCTTTCTTCACGTGCTCTCGTATAGGAAGGTGCCTAGGGGCCTCCCCTATGCATTCTGCAGCCTCTGTGACCACACAGTTTCAGCAAACACTACCTGTCCAGTGTACACCATTAATGATCCTTGGAGTTTTGTGTAAGATTGATGTCTAGGGGTCTTGACAGCTACTGGGCCACCTCCAAAATCCACTAGCCACTACTGGACACCTGAAGAGTTCAAAGCAGGAAGAAGAAAAGCAGGAACAGTTTGCATGAAGCTTCTATTTTGGGTTGGTGACCACAATACGCTGAATTATATTGAACAGCACACAGCTCCTAACCTCCAGAAAGCCTTCCCATTACAAAAGTGGAATGCTCAGAGCCCAAAGTCCTGAGTAAGAGATCATGAGTAACTTTGTGGGTGCTCTTCCCTTGTCATGCTAGGGAATACTTTGAGAGATTTTAAAGAGATTTCTGGGAAATCTGTGAGGAGGAGGAGGAAGAAGAAGAAGTTGGTTTTTCTCCCCTGCTTTTCTCACCCATTTAAGGGGACTCAAAGCAGCTGACAAACCTTCTGTTCTTCTCCCTACAACAGAACACCCTGTGAAGTAGGTGGATCTGTGAGAGCTCAGAAGACAGCTGTGACACCCAAGGTCACCCAACTGGCTTCGGGGAGGAGGGAGGAATCAGTCCTGGTGTTCCCATATAAAAGTCTGGCTCCCTAACCACAAGACCAAACTGGCTCACCAGTTCAGAACCAGTTCGGAAAGGGTGTATGTCTTCCTAGCTCATCCTGAACTACACTTGCAAATGATACTACACACCAACCTACCCCCTACATGTCTGGATACTCATGCTAGTGCTGATGGGTGTCCAGAAGGCACCATCTAGGGTCTGGACACCAGCATGACTGCACATGCACTGGTGACGTGACCAGGATGACAGGGATGAGCCATGCATGCACACTCGTATTTTCGGTCATCTGAGGTGCAGCACATCAGGTGACCCCCCAGCACCCAGAAGAGGTGCAAATGGCCTCTCTGGTGGCCGGGAAAGGTAAGGAGATGGATGCGTTGGTGCACTATTTTATGCACCACCGCTAGTGGACATGGGGGTAGCTTCTGGGATGGTGTGGAAACAGCTCCTGCAAGTGCAGATGGTGCTACCCAGAAGCTACCCCAACGTACACTACTGGGCCAAGTGCGAATTGGCCTCTAATGGCCTCAGCCAACAATTCATGCAATGAAGGGGATTGTTGTTCTTCACCATCTGGAAAGCCAGAGACTCCTTGCCTGCAGCTTTCAGATCCATGACCAGCCAGTAACATGGCTTTTGTTTTTCAGCCCCACATGCCAAACAGAAAAAAAAAAAAAACATCTTGATGGAAGGAAGCATTTTAGATACATGAAGTGGTTGCTTTTGACAGTAACATGCATAGCCTGCTGGTAGCCACAATGGGTAAGTGCATCTGGAAGCCACTCCTCCTGCTGGAAGCTGGGTACTTTCAGCACTTTACTGCACTAGATCCATAATAATGAATCCGGATTCGCTTAATCCAGATCATCAGCAGCAGGAGGCATCCTGATTCAGCGGGCTGGATGGGAGAAAATACGTTCCAAGGATAGGCACAATGTTGACATGCAACCACTGTTGTTCAGAAGTGAATGTGAACTATCGGCAACAGCACCTTCCAAACTGCCTGCAGTTGGCCTACCTACACCAAAGAATCATAGAGTTGGAAGGGGCCATAGAGTTGGAAGGGACCCTGCTCAATGCAGGATTTCCTAAACCATCCCAGAGAGATGTAGGTCCAGCCTCTGCTTGAAGACCTCCAGTGAAGGAGAGCTTACTAACTCCTGTGGCAACCTATTCCATTGATTGATCACCTTCATCACTCATGAAGGCACCTTCATGACAGGCACACGGTGACAATCCAAAGTCACCAGTGCCATCAACATGTAAACTGTTGTAGAGGAACTGTGAAGGTATCTTCACAGTGTTCCTTGATTCCATGCCCACACTCTTTCTTCTTCCATTGTACATGCAGATGCCCCTTTGCTTGTTCCAGATCAAATGATGCTAGTATGGTTGTGGGACCCATTAGACAGGCCCACCATTATTCCTATTGAGAACTTAGTAGGACTTGGTCCAGATTACTACTAGTCCCATGGAGACCACGTGGACTATGAGGTTCCTTGAACCAGATTACCAAGGAAGTACAGGAAGGACCCTGGTAAGTTAATTTCCTTTTACATTCCAAGGAAACTTGCTTTCATCAGGGGGAAAGACTTATGGTGTTCAACCATGTTGCCCCCCCCCCATCATAGACACAGAGGACGTATATGAGAACTTCAATGATTTCCTCTTATTCTCCATTGTAGCCATACATCATTACATTGCTATTTTAAGTTCTGGATCTGTTAGTAAAACAACCAAACAGAAGGGAAGGAAACACACACACCCTCTCGTCTTCTGTTGTTTGATAGAAACAAACCCTGAACAAATCCTGTTTCTGGCTAGTTATTTGTCTTGAAAGCTGAGAGAGGTCCCCAGCCCAACATTTCACAGACACATACATCTGTTTCCTTATATTTGTAAGATATTTTTCTCCCCACCAACCATAAGATTAACAGCATTTTGGGAAAACTGTTTACATTAAGGGAAATGGGTGGTAGTGAGAGGCTGAATTTTTCCCATAGCCTTTGCAGCTTGTATTAAAGTAAAAAACTGAATTCATTCAGTCATTGGCCCTTTCTGCACTGGGGCTGTGTCCTCATGCAGGAATTTTAGTCCTGAAATGGTCCCTTTTGGACTATTTTTAGGGACTATTTTTAATCCATTATTATTATTATTATAGTTTATTTATAAACTATAGTTCATGTAATCCAGATTGAGTTCTTGTCAAGTAATCCAAATATAGCCATCCCCATGCAGCTTTTTAGTCCTACTTTTGAGACTATTTTTAAATGTTAAAAACAAGGCTTTTAAATCCCCCCCCGCCCATGCAAATCCTGCCTGCAATAAAAGCAGAAAAAAAGGAAGTTTTAAAAATAAATTCTAGCTGCAAATTCTCACACCCCTCACCCCTTTTGAGATTACTGGCAAAAAGTGCACACATGAACATCTGCGAGGCAATGTAACCCTCTCCTGCCTGCCTGCAATAAAAGCAGAAAAATGGAAGTTTTAAACCTCTCCCATGCAAATTCCCCCGCCTCCCTGCAAACCCTGCCTGCAATAAAAGAAGCAAACACGAAGGGAAAGGACTTCAAAGGTGAATGGAATTACTTTCCCTTTTCACAGCTCTCCCTTTTGAGATTACAAATGTATCAATTCAAGCATTTCTAAGCTTCTGTACTTTTCAAAAGATACATGTTTCAAAAGATACAAGTTCCCAGCAAAAATCTCTTTAAAGCATTTTTCCAGCAAAAATGTTTATAAAGCCCCTTTAAATAAAAGAAAAATAAAAGCTCCTTCTCTCCCTTTCTTGCCTTTCATATCGTACAAAGCTTTTGTGAACATGGCAAGGGAGAAGAGAGCTTTACATCTGTAAAAAAAACACCACAGCTGGCTGCCATTGGCTAGAATACTCGACCTCCACCCCAAATAGCCCGGTATCGCTCCCATTTAGGGGGGGCAAAGCAGGCTCAGCTCCGAAAAGGGGACTCAGTCCTGTTTTCATGAGGACTTTTTCTTCTCCAAGTGTAGGCAGGATAGTCATAAAATCCGGGAATAAGGAATTGCATGGGGACTCTAGCTGTCGAATTTGGATTTGATTCATATTAATTACAGTCCCATGGGGATGCTCCTTCCCGAATTTGAATTGAATTCAGATTAAACTAGCCATGGGACACACCCCGGGTCTTATTCCAGATTATACTCTGGAATAGGATCCTGCTGTCTGTATGCTGGTGCTGACCTCAGTAGGGCCTGCCATGGTCCGCACCAGCATGCGGACTGCAGGCTTCTATTTCAGAATATAATCCCAGAATAAGGTTCAGTGCGGAAAGGGACTGAGCGTCCCTTATACATTATGTGCGTCCATAAGCATCCCTAGTGTTTCATCTTCTCCTTTCCTTTTAGTTTTTCCCTTCTCTTTTAATAATTAAAAAGCTAAAAAAAAAATTTAAATTTTCCACCCACCACTTTGCAAGCCGAAGAAGTTGAAATGCCACAACAATATCATCACTTCATTGCAGCAAAATACTTGGTATGTCTAGTGACCCAGGTCAGGAGGAGAGAGGTTTCACGATTTTTAATCTCTTTGGAGCAAATTATAGGGTGGTCTAATGAAAAAGAAGATACAGCTCCTGCTGCTTTAATAGAAGTGTAGGAGAAGACATTTCAGCAGAAATAGCTCTCACAAGAAGCTGCACCTGCTAAGATTATACCTTCTACACAGGTATTAAATGTGGAGGTGCTCTGAGGCAGTGTTCATACACAGCAAAAACAAAGGTACCTCAAAAGCACCTTAGAAGTGGTAGCACATGGCCTTTGTGGTATCGCCCCATCTCTAATCCACCATCTCTAGCCTAGAATGCTCAGCGGAGAAGGAAGGGAACAACCGGCATGTGAACAATCCCATCTGCAATCCATCTATAAAGAAGCCCCAGAGGTGCTTTCATTAACTGTGTGAATGCAGTATAAATTTAATCCCCCTTCAGTCAAGAGGGCCTTACATCAGGGGCAAGCTGTCTTCCTTCCGCATGATCAAACTCATTTCCTGATCAGTGAATGCAAATCCTGGGTCTGTTCACACCTGAAGAAGAAGAGTTGGCTTTGCTACCCCATTTTTCTCACCTCACTTTTCTCACCCATTTAAGGGCACTCAGAGAGGCTGACAAAGCTTTCTGTTCTTCTCCCCACACCAGACACCCTGTGAGGTAGGTGGGGCTGTGAAAGTTCTGAGAGAGCTGTGACTCACTCAAGGTCACCCAGCTGTCTTTGTGGAGGAGGGAGGAATCAAACAGGGTATTCCCGGATATAGAGTCCAGCTACCCTAACCACAAGATCAAACTGGCTCCGGGAAGTGCTGTAGGTCTAGCTGAGCTTATAAAGCACACCAGTTAGATTCCTTCCTCCTCTTTCCTGCCCATCTGCCACTCTGTTTTGGCAAGATCTTTCTAGGTATATCCCAAGGTTGTGAATTTTTCTCACCATAGCAATGCACCTGATACCTTTCGCGGGTTATTGAATGCATCTGTGTATCCCAGCCTTTGGAAGGGAAAGTACAGAATTTTAGCACCTTTTGTGCAAGTTGTTATGATGCTTTATTGCATGTTATATTTTTGTCTCTGATGCTTTACACTTTCCCATTTGTTGGAAGGGGAACTCGGAGTGGTGGGTATGTATATATAGATAAAAAATACAATAAATATTGGTACAAAAAGAAATCCAACTATTCTCAGGGCGATTTGTCCCAGTTAAGAGACTGTAAAACGATTCCTGCAGATGGAAATCAATTGAAATGCTTCTTATAAATTAAACCGAGTCAGTATTTCCCAATACAGAGGAAGAATTCTTTTTATAAAGCACTGTGAATGAAAATGCTTCCTCAGCTACTTTTCAATGACATCTGCCACCATTGGGTAACTTCTCACTGTTGGCAAACTTCTTACATAAACTCTGACTCAGGAAAATGTGCTTATATAAACTGTTCCTCAAGTTAAAACAGTAACGAGAATGGAATTGGAAGCAAACTTCAAACCAAGGGTGTAATCCTAGCAAAGCTAGAGTTTTAATATAAAGTTATATTATAAAGTTACTTCTGACCATGGCTCCCCTCCATCACGCAATTCCAGCTTTCAAAGTTACCATGTCCTTCACCTTATAGAAGGATTTGAATAAAAACACGTCTGGAAAGAATTGTTGTTCTCAACCTTGCTAATGCAGTGACCCTTTAATACAGTTTCTCATGTTGTAATGACCCCCAACCTAACCCTAAACCCCAACCATAAAATTATTTTTGTTGCTACTTCTTAACGACCCCTGTGAAAGAGTAGATTGATCCCCAAAGGGGTCATGACCCACAGGTTGAGAGCCACTGATCTAATGGCTTACAGTCAGGCCTTCTTAGGGGTAGCACCTTCCCTAAGGAACACTCTCCTTTTTGCTGCTTCTGGGGTGCCTGTAAACTTAGATCCTTTAGGCATCTATTAACTATTTCTTTCTTTATCTAGGCACTCCCTGTGTGAATATTTGTTCCTTCCCTGACTTGCTCAGTTTTTAACATCTTTCAAAATTGCTGGTTTGTGTGTGTGGTTTTTATGGTACCCTTGTAATGTGCTTTGAGATTTTTTGATGAGAAGTGGTATATAAATGTCTTAAATATTTCCTTCCTTCCTTCCTTCCTTCCTTCCTTCCTTCCTTCCTTCCTTCCTTCCTTCCTTCCTTCCTTCTGAAGTAAGGCAAATTCTCAAAATAATAAAGATAGCCTTGCAGCAGTCCCAATCTGCCTCCCCGGGTTCTGAGGGGAGACCCGCACACACACACGCCTTAACTTGCATTCCCCGATCACCCTCTTCCCAAGAGGAGTGACCTTATTCCTCTCTTCTCCTCTCTACCTGAGAGAAGAGGCCTAACACACGCTGGTTCGGAGCAATGAACTCTGATCCCCCTTCGAGAGATGAAAAACAAGACAAGCCGCTGCTTTTTATAGTCCGCAATTCAGCAATTCTCATTGGTCCGATTTTGGCTGGCTGGCGTGGCTTTCTCTGATGCTCTGCCTCTGCTGTCACTCTTGGAGCTCAGAAAGCGCGCGAAATGGCTGCCCTTTCACTGCCTGCCTGGCATGAATGCCACACTTCCCTTATGTTCTGATGTAGATGTTGTAAGAATGACACGGATAAATCTAGATGCAAATAGGAAGGGTTTAGGCTTAGGCAGAAAGTCTGGATTTTCTGGATAGTTGTATTTCTCTCTAGTCAGAAAGATCAGGATGTAGATGATAGTAATCAAGATCTTTCCTGAGATTCCAAACAGAAGCTACCTATTAGATTTGTCTTCACCAGCCCAGTGCCATCCAGATATTTAACAGCTCCAGACAGCCCCAGGTAGCATGACTAGTGATGATGATAAGTTGAAGCCACATTGTCTGGGGTAGATGGAAATTGGAGAATATCTGAAGTGTGTCAACTTGGCAAAGAGTAAAGAAGCAGTGAGTATTTGCAGATATTCCAACACGTCTGGGAAAAAACATGGTGATAAAGCAGTAAATGCACATGGATGAACATCGACGCAGCGAGTACAGGCAGATGGAGGCGAATGCTGCTTTCCCTGGAGAAGGACAATCTAACCTTTGGAACCTGCCAGGTGGAGCAGTTGATCCGCTTGCTGGCTAGGCATATCTCTATTGCTTCACCGTCACAGCTGTCCTAACGTGGGCCATCTCCTCCGCAGAGCTATCTGAATTTCTCCTGGGGAGGTGATTTTGTACCCTCTCTTCTGGATGCACAGGGGCAAGCCATGTACAGCCTCTCACTGGATGCTGCTTTAGATGTTGTCTTAGCAATCCAGGAAGCCCTTGGCTGGCTGTTCACACTACGAGCACTGCTGGCCAGATAAAGGGCTAGTTTAGTACTTGTAGTGCAAATGTCTACAACCACACTGGATCCTTACCAGCCTGGTATTGATTGTTATATCATACAAGGCTGGTAGGAATGAATCCCACCTTTCTTTCAGTGAACTGGGATGTCAGTCTGTTTCAAGCTTACCTATTCCCACCTTCAGATGCCTCATCCAGAACAGGCAGCTGAGCTAAGGCATTGTCCTATGTTCATTCGTTCATATTTTTATCCTGCCCTAAACTCAGAGATCTTAGGGAGGGCTACAATGAAAACAGTATTAACAATGAATTGACTAAAACAATGGAAACAGTGTCTAACAGGGCAGTGGGAATTTATTTCTTCAACTAAAGGCCAAGGTAAAGAGGTGCACCTTCACTATGCATCTAAATATACAGAGAAAAGAAGTTAGATGGACCTCAGAAGGGAGGTCATTCCACAGCGTGGGGCTACCACAGTGTAGGCCCTCTTACATGCTCCTATACCTTTAACTGTAACCAGAGGTGGCACTTTCAAGAGGGCCTTTCCTGATTATCTTAACTGATGGACAGGTCTACATGGGAGGAGGCAGTCCTTTAGGTACTTGAGACCCAAGTCATTTAGGGCTTAGTCTTAGCACCTAGGATTGAGTTTAGTAGCAAACTGACAACCATTGTAATTGTTAGGACTGGCATGATGTGCACCCAAGCTACCTGTCTTCTTTAGCATAATTATGTTAGTGGGTATGTTGTTGTTCTATATTGGATTGGCCAGATGTAGACCTACAAGTTTTAGAAACTCCATTAGTCTGGCCAGTGTTTGCGAAAGATGAGACTTGTTGTCCTGCATTATATGGAAGGCTATACTTTGGCCACCTCTTGCCTAGAATATAAGTCGTAAATCAGGTGTGTCCTACCTGTAGCCTCCAGGCAGGAGGCAGCCCAGGATGGCTATGAATGTGTCCCAACACAAAATTGTAAATTTACTTAAACGTTATGAAATTATGCACAAGCTTTTTTCGCCCATCAGTTTTCATTAGTGTTTATGTATTTAATATATGGTGGCCCAAAGATGGAAGAGGAAGAAGATGAGGAAGAAGAAGAGGAAGAAAAGTGAGAGCTGAGAAGAGAGCTGTGACTAGCCCAAGGTCACCCAGCTGGCTTTATGGTGGAGGGCGCTATCAAACCTGGTATTCCCAGATAAGAGTCCAGCTCCCTAACCACTAGACCAAACTGGACACCTTGTCCTAAATGGCCAAATTGTCTGATTTGACAACTTTTTTCTTTCTTTTTTTTAACAAATGTAGTTCCGTGTTACGTGCTCCTAAACTGTCATGATTCATCTGGCATGAAACAAAATTTCTTGCAAAGACAAATCCCAGAATTATATTTATGCTTATAATCTTCCTTTCCTTTGCTGCAGGCACTTAGATGAAGAGATATCTTTCCTGATTCCCACACCTGCACTGCATATTGCGCAATAAATAGTGAAGGCTGATTTCCTTGTCAAGCTGCTATAGTGAAACTATTATTTGCAAAATACACACAAGACTTCCGAACTTACACCCTATGCATACTTAATTCTACATGGTGGACCAGAATCATGGGCTGCCTCCAGGAAGGGTACAAAACATGGGATTATCGCAGGGCTAGGTAGGGATCGCACCATGCATCTGTGGTTACCCCAACAAACTCTTAAGATATTGGCAGGATGTCCCCACATAATGTTATTGCAAGACAATAAACTCCCAACCTGGGTTTTACCTTAAGAGCAAGAGCACTTACCTATCTGGATGCCATCTTGGCAATAACCATTGCACATGGTAGGGAAAAAAATATTCATGTGGGTTTGTTTAGCTCATACCACCTTTTTGCTATATCCCCATATGTCTGTTGTTGACATATTCAAATCAATGCATACTTGGATATATATGTGTTTAACTGTCTATATGCTTCATAATTCTCTCTTTATGAAATTTTGTGAGCCAAGTGGACATAAGAACATAAGAGGAGCCCTGCTGGATCAGGCCACAGCCCATCTAGTCAGCATCCTGTCCCACACAGCTGCCCACCAATTGCCCATGGGCACCTCAAGCAGAGACAAGGGAAACCTTCTCCTGCTCTCCAAATCCCAGAAAATGGCCCTAGAGCAGTCATGTCAAACATACGGCCCGTGGGCTGGATGCGGCCCGCAGGCCGATTTGATACAGCCCGTGATCGCACAGGAGGAGGCGGTGCTGCGCGCATGCTGCCGCCAGAGAGAGAGCAAATTTCTACAGGCGCCGGCGCTCGGCTCTGCTGCTGCTGCCGAGAGAACCAACATTAATTCTCTCAGCAGCAGCAGAGCAGAGATGGCACCTGTAGAAATTCGCCCTTTCTTGGCCGCTGCCTGCACGCAGCACCGCCTCCTCCGTGAAGCGAAGGCGAGGCCCGATAAAAAATATTTAATAAAGATACTTTTTACATCTCTAGAGGAGTAATATAGTTACTATAAAGGTAAATTTTACCCCACTAAAGATGTAAAAAATATTTAATAAAGATACTTTTTACATCTTTAGTGGAATAATATAGTAAGTATAAGGGTACTTATTGTATTCATACAGAACCTTCTTGGTTTGGTTTTTTATATTTCAAAGCAGGACAGTGACACTAAAGGCAACAGCACTTTCCTGCATCAAGACAAAAAAACTGAAGCTCATTTACACACACACACATATGATGTTTATGTATCTTATTTATATATAAGTATGAGAGAGACATACACACATCATCACAATTTAGGCTGCTGCGAATTTAGACCGCAGGTGGCGCTAGAGAGCGCGAAGAGACTCAACCCTCCCCTCCCAGCCATTTTCCTCCTCGACCAATCAGGAGCCGCGGCCCGGGCATTCTGCCCTCGTGACGCGCCCACTGCCCGGGCTCGCAAGGTTCTTGCAAAGGGTCCCCGACTGTGCAAGCCGGAGGAGCAGCCGCTGGTTTGCTGAGCGCGCGCTTGCGTTCAGCCTTGCCTTGATGCGGTGGTAGTGCAAAGGAGAAAGGGGGGAAGAGAGAGAGAGAGAGAGAAAAGGCTTGTAGTGGAGACAGCGGGAGGGAGGAGGAGGAGGAGGTGGTGGTGGGTTTGCGAGCCAGAAAGCCGGAAGGCATTTGAGGAAGGGGGCTTTCTTTGTTTTGATTCGCTGGCGGCCATAGATTTCTTTCGTTGCATTTAATTACTTGCCCTAAAAAGCAGCAGCAGCAGATCGGGGCTCGTGTGCAAGCCCTGGTGCATATTCCGTGCAAGAACCAGGTTGCAGGGAGAGCTGGTTTAGTTTTCCTTTTACACCCTGGAAGCTTCCAGGGTTTCTGTTTTGTTTTGCTTTGCTTTTTATAAAAACCAATTTGTGATCGTTGGTGTAAAATCCCCCCCCCTCCCGCTTTGCAAGAAGACGATCCGGAGATTATTTGGGGAGGGACTCTAGTGGCGCAGCGGATGCATTTTTAAACAGCTCTCTCTGCCTGCCTTGCCAGCCCAGCCCAGCGTGGGTCCCCTGCCTACTTGTTGTGTTGGCATGAGCCAGGATGGCCGGCGATGGATCCCGTGGCTGCTGCCCTTGCGTCTGGGGGGGGATAGAGGACTCTTGATGCGCCGCCCCCGCTCGCAGACCCCGGGACTTTCCCCGAGGTGGTGTTGCTAGAAAGTGTGGACCTTGCTCGGACCCCCGGACATCGACTGCTGCTAGAAGGCGGTGGTGGCTTGGCTGGCAGGCAGGCAGGCAAGCAAGCAAGCGCGGCCAGGGTTGCATTGGCCTCCGCTGCCCTTTTATTTTGCTTTTTTCAAACAATATTGCTGCATTATTTTCGCGTGCAAGGGGAAGGCGGTCTCAAGGTTACTGCTTTTCCTCCAGGGGTGTAGGAATAGAAGCTAGAGAGAGAGAGAGGGAGACACCCCCCCGCTTTTGCATTTTTGGGGAGTCGGCTGGGTTGCAAAGCCGCAGCCCTTTGCTCGGTGCCCTCCTCTCCTCCTCCTTGAAGCAGGGGGGAAAATGGAGGCTGTGATCGAGAAGGAGTGCAGCGCGCTCGGAGGGCTCTTCCAGACCACCATCAGTGACATGAAGGTAAGTAAGGCGACGTGAGGATGGGGGGGGGGCGAGATGCTCTCCTGTATGCGCATGGTGCTCCTTCTCTCCTTACACCCCCCCCCCACTATAGCCACCTGCATGGGCAGGATGGCTGGGCGTGGGCGGGAGGGGAATCTCCCTCGCCTCCCTCCCTTGGCGTGCAGATGGAGGCACCGCGCTTGTATTGACATCGGCTGCCTCTAGCCTTCACCGTGAGCTCGGGCGGGTTGGATTCCCCTGGCCGCCAGCAAATGGAGGCCAATGCCCACTTACCTGTTTCCCAGGCTCTCTTTGAACCGGGTCCTTTTAGCTAGACGGGGGCGAATGGTTGGCTTGGGTGCATTTGAGATTTCCCACCGTCTCTGGAGGATTCTTCTCATGCTTTAGCTAAAGAGCCTCCTTGGAGATTCAGTAATAATTGCTTACAATAATAATAAACACAACCCACATACCTGAGGCAAATTTTCTGCTACCAAACCTCCCTGAGAAGAAGAGTTGGCTTTTCTACCCCGCCTTTCTCACTCATTTATGGGGACTCTAAGCGGCTGACAAAGCTGCTCTATTCTCCCGACAACCCTGTGGGGCAGGGAGAGCTCAGAAAAGAGCTGGGGCTAGCCCAAGGTCACCCAGCTGGCTTCATGGGGGTGTGTGGCATTCCCAAATAAGAAGAAGAGTTGGCTTTTCTACCCTACTTTTCTCACCCATTGAAGGGGACTCAAAGTGGCTGACAAAGCTTTTCTGTTCTTCTCCCCACAACCCTGTGAGGTAGGTGGGGCAGGGAGAGCTCAGAAAAGAGCCGTGACTAGCCCAAGGTCACCCAGCTGGCTTCATGGGGGAGTGTGGTATTCCCAGATAAGAAGAAGAAGAGCTGGCTTTTCTACCCCACTTTTCTCACCCATTTAAGGGGACTCAAAGCGGCTGACAAACCTTCTGTTCTCCCCACAACAGAACACCCTGTGAGGAAGGTGGGGCTGTGAGAGCTGAGAAGATGGCTGTGACTAGCCCAGGGTCCCCCAGCTGGCTTCGTGGGGGAGGGCGGAATTGAATCCGGTGTTCCCAGATAAGAGCCCGACTCCTCAATCACTAGACCAAACCGGCTCCCTAACCACTAGACCAAATATTTGTTCTGTTGTTGCCTGTTCTCCTTTCTGCCCTACTGGAGTCTTACAGCCCCCACAGGAAGGTGCAAACTTGATAGTATCCAAATACCTATTTTGTGCATGGGAACATATGTGCCCTGACCCTGCCTGCCTTGTGATGCTGCTGGACTCCTTTTTTTTCAGTAGTGGGAAACGAAGACCCCCAGAAATCACATTTTTCCCAGGGCCACCTGATAATGTAGAAAATTGAGTTTAAATATGTGTCTTTGTTTGGTAAATGTACAGTTAGTTCATGGACTAGAGGGACTCGCCCAGTTGGATAAAATGGAACCTCCATGTGGAAAAGCAGCTGACGTCAAGATAGCTGGTGCTGGAGAGAAGGCAGGATGCAGGTGGGGGACACCTGGCCATTTCTCTATTAGGTCTTTTCTCCCCTGGGTCTTATTCTGGGATTTATTCTGGAATAGGAGTCTGCTGTTCACATGTTCAGACTACAGTAGGCTCTGCATGTGGGCCTACTCCAGAATATATCCTGGAATAAAGAGCATTGTGGAAAGTGTCCTACTGACTCCCAGACATGTCTGTAGTAAATAGGTTTTGGAATGAGAACAGGATCAGCCCCTATGTTGTTAAATAAGAATTGAATTCAGCTGGTTCTTGGCTGTAGCAGCTTTCTTGTACGTGAATCAAGCAACCTGTTTTTGCATTGTTTTTATCATGTTGGTTTTGATATGTTTGATTTTAGAGGTTGTTAGCTGCGCGGAGACCCTAGGGTACAGGGAGGGATATAAATAAATAAATCTTGCTAGCCTTTCTCTTTTTTCCTAAACTCAAGTTAGGTGGGAGATATTCACAGACTGAGATTGGAAAGTGGATTTAAAAAAAAACACCAGCCTGATAACCAGTTTAGCAGATCTGTCTCCCTACCTGTGTTTCTGTGCTGATGATGGAAAGCTTATGCTTGTGTTTTTATGTTTATTATTTGGGCTACTAGAGTGGTCTGTTCTCTGCCAACCATCTTGCTTTTTTGGAGGAAGTGGTATGCCCCTGGCCTACGGCAGCTGGGCAGTGTGTGTGAAAAAGAGGCTTTATTGTAGATGTGCATTATGCTTCCAGTCACAATAGAAAGAATGACTTTATTAAAAGGCATTGTGTTTTTTTCTATTCCACTTCTTGCAGGGATGTTTGTAACCCGGAGTCAGGCTTACAGGCATATTGCTCTTTTAATTACAATAGCTTCATATATAGTCAAGTTCAAAGTTCTCAGTGTCTGCTCAGCAGAGACCGTAGAGAAGTGATAACCAGCTCATTGGGCCTGTCCCAATCTTTGTCTTGCCTTTTGAATTTGTTTGTACTGCAGCTTCCACCATCATCCATTGCAAGTACATTTTCAGCAGTTTTTTTGAAGAGATTGTTGCGCTTGTCCCTAAAAATATTTTAATAGGAAAATTGTAAAGAGTACTCCCAATATTCTCCTCGCAGCTGCTGCTTCTGTGACCACACAGCCAAGCTGTTGAAGGTGGTCTGAAAGATTTTGCAAAATCTAGGCGAGATAAACAAAAGTGATAACTAGATAATTGGAATAGAGGTGTGTGTGAATATTTGTAGGCATTTGAAATCCGATCGAATTTGCCAAATTTTGACATTCAGACTCGAATTGAATGTCCTTAAATTCGAATGTAAACATTTGAATCCAATTTTGGATCAATCACTTCAAATTCTCCAGACGTTCATATGTGTATGACGCGTACTTGAAGATCCGCATCTTTCCCGCATCTGTACGCATTTGTACAGATCTGTACGGGATGAAAACAGGTTGCATGCAGGGTAACTACGGGATGCATACGGGTGTGTACAGATGCGTACAGTTATGTACAGATGTGGGGAAGATGCGTATGTGCAGATTCAAATAAAAAATTTGAACAACAGATTCAGATTTGGTAAATTTGAGTTGAATCTTGTTAAATTTGATTCAGTTTGGTTATAATATCAAAAAAAATTCATGCAATCTTTAGTTTGGACTACTCCATTCTTTGTGCTGCCTTCTGTATTTTTGGGGGGGACTATAACTCCCAGCATGCATTGCCAAGACATCTGATGAATGTGGTCTGAAACAGTTTGCTAGATTTATGAAATCAGGGTGAGAGAAACAGTTGTTCCGGTTTGATTGATTTGGTTGGATGTGATCCAACCAGAACGGCGCACGATGCGAGCTTTTCAGTGGGAAGTGGATCCCCTTGATTTCTGTGGGAAGTGAAAACCCATCCGGCCCATAGTGGCTGAGTAACACTGAATTCCTTAAGTAGGAACAGTTGTCAAAAGGCTGTTAGGGTGTACATTCTGCGGTATTAAAAGATGATTCATGACAGCAGGAAGGTTTTTAAAAAACGGTCTCTGCTTGGGTTTCAAACTTTTTTTTTATGAATCTAACTATTTCAGCTTAGTTGTGTGATGACAGAAGTGGCCGTCAGGAGAATATTGGAGTATTCTTTACTGTTTTTCGGTAAAAATATGTTTAGGGACAGCCACAGCAGTACATGTGAGCTAGGTTGGTCTAGTGGCTAGGGAGCTGGACTCTTACCTGGAAAAAAATACCGGGTTTGATTCCACCCTCCCCCCATGAAGCCAGCTGGGTGACCTTGGGCTAGTCACAGCTTTCTTCTGAGCTCTCACAGCCCCATCTACCTCACAGGGTTGTGGGGAGAAGCACAGAAGGTTTGTCAGCCGCTTTGAGTCCCCTTAAATGGAAGAGAAAAGCAGGGTAGAAAAGCCAGCTCTTCTTCTTCAAAAAAGTCCTGAAAATGTAGTAAGAAAAAATAGCATAATATTTAAAATCCAGCTGACCGTGATATTATGAATTATCTCCACTGGGTGTTTAGGATACTGCACTGTGGGTTTTGATAGCACGTGCTTTCTCTCTTCTACCCTCTTTCTCAGAAATTTGTTAGGAAGGAAGGAAAAGTTGGTTCCCTGGGAATCAAAGGTTGAAAGTTGGATGTTTAGCTGGTTTTTGAACTACAGAGAAAGGTTGATGAAAGAGGAATTCATTTCAGTCCAATTTGCATAGGCTGGAGTTTGTTCATTCGTTTCCTTCCCTTCCCCCCTCCTCCCCCCAAAAAAATCTAATGCTTTTTTTAAAAAAAATTTCCATCTGTGCAGATCTCTGGAAATACTAAAAGTGCAGCTTGTTTAGATGTGGGTGTGAGGAGCATTTTGCATTTTGTCTTTCATAACAGAGTCTTTGTGATGTGATTGGGGTTCATGCAAGCGTCTTGGGAGAGGAAGGATCCAGGATAAAACCCTGCAATCTTTTTCATTAAGTCCACTTCAGCAGTGGGAACGTTTTAGCAGATGTCATCTTCCGCCAGATGGAATGTTGCTGTGAATCATATAAAGTGGAGGATATGGGGGAGAGGGTGTGGGGACCTTATTCTTCGCTTCCCTCCTGCAGAAAGCAAACCAGATCTGCTACCTGCTGATGAAATCCTGAAGGCCACCCCACCCACCCCCTGGCCACACATCTGTTCTGAGGTACGGATGGAACTGTTAGATTTTGAGGAAGATTTCAGCCTCTGCTTCCACCATTGTGGTGATTGAAACAGATCTCCCTTGTACACGTGAAACAACATGCAGCAGGGTAGTTTGTGGAGTTGGCCGCGATCCCAGAACCTTGCAGCGACTTCCTCCAGGTTGGAGAGACAAGACAGGCAGGATGACTCTAAAGGCCATTTACAGGGAATCAAGAGCAGGTTTTGTCTTTGTCTTTTGCTTGAGGTGCCTAGAAGCAATTGGTGGGCCACTGTGAGAGACAGAATGCTGGGCCAGATGGGCTGTGACCTTATCCAGTGGAGCTTCTCTTACGTTCTTCTAGACCAGCGGTTCTCAACCTTCCTAATGCCGCGACCCCTTAATGGAGTTCCTCATGTTGTGGTGACCCCCAACCATGGGGGTGGAACAGCTGGGAGATGGGAGGGAAGGGCAGCGGGAGGCTCGTTGCGACTCCTCTGAAAGGGTAATTCGACCCCCAAAGGGGTCCGGACCCCCAGGTTGAGAACCACTGTTCTAGACCCATTCACATTCATGGAGGATAGGTGCATGAAGAGCTACAAGAATGGATGCCCAGGTACTTTCTTCAGGTTTGAGAGACAGGCAGGATGCCTCTAAAGGCCATCTGCTGGGGTTCGAAAAGAGGTGAAGGATTTGCTCTTCTGCTTGAGATGCCCAGAAGCATTGGGCCACTATGTGAGACAAGATCCTGGACTAGATGGGATGTGGCTTGATCCAGCAGGTTTTCCCTTATGTCCCAGAGGGAGAAAGTGGTTGAGGCTGTCAGTAGCAACACAAAACAGAATCCTGTGATCCATTCAGAGTTTACAGATTTGCTTTGGCATAAGGGTTGAGTGCGAGGTAGTACCCAGTTTAGCGGAACAAAATCCTCAGAGGAAAAAGCACAGCCTATCTGCTCTGAAGCCATGATGCACCATCTGGACTTTAGTAGCCCCCCTACAGCTTTCTCAGAGAAACCTGCGATACTTCCATGGCATGTATGGTGAGGTGCGCGTCACGTGGGATGGGGCAGCCAATGGGAGCTGAGCTGCAGGCTCGGCTCTCGTTCTCTGTTCTCGCCATCCTGTCTGGACTGGTGGGAACATTCAGATTTGATTGATATTGCGGAGCGAGTGCTCATTGTTCCGCAGTAGGTAAATTCAAAGTAGCAGTGGCATAACGTACCGCCGTTACGCAGTATCAGGCGTCAGGTGTGATGCCCACACCCGGACTGCACATCAGAATGCGCAGTATTTGTAAACCCCTGGAGTCGCTGTTCTCCAACCTGATACCCTCCAACTAGGGTGATGAGTGTAAATTTTGTATGCTTTTCACTTTCGTAAGCTGTGGTGAGCAGGCTTTGCAGTGAAGAAGACATTCTTATATTAAATCACGAAGGAGCCCATAACGTCCAGAGAACAGCAGCTTCGAGTTTTCGTTGTTTGTCAAGCTTGTATTTGTTTTCCGCAAACTAGATGCCCTTAGTCTCCCCTCCCCATTCACTGCTATTAATCATTGGCTACATTTGCTGAGCACATAGAAAGTCTGCAAGTTTCCATGCTTGCTTAAATCCTGTTGAACTCTGTGGAATGCAGTTGGGAGTAAATTGACAGAGGTCCTAACTAATTTGCACCTGATCTGGCTTTTCTGACAGCAGCATTTTCCCCTGGAAATATAAGTGGTGTAACCAAGGCTGAAATCCTATTCACATACGTAGGTTGCTGCTGTTGTTAAGTACCCATGGAGAGTCAGGACTGACAAACGGAAGTATTTTTTCACCCAGAGGGTTTTCAGTCTATGGAATTCACTATCAGAAGAGGTGATGACAGCAACCAGATGGATGCCTAGGTGCTGCCTCCAGGTTGGAGAGTCAGGCAGGATGCCTCTAAAGGCCATTTGCAGGGAGTTAAGAGAAAGTGAAGGTTTTGCCTTTCTCTGTTGCTTGGAATGCCCAAAAGCACATGGGCTGTGGCCTGATCCAGCAGGGTTCACCTTCTGTTAGGGCAGATTCTTGATAACGATTCCCCTTTTTCCACATGGACTCCAAGTTCTGGATCTTTAAATCCGGATCTTTGTGATGGGGTCCTGGAGATCTGAAGATCTGGATCTCAAGGAAGACCCCTTTCGTCCCCACAGGCCTGCTAGCCCCCAATTGGAATGAGTGCTGAGCATGGCGCAGTGGGGATGCCGATTTCCGGTTTCGTTTCACAGGCACTGGAAGAGGGTGGGGTGAAGAGGCAGGCTTCATAGCCGCTTATGCACCAGCAGGGTGGTACCAGCAGATCTGAAGACTCCATTGTGGACACTTTTAATGAGGTCCACAGGAAATCCAGATTTAAGGGCCTGAAGGACCCATTAAATCCAGATTTCCCCTGCCCTTGTGGGGACAGGGCCTTGTGGATGGGGCCTTCAATGGGGACAGGGCCTTCCTGATTGGTACCAATCAGGTACCAATTGGGTTCCTAATGGGGTCTTAGAAGGGTTCTAAGCCCTGGTGGGAAAAGGCCCCTTATAACAACATCCATAGTTTTCTTGAAGGGTATAGACGGCATTCACACGCTGCAAAAAACGTGCCTCAGAAACATCTTAGGGGTGACAGAAGGTGTAGCAACGTGTGCCCATGTCCTTGGCTTTTTAGGAAGACTTGTAGTCCTCCATTATCAGGAACCTCAGGCAAGTACACAGTACCCGCCTGAAAGTGGCTAGAGTAGTGGTGTGTCAAATTGCAGTTTGTAAGACGTTTGCTTCTTATGAACTGCTGAGAAAGGCCCAGGACTGTCATTGTCTCACCAGGCAACCCTGGGCTCTCCTTTGCACGTGGAGAGACAGCCATCTTGGCAGGCATGCTTTGGGCAAAAAGCATATTTTTAGTGGCGCTCCCCATTGGTGCCAAGAAGAGCCTGGGGTTTTTTGAGGCATGTTTGATAGTATTCAACCTGTCACAGTAGTTTGGCAAATGCCAAGACTGGAGCTCTGGAGGACTGTGCAGCTAGAAATAACAATCCAGCTCAGCAAGTGTGTACAGTTGCACATGAAGAGAAAAGGAAGGAGGCCACAGCGACCAGAGGGTGCTATTGAAGTTGCCCTGGCCTTTGAAGGGGGCAGATGGTTTAGCCGAAGCTTGGTTTGGAATCTTTCCGAACAAAACAAAACCCTGTTTTGCACACCTCTATTCTGGTGTATCAACATAGTACACATTCTAAATATAATTCCTAGCAATGGTTGCGTACGTATATATAGCAATGTTTGCGATGTATTCTGCGAGAAAAACAATGTTTGTTGGATTTTTAAGAAAGGTAAGTCATGTAAGTTACAGTTGGACCCCTGTACCCGCTGGGGATATGTTCTGGCTCCTACCATGGTTACCTGAAACTCTGGATAATCATGAACAAGCCTTCTGGTTCTGTGGTTGTGCAACCCCAGAACCAGAAGTGCTTTTCTGGCCTCCAGAAGTCCTGTTTCAGCCACTAGAGAGCACTGGAATAAGCATGGGACGCCTTCCACCCACCTCCCACGCACCCCCTTACATTTTGGGACAGGTTTCGGTGGCATCATGCGCCTATCCCAACACATTATGGAGGCCAAAACAGGCCTTCTGGAGGCTGAAATAGGCCTTTTTGTTCTGGGTGCTTTTCCCTTATGGTGCCTGCGGGGTTTTGGCGGGGGGGGGGGGGCTGATCCAGTAACCATGGTTAACTGAAACCGTGGTTACCGAATCGATGGATACGGGGGTCCGACTGTAGTTGTCTTCATTTGGGGGAGTAGCAGAATTATGAGTCATGAGCCAAAGTCTCTACTCTTTCAAGTAGTTTCTTTTCTCCTGTAATAGGCTACCAGGACAGCCTAAAAAGGTGGAACTCTGTTGAATCCTGGCACCTTGGAGAGAAATTCTGATCAGTAGGCTGGAAGCTAAAGATGTTGTAGGATTACCAGTCATGGAGGTTGGCTGTGGGTGTGTCTTTGACTTCTGGTTTAGCTGCAAGTACAGATGCGGAGAACTCCTATTGAATGGCTTGTCCTTGTGCCTGATAGTTGGCCATCTGTTCACCCAACACCTGTTTGGTTGTTGAGAAATAATGGGCAACGTTTCTTTATGCAGTTGAGGTAGCCCCGTACTCTAGCTGACCATGTGTTAGGTCTGAACAGGTTGTAGCGGCCATTTGTTGCAAAAGCATGTTAACTTGCTGCATTGAGTATCTTGTGATACTAAGAACTGACATTATTATCCTGCCGCTCCAAGTCAAAACACAGATTTGCTTACCCCAAGCAGCTTTCCATGTTTTCCCAGATGCTGGCCTCTACCAGCTGTCCAAATTCTTGGTCTCAAAAGTAATGAGATCACATTTGCAGGCACAAGGGCTGGAGAAGTTCTGGATTCTTCTCCTCCACCCCAATAGCAACACTTGTTATGCTATGTACAGTTGTGGTTGTTTTCTTTAAAGTATCACCTGTTGCAAGGGAACACAAGCAGAAGACAGTGTGGTTGCATGGCCGTGGATTTCTGACCTTAGCTGATCTCAAACAAGCTAAGGGAGAGTTGGATCTGGTTAGTATTTGAATAGGAGACCACCAGGAGATCACCAAGTTAAACTGGGAAGTGACAAAACAATAACCTTGAAGAAGGATTTGGAAATCTTCCTTCTGTATTGTTGACAAGAAATGTCTGTGTTGCTCCCAGTTATTGAATTCATCCTGATATTGTCTTTTTACTACAGACGTGCACAAATGTTTTTTTGACATTCTAATCGAATTGAATACCCGAATATCCGATTCAATTTGAATCTTTTAAATTCGAATTTAACAAGATTTGATCCGAATTTACCGAATTAGAATCTGTTTGAATTTTTTATTCGAATGTCCACATAACGAGTGTTGACAACATTTGTATGTGCACGTATGCATCTTCCTCACATCCATACGCATCCATACATGTCCTTATGCATCCCGTAGTTATCCCGTATGGAACCCGTTTTCATCCCATAGAGATCTCTACAAATGCGTACGGATGCGGGAAAGTTGCGGATCTTCAAGTATGCATCATCATGTACTAACCCGTACACATACAAATGTCCAGATAATTTGAACGAATAGATTCAAAATTTGATTCTAGTGTTTACATTTGAGTTTTGGGACATTCTGTTTGAGTTTGAATGTCGAAATTCGGCACATTCGATCGGATTTTGAATGTCTATGAATATTCGTGCACGTCTCTTGTCTTTACAATTCTGTGACCTTAGGGCTTCTGTTTGTTGACTTCTTGGGGATGGTGAACTATGGTGGTAGACCAGTGGTTCTCAACCTGGGGGCCGGGACCCCTTTGGGGGTCGAACTACCCTTTCAGAGGGGTCGCGACGAGTCGCCCGCCGCCCTTCCCTCCCACCTCCCAGCTGCTCCACCCCCGTGGTTGGGGGTCTCCACGACATGAGGAACTCCATTAAGGGGTCACGGCATTAGGAAGGTTGAGAACCACTGGTGCTAGACTAAGGGTGTCATCAAAGTATGCTATTTTGGAAACTGAAACAGTGGTTACCGGGTCAGTGGATACAGCATCCGACTATAACTTCATATCGTTTAAGAGCCATTTTCTAGACCGACAGGAGCTCCTGGAAATTATAACTAAGCATTGCTTGGAGGGCTATGGTTCAGCCACTCCATAAGAACATAAGAGGAGTCCTGCTGGATCAGGCCACAGCCCATCTAGTCCAGCATTCTGTTGCACGCAGTGGCCCGCCAATTGCCCATGGGCATCTCGAGCAGGGCAAACCCCCAAATTTATAGGTTTTACGAAGAGGCATTATCACAACTTGTAGTAGCTTCAAATTCTGAGAAACCACTCCTTTCATCCCCATTTGGGCGTCAGACCGGCCCACGAACCATCATGGTTGCCCAGCACTGATGGTGGAAGATGTGCCCATTGGAACAGCTGAGATGACAAGAAAAAATCTACTGTTCAGATCTTAGCTGCTAAGTGGAGACTTATGGGTAGCCTGGGGCTAGATATCTTCTGTAAGCCTTAAAGGCCTCCAACTGCAATTTGATGACCTCTGTATAATTGTTAGCAAGGATTATCATGATAATATACATGAACAGCTTTGATCACTTAGCAGAGAGAGCAGCAGAAATATTAAGAACGCACTCATGTTCACATTTAGCTTGGGAATAAGCCACAGCTGAACAAAGTGATACAGTGAATAAATATGTTTAAAATCATGTTGTAGTAATTATTTTATTATCTGGAGTCAGCTCCTTGTGGTCTCCCTCATCCCCTGTGACTTTAGAACCTAATCCAGGATTCTTTCATTTTTCTTTGCATTATGGTAGGATACGTTTTGTGTGTCTGGGTTTGACCAGGCTATATAACTGTGCAATGTGTGTGTCTTGCACACTGGTTTATCTGATAAATGTATTTTAGGTTTTTCTTGTTGTGGTCTGCCCAAGGACCCTTGGGTGGGATATAGATTCTTTGAAAAATAAACATGTTTTTCTTAGGATCCAAATATTTGTGTATTTATCATCACTGAGGATTCTTCCTTTCTACAGGATTCTTGCTAGCACTTTGTGTTAAGCCAAAATACAGTTGATTGTTCACTTGCTTGTTTGCAGTAAAGCGCAACCACCTGGTCTTCCTGAAGCTGCAGTTCCTTTGCCATTAGAAGCAGCTGTTTCTTCTTTGGAGAAGGGGAGGTGGAGGAAAAAACATTATCTTCTGATCTTGAGTGATGATCTTGGAAACAATCAACCAAACAGCTGGCAGTGCATTGGGGTTTCTTGAAACCTGTGGTATACTGGTGTAAATGGGTAGCTATTTTTAGATTTTAAAGCAGTTTTCTGTGACCAGGGAGACAAGGTCTCTTATTGGGAGCAGATATCTTTCAGAAGAGGGTTCCTTGCCTTACGTCATTTTTACTGCTGGTTTAGTTGAACAGGTATGCTGCCTCCTTTGATCATTAATGATACTAATGTGATCTCTATGGAATCGCATCCCAACCTGGGGAACAGGGCCCCCGAAGGGATGAACCAGGACTTACTAGGGGTATGTGAAAAATAATTGAATAATGGTGAGAAAAGGCAGTAAGAGAGTATTGGAAGAATATACAATTGAAAATGAAATTCTTTATAGGACAGCCCTCCTGGTTAGCCAGTTTGGTCTTGTGGTTAGAGTGCTGGACTCGTTTGATTCTGCACTCCTCCATGAAGCCAGCTGGGTGACCTTGGGCTAGTCACAGCTCTCTTTCAGAGCTCTCACAGCCCCACCTACTTCACAGGCTGTCTGTTGTGGGGAGAAGAATAGAAGGTTTGTCAGAAGCTTTGAGTCCCCTTAAAGATGAGAAAAGCTGGGTATAAAAGCCAACTCTCCTCCTCCACACTTAAATTTAAGTGCAGCAGAAGAATTATTAAAACACCTGCTTCTTTTGCCCTAAGTATCTGTAGTAGAAGAAAAGGAACACTCTTCAAAATGGACTCTTGAAAGCTTGAATGTTTGTTCTGGTGTGCTCCAGCTAGTGGTCTTTCTGGTCTTGGCCTTATCCTGGAGTACATCTTGGAATAGGGGCCTGATGTCTGCATGCTAGTGCAGACTATAGCAGGCCCCAGGTGAGGCCCACCATAGTCTATACTACTATGTGGACAACAGACCCCTATCCCAAGATATATTCCAGAATAAGGCCAAGTGCAGAAAGGGTCCACTACTCAGAATTCTTTACTGTCTTCAGTCTCAACAAAAATACATGATTTACATTGTAATCTGCAAAAGAAAAGGGGAGGGAGGCGCAAATGTTGCTTTGTTGGTATCTAGAGGTGATTTTCAGTCATCACAGGTGACCTGACACGTGAATAGCTACAAGGGCCGCTTCCAAGTATTTGACCCCATGCCTTGCCAGACCTTGATCTGTCCTGCTGAGGCTCAACCTTCTGTCATTTCTCTTGTTATTACACTCTCAGCACTCCCTGTAGCTGATTGTGTCTGTTGGCACCGGGCTGCAAACCGCCTTTGTGTTTGTATGATGAAGCAGCTTTATGAGCCAGCTTCACCTGGCTGGCTGTGCTCTCACGAATTTCCTCCAGGTTGCTGCATGTGTCCTCGCTTATATAAATGAGAATGATGGGTGGACTCCTATTTGTAGAGGCTTTCTTTGTGGCACCTGTATTCTCATGACTAATTTCAATCAAAATTGGCAAACAAGAGTCTGGCTCTGATGTAACCAGTGTGAAAGGTTGGTAGAATGGCGCCTTGTCTCCTGTCTTAGTTTTGGGAGTGGCCGTAGCTCTGATGGGGCTTTTCAGAGAGGCAGGGGACTCTCCTCCTTGACATGACAACATGGGACACATAGGATCTCCTCGGAAGAAAGCAGTGGAGACCCACTTCCATATAGCTAGCAAGAAGGCTCTGTGGCTTTGCCGCTGAGACACCATTAGCTCAGTTCTGAATTGAGGGGATTTAGAACTTGCATCATCTTCTCGCTCTATGTGGTCTTACTTGAGTGAAAATGCAGACCATGCTGCAAATCCCATTTGCTGGGATTCAAGAACAGGAGAAGGTTTGTCCTTGCCTCTGTTTGAGATGCCCATGAGCATTTGGCGGGCCACTGTGTGCAACAGGATGCTGGACTAGATGGGCTGTGGCCTGATCCAGCAGGGCCTCTCTTATGTTCTCTTAATTCCCTGTCTCCAGAGAATTTAGGAATGCAGGACTTGGAAGCCTCATCTGGCCAGCCTATTGCTAGGTCTTCTGTAGGTAGTGCTTCTCAGGGAACTTCTCAGATTTAAACCAGGGAGATAGTCTTTTTGTACAGGGTGGGGTCCTCAAAGCATATAGTTGGCTTTACTCAGCTTATGCTTAACATGCTTAACACACTGATTGGATTTCCCCCTTCAGTGCATTCTTCCTGTACCACTCCATCAAAGATACAATCTATAGAACCTCTAGCTGCTGGCTTCCAGGTGATAACATCAGGTCCTGACTTGCTTAACCCAGCTGATGATAGAAACACTTCATCACCATTGCAAAATTATGAAGTAGGACTGCACCCTTTGGTGTAGTGGTTAAGGAGCCGGACTCTTATCTGGGAATACCGGGTTTGATTCCTCACTCCCCTGTGAAAGCCGGCTGGGTGGCCTTGGGCTAGTCACAGCTCTCCTCTGAGCTCTCACAGCCCCACCTACCTCACAGGGTGTCTGTTGTGGGGAGAAGAACAGAAAGCTTTGTCAGTCGCTTTGAGCCCTCTTAAATGGGTCGGAAAAGTGGGGTAGAAAAGCTAGCTCTTCTTATTCTTCTATACTCTAGGCCAAAGAATGCCCCCCTCAAGAGTTGGCTCAAAAGTCAGAGGCAGCAGGAACAGTTGGAGGCTTGTCTAGCCCATCTGAGTTAACTCTGTTGTGGCCCAGTCCCCAGGGCGGCCATGAGTAGCTGAGTCTCCTACTACAAAGTTGTGAGGGATGGTACTATGTTTGCTAGCATACTGGATTTGAGGAGACATGGCAGAGCTCCTACTTCTGTGGTAGATTCCAGGGTGTGACCACTTTGAATTCTGCTCTTCTCCCTGGCAACTCACTTGTAGTTCCATAGGGATCGTTTTTATCCCACGTGCTTTTTAATAGTTACATGAGACTGCTGGGAGATTTGGAATTGGCTGCCACTAGTGTGCTGATGACAACCAGTTCTCCCTTGCTAGCCCGTCGCAGGCAGGTGAGGCGGTTTGGATCCTAAGCAGTTACCTGAAGGCAGCGATGAGGCCCAATAGATTGAGACTGAAATCAGACATGACGGAGATCATCTGTGTCCCAGGTTCTCATGTCAAGGAGGTGGATCCACATCTGTTGCTAGATGTGGTCGATAACCCTGGGAAGATCACAGATGTGCTATCGGACTCCCTTTTTTAATTTGAGAGTCATGTGGCCACGACAGCGCAGGGTGTTTATCCCAACTCAGACTAATTAGACAATTGAATCTTTTCCTTGACGGAGACTCAATGGCCACAGTAATCTATGCCCTTGTGTTCCCAAGATTAGATTACTGCGGTGCCTTTGAAGGTGGTCTGGAAATTGGAGCCAATTCAGAATGCTGCAACTAGGCTGCTGACCGGGGAGTCTGGATATGCTCACGTCGCTCTGGTTCTTAGAGATCTATGCTGGTTGCTGGTTAATTTCTTGGCCCAATTCAAAGTGTTGTATTGATATTTAAAATCCTAAACAACTTGGGTCACAGGTATCTGACTGACTGCCTTCTCCTGCATAGTCCTGCCCTGTAATTAAGGTTTTTTGGGGAAGCCCTGCTAGTGGTTCTTCCACCTCATGAAATTCATGGAGTTGCCATTTAGAGTCTTTTCAGTGTTGGCCCCCAGGCTCTGTGACAGTCCTCTCAAGCAATGGATAGCTACAGGGTTTGGAGTTTCTTTTGCTATTTTGTGGGATTCAGCTCCTTTAAATTTCTGTCTTGTCTGTCAGTAGTTAAGTTTTTTAATGTTTTTATGTTCTGTATATTTGTATCACCTTTATGATTTTGTTTTTACCTTATGTATTATTTTGTTGTGTGGTTCACCAGATCAAGATGTAGTTCTGTGGTGTAAAAATTCTAATACACCCTAAACTTTCTGTCTAGACTGACATATGAATTATTTTAACCTGATACAAGTCTGTGCTGTAAACTATCCATTCTTCTCAGTGTTGCATGCAAAGCGGTTGTCACGACAGGCTCGCATCCTGACCTCTGCCACATGTGCGCCGAGTGATCATTGTGCCTTTAAGCACATGGACAGACTCTTTCCTTCCACCCTATTCCGGCGCTGTAGTGTGAGGAAATGCAGAACCTTGATTCAAAATTTTGGGCTGGCTTTGTTTCCGTTTATAGATCGGGAGTTTGAGAGGGTGGGAGCAGCTTCCTACGAGCACTGTGAATGGAAGCAGAAAAGCTTTTGTGTTTGCTACAGATTTTACAGAGCTGGAGTAGAAAAATGGCTTCCTGCTACTGCAGTTTGTAATCTGAAGCTGTTTCCTCTCCCTGTTTGCTGTACACGTAGGCAGCCTCCTGCCTCGATTAGTAATGCCAGCACTTGCCGGTTGCAGCTTTATTTCCAGTTGGTGCTTGCACATAAAAGCCTTCTTTTTTGAATCAGATAAGGCCAGAGATAAAAAAAATGGAGTGAGTTTTATAACTCATTCATTAGCGATAATGTGCAAGGCCTTGGTAGGCTGTTAGACCCGGAAAGTGGGATGAGAACAGCCATGTGTGTTGCCTCTGCTTCTGGGCTGTGAAATTTCCATTGATGGTTTTTGCCTGGTTTGTAGAAGCAAACAAACCCTGGTAATCAACACATGGCAGCGATATGTTTCTATTTTAGCAGAAGTAAGATGGAGAGACGTTACCATGTAGGTTGTGAGGTTGTGATGAGCAAATGACGTGGGCCCTTTCTGCACTGGGCCTTATTCTAGATTATATCCTGGAATAGGGACTTGCCATTTGCATGCTAGTGCAGACTGCAACAGACTCTGGGCATGGCCTGTCATAATCTGCATGAGCATGTGGGTGACAGGTCGCTACTCTGGGACATAATCCGGAATAAGGCCCAATGCAGAAAGGGCCATGTTTTGATCCACAGCAGCCTTCATAAATCTTAGGACTTTGTGGTGTTTTATGTAGATATCATCCACAAGCCTCTAGAAAGTTCTCAAAACAGCTTACAAAGTGCCCCCAGGCTTTAAAAATCTAAAAGATGCAACACGAGGGACGAAGTTCTGATGTTGAAGGCCACATGGGCGGCGAAGACTGTTCCAGAAGGGGTAGACCGTGGCAGAGACTGGCACCTGTTCCTTTTTTCTAATTGGAGGGACTGTGGGACTTTCCCATCTGCCCTAACACAGATGAGCAACGCCGTACGCCTTCCTCAGCTGCCATCTGAGCAACCCTTCTGTCAGCTGTGGAAGAGGGAATGGGATGGCTGGGCCCTCTCAGCCCCCCTTCTACACAGTTCCACCTAGAGATGTGCACAAACTCTAAAATTGTGTTTTGGTTTGGTTCAGATCCATCTGAACTCCTTGGTGTTTGGTTCAAATTTCAACTGGATCAAACACACTCAACCCGATTTGAGTTGGAACCTTAAACAGTTTTGAACCTGTTTGCTTTTTATTTAAAATAAACTAAAAATCAGTGGGAAAGGGCCCTCTTTAAAGGGCAGTTGTGGCTCAACATGAACCAGTTCATCTTGAATTGGGTGGCTCAACCCAGTTGAAGGAACGCCCCCTGGTTCATTTTGATTCAAACCAGCCTCTTTCAATAGGGGTGACAATGGTTTGGTTCAATTCAAACTGGGTTGATCCTGCTATTGGTTTAACACATCTATGTTTCCACCCTCTCTTCCATCCCCCATTTCTTCTTTAATCCAATTTTTAGGCCTTTTACTCACTTGCAATTGGGTTCCACTGATCTGGATTACTTGGAAGCATATGCTAGATCAGAGCTGTCTGCATTTGCAGCGATGATCTGGTGCAAACTTTGCAGCCATCCCCACACACACTTCTGAAGTTCATGAACGACAGGTTCTATCCTCAGGGCCAGCAGGGTGGTAGTTTCTGATCATGGAGGCATGCCATCTGCACGCCTCCTGTGGTCCAGCCCTCGTCCTGGATGCAGACCTGATTAAATGGGTCTACAGCAGATCTGGATTAAGGCTTTTAATCCAGATCTGGGTCAATCCAGTACAGTTGCCAACGAAACCTGTAGTTTGCTGAACCCCAGCTCCCTGCATTCAATTCGCCTGCAGCCAAGCACTCCTGTTTTCAGTTGTAAATCAAGAGTGGAAGAACTTGTTTCGCACTGCATTTGGTAACCTGCGGTGGGAATTGCTAACTAGGCACTGTATAAAATAAATTAAGTATGCAACCGGTTGAAGCCTTTTGCACCCTGGTATCAACAGTGTTGCAGGTGCTGCGGAAAGAGTTTGCAGTGCTGTAGTTTGGCTGGGAGATTTGTGCAGTGCTGCATGAAAATACTACCAATTGAACCAGTGTTTGAGAATGAAATGCCTGTGTAATTGCGTACAGGATGCCAGCTAATGCATAACATGTGGTATGATGTTCTTCAGCTCATATCCCTCAATTTATTGCCTTGGATGGGGGTGTGGGAGGAGACTGCAGTTAAACCAGCAGTTGTAAAATAGATGCTCTGCGCATTGAACATTTGGTATCTGTTTTGTACAACTTGTTCACCACAGATGACGAGTGTGTACTGAAAATGGCTGTGTGTCTGACCACTTGGAAAGATTTGGTCCATCGGTTCATCAGAATAGTTGAGTAGAGAAAACAAAGAGTTAATTTTGTGTGATTTAACCATAATTCTGCACCAATGTAGCCAGGAGCAAGTTGCGTTAATTAGAAAGGATTACTTCTGAGCAGAGTAGATGTCGTGGTATTGGTGCCATTGAGTTGAACTTGATTCCTGTAGGTTTGCCAGTAGCCTGTTTTCCCAACCAGCAGCAGTTGCTCTTTGTATGAGACAGTTTTATTTTTTTATTTATTTACATTTATATCCCACCCTATACCCTAGGGTCTCAGGGCGGGTAACAGCATATTTAAAAGACAAAAATATTTGAAATAAAACCATATATATATAAAACAGTATAAGACAATAATATGTGCAGTAGGGGAAAACTGTGCCACATTTAGCCAAAGGCCAGAGCAAAGAGGTGTGTCTTCACCCCCCTCCTGAACGTATACCTCGAGGGGGAGGCTATTCCACAGCCTGGGGGCCATTACTGAGAAGGCCCTCTCTCGAGTGCCCACCAGTCTTACTATAGAAGGTGGTGGAACGAGAAGGGCCTCCCCCCCAGATCGTAGGGCACGGGCAGGTTGGTATGGGAGGAGGCGTTCCTTCAGATATTTGGTGCCCAAGTCATTTAGGGCCTTATATGTTAAAGTTAACACCTTGAATTGGGCTCTGTAATGAATCGGCAGCCAGTGCAGCTCTTTTAAGACCGGAGTGATGTATTTGGATATTTGTTTCACACAAATGAATTGCAAGCAGATGGCTTTGGCCCAAAATATCTAAGGGAATATCTTCTCCCATATTGACTTGTCTATACCTTAAGATCTGTGGGGAAATCCCACTTGTTTATACCACCCACCCTCAGTAGCAAAAGGGGTCGGCACCCGGGATGAATATCTTTTCAGTGGTGGCCCCCTGGCAAGAAAATTCATAGGGCAGTTCAGAGTGGATTCGTCTCCCCCCTGAGGTGTGCTAGGCACCTTTGCTTTACATCTTTAGGAGAGCAGTGAAGATGCATCTATTTACCCTGGCCTTTGGCTAAGGAAGGAATTCCCTCCGCTTTCAGGCACTGTTATTAATATGTTCATTTTACATTTAGGTTGGCTTGCCTCATGAACTGCCCTATGAATTTTCTTGCCAGGCACGTGCTGTGCTGGGGAGTGAAGGAAAGGCTGAGCAGAACTTGTTCAACACGATTTGGATAACTGGAATTGGCCGTACAGCTGAACCAGAAAGACAGAGGCGTGGTGCAATGCGAGGGTAGATTGCACCTAGCTTTCCCTCTGCTCTCAAATACAGCCCATAACTCTTCTCTTAGGGATTATGCCTCACTTGTTGAAGAGCAGGATGGCAGTACTGCCATTGGTTTTGCTAAAAATGATACCACAATGAAGTGGATAGAGTATGTTAACTCTACTTCTTTGTAATCCATTGACTATGGCCCATTCTACACTAAGTTTTATTCCTGATTCTATCTTGGAATAGGGAGACTGGCAGACCCTGGGCACATAGCATCCTATGATCATAGCCTATCATCTTATTTCTGAAACTTTCTAGCCTATTGAAATTCATCGCGTCAGTAGCGTCCACTAGATTTTCTCTTCACTTTCTGCTTGGGATTCATTTGTGTGAAGCAAAGCATGAATATGGATTTGCCCCTTTATTGCCATTTTCCTTCTGGCTTGCTAGGCCTGTGGCATGTGTGCTGTGGGCCTGTAGTTCATTTCAAGTTAAACAGTTGCTTATTTCAGGCCTTGAGGTGAGGATAAGGGCCAAGTTTGTTCAGTTTGCATTGGCTCTTTCGAAAAAGGGAAATGTAAATTACTCTCTGAACTGCCCATCCAAAATGGAGAAAGAGGGTGCAGTGTTTTGCAAGGGTTTGGGTAGTTCAGGGGTTGTATCTCTTTCTGCAGGACAAGAGGCAAATGCAGTAAAGTTTGTTCTTTGTAGCTATGCGCTTCTGCCTTGCCAAGTGGCTTCTTCCCTTACTGATTGACTAAAACATTTATGCAACAGATGTCACTCTGGGTCAGTCCGCCATTTTGTTGGCTGCTGTAGCAGTGCATATTCTGACGTCTCACAGCGTTCAAGGTTCATTTGATTTTGAATTCTATTAGCAGGTCGGTGAGCTGTGCTGGTCTAGTGGTTAAGGAGCCAGACTCTTATCTGGGAATACTAGGTTCGATTCCATCCTCCCCCATGAAGCCAGCTGGGTGACCTTGGGCTAGTCACAGCTCTCTTCTTGGTGTCTGGTGTGGGGAGAATAAGAGAAAGCTTTCTCAGCTGCTTTGAGTGGGTGAGAAAAGCGGGGTAGAAAAGCCAGCTCTTCTTCGTGGAATATCGCTATTTTGGGGAAAAGAATTCAAAACCTGGGTTTCTCGAAAATAGCAATATTGCTTGCCTTGTCTAGCACTCCCTGGCTTTTTTTTCTTCAGGAAAATGCCTGCTGCACACATGCAGGGGTGAAAACAGGCCAAAATACCCACTGTGCGAAGTGTGGGGTCAGGCATTTATGTACTTCTGGGTTTTTCATCACTGGGAGAAAGTGCCAGGCAAACTGGTTTCCCTCAACAGTCTAGCAGGGTTATTAAGAGGCAATTGCAAAATTTAAACAAGATTCTGTATTTTTGCAGCCATTGTGGGGAGGCAGGCCTAGCCATCTCAAGAATTAAGGCCCATCTTTCGCCTTTACATATGTGCCAACTGCTGACTTGATTGTAAGAGTAAGATGTAGGGTAACTTGTTTGACATTACCTTGGAAAGACTGCTAAACAGACTGCCTTCTCAATTTACAAAGGAACGTGAATACACTTATCTACATGTAACATCCCTCCCTCCCTCCCTCCCTGTCGGTCTGTCAGTGGGTGGTTTTCCACTGTCACTAGAAGTACCCATTAATGGGTACAAAAATGCCATTATGTACCCATTAATGGGTACTTAATGGGTACTTCTAGTGGAAAAACACCCAGTCTGTCTGTCTCAGGGCCGGTTACAAGTTTTAAAACAACATTAAAACAATGATATCCATAAAAAGACTTTAAAAATTCAGCACATTTAAGAATGTATACTGATATCTATATTTGGGGTGGGGGTGGGATAGTTGCATTAGCCAAAGGCCAGGGCAAAAGGTGCATCTTCACCGCTTTCCTAAATGTATACAGAAAAAGGGCGTGGCAAACCTCGAGGGGGAGACTATTCCATAACTTGGGGGCTATTACCGAAAAGTCCCTTTTCCATGTGCCCACCTGCCTCACTACTGAGGGTGGTGGGACAGCCAGGAGGCCCACGCCTCCAGATCTCAAGGCATGGGCAGATCAGTATGGGAGAAGGCGTTCCTTTAGATCAGTGGTTCTCAACCTGGGGGTTGGGACCCCTTTGGGGCTCGAATTGTCCTTTCAGAGGGGTCGCGAGGAGTCTCCCGCAACCCTTCCCTCCCAGCTGCTCTGCCCCCATGGTTGGGGGTCTCCACAACATGTGGAGCTCCATTAAGGGGTCGCGGCATTAGGAAGGTTGAGAACCACTGCTTTAGTTTTTTGGGGCCCAAGTCATTTAGGGCCTTGTAAGTCAGAGTTAACACCTTGAATTGGGCTCTGGAGTGAATAATATGGGTACACCATATTACCCATATTACCCAAAGTGGTTTGATTTGCTACTTGGAAGCAGGAAAGCATGGTGTAGAACAGCTCTGGAGTTGGAGTCTGAAGACAGTGGGGTTTGGAGGGGCATGCTATCCAACATAAAAACATTCTCTTAAATTCCTGTTGGTCTGAGGCCCAAAACAGTTTGGCAGAAGGCATTTTGGGCAACTTTTCCCCTCATCTGAGGAGAGAGTCACAGATGGTACTACTGGAGCTTTAATTGTGATTTTGGTTAAATGCAGTTGATCCTGTTTTATTCAATCACATTTGTGGCTGTTCAAGATTGACTGAGGCATAAAGCTTAACTTGGACCATTCCCCCCCTTCCCCCCAAAAGAAAATCATCTTGGCATGAATAGGTAGAGAGAGATTTCTTGTCCCTGTAACTGCTTGAGTTTTAGTTGCAATATCAAAAGAATAGGTGTTCTAACGGTGTTGGTGTTATTATTTGTATTTTCATCCCACCTGTAAGCCTGTAAAAACTTTTCCAGTGTGGTTTGTAAACCATGATTTCAGGCAGATCTCTGTTTAGAACAGTGATGGCGAGCCTTTTGAGCTCGGTGTGTCAAAATTCACACACAAAAAAAACTAGCTTAACTCGGGTGCTGTGTCACTTCTAGAAATATCCATAATTTTGTGATATTTGTAGCTCTAGTAAAAACGTTATATTTTGGATATATGTATTTTATTAAAAGCAAAAACAAATAATTCTTTAAATTAGTGACTTTTGTTGCTAAATCTTCAACTGAAATTGTGCATTTTGTACTCTTCAAGAACAAGCAAGAACTACATGCCAGGAGCCAGGGTGACCAGGTGTGTCACCCAAAAGGGCTTGGCGTGTCACCTGTGACACGCGTGTCATAGGTTGGCCATCACCGGTTTAGAATCTAAAGGACAGATTTCCAGAGGAAAATGTGATTTGGAAGGAAGATGGAAAAAATGCAAAGATTTGACAAGGTGGCTGATGAAAACTGCCATCCTTCCTCTCCCTCCCAGTTTGGTCTTGTGGTTAAAATGCTGGATTCTGGCGGTCTCTTGGGTTGAGTTGCCGGTCCTACACAAAAACAGCTGAGTGACCTTGGGCTAGTCACAGCTCTCTTTCTGAGCTCTCAGAGCCCCACCTACCTCACAGTGGGGAGAAGAACAGAAGGTTTGTCAACCACTTTGAGTCCCCTTAAAGGGTGAGAAAAGCAGGGTATAAAGCCAACTATCCTCCTCCTCTTCCTTTTTCTTCTTCAGGTGGCAGTTCAGGGCAAAGCTGGATGATGCTTTCTTATCTGTTTTGATAAGCCTTCATTTATTGAAGGCTTAGCTGATGTTGTTGGTGACATATGGTGCCCACTCAGTTGATGATTGCTGGTAGTTTTATTTTCAGTCATGACATAGACCATAAATTATACAGTATCCACAATAAGCATCCACTGCAAAAAAAACCAGTACTCTGAAATATCTCTAGTAATGTTTATGTGGGAGATGAGAAAAGTAGGTTGGTGCTTAAAAAAATGAGTTCTGTAGATTTCAGGAGAATAATTTCAAGACGTAATTTGGCAGCTTGTATTGCACAAGTAATGAGAGAACTAGACACCAAGACAGTTTAACAGTGGCATATCCAGAAAGCTTCTGCAGTTTTATTTTACTACATTGTTGTCCTGCCCCTCAATTTCTGAATGGGTTGCAAATCCTAAGTAAGACAGGTCCTTACTGAAGGCTCGTAATCTTAAGGATGGAGGTAGCACACGAGGAAAGGGAAATAGGGAGAGAAGAGGAAAAAACTTTCTTTTCCACACCCTTGCACTGAGCAAGGAGTTGGACTTGATGATCTTGGGTGGTCCCTTTCAGCTCTATAATTCTATGTAGCCTTGTGGTGGAATTAGGTGAGGGTAACCGTCACTACAGTTTTGGCAGAATTGATAGTAGTAGTAGTTGTAGAAGAAGAAAGTAGTACTAGTAGTAGAAGGAGGAGGAGGAGGAGTTGGCTTTTCTACCCCGCCTTTCTCACCCATTTAAGGGGACTCAAAGCGGCTGACAAAGCTTTTCTATTCTCCCCACAGCAGAACACCCAGTGAGGTAGGTGGGGCTATGAGAGCCCAGAGGAGAGCTGTGACTAGCCCAAGGTCACCCAGCTGGCTTCATGGGGGAGGGCGGAATTGAACCTGGTATTCCCAGATAAGAGTCCAGATCCCTAACCACTAGACCAGAGCTGCAGAGTGTTATGAACTAGGTCCATTGATGGCTACAGCTAGTACTGTATAGCTAATGGAGATTGCTCTTTTGCTTCAACCTGTTAGAGGGATGTATGAGAGACAGGTAACAAAAAAAAGGGGGGGCATCTCAAAAGCACCTTAAAGATAGTAACCCATGGCCATCATGTTCTCATCCGATTTGGAGTCCAGTTTTCTGTCCTAAAATGTTCATTGTTAGGGGGAGGTGCTGACTGGCATATGACCTGCAAACCATCTCTAAGCTGCTTTTTAAAAGTGCCTCAGGAGTATCTGAGGCCCTGATCAGAGAGGCTGGTGAAAGAAGAATCGTTGGCTTTACTATCCCGCTTTTCTCACCCGTTTAAGGGGACTCAAAGCGGCTGACAAAGCTTTCTATTCTCCCCTCAACAGACACCCTGTGAGGTGGGTGGGGCTGTGAGAGCTCAGAAGAGAGCTGTGACTAGCCTAAGGTCACCCAGCTGCCTTTGTGGAGGAGTGTGGAATCAAACCTGGTGTTCCCAGGTAAGAGTCCGGCTCCCTAACCACTAGACCAAACTGGTGATCCACTGCAAAGTGGCAGTCACCTCTGTGGCATTTTAGGGCAAATACAGCTAAACACCCTGATGGATTCCCAAACTGGCACAAAAGGGAGAGAATTCAAAATCTTGAACTTCCCCCTTCCATTTCTTTCTGTATCTGGTAGGTGCCCATGATCGCATGACCCAGGTGTGGTAGGAGCGTACTTCTGGTGCTTCAATAGGACAATCTGGTAATGGCCCTAGCAAGAGAATCTGTTCATTAACCACGTATATATTTGTGGCTTAGGGGATTTGGAATGAGGAGTTGCCCCGTTCAGTGCAGCGAATGCCACGTGTCTTGTTGAGGTAAAGATTATGATGCAGTACATAGTCTCTAGAAAGGCTGCTTACATTTTGCTGCCTAGATTTCTGTTTGAACCAGTCGTTTCTGGCTATCTCTCCGGGGTCAGCGGTCTGCCAAATATTAAAGTATAGTTATCAGTAAATATTTGTCATGCAAACAGCAGAAGCCTGGTGCGGCTTACGCATTCAAAGGTAAACTCAGGGTTCTGTTTTGTATTCAAGTTTGTGAGTACAATTCCTGTCACGGTGTTCCTTGAAGCTGTGTGCGTAACCCAAGCGCTAGTGCTGCAGTGTTTCTCAGGGATTGTTAACCCCATCCTCCCTGAGCTGTAATTCCCAGATTTCCCGAAGAGAGGAAGAAGTAATGGTTTTGTAGTGCTTTGTCAGGAAAACCAGGGGCAGGAGCAGAATTGGTGGGCAAAAACTTAGTATTCCCATTGGCTTTGCTGACTTGTAGATATTCTGTTAGATGCTCTTCTGTGAGATGTTTTTTATTATGAAAAACAATCTCTATGGGAAAACAAAATATATGAATATTAGGTTTCCCTTGGCTTTTGCAAAGGTATGCACATACTGTGTGTGCGTGCTTGTTTGGGTATGTACCCAGAGTTTGCTCTTCCAAATACATACACATGTGCAGTGCAGCTGAAGAAGAAGAGTTGGCTTTTCTAGCCCGCTTTTCTCACCCATTTAAGGGCACTCAAAGGAGCTGACAAAGCTTTTCTGTTGTTTTCCCCTGGCAGAGGGTGTGGGTGGGGCTGTGAGAGCTCAGAAGAGAGCTGTGACTAGCCCAAGGTTACCCAGCTGGCTTCATGGAGGAGGGTGGAATCGAGAGCTCCCCCATGAAGCCAGCTGGGTGACCTTGGGCTAGTCACAGCTCTCTTCTGAGCTCTCACAGCCCCACCTATCTCACAGGACGTTCTGTTGTGGGGAGAAGAATAGAAAGCTTTGTCAGCTGCTTTGAGTCCCCTTAAGTGGGTGAGAAAAGCAGGGTAGAAAAGCCAACTCTTCTCTTTCTCCTTCTTCATACAAAGGTTCCAGGGCTGGACACAAGAATAAAAACATAAAGATCATAAAACAGTATAAAACATACAGAGCTCCATTGCAAAAAAAAAATCCATGGCTCATAGAACTTTTTTTGTTGCTGTTAACTAATAACTGTTCTTTATACAGTTGAGAGTTTGGTATCTTTTCATTCTGGTCAGTAAGAACTTTCATGCTACTTGAATTTTAGAAGTATTTTTTGGTTTCACTATTGTGAAATTCCCTTTACTAATCTTTTGTGGCTGCAGGTGGTGACTCGAGATAGTGAATTTTATTATTTGACTATTTGTATCCTGCTATGAGCCAGTTTGGACTGCCGGGCTCATATCTTGTAGTCAACAGGTTTGACTTCAGAGTCCTGCATGAAGCCACCTGGGTGACATTGGGCTAGTCTTAGCTCTCTTCTGAGCTCCTACAGCCCCACCTACCTCACAGGATGCCTGTTGTGGGGAGAAGAACAGAAAGCTTTGTCAGCTGCTCTGAGTCCCCTTAAATGGGTGAAAAAAAAGTGGGATAGAAGAGCCAACTCTTCTTCTTCTGAAAGTCCCAGGACAGGTCACAACCAAATGGCCTCCATCGATTCTTTTTGTAGGTTTTTAACGTCTCACTTCTAACCGTTGTGCCCAACCCTGAGACATGGGTGCCGCACAGGTCTTAAATTAAAAAATTCGAATGCTTTTAAAAACTACACCTGCTAGCCTGGATCTCTCCTAAGATTGTTATGTGGAAGATTGGTATGAAGAAACTGTTATTTTATCCACTGTTTCCCCTGTCTTCTATTCCCAAGAGCATTGCAGAAAATGTAGAGCCTCTTCCTTAGGTGGAAGTTATGATATCTGTATAATGCCAACTGGCAGTGAGGAACAAGGTTTTTCACAATTATATCTTTGGATTTCCTTTTTTCTACTTCTCTTTTTGTCAGCTTATTTGAATGTTTTAAGAAAGGTGGAATATAAACATATTGATTTTTATTAAGTGTGGAACTGGGCTGTAGTTGTGAAACCCTTTTATTTATATTTCCCCCCCTTCTCTTTCTCTTTCAGGGAAGCTACCCGGTTTGGGAAGATTTCATAAATAAAGCAGGGAAACTGCAGTCCCAGCTGAGGTGAGTTATTTTCATATCATGTTCCTTTTGAGAGAAGTACAGAACTACTCGAAACAGCTTGAGGGGCGTCCAGACTTGTTAATACTGCACCGCAGAATGCGCAGTTGCTATTGGGGCATCACACATGATGATCAAAAGATCATACTGGTGACACATTATCGGATAGCCGCTGCACATTTACGTTAATGCTGATTTAACAGCACTCAGATCGCAGTGTTAAGAAATATCGAATCTTCCCACCAGTCCGGATGGAATGGCGAGAAGAGCCAACGAGAACAGAGAGGGCAGTTCGACTCCCATTGGCCGCCTTATTCCTTGGGATGTGCGCATGAGCGCAACTCTGGCGACTTCTGAGGAGGAAGCTACGGGAGGCTGCTCTATTCGGTGGGGCGTGGCTTTGCAGCAGGTAAGCTGCGATTTCCCCTACAACTGCGGATTTTTCCTGCTAATCTGGAAGGGGCCTTGTTCTCTGAGTGGAAGTTCAGCGCCCCGTGGGAGTGGTAGAATAGCGATTGATGTCATTGTGGCCCAATTACTGCCTTGCTCCTTCCTGATTGAGTCCAGTGTTCTTCCAATGAGAAGAGAGTATTACGGTAGGCTCTCCAGCTGCATGCTGCTTTTTTAAACACTTCTTTCTTTGCCTTTTCCCCTCATTCTTTGTTGGTAAATTATTTATTCCTTTTTAATCTACTCTGTGTGTTTGCCCTTCGAATGAACTCTGACTTGAAGCAATTGCGCTATAGACAATCTTTTTTTATATCAGGGATAGGCAAAGATAAAGGTGGGAGTATAAGAGGGATTCACCTCGAAAGGAGATATTAGGGAAATCTGTTTTCATTGTATTTGCTTCTGATTTGCAAATCATGGTTTGTATCAGTCAGTCAATCAAATAATTCATTGGTTAGTCTGAGGACTGTATCATGAACTACATAATCACAAGACAGATGGTAAAAATACATACAGATTAAAATAAAGTCATGGTTTGTAGAGAGTATATTTATAGTAGTGATGTACAGTATATTTATAGTAGTGATGAGGAGGGATTTGGTTGGCTGGCTGGGGTTGAATTTTTATTCGAATCTGCACGTACAAATGTTGACAACATTTGTATGTACGCATCTACACCACAACCGTACACATCTGTACGTGTCCGTATGCATCCTGTAGTTGTCCTGTATGCAACCTGGTTTTGTCCCATACAGATCCGTACAAATGCATACAGATGTGGGAAAGATGCGGATCTTCAAGTATGCATCATGTACAGACCCATACACATATGAATGTCCGGATAATTTGAACAAATAGATCCGAAATTCAAAATTCAATTAGAATGTTTATATTCCAATTTTGGGACAGTCTATTCGAGTTCGAATCTCAAAATTCGGCACATTCAATCGGATTTTCAATGCCTACGAATATTTGTGCACATCCCTAGTATATAAATGTTAACCATATTTCTTCATCCTACTTGATTTTTGCTTATAAGGAAACTATGGACAGTGAAATCATTTGGTCATGTTTTCATTTTAATTAAAACATTTTTATTTTGCTCCCCATAAAAATCTCAAAAGTGGTTTATAAAAATAAACTTTCAAAATGGTTAAAAACATTTAAGTGATACAAAGTGATTAAAAACATATTCAAAAATAGTCCTTAAGGTAATTAGAATTACCTTGCAGGACCCCAGGTTAGAACTATTTTAGCAGGTAAGGTTCATGAAGTTACAGTTACTAATCTGTAAAATGCCCAGAAGAACTAAGTTTTTCTGAATAATCAAGTGATTGTTTTCTTGTTTAATTGATAATAAAAGGCCATTTTCAGACATAACAAAATGGGCACCTTAGGACCGTCTCAGAGAAACTGTTTGCCCCTCGTGTTCCCAGCCCTTCTCTACTCCATCTTTTCTAGTACAGAATTTTCAGGAGAGAGGGAAGGGTCAGAGTGGTGTGTGAACAATCCCACCTCAAATCCTTCCCTGAGATGCCTCTGAGATGGTTTTTTTTCCTTTTTACCATGTCTTATCTTAACCTAAAATTACTCAGGATGAGGTTTCATTCAGTCTGACACACCAAAAGTCAAAGTCAAAGGTAGGTAAGTTTGAGAAGGGTGTTGTGAAGTTACCGGTGCATGAAAATCCAGTCTCTTGTTCTACCTTGAACCCACATTTGTGGCTTACGGTATCTTCACAACCCAAATAGATATATAGATCTGGGGTGTGATTAGCTGACTCCATCCCATATTGCCTTTTTGGGGGCTGATAGATTACGCTGACATTCAGCCATTTGTTACGTGCTGCCCGTTCTATAAATCCCACCATTCCAGTATATTTGCAGTGGAGCTGCTTATTGTGTTATGCCTTAGTTGTTTTTTAATGGTACTTAAAAGTGCTGTGTCCAGTGGATGAAAATCTTCCTTGAGAGAGCAAGTTACTTGGCATTCTGTTCCTTCTCTGGCTTTAAGCCATTTTCTGTACAGCAGTTCTTAACTAATGATTTTTTGATTCTCCAGTGGCTGCCAAGGAGGGATTTTATGTGCATCGTGACCTATAAAATGTTTTCTTTTTTGACCTTTTCTCTGTGGCTGTCCAGAGCCCAAGAGTGTAGACAGCCTGATGCTAAAAGTTTATTTTTTGTTGCAAATAGATAGAGTTCTTACCCAGGTGGTGTTGCTGTGCAAAGTATTATGTTCGGGAGAGTGAATCACACAGGGAAAGAAGAACAAACAGGAGGGGTGGTCCTTTATTATTGTCTTTTTACAGTTTGGGTGAACCAGTTTGGTCTTGTGGTTAGAATGCTGGACTTGTACTTGGTAATCTCCAGTTGTGTTCTGCACTCCTACACGAAGCCACCTGGGTGACCTTGGGTTAGTCACAGCTCTCTGAGCTCTCACAGCCCCACCTACCTCACAGGATGGGGAGAAGAACAGAGGGTTTGTCAGCCGCTTTGAGCCCCCTTAAGGGTGAAAAGAATGTGGTATAAAAGCCAACTCCTCCTCTTCCTCCTCTGTATTTCCAGCCTTTCTTTAGTTTCTTTTCCTGTGTTCAGTGTTTAAAAATAAACCAGCGAGGCAAAGCACAGGGAGATAGATATGTGTCTGAGCATTCAACCAAAAACTTGGTGGATCAAGTAGAATTAACTATTTTGGGGTGGTTCTTCTCTGCCGTAGCCACTTGCCTTGCCAGTTAGATGAGTGATGCAAGCAGACGTGGTGTTGCTACCAAATGTTGATTCATTTTGAAGAATTTCAGAAATCTGGGTGTGTGTTATTTCCCTTGTTCAATGGCATGTCCTTCATTTCAGTTTTTCCTCCAAAGTCATGTCCCAGTTCCTTACAATTAACATGCAATTAATTAAACTTGAGAAGGAAGCACTTCAGTGTAAGTTTTTAAAGCAAACAGCATCCTTAAAACCTACTTATGCATCAAGTGCCAACTATATTTAGAAAGCTTGCACCTTAAGGGTTTTTTAAAAAAATTATTTTGTTTAGGGAAAATCTTGAGGCTGGGCGCTGTTACATCTACGCTAGGAAGGAAATAAAAGGGAGGCATGTTTCCTTTGGGGGGTGTCTGCTGAAGGTGGAGTTGACTTTCTCTCCTTTTGGGACATTCCTGCAGGATCAGCACATCTGTATGATGACATGGAGCACAAACCTGGCACTGCAAAGTGAGCATTTCTAATGTAAAGGGCATTTAAGCAAATTGTGTTAAAGAGCTTCACCTTGCCCCAAGGTCAGGTTTCTGCTCAAATGTCATCACACAGACACATTGATCCTGCTTTTCCAGGATTTCCTAGGCCTCTGCCCAGCGCTGTGCCTGCATGATAATGTCTTACAAGTCTGGCATGTTCCTGCCCACTCCTAAGTGCCCAGAAACTTGGGGAAAAGAAAGTGGCAATGGAGCATAGAGCAGGTACGATGCTCATCACTGAATTTACCTGCCACTTACCTTGCTGTTGTTGTCAAAGATTGCTAGACTTGCATACTGCAGCTCTCAACAGTACCAGCTCTCTTTGGGTGGTTCGCTAAAAGCAAACCGCAGTTTTGGCACAAGCCTATCATGGTCTTGTGTTTTTCCTCCCAAGTTGTGCTCCATCAATGTGTGGAGGGAAGACTTGGCACAATCAACCCTCATGCCACACCAAGCTGCTGTCTCCCTATTTGCCAGTTGAATTGATTTAGTAGGCTGAACCATTCTGAGCTGGCTCAGACTCAGTGTGGTTTGAACATCTGAATAGATCAGGCCATGGAGCTGGGGAGGTAGAAGGTTGGCATGATGAGAAGATAGACCTAACAGAGACTTCTGCTCTTCTGCACAGGAGCGAAAAACACTGTGGCAGTTTGGATTCAGGTTCCAGTCTACTCCCCATGGCCATACAGTGTTACAGGAAGCAAGAACATTCCTCCCTTGTAGAACTAATGCATCACAGTTGAGCATTCTCTTACTCTTCTTTGCAAGATGCTACTTCTAAATATAAAATGTGATTACCTTGAAGGACCTTTGTGCACATTCCTAAGATAGGTTCACATGTTCAGAAATCACTGATATCGGGTATCCTGAATTGAAGGTGACTGACTTAGGGCTCTTCCTAGATGTTACCCCAGCTAGTGATAAAGAATGATAAAGCTCTAAAGGATATTGGTCTTTCCCTCCTGTGTTGGTTTTGGATCATTCCAAGCTGACCTTACCTATTTTCCTGTCCTGATTGTAGCATAAATTCTGCCTAGATGCCTGTGATATTGTGGTTCTCTGTCTGACAGATCCAAAATGTTGGGCCCTCCCTTCCTGTTCACCGAAATCACTGTTAATAGATCAGGAAGCTCCTCAAGTATGTACTAGCTGAATTGAGTGGAAAGGGAAATAATTGTTCCTGTTCAGCTCCCTGGTGGGGTAGTCTAGGTGTGGTCAGCGTCCTAGGCCCCAGTAATAGCAACACGAGGCAGCTTTTTCGTCCTGCCCCATTTCAGAATCATTTTGTGTGGCATTTTAGATCACATGGAAGTGATCTGAAGTTTGTTTTACAAAAGCTTTCTTCATACTGTGAACAAACTGATTTCATTGCTTTAGGAATATGACCAACCCTCTGGGTTCCCTGGACACAATCCGTATCGTTTGCCTCGCTTTGCTGCTGTCTTGTTCATGCTGAGACCAGCAGATACCTGTGTGCTTCTGCCCCCGTGTTGCGCACCCTTTTTTGTGAGACTTGGAATTTGAAACTAAAAGGGTGGATGCTCTCAAACCAAATACATAAATTGGAGAAATGGGAAACGTGTACTTAGCACATACTTTTACTTGCGTTTGTAAGTTAGCTTTATGTTCTCCTTTCTGCACATGAGACACAGCAGCAGTCTTTGGGGTTGTCCCAAATAGAAGCTTGGGGCGGTGTGCTTGCTTGCTTTGCATAATTTTTGCTTCACACCCAAATTTTAGGTTTCACTCTTTTGAATGCACGAAAAACACCCTAATGTTAAGATAAGAGATTAGGATACAGATGCGTTTGAGCAGACCTATGTAGGATCTCAAGATGTTGCTGTAGCTCAGACTGCCTGGAAAACAGGGTTGCAGGTTCAATCCCTGCCTTTCCCTACATGTAGACAATGGAGTGCTCATTCATTCATTCATTCATTCATTCATTCATTCATTCATTCATTCATTCATTCATTCATTCATTCATTCATATTTTTATGTCCCGCGCTATACCTGAGGGTCCCTGGGTGGGTAACAATCTTTAAAATCGGAACATATCAAAAACTATATCAAAACTATAATAACCAATACAACATTTAAAAGCCAACATGATAAAAACAATGCAAAATCGGTTAAAACAGTAGTATTTGCACTGGGGGGAAATGTAAGCAACATTTAACTGAAGGCCTGAGTGAAGAGGTCCGTCTTCACCGCCTTCCTGAACACAAACAGAGAAGGGGCCTGACGCACCTCCAGGGGGAGACCATTCCATAGCCTGGGAGCCACCAATGAGAAGACCCTCTCCCAGGTGCCCACCCGCCTAGCTGCTGAAGGTGGTGGGTCAACCAGGAGGCCCTCCACTCTAGATCTTAAGACACGGGCAGGTCGATATTGAAGAAGGTGTTCCTTTAGATATTTGCCATGAAGGTGCTCATCCAGTCAACCAGGAGTTGGCCACAACTTGGTGATACCCATCAGCAGCAGCAGCAGCCATGTGTGTCCTTCTTGATCTATGCACTAGATCTATGCACTCTTAATGTATTGTTCTGAACTGTTGTCTGCACCATTTGCTGTTTCTCACATTATGGTAACTACCTTGTATTTTAGGACAACCGTAGTAGCAGCAGCTGCATTCCTGGATGCATTTCAAAAAGTGGCTGACATGGCAACCAACACGCGTGGTAAGCAGATTTGTTACTTACTATTTCAGCAAATGCTGTGTATGTGGTTTGTAACATTTGCAGGAGCTGGCGTGCACTTTCTTGTTATGAAAACTTGTTAGTATTGCCAACAGGCAGATCAGCGAGACATCTGGGGGATAGTCCTTCAAAGTGTGGATTACGTACTGTGTGAATTGACAATAGCAAAAATAGAAATAAGTAAACAACCCAAAAAACGGGCATTGACGTTTGGTCGGTATAGATGGGCCATAAATCCACATGGTGACCTGGTCAGAAATATCTAGATGCACAGGTTGATGAATGATTTCCTTGCAACCTGAATATATCTTTTAAAAAACCTTAAGGATTATTTTCAAACATTTTAAATTAGAATAGAGATATATTTTGCCCCTTTGCAAGCAGGTTCTGAATTCACTGAGGCTAGTTCTATTTTGGGGCATGCTGACACCTTGGGAGGAAGAAATAAAACTCATTTCCAGTTGTCAAACATTTCCTGACTGATAGCGTGGAAGCAATTATTTGTTTATTATTGATATGTAACTACCCAGTTTGGTTTAGTGGTTAGGGAGCCGGACTTGTATCTAGGAAAACCGGGTTCGATTCCGCCCTCCTCCATGAAGCCAGCTGGGTGACCTTGGGCTAGTCACAGCTCTCCTCTGAGCTCTCACAGCCCCACCTACCTCACAGGGTGTTCTGTTGTGGGGAGAAGAATAGAAAAGCTTTGTCAGCCGCTTTGAGTCCCCTTAAATGGGTGAGAAAAGCGGGGTGGAAAAGCCAACTCTTCTTCTACCCACCAACCTGATTTTTCAGCCATCATAGTGCTGGGTTCTGAAATAAAGTCTCTTGATTTATATTTGGGTAATGGTGGCAGTGTCTCTTTTCTTTCTGGTTGTGATCTTCACCAGTGCAGACTAGAGACGTTTCCATTTTCTGCATCTTTCGGTCCATATTTGAATTTTTCTCTACCCGTTTCATCATGGTCAATGGGTGTTTTTCCACTGTCACTAGAAGTACCCATTAAGTACCCATTAATGGGTACAAAAATGCCATTATGTAGCCATTTATGGGTACTTAATGGGTACTTCTAGTGACAGTGGAAAAACACCCAATATCTCCCTGCAACAACTTACTGAAGGAGGTGTATTGTAGGGATGTGTATGGGCATTCGCCACATTCAAAATTTGTTCAAATCCATTTGAATTTTATACAATCAAACTTGAATTGAACGTTGGCTACATCCGAGGATTGACATTTGAATGGGAAGTTAATGCTTTTGTGCGTTCGTTGGAAGCTTTGTTATACTCATGGATGTGAGGCGGTAAAGCAGCTGCTCAGTCATATATGCAGCGGATCCTGAGTGGATTCAAAGCAGATTCAGAGTGGATTTGAAGCATTTAGAGTGGATTGATAGGGGATTCATAGGCGCAGCAGGGATTTGAATTGGATTTGAGTAGTATTCAAGGAACGTTTGCAGTGCATTTGAATCCTATCACGCTTGAAGGGTCTGTATTCATATGAATGCGAATTTCCTCACATTCGATTTGATTCAAATCGAAAAAAGGTGTGGCCCTGTCTAGTGTGTTGCAGTTTGTGGTGGGTGGGAATTTGCTACAAATGGCCGCTTCAAGAGAGCTTTACAGTAAACCCTGGAATTTCTTTGGGTTAAGCCCTGCACTTTCAGTTCACTTTAAATCTCCTCACTGTATCAAACTCTTATCTGCTTGATTATTTTGGGCAAGAACTGTCATGTGACAATGCCATTTCCATCTTGCCAAAAGCTATAGTGTATGTTGGGCTAGAAATGCTTGGCTTTTCCTTCAGGCAGCCTTCTTTTTCGCCATCTGGCTTTATTTGTCATCGATTCCTGCTGGTGGAAGATTGCCGCAGAATGTGCAATGTTGGAACAATAGACTTTACCGGCCTCTTATTAATGTTACTTGTGAGAGCAACACTTGCTATTTCCATTGGTAAACTGGGGTGCCTTTGCACTGAAGTGCAACACATCAGAACTCCCTATTCCTTGGGTACATGTGTTCTTTTCACAGAGTCCTAAGAGTGGTAGGAGGTAGTTGAAATTATTTCTGCTTGTTTATGGCTTATTGTAGTTAAACTGGCTAAGGGGAGCACAGCCAATGCATTTCCTGTGGCCTTGTTTGCTTGCCAAAATTGCATGGCAGCGTAGAAAGGAAAGCAGCTAACCAAAAATGAGACAGCAGCTATCTCTGCCCTTTTCCTCTTATTTTTTCTGCTCCATTTCAGACCTCAGTGCGGGTGACAGTAATAGAAAATGAAATATAAAACGAACAAATGAAAATAATAAGATACTGAAATAAGTGGATTTCAAAGCACCTTGATGCGTAGGTGTGATTTTAACAACTTTCTGGATGTATTAATTAAAGGTACCTGGTACACATTGGATGTGGGAGACCATTCCATTTTGAGCTATGTTGTACTCTGAAGAAATGTAACCCTTTAGAGATCTTAGCTTTGTGTAAGTTCTCTGCAGAACTGGTAGAATCTGCAGGTTTTTCAGTTTGAGAAATCGGCCTTTGGGACACAGAGTTGCTTGGTGAAAATGGAGCAATTAATTAGGGCTGACTTACTTAATTAGGGTTTCTGGGTTTCTTATGCTACTACATTAGACTGTGCATATTTGAATGCTTTCCACAACACATACAGTGCCTTCTTGCAAGATGCAGGTGAGCACATTGGAATGGATTCTGTCCTAGGAACCTCATTTCTAACTTGATTAGATTAAATGTGCAGAGACAGAGACCCAGCAGGATGTTATGGATAGAGTCTTGAGTTCAAGTGCCCATTCAGACGTGAAAACTTGGTTACTGACCTTGGGCCAGTAGCTGCCTATCAGTGAACGGTGTGCAGAGTTTTGGATTTTTTAGAGTAAGGAAGTACATAAAAGAAAGACTATTTTACTCAAATGGGTCCTCCTGTATTGTTTTTCTGTATGTTTGTGATTTGTTGGCCTATTTTGACATGTGCCATTGGCAGAAGAAGCAAAAGATGAATCCTGAGGGCCAATAAACTAATGAGGCATCCTAGCAAGATGGAAACTTCAGAGTTGCGCTAGCCTAGGAGTTAGTTTTAAGCCCAGTACTGGATGGGATGATGTTTTCTTTATAGGACTGGGTGTGGAATTTGGGAATGCTTCTACCATTGTCAGTGGACATGGATATGCACTCTTAGTTGGATTGCTGCAGTGCACTTAATGTAGGGTTGTCATAGAAGACATTCTGTAGCATGCAGCTGGTCCTGAAAGCTGCAGCTGGAATAATCTAGAGATTTGCTAATTGGGCACATATCTGTTGTGTGGGCACTGCTGAGATATGGGGCTCAAGTTGAGCCTTTTGTTCTTGTAGAGTACTGTTGAGTTTGGTTTGACTATATGGGTGTCTCCATGAGCATCTGTATGCAAACTTTTTGGCAAAGATACAGGAGTGGTTTGTTATTCCAAGTGGTTTGTCCTACTGATGATCCACAGCTAATCCTAGTAGTTGCGTATAAAGTCCTGAATAGATCCGGACCTAGATATCTGAAAAAATCACACCATCAGAAATTACACTACAATCTGAGACCATGTAGTGATGACTTGTTGGCTGTTCTACCTGTATGAGAAGTTGTTGATACAGGTGTCCCTCAGCAGGCTTTTCCCACAGCAGCTCAGGTTCTTTGGAATAAAATCCCAACTGAACTGAGAGGGATCTCCTCATGCCATTGTCTCCACAGACTCCGAAGGACCACAATTAAAATGGCGTTAACTATTTTAATAATGCTTCAGTTTCTAGAAAATGCATTTTAGTGGTATTTTAACTATTATGTTTTTTAATCTGTAAACTGTGTTCAGAGTGTTTGAAAATGCCCATGGGGGTATATATTTGAATAATAAATAAATGTGTGGTATATCACTTCATCTGCCCTAAAATACAGCAGTACTGATTCTGCTGAGCTGTTCTAATAATGAGCACAGAATCTGTGATAATATTAGCCAGAAAGCTACATGTACCACATTGTCTGAGATTTAAAAAACCCCCTAAAACTAAATTTTGTGGATGTATTTTATTTGTGAGTGTACACATACACATTACTTTTAGTAACTTTAGACAAAGGCTGCATCCAGACTTGTTTATACTGCACAGCAGAATGCGCAGTCACGATTGGGGCGTCACACTCGATGATAAATGGATTGCTGTGGTGTCGCATTATCCGATAGTTGCTGCACACTTACCTTAATGCTGATCTCTAAGGAAACTTGATGTGCAGTATAAAGAAAATTCAGATTTTCCCGCCACTCCGGGCAGAGTGGCTAGAGCAGCACGATGAGAGCAGGAGGGCAGCTCAAACATGATTGGCTGCCTCAACCTGCGTGACAGTGTGTGGTGACTCAGCTCTCGCAGCTTCCAATGAGGAAGCTACAGAGTACTTTTCAAGTCAGGACGGCCAGTCGTCACTGTGCAGCAGGCAGGCTGTGCTTTTACCTTTAACTGTGGGTTTATTCCAGAAGTCTGGAGACACCCAAGTCTGGAATCTGAATGCTGAGAAAGTAAAGGTTATCTATATTTTTAGCCTAATATGAAATAGTCTATTTCAGGTGGTGTATAGCTGGATATTGTCTTGCAGTAGCATTATTGTTTTACTGGAATATTCCTTCTAATTTAAGGATCAAGCATTTTAGCTGAGGGAAGCATTTTACCCCTGTCTGTCAGCAATAACCCTCATGAGTTACTTGTCAACCTGCTTTTATCAGCACTCAGTTTGCAGGGAGAAAATTGCTTCGTGTCTAATACTTCCATGTACACATACTGTATTATTAAAGAGGTAACACATCTAAATGGAAAGCTAGCATTACCTTCATATCTTGTGACACTCACCAGTTTTCCCATTATAAGGACTCAGGGAGCTAGAAGTTTTCAAACATTTTACGTAGACATGCATGGAATGGAAAAGGCTGCTGCAAAGACACTAACCGCAAATTCTCTAGTTATATTCAGAGGTAGTATGTGCATAACAAGACTTTCATCCATTCTGTCTGTACCTTAGCATTTATCCAAATCCTCTGCTGTTAATAGCACAACCCATTGGTACCCCTTCTTTGTTGGTAGAGGACAGAGGTCATTTAGCCCCTGGGTCATGTGATGCTTGAACAGCCCTTGTTCAGTAGCTGAAAGGCAAGTTTTTCTTGAGGCTGTTAGAATCGCTAGTGCCTCAGCATTAGATCATAAGAAATGTGTTGATGGATTGGACCAAAGGCCCTTCTCTGGTCCAGGTGTTTGTTGTCACCTTGGCCAGTTAGTGACCTATGGAAATTTATGCTTTGCTATTTAACAAGGGAATATCTTTAGTGCGAAGGCTTGTAGTTCTGATGAGCGATATAGCATCCTTAATAGGGGTGTGCACGAATGCAATTTTCGGGATTTGAATTGAATACTCAAATTTGATCCGAATTAAGCAAATTTGAATCTATTCACTCAAATTTTTCATTTGAATTTGCTCTTATGAATGTACACATCTTCCCCAGGTCCATACACACACGCATCTGTACATGCCCATATGCATCCCATAGGTCAGCAGTTCTCAACCTTCCTAATGCCGTGACCCCTTAATGGAGTTCCTCATGTTGTGGGGACCCCCAACCACGGGGGCAAAGCAGTTGGGAAGTGGGAGGAAAGGGCAGCAGGAGACTCGTCGCGACCCCTCTGAAAGGGTAATTCGACCCCCAAAGGGGTCCCAACCGCCAGGTTGAGAACCACTGCCATAGGTATCCTGTATGCAACATGATTTCATCCTGTACGGATCCGTACAAATGCCTAAGGGTGCGGGAATGGTGCAAATCAAAAGTATGCATCATGTATGAACCCGTACACATATGAATGTCCGAATAATTTGAATGAATAGATCCAAAATCCGAATGTTGAAATTTTGAATGCATTCTAATATTAGTGCACATCCTTAACTCTGAGCTATGTTCTTTATGGTTTGGCTGGTTTTCATTCACAGTCCCTAATTTTCTGGGTGCTGGTTTTATTGTCTATCCCAGTGGTTCTCAACCTGGGGGTCGAGACCCCTTTGGGGGTTGAACTACCCTTTCAGAGGGGTCGGCACCCCTCCTTCATCCTCAGAAGAGGAGGCTGGGCTTGCAGGGCAGGGCAGGACAACCCAGGAGATTTTCCTTACCTAGTGGATTTGGTTTGACTTCTCAGTTCTAGCTACAGTTCGGTTGAATGTCTCTAGCTACAATTTTTTTTTTTCAATTTACATAGCACACGAGTTCCCCACATAGTAGAGGTCTATGGCATATATGCCTTGCACATAACCAGCATTTGTGCTTTTGGAAGCTGAGGTTGCTTAGGGTTATGGGAATTGGCTAGGAGCAATCTTCCTGGGCGTGGGTTGTCTTGTGATATCAGGAGAATGCTGGTGTTCTGTCGCCCCTCCTTCACTGAGTGAAACAGAGACAGCTTTAGATAAAGTAGTTCCTGTTAAGTTCAACATGTGATTTGTTGGTGCGCAGGAGAGGCTACAGCTCTGTGAATCAGTAAGCATTTGTTACGGTTTAATTCATGATTTTGGGTACAATCGCTCCTTTAAGTGGGGGCTGCTGTATCATAAAACTGTAAGAAGAATTCAGTTCTTATTCAGCAACAAGGGTCCCTTCTGATTTGGGCGCCAAGTGTACTCTCATCTCCTTGGTGCATTCTACATCCCTATATTGGAGGTGGTTGTTATATGGCCTCCCAAACATTTCTGAATTATCATTCCTTGGCATTTGCCAAGCTGGCTGAAGCTGTCAGGAGATGCATCCTATTTACCTTAAGTCAGTTGATTTCATTCTGGGGCCTTTGAAAGAGGCATTTTGAAAAGTGAAGGATGAGTCTAGGCAGGGCCTAAAACACAGAATTATCTCAGGGCGATCACATCATAACCTTGGGATATAAAGGAGAAATGGTATCACTATTCTGGGGAAAAAAACCCAAACTAGGGTCCCCTGGAATAGAGATATGGACTTAGCTGTCTGGGCAGTTGCTCCTGAGAGCTGCCATCTTGAAAATGGGCACTGTGCGCGTGCCGAGCCAAAATTGGATAGAAAACAGCTGCCATGCACATGTGGGAGGCAGTAATTGCACACTTTGGGGTATTTTATGTCATAAAAAAAAATAGGGATGTGCATGAATATAATTTTCGGGATTCAGTTTGATTCAAATCAAATATCAAAAGATTTGAATTGATTTGTGTGTTTAAAATTTGGATGTACTCACATTCTATTCAAATCTATTCACACGAATTTTTGATTTGTATTTGGAGATATGAATGTTGACAACATTCAAATGTTTCCACTCACATCCGTACACATTCGTATGTATCCCGTTTTTATCCCGTATACATTCTGTTTTTGTCCCATACATATTCGTACAAGTGCATCAGATATGAATAAGATGTGTACAGATACGTGTATTATGTGTACGTATCTGTACACGTACGAATGTCCAAATAATTTGTACAAGTTATTCAAAAGATTCAAAAATTAATTGAAATGTTAAATTTGAATTTAGAGACATTCAATTTGAGTTCGAATGTCAGAATTTGATCAAATTTGATCAAATTTTGAATGTTTTTTGAATATTTGTGCACATCCCTACTCAAAAGTACACGCCATTGCAATCACAGGAGCAAGTGTCCATGTAAGTAAGGGTCTCTGATTGCTCTGCTATCTGGCAAGAACAATGAGAGGAAATCTAAACAAAATCCTGCATTTTCTTTTTCATTGTCTGGAGGCAGCCATAGTAATGCTTTTTTGTTTGTCTTTCAATAAAAAAAGCCAGGCAAAAGAACATTTCCTTGCTAGACAGGTAAAAGATTCATTTGAGTTGAGCTGAACTCGTGCTACCAACATGGACTTGTCAGTGCAGTTTTTTTTGGTACCCGTACAGCTGTGGTAGGCATTGCTGGTCTCCAGGGAGACGACAGGAATTGAACCCAAAACCTTATGTGTGCAAAGGAAATACTCTGGCACCAAATTAGGGATTTAAATTCCTGCCTAGCAAAGAAGTAGAGTTGATGGCCCAAATGGTCTGTCCCAGCCTTGTGATTCTACGATGAAGATGCTAAACAGGCATGTTTCACTGTCACCATCAATATCTTCAAAGCTTTTTGTTCTTAATTGCAAAGCCTCATTTGCATATATGCTGATACTTCATTATGTGCTCCTGGGTTACTGAACTTACAAACACAGAAGTGTTTTTCAAAAGTTGGGAGAGACAATATTGACTCATTGTCTTGGAGCTTCTAAGATAAAATTAGCATCCTTTCGTCAAGGCTGTGTTAAATATTCATGGTGGAGGATAGAAGCATATTAAATAGCACCACCTGTCCTTACGCTCTTCTCTTCTCTTCTCTTCTCTTCTCTTCTCTTCTCTTCTCTTCTCTTCTCTTCTCTTCTCTTCTCTTCTCTTCTCTTCTCTTCTCTTCTCTTCTCTTCTCTTCTCTTCTCTTCTCTTCTCTTCTCTTCTCTTCTCTTCTGCAGTAATACAGTTGCAGTACCATGAACAAAGAAAAACTATTTGAATGCTTTTTGCTTTTCTTGAGTAATCATGAAGCTTACTGTTAGCAAATTCTTCAACATTGTTTTTGGTGTAGGGATTTTGCCCATCTTCTGCATTGAAACAAGTCTTTGAACTTTTTAAAAATCAAGTTGCGTATGTGTCATTGATAAGCAGATAATCCAGGGGGCCTTACGATTCATGAAGCACCGTGGCTGTGTGGACAATTGGGAGGAATCAAGGGAGATGTTATTGTCATCCACTATTGTGCAACATAGTGGCTTTCTAAAGAAAATATTCTCAAGGCAGTGAACAACAACAAAACAATATATGCTACATGTAATAGTACACTATAAAACTAGTTGAGTTGAAAACACAGGTTCTGAAGGCCAGCTGTTGAAGGCTGTGTGCTCGTGTCCTGTTGGTGACCTTCTCTATGCAGATGGTTAACCATTGTGGGAATAGACAACTGGATTTGGTGGGCCATGGGTCTCATCTAGGTTCACAAAATACTTAGAAGAAAGTAAGAAGAGCTTGTTCCCTGAGAACATCACACCTTTGTGTCTGGCCCTAGTGCCAGAACCCTTTGACTTGGACCTTTACCCTGGCAGTTGCTTATGCAGGCACCAACAGATTTCCTGCAGAAAGCAACAGACAAGACAAAGAGTGGACTCGGGTGGGCAGCAGACAGACCCTCAGATATGTCCAGTGAGCCACTTCCAACCTATTTGCACTGCCTTACAAGAGGATGCCCTCTTTCCCCCGCCACGTAGGACATCAAATTTACACTTCCTCAAGTGCATTGTGAAAATGTTCTGGAAATTTTGGCAGATGTTTCCTTCAGGATCTTCCCTCAGCTGCCATCTAAGCAGCTATTCTACTCAGAATGGAGGAGATGGAGAAGAAAATTAGACCAGTCTCCCCATCTGTGTCAATGTTGTTCCCTTACTACCTCTTCTCCCGCACAGCACCCCCGGTGAGGGATTGTAAGTCTCAGGGCAGAGACTTGTCTTAAGATTCTGTTTTGTGTATAAGCTTGGAAGCCTTTTATAGGCTTAAAGGTGGGATCAAAATCCATTCAATGACCGAGATAATTCCAGACTCAGCTGTAGTATGTTTCTGAATACAAGTTGACTGAGCATATTGTTCTTCTTATGGGTCACTGTGAGAAGCAAGCTACGGGGCCATCATTTATTCTATTTTAATGTATTTATTTCCTTATATAACCTGCCCTATTCCGGAGCAGTTTACAGGGGTTAAAAGAAATCTAGCACAGGAGGATTTTAGGAACTTTGTGAGGATCAAGCATAATGAGGATAACTGGAAGACAAGTTGTTACGGCCCAGATGAAACTTTGAAAGAAGATAGCATAAGAAGAAGCATTGGCTCTTTCTGCGTTGGGCCTTATTCCGGATTATGTCCCGGAATAGGGGCCTACTATATGCATGCTGTGGCAGACTGAGGCAGGCCCCAGCTGGAGCCTGCACTCTCATGCAAATGACAGACCTCTATTCCAGGATATAATCTGGGATAAGGCCCCGTGCAGAAAGGACTTGTCTTTAAACGACAGCTGTATTTTAGTCATTTGACACAGAGAATAACTAAAGATATATCTCCTTACTTTGGTCTTCAGTTTAAAGGCCTGTACTCCAATTTGTAGTTTTATTATGACAAGAAATTTAACATTTTAGTCGTTTTATGATTTCAGTTGTCTTCTATATCATTTTAAAATTACTGTATTTTCTGGTGTATAAGACTACTTTTTAACCCAGGAAAATCTTCTCAAAAGTCAGGGGTCGTCTTATGCGCCGGATGTCGTCGTCTTATATGGCAAGTATATCCCAAACTCTATATTTTAACTGGAAAGTTGGGGGTCGTCTTATATGCCGGAAAATACGGTACTTAAACCATACTGTAACAAGTATAGTGTAGAAAATAAATGTAATAATGTAATACTAGTAAAAGCCACTGTGCTGTTACTTAGTTCTCTGATTTATTAATTTCTCAAAAAATTTGTCCCATACCGTTCTTTTTCTCCTGTTTTATTGGAGGAAACAAGCAAGGTTTGGGGAATGTGTTTAGATGAGGATTTGTTATATTAACTTTATGTAGATGGGAAGAGACAAGTCCGTCTGTAGAGGATCACTTTGAAAGGAAGACCTAGAATAGTTAGGAATAATTAGGAGCAGAGTTTCCACCGCTGTCTCACAGTTCTAGAATCTGGGTCATCCAGTGATGTAAAATGGAAGAGCAATTGCAATGTACAAAAGGATCTGTTTTTTCACCCAGTATGCTGCTAAACCATGGGGTCTACTTTCTTGATTAATGGTGATGCCTGTCAGTTTGTGTGGCTTTTTAAATGAGAAGCTCATAGAGGGAAGCGCTTTCAGAGGGAAAATATAATTTATGGTATGCTAGGAGAAAATTAGTAGTTTAGAACTCTCATTGTCATCCTGGGATGGCGGTGGTGGTGATGCCCCTTCAGGGGGTCTTGAGAAGGTTCTGTGGGACATGAGGCTATGAGAAGAAAATCTTTATATATAAAATTATAATTTAGATTGACAAACAATAACAAAATGATATAAATTTTAAAAATGCATGTAGGGGCATGTAGGTTGCTCAAAAACAGGAAGTTTGGAAGAATTATCACTCCATGGATGTGAGCCAGTTTGATCTAGTGGCTAGGGAGCTGGACTCTTATCTGGGAATACCAGGTTCGATTCCACTCTCCCCCATGAAGCCAGCTGGGTGACCTTGGGCTAGTCACAGCTCTCTTCTGAGCTCTCACAGCCCCACCCCCCTCACAGGGTGTTCTATTGTGGGGAGAAGACCAGAAAGCTTTGTCAGCCACTTTTAGTCCCCTTAAATGGGTGAGAAAAGCGGGGTAGAAAAGCCAACTCTTCTTCCTCTTCCTCTTCTTCTTCTTTGCTCACACATAAAAATCTTATGAAATCTCTTTCCCAGTGGTGGTGAATAACCTTGCATATCAGCACAGCAACAGAAGACACAGGATGCAAAAGAACACTCTTGGGTCTTGGGACATGGGTCTCCACTTGTGGAAGCAGCTAAAGCCGATACAACTTTAAGGCAAAGTTCTTCCTACCCTTCAGCTTTTATAAATTTTCAGTTGCAAGCTTCATCCCCGCATCTTGTGTTTAATTAAATATATATTAAATTATAAAGGAACTTTTGTAAGTTGATACTAGGCAATCCTTAGTTGTTTGCTAGATGTTAGTGTTTGTTGCATGCTGCTCACTTGTATTGCTTCAGTTTTGTACTGTTACTGACACACTTTAATTTAAAAAAAGGAAGTTTGGGAAATTTTGCTTTAGAATAATGATGGAGAGGATTATGGAAAGTCAGATCCTGGGCTAGATTGGCCTTTGGGGGTGTTTTCCACTAGAAAGTCCTAGTTGCTAACTAACATTCAGACCTGTGATTGAGTTTTAAAACTGTTGTGAGTGTTGCTCTTTTCTGCTTTATACCTTGTTGAATTTGAACAACAGGAGAGGGTGTGATGTCAGTGTATGGAAAAACCAGTTTAAATGAGAAGTGTACCTTATTCTTTTCGAAGACCAATTACCTAATTACAAGGTTTTATATCTTATACCAATAGTAAATACGTGTGTATGAGAGAGGGGGGCAGAGGAAGGGTCTGGAGGGAATTAAGTGGTGATGGAGTTGTGAGCAAGAGATACGCCATATAAGCCCATTAAATCCTCAGACAGCACCACATTTCTTGATTCCCCCCCCCCAAAGCTGATTAGGAAAGAGATTAGAAGGGGGAGGGGGAATTAAACACCATAGAATAGTTGTTTTAAAAAACACACAAAATGGAAGGGATAGGCTGAATGAGCAAAGATGCAGCCCAAGGGATGACCATCGTTTTGCAGGAGAGAGGTATATTAAAAAGTACTAGTTCTTAGTGGGTAGAGCACTTCGCATTTTAAAAGGTCTCACCTTCAGCCACTGCCATTTCCAGGTAGGGCCACTCATCCTTTGGAAAGTACTACAGATCAATATGGAGAGCACTAAGTGGTGCTCAGTGAGAATGTTTACAGCTCTGGTACAGCAAACTGCCTGGAAAGCAGAGTGTCCTCTGTTGGATCCTTGGTTTAGCCCTGGAAGAAGGTAACAGCAAACTGTTCCTGTATCTTCCAAGAAAATTGCTTAGATGAGACCATGCAATCACCAGGAGCTGAGCAACATCAACAGCGCGTGGTCCAGTGGTTGCATTCAGTATAAGACAGCTTCCTTTGTTCCTACGTACAGTGATTAGCTTCTGTCCCCAAGAACCCATAACTTGGGGAGGTTGAGAATAAAATGGAATATATTTAGGTTTCATTACAATAGCTAGTTTTCTTTTTCTTTTTGTCCTTTCCATAGCACACGCTTTCCCCCCTGGCACAGCATCCAGCTGCTGCATTTGTGGGCAAGAGTTTTTCTAACTGAGTCAGGCTGTGTCTCTTACCCTCTGCCATTATTTTGTCTCATCAAAGGGTACATACAGGTTGCCAGTTCCGTTTCTGAAAACTGTACAGCAAAAAGTATTTTTTGGACTCTGCTGAAACATCTGCTCCCCCTGGATTAGGACTGACAAGGGGTCTCTGGAACTTACTATCAGAAGAGGTGGTAATGGCCATTGGCCTGGGTGACTTTAAGAAGGGATTGGGTAAATTCATGGGAGGATGGATGATTTGATGCCTAGGTACCATCTCTGGGCTAGAGATTCGGGTAGGATGCTTCCAAAGGTCATTTGCAGGGAATCAAGAGCAGGTGAAGGTTTTGCTTTCTTCTTCTGCTTGAGGAGCAATTGATAGGCCACTGTGTGAGACAAAATGCTGGACTAGATGGGCTGCGGTCTGATCCAGCAGGTCTCCTAATAGGTTTTTATGTAACTGATAATGAGAGTAGAAGTTGGATACCCATTCCTGTATCCTCTAGAATAGGTGTAAAAATGTGACTGTTTCTCAGAGCAGTATTTTTTTTAAAAAAAAATCCAGATGTAATGATGTGTCTGAAATCAGAAGTGTTAGAAGGTGTATCATTCCAATGAAATGGATGGTGGAGTAAGGTAGAATAGAAAACTGAATAGAAAACTACTCTGCTTGTGTGAAGAGGAAAGCAAAATAGAGCTAGGCTTCATCTTTAAGAATAACAGAAGATCATAGAGAATTAAGAAGTTGAATTCTGGAACTTATTTATTTATTTTGCTTTTCATTAGAAAATGTATATTAAGTGCAGTTACTACAGTGCCTGACAAAAGTTCTGTCGCTTATCCATGTTGTTGAAACCAAAGACTTAAAATTCATCCATTGGTTTTAAAAATGACTCATATGAAAGCAGAAACCCTCCCAAATGAGGTTTTTAAAAAGAAAATAAATTTGCTTCACTGCTGAAATATTGATCATTTAATGAACACAGAAAGGTCAGATTTTGGCGAGACAAAAGTTTTGTCGCCCACAAAAAGTAATGTGAAAATCAAACAGATAATTCACTTCAAATACAAAGATATGTTTCATAACATTGGTGAATGAAGTTGTGGTGCTATTAGAGCCATATTTAATATTTTGTGTGACTTCCATGAGCCTGAAGGACTGCATCCATGCGTTTCGGCAATGATTCATACAATTGATTGATGAAGTCATCAGGAATAGTAAAGAATGCAGTTTTACATGCCTCCCAGAGTTCATCAAGATTCTTTGGTTTTGTGTTCCAAGCTTCCTTTTTCATCCTACCCCAAACATGCTCAATGATGTTCATATCTGGTGACTGGGCTGGCCAGTCCTGGAGCACCTTGATCTTCTTTGCCTTGAGAAACTTTGATGTAGAGATGGATGTATGAGATGGAGTGCCATCCTGCTGCAAAATTTGACCCCTTTTATGATTGGGAATGTAAGAGGTAGCTAATACGTCTTGATATTTTAGGCTATTGATATTGCCTTCCACCTTGCAAATGTTTCGCACACCCCTATACTGAATGTAACCCCAGACCATGATCTTTCCACCACCAAACGTAACCGTTTTCTGGGTATATCTTGGATCCATACGGGCTCCAGTAGGTCTCCTGCAGTATTTGCGGCAGCTGTGGTGTGATTCAACTAAGATTCATCTGAGAAATCCACCTTCTGCCACTTTTCCAGCATCCATCCGTTTAGTAGGCTGTGGGCCTTGGCAAATACCACACGGTTTTTTAATTGCCTTTTGTTTAGTGCTGGCTCCTGGGCACTGATTCGACCATGGAGGCCATTTCGAGACAGAATCCTACAAACTGTTCTAGTTGACACAGGGACTTGAGGTGACCAGGCCTGTTGGAGCTCTGCTGCAGTGGAAGAAGGGCTGGCTTTTGATTTTCGAACCAACAAACGTTCCTCCTGAGCAGTCGTCTTGCGGGGTCTGCCAGTCCTGGGCTTGTCAAAAACATCTCCAGTCTCTTCAAATCTTTTTGTAATTCTTTGTACTTGACGCTGAGACAAATTAAAGGTGCCAGCCACCTCTGCAGAGGATCTGGTCTTCAGTCTCCTGATAATCAAGGCTTTGGTCGCAGGGTGGATTTTTGGCACGTTGTCAGAGGTCAAGTTGCAGTTCAAGTGAAGGTCTGGAGTGCTGGAGTTCTTTTTATACACACCCACTAATTATCTGATCAATTAGTGAGCACAGGTGAGGCTGTAAACTAGGATTAGGTGCATTATATGACAAGGCGACAAAACTTTTGTCTAGCCAAAATCTGACCTTTCTGTGTTCATTAAATGATCAATATTTCAGCAGTGAAGCAAATTGATTTTCTTTTTAAAAACCTCATTTGGGAGGGTTTCAGCTTTCATATGAGTCATTTTTAAAACCAATGGATGAATTTTAAGTCAGGTTATAGGCTTTGGTTTCAACAACATGGATAAGCGACAGAACTTTTGTCAGGCACTGTAGGGAAAGGATCTGTCAATGGTAGTATAGACATATCAGTTTTTTCATTCACTTATATCTCCCCCCCTCCTTTTCTTAACATTGGGGTTATAGCTATGCTGGGATTTAATTCAATTCCAATTACAAGTGCTATAGTGCTCTTTTGCTTTCTGGGTATTTCCAGCTTGATAGATAAAATAATCACCATGGAAACCAACATGGCTGCTTCTGTCAGTAGGCCTTACAAAATCACAGTATATAATCTGTATAAAGGCTTCTTAACTTTGCAGTCTTTTGAAACATACCATTTTGCATAGGACTTTGATATGTGGGAAGGAACTAGAGTGCAAGTCTGGAAAATGAGGGAATTAAAGGAATGAAGAAGCTTAATGAACTTTTCATTTAAGGAAGCATCTCCTAAATATAGGATGATTTGTTTGTGTAGCCCATTAATTGCCTACTCTATAGTCTTGGGCAGAGGTCGTTCCTATCTTCAACTTTTATCTTGACCATTACCAAAATGATACTATTTAGGTATTTTGGACTATAGTTCTCATCACCTTCTAGCAATACAGCCATGTTGGTTGGGATTAATGGAGACTGTGGTCTAAAATACCTGGAAGACATCGAGTTGATTTGGTCACTATAGATGTAGATATAGTTACAGTATAAGGAGATGTTCTTTCTCAGGGGAGGAGTCAAGATGGCGACCAACAAGGAGTTCTGAAGAGGTTTCAGCATTTTTCCTAAAATACTGTATTTTCTGGCGTATAAGACTACTTTTTAACCCAGGAATATCTTCTCAAAAGTCGGGGGTCTTATACGCCGGGTGTTGTTTCTTATATCGCGAGTATATTCCAAACTCTATATTTTAACTGGAAAGTTGGGGGTCGTCTTATACGCCCAGTCGTCTTATATGCCGGAAAATACGGTAATATAAGACAGTAATTCTTTTTCTTCCACCAACCACGTTATCTGTCTTTTATTGAAGTCCAGTGGCATCTACAGATTCAAAAAGATATAACGAAGAGAAAGAGTGTTACTATGGATGGTGCATTCAGAGCATATTTTTGGTTAACAAAGTTTGACCCAATCCCCTAGTCACACAGGCCAGACATCTCAAGTCATCTTGTATGAGGAATTAGGTGTTCAGAGTTCTTAAGCAAAATAGCCAGTATGATTTTAGGCTGTTGGGGGCAGGAGTTGTTGTATCAGATTATGGTTTATGCCAACAATGAGTGTAATGGGCCACACTGTATTGGAAGAGATATTTCATTACAATTGATTTGGAGACAAAAGGACTGGTCGTCTGTAGTCCGATGACTGGAGGGACTTCTGTACCTGTTTGTATAAGTGTGCGTGTGTGCTTGGACATCATTAATCCGCTACATACTGTTTGGTGTGAAATATGTTTAAGGCTGCCTCCAGATGTCGAGAAAGAAATGGGGGGTCTTGTTTAGATCCCACAATTGCCTTTTGGTGTCCCTGCCAAAATTGCAGGGCAACCACAGGCACTTAGCTACCTGGGCTCTTGATCCAGCTGTGGTGCACTGTGTCTATCCAGGTGTTTCATTGGTGCAAAATACCCAGAAATGCACAGTCATTGGTCCCCATGCTTGGGCAGGGGCTGTTTCTGGCCCAAGTTTGGTCCCATACATGCACGGTAGCCGTTTCCAGCTTATATCTCTGTTCCGGAGAAACCTGTGGTGGGAGTTGGTTTTTCTGGAATAGCAATCATGCGGGATTCTACACTTTTGGCAGGGCTCTGTTGGGATTATCACAAGTATGGGATGAACCCTGGGATAATCCCTCATTTTGTAGGGCCTTACTGTCCCAAATATTTGCAGAATTTTGTTTTTCCTCCAGTACCCTATGATTGGATTAAGTGGCCTCCCCCCCACTACCAGTTTTGTTGATAATGCCTTAAAGGGGGGGGGGGGAGTCTACATTTGTGGAAACCCGAAATTATTAGCTTTTTGAAGTGCCTGCACTTTCGTTTTAGAAAGCAAGGAGGGGGAAAAGGCTCGTTATAATTAGCAGCTTTCCTCAGTAGAAAACAGTGCACCAATACTGTGAAGCCCATTTTCAGTATCTATTTTTGATGCTAGAAGTCAGGTAATTGATGCCATGGCAACCGTAGTGGAGTATTCACAACTCGAGGCGGTTTTCTTTTCATGGAAGTGAGGCACTAGATAGCAACAGTTGCCAAAGGCACACGTCTTGTGCTGAGTTGTCAATAAATGTTAATATTTGGGCATATTGCAGGGGATGGGAAGAAATCTTAACCTAGAGTTGTAGGCACCCTAGCATATTGTGTCAGGAATGTTTTTGGCATAATTTAAGGCTGGTCAGGAAAGAAGCAAATGATGTGTGGAGACTTCTGGCCTTTTGTTTGAGAGACGAACTAAATTGAAGGAGGTGTGCGCGTGTATGTGTGAATGTTAAAGAATCACAGTAATGAATTGGAAGGAGGAAGAGCCAAGAGGGTCATTGGTTTGTGGAATTTTCTGCCAGAAGAGGTGGTGACAGCAGCCAGTCTAAATGGCTTTAAGAAAGGGTTAGATACATTCATGGAGGGCAGGTGTATCAGTGGCTACTAGAATGGATGCCTAGCTACTTCTCTGGGTTGAGAGACAGGCAGAAGAAGGAGTAGGAGTAGGAGTAGTTGGCTTTTCTACCCCGCTTTTCTCACCCTTTTAAGGGGACTCAAAGTGGCTGACAAAGCTTTTCTGTTCTCCCCACAACATACACCCTGTGAGGTAGGTGGGGCTGTGAGAGCTCAGAAGAGAGCTGTGAATAGCCCATGGTCACCCAGATAGCTTCATGGGGGAGGGTGGAATCGAACCCGGTATTCCCAGATAAGAGTCCAGCTCCCTAACCACTAGACCAAACTGAGGATGCCCCTCAAGGCCATTAGCAGGAAACTGAAAGCAAGTGAAGGTTTTGCCTTTGTCTTCTGCTTGAGAATGCTCAGAAGCAATTGGTGGGCCACTATGTGAGACAGGATGCTGGACAAAATGGGCTGTGGCTCGATCCAGCAGGGTTCCTCTTATGTGGTTAATCTGAAATGGAAGCAATAACGGATCAAAGAGCGTGAAGTGGTGTTGAGAGGTGGAAGGAAAGGCCCCACTGGTGGTGATTTTGAGGTGGTGGCATGGGTGAGTAGATTTCTTAGGCAGGAGCTAGATTTGGCTTTTTCAGGAGTATGTTTATATCATACACTATGTAGCATCACATGAGCAGGAAGTATCAGTGTGACTGCTTCCTGTTCTAGTGTCTATTTTAGTCAGTAGAAGGACATGAAAAAACTGCTTACATTTAGGAGTGCTTCCAGATGTTGCTTTAAAAACCCACTTTTTATCCGTAGTCAGGAATAAAGTGATTCCAGAGGGACAACAGTTCACCTCCCCACCTATAGGTGATACTCTGTATTTTAGTGTTTCCATAATGTTGCAGCAATGAGACATTATTGTGTGCTCATGTGTGCTCAGTTGTTCCCTGCATGCTCAGGTCAGTGCGTACTCAGGTGAAGGTGAGTTCTTGTTAGATTTCAGTTCACCCAAAGCAACGTAAAAATGTGGAGTAAGGTAGTGAGAGTGCTTAAAACTATTTTTTTTAAACCCAGAGTATCTATCGGGTGTATAATGCACAGCTACAGTGGAGAATTGTTAATCGTCAAATTGAATGCTGCTACTCATTAACCTTGCCTTTTTTCACCGTATCTGGATGCAGCATAGGTTTTAATAAAATTCCTGATCCTTTTCTGATGTTACTGGTTTTCTTTAAAAAAAAAAAAAAGCAGCATGCGCAGAATTTATGTATTTGTATTCACCTGCCTATTTGCTGTAGGCATCTTTCTATTGTTCCCATTTGGATTATTTCTAGTAAAGTCAACCTATTTTACTTCACCAGCTGCTATCAAAAGATCTCACTCTATATTATCTTCACTTTTTCTGGTACTCTGCATCACTTTTATTGGTGCCAGTGAAACTATAATAGCATGTCTTCAGCATTTGTTTTAGAGAGGAGGTTCAGCTGCAACGGAGCGATAGAGCAACTGTCTGGAAGATACAGGGACTCAGGTTTGATCTCTGTTATCTGCCAAGAAAACAGCACAGATACATCCATGTAGTCACCAGCAGTTGACCTGAGTTTGTGGTACCTAAAAACAGCACAGACATTTTCAGAAGTTGGCGTGCATGTTGTGAAGACTTAAAAAGATTAGTAATGCAGCATGAAATGCAGTGACTGCTGCTTCAAATTTGGTCTGTCTTTTGTTTTAATCATCTTGCACTTTGGGGACAGGTTCTGCGTAATAATAGAAGTTTATTTCAGCTGAGTTTTAGTTCTTGTATGGGCTGTTTACAAAGCAAGGTCAAGGACACGGGCCGCCATGAGATTATGATGACTTTTGTGGGCCTCAGTTTGGGAACTGCACATCAAAATAGATCTGGTTAATCCTTGACAACAATGCCCAGTGGGGCTTGAATTCTGCTTGGATGGTTTCCCCCCGTCTTGTGACAGTGTCTTTCTCCCAGGACTGTAGTATCCTGATGTTCCAATTATCCCCGGAGGGTGGTTTAACACATTCCTGTGGCAAGAACTGTTCTCAGGCTCATTAGCAAAGCTTTGCTCTCTGGATTTTTGTTAGTGCAGCCTGCAAGCTTGCAGATCTTGTTGCTGCAAAGCAATTTATTTGCAGTAGTAATGGAATGGTTCTTAGAAGGCTTTGCTTGGATTGTATCGTGCGTTATTCCTCCAAGCATTCACCTTAGGCTATATCCAGACAGGGTCAATAGCCCATAATTATTTCATAACAGTACCTGATTTGCCTGATGTGATCATGGTGCTCCCAGTGCAGTCCCATGAAATAGATTTACCAGGTTATTGTTTTTCTGGCAAAATTAACAATTGTAGTGTAATACCATTTTATTCCACAATTGCAGCTCTCTCTGGATTATTGCACAAGAAGTAAATAGTTTGGCGTGACCTGTTGCTACTGGGAAATACTTCATGTGGGTCTGGTCACTTGTACAGTGCAGTGGGAGGCCTAGGTCACATAGAAAGAAAATCTTGTATCTGTAATGCCACTCCACTGCTGCGGCAAATGCTCAAACACTTAGTGCTAAAATGTCCATACGATGCTGGATGTGCTTTAGACTGGTAAATCAGTATAAATAGTGGAATAAATAAGTGATGTCTAAAGGCAGCCTGAGTTTTTCGGCTCACCTGGTTTTTCATTGTGGTTGGAGTAGCTTCTCCCCCACTCCTCTTGTGACTTGAATCAGCTTGTCACAACAGGCATTTTCACCTCCCCTGAAACCAGTGCTGTTTTTGTTTGCTTGTTTACCGTGCCTTTCTGCAGTGTTGCTTTTGTAAAGGTGAAGTCTGCCAAATATATTGCACTCTGTGCAAAGCCCATTGCTTTTGTTCTTGTATTCTCCCACACCAGGAAACTGCTCTCTTGTGTCCTGTTTCGAGAGGTACTGGTAAAATCAGGGATGTTGCTCCAAAAGACATTTTGCTCTTGTTTGATTTGCTTTGAGTTTAGAGTTTAGCATATGTCCGCTGAAGCAGTTTTCAGATGCCAGCGTATAAAGTAAAGGACTGCTACACTTCACAGGATAGTTATATTGATTTTTTCTTTTATTTGGTTAAACAGTGCGGCAACGGTGGGTTGATATTGTTTGACACCATTGAGTTAGACTCAGCTTCTTCTGAGTACTTGGTCACATACATGCAATTTTCTTGACAGATACAGAACTGATTCTTCCTAGACTCCTTCCAGTGAGATGCCTATAATCAAGCCTGTAACCTTCTGCTTTCCACTCAGTTGTTTTAATACTACATAATGGACACTTCCAACAACAGTGCTAGATCTATCTAATTTGGATCTTATGCCTCAGGAGATGATCTTAGACCAGCGATGGTGAACCTTTTGAGCTCGGTGTGTCAAAATTCGCAAGAAAACCTAGTTTAACTCGGGTGCTGTGTCACATCTAGAAATATCCATAATTTTGTGATATTTGTAGCTCTAGTAAAAAAAGTTATATTTTTGATATATGTATTTTATTAAATGCAAAAACAAATAATTCTTTACATTAGTGACTTTTGTTGCTAAATCTTCAATTGAAAGTTGGTATTTTGGACACTTCAAGAACAAGCAAGCACTACATGCCCAGGTGCCAGGGTGACCATGTGTGTCACCCAAAAGGGCTTGGCATGTCACCTGTGACATGTGTGTCATAGGTTGGTCATCAATGTCTTAGACCAAAGTTTTTTGGTGAGTTTGTTGATATGTCAGATCAGAATTTTATTAAACCAAAGACTTGCGTGATAGTCTGTGGGGTCTAGACTGCCATCCCACACTGACAAGCCATCCCAAGCAGGGACAGACTGTCCCTGGGTGGAACAAGGCCATTTACACTGAGTTGGCCTGTTCCATCCCATCCCTTGTGCTGGCTCTGAAGCTTCAGCACTGTCTGAGTGGCAGCAGGGCAGGCCTCAGCGGTGTAGTCTGGCTGGTAGTATTGCATTGCCAAAGGTAGGGTGGGGAGGGCACATGGCAACTGTGGGGAGACAAGGATCGTAAGCCCAGTTCAGTTTACCCGTAAGACTAGCAAATGGGGTGGGTGGGTGCCAAGCTCTCTTGAAGCAAGCCTGTTTGGGCCATATCCAGTTCTGATACCAACTGGCCCATTCAGTAGACTTGACATTCATAGTAAGGTCAAGCATTGACTTGTAAAGTGGGCGGACACAAGGCAATGGGTCTTTTCGGTGGTGGCACTAAGACTTTGGAATATCTTCCCAAAGAGGTCCATCTGGTACCATCATTATATTCTTTAAGTTGCCAGAAGTATCTTTTTATTCGCCAAGTATTTAGCTTGGAGAATTTGTTTTAATATTCTTTACAGTTTTCTTTTTATTGATTAATTTTAAATATTTTGTACATATATAGTATATAAATACATAAATATAGATTAAATTTAAGTATATATATTTCAAAGTCTGTTCATATACTGCCCAGAGAACTTCTATTATTTGGTGGTCATCTAAATCCAGCGCGTAAACTGGCACACAAGCATTGCTTCCACCAATGGGGAGTGCAGGGTCATGGTTTTGTGGCCAGAGGTGGCCACAGAACTAAGCTTCCACCAAATTTACACTCTAAGATTCAGCATTATAACAAAAGATAACTCATTTTGGATGCATTGCTCCATTGAAATTGATACATTACTTTGGTAAATGCTCAGTGCCAGGTAGCTGTCTCTGCAGAGTCTCTGTTGTTGGATTATGCTTTTGAGTGCCAGTAGTGGGTTGGATGATGAAGCTACTTTCTCGTCCTTTTTGCAAAAATAACATGTCAAGCAGGAAGGGCTCCAGGCCAGTGTTCTCCCTGACAGAATCGGTTTCTAAGTTCAGAATATCTTCATTTTGTATTTTGGAGTGTTGTAGTGCTAGAAGCCTTATACAGGTCTGCTCTAGAGACCTGAAAAGTTTGATTCGTGTTTGAAAACTCAGGGTGTTTTTCCACTGTCAAAAGTACCCATTTTTGCACCCATTTAGGACCCATTTGGGTTTGAGCTGGATGACCCCATTTCCATTACGGCGCCCATTTGGGACCCGATTGTTTCCACCGCCGTTGGGGAATCTGGATCTAATGGGTACATTTTGGCCTTTAATCAGGATATTCTGTAGATCCGGATTAAAGGGAGCCTGTTTGCACTGGAAACAGGCAATGGGGTCCCAAGCAGGCTAGGGGGAGGGGATGCACCTTTGGGACCCCCCCCCCCCAACATTGGCTTCGAATTCAATTTGAAGTCACTTCGAAGTGATTTTGAAGTTAACTTCAAAGTGACTTCTATGTAACTTTGAAGTTGACTTTGAAGTGACTTCAAAGTGACTTCAAAGTGAATTCGAAGACTGCACCCCCCCCCTGTACCCCAAAACACCTGGGGTAACGGACCGACCCCTTGGGGGTAGATCCGGGTTCCCCAGATGGGTGCAAAGGTGTTTCCACAGCAGGGGTGTTAGCACCCATTGCTAATGGATGCTACACCTCCCATGGAACCACATTTGGTGCTTCCCTTAATCCGGATCTACTAGATCCGGATTAAGGAATGTACCCATTCCTTAGATCTGGGTCTTCTTAGATCCGGATCTAAGGGTTGCAGTGGAAAAACACCCTCAGTTGGATAGTTCATGTTTGAAACGGGTTGCATCGAATCAACCATGTGGCTGTTCGAATATTAGGAAATTCGATCAAACCAAACCTGTACCTCTGCCAAGGAACACAAATGGTCCAATAGAACAGTTTGCTTTGTTTTTGCCTTTGGAAAATGACTTTTTGTTCAATGAAAAATGGCTATTTTTTTTGTTTTTGAACAAGTTTGAAATCAAAGATGAACAACTGCTTATTTAATTAAACAGTTTGCCCTCAAGCTGAAGGAAAGACGGCATTCAGTATTGAACACATGATTTTCATTCATGCACATCTCTTGTCTGTTGTTGTAGCATAATTTGTGTAGGTTAACAGCCAGGCCAGGAACAGGAATTTCCTTTTTGTGAGAGCTAGACCACAATTTCAGTATGCATGGCTTTCCAAAACTTGCAGCTAATCAGCTATTTCTGACGTATCGGTACATGTGTTCAGCTGTTCTGCAAAGACACTCTTTAAAAAAATGGAAAGGACATTAATCTGTGGCCAGTTGGCATCACCGTGGGTAACTGGCAAAGGCAGAGGGAAGCAGCATCTCTTTGCAACACTGGAGTTTGGAATGGTTTCACAACCCTCATCCCGCAGCATTTATTTCTTAGCAAACCTGAAAATTTGCATTATTCCCTGCTGTGAGTTCCTGGGCTTAGGGACTCGTTACTATAGAAACTAATATTGAAGAGCTGACTGGGAGTTCGGCACTGGAGCTGCCTGAGCTTATTTCACAGTATGGAACAATCCATTGCACAAATAATTTCCCCTCCCCTTCTCTGCCATCAATCTATTTCTGCTGCAGAGGTACTTGTTTGTTATCTCGAAGATGGAGGATGCTTGAAAAAGTCAGAATTGTAACCCAGGGGCATGCAGAGAATCAGCTTGGACTGAATGAAGGCAGAAGACATTCGGCTTTATATTTTGGGTATAAAGCAGAGTGAAACAGAACCACTGCAACGATGCCCTCTGCAATCTTTTTTTTTTTTTGGCTCAATTTGAATGGAAATGCTAGTCCAGAGATGGGCCCTTTTATTTCTCCTTCCCCCTCAGTTGGTCACATTACAAAAGCGCACGGCAGCTGGATTGCAAAGAAAGTATTCCCAGTTGGCTGGCTGAGCTCAAGTTCTTTCTTGTTGCAGATTCTCCATAGCATTGCCAAAAGAATTGGGTGAGTGGGTGGGAGGTTGGGGGGCTCAAATTCCTCTCAATAAACACCGTGGATTGCATGCGTGAGAGATGACAACAAAGTGAACAGTGAGCTCCCCTCTAAAAAAAGGAAGTCTGTGACCCAGACAATGCTGTCATTGAGATCTGTCCTATATATCTCACTTATCTGCTTGTCTTGGAATAGCACAAAAAGGGCAGTGTCTTGACTCTGAGACGGTAGCGTGGGGTCGGCTTTCCAGTAGTTATTTTTATACAACTTCCCTCAACAACAAGCCCTGTTGGATTGTGAATGAACTCTCAATAAAATTAAAACGTAAAAGGTGCTGTGAATGAATGCTCACGTGTTTTGGCAGGTAGGGTTCGCATTTAATTTTTGTGGGTGCTCAGTAGGGAACTGCACAAAGGTATTTTTGACATTTGAATCCGAGTAGATTTGAATGTCATAAAATCCGATTTGGTTCAGATATTTAAGATCCGAATGTCATAAAATCCTATTTGAATCTGTAACATTCGAATCTGTACATTCAAATATTAGATTCATATTTAAAGGTAAGAATGTCGACAACATTTGTATCTGGTATATGTATCTGTACACATTCCGTAAAAATCCATATGCATCCCGTATTATTCCGTATGCATCTCGTTTTAATCCTGTATTTTAAGCACAAGAAACATATTAATTTTTGTGCAGATTTGTATACAGCAGAAAGATAACTTGAAAAGAAAGGGGTAAGGGAAAGGGAAAAGCATTCAAAAGGCAGCTGTCACGTGGCCTGTGTGAGTGTGGTGGCTTTTGCATCCAGCACAAACAAAACCTACTAGAATTGGTATTCCAAACCACAAAAACAGCAATAGAGAATCCCAGACTCCTAAAAACAAAAGTAAGTATAAGTGGGTTTTTTTAAGGTGATCATTCAATATGGATGTAAAACCAGTAACGTAATCTTACAATGCTGTTCCCATATCCATCCATCCATTCATCCATCCATCCATCCATCCACATTTTTATCCTCTACGTGAAGATCTCGGGGCAGGTTACAACATTAAAAACCAAGTGTGAAATAAATATATTAAAACAATAACAGTGTCCAGAAAAGGGGAGGAAAAGCTGTTTCCTTTTTTAACGAAAATACATGTTAAAGAGGCATGTTTGCACTGCTGTCCTGAAGATCTGAAAAAAAACAGTGTTAGGAACCAATGGCCTGATAATATGTATGTTTAATTAGGCTCTGAGAAGCAGCCAAGGAATGTGCCCAGTGTATCTTGGGGAAGGGCTGTTCCAGAGGTGGAGAGCCACTGCTAGGAATACCTACTGTCTAGCAGTGGATTCATGAGCTTCATGGGGCAAAGGGCCTAGCAGGAAGGTTCTCCTGAAGATCTTAGCTGATGGGTGGGTAGGACTGTATGGGAGGAGGAGTTCCTATGGATATTTGGGACGCAAATTGTTTAAGGCCTAAAAAGTCAATATTGCAACATAAGCCTGGAAATGGATAGGCTGCTAAACCAAACCTCTGGATTAGAATGATTTGCAGCCAAGCACCCCAGTCAGCAGTTTAGCTGCAGGATTTTGGATTAGCTCTAACTTCTGGACTATCTTCAAAGATAGTGCCACATAGAGAGCACACAATAATCTAGTCTTGAGATCACAAGGGCATGGATCATCATAGCAAAAGAAGCTCCATCAAGCAAAGGCTTCAGCTGTTTAATTAATCTGAGCTGGCCATAAGCTCCTTTCACTGCTGTAGCTACATGTGCCTAGAGCAAAAGATGCAAATCCAATAATATACCCAACATGGAACTTGATTTTTCTTGCAGGGTGCAACCCCACCAAGCCAAGGGCCTTGACTAGCCTCTCTGATTTAAGAACCTGGAACATAAGAACTCCATCTTATCTGGATTCAGTTTCAGTCTGTTGGACTTCATACAGTGTATCTTTGCCTCCAGATAGCAGGTCCTGAACAACTTCACCTGATGTAGATGAAATTTGAAATATAGAGTTGGGTGCCATCTGTATATTGACACCTCACTCCAGTAGTTATAAGACTTCTAGGAGAAGTAGTTACATATAAGTTGATAAGTTTGGGAAGAAAAAGAAAATAGATTCCTGGGGTAATGCACAAGAACGTTCTCCCATGATTATTTTTTTGAATCTGACGTGAAAGTAGAATTTGAACCAGGGAAGAACAATGTCACCAAGACCCAAACACTGTAGCTAATTCACATTGATATTGTGGTCGACTATATCAGAGGCCCTGAGAGGTCTGGGAGCACTAACAGGGTACCATTCCTTCTGTATTTCTCCCATAGGACATCATCAGTCAGAGTGACAAAGGCTGTTTCATTGCTGTTGGCAGGCCTGAAGCCTGACTAGAATAAGTTTAGATAATCCATTTTATCCAAGTAATCCTGCAGTTACATCAACACTACCCTCTCCAGAACCTTGCTGCAAAATGGAAAATTTGCAAACAGATAGTAGTTGTTAAGAACTAAAGGAGCCAGGAAAGACTTCTTGAGGAGTAGACATACCACTGTCTCTTTAAGGACATTTGGAACCCCTCCAGCAAGTGGGATCATATGCTGAATCTAGATTGTCAGACCTAGTGGCAGGATTTTATTAGCCGTGATGGGCAAGGGTCAAGAGAACAGATAGTAAGATGTATTCCTGGAAGCAGTGTGTCCACATCATCGGCCCACCAAAATTGGAACTGATCCATAGCGGTAGGGCAAGATGGCTCCCCCGCGAACAAGCTGGGTTTTGTTATATCCCCAAATCAGCTTTCTGTAAATATTGCAGAAATGGAAAAGTATTACTGATACCAGTTATTTGGAGATAATTTTTTTGAAATTTATTGCCAATACATTACATGACTTGGTTTCAAGGTAAAGAAAAATTAAGTACCGTGGTTTTGATCATGCCTGGTTTTGGCAACTTTCTAAGTTAAGCTGAGAAACTATTTGTATGATCTCTTAATGACTTGCTGATAGTCTGGATGTACTGAATAACGTCATCTGTAAGGAGCCAGATCTGGTGAATCTGTTGTGTTTGTAAAAGGAGAAATCATTACAAGATGTGGAAATGGATTGTGTGAATTTCTATTGGAAGTTGGATAAGAATGGTGCAGAATCAGTAGGGATTTTACCAGTCAAAAGGATGTATGTATTAGATTTTGAAGCAGATTACTGGACTGATGCAGATTGTGGTTCTGTTCAAAACTTTGGAACCATATATTATAGGGATGGCATCTTCGCTCCCGGCTGCCATTTGAGATGTGGGCCAGAGTGTACCACCTGGCAGTTCTAATTCATGCAGCACTTGTGAACTCCAAAACGTGTAGATGAGACAAGGAGTAACTTCTGTCATATGTGCCCATCTGGGCCTTTCCATACATTGAGGGGACAAATTCACAGAATATGCTACAGAATTCATGTTGTGGAGCCTGCAGAATGCTCCATAGAAATTCTTGGTTAGTTCATGTCAGCCAGTTTGGTCTTGTAGGTTAGAGTGTTAGATTCTTATCTGGAGGTCTCCCAGTTTGATTTCATGCTCCTACACTAAGCCAGCTGCGTGACCTTGGGCTAGTCACAGCTTTCTTTCTGAGCTCTTGCACCTCCATCTACTTCAAAGGATGTCTGTTGTGAGGTGAAGAACAGAAGGTTTGTCAGGCATTTTGAGTCCCCTTAAGAGTGAGAAAAACGGGGTATAAAAACCAACTCCTCCTCTTCATTTTTATTCTCTTCTATTTTGCAACATCACATGTCTTTGGAAAGGACTCTTTGTCAGTATGAGCCATAGCTTAAATGGAATTGATTGTCATCCATTATGCCTCCGTTATCATCCATTATGTCTGACTGCGGAGGATGGAACAGAGGATGCTGATCCTGAGATGTTTCTAAAATAAGACCTTCACAAAATGGGAACTAAAATGCATGATACCATGGGTCTAAAAGCTCAAAATTCTGATGCATTACCCATACTGAAGCTGCTGGACTTCTGTTTCCCAGTTGTATATATCCTAAGGCACTGGAGAACAAATGAACTTTCAGCTGATATCCTAACACTTGGCCCATTTGCATTGTCCTTATTCTGGAATTTGGCCTGGGATAGGTCCACATGCTAGTGCTGGCTACAGTAGGTCCCGAGCGAGGCCTGTCAGAACTGCTCTAGCATGCGGACAGCTGACCCTTACCTTGAACAGGCCCACTGTCAGTCTGAAGGACAACCATGGGAGGTTGTCAGGGAGGAATTTCCCAGAGAGAGGGCAGTAGTAAGAAGGTCTTAGTTAACATCCCTCGTTTCTTATCAAAGAAGGTAAGGCTGCACAGAGGGCCTTCCCTGTCAGTCCGAAAGTATGGGTTGCTTGGTTTGGTGTAAAATGTGTTTCTCTGTACTTGGACCCATTCATTGTTTGTTTAAAAATACACTGAGCTGTGAACACATAGAAAGCCACTGCAAGTGCTTTAAGCTTTGACAGTCCAAAGATCTATCTCAATAACTTCATTTTCCTATCTGCTTATGAACTGTTTCCAGGGTGTCTGGTATAAATCACACTGAAGTATTCCGGTTGTGAAATTCTGCCATGAATCATTGAAGTGTCCAGGAACAGCCAGTTTCAAGAGTGTTGAACCGTCTGTACCAGAGCATAGGTTCTGCTCATCACTAATTCTTACCTGGACTTCCTGTAGCTCCGATCTTCACACCTACTTTCCTAGTTCTTGACCTGAGCACTACCTACTGAGAGCACTCTGCCTTGTCAGGATTTAGTCTCAGTTTTCAGTGTACAATGGTAGTAGTCAGACTAGCATTCTGTACACTTGTTCATAATCCAAGGACAGATTGAAAATCCAGTTGAGTTTCCTTTTGATATCACCTAAAGATAGAAGGGCGAGCAGAACTTGCCATTTTGAAGCGTCTGCTTTATGATTGTAGAGGTGAGCTTGAGGAATTTGTGAGTGCTTTATTTGAAGAAGTCCAAAATAGATTGCAGCAGCTCAGGCTTTAACCTTCATCAGCACAGGTAGTATAACTTTGTACCCCAACCATATGAAAGTGTACATACATTTCTTGTATGTATTTTGAAAAATGTGATTATTTAGTACAATTTTAGGATGCCACCCAGGAAAAAGTCTCTGGAGAACATTCCTGTTGTTCACAAATTGCATAATTTTACTTGTATTGATGAATGTTAATGCATTTAGGTAACTGCTAGCGTTTCCAAAGAATTAAGAAAGTAATATTTTAAATCAGCAAATTAGAAGCAGTGTTTAATAATACGTCAAGAATTCATGTAGTGCACAGAATTCATCTTTTTTTAGGTGACCTGGTGACAGAACATAGTTTTTCATACCTAGGTAAATCTAGGACATGACCCATTTTTTCTATTGCTTTTGTTGATGATGTGGGGGGAAAGCCTAGTATTTCCTTTTATTGAGCAAACTTGTTTCTTTCTTTAACTTATTTATATACCACTTCCTATTAAAATATATTCTCAAAATGGTTACATAGCATGGAGAATCAAAACAGCTACAATCATAATATCTGTATAAAAACATGATTAAAGAATGTGAGAAACAAATAAATAATCAGCAGGAAAGGCTTGAGTAAAAACATAATTCTTCAGTCAGCACATAAAAACCAGAAATGTAGGTTAGGGATGTGCATGAATATTTGTAATATCCAATATTTGTATGAATTTGGACATTTGTATACGAGTCAAATGTTACGATATCTGTACATTGAGAGTTGTATTTGTATGATTGTTTTGGGACATTTGTACAAAGCTTCAGAACATTTGTGAACCGGGGAGGCAGCTGCACCAGTCACATCTGCTGCGGATCCAGAGTGTATTTGACATGGATTGAGAGCAGATTCAAGGTGGATTCAGGGTGGATTTGATGGTTTCAGAAGAGATATGTTGTGGGATACGTATCACATATGTATATGTCCGTATCAGATATTCGTACAAATTTGTACGAATACATTCATATCGGATAGAATCCTACCACATTCGAAGGGGATCTATTTGAACAAATACAAATTTTTAAACATTCAATTCGAATCCAAAAAAGCCCATCCGTGCAAATCCCTAGTGTAGGTTCCATATGAATATCAGAGAGGAGACTATGCCAGTGGGTGGGTGCCATCACAGAGAAGGCCCAACTGCAGAGAAAGCTGAACTTTTTGAGTTGGCATACTTGTGCGTTTGTTTGCTTTGGTTATAAGAATCCCATAGCATTCAAGCTAATGGAAGTGATGTTGTCCTTTTTAGCTGAACCTTAATCAGAAATGCTATAGTTGTGCCTTGAATTTGACTCTCCAATAAAACCTTTTGTTGGGAAGAGCAAGTATAAATCTTTCAGATAAAAGCAACTCTGAATCCTGCTATAAAACAACATTCCAGTTTGTTGAAACTCAACTTTTATATTGCATCGTTGTTTGGTTTTGGTAATGCACTTCTCTTGTGGAAGTTTTATGTAATCTCATTCTGATAAAGTCCTTTTTTGTATTCCTGTTGCTGAAATGAAATCTGAAAACCAGAAACTCGTGTTAATCTTTTTTTAAATTCAATACTTTCAAAAACACGGAACAACAAGATCTTAACCAGATCAGCTGGTAAGTTTCATAATGGATTTCTTTGTGCAGTTATCCCATTAAGGTAGTGTTAAAACCTTTTTTTGTTTTTGTTTATGACTCTTGGGCTTGATTATTATGGCTGTTTAGTCAGGAGCTTAAGACGAGAACACTGCTTCTGCCTAAATGCTTTATCCAGACGTGCTTTATGTTCATCAATTAATTAAGCATGTGCCTTGCAGGCCTCCGTGGAAATGGAAAAAGAAGTAATCTGATTATCTGACTATCAGTGACCACTAATTCATTTCTAAATGATAGGGGCAAGGATTTTATTCTGCGATTGCTTCCCTTGAGAGAGGGAGCAGCCCTTTTTAGCTATGTTCCCTTGCATATATTTTACAGTCCTGTGGACACAAAGTCAAAATGACTACACTAAAATGTTCAAGTTGCACAATCCTCTGCAGTATTTATTTGGAATATGGTGTCTTGAGAGAGGTTTATTTCTAAGTGAAATGTACATATGTGCAGCAGTCTGAGAACATAAAAAAACGCTTCCTAGTTAAGCAGATTCTGTCAGTAACCTGTTCAGGTAAGAACATAAGAACATGAGAAATCCTGCTGGATCAGGCCACAGCCCATCATCCTGGCTTAGGCAGCGACCCACCAAATGTTCTGGGCATTCTCAAGTAGAAGACAAAAACAAAACCTTCACCTGCTCTTAACTCCATGCAAATGGCCTTTAGAAGCACCAGTATGGAGATGGTATTTGGGCAATAATCCTAGTAGCCATTGATACACCTGTTCCCCATGAATTTGTCTAATCCTTTCTTAAAGCTATCCAGACTGGTTGTTGTCACCACCTCTTCAGGTAGTGCAGTGGTTCTCAACCTGGGGGTCGGGACCCCTTTGGGGGTCGAATTACCCTTTCAGAGGGGTCGCGATGAGCCTCCCGCCGCCCTTCCCTCCCACCTCCCAGCTGCTCTGCCCCCATGGTTGGGGGTCCCCACAACATGAGGAACTCCATTAAGGGGTCGCGGCATTAGGAAGGTTGAGAACTGCTGAGGTAGTGAATTCCATTGACTGATTAATCTCTGGGCAAAAAATACTTCCCCTTGTACATCAAATGTGTTTTGTTGGATCTGTCAGCCCTTTCTCAAAAGACCACTCAGGTATCTATGGAAAGTTTACAATCAGAGCATGAATACTGTAGAACTCTCTTCACCCATGGTCACTAGCTTTGACAGCCATGCTAATCTCCAGTAGCCATCTATCCTGACTATAGAATAAGTTGCTCACTTTGTTCTCAGTGACTTTTGTCATTCTCTTTTGAAGCTGTCCAGGCTGGTGGCTATCATCTTGTCTTGTGTCTTCCAAGAGTAACTATCTGACGGTGGAGTCAAAGAGCTTGTGCTGGCTTATGATTTCTCCATCACTGCAGAAAGGTTCCTTAATTTGAGTAGAGTTTTGAGGGGCTCATTTAACCCCATCAAGAGCAGTGGTTAAAGGGAGTTAAGAACTGCAGTTGCCATAAGTGATGCTTGTTCAAATGCTAATAATAAGATACTTTTATCTCTCATTCTTAAGTGATGGGTTTTTCAGGTGCATCCTTCCTGGTTTACTAGGAAAGATGGCTGCCATTTATTTTCCATTTGTACCTGTGGCTGGGATGTGATGAAGAGATTCTTCAGTTATCAGATGCTGTCTGTTGAGGAATCCTGCCTGAAAATTGGTCCTCTCTAGCTTGTGACCTCCATATGCTTTGCCCTGGGGCTGTGATGGGTTTGGACTCTTGAAACTTAGCATTATAGGAATGGTAATCTTAAACACCTGGAAGACACCAGGCAGCAGTAGGCTTGGGGAAAATTTTGATCCATGTACAGATTCGAATGTACAGATACGGGATGCATACGAAATGAGTACAGATACATATAACACATACGATTGTTGTCGATATTCGTATCTTGAAATCCGTATCTAACATTCGAGCGAAGAGATTCTAATGTATCAGATTCAAATCGATTTTTGTTGCATTCGGATTTTAAACACTTGAATCAAGTTTTGAGATTCAAATTGACTCGAATTTGAATGCAAAAAAAAAAAAAATTGTGCACACCCATACTGTCTGTCTGTATTTTGCAAATGTTATGTGACGTGTTACGTTATAGAAAGCTTTCAGAGCTGGCTAAATGTTGGAAGAGCGCTTTGTCATCTTCCACTGTAAAGTACAGCTGTAAGATGCCTTCATTCCTTACTGTTTATAATCCAAATTCCACAAAATTTCAGGCATAGAAAAAGAAATGACACTTGATCTGGCTTAGGAATGAATAAGCTAGCTTTCTCAAATATTATATTTTCTGCCTAGGCTTTCAATTTTGCTAGCATGAGGTGTACAGAACAGCCTTGCCTAAAGAACAGAGATGCTGATAGGCAATTTCATACAAACCTAATTAGAAGTACATCCCATTGAGTTCAGTGATATTGTCTGTTGGTAATTGAATAAAGGCTTGTACCTTTATTTATTTCTTATGGGAGGGCTATGTTGAAAAGAGTAGGTATAATGATGACCTTATTTTCTTATTGGAAAAACTAGGTCGAACAGAGGGCATATGATAACCACAATTGCTATCCTTTCACTTGGAACACCAACAGATAACTTTATAAAAGTAATTATTTCTTTCACATGCTCTCATTACTGTTTGTTGACAGAAAGTGTGGCATATGGCTATGAAGAATTTAGCTTCTAGTTGTTGAGCCCCAGTGTGTCTTTTGAAAAGTCTTTGTATGCTGGTTTGATGATCATGACCATGAGCAGATGAAGGAATAGTTTCCACTGTCTCTTTTACAAATAAAAAACAGCTCTGATCATATCTTCAGTACCACATTTTTGCTGTTGAATACATCAGTGACATGCTTTGTGTGGTTATATTTGTGGTCTTCAGACTTTCATGGATTTAATGAATGTTAACCGGTAAAACTCCGTTCTAGCTGGTATTCAGCTGGGTTGAAATTTTGATCCATGTTCCTCTTGCCTGTTCCTAGTTGAATTGGGAACATTGAGGAAGTTCAGGAGCTGGTGGATAATTATGTCCCGACACATTTGGTCAGGAAGAGTAGCTTAGTAGTTGAACTGAACAGGAATCTGCAAAGGCCTTATTTCTCAAATTTAAAAGGTGTGTGGCTATTGCTTGCAATTTCTGTAGTAATTTATAACTCGAGTAATCAAACACTTCCTTATGCATTTATGTACCAGAACTCAGAGCATCCTGAATATTCACTAGATGATAGGTCAATACTGTCAAACTGTCTAATGAATATAACATCAACAAAGGATGGTTTCTGGGAATAAATTTGTGGCAATAAGATCCCAGAGGTTTCAGTATGTTGGCAAGCCACTTTTCTTTAAAACCTTGCATTATTTTATTTATTAGATTCGGTGTCTGACCACATGATGCAGAAGTGCACCCTGGGGCCAGTTTACAAAGCAGAGATTGAAGGTAATTTTAGTGGTTACTGGTTGATGAAATATAATTCCCTCTGCCTTTTTTCCCCCTTCAGAAAATCCCAGAAGGATTAACAGATAATTTGGCACTGAGCACCTGGCAGCTCATAATATGTATTTGAAATGTCAACATACAACACTGAGCGTGTTCCCCATATGGTCAAAATATTCTTTTGTCATTTTTAAGGATGTTGAATATAGATCAGGGAACGGTCTTAGAAGACATCTACCCACAGTGCTGGGAACAGGCTCTAGCAAGAGAGCGTTAAAAGCAATGTGATATAGTTGTTGTTTCCTACGGTTCTGTTCTGTGAAGAGAATGATGGTGGGTCATTGTTCTGCTTTCATCTTCAATTCAAGCTCCTAGTTCCTAGATTGCCTGGCACCAGGGACTGCCTTTTATAGTTTCTCCCTTTGAGATAGTCATCCAGGGAATGCTGTTTAAGAAGGCGACATAACCCTATCTTCCAGAGGTATAAAAAGCCTCACATTAGCTAGACCATGCAAGCTTTGGAATGGGTGGGAGAGGGTTTTTTTTTTTTAAGCCCCCAAAGCTGAGCATGGGTGTTTTTCCACTGCAGCCCTTAGATCTGGATCTAAGAAGATCTGGATCTAAGGAATGGGTACATTTCTTAATCCGGATCTAGTAGATCCGGATTAAAGGAAGCACCCAGTGTGTTTCCACAGGAGGTGGGTGGGTGCTAACACCCCTGCTGTGGAAACAGCTTTGCACCCATGTGGGGAATCCGGATCAACCCGCAAGGGGTTGGTCCATTACCCCAGGTGTTTTGGGGGGCAGGAGGGTTCAGTCTTTGAAGCAACTTCGAAATAATTTCGAAGGGACTTCGAAGTGAATGTGAAGTCAACTTCGAAGGGACTTCGAAGCCAATGTTGGGGGGGGGGGCAAAGGTGCATCCCCTGTCCATAGCCTTTTTTGGACCACATTGCTTATTTCCAGTGGAAACAGGCTCCCTTTAATCCAGATTTTCTGGGAGAAGACCCCATTGTAGACCCCTTTAATGGGGTCTACAGAAAATCCAGATTAAAGGCCAAAATGTACCCATTAGATCCAGATTTCCCCAATGGCAGTGGAAACCATCGGGTCCCAAATGGATGCCGTAGTGGGAATGGAGTCATCCAGCTCACACCCAAATGGGTCCTAAATGGGTGCAAAAATGGGTACTTTTGACAGTGGAAAAACACCCCATGTTTGTATGCCAAAGAAGTACAAGAGGAGGAATTCATTTTGTTGTATTTCAGCTTGGGATTGCTTATTTAAAGGGCAGGCTGTAAATGAAGCAAAGGTGAAAAGGTGAATGGGGAAAAAGGATTTTCTCATGTCTCAGCAGTAGAACCAGGCTGTAGGGATGAGCAAGAATATTTGAAACATTCAAAATTCGATCAGATTCTTTCAGATTCAGACGTTTGAGTCTGAATCAAACATCTATACATTCGTTTTTGAACATTCAAACCAATTTTCAATGTTTTGATTCGTATGGATTATTTGGACATTAGAATTTGTAGGCATCCAAATACACATTACATAAGTATCCATATGCATCTTATATTTATCCGTATGCAATTGTACGGATACGTACAAGACAACAGGATGCATACGGGATAAAAACGGTGTGCGAATGGGCACATTCAAACGTTTTTGACATTTGTATCTTCAAATACAAATTGAAAATTCGTACAAATAGATACAAATGTATTCGAATCAGATTCAAATTTGAATACATTAATTTTTTTTCTGTTTGTTCAAATTCAGACATTCAAATATTCTATTTGAATCAAATCCAAAAATTGCATTCATGCCCACCCCTACCAGGGTGTACTCCATGACTCTGATGGGCAGGAGAGTTAGGATCCACAATGGGAAGTATTTTTTTCACCCAGAGGGTTATTGGTCTATGGAATTTACTTCCAGAAGAGATGACAGCAACCAGCCTTGATAGCTTTAAGAAAGGATGAGATATTCATGGAGAGCACAGTGTATCAATGACTACTAGAATGGGCTCCTTGGTACTGCCTCCAGGTCAAAGAGACGGGTGGGAAGAAGAAGAAGAGTTAGCTTTTCTACCCAACTTTTCTCACCCATTTAAGGGGACTCAAAGCGGCTGACAAAGCTTTTCTATTCTCCCCACAACAGAACACCCTGTGAGGTAGGTGGGGCTGTGAGAGCTCAGAAGAGAGCTGTGACTAGCCCAAGGTCACCTAGCTTGCTTCATGGTGGAGGGCGGAATTGAACCTGGTATTCCCAAATTAGAGTCCAGCTCCCTAGTCACTAGACCAAACTGGCTTTAGAGGAAGCCTCTAAAGGCCATTGCAGGGAGTCAAGAGTAGGTGGTTTTACCTTTGTCTTCTGCATGAGATATGTAGAAGCAGTTGGTGTGCCACTGGGTGAGACAGCATGCTGGGTTAGATGGCATGTGGCCTGATCCAGCAGGACTCCTCTTATGTTTTTATGACTGAAATTTGCTGTTATCTCATTCAGTGAATTGCACAGAAGCTGTGTTTATGAGAAGCTTAAAAGCAATAATTTTTGGTGGATTTAAAATGCTGCTCCTGTTATTCTGAAGAACTAGGCTTTAAACAACGATAAAATATTTCTCCATTAAATGTTGTCAGCAGCTCTTACTAACTTACTGTGGGTTCTTGGAAACTATATTTCCCCCCTGTTGGGATGAACATGAGCCAGTGACCATTGCTTTTAAAGGAGTTGAAGAGAAATTAAGGCACGTGGCAAAGGAGTAGAGAAGGAAGATGAGCCAGTAAGCTGCATAAGCCCAAAGTATGAGTGATAAGAGATGTTGTATCCTGGGATAATAATTTGGTTTAAGCTGCTTTGAGCTTCTCCGATGGGCAGTGGTGTAGTGACTGTGTTTCTGTTGTGCTAGAAACCTTCTTCTTAGAAGTGTTCTTGGTTTAAGAGAAATCACACCATGCAGGTGTTTCAGTCCTAGGTGCATAAAATGTGCAGTTCTTTGTCTTAATCTTAGCAGCTTGTTCTAGTTTTCCAACCACAAATGCTTTTGGAGATTTAGGCTCTTTTATACATCAGTTTATGCTTATTTTTCGGCAGCTGTAAATCCTTGCTTTCTTGCACTTAACCTTGCTGCAGCTGATGTTCATGGCTGAATATAAGTTCTTGGAATAAAATTACTACCCTAGTGTTTGGTGCAGACAGAGTTACTTTGTTGTTGGAACATCATTAAACCGGTAATTACCGATCTACTGCTGGAAGGCTGATATAGCTTAACCCTTGGGTTTTTTAGAGAAGTAGCTAAAAGAATGCTTCTTCCCATACAGAACTGGCTTAGTGTTGAGATCTACCAAGGAGGCCCTCTTAGCTGTGCCCCCACAGTGGATAAAGAGGTAGTGGCGGATGAGAGGACCTGCTGGATCAGTGGTTCTCAGTCTGTGGGTCGCGACCCCTTTGGGGGTCACTCTACTCTTTCACAGGGGTCATCTAAGACCATTGGAAAACACAGCAACCAAGACACCACTCTTCTATCCATCTCCAGGTGGGTCCGCCCACATGCAGATGTGGCCACCTACGAGTACCTGGCGTGATGACATCATCACACTAACCCCTTCACATGCACCCCATACAAATACAGTAGAGAGCAGCTACTGTGTAGAAAGCAGCAGTATTGGAGGTAAAACGACACTTTTATATTCAGCTGTGGTTGATGTGAATATTATGCTTTAATTACGTTCAATTTGTAACAATGAAAATACATCCTGCATATCAGATATTTACATTACTATTCATAACAGTAGCAAAATTACAGTTATGAAGTAGCAATGAAAATAATTCTATGATTGGGGGTTAGGGTTAGGTTGGGGGTCACCACAACATGAGGAACTGTATTAAAGGGTCGTGGCATTAGGAAGGTTGAGAACCACTGCCCTAGTTTATGAAATAGACTCCCCTCTTTGGTGCATCAGGCACCTTCATTGTATACATTTAGATGTCAGGTTCCTTTTCAGGCACAGTTATTTATTGTTTTAGTGGATTCATTTTTAATATTAGTTTTGTTGTAATCTCTCCTAAGAGCGCGATGGAATGAATGAATGAATCTACAGCAGTTTGTCGGTTGCACATGGAAGACAAAGTGCAAACATAGAGAGCCTTGGAATGCAGTGGCTCTAAATGATGTCATATTTGTAGTTAACAAGGTCTCGTTTATCTATTTTTTTCCACTTTAAAAAGTGGCTTGGCTTTACCTAACTATTGACACACACACCATTTTAATGGGTACCAGTTTTTAAGCTGCTCTAGATCTATTTGAGTCAGATTGTACCAAGAGTAGAAGATAGTACAGCAGGAACTACATCCACAATTGTGTGTGTTTGTGGGTTTTCCTTATCTGTTCATAGGGAAATGCGATCCATTCTTGCTCTTTGGGAGGAAGTGACTCCTGTATCTGTAAGATTTTTGTGCAGATAGACATTTTGGGAAACTTTTCATGAGGGTGAGGGGAAAGTATTTTAGCCAGTCACTATTCCCTCAGTCTTATCATTCACAAAGGTCTCCTGGAAAAGGGAACCTTGCATAGTGAATAACTCAAAGGTCCTGTAAAAATAGAGGAGATTTGGGGTCCAATGGCTAATAATATTTTTTTTTATGATTGATTTTATCTAGATGGGTGAGAATCTTTTCTCTCATGAATGAGATGGTGACAGCAACCATCCTGTAGAAGAGGAGGAGGAGGAGAATTGGCTTTTCTACCCTGCTTTTCTCACCCATTTAAGGGGACTCAAAGTGGCCGACAAAGCTTTCTATTCTTCTCCCACAACAGAACACCCTAGGTGGGGCTGTGAGAGCTCTGGAGAGCTGTGACTAGCCCAAGGTCACCCAGCTGGCTTCATGGAGGTGGGCGGAATCAAACCCAGTATTCCCAGATAAGAGTCCAGCTTCTTAACCACTAGACCAAACTGGCTTACAAGAAAGGGTTAGACAAATTCATGGAGGACAGGTGTATCAATGGCTACTAGAAAGGATGGCTAAGTACCACCTCCAGGTTGGAGAGACAGGCAGAATGCAGGGATTTGAGAGTAGGTGAAGGATTTACTTGAGAATGTCCAGAAAAACTGTGAGAGAAAGGATGTTGGACTAGATGGGATGTGGTCTGATCCAGCAGGGCCCCTTCTGTGTCCTTCTGAATACTGTGCTCCTAACCTCTCTTAGCGCATAAGATGGCCTAATATAGTTCCTGTTGCTGTGTGGGGCAGAGGAAGATGTTCATATGACAGGACTCCTTGGCTATTTCTGCTTTGATAAAGGCAGAATCATCAGCAGACATAAGCCCTTTGTTGGAAAGAAAATATCATGGGTTGACTTGCTCTGTCCTAGGTCTCATGCTCTAGTTTGCCCTGCCCTGTGATTTCCATATGTACAGGGTAGATACTGCAGGGAAGAAGACTTAGAACACTTCTGCATTGACTAGTATCCCAGACCGGCAAGCTCCCAGGGCCTCCTTTAGACTGTACCAGCATGTTGAAGGGAGGCTCCTAGAATGTTTGCTGGCCCAGTATACTGGCCAGTACAGGATTACCCTTGTGACTCAATCCTTCTTAACCTGTACTGTATATGGTGTTCGCACTCAACAGATATCGTAGACAGCCATAGCATGTGCAATGCTAGAGTGTGCCTGTCCAGTGCCCTTACCCATTTGATTGATTGACTGGCCATTTCATCCAAGAGAATCTGTAGCCATGAACATTGGTTGCTGTCCTAATATGTACAGGGCAGATACTCCAAGGGCAATTCTGCACTGGCTTGTGTATTGAACCAGCAAGTGTACTAGGAACTTTCCTTCCTCATAGTGGTGTAGTCTACAGGGCAGCTTCCAGATTAGCGGATTAAATCCGCAGAAATAAAATGATAAGCTGCTTACCTGCTGCAACGCGATGACGCCTTGTCCTCACTCCCAGCGGCGGTCCACAGCTTCCTTCTCAGCGGCTGTGAGACTTCCGTGGCGCATGTCACATGGGAAAGGGCAGCCAATGAGAGCCGAGCTGCAGGCTCATCTATCATTCAGTGTTCTCACAGTCCTGTGTGGATTGGTGGGAACATTCGAATTTACCTTCTACTGTAGCGCGAGTGTTGATTGTTCTGCAGTAAGGTAAATTCGAAGTGGCGGCATAATGCGCTGCTGCTATGCAGGAGCAGGTGTTAAGTGTGACATCCGCGCCTCAGCTGTGCATTCCAGTTCACAGCTTTCTTACGGCTGGACACACCCCAGGAGGCCTTGGGCAGAAGTGAGGCTCCTAGTGCACTTGATGTGCCAATATATTGGCCAGTACAGAGTAGGGATGTGTACAAATATTCAATTCGAATCCGTTGAATGTTGTCATTCGAACTCAAATCGGATTTTTGAATAATTTGAATGTGTAGATTTGTATCTGTCGTATACTAATCAGCACAAAAATTATACGTATCCTGCGCTAAAAATACGAGATTAAATCAGGATGGGTACAAGATAATATGGGATGCATACGGATTTTTACAGAATCCGTACAGATATGTATAACAGATACAAATGTTGTTGACATTTGTATCTTTAAATACAAATCTAACATTCAAATGTACGGATTTGAATAATCTGGATCCAAATTGGATTTTATGACATTCAGATCTTAGATATCCGAATCGAATCAGATTTTTTTGACATTCGAATCTACTCAGATTTGTCCACATCCCTAGTGCAGAATTGCCATTGGTTTATCGATCCTTAATATGTACCAGTGGCATCCTTCCTGTATATGGTATTCACTCTTAACAGATATCATGGTCAGTCACAGCATCTGTGATGCTTGGTTGGGGCTTCCCAGTGGCCTTACCATTGATTTATATTTTTGGCATTTCATCCCATGAGCTTTGGTGGTTGTCCCAATACGTAGCTTGCCTCATTTTAAAGCGTGTTTAGCATTGAGTGGAATGCCTTTACATTTCCAAGGAGTTGTAAAGATTCTGCCTAACTAATAATCCAGCCGTCAGGTAAAATTGTAGGTGGCAGATGATTTTTGAAAATGACAGGGAGGGGAAAGCAGTAATCCTTTGTTTAAACTCACACTGTATTATTCAGATGAATAGGTGCATATGCTGGAGCGAAACTATAATTAGTGTTCTAAAAGTGAGCCTTGCGCTCTTCAAGTGTCTCCAGCGTAGTCTGGAGAAATGGCACTGATGAAAAGCTGGAAGCTGCTGCAAGGTGGGATTAGAATGAGTAGTAACTGGTGTGGTCCTTTTTCTCCTTTTCTTAAAAAAGAATGAAATGAGGAACAGTGAAACAAAGCACCAAATCTCCCTCCTGATTCTTACAACTGAAGAACATCATGGATAAACTTAACCACAGTCTGTTTCTAAAGCGTCAGCAGTGCCTTAATCAGGAGTTTTGCATGCAGCCTGTGTTTGTCTCTGTGCTGTGCCCATCAGCCTCCCTTTTGTTTTTCCTCTGCAATCAGTCTTAATCTGAATGAAAGATTGATTAGGTCAAGAGCGAGCTGCGTAATGAGGGACTGAAGCTGAATTTAATGTGATTTTGAAATCTGTCTGCCATGCCATCTGCATTTTGTAGAAAGCGCTGGGAAGTGTGGATGGGAGTAACTCTACAGCCTGGTTTTTTGGGTTTGGGTTTTGTTTTTTGTTTTTAGTCTTCTTACAACAATGTGAACTTCAGAAGTTGCATCTTTATTTACTCTTTTTTTATCCTGCGCTCCACTTATGGTTTCATTGACCATCAGTTAAATGGATCGTTTACATGTATAAAGTATGCAACAGGTGAAAACCAGGACGCTCAGTTTCTTTCTCCAGGCCACATGGTTCTGGGGCTTGCTGTGGAAGGGAGGGAGGGAGGGAGGGAGGGAGGGAGGGAGGGAAGGAAGGAAGGAAGGAAGGAAGGAAGGAAGGAGAGTTTACTTTTTTACCCCTCTTTTCTCACCCATTTAAGAGGACTCAAAGTGGCTGACAGAGCTTTCTGTTCTTCTCCCCACAGTAGAACACCCTGTGAGGTAGGTGGGCCTGTGAGAGCTCAGAAGAGAGCTGTGACTAGCCCAAGGTCACTCAGCTGGCTTCATGTAGGAGTACGGAACCAAATCTGGTATTCCCAGATAAGAGTCTGGCTCCTTAACCACTAGACCAAACTGGTGGAGAAGAGAGGGACCACCACCGAGACCCTGAAAATGATAGCAGCTCATCAGTTCCCTTTCTCCTCTCCTCCCCCAGGCAAGATGGTTCTGAGCCTGGCTGTCTGGGAGAGAGGGGCCATTGCTGGAGTCTGAACATGGTGCCGGCTCACCAGTTTCCTTTCTCGTGTCCTTTGCATCCCACTCTATTAATCACCTCTCTCACTTGCAAATGTGCTCTAATAAAGCAGTGCTCTTTTTCAAGAGAATGCAGGTTTGGAGAGCCAAACGGAGAATTGAACGAGGCTTCCAGTTGGCGATTCAGGTTTAAAATACCCCACTCCCATTTTCTGAGTGCGTGGAATTCTTGGAGGGTGGTGGAAGTCTCATCTATATTTATTTATTGGAATGAGGCTGAGATGTCTCTTTGACAAGAGAAAACAAATGCGGCGTTGCTTGCTGAAGAGCAGCTGGAGGGAATCGACGGCTAGGATACTTGCTGCCCATATCAAGCAGTCGATGGTCAGAGGTGGGCATTTAAATAGAACAAACGCCTAGCACATCAGCATCAGACGTAATTCTCTCTTCCTTTCCTCTGATGCTCGCTAGTCTCGCTCCTAGCCAACAGGCAGACATAAGCTGTTTCCGTGGGTGGCTGCTAGCAAGCTGACGCTTGCATGTTTACCCCACACAGGTCTCTAGTTACTAATACCTGGGGATTGAAAGAAAAACACAAGTTGCAATGTAGTACTAGCCCTTGCATGTTTGGAATTTATGGAAGATTCACGCTCCCCTTCTGACGCTGCTGCGATTAGAGGGGACTGGGGCGATGGGAGAGCAGAAGACACTGCAGACCAGAGGTGGGTTAGAAGAAGAAAAAGAGTTGGCTTTTCTACCCCACTTTTCTCACCTGTTTAAGGGGACTCAAAGTGGCTGACAAAGCTTCTGTTCTTCTCCCCACAACAGAACACCCTGTGAGGTAGGTGGGGCTGTGAGAGCTCAGAAGAGAGCTGTGACTAGCCCAAGGTCACCCAGCTGGCTTCATGGGGGAAGGTGGAATCGAACCTGGTATTCCCAGATAAGAGTCTGGCTCTCTAGCCATTAGACCAAGCTGGCTCACTAGTAACCTCTGTTCTGATGTTACTTAGAGCATAATGGGAGCGATGAACAGGTGCTAGTCATTAGGTTCTTTATTTTTGTGCAGGTCTTAGGATGGGCTACAATAAAAGCAGTGTAAAAAGAGATATAAAATAAGTTACCTAAAACAATGATAGTGTGTGCACTGGGCAGAAGAGATGTTGTTCCCTCAGCCGAAGGCCAGTGAAGATGTGTGTCTTCTGTGCAAACTTCTAAGTCCCAATTGAGATTGTGCTTAATATCACAGGTAAGGATATTTCCATGTGCAGCTGATGGTTGATGGGCCTCCACATGTTTCACCAACCTTGTGCCTTTTGAGTGCTTTGGAGCTCAAGTCCCTTCAGACCCAGTCTTTGGCGTGATCCTGCAGAGCTCCTAAATTCTTCTAAAGTTTGAATGCCTCTGAAAGGAGAAGATTACAAAAAGAAGAAATAGCTCCTTTCTTTCGTGTTTTACCTTTCCCGGTTGTATCCCGCAATGGCTTTTAGGAAATAAAGTCCCCCCCCTTTATTTCTGGTGTTTCATATGTATTCGCTTAACTGACTACTTCAGTTGTGTGGCCCTCCAAGTGGTCCTGAACTACAGTGCCCATCAGCCTCAGCTAGTCTGACCCGTAGCAAAGAAAGATGGGACCCATAGTTCAAGAAAATCTGGAGGGGTGCCCTTTAAGCATCCCATTGCAGAAGGTTATTAATTTTAAGCCCTTTGCTGTTTGCTCTGCTGGCCTTTAGTAGAAGAAGAGCTGGCTTTTCTACTCTACTTTTCTCATGCGTTTACTGGGACCCAAAGTAACTGATACAGCTTTCCATTCTTCTCCTCACAACAGAACACCCTGTGAGGTAGGTGGGGCTCTGAGAGCTTAGGGGAGAGCTGTGACTAGCCCAAGGTCACCCAGCTGGCTTCATGGGGGAGGGCGGAATCGAACCCGGTATTCCCATATAAGAGTCTGGCTCCTAACCACTAGACTAAACTGGCTCACAGAAGGGAGAGTCAAGTCTGCCTTGGGTCTGGGTGTCAGTTGCTTCTTTCTTTAACTAGAATTATTCCCCTTAGTGGGTGTTTCACCTCCTCATTAAAATTGATGTGCAAGTTTTTGAAAAACCAGTTTCTTGGTTTGCTCCTTTCAGCATTTTCTGAAAGTGATTTCTTTTTTCCACAGTATTCTACAAGTACACTTTGGGGTGGGTTGGAAACAGAGTCTCTCTCTAATGAAGGTTGTCGTTGACTTCTTGTTGGACCCCACCGACTCCTGGCTGACGACATGGGCGCTGCCATGCACATCTCAGTGCGTTTTCTCGGCAGAGATGCAGAAGGGTGGCTTGCCATCGACTACTTTTGGGGAGAGACTAGGGATTGAACCAGGTAGTTTGCTCTACCACCAAGCTACAGCCTTGCCCAGTGGTGGCTGTGTGGATCATCCTGATCCTTTCAGGAGATTTGTGCTGTCACATGCTCACTGTGGTCTGTGCTTTTATGGGTTGAAGCCTACTGTGGCCAGCATGGGAGCTGAAGTCATTGCATAATAGATTTTGCATTTATTTTCTGCTTTCCTTCTGAAGAAATAAGAAGGCAGATGTTTTTTCCTGACTAGTTAGCAAAAGTATTGCCAAAAATAAAGGGTTACTAGTTGAAACCTACAAATTCTGATGTCAGAAATGCTAATGTCCAGGAAGGAGGAAGAGAAAATTGCAACATACCCTACTAACAACTTTGGGGTGCTTCAAGATGTCTGTAAAGACAATAGGAACTGAGTTGTATTTTATCAGGAAATTCAGCCCTTCTCACCTTTTAAACTCCAAATAACACCCCCCCCCCGCTTTATTTAAAGACAGCCTCTATTTCCTCAGTACCTGCATTGATTTGCTTATCAGAATATCTGTCTGTTCCTGACCCAGACATGCTAATTGCCAATGTAAATGTATCTGATCTTGCATAATTATCAGCCCACTACCGAGAAGCCCAATGTAAAATTTCCATTTCTGATTCCTCTTCTCTTTGTTCCTCGCAACCCCCTCAAGTGGTAGACCATAAAAACCTGCAACTAGGTGTTGATCTTGGGCTCCTGTTCAGACATCTGGAATTTTAAGCCTGATGTGGGTGCTACTCCTGCTGGTTGCTTCTTCTGGCAGGTCATTTCCTACCTCAGATGGGGAAAAAAGGAAAGTTGCACACCTTCTTTGTTTTTTCACCGTAGCCTTGTAGAGGTTGGATCTAGTACAAGCCAAAGGGATTGATGATTTTCACAGTACAGTTTGACGGAGACTAGGAAGGGACCTTTAAACGGCACTGATTCAGGAGGAGGAAAAGCTCCTCCCTCAATTCCCTCCTTTCAGCTCTGTCTAATGTGCTACCCCAAGGGGAACATGATAACCACCGTTCTTACTATGTACAGCATGCTCAATAGGAGAAGGCCCTTGATCTTTTTAAGGTGCCAGGGACAGTATGGTGCGCCAGTCAGCTTGCTGGATTGGGACATGGAAAACTAGAGGTCATAGGAACATAAAAGGAACCCTGATGGATTGGGCTATAGCCCATCTAGCCCAGCATCCCATCTCACCCAGTGGTCCACCAATTGCTTCTGAGCATCTCAAGCAGAAGACAGAGGCAGAATCTCACCTGTTCTCAAATCCCTGCAAATGGCCTTTAGAGGCAACACTGCTGTCTCTTCAACCTGAAGGTAGTACCTAGGCTTCCATTGTAGTAGCCACTAATATATCTGTCCTCCATGAATTTGTCAACTATCTTAAAGCTTTTAAGCAGAATATAAACAAAAGGTGAGAGGGGGGCCTTGGCCACTTTGGAAGAAAGCCAGGATATGCTTCCCTTGAAGACGGTTCAGAAGTTGCAGCTGGTGCAAAATGCAGCTGCTAGAGTGCTGACAGGAACACCTAGCCGGACACATATTACGCCGGTTTTAAAAGAACTGCACTGGCTGCCAATTTACTACCGAGCCCAATTCAAGGTGCTAACTTTGACTTATAAGGCCCTAAATGACTTGGGCCCCAGATATCTAAAGGAGCGCCTTCTCCCGTATCGACCTGCCTGTGTTTTAAGATCTGGAGGGGAGGCCCTTCTGGTGATCCCTCCGCCTTCAGTAGCTAGGCGGGTGGGCACCCGGGAGAGGGCCTTCTCGGTAGTGGCCCCCAGGCTATGGAATGGTCTCCCCCTCAGGGTGCGTCAGGCCCCTTCCTTGTTCCTATTTAGGAAGGTGGTTAAAACATTCCTCTTTACACAGGCTTTTGGTTAAATGTCCCCCACACTTCCCCCATTGAGTATCACCATTGTTTTTAACTGTCTTTGTAATTTTTTAAAGCTGCATTTTTAAACTTGTTTCTGGTTTTAGGGTTGATATAATTTTTTAAATGTCTGTTTTTAAATGTTGTGAACCGCCCAGAGACCCTCGGGTATGGGGCGGCATATAAATGTAAAAATAAATAAATGTATGTATGTACAGGTAGATGTTATAAATAAATGTATGCAGTTTCTAAACTTTAGGAGCCTGTGGTTACACTAACATCTGTATTTTTTCACTTAATGTCTGCTAGTGGAGCTTTGCTTAAGACTGATCTTTTGTTAAGGCCTTGGTCCTCACAGAGTGCCATTGATGTGGGCCGGACACTGTCAGAGATAACTAAAAGCAAGGTTTTTTAGCTCATTGTCAGCTTAGGCCATCCTTCCTTTTAGAGACTTAGGGCCTGTTTGCACTTGGTCATATTCTGGAATATATCCCGGAATAGAGGCTCAGAGTCCACATGCTAGTGCAGGCTACAACTGGCCCCAGGTGAGGGCTGCCAGAGTCTGCGTTAGCAAGCGGCCAACAGACCTTTGTCCTGAGATATATTCCAGAATACGTCCAAGTGCAAACAGGCTCTTACTCAGGCCATTGATTGCCTAACTGGAATTACATGGAAACAATTGAGTCTATTACTGAATTGCTCGCAACAACAAAATAGGGTCTCTTATAACCTTGTTACTTCAGCTTCTTGAAGAATTAATATGCTGGCCTAGCAATATACAGGCACCTGCCCACTTCCCTGGGGGCTGTGAGCAGATCATATAAGATTTGCTTCAACTGAACGCTCTGAGGGAATTGGGCTAATTGGAGATTAGGGGATCTTATTGCTCAGTTAACAGCCAGTAGATCCTTTGCTCAATTTGGGTCACTCAAGTGTATCTGGATGCCACATTCCACTTTAATTAAGCATATATAGGATTTATGGTGATGTATCTAGATCACATGCATTCTCCCTAACTCCTACTTGAATTACGGGCCCCTCTGTGTTTGTGGCTATATTTTAGGGGCAGCTATTGTGATGACCTTTGAGAATTCCCAAGCCTCCACTCCAAAAGCTCTCAGATGGCATGGGGCGTGGTGAACCTAATTACAACTTCAGAGCATAAAATTGGCCGACTTTCTTACTGAAAGTCAGGAAATGCTTTTTTTTAGCATCTTATTTTCAAGGGAAAGGCTATAATTCAGGGGGCCCAGTTCTGTCACCACCCACTTTAATCCTTGTCTTCCTTTGTAAAAGCGAGGGAAGGGTACAAAACTAAATATGCCAGATGCATCAGTTCAAAAAGAACATCATAAAATAAATCTCCAGGTAAGGCTGAGAGAGCTCTCTGTGTGAAACCCTGGCAAATCACGGCTGGTCTGTTTAAATGGGTCGATCTCTGATGTACCAAAAAGCCTGACTGAGTTTGTACTTTGCAGCAGTGATTTAGCCCTTTCCCTAACCTTAACCCTTTTCTATTTTAGGGGAATTTTATGAAGCTGTTCCCTTTTTTTTTTTTTGTCATCCTGCTCTACATCTTAGACCTGGTCAGCCCCTGGGGGCAGGGACCATTGGAATATAGTATACGTCTATACATTTGTTTTTAACATTAGCATGAATTCAAATGTTTCGAATCATTTATATAAATGGTTTGGACAGTCGTATGCTTACATACACATCTTATTCATATCCGTACACATTTCTATGGATATGTACAGGACAAAAATGGGATGCATACAGATAAAAACGGGATGTGTACATGTGTGTATGGATGCGTACAGACACATACGAATAGAATATTGGTATGAATAGATTGTATTCGTATGACTATTTCTACAGGTGAAAGTACTTCGTAGTTTTTCATCTGCTAATGATAGGTCTGCTTGACATGCTCCTACAAGAGGTGTGTACTAGGACTGAAAGGTACAAGGTGGGAGAAGACTTGTTAATATTAGATCAGGGTTGGAAGGAAGATAAAACAAGAAGAGCTGGCTTTTCTACCCCACCTTTCTCACCCATTTCAGGGGACTCAAAGCGGCTGATGAACCTTCCGTTCATCTCCCCACAACAGACACTCTGTGAGGTAGGAAGGCCTGTGGGAGCTCAGAAAGAAAGCTGTGACTAGCCCAAGGTCATCCAGCTGGCTTCGTGGGGGAGTCCAGAATCAAACCCAGTGACTACAAGATATGAGTCTGGCTCTCTAACCACAAGACCAGACTGGCTCACATTTTGAAGAATGAAATCATTTCAAAAGGGAAAAAAAAATCTGATTTTTCACATTTTTAAAAATTCCAGCAAAAGGTGCCGTAATTAGGAAAATGAGTGTTCAAGTTTATGTGGAAGCAGCCTGTCTGCTCCTATAAGTCGTAAATATGTTGCCAATTCAGTGCTGAATTGGTTTGTGTGTATAGATCTTCAGTTTTTCTAGATTTGCTGCTTCACCCCAGTCTGTAGCCATTAAAGTTTGTAGATGTTTTGGAGTGCACATGAACATGTTTTTTAGTGCTCAGGGGAATGCACTCCCATGCTCAAGAACCCGGTTCCTGTGCAAAATGCTAGTTGTGCAGTTAACCTTAAAATTGCAGATTAATCTGGCCTGAGACCTCTGGGTATAGGGGCAGGATAGAAATGCAACTGAATGAATAATAAATACCAGCTTGTGACTTGCTGACGTTAACTTTAAACTAAATTGCTTTCGGGAAAAATAAGATCAATCAAATGATCTGGCCTTTATGAAATAAAAGGGCCTGCTGTGACTATCGGAAACTCATTTGCTTCATAATTGAATAGGTAATCATACAGTATTGAGTGTTGTTGCCTGGTTTCTGATTTAACTCTGGTTCTGATGTCTTTGTTCAATGCTTTGTTTACCCACAGAATTTACTGAGCAGTTTTGCCCAGACCTCCAATGTTTGCTTCAAGGTTTCTATTTACAAATATCCACATTATTAAAAAAAATCAATAATGCCAAGATTTCTTAGACTTCATTCACAGGCAAGGAAATCTTGTCTTCCACCTGATATAGATTGTCTCACTGGGATCTATGTTTCCTTGTCTCATCTGTGAATTTTCCTTTGTTGTTTTTGGAAAAAACAAGATCTCTGGATAGGCTACAACCTGTCAGCCTATGTGCTTTGGAATTGTGAAGGGCGTAGCCTTTCTGGGCTGTTGGCTGTAGTTTATACTGGAGTATCATCTAGTTTAGGTTTTTCAGGTTAATAATGGCGGTAATTATGATGCAGTTACATTTGGACCCTAATCCGGTGTGCTGTTTTTAGCTTTTAAGCTGTCATTTTCCTGTTTCCAAGCCCACTTTTTTCCAAGAAAAGAAAGAAGTGTGATCCTCTGATTCTCCTTAATGGGTGCATGGTGGCATCTTTCTCTCTTGAGTGACAATGGAAAGAACTTGGGCATGAAGGTATGTAAATTCTGAGTTGCCTCGGCATCAGGATTCTCCCTCTTGGCTTCACCAGTGTGATCCAAAGGAGTGTGAACTTAATATTTGACATTGGATTATCTGTAGGAGCTGCCAAGGAGATGATCTGTGGTTCATCTGACCACTTTAGGGTCTCCACTCTGGATTTTCTATCAGATTTTACTCCTTGAACTTTTACCTTTCCCAATTCACTTACAAGGCAGTGAAGCTTTTGCCCTTTCTGTACTGGGCCTTATTCTGGATTATACCATGGAATAGGGACTTGCCCTCCACAGGTTGTTGCAGGCTATTGCAGACCCTGGTCTGGGAAAGGTTGAAGGCAAAAGGAGAAGGGGACAGCAGAGATGGGCTGGATATAGAGTGTCGTGGGAGCAACAAACATGGCCTTGGGCAAACTCTGAGGGACAGAAGAGGAAAAGGCTTAGTGTGGCGTGGCCCATGGATCATGAAGAGTTGGACACAAGTGACAAAATATCAAATGGTACAGTAGAAAGTAAGGATTCTTGAATATCTAATAATACCTGTTTAATGCAAGGTTGTACCTTCAGAAAGAGAGGCACTGTGTGTAAGAAGTGAGCCAGTTTGGTCTAGCAGTTAGGAAGCTGGGAATACCGGGCTCGATTCCACCCTCCCCCATGAAGCCAGCTGTGCGACCTTGGGCTAGTCGCAGCTCTCTTCTGAGCTCTCACAGCCCCAACTACCTCACAGGGTGTTCAGTTGTGGGGAGAAGAATAGAAAAGTTTTCTTAGCCGCTTTGCGTTCCCTTAAATGGGTGAGAAAAGCGGGTAGAAAAGCCAACTCTTCTCCTCCTCCTTCTTCTTTCTTTTTTCTTTCTTCTTTTTTCTTCTTCTTCTACTATCCTGATAGTCTCCACCCTTCAAGTAGCTGGACCAGGATGGTCAAACAAAACCCTCCTTTCAAAGACCCAACATAGCACAAAAATGACTTCACGATAAACTTCCAATATTTAAGAGTTCCTTATTTTATTTACATGAAATGTAATTTCTATTCTAATTTATGGAATGGAGTCACCTTTTTGTTAGCACAGAGGTGAGGTATGACAGGTTGGTGGTTTTCCAATATTAGGGATCAGTTGCTTCTCTTGTATAGTATTAATGCTCCTACAGTCAAAGATAATATTTTGTACCGCAGATTGTGAAATTTGTAATTCACCTTTCCTTGCCTCCTTGCTGTTAGTGTGGTGTAAGAGTGAAAATGTCAGATTTGGACTGCAAGATTAAAGTTCAGCGATCCTCAGTGATCCACAAAATATAGAATGTCTACCGCTTCAAGTTCCTCAAAGCAAATGAAGGGTGAAAGTATAATGATGTTATATGCTTATAGAAACATTAGTCGGCATATCTTAGCCTACCCATGTGTTTCTGGCTTCTTACTTGAATGACCAACTTCAAAGAATCTTTAGCTTAGTGTTCCCCAAACCCGGGAGCTCCTCGTGTGATTCTGAGTTCAGTTCCCGTTATATTCTTAATCATTGGCCATGTGGCTATGACTGATGGAAGTCACATTTTGATAATTCAGAGGATAATGAGCTGGGGGAAATTGTTCTGTGAGCCAGTTTGGTCTAGTGGTTAAGGAGCTGGACTCTTATATGGGAACACCGGGTTTAATTCTGCCCTCCTCCATGAAGCCAGCTAGGTGACCTTGGGCTACTCACAGCTCTCTTCTGAGCTATCACAGCCTCACCTACCTCACAGGGTGTTCTGTTGTGTGGAGAAGAATAGAAAGCTTTGTCAGTTCTTCTTCTTGTTCTAATCCATTGCTTTATAGAAAACCAGTTGAAGATTTAAGGCTGAAACATGCTTTGTATGCAGCATTTCCAGTTACAGAGAATATCATATAGCGTATGGGGTTTAGGCAGAACTTTCCTTTATATGCTAAGGGTTCTTTCTGTCTGATCATTAGCTAAGTACAAATAGTCAATTTGGCATGAGACATCAACATCTGCCCTTGGCACAAAGTTTCAAATTTTCCTAAAAATAAAGGTTAACCAGAGCAGTTCCTTAGTTCTGTAGTTGGACATCGGTTTTGTCCACAGATGGTCTCTGGATCCAGCCCCTGATATCCCTGAAAGATATAATTTGATGTCCTTACTGAAAAGATGGTGTGGATTTCCTTGTGGCCAAAGGGAATCCAGCTCAAAGATTCCGGATGTACATAACACTGGTTTTAAAAGGGCTGCATTGGCTGCCAATTTACTACCAAGCCCAATTCAAGGTACTGACTCTGACTTATAAGGCCCTAAGTGATTTAGGCCCCAATATCTAAAGGAACGCCTTCTCCCATACGGACCTGCCCATGCCTTAAGATCAAGCGGTGAGGCCCTCCTGGTTGTCCCACCACCTTCAGTGAGGTTGGTGGGCACCTGGGAGAGAGCCTTTTCAGTGATGGCCCCCAGACTGTGGAATAGTCTCCCCCTCAAGGTGCATCACCTCTTTACCCTGGCCTTTGACTGAGATTATATTTCCCATCCCAGCACAGAAACCATCATTTTAAACATGCTTTGTATTTTTTTAGATTTGTTGATTTTTTTAAAAGTGCTTTTAATGTATATTCTGTTTTTAACCTGTTGCTTTAATGGTTGTTATCCGCCCAGAGACCTTCAGCTATGGGGTGGGATAGAAATGTAATAAACAAACAAATATATGTAAATATATAAAATATAAATAAATATAAATAAATAAATACCCTCAAACAGTTACATTGTTGCATTTAGATAGTCTGGGCAACTCGCTTTTGAACTTTTGCTATTTTTTCATAAGTAATTATCTCTCCATTCAGTGTACGTTGCTCTCTGTTGACTGTAAGGCAGGGACAACTTTCTTGGTGTGGTCTCAGTTCATGCATTAATTAAGGAAATTGACAGGATTTCCTGTTGTGCCTAACAGAGTACAAAAGGCTGTACTGGAGGTCAATGTAGGTAGTGCTAAAAATGGATAGAGTGGCATAACATTTACATTTTGGAAGTCCTCCTGAAAACAGATCCCACTGAACGTAGGGGTTTGAGCTCATAGTATCCAATCCCAAGAAGCAAGGGAAAATGTACTCAAGCTCTGAGCTACAGAGTATGGTGGGGCAGTGACCCCTTTGCCCCCTAGACCTCCACCCTTTGCCCTTCAGATGAGCCTTGAGCATCCAGGTGTTCTTGAAATTTTTGGAGTACAACTGAGAAGATCTCAAGAACATCTAGATGTCATCCTTTTTAAAATTGTGTTTGCTTCTTTATTATTATTTTTAGCAAAGGGCAAAGGGATGCATGCAGCACAGATTTTAAGTCAGAAGAAGAAGAAGAGTTGGCTTTTATATGCTGATTTTCTCACACATTTAAGGGAACTCAAAGTGGCTGACAAACCTTCTGTTCTCCTCCCCACAAGAGACACCCTGTGGGGTAGGTAGGGCTGTGAGCTCAGAAAGAGAGCTGTGACTAGCCCAAGGTCACACAGGTAGTTTCATGGAGAAGAAAGGATGTGGGAAATTCACTAATGGGGCAATTCAAAGATGTGACCTCAGGCTTGGATTTTAGAGTTAAAAGACATGATAAGCATGATATACATGATAAATATCATAGAATCATAGAATCATAGAATGGTAGAGTTGGAGGGGACCTCCTGGGTCATCGAGTCCAACCCCCTGCTCAAGGCAGGATCTCCTAAACCATCTCAGACAGATGGCCGTCCAGTCTCTGCTTGAAGACCTCCATCGAAGGGGAACCAACCACCTCCCGTGGCAGCCTGTTCCACTGGTTGATCACTCTTACTGTTAGAAATTTTTTCCTAACATCTAAACTAAATCTTTTCCCCTGCAGTTTCACCCCATTGTTTCTAGTCCTTCCTTGAGAGAGTGAGAACAGGGCTGATCCCTCTGCCTTGTGACAACCCTTGAGGTATTTGTAGACAGCTATCATGTCTCCTCTCAGTCTTCTTTTTGTTAGACTAAACATTCCTAGTTCCTTAAGCCGTTCCTCATAGGACATGGTTTGCAGACCGTTCACCATCTTGGTAGCTCTCCTTTGAACCTGCTCCAGCTTGTCAGCGTCTTTCTTAAACTGGGGTGACCAGAACTGGACACAGTACTCCAGATGAGGTCTGACCAAGGTAGAGTAGAGGGGGATAATAACTTCACGTGATCTGGACTCTATGCTTCTCCTAATACACCCCAGGATTGCGTTTGCCTTTTTTGCAGCTGCCTCACACTGTTGACTCATGTTCAGTTGATGATCTACCAGGACACCCAAGTCTTTTTCACATGTGCTGCTGCTCAGCCGAATTCCTCCCATTGTATATGTGCTTTTTTCATTTTTCTTGCCCAGGTGCAGAACCTTGCATTTTTCTTTGTTAAATACCATTTTATTAGTTGCAGCCCATTGTTCGAGTTTCTCTAAATCTTTTTGAATCCTCTCTCTCTCTTCTCTGGTGTTTGCAATCCCCCCTAGCTTTGTGTCATCAGCAAATTTGATCAGTTTCCCTTCAACTCCCTCGTCCAGATCGTTTATAAAAACATTAAACATAACTGGGCCCAGGACAGAACCTTGTGGTACTCCACTTGACACTTCCTTCCATTTGGATGTGCAGCCATTTAAAGCCACTCTTTGAGTACGATTACTAAGCCAGTTTTGAACCCACCTTATATTTGTACAGTAGAGAAATTGGTTGATTTATAGATGATGATACTGTTATAATCTTTATAATATTAAATAAAGCTATGGATTCTGCTTGCTGTCTGCTAAGTGTCTCCATTCCATTTACAGATATGTGCAGATATTTGCCTTGTGGCTTTTTGGGTGTGGTTCCTTTGAGGAAGAGTCTTCCTTAGATCTTTAATCTTTAAAAGTGTAAAGAGAGGGGTTTGGATCTCTGCAGTTTTTTGTAGAATGCACATCCTATCTCCTAATTTATTATGAGTGCTGATCTAGTATGCTAATGTGAGAGGTTAACAAAACGGCTAAACAGTAATGCTAAACAGTTTATAAAATGAATAACTACCCTCCCTCCCCCAGATAAGAGTTACAAGGGGTTGTACTGGCGGAAAGAGAAATACAACTGGGCTTTGCGCTTTGATATTTTGGCCTTTGTTTCTGGCAATTCCGTAAGACTTGGCTTTGGCTTGTCAGACAGAAATGTCCTCTTTCCCCATCCATTATGCCTCTATCCATATATACATTGAAAATGTCCTCTGTTTACCTCATTAAAAAAGGAACTGTCCATGAAATGTGCTGACGTAGCGATTGCTCTCTCAATTTCTATTCGCAGCACATTTTCTCATTGAAAAGCTTCTTCTAATCTATTTTTTGTTCTACAGTAAATGGTTGGTTCTTCTGGTGAAAGGCTCCAATTTAAGGGTCAGGAGCTCTGGGTCCTATTTTTGGCCAAGCCACAAGGATCCTTTGTCCTTTGGGACTAGTGTGTTCATTGGGGCATGCTGCAAAGCCCACTGCAATGAATGAGGTGGTTCTTTCCTTTTCCCTTAATAAGGATTGTGATAGCCATAATCTGAAATACGGCATTCTCCCCAAGATAGCTAATATGGCATTCTGCAAAGGCTCTGCAGTGGTTTTCATCTCGGAATTAAAAGAAACAATTAATACACTATCAAAATGATCTAATCTTGAATGACTGGCTTGTTGGGGTGCAGACATTTCCTTCTTTTGCCATTTAAAGATCCTTAGAGTAAGGATGTACCCTTTGGTAAAATATCATGCATGTTGATGTCATTATGTTATTTCTAATTATCGTGATTTATTTTTTAAAAAAATTGCTGGCCTAAATATTGGCAGCCTGAACAACTCTTACTCTCTCCATTTATAATTACTTTGCATGCTTAGCGACCGAGGAATACTGTGACTGTAGAGACACTGTTAAAGCCGCTATTCATCAAGACTTCTAGCAGGACTGATCTGTAACTGAAACTTCTGTTTTTCCCTTTATCATTCTAGCACTGCAGAGAAGGGGGTGTTGTTAAGTTCAAGCTATACCCTGTCTCTGATGGTGGAGATTGTTGAGTTAATAAACAACGCTAGTTCAGCTTTTATTAAAGGCAGGATGTATATGTTCTTCAGCATTTCAACTGAGGTCAGGATAGAACTGGATAGAAACCATGGCATGACCTGGCAGCTGCTTCCAGCTGAGAACCTTGCCTATTATTTTGGCCCTGTTCAGACATAGTTGGGTTTCCAGCTCTTTGGTGCATAGAATCATTTTTCCTTGCAATATTAAAAATTCTGCAATATTAAAAATATTATTTTCCAGCTTGTTTGTGTCTTTTGCCCTGACCTACAGAGAAGAGAAGAGTAAATTCTAAAGGAAGCACTCCAAAGACGGCTTGCTTGGCATGGTAGGCTCACTTGCGTGATATGTTGGGCAAAAGGCTTGTGAGCCTGCAAGGCAATTGCATGCTTGCTGAAGAATCTGTCAGCATGAATATCTGCCTTTTGCTTTTCATGCTGCTGTTTGTTAACATCCTTGAATCTTCCTTGGGTGAAATCCCATCCAGAAATATGCTGTTCCTTTGCAAGGAGACAGAATCAGAAAGGTAGCAGAGCAGGAGGGATTTTTTTTTTAAAATCCTCTGTGAGGTTTGTTTGACTCCTAACCTTCCTGCTCTTCTTTGTTTTAAAAAACCACGAGGCTCAGCCAAGGTTCAGCTGGTAAGCATAATATCCTCCTGGGTCAAGGTCTGAATTGCATCCAGCACATATGTCCAAAAGTCTAGCTTCCAGCATATTGGCAAATTCAGTTATGAGGCATTGCTTTTCTTGCTGTAGCGTTTTCCAAAACTGCCCTTGTATTGTCTACCTAAATTGGCTTCGGTCTTATAAAACAGGGGTACCCAACCTTTTTTCACTTGAAGTACTCCATGGCAGCCCATTTCCAGAACTTGTACCCTTCATATTAGCAAAATGTTTGTAATTAATATAGTTGTCTTACGCTGTTGACATATAAGCCTTTTCCTGCCATTATTTAATTTTTTTCCACATACCCCTAACAGAAAAACCGAACCTTGGACATACTACATGATACATTGTGATGGTGATGATACTAAAATACTTTATCGTTTTTTAAGGGGTGTGTGTGTTAATGTTTTTTTCAGTTCTAGTCAGTATTATAGTAGATTGGATGCTGGTTAGAAAAAGCCTGAAGAAAAAATTACTCTTAGAAATGAGCTTCACTTGATGGTGTGATGATACCACACCAAGTAAAAGAAGGTCATAGGAACAGAAATAAACAAAAAAACTTCTTTGTTTGCCAATTTTACAAAGTCCAAATGCAGCCATATTGTGTTTCCTGTTCTTGGCAATATTAACAGGCCTGATGAACAGCCTTCATTATCATGTCATTCTTCTTACCCCTTCAAGACTGATATTGTCTATTGCAGTGGTTCTCAACCTTCCTAATGCTGCAGCCCTTTAATACAGTTCCTCATGTTGTGGTGACCCCCAACCTAACCCTAACCCCTAACCATAAACTTATTTTCATTGCTACTTCATAGCGACCCCTGTGAAAGAGTAGATTGACCCCCAAAAGGGTCCCGACCCACAGGTTGAGAACCACTGGTCTCTTGCCTTGTGTTATTTTGCAGACAGGTCATTCAAGCATTATGTAGTCAAATACGCCAGTGTAGCATAGTTAGGTTTTGTAAATCACCCTGTGTTCATTGTTGTTCTGTGATAATCACAGAAGTGCAATATATGTCTTCATGGAAGTACTTTATTCTTAGTATGCCTCTGTCCATTTTCTTCGCTGTGAGTGGGTGGTGTGGCTGTGCGGTTGCACACCATGGGCTAATCGTAATGACAGTGTTTGGACGCACAGCAGATATTGCTTTGGCCATTTCTGTGGCAGTCTAGCCAAGCCAGACAGGGCTGGGCTATCTGCACTTAAAGTGCTGGTGCCCTCCACACTTGAACTTGGCTTTGTTATGCTATCCCACTGAGTTCAGTGTGACCAGGCCCTAAGATACTTCTGCTCTTTCATGGTTGGTATAGAAACCACGTAGGCTGCAAGGTAGATGTTTGGTTTCCTTTGAAATCACACAGGCTCCCATTAGTAGGACAGATCGGTGACTCTTGAAAGAATAAGAAGAGTTTATGGTCTACAGAACCATAGTTTGGCCATATTGATGCTAATGGGGATGTTCTGCATGGAGAAGACCTCAGCTGTATTGACAAAAATAAACAATCATTTTGGGCATACTTTCTGTTCTTAAGGGTACCATTTTATAAAGTGGATCCTGGGCTTCCAAATTGTCCAGCTGAAATTTCAGTACCACAAGGCTTCACCCCCCTCTGCTGTGTTTGACTTTTAAATACTTCAGATAGGATATTTTTGTTCCAGAAAGATGAAGTTTGATAACGCAGCAGTCTCGTGTTGTAGTGTGTCACTTAAACTGCTTGACGTTACTCGGTTGACTGAAATATTCTGATAGGGTAGTGTGTGTGTGTGTGTGTGTGTTTAATTTTTTTTCTTAAATTCCTATGGAAGAATTTCATGGATGTTTTGACTTCATGCTTCAGCGGTAATAATTAGATATGTGACCCACTTTCATTTTGCTGCCTCGTAGGGACTTTTCAACCCCATTACAAATAAAGCGACTCCGGTGAGGGAGAGGTTGGAATTTCTAGTCAGAGGTGTTCCTTTAGAAGTTGGGTGTCCCAAGGAGCATTGGAGGTGTTACTGATGTTATGAACATGAACTACAGAGAGAACATTCTTAGTACAAAATCTGTTAAGAAATGCAAATGAAAACTCTTGATTCTCAGAGGAAAGCAAAGTTGGCTGAATAGAATTCCTTTAACTCAGAGGTGTCAAACTCAATTTTGCAGAGGGCCGGATTAAAAAAAAAAAGTACTGTCAGGGCCAGGGGGCGTGGCTAGGGCACAGAGGAGGGGCTGGGGCATGGCCAGGGGCGTGGCTAGGGCACAGAGGAGGGGCTGGGGGCATGGCCGGGGCGTGGCCGGGGCATGGCTAGGGCACAGAGGAGGGGCTGGCTGTCCATGGCGGCGCCCGTGCACTCGGGCAGTGGAGGGTCCCGCCGCGCGCTCGCCTCGCCTCGCCTTGCCTCGCCTCCTTCGCACCCAAGGAGGACAGTGGCGGCGGGCGGCAGTGGCGGCGGCGGGCTGTATTAAGACAGCCCGCGGGCCGCATCCGGCCCGCGGGCCGTATCTTTGACATCCCTGCTTTAACTCCATGCTTTCGCTGTTTAGTTCTCAACTCACTTCAGGTTTGAGAAGAATCCTGTTGTGGGATCACAGTGCACACGCGTGCGCTCTAGAAATCTTAGTTTTAGGCCGCACAGGTGGGACTGATCACAAGCCAGTCTGCCGCACCTTCCCTAGTGTAGAAAAGGTGGATTGTAGATGGGATGAGAATAGGAGTGCCACATGTTGCAGTATTTACAGTGCTTTTGAGCCATCTTTCATTTTGCTGCGTCTGAGTGCAGCCTCAACTTCATTGTGGTTGTACCTAGATCAAAAAGTGGCAGTTAGGTGAGATGAAATATGTGTGAGGGAAAATGTACTTTCCCCCACTTGACTGTTTATCTTTTTGTATACAGTACATTAAAGGTAGCATAGTAATGCTGTTTATACTGTTCTAGGGTTTTTTTTTAACATAGCAGCCCATTTCCATAAACTGCACCCTTCATATTAGCAAAATGTTTGTAATTAATGTAGTTTGCCTTACACTGTTGATGTATGAGCCTTTCCCCCCTTCATTTTATCCTCCCAACAAATCTGTAAGGTGGCATAGGCTGAGTCACTGAGTGGTCCAGTCTCAAACAGTATACTTTTAAGAACATAAGAGGAGTCCTGCTGGATCTCACTACAGCCCATCTACTCCAGTATCCTGTCTTACACAATTGCCCCACTGTTTGCTTCTGGGCATTCTCAAGCAGAAGACAAAGGAGAAGCCCTCACCTGTTCTTGAATACCTGCAAATGACCTTCAGAGGCATCCTGCCTTTCTCTCCAACCTGGAAGAAGGGGTTAAGAATCAGTTGTAGGGATGTATATGAATGGGTTTTTGACATTCAGTTTGTAACGAATTGAATGTTAGAAAATCCGTATTCATACAAATAGATTCCTTTCAAATGTGGTAGGATTCTATTCAGTATGAATGTATGCAAACAAATTTGCACAAATATCCGATATGAACGAATATGTATCCGATATGTATCCGACACGAACACATACGTATCTGATATGTATTCCATAACATATCCACTCTGAAAGTCATAGAATCATAGAATGGTAAAAGTGTCAAATCTGACCTGAATCCACTTTCAATCCATTCTCTATTTATGTCGAATGCACTCTGGATCCATTGCAGATAAGCCGCTTTCCCACCTCCCCATTTCACAAATGTCCAAACTGTTCGTACAAATGTCCAAACCATTTCTATTTGTGTGAATGTTAATGCACAGATATCGTAACATTCTATCTGGGTACAAATGTTTGAATTTGTATGGATAATGAATGCTACGAATATTCATGCACATCCCTAATTAGTTCTAATAGCCATAGATACACATATCCTCTATGAACTAAGAAAAGCCCTGCTGGATCATGCCACTGCCCTTCTAGTCCAGTGGCCCACCAATTGTTTCTCGGCATTCTCAAGGAGAAGGCAAAAGCAAATCCTTCACCTGTTTCTTAGGGATCCATTCTACTAGTCATTGATACACTTGTCTTCCACGAATTGGTCTTAGCTTTTCATGGCCAACCCGAGGGGGGGGGGTTGAATCCAGAGAGCCCTGGGCTTTAGCCAAATTCTCTAGCCACCATACAAAGTGCACCAATTATTTTAGAGGTGGGTATGACATCTTTTTGTACTAAAGTATAGGATATGCCCTAACTAATGATAACTGACCTAAACCTTGCTTGCAAAGCCACATTTTTAAGATGGAGACTTTGTTGATTCAAGCCAGTAATTTTTGGTGTTATATCTGATCAGGAAATCTCTTGTGGCTGTAGCTGGGGAGACACTAACATTTCTTTGTGATGTGGCTTTGTTTAGCTTGGGTTGCAGCGTGTTGGTCACTAAAGGCCGTCTCTGTGTGACTGAATCCAGCGTACACTCAGTACAAAGATTAACCTTTGGAACAGAAGGCGAATAACCTTTTCGAATGCTATATAATTTGAAATGGCTAAAACATTTTCTTAAAAACCTGAGGCCTTTTTGCACTACAGCCGAATGGACACGCAGCCGAATGGACCTGCAGGAACAGATTCCCCATTCACATCTAGGCAGGTAAGGAACACGTGGGGACATGTCCCTACCTGCCTAGATGCGAATGGGAATCTGTCCGTCCGTCCCCCCCCCCCCCCGTGGCCTAACCCAAAAAGGCCGGTGTGGGGGTGGGACGCCCCTCCCAGGCCTGCCACCGTTGGGTTGCTATTGACCCAGGGGCGGGCAGGCTGGTCCCGTCCCTTCTTCGGGTTCCTGCAGGCCACCACCCCCACACACACGCAGTGTTTCACCTTGGGTCCAGGGCCCGGAGTTCACGCAATCTGCGCAGGTTCGCAGGCTCCGGTAGCTCGGCCCCACGCTCACCTGACAGGTCAGTGTGGGTTCAGTCTACTGGAGTGTGCTTGCCTGTGTAGACCGCAGCAGATCGCTCTCCATGCTGCGTGAGGAGCACCACGGGCCCGACAAGGTAAGGTGATTGGGCAGCATGGAGAGCTATCTGCCACTGTTGGGCTGATTTCAGTCCAATAGTGGCAGCAGGTGGCAGGGCCAGCAGCTGTCTGGGAAGGAGAGGGAGAATGCTCTCCCTCCCGTACAGCTCTGGGATGGCCAGGAACGGGTGTAGGGCGTGATTTTGTGCTCTACACCTGGAATGCGAGTAGGCCACCCTGGGCTGGGCTGGGGCGGTTCTGAACAGAAACGCTGGCCCAGCAGAGCGAATGCTCCATTCCAAGGTGTCCTACTCACGTTCTGGAGGCCCTAGTGCTAATACGCCTCTGGAGCAATAAAGATTAATAGAACCTTTGTTCTAGTTACTACTTGCAATTCTGATACAATTGGAAAACTGGAAAAGGTGCAGGAAAGGACAACCAGACTTCATAGATGGAGTTAAAGAGGAAACCTGATGGAAGTATATAAAATCACGTGTGGGATAGAAGAGGTGGATAAAGAAAAAATATTGCACAGCGCTAGAACCAGGGCTGATGGGTAGAAAGGTTAGGACCAACAAGAAGAAACATTTTTTCACCCAGATGGCCTATGAAATTTACTACCAGAAAAGGAGGTGATACTAACATGGACAGCTTTAAGAAAGCATTAGATAATTTCATGGATGACAAGTGTCTCAATGGCTACTAAAATGAGGATGACTCTAAAGCCCATTTGCAGGAAGCTGAGATCAAGTGAAGATTTTGCCTTTTGTCTTCTGCTTGAGATGCCCAGAAGCAATTGGTGGGACACAGTGTGAGATGGGATACTGGACTAGATGGGCTATGGCCTGATCAGCAGGGCTTCTCTTACGTCCTTCTGTAGTTCTATGGGCAGCTCACAACCATGTCCCACCATGTCATATAGAGTGAAAACTATATAAAATTGATATAATGGAATGGAAGTCTCTCGTAATTTCTTCTGTTATAATTCTATTCTATTAAGCTGAGGTTTAAAGCTGGAGTCATATTGACTCAACACAGGCAAAGTGAGTTGCTTTATTAAAAAAAGCATAGGTCAGACTTTGAAAACTTGCTGACAAGAGGAATGTTACTCTAGGTCAAGCTGCAAATGCTGAAATGCCAGTATGTGTCTTGCATTTTTCTGAAGGAGTTGGAGGTTGTTAGCTGCTTCTCAGAGAGGGAATGCAAACCACCTGTTTTCAGAAGCCCACAAATCTGAAGCAGCAGATGGTGTCTGAACAATGGTTACTCCCCCCTCCTTGGTTACTCCATTCCTGCCTGGAAAATGCATACATTTTACAGTGAGGTTAATCCTTGGAATTCATATGGTTCTGTTCAGTTATGAAAACAAGTAAAGAGCCCGTTAAGGCTTCTAAGAGTGCCTCTTTCTACTGAAGCAGAAACTCAACTGATGTAGTAGATCTGTTCTGATTCAAGCGTTTTGTGATGTGCCTCTCTGGCATGGTGTTCTTGATCTTCTTAAAATTAACAGCATTGCAGCACCATAGCATTATCTTAAAATGCTGGTGGCACCCTACAGATATTAGCATACTGCATAGGCTGTATTATCAGGCTTACAGTCAGGAGTACAAAATGCAGGTGGTTTGAGGAGAAGATGGCCAGTGGAGCAAATTCTGTATCAAATCTTTGAGAGAAATGTAATTATTCCTGAGATTTATCCTGAGGTGGATGAGCCCTGCCTGATAATGTGTAGTCAAAGGGGCAAGAAGTGCTTTGGTTTGTGTTGGCCCTGCCCTTGGGCTCCCAAGAAGTCCCAGCAGTTGAAGAAAAAGCAGGCATATTCAAGTAAATATTTTCTTTGGGTGGCCAAGATGAAGTGAAAGTGATTGCTTGGCCCTTCCATGTCCCCTCTAAATACAAATCAAAGGGATATTAGAACACTTTGCCTAGTGCCTCAACCCCAAATGTTGGTGTACTTAAGAGCAGAGGCAGGCAGTAGTCTCATACCAGGGCATTGTGGGTAATTATGTGGGCTATTCGGGCTGTTTTTGCACTAGCAATGAAGACCCCATTAGGAACCCAATAGGTACTTGATTGGTACAGATCTGTTAGGTACTGTCCACACAAAAGACCCCTTAAGGACCCCGTTCTGAATGTGCTGTACCAACAAGTGCTGGTGAAATCTGAATTTAATGGGGTCTTTGTGCCCTTAAATCCAGATTTAGGGTTGACCCTTTTAATGGTGTCTTAAGTCTGGTCTTCTGCCTTGAAGACTGGATCAGAGGCCGTGCTTCTGCATGTCTGCTGTGAAATTGGGTCCAGGGGCTGGCTTAGAGGCCGCCATTTGCAGCAGGGCAGCTCTGGCTCTGGCTGCCCTCCACCACTCACAACTACGTAGGCCCACACATCCTTCGTAGCTGTCTACAAAGTTGAGCACAAGCTTTGTAGTGGCTACATAGGCAGCTACGAATCCGTGTCTCCACTACGCCTGCTGTAACCGGAAGTGACCCCTGATTGATGACTTTGTGGGCCAATCATGCTGCACCATTGGCAGACTTTCCTGCCTGGTCCTAATTGGACCTAATCGGGGCCTCAGGATGGGTGCTACAGTGTCCGCACAGGAGCCCTGTTTAGCACCCATTACCATGCAGATGTATGGGGCCCTCACCAAGATGCGGATCTTCAAGGACTGGATTTAACGAGGACCAAATATCAAAGATCCAGATCGTCTAAATCCAAATTAACAGAGCCTAAATCTCCATGCATTAAGGTCACTGCGTTCCTTCTAATAGACTAGAGTGGCTTATAGGTGAGAGGCATTTAGAGGAATGGTGGCTCTTGGAAATAATGTTTCAGGACTGATTAGTTTGCTCTGGCAAATACCTATTTAAGGGTGGGTGGAGTCTGCATTGACAGAGAATGCTTGATGTGCTAAGGGAAACCTACACAAAGATGTTCGCCACTAGGCATCTAAGAATGTGCACTATGCAGATGGGGCCATCGTTACCTCGGAACATTAAGTGATATGATGGCAGGTGATGCTTGGACCTGATATAAAAAACTGAGAAAACAGTTGGGCAGAAAATTTAGGTTTTTGTCTTTCTTTTAATGAAAACCCTGGTAGAAAAAACGTGAAATGTTGCAGGCCCGGAACTGTATCCCGAAGGGGTGCCTAATCGGTTCTGATGTGATACTGGAGTGTTGTTTTTATGGCATTTTTTTAAATGGCATAAAGGATTTACCACAAACTTTTCTTTGTGACATATTTGTTTTGACGTGCACTAGAATATTTTAAGGGTCTGGCGTTCTGGTTTGAGAGCTAAGGCTCATGCATTATCTGATGCGTTCCTGAACTGTAAACATTTTACCAGATATATTTTGCGTTCAGAACTTTCCACAGCTTTGTGGCGGGAGCCCTTGTACTACGTTTTGTAAGCCGTGGTGTAAGAGTGTGTTCCTGTACCGCAGCTATTTCAGGGTAAGGAAATCATTGTTTGAAACGGTCCTAAGTTGTCCCCCAACCAAAGCGATCTTGTCATTTGCTTTCAACTAGAGTACATAATTTAAAACAAGAAAAAAAGGTGTTTTTGTTTACAAGCATATGAGAGTATATGAAGAATTTTCAAACACTTACGGACTGTATTAATGGAATGTGCGTGAATCTGTCCAGTTTTCTCTCTTCTCCGCTCTTTTTACATCTATTTGAAGTGCTAATGGAGGAGCGGATTAAGTATGTTGACACATACAGGATGGCTTTTATTTTTGCAGGATGGGTGCATTCTGTGTGCTGAATGGGGGATCATGATGTGCTTATAATTGTACCTAAATGAACATGGCTGCCTGGCTCGCAGTCTGCCTGAACCTAATTTGTCACAGCCGTCAGAATGATCATGTCATACTGAATGCCTTTGGGAGGAATCGCAGACGGAAAACTGCGTTAACACTTATTGAGATGGAACTCGGAGGTAATACAGAGTATTTGCTGACCTTAGGATTTGTATAGGAATTTATTTCCCTTTTATTCATTTCTTGTGCTCAGATATGTGACAACCTGGTTAATGAAAGTATTTGCAAATGGCTAGGACTAGACAGATATACTAGAAGCTGTCCAAAATAAATGATCCTGTTTAAATATAAGAACATAAGAGGAGGTGTGCTGGGTTGGCCACAGCCCATTTTGTCCAGCATCCTGTCTCATACAGTGGACCACCAGCTGCTTCTGGATGTTCACAGACAGAAAAAAGGCAAAACCTTCACCTGTACTTGACTTACTACAAATGGCCTTTTGAGACAACCTCCATGTCTCTCCAACCTGGAGGCAGTACTTAGGCATCCATTCTAGCAGCCATTGGTACACCTATCTTCCATGAATTTGTCTAACCCTTTCTTAAAGCTATCCAGGCTGGTTGCTGTCATCACTTCTTCTGATAGTAGATTTCATAGACTGATGACCCTCTGGGTGAAAAAAAAAATATTTTTGGTTCTAACTCTCCTTCCTGTCGGCTTTATAGAATGGCCCCTGTTTCTAGTGTTGTGCAATAGAGATTTTGTTTTTCTCTGCTTTTTGCACACTGTGCATGATTTTATATACTTTGATCAGGTCACCTCTTAAACACTGTTTTCAAGGCTGAAGATACCTAGATTTCATAAGGAAAGGGTTCCAGCACCACAATCATTTCATATGAACATAAGAGAAGCCCATCTAGTCCACCATCCTCTCCCACAAACTTAGACTTAGATCCCATGCTGAGTAGCATATCGGGCACTGAGATTATTCACCTGCTCTTGATTTCCCTGCAAATGGCCTTTAGAGGCATCCAACCTGGAGACAGTACCTAGGCATCTATTCTAGTAGCCACCTCTGGCTGCCATTTTCTGAACTTTTACTAGTTCAACAATATCATTTCCATCATGTGTTGCCCAGAATTGTACATGATATTCCAAATGTGGCTTCACCTTAGATTTACTTGCTTTCATTTTTATAGTTGAAAACTTAGGGGCAGGGGTTGGGATTGTAAAATAGGCTTTAAAAGAGGGAAGAAGACCTTATGGCCCTCCAGATATTGTTGACCATCACTCTTGGGTTTTTTTTTAATGGTTGGAGGCTGATGAAAGTTGGAATCCAGCAACATTTGGATAACTACAAGTTCCCTGTCTATATTTTAAATCAGCGGTTCTCAACCTTCCTAATGCCGCGACCCCTTAATGGAGTTCCTCATGTTGTGGAGACCCCCAACCACGGGGGTAGAGCAGCTAGGAGGTGGGAGGGAAGGGCAGCAGGAGACGTCACGACCCCTCTGAAAGGGTAATTCGACCCCCAAAGGGGTCCTGACCCCCAGGTTGAGAACCTCTGTTTTAAATGTTGCTTTCTAGGAACAGTGTTCTAATATACATGATGACAGTCACATTCAGTGAATGAGTTCATGAAGCTGGTTCCCTCTGTGGGAATCTTTTGAGATTGTTCTGAGCAGATCTGTGGTATGATGCCTGGGTCTGTGGTTTTTAGGAGCCATTAATACAGATATCCCATACTGTTCATACTTGGAATTTTACCATTGGCTTCTGTGATATATAAATATGCCAGGGGTCTGCAGGGTACCAGGTTGAAGAATCTGGGAAAATTAGTTTATTTCTTTATTTTCTTCATTTTAAATATTTATACACTGCTTCTCTTAAAAGTACACGCACAAAACTATTTATAAAACAGTTAAAAATTCATAAAATAATCAGTTTTGTAAATAATTATTAAAATCACATCTTCAGTAGGCATGTGAAAACTGGAAGGGTATGCACTTTGTGAATGTCAGAGGGGAGAACAGGTGCTTGTAGACCCAAGAGCCGTATTATATTATATGAAGTGTGGAAATGAAGGACTCTTCAGCTTCCAAAATGAAGTGATTGAATACTGATATTAGTCCCTTTTGACGTTAGAGGTAAGAGGTGTGAACCTTGACCCCTTGCTCTCTTGTCTGTACTTTGAATTAGGTATGCAGTGTCTGCACCTAATTCTGTTTGCAGTAAAGAGCCTACTGGTACCATGACATTGTTCTTCTAGGGCCTGGAGAGAACCTTCTCAGTATGTGAATGTACTGTGTGGTGGTGGGCTTAGAGAGAGGAAGAGAAAGAGGAAGAGCAATAATTGAATTCAGCAATGCATTAAATTAGTTCCTGTGCTTTGGATTCAAGACAGTTGTTCCTCACTTAACCTCCTAATGTTAGGACCTTTCTGCACTGCGTTACCATGATCTGGTTGACTGACTGACTGACTGATTTCCTGCCCCATATCCCAGTATCTCTAGACAGCTTACAGTAAAAACCTGTGTAAAAACAGAACGTTAAGTACATACGCTATTAAAACAGTATTAAACAGCATAAATGGTTAAAAGTTAAAGTAGTGCTAGGGTGATTTAGTGCCCAAAGGCCTTAATAAAAAGCCACATCTTTACTTGACGCCTAAAAGTTAGAGTTGGCGCTAATCAGGCCTCCAAAAGGAGGGCATTCCATAAGTGAGGTGCCATGGCTAAGAAGGCCCTTCCCCATGTCTCAACACGGCAGATTTCTCTAATTGGTGGAGGAGTCTGCTGGTTCGGATCATGGGACACTTTCACGAGCTTCAGAGGTGGCCTTGCTCACTGTCATACTGTGGACCATGGGACAACATGGGAAACCCATTAGTTCAGATCACAGAGGTCTATCTGTGGCACGCCTCCATGATCTGGACTACGCTAAGTTGGTACAGATTGGGAACCCCATAGCCACCCTCCAGATCTGGATTACAGTTTGCCCTGTGAAGATGGAGTATATCAGCAGGAGGTGGATCCTCCCATATTCCACACTGAAAAATTACAAGGAATACCAGCAAGTACAAACTAGATGCCTAGCACATTAAAATATATACATCTGCTTCTGGTCAACTCATCATCTTGAAAGAGATTAAACCTAGTCAGATGAGGGCAGTGAAGTATATTACTGTAGTAATATCCCTTCCATCAACTTGAGTTTGTTTGAGAGAGTCCATCAAATTGGAACTGTTTCATTGTGCCACAGCCTATTAGACTTTGATGCTCTAGTGCATGTTAATTATGGCAGCAGTACAAAGATCGTTTCATTGATAGGCAAACGTATCTGCCAGGAGCTATTTTAAATTAGTAGCAATCAAGTCTGATTCCACTTGGTATGACGGTGAGCAAATTTAGAAGATAGTGCTGTGGTCTTACCTGTCTGTGCCAAAAAGGAGAGAAAAATTTTTGGAAAAGGGAAAATACATCATATGGTCAAATATGAAGACATGTTGATGGCACCTCATGCCGGCATACTGCCTAGACCAGTGGTTCTCAACCTCTGGGTCGCGACCCCTTTGGGGGTTGAACTACTCTTTCACAGGGGTCGTTGTGAAGTAGCACTGAAAATAATTTTATGGTTGGGGTTTAGGGTTACGGTTAGGTTGGGGGTCACCACAACGTGAGGAACTGTATTAAAGGGCCGTGGCATTAGGAAGGTTGAGAACCACTGGTCTAGACCCTACTCTGACTTATGCTCCAGAGTATACAATGCAAATAGGTTGGGGAGGAAAGAGGCAGTGGAGTAAACTCAAGTAGCAAAACCTTTTAGTTGTGAGAGAAAAATAATGTTTTTCCTTTCTCTGTGTCTACATCTCACCCTAAACATGACGAAGGTCTAATGTACTTTTATCCTCTGAAACCTTCAAGGGAGGCTATAGTGATTATTCTGTGACTTACTTAAGGCTCTCTGGCTGAGTAAGCATATGCACCTAGTATTAAAGTCAGTGGTTTTGGTGCCACGCTCACCCAGCTCTGGTATCCAAAGCCTTTCATGTCATGCCTCGGAGGACTGTCATGCCCCAGCCAGCCAAAATGAGGGAGGCACGCCCCAGGGTTCTGTCCCCCAGGAGTGGAGGGTTCAGACTCAGATGCTGTGACCCACCCAGAACATAGTTCTCCCTGGAGACAATGAGAACACTTGTGCTGCTCAGCACGCCTCCATGCAAAACAGCTGCCCTGGTGGGGGTGTGGCTCTCCGAGTCCTACTTCAGAAATGCCCAATCCAGCAACCTCCGTTGCAAACAAAGAATCTTCTTGGCAACCTCCAACTCATGTGAACTCTGATTCCTGACTCATGATTGACTCCCCGGCTTATGATAACTCTCTCGTAAACCGACTCTTGGCCTGTTTGACTACACGCACTCTGTATCCTCAAGAACTCTCAAAATTGACTTGCCTTCTTGCTCTGTGCATCCTAGTGTGTGCACTTGCTGCTGCTGCTGCTGCCTCTTTGAACACGACACTTTAACATCTGTACTCCAGTTGTGGCTGATAGGGTAACCTTTCAGTTTGTGCGTCCCAACTATCGTGGCCAGTATCAAGGAGTTATGGGAATTGTAGTCCTGTAACACTTTCAGGGCGGCATGTTAAATCCCCCATCCCCATCCTCTTTGGGGTGTTCAGATTCAGTTGCTTTTGGCACAATGACTTAACAGGCTACATGTCCTGTAACCTATGCCAGTGGATGCATGGTTGTATCCTCAAAATTTAAAATGTATCTAGCTTTGTTTCTTTGCTGTCGGGAGTATGAAAGCATTGTCTTCAATTCTGGGTTGATCAGCGTGCCCTCTTCCACATGGTTTGGACTAGCATTTATACAAGCCTAGACAATGAACTATGAGTGGTAGTGAATCTAGCTACATAATTACATGTTGCTCCCCTTCTGTCGAGGAGATTCGTGCACAGGAGTCCCCTAAAAGGAAATAGGACAAGAGACACACAAAGAACAAACAAGTCCTAAAAATCATAACTGTGAAGGGTGGATCTTGACTCGGCTAGATCCAAGAGAATGGACGGTCATGTAAGTGGTCAATGCTCCATTCTCTCCTGGATCTAGCCGATTCACGCTGGGATGTACCAGAGCCCAACACAGCAGAAGGGAGGGGAGAAAGTCCAAAGAGAAGGAGAGAGAAAACAGGAGAGTAGTAGGCACATACCTTTTCAGCCAGGAATAATTCTTCTTCTCCTATACTTGATCACATTGTTAGGATGACTAATTACAGTAGGTTAAAATAGAATGTGCCAGATTATTGCAGTGCACCTGAATGAGCTTGCTCTGAAAACCCCTCAAATCTTCCTTTTGCAGTTCTAAAGATGCTTTCATTCAGCTGACAGCTTGTATTTTAAATATGAAATTCTTCACGTGTGTGAGGTTTAACCAGATTTCACAACCAGGGTAATGCTCAAACAGTCTGGTTCCCCAGGTTTTTCTTATCAGCTCCCTGCTTAATCAAGAAGAATTTTAACCCTAGATTAAAGCTTTGGTTGATTAACTGGTGAAATGAATTGCTTTGTCGCTTTCAGAAAGGCCTCTGCTTTTAAAATTAATGTCTGTAATGCTGATATTCCCACGTCACCTACTTTGAAGCTTAATTTCCCTTGGGGATGCATCACTCTTATCAGAGACTGTGTGTATAAACCCATCAGTGCTATCACAAATATAACGCCTCTATTGGGACCTTTTCTGTGCTATTATTTATTACTTCTGTTCCCACCAGTGGATTCTAATAGGCTGTTAAAGAAGCTTCTCAGCTTACACAACAATGTAATTTTTCTTAATGGAGAAGCTAACCTAATGGAGTTGGAGCTGTTTATATCCTCTTTTGAATCAACTCTTTACTCCCAATAGGTAAATGAATATGAGATTGCTTTTTGGTGGCCTTAGATGCCTTCTCATAACTGCCATAATAGGAGTGACATAACTGAGACGGAGAACTTTCTAGACCTGTTTAGGAGGGATTTTGGATCTTTAAAAGGAGAAGTTAAAAACACGTCAGGTAGCTATTGATGAACCAGAACTTCCCTGTGGTCCTTGAATATTCACCATGAGTGCTAAAGCTGATAAGATTTAGGGTGTCTAGTATTATCCAGTGGGCACCATGTTGGTTAATGATGCTTATCTAATTTCGCATGGAATATAACAGCTTTATTAGCACCATTCCTTCTGTAAGTATCTCAAATTTATCAGGATTCCAGGACTGAAATTGTCTTCCCATACCAGGAAGGGAAAAGGAGAGAACAAGATAGATAATAGCTTAACCGTCGCAACGTGTGGGTATAGTGTAACAGAGATTTGTGGTCCCAAAAATGCTGTGCTGCATTTTCACTGTTTCACTATTGACAGTTCAGTGAGATGTTATGTAACAGGTAAACATCATGCTTTTTTCCATATATGCTCAAACAGTGAGTGTATCTCCACACCTAGAAGAAAGGGTGACATCTAACTATGCACCTTCATACAGTGAGAGAAAATTGCAGGATCTTGTTTAACCTGCAATTACTTTTTACTACCCCTCCCAAATGGCAGAGGGTAAGTCTGGGGGAAACCCAGATTCTTGCCTTGTCTGTCTGTCGTTTCCTTGTTTGATTGCTTTTCTTGTAAAAATACCTGGGTGTAGGAAGCATCCAGCCACTTCCCTTTGATTTTTTTAATGTACTTTCTACACACAGGTACTTTTGCAAGAGTAGTGATTACACGAGGAAGGAACAGTCAAGGTGAACAGTCTGCTATGATGGAAAATCTGGCATCAGAGCTAGATCTTCCATCATGTCTATATTGTGCTTTTTCAATGCTCTTTCCCAGAAGTATATTGAGATCCCAGTGTAGCCTCAGGAAAATAATGGTTCTTAAACTGCCTCTGGAGGCACCTGGTAGAAGCTTCCAATGTGTTGCCCTGGTTTCTCATGCTGTTGTCTGTGTGCCTGCCTTCCCTTTCATTCCAAGATTTATCAATGAAAAGGGAGGTAAATAATTAACAGGCTGGATGTGAGTCATCAAGAATGATTAAGGCAATGATGTTCTGAAGTCAAACACAACTTCTAGTGACTAAATGGATACCTCCATGTGGGCTTTTTTCCTTTGCAAGGTTGTGTAAGGGAGATTTCTGACGTTAAACCTGTGTCTTCTCTAAGGGTAGGAATTTGGAAATGTCTATAAGTTGCCTCCAACTTGGAATCCTCCAAATGTCTTGGATTGCAATACTCTTCAGGCAGGGCCACATGAGTTTATGAACATAAGAACATAAGAGGAGCCCTGCTGATCAGGCCACAGCCCATCTAGTCCAGCATTCTGTCCCACACAGTGGCCAACCAATTGCTCATGGGCATGTCAAGCAGAAGACAAGGGCAAGCCCTTCTTGACAAACTTTTAATAATGTAAACTCACATGTCCACTGGACAAATAGGATAATCTACTGTTTGTTTTAATTGCTGAGTTCTGTCCCTGCCCTCTTCAGTTACAATATTTGGCTGAATTACTTTAGAGATGTGGTGGGTGCTATATGTATCTTGTATTGCTTCCGACTGACCTTCTGGCTGTTTGGACAGTAGATCATAGAGAGGAAGTGAAGCATGTGTCTTTTCCTGGCCTGTTCTCAGGAATCGGCTGGTTAGGAAGCTGCTGGCCGACAAAGGCAATATTGCAGCAGTTCCTGGATGGAAAATGAAATCATCTTTCTGATAGAAACGGATGGGCAGGCTCTAGATAGCAAGGGTGGAGTTCCCTTCTTGCGTAGCTTTGGATCTTAACCTCAATCAAAGGTTCCACATTTTCATATTATCCCTCTCTTGCATGGATTCAAGAAGAAAACATTTAATGCTCAGGGTCAGATTCTGAATGTGTATTTTTGACTTGCTTTGATGCTGGCAGGGCTGAGTCATGGTAGAGATAATCCCTTTTTCCTCCAAAACTGTTAAGAGGAGCTAAGCACAGCTGGACTTAGCACTGGCTCATCACTCTTCAGAAATGCTGTCCATTTCCCAGGTCTTCCTTAGATGAAGCCTCCCAGCCCAATTTGACCCGGTCTGACCTTGCTAAGCTTTGCAAGGTGAAATGAGGCTGCAGCTAACGGGAATGTGGTTGCAGACAACAAATCGGGAGGATGTAGAAAGCATCTGGTTAAATTGTTTTACGACACTGAGTCAGTAAGGTTAGATACCTGCTGCTGTGCTTTTTGCTGGAAATAACAGGCCATGCGCTAGAGCGCTTCAGAGGTCACTGTGATGAAAGCTGCCGGGGCCTCACTGTTTAGTTAGTTTTGTTTCTCAAGGCATTCTGCAAAGCAAGAAATTCCAAAGGTTGGAGAGAGAGCAAGGTTCAGATTGAATTGTGCTGCTTTTTATGGCTGCCTTTGACTCCACATGCAAGAGCAAAGGTTTGAAATGTATATGCTTTGGGCACACAGCTATGCCCATGGTAGATACCTTCTGGATGGTGTTATTGAACCACTGCCGGCAATCAAACCTTTCTGGGGGCTACTGAGGAGACTTGCATGAACCAAGAGTGCATCTGTTTCACTTTGTGAAGGAAAACAAGAACTGGGGAGGGGAGATCTCTTGAGATTCTTTTCTAGCAAAGAGTCTTCTAACTAAGATTCTCCAAAGAGACTGAGGAGAGAGATCTCTGGGAAAAGGTTGAAGACAAAAGACGGAAGAGCCTTGTCTCAGATGTTGCTTTACTTCTGGCAGGCTTTAGCTGTAGTCTCCTAAATAGGGATGTGCATGAATATTTGTAACATTCAAAATTCGATTGAATTCGTTCAAATGTGGACATTCGAATTCAAATAATTTTAACATTTGAATGAATTTGGAATGTTTCGGACATTGATATGTGTACAGATACATATGTGTTACATATGTATCCATGCACATCTTATTCGTATCCGTATGCATTTGTACGCATACGTATGGGACAAAATGGGATGCATACAGGATAAAAACAGGATGTGTGCAGATGCATACGGACACATACTAATGTTGTCGACATTTGTATTCTCAAATACGAATTGAACATTCGTACAAATGGATTTGAATGTATTCAAATCAAATGTGAATACATTTGTCTTTTAAACATTCAAATTGATTCAAAATTTTCATTTGTGCACACCCCTACTCTTAATTCTCCAGTCTGGATCACTAGAGGATTGCTGTCAGTGTAGGGCAGAAGAAATGAAGGTATTGGTTTCTAGTTGTCATTTATACCAGCCAGCATGGTTGTGGATGGTGGGCTGTTGGGAAGTGTAGTCTGGCAACAGCTATAGGGTGGCATACTGACTTTCTCCAGGTAATACTGTGATAAATTTTCTGACCTTGTGAAAGGCAGTCTGTGTTTATTTTCTCGTGAAATGAGAAGATGAAGTGTGGCTGATAGGTACGTATGAGACGATCAAAAGAATGCAAGAGATCACCTGCTTTGCAGGACAGATTTTTTCCCCCAGTTCCATTACGTCATTTCTTGCATCTGCAGTCTTAGTACTGAAGAATGGCTGTTGGGCATTTAAGAGTTAAATTTGCAAGTCAGACACAAAAATCACATTATATTAAGCATCAAGGGAACTAGCTAACAACCAACAGGGTTATCTGCTACACCTGTGTTACCTACAAGCTGAACCAATGTATACATGCTTTGTATAGTTTTTTGCTTTTGCTTCTTGCCTTTTACCTATACCCCATTACTCCTTGCTTCTATATTCATCTCTCTGTGTTATAATTTGCTATACTATAGGCTCTATCTGTAAATAAAGTAAAACTTCCTCTGCTGGACAACAACCTGGTCTCTTAATTGGTGTACTTCTAGTGGCTGTATCCAAGGAATTGCTGTGCTCTCTCCAGCCCAGAAGTCACACTGACAATTGCTGCTGAAACACTCAGATGATAACCTGACTGTGCCACCTCAGCTGGTTTGCTTTGCAGGGCTGTTGTTGTGGGGTATTTTAAAAGTGCACACCAAAGCGCAAATGCTAACCCAGGAAGTTTGTTGGTTTTTAACCAACTAAAGATAGCAAAATCATAAAGATGATAGAACATCTCTCTCTTGGTGAGAAAAGGAGTGCCGAGATAGATAAGATTTCTAGCAAAGAATAAGAGGAAATTCCAACAAAGGGAACTTGATGGAAGCAAATATATTACTCTTCCAGGGTGAAAATGTACAAGGGAGGCTAATAGCACACTTCCTTACTTCCCCCAAAATAGCTGTTTTTGGTGCTGTCCAGGTACAAGCAGGAAGTCATTAAAACTTACTGGAAAAGAGTATAGGCAAGTGTTTCTTACTGTCACTAGGTGGCGCTAAAGGGGAGTCTTGTGCCCTCCCTTATTTCCTATTATGGAGTCCTGAAAGCCATAAAACCAGAAAAGAGAGGTTTTATCTGGAAGATTAACCAAAGAATATATTCATTCTTCTGGGGATCTCAGGAACTGAGCAAAAGTTTACTTCAAGCAGGTTGTTTTTAAGGGATGGGTTCAAAGGATTCAACAGCTTATTACATGAAAGGGAATGAGTTTATCTTGTAGTGTCAAGAACCATGCAGAAAGGAAGGAAAAGGGGGGATTTTGGCATTGAATTTTGGATTGATGCAGTCTGATTTGGAAACTCATTGCCTGGGTGATCAGATTTAGTGTGGAGCTGCCACACGAGTTGCAACAAATACACTTGAGATTAGTGATAATTTTAGAGAATTTCTTAGTCTGACTGTTTAAGATAGCTTTTGCCAGTGGCTATCACAGTGCAATACTGCCTGTACTTGAGTTGATTGATCAACATTAGAAGTGGAGTTCTGGAGTTCATCTTCAAGCTTCCAGAACTCTTCAGTAGTTTCAGTATAAATTATTATGTAACTCTTATACAGTTGTAAGAAATATAGAGCAGTAAGCTACTTTTAATTCCTCATGTAATAGGGCAGCGCTTGGAAAATGTTGTTCCTTCTAGTTTTATATATATAACATAAGAGGAGCCCAGCTGGATCAGGCCACAGCCCATCTAGTCCAGCATCCTTTATCACAAAGTGGTCCACCAATTGTTTATGGGTATCTCAAGCAGAAGAGGAATGCAAGCCATTCACTTGCTTTCAGGTTCCTGCAAGTGGCCTTTAGAAGCATCCTGCCTGTTTCTCTAGCCTTCAGGAAGTATCTTTTCTAGTAGCCATTGGTACACCTGTCATCCATGAATTTGTCTAACCCTTTCTTAAAAGTATCCAGGCTGGTGCTGTCCCCACCTCTTCTGGCAGCACATTCCATAGACAGATGACCCTCTGGGTGACAAAATACTTCCCCTTGTCTGTCCCATCAGCTTCATAGAATGTCCCCCGGTTTTAGTCTTGTGTGATGGAGAATTGTATAATGGAGAAAAGTATGCATGGCTTTTTAAATTGATTAAACGGGGGAAGAAATGACAAAATTAGTGGAGACTAGTTTCAGTTCCCTTTACTCTCAGTTTTATGTTAAAGTCAGTCGCACCATTTACACTACTTTGAGTATCACATCATTTTCCAGGAAACAAACCACCAGGCCATTTGAGAGATTGTTAAATTTGTTATATATAGGCTCATAGTGTGAGCATCCAGAGTCAGGAAATGTTCCTCCTTTGACAATATGCTGAGAAAAGTAATTCAAAATATTTATAGGATATGATACAGAGGTTGGGTCATTCCTTTTCTACAAGACTTAGTATGTCATTTCTTTACTTATAGTGTATTTTGAGAAAATTATATGGCATGTTTTAGTCCTTGGGTATGTTGCCGAAGAAGATATTTCCTTTCTGTAAACAAAGGAGCTTGCTTTCTGAAATGTGGGTCAATGAATGGGGAAGGCCTAGAATATTCCTTTTGATGTCACTTTGTTCTTATTTAGTTTGAAGTCGGATGTTCTCAGAGCATTACATCTCTGGCGATTCCTTTCAGTACCTTGCTATTTTCAGGATTAAATGTCAGCCTTGGATCTGCATGGCATGCAGAAAGCTGATGTTCCATTTGAAGTTGGTTTTGGTTGGAAATGATTGCATTTAATTACTTGGGGACCAAATCCAGATGTTGATTTAGATCTGAAAAGACCTGAGATCAGATGCTTGCTATTTTCTAGAGCAGTGGTTCTCAGCCTTCCTAATGCTGCAACCCTTTCATACAGTTCCTCATGTTGTGGGTGACCCCCAACCTAACCCTAACCCTAACCCCAAACCTTAAAATGATTTTTGCTGCTACTTCATAATGACTCCTGTGAAAGAGTAGATCGACCCCCAAAGGGGTCGTGACCCACAGGTTGAGAACCACTTTGGGGCGCTGGTGGACCAAGAGCTGCTGTTGGAGGACACAGAAACATCGAGGACCTATGACAGAGCCATTAGAAGAGAATGGCTAAAGCCTTGTTCATGCTTAACTGGGAAACCACAATTTCTGAGAAGTTAGAAAATTGTGTGAAGAAGGCATTTGACAAACCAGGCAAACATCAGCTATGGAAACTGCACCATAAATGCAAAAGTGATATTTGTTCAATCATACGTGGATGCATTGTTGGTAGGCACACGATTCTGAACAAGGCATCACGGTTGTAAAGCTTCTGGTTTCTCAGGCTCCTAGATGCTCTGTAATTTTTGGGGGCTATAGCCATACATCCCTCTGCTTTTGTTGCAAAGCATAGAAACACTTCCATAGATAGTTTGGAGAGGCAACTTCATGAGATTAAAAAGTTTCATTGAACAGACTAGGGATGGGCAAAAAAGGTTTGTACAGACTGTGAAGATTTGAAACTTGGGATTCAAATCAAATATTGGCTATATTCGCAGACCGACCATTGTGTGCGAAGCGGAAGCATTTGTGCCATCACCCAAAGCTTCGTTCTATTTGTGAGCAGATTTGGAGGCATTGACAGGTAGCGATAGGGATTCGAAGTGAATTTGGAGCCTAGCACATTTGAAGTGGCTTCATTCACATGAATGCAAAGTTCCATCTCATTTGCTTCAGTGCAGGGCAAATGCGGGGGGGGGGGGGCGGACAAAATTCATGCAGATCCCTAAAAGAGACTTCAGTCAGTCTTGGACCCTCAGTGGCTTGGGCCCTGGGTATCTGAAGGAATGCCTTTCCCCATATAGATCTGCCCAAGCACTGAGATCTCAAGGAGAGGGCCTTCGTGTAGTTCCTGCTCTTGCAGGGGTACGAGGCATAAGGGACATTCAAGAGGGCCTTGTCTGTGGTGGCCCCTAGACTCTGGAACAGCCTTCCTCTTGAGGTTTGCCAGGTGCCTACATTATATAATTTTTGGCACCTGGTGAAAACATGTCTTTTCCACCCAGGATTTTGCCATTTAAATAGCTTCCTCGAGGTGCTGTCCTGTTAGAGGTAGAGGGTGGGGGTTGTATGTTTAATTATGTTTTAATATTCGATATGTTTTATTCTTATTGTAACTCACCCTGGACCCTTTGGTGAAGGGTGGGGGGATATACATTTATTAAAAAATAAAATTAAAAAAAATCTGTTTTGCTAGTTTTAGGGGCTAGTTTTAGGTGGTTTCACATGTTACAGACTTCTCCCATTTTAGTGCTGCATTAAACGGCAGATGGTTGGGTTGAGTGCACCAATTATTTCATCGAGAATATGTGTCTGAGTTGTGCTCAGAAGGAGTGACATCTTTCTTTGCTGCCTCCTTTAAGACAAAATCTGACTACTGGGAAGTTGTTAATAAAGATGAGGTTGTTGAAAAGTGTTCCAGATCTATCAGTATCATTTGTGAGCAAGTTCCACTGAACTCATTTTTAGAAACAAGCCTGACAGCACTGTACAGGAAATTAATGCTTAACCCTGACAAGCAAACTTGATTTACTGGGGTTAAAGTGTATAGATATCGGTATATTACATTGAAATGGATAAGATCTCTTATACAGGGCCCAGCATTGTGTTTATTAAACAAGGTAAAGGAGCTGTTGAATGTAGCGCAGATTTGCTTTCATGTTACTCTATGCAAGGACCATTGTTATCTTCCAGAATATTTTTCGACTTTGAGTTTAGCATGTAAGTGCCTGGAATTCCCAGGTGGTCTCCCATCCACCTACTAAGCAGATGCAGTATTGGGGCAGACTAAATGGCACACACATTATTTTTATCCCTTTATTCTTCTGAGCTAAATCTGTCTTTTCCACTTAATTTCACTAACCTGTATTTGGCTTTTCAGCTCTCTAGAAGGAAATTCTTATACAGAAATCCCCAACCATATTCAGGAGTTATTAATATGATGCTTTCCAAAAGCTGTGGGCTATAATGCTAGCTTTGTAATATGGGTTAAGAATAAACATAACCTTTCAGAATTGACTGGGGCCATCTAAACTGTTAGATGCAATTCCCTGCTTTATGCAGGAATCCAGATGAAAGCCTTATCCAACAGCTGGCTAGCCAGGCTCTGCTTGAACTTATCTAGTCAGGGAGAAACCATCTCTTCCCTTGGCAATCACTTTTGCTGTCAGACTGCCGATACTGTAATGAATTTCCTCCCCTGATATTCAGCAGCATCTCCCTTGTTGTTAACTTATGCCCATTAATCTGTGTCCTGATTTCTGCAGTGGTAGAGATCAGGTCATGACCCTCTTCTTTGTGACAGCCCTTCAGGGATTTGAAGAGAGCCATCCTTGTTTCTGTCTTCTCAAGGATAAACATACCTAGCTCTTAACACAGTACTTGGTTGGCAGTCCCCTGGCTGGCTTTGTTTCTCTTCTTTGTTCTTTCTTTTCCTATGGAGGTCTTAATAAATCGAGGTGCCCAAAACTAAACACAGTACTCAAGGTATGGTCTCGCTGGCACCTAGAATAGTGGAACTAGAGCTGCATCCAGACTTGTTTATACTGCGCAGTGTAATGTGCAGTTGTGATCGGGGCGTCACACATGACGATCGCTGTATCATAGTGGCAGTCGCTACTGTGCACTTACCCTAATGCTGATTTAGCAACACTTGCTGCACAGTATAAAGAAGATTCAAATTTTCTGCCAATCCGGGCCAAACGGTGAGAAGAGACGAACGAGAGCAGGAAGGGCAGCTCAGTTCTGGTTGACTGCCTCATCCCACGTGATGGTGTGCCCCACCTCAGCTCTCGCAGCTTCCGAGGTGGAAGCTACGGAACTGCTTTTTAGTTGGGACGACTGGTCATTGCTTCGTAGCAGGTAAGCTGTGTTTTTTCCTCTAACTGTGGATTTATTCCACATGTCTGGAGGCCGCCTATTGCTTCATGTGATTCAGAGACAATCGTTACTTTTGATGCATCTTAGAATTGCATTTGCCCAACCCTAACCATGGAACCTGATTCTGGATTGAACTGTGCAAGGTTTGGTTGGAACTGAGTCTATGAATTTATGTTCATGAACATCTCTGGTCATGAAAGCTCGTTGTATGATCTTGCTTTGTAACTGCCTCTCAGCTGAACCTAGCTCATAGGGGTGATGTCAAAATATAACAGAGGGAAGGAGATTTCAGTGTGCTTCCTTGGGCTGTTAAAATATCTTCAATGAATATTAGGTTGATAATATCATGTCATATCAAGAGGCATGGTACAGGGAATGGCTTCTTAACCTACCTTGGTTCTGAAATGTAGAAATTTTAAGTTCTATCAAAAAGCAGCTGGTAATTTGAAGTTTTTAGTTCTCTCTCTCCTTTTTGGATTTCAGCTTCCATAATCCTTAAACAAAACTGCCAGCGGGTAAGGATTATGAGAGTTACAGTTTTTTAAAATGAAGTGCTCTAAATTCTGTAATTTGTGTTTATGGGATCCTGTAAATGCTATCTATTTTGTCTTCACTTAGTGTAAGAACTTATGGACTTTGTATGGGAGAGGAGGTATCTAGATCTTTGACTAAGAGGAACTTGATCCTCTTAAGAGAAATGAGGTGAAATTAGAGAAATATTATATGTGCAAAGTAGCTGGAAAACGAGGGATGTTGGGCCTGTAATATAGCAAGCCGATTGCTAATGTGGGGAACCTGGGACTATTGTGCTAAATCTCAGGGCTCCCTCTGGGAATAGTTAATTAATTCCGTACAGCAGGTGAATCTTTCAAAGCAGTTTCCTTTCAAACCATAATCTATATTCCAAGTGCACATGGTGAGCCCTCAGTGTGAAGGTCAAAAGCCCTTCAGCCCTAGCCCTGATGATTTCCTATTTATCTTATTAATTGACAATTTAGTTCCAATAGGCAGGAAACCAGCTGTGCATTTTGTGCCAAAAAACACACACACGCTCAGTGAGATTTGCTAAGAAGAAACAGCAAGTGGCTGGATGAGACAATGTTGATACGTTAACTTTTTCCAGTGGTGAATTTCGTACATTTGTTCCATGAATAATTAGAGGATTATGATGAATGTTAAATCTCTTCAAGTATAAAATCAGTCTGTTTAGCCCTTAGGGGGAGATGTCCGTGGCTAGATTGGTATGTGTTGACTTTTTTGTAAGCCTAGAGAGTGGAAAGTGGTGGGTATCTGCACTGTGGTCATGTTTTTCTGTAGAGAGATTTACCGAAATATACTATTTTGCCTCCCTGTCTCCACTGGATCAAAGTTAATACATAGATAGGGATGGTTTCTGAAAAGTATAAAGCAGTGGGAGCTGGTAGCCAATGGTACTAAGGTGACAGAGGGCAAAACACCTAAAAGGAAATGGTACCAGAGGTCAAACTGGATAGGTATTAACATTAAGACCCTGAATGTCAGACCGCAGATATCTAAAGGAAGCCGGTTTGGTCTAGTGGTTAGGGAGCCAGACTCTTACCTATGAATACCGGGTTCGATTCTACACTCCCCCATGAAAGCCAGCTGGGTGACCTTGGGCTAGTCACATATCTCTTCTGAGCTCTCACAGCCCCACCTATCTCACAGGGTGTTCTGTGGAGTGAAGAACAGAAAGCTTTGTCAGCCACTTTGAGTCCCCTTAAATGGGTGAGGAAAGCTGGGTAGAAAAAAAACTCTTCTTCTTCTTTTATATAGAGCTGTCCATGCCACACCCTTCAGCATGTAAGGGGATGGGAACACGTGGGAGGGCCTTCTCGGTGATAGCCCCCAGCCTTTGAAGCGGTATTCCCTCTGAGTTGCATCAGGCACTCTCATTGTATATACAGGTAGTCAGATTACTCTTGGAAGACACATCTCTTTACTCTGCCTTTTGACTTATGGAACAGCATCTCCTCACCATGCAGGCAGGCAGTTTTAGCTGATTTATTTTACCTGTGTTATAATGATTGGATACGCCATTCCTATCCTCCTCCTTTTCCTTTAAAGATCCCAAGGCAGGACATGCATTTTCTTCTGCCCCATTTTTACCCTCCCAGCCCCAGCACATGCCTGGCCAAGGTCATCTAGGGAACTTCCGTGGCCCAATGGGGATTTGAATCTCCTGCTATTTCACTGCATTGACTCTTCTGGCTTTAGACACATTCTTTTCTTCCTTATAATTTTTTTAACCAGGACGTTTAGCCTTTCATCATAAGGGAAGAGAACACCTCAAAACGTGTCAATAACCCCACAGAAAGGCTTTGCCTTTTGGTGCTTTATCATCCCCATCCTGCGACAGGTGTTCTACTGCTGCTTTCCCATTGATGCCAGACATGTACCAGATTCTTGGGCTCTGATGAGGCTTAAGAAGCCAACTGTTTCTCTGGCACTTGGGGGGCGGGCGGGGAGGAAGGCAGGACATGCCTTAAGAAAATAAGCAACATGGGCGGAGGGGTTGGCTGCAGTAGCTGGAGACAAATATTTCTGCAATAGGTACCAAAGAGTTTACTAAGGAATTTGACTTGGGGAAGGATGAATTGGCCACTGTTTTAAACCGCTTGCTAATGTAATTTTTTAAATTTTATCTTACTTTAGATTGTATGCCACTGGCAGGTTTTATACTTTCTTATTGATGTTATTTCATGTACAGCGCTGAGTACATGAACAGTGCTTTATAAATAAACTGTAATAATAATAACAATAATCCTGGAAAGCAAACAGAACTTTCCTTGGGGGGGGGGGCTTCCCTTCCCCCCCTTCCAGAACTTGTAGGGTCAGATCTGTACCCATTCTTGCTGAAAAATGTACTTGGTCCCTGGAGATGTTGAATCTCTAATGCAGCAGTTCTCAGCCTGTGGGTCGCAACCCCTTTGGGGGTCAAACAACCCTTTCAGAGTGGTCACGATTGGGGGTCTCCACAACATGAGGAACTGCATTAAAGGGTCGGGGTATTAGGAAGGTTGAGAACCACTACTCTAATGTTTGGTCTGTGTGACCCAAAATTTGGTGCATGCTACTGTCATATGATGGGTTTTATAGTGGATGAGAAAAGAGTGGAAATTTCCCTGCAGCCCTAAATATGTTAAAACGCTTACGTCTCTTCTGTATATTGAAGGAAAATTGAAATTGTACTGCAGAGAATGAGTTCTCTTCAAATACTTGTGCCCTGAACATTAAGTGTGAAAAATCCCATTGCACCTTTTATTAGCAATCAGTGACTGCATAGAAACATAGGCTGTAATCAAAATGCATCCATAAGTGAGAGTGTGTGTTTGATCAGTGTATGTTGGTGAATCTTTTAATGTTTGGGTTATCCTGCTGTAGATGGAGTAAAAAGCAGGTTAACAGCAAAAGTTTCTCATGATGAATTCAAGACCAGGAGGGAGAGAAAGTAGGAAATGTATTGTTTATATGAGGATGTTCTTTAAAATCTCATGTATGTTGTATCAAAAACGGAAGTGTCTGGAGCTTGGCATATTTTTAGGTAGTCAAGTAATACTGTGAGTGGGAGGAAAAAGGCAGCTGGTATCCTCTGTAATTCCCCTCCTTTGGTAGTGTCTGCATTTCAAAATAATTCAGACTTCTTTGTTGTTGACTTACTACATCATCTGCCTACGTTTACTTTTGTTTGGGGTCTTAAGTTTCCCTCTTTGGTTTAGAAGTTTATAAGTTATTTATTTATTTATCTATTTATTTATATTTTCAGCCTACTCTATACCCAAAGGTCTCTAGGTGGGTAAAAACATTTAAAATCAAACACTATTAAAACAATAAAAGTATGCATTCAAACAATGGTGTCTGCAAGTTGGAAGGAAAAGTGTATCCCCATTTAACCAGAGGCCAGGGCAAAGAGGTGCATCAAATCCCATCATGATTTTGCCTCTTTATAAATCTGTGATGAGGCCACATTTGGAATATTGTGTACAATTCTGGTCACCACACCTCAAAAAGGATATTGTGGAACTGGAAAAGGTGCAGAAAAGGGCAGTCAGAATGGTTAAGGGGCTGGAACACATCCCTTACGAAACCAGGCTGCAACGTCTAGGCCTCTTCAGTCTGGAGAGACAGCGTTTAAGAGGGGACCTGATTGAAGTATATAAAATTATGTATGGTATAGAAAAGGTGGATAGAGAAAATTTCTTTTCTCTATCGCACAACACTAGAACCAGAGGGCATCTACGAAACTGATGGGTAGGAGAGTTGGATCTGACAAGAGGAAGTATTTCTTCCCCCAGAGGGTCATCAGCTTATGGAATTTGCTGCCGGATTAGGTGGTGACAGCTTCCAGTCTAGATGGATTTAAGGTAGGGTTAGACAAATTTATGGACGACAGATGTATCAATGGATACTAGAATGAATGCCTAGGTGCATCTTTCAGGCTGGGGGGGAGGGGAAGCGAGGCACTTCTAAGGCCATTTGCTGGGATTCGAGAGCAGGAAAAGGTTTGTCCTTGTCTCTGCTTGAGATGCCCATGAGCATTTGGTGGGCCACAGTGTGCGTCGGGACACTGGACTAGATGGGCTGTGGCCTGATCCAGCAGGACTTCTCTTATGTTCCTGTGATAATTGATGTTGGACTTACTCCTGTGTAGACATGGCTAAGATTGCAGTGAAAGGCAGTGTGCAGGTGGGGGTATTCTTCCCTTGATGTGATGCATTTGACTAAATCGTGAAAATGTGTGTATTAACAGATGAGGTTGTTTTGGTTTGGCTCCTCTACCCTTCACCCCCCAAGCCATCTCATTGTGAAGCATTCTGGACATGCTCAGTGCTTGGGAGCAATGGAAGGCTTGCTGTGATCTGCTCTTTGTTTACACCAAGCTACTGTTTGCCTAATTGAACTGGTTTGGCTATGCAGGCCGTGTTGATCTGCCAAGCCAGGAAAACAGTGACTTGGCATGATGATAGGATAGATCATGCCAGACCCATTACTGTGCAGCATAGTACACATCTGGGATGCTCAGAACAGAGGAGGCCTCGTTGACATTCAGGCTTAAATATAGGCATCTTTTCTTGGCTATCAAAAGCACCACATTACATCCTGTTTACCCCTCCCTTCTATAAGGAAAACTCATCTATTTAATTTGTTATCCATTTGTTACGCTGAAAGCATAGCAGAATGAAACAATAAGAACAACTTGTAGACTTCATAACTTAATGAATTGAAGAAGAAGAAGAAGAAGAGTTGGCTTTTCTACCCCGTTTTTCTCACCCGTTTAAGGGGACTCAAAGTGGCGGACAAAGCTTTTCTATTCTCCCCACAACAGAACACCCTGTGAGGTAGGTGGGGCTGTGAGAGCTCAGAAGAGAGCTGTGACTAGCCCAAGGCCACCCAGCTGGTTTAATGGGAGAGGGCGGAATTGAACCCGGTGTTCCCAGATAAGAGTCCGGCTCCCTAACCACTAGACCAAACTGAAGATGTACGGTATGTCCAGACTGGGAGACACTGCGCATTCCGATGTGCAGTTGATGTGTGGGCATCACACCTGACGCCTGATACTTCGTTGCCACTGCTATGGATTTACCTGCTACGGAATGATCAACACTCACTTTGTGGTATCAGGTAAATTCAAAGTTTCCCGCCATCTTTACAGGACGGCAAGAAACAGCCAATGACAGCTGAGCATGCAGCTCAGCTTCCCTTGGCTGTCCAATCCCATGATAACATGCGCCTCACCACGCGCACCACAAAAGTATCGCAGCTCCCGAGGAGATAGCTGCGGACCTCCGTTTCAAGTGGGGCAAGATATTGTGACTTCACAGCCACGTAAGCTGCAACTTTTCTACAAACTGTGGATTTTTATCCACTAGTGTGGAAGGGACTGTAGTTTTAAAAAAAAATACTAAAAAATATACATTAACCCAATTAGAGTAGCATAAAACAGATATTTTTAAAAACGTGATAGCAAAAAAGTTCTAGTTGACAAGCAGTGACCTTGGGACCTTGAAGGAACACCTCTCAGACCTGCCTGAGGGGGGCCCCTCTGTATCCCACCAGTTAGAGAAATCCGCTTTGTTGAGACATGGGAGAGAGCCTTCCCAGCCGTGGCACCTCACCTATGGAATTCCCTTCCTTTGGAGGCTTGATTAGCACCAGCTCTTCTAACTTTTAGGCACCAAGTAAAGACCTGGCTTTCTATTAAGGCCTTTGGCCACTAATTCACTCTAGCACTATTTTTAATTTTTTAATTTTTTAACAATTTATGCTGTTTAATACTATTTTAATGGGGCATGCATTTAATGTTTTGTTTTTATATGAGTTTTTACTGTAAGCTGCCCAGAGATCTTGGGATATGGGATGGGAGAAACAAATAAATAAATGTGTATCATGTGGTCATATGGAGCAAAGATGTAGTTGACTAGGGTGTGGGTTTTTTTCCAATAAATATTGCATTGTGGATTTCTTGTATTGTAATCAGATATTGGGCCCTTTTCTCTTGAAGAACAAATAGTAAAAGAGAGCAAGAAAAAAATATTATCAATAGGCTGGATGTCAAATCAACCGCCTGTTCTAGCCACTAGTCATTAGAGTCCCTAGCAAAGAATTTTTCCCAAGTTTTCTGCTACCTAACTTTTTAAAAAAATACAGAAACTAAGGGTTGAACCTCAGACCTTTTGAATGCAGACTATGGGCCCTGTTGTGGTCATTCCATTTCTGCTATGTTCACTTCCTTGGAGCCAGCTTCAGAAACTGAAATATCAGCTTCTCTAGATTCCTCAAATGTTTAATTCAAGTTTGTACAACTTGTGGAATGCACTTATCTTGATGGATCACCAGTCAAGCATCACTGCACGCCAGGCGCGCTATCCTTCTTTGTGGCTGCATGCACTGAGCGAAAGGCGAATGTTTTGGTGGCTTGACTTATAATGGGCCATGAAATTGGCTATCAGCCTGAATTCAGCTTGTCAGCTTGCAGCTTGTACAGTTCTGCCCTGGTTGAGGGTGTTTGCATCAGATGTCAGCAAACCCTGTTAGCCGGGTAACAGATTCGTTGGCCTTGGCTTTGAAATATTTATCTATAGAGTCTGTAGAAAAACAGTTCTGTGTTATCTTTTTCAAGCATGTTGCAGAAGTGGTGCTGAGTAGGGTTGTGCATGAATGCAATTTTCGACATTCGATCCGTATGAATAAAGACATTCGAACCGATACAAATACATTCAGATTTATTTGTACGAATATTCGATACATATCCAATGATACGAATCTCATAGGCATTCCATATGCATCACGTTTTCAGCCTGTACGTGTCCGTACAGATGCGTATGTGACGCATACATATCAGTGACACATACGGATGTCCAAATTACTCGTACGAATAACTCAAAATATTTGTATTAGCACGAGTATTAAAGTACAAATTCATACGAATAACGAATAATACAAATATTCCTGCACATCCCTGGTGCTGAGAATGGCTGGAACCTCTTTTGAAAGGACCAATGTGTGCATATGTATACTTCTTTTTAACAGCCATGCCTCGTTGTATTACATGAGAAAAGATAAAGATCTCAGACATTGTTGCTGGAGCCTCTTGTATCCCAATCGCTAGTTGCCCATGGCACTGAAAAAATGGGCACAATTCATTTTGCCCTAGTTTGGCTGTTCCTTTCCGTCAGCAGAAAACAGATGGGTGGCATAAAGAAAGATTTGTTTGTGTAGTGATGATCTGCAGGTTATTTATTTGCATTTCTCTCCCAACCTATACTTGTAAGATATCAGAACAGGTTATGGCCAAACCGGAACTATAAAACAAAAACCAAAAAGTTTGGTTCTTCAGCTGTTCTCTCTTCAGTAGGAATGGGCAAAAAATTTTTCATTGCATTTGCAATTTGTAAGAAATTTTGCATTAGAACCAAATTTTGGCTGTATTTGAAGACTAACCTTTGCGTGCAAAGGGAAAGCTTTTGCACTTTGTTCAAAGCTTTGTTACGATCGGAGCTGCTCAGTTGCCTCCAGAGCGGATTCAGATCATATTTGGACCAGATTTGATTGGATTCAGAGGTGCAAACTGGTGGCAGGAGGGATTCAAAGCAAACTTGAATCCTATCACGTTCAGAGCGGCTCCGTTTGTGCAAACATGAATTTCCGTCCCGTTCACTTTGATGCAAAGGGAGCAGGAAAAAAGGGTAGGTAAAATGTTGTGTCTGCACAATTCATCTTTTAAGTGTACAGAGATGGGTTTAGAGACCACCCATTAAGGAGCTGGAAATGACAACCTTAAAAGAATCCATAAGAATGGCCCAGTGTCCACAAATGCAAATTTTGACTTTCGATTCGTACGTATAAAGAAGAACGAACGTCTGGACATTCGAACCGATACGAATACGTTGAGTATGTGCACACTGTGCCATTCTTATGGCCTCTTTTAAGGTTGTCATTTCCAACTTCTGCGCCATTTTACACACATACTCTGCCATTTCCAGCCAAATCCATAGCTGATTGATTTAATGTGTTGCTGGCATGTGCTATGTATTGAATAGTTTTACAAGTAAGCGTGTCCATCTTTTCCACTATTGTACATTTAGGTGCACTGATCCTGCACTAGCCAAACCACAATAATTGTCAGTGCATCTCCAGAGGCATTCCTTAAGTCACCGAAAGAAGACCTCTGTGGTCGAAATGTGCCTGGCTTCACCCACACTTGCCTTCATTGTTTATGTAGAAGGGCTGGCATTTCAGAATTGTCTGGAATAGGGAATACTTAAAGTGTGTTCTGCTTAGGTTTGTAATTATAAGTGCATTTCCCTTTTTAAAAGCCTTTTTGTATGTATTATTGCACTGTCAGTTGGGTATTTGCACTGTATGTATGTATAACATCAGCCATCAGCCCATATGTAGCAGATCTTCCTAAATCTTCATTCACGAAGCCAAGCCATAATGATGACGTATAACCTTATTACAGCCACATGCGTGTATCAAAACATATTGACACGCTATCTAGTTTTTACGCCTATATGTGTAAGTGCAGTATCCTCCCATCTATCTTTTTGGTTTCCTTCCTCCAGGCCAGCACAGGACAGAGGACGCTGGTTTTCCTGAGACCATGCAGGAAATCCTGCTCTTTCATAAACCCTGCCCAATGGAGAGATGGGCTGACATTGCATAAACACAGGGTCAGGCCTCCCCGCCTCCCCAGGCCTTCATTCAGTAAAACGCTGGCTTTTTAGTAGGCCCAGAGGCTCCCCAAATGTGCATATGAACCTCGTTCTTTTGTAAGTCACTTTGGAGTTCTAGCAGTACAAAATTCATCTTCCTTGCTGAGGATGAACGTCTCACTTTATTTTATTGAAATCTCTTGTTCCCACAAGAACACCACAGTTTCCTTTCTTCTCTTACCTTTAATTAGGTCCATAAGAACATTAGACTTCAAATAGGAATTTTGAATGCACAGCTTTTTTCTTCCTTTTCAACTTCCATAAACACACGTTCCCCCTTCTGGGCTTTCCCTGCCTGGGTGTCCATTAACTCCCTGCTGTGTCACAAGATGGTAGCAGCCTCCCAGGCTTACGCTTCCTTCACATCAAACGGGTTGGCTGCTCTTTACATCAGAATGCTTTCTGAAGCTCTTTTTACAATTTCAGAGCCGCATCGGCCCGTTTTAACAGATACTTCCATTTATTTGTTTGTTTGTTTGTTATTTGTGTTTCTATCCCACTGTATACCCGAAGGTCTCAGGGCGGGTAACAACGCTAGACCATTTTGGTCTAGTGGTTAGGGAGCTGGACTCTTATCTGGGGAATACCGGGTTCGCTTCTGCACTCCTCCACGAAACCAGCTGGGTGACGTTGGGCTAGTAACAACTCTCTTCTGACCTCTCACAGCCCCACCCACCTCACAGGGTGTCTGGTGTGGGGAGAAGAATAGAAAGCTTTGTCAGCTGCTTTGAGTCCCCTTAAATGGTGAGAAAAGCGGGGTAGAAAAGCCAACTCTTCTTCTTCTTCAAATCAGACATATATTAAAACAGTAACAGTGTCTGTAAAGAGGGAAGAGACAGTATATTCCCATTTAACTAAAGGCCCAAGACAAAGAGGTGCGTCTTCACTGCCTTCTTAAACATATACAGTGAAGGAGCCTGACACATCTCAAGGGTGCGACTATTCCATAGCCTAGGGGCCATCATTGAGAAGGCCCTCTCCTAGGTGCCTACCCCTTTTACTGCTGAGGGTGGTGGAACAACCAGGAGGACCCTCCCACCTAAGGGCACGGTAGGTTGATATGGAAGAAAGCATTCCTTTTAATGACAGAGCTGGAATTGGTGTGGTTGATACTGTGAGATTTCTTACAGAAGACCCATTAAATGGTTAAACCTGAAGTATCTGAGGACCATGTTACAACAAACCTGATGTCATGACTTCTGAAAAATTTCAGAAAGGAAAAGTTCTCTTGATGGTCACCAATATTGGTAGCTAAGAATGGTTGTTCACTTAATCAGTCATGCACAACTCTTTATGATTTTATGGACAAAACCCAGCCAGGTCCTCCTGTCTTCTGCCTCCTGTCTTCTGCCTCCTGGAGTTTGTTGCGCCATGACTCTGTCTGTCCACCTCACCTTTTGCTGTCCCCTTCTTTTGACTTCATCTTTCCCAGAATTAGGGTCTTTTCCAGTGAATCCTGTCTTCTCATTATGTGGCCAAAGTATCTGGCTTTGGCTTCAGTATTTGTCCTTCCGCTGAATAGTATTGACTGGTTCAGTCTTATTACAGTCCAAGGTAGGATGTGCACAGATGGGTTTTTGGGTATTGGATTCGTAACAAATTGAATGTTAGGAAATTCTTACTCGTTCAAATAGATCCCTTTCGAATGTAGTAGGATTCTATTTGATACAAATGTATTAGTAGGGATTCATACGAATATCCAATACGAACATATACGTATCCAACATGAACACATATGTATCAGATATGTATCCAATACAAACGCATATGTATCGCATACGTATCTCCAGGGACTCAGAAGTCTTCTCCAGCACCACAGTTGGAAAGTGTTGATTCTTTGGCATTTAGCCTTCCTTATGATCCAAGAATGGGATCTTCCAAATTCAGAAGTGTTATATTTCAACAAAGGAAGACTGTCTTCATCTTAGTGCTTTGAGTTTTTGCTGTTGGAAATACTGTCCGGAATTGATAGACTCAGAGAGAGAGAGAGAGAAGAGGCTCCTTATGATCATCTTCTTTTTCTATAGTGCCATCTAGTGGGAATTCATGTGTTTTGTAGAACTATTTAGAGGTTTGATGGTATTAAGCTGAGTTGCAGAAGTAATGAGGACTCACATTGGTGGCCAATTTTATGACATACTGATCCTGCATATTTACAATCTGCATGTTCATTCTCTGCAATAAACAAAGCTCTTTGGTCCAAGTTATATTACTGCACAAGATTCTTGTCTTGCTAAATTAAGCCACTATGTCATTCACCTGCGTATTACCAGTATATCACCTGAGAGCTTTGGGTGAAAGGCAGGATACAAATATAATAAATTCCAGGTGTGTCCATGAGCCCAGAAAAGAGGGCAGACATAGTTCAGTACCTCTGTCAATGCCACAGACGTAATGGTGCCCCAAAGGACCTATTAGTGGTGTTTTCTTCGAAGACCTGTGTATTAGATACTAGTTTTACTCCTTTTGTATATTACTGAGGAATACTTATATGGGCTATCTCCATAAATAAATAAAACCGTTTTCTTCTTTCAGGTGCTACCAGAGAAATTGGCTCTGCTTTGACCAGGATGTGCATGAGGCATAGAAGCATTGAGTCAAAACTCAGGCAGTTTTCAAGGTGAGTAATGCATGTTACTGAGCCAATATAATTTGGAAAGAGCCCTTCGTTAGCTCTTGGATTGTGAACAAGATGTAATTGGTACACAATTCCTTTCATTCAGGACCACATGAAGTTGTTTACTGGGGCAGGCTTCCAGCTAACCTTTGACTTTCTGAGGCTGAGAACACCCTTCTCTTTTCTCCTACCAAACAAACTGAGCTTTGTCAAAGAGGAAGATATAACTGTCCGGCCTGAGAAATTAGGCTCGCTGGCTCAAATTGTGGTCCTCTTTACAGACTAGGAATTCCTGTTCTTAGTGTTACTGTAGCTCAGCAGTGAACAAAGAATGCCAAAGAGCAGGAGTTCCAATATTGAGAATGTTGGCAATTGCTGCAAAAGCAAATACTCTTTGTGACTTCCTCCAGTAATGTAGTAACTTTCTCAAGTGAATTTGAGAGATATGGAGGCTTAATAGAAGAAGAGTTGGCTTTTCTACCCTGCTTTTCTCACCCATTTAAGGGGACTCAAAGCGGCTGACAAAGCTTTCCTGTTCTCCCCACAACAGAACACCCTGTGAGGTGGGTGGGGAGGTGAGAGCTCAGAAGAGAGCTGTGACTAGCCCAAGGTCACCCAGCTGTCTTGATGGGGGAGGGCAGAATCAAACCCGGTATTCCCAGATAAGAGTCCTGCTTCCTAACCACTAGACCAAACTGGCTGACCAACAGCTGAAAGACTGAGCCAAGAATTAAGAAGTATATGAAATCATTCATGGTGTAGAAAAGGTGGATAGAGAAATATTTTTTCTCTGATGCACAACACTAGAGCCAGGGGACACTCTGTGAAGCTGATGGGCATTCATTCATTCATTTTATTTGTATACTGCCTTTCTAATAAATTACAGTTTAGACCGACAAGGAAAGTATTATTTCACCCAGAGGATCATTGGCCTGTGGTGACAGCAACCAGCCTGGAGAGTTTAAAGAAGGGGTTAGACAAATTCACGGAGGACAAGTATATGAGTGGCTTACTAGAATGGATGCCGAGGTACTGCCTCCAAGCTGGAGAGACAGGAGGTGTTCCTCTGAAGGCCGTTTGCAGGAAGCCAAGAGCTAGTGAAAGTTTTGCCTGTGTCTTCTGCTTGAGAAAGCTGAGAAGCAGTGGGTGGGCTGCTGTGTGAGACAGGATGCTGGACTAGATGGGTTGTGGCCTGATTCAGCAAGGCTGTTCTTAGGTGCTTATGAAAATGTCCAGAAACAATTGGTTGGCCTCTTGCTTGAATAGATGGACTGTTGGCTGATCCAGGATGCTTGAATAGATGGGCTGTTGCCTGATCCAGTGGGGCGGCTCCTAAGGATTTCTTAGTTCACATCTTTGTTGCAGGGACCTTTGGCTTGCCATTCTCTCTGTGCTGTAGTCCATGCCATATGTATCACCCATAAATTGATTTTATACAGGATGTTTCTTCTTTAAATTTATCATTTACAATATCTAGAGTTAGTAATTTTGCTAAGGTAACATTTTGACCCAAGTTAGGTTTTATCACCCCTAAACATTTATTGCTAATGTGGGTAGGAGAGGACTTCATGGCACTTTCTAAGATGCTTTTGGTAGATTCGGACTGATTTCTTGTATGTGGGATTTGATTTCTTTTTTGTGTTTTCTCATCAAAATTAGTGCTCTGATTGACTGCCTGATAAACCCACTTCAAGAGCAGATGGAGGAGTGGAAGAAAGTAGCCAATCAGCTGGACAAAGATCATGCAAAAGGTAGGTGACAGCAACCAGTCTAGATAGCTTCCTCCTCAGTGTAGAAGGCCAAACAAGGTGACATTTTATAGAAGCATTTCTAGCAGACATGAGTAGGGTGGCTCCAACAAGCTAAAAGGAAAAACAAACTAACACAGTGCTATAAAAGGAAAGGCCTTCAGTCTTGTTCTTTAGCAAGCCATTTCATTTTTGATGGATCTTTTTATCAAGGGCTATAAAACAGGACATAAATAAATTACATATAAAAAGAATCCATAAAACTCAGTAATACTCCATGTAAAGGTTTACAAACAAGTTCACCACAATGTCAGTAGGCTCTGGGTTGAGCAGGAGGAAATCCACAAAGAATATAAAACAGCTGCGTATATTTAGCAACACTGATTTTCCAGACATAGATAGACAGATAAGAAAAGGCATCTCTCACTCTACCTACCTACCTACCTACCTACCTACCTACCTACCTACCTACCTACCTACCTACCTACCTACCTACCTACCTCTGGAAAATCAGTGTTGCTAATCTTTACTAGATTTTTACTGCTGCATGAAGCTGGAAGTGCCCAGTTTCTGGCCTCCTTGATATTTATGAGTTTAGTTACCTGCAAGGGACCATTGGAACATACCACTTGTGGACACTGATATAGGAATTACTGTTTGCTATAGCATTGGTAGGAGACCTGTTCTTCACCTTTTTAAATGTATTTTACATCTGCATTAGTGTTGCTGTATTGTTAAGATGCTTGATGTGGTTTGAATGAAACTTTTGCTTGGTTGTTGAGATCAAACCTGCCCTGAGGCTTTCTAGTGTTAAGAGGGATATAAATGCAATTATTGAATGAATGAAATGTGTTGAGACGGAGACTCTTTCTCTCTTTAGAATACAAAAAAGCTCGCCAGGAGATAAAAAAGAAATCTTCTGATACATTGAAACTGCAGAAGAAAGCAAAGAAAGGTGAATTCCCTTTTTTTCTTACTTGATATGATGTTACTCTACTTGCTCTGTTTTTGTTCCTAGCGGTAACCTGTATTTATGAAAACAGCTCTTACACATAACTTGAGGCATTTTTAAACCGATATTCACCCTGATATTCACCCTGAAGGAGGCCTTTATGTCATTTTACTATGTTAGAAACTTAACAGGCCACAATCAAACAGTAGCTTTCCATGTATTCAGTCTTGGACCATCTGCTCCAAGACTGTAAGAGTGACAGATCAAGTGTGGACAGAGGTATTTAAGATTTGCAGGAGAATTTGGAAACTTGGCTGCTAGATATTTTGATCTGCAGTATGACGTTAATAGGATTTCTCATTATCAAAATGAGACCATCAGCTTTGATTTGGCAATTTGGCATAGAACATTATTGGGTTAAAGCAAAATATAAAGAAATAATAATGCACAGCCGTCCTTCCACACTTGTATATATCTGTCAAACACAATTGGAATCTGGAGCTCCAGTTCAAAAAACCCCACATTAGAGGAGATGACATGTATTCTTTAACTTGCTGCCACAAATTGGCTTTTAGCGGGTTGTTCTAGTTTCTAGCAAACTGGATTGTATACAGTGTTTTATAATAGCACAGAAGTTATTGAAAAGCAAGGCATCATGCTGAGTGCCATAGAGCAATTCTGGTCAGGAAATTATGTTGTTTCCATCCTTTGTGTTTTCCACAACTAAATCATAGAATAACATTAGAGACGGTAGAAATTATGGCTGATTGTAGCATGCATTAAGGAAATGGCTGTAGCTTATGGCTTCATTCCTGGCATGTCCCAGCATGTGTTGCCAAGAAGGTTGTGGATGCTTCTGTGTAAACATCAGGATTTAGAACTTAACTCCAGGACATATTTATCTCTTATCTAACACACATTTATTTCTGTTGAGTAGAAGGAAACTTAAGATTAGGCAGCAGAGTGAATTATTTCATGCAGGTACAGAACTGTGCAAAAGTTTTGGGCAGGTGTAGAAAAAAATATGATGCAGAGAAAGTCCAGGAAGTGATGATCTGGCCCCCACAGGGCCCTGATCTCAACATCATCAGATCTGTCTGGGATCACATGAATAGGCAGAAGGATCTGAGTAAGCCTCCATCCACAGACAATCTGTGGTGGCTTCTCCAAGATGTTTGGAACAACCTCCCTACCGAGTTCCTTCAAAAATGGTGTGTAAATGTCCCTAGAAAAAATTGATGCTGTTTTGAAGTCAAAGGGTAGTCACACCAGAAATACCCTGCTATTTGTCCAGGATCTGGAGCAGAAGTGAATTCTGTATCTGCATCTGTGGCACATCTCTCCAGCACCAATTTCATAAAATTTCTGGTTTGGGTTCCCAAGCAGTGGTAGTAGGGATTTGCTTTGGAAATTTTTGTTGAAGATCTATTTTTTTACCCAGGGCTTCACTTTGTGAATACCTGAATTTTATGTTTGCTTCTATCCCAGTTATTTGATTTAGTATTAGTTTTAACCTTGGTTTTATGCAGGTTTGTAAACTGCTTTGGGGTATGTTAATGAGAAGCAGCCTAGATATATTCTAAATAAGTTAGTTAAGCTTACTTCTCCATAAAAACCTTGGTTTGAGTACCAACAGAAAAGCCTGTGCTTAGTACTTTTAGGTCTCCTTAAAACTTTTGCACATATGGCCAGTCTATGTTATGAGGCAAGCAAGAGTGTTCTTTTAAGCTTTAGTCAAGGCTAACCTGGAATTGGTTTCTTGCTCTTGAATCTTAATGGAGGTTCAACAGTGCATCAGAAACTGAAGCTAACAAAAGCTGTGGAGAAACGGGGCCTTTATGCATTTGCTTTGCTCTGATGAAGGCCAGTGAATCTGGATCATGGCAGGGATTAACCTGGAACAGCGCCATTTGCACTGCAGCACTGTTCCAGCCCACCCCATCCCCCGCCCAGTCGTGAAGCTCACATGAGCTGTGGAGCTGTCCCCTAAGGGCAATGGTGGCTAGGAACAAAAATTCCTAGCCTTTGAGCCTCCAGGGGACCCATTTCAGCATACCCATATAAGTCGCCTGATAATCCAGAAAATGAAGACATGTCATCTGCTTGCCTTCATGATCTGGACTGGCTGAATGTGATACACCAGTAGACCTCAACGTCCAGCCTGTGGACAGAAGAGGCCCTGAAGAGGACCACAATTTATTGTGACCTGTATAGAAGATAAAAGCAGAAAGGTCAAAGTCCGTTGCAAGAGATGCTTAATATGTGTGCATGTCGTCTCATTGAGCTGGACCCCACTAGACAGCCCTGACAGTACATTAGGTCTCCCATGGTCTCCCTTCTGTTAAGTAAAAACAGTGCCTGGGATCCAGCAATATTTTTACTTGCTGTTTGGTGGAGTCTTTCAGCATTGCATTGAAAGAAACATAATACATGGGGGGGTGGGGGGGTGTATGCATGATGAACTCCTGAAAGTCTCTTCCGATGCTATGCTTAAGGACTTTGCCAGGCAGCTGATAAGTCAGAAAAGTCCTAGGAGAATCCTCATATGTGTTGAGTGGTCCTTGATTAGGGGCAGAGCCAATTGCTAATTAACATCTGGTGTTATCCCTCAGCATATAGAGCCAGCCCAAACCTATAGTATCTCTGAAATGTATCTCGGAATTCTGGAGAAGTATTTTGTAATGCAATACGTTTGTGTTTTTCTGTGTTTGCAATATAGTTTTGCTTTGCCATTCTTTTTTCTTTTCCCAGAAATTTTGGCTGCTATCGGTCAAAATTTATTTTAAAGGAAGTTTGTATGCGTAAACAGAGTAACCTTCACTTGTGGGCTGCTTTTAGGAATCTGGTTAGCCACAGAGAGAAGGAACTTGCTGGACTAGGTGGATAATCTACATATCCAGCATGTCTGTTCTTAAGCTGCTTTATAATAGAAATGTGCACGAATGAAAAAATCATGTCCAATTTGCAGTTGAAACAAACGTCCAAAAATTAGTTTCTTCATTGACTCATTCGTTGGAATGTTCAAACTTCTGCATTCGCGGCCGGACATTTTTGCACCTTTTTTTCCCCATTGAAAAAGCCTTATTTTCCCCAGTAACATACTGCAAAAACATGAAAATGCAAAAATTTGTGAATTTGAAAATTCAGTTGAATTTGGATAGCACTTTTTATGCAGAGGGTAAAATAGGACTGGTTGAGAACCTAGGTATACTGTATGGTGTTTAACTCCAAAACTTGTGCAAGAGACTTAAAACCGTATGAAAAAATAAAACTAGAGCCCTTTGCTAATATAAACCAGGGGAGCCTTCATCCATCCATGTGATGTGCAACAGACATGGAGTGCATAAAGTTGTCAAAGAGTGGTGAAGAGTACTTATCAAACCTCTCTACCGTCATATTAATGGGGTATTCTACTTTGGTGGAACAAAATGTTTCCAAACAGGACAGTATGGAGAACTTGTGATCTTGGCTCCTACACCTCCCATCATTCCTGTACTCTGGCTGTTATGGCTGGTCCTGTCGGGAACCTGAGACTGACACCATCTGAAAGCTCATGTGTTCAGTGTCTGTGGCTTATGGAGTAGAAATTGAAGAGAGCAGCAAGTGGAGAAAGGATGTGGTGTTGGAACATGTGTGGCGTTGATTAACTGCAATCTAGTTGAGATAGTTTGTGCAGAAATCAATGTATTCCTGTTTGTGTGCCTATGGTCATGTTGCAGTCTTTTGTCTATTTGGTTGCCAAGATAAAACCTTTGAAATGAATGTCTGTACATGTTGTCATCTGTACATGTTTTGGGAAGCCTCTGTGATGTGACTCCTTATTACTCCAGAATTCTTGTGATTGCATTGGAAGCTAATTTGCAACTAATTTCTTGTTTGTTTTTAAATCATATGCAAGTCATAAAACAGTCTTAACCATGCCAATTCCCTCCATATTTCTGGACTGCAGTCCGAAGAATATGACTAGTTGCTTGGGTTGATGGAGAACACATTCTTAGGTATCTGGAAGGCCATAGGTTGGTTAAAGCTGCCATAAAACAGCTTTATGATACCTGTGCAAATGTCAGCGTGCTAAGCTGTGTATGAATGTATGTTTGAAGAACTCCTTTTTCTTTGGAAATCCACTTCTACAGGTCTGGAATTTATTGAAGTTTACGGTACACCTGGTGAGATGCCAGTGCTACCCAGAGGCAACATTTTCATGTCAGAATCCTGATAGAAAGCTGTTTGTTTTGTTACAGTAAACCACAAAGCATTTCTGAATAGCCAGTTTTCCATATAGTGATCTGCCCTACCTGTAACTGGTACTACTCCTTTGCAGCTTGTTGGGCTAGTGGATCTTCAGTGACCAAAGTCAGATGATGTGTGGTGTCTGGCCTACCATTAAGCCAGCATTGCTTCATTACCTTGATAAATTGGTCGCCCTTCATTCTGCAAAGATTCCATTGATGGTTTATGGGGTTCCTCACGATCTGTACCTTGATTTTCCTTGACTAACACTGGGTTCTGTTTTATCACCTTTCTTGTCATTGGAGGGTTTTTCTACCTGTCATTTTAAGCTAGGCTAGGCCCAATTATATGGTGGTCCTTTGCTCAAAGCAGGAAGCACTGTTTGGCTTTGCCCCCAAGACCCTCTGGATCACTGGATCTTCATAGTTCCACCATCTAGCCATCTAATGGTTTATTTCTTCTTGAAACATAGACAAGACTTCAATTTTTCCCATCTGATGCTGTATCTGGGGTACGCCTCTGACTCTCACATCCATTACCAAAATACTTGAAAATGGACCACAGGTCCAACCACTAAGATGGGTATCTAGTGTGTATAACCATAGATCCTCACCCCTGTAATGAAAGCAAGATGTGCGACTCACAGTTTGGGAAAGAAAACCTGGACTTGGCAACATTTATCTAGTTTTCCACTGCCTGCCTATTGGTATTTCTTGAGTGCCCCTAGAGCGATGAATATCAGGCTCTTTGAAGTAGTGAGACAAGTTGTGCCCTCAGTCTGGATGTGCTGGTCCTCTTCTTCCTTCAGAGACACTGTGGTTACTTCCTTCGTCCTTCAAGATGGCTCTTTTGTCTTCTCTCCATCTCTGGAGCTGTTTACTCCAAAATGTCAGCTATTCAACCCAAAGGACTCTTGTTACATCAGAGTCCTGGTGGAAAACTGTTTATCTTTCTTCCCTAGGTCAAGGTTGCGGTGTTTCAAAGCATTTTCAGGCAGCCAACTGTTTTTATAGGGAAAGTGTCCATACTATAACCCATACCACCCTGATGCTGTTTGCCCACCCAGATCCCTGTGGAAACTCCTACCAGTAATTTCAGGTGTTACTGTCTTGCCCCGGATTCCATGGGCCTGAGGCAGCAGAGATTACCTGTCTCCCTCACTTACCTTTGGTATCCCAGTACAGAGATTACTTGCTACATTTCTGTACTTACCTTTGGTTTCCCTCCATGTAGCAGGATATGCATTATGTCCCAAACTGGGAGAGAGAACCTGTTTTACAGCAGCTCCCACCCTGACTCCAAAGGTCACACCAGCTTCAGAGTGGAGCAAAGGGTTTCTGAATGTTCCTGGCCTTTGGAACTTCTGACGGAGGCATTTTTGGCAGTATCCCTTGTTCTGCTGTCAAAATGGGTCCTCCGTAGTATACTGGACCCCGTGTAGAGCTGTGTCATCCACATGGCTTTGTGGTCTGGTGTGCTACTCACTAGTGCTCCAGCAGATGGGTCCAGGATACCATTTTTTATCACCCTAGCTCAGTTTCTTGTGGCCTGGTCTGCCACCCCCCAATGCTTCAGCAGACTGGATAAGGACACTATTTTGGTCACCTTAGCCCAGTTTCCACTCCATCCTATGCTGTTGGAGTTGGAGGTAGGGCTTTCCCTAATCTGTTGGTGTAGAAGTGAGACCTGTAGACTGCTCCTTGTTCCTCACTTACGGCAAGTGTGGAAAGGCGCTTGGTTAGCCTTCTTCATTAACTGATTTATGGTTACACCAAGCTTGGCAGGCTGTAGGGAGAAAATTGAAGCACAGCAGTGCTAAATATATTATACATCCTGTTTCTGTGTCTGATGCTTTTCAAGAAGTCTTGGCTTTGTATTTTTAGCTAGATACTGCATCTTTTCCAAGTAGGAAAAAGATTTCATCACGTGCACCATCTGTGGATTTAGACTTTTCTTTTCTTTGACTTTTGCTGTAGAATTTTAGCTAAGGATTTTCTGTGTTTTATTTAAATACAATCTTGCTAACTTAGTAAGGTAAAATTAGCTTACTAACTATTTGATTCAACTGATCATGAGCTTAAATGAAATATAATACAAAGTGTGATAGGCCTCTTTGACCGACAAAAGGTAGCCCTCCATTTTCTTTGATTCTTTTGACCCTTAAATAAGATTTTCTTCATAATCAAGTCTTCTGGTTTGAGATCACTGGCTCTTAGTTTTTCTTCTGAATCAAAAAGCTTTTAAAGCAGCAGAAACATCATCTTAGGATCCAGATATTCTGCTGTGGAAAAATCTTTCCTGGAAGCCACCAGTTAACGTAGGGAGTTTCCCATTAGCACTGAATACCCATTAAGGACCCATTAGGCTCAGAGCAGGAAGACCCTATTTCCACTGCAGACCCCATTAGAGCCACATTTGTTTCCACCAGTTCTAGGGAAATCCCGATTGAATAGGTCCTTTAGGACCTATAATCTGGATTTCCTGTAGACCCCATTAAAGGGTCTACAATGGGGTCTTCAGGCATCAAATCCAGATTATATGGAGCAGGTTTCCACCACAATCGGGCAATGCGGTCTGGGGATGGTGGTGCCCCGAAACCCTAAGCTCCGAAGCCTTTGCACAATCTCCAAAGCCAGCTCTGAAGAATAGCACAGGCTCTGAAGAGGACCCCACACAATAGCAGTGCCAATCCTAAGGACCTGGAATCTAAGAATCTCCTGGGGTGACAGGCAGGCCCCACGTCAATCCAGATTTGCCACATGGGTGCTCCGGTGTTTCCACTGCGGGCAGGCTAGCACCCATTGCTATTGGATGCTGCACTGCCCATGAGGACTCATCAGGTACCTCCCTTAACCCAGATCTACTAGATCCAGATTAGGTGAAGGACCCATTCCTTAGATCCGGATCAGTGGGAAAACCAACAAAGAGAGGTTGCAAGGCTAGATTTTCTGAAGCAACCATTTTGCATTTAAGCCAGTCAGCTGTTTAGCTCCACCAAAGTTCTACTCTGGCAGTACTGTAGAAGGTGCAGGTGTTTTCTGAATTCTTCCTGTTTTGTACTGTAGGATTATGATTTGTTCAGAAATGTATTATTTACTTTTAAGATTGTGGTGTTGGTGTGATAGTGTAATATTACATTCAGCATGTCTCTCAGGATAGAATATGTAAGTTGACACCTTGTAGTGGACTCCACTAAAAACTTGAAGATTTCAGGGTTGCAGAGAGGAAGCTATGGGTTCAGTACTGCTATATAAACTGAGCAGATTGATACATGTTCCGTCTAGCAATGTGTCTTGACGTTTGTCAATGATTGAGTCATTTTCTTACCAAATTCCACTTCTCCTAAATTGGTATCCAGTGCACACTAAAAAATGGGGGAGATCCTTAAGTGAAAATTGGGAAGGAATAAACAGGGTCACGTATCTGACTTGATTCAAATGTAAAAATGGAGAAAGGAGCTCACCTTTCAAAATCAGGTCATAATAAACCAGCATATCATCCATGTGTGACTTCAGTGATAGTTGCAAATCTAATATTTCTCAATAGGGATTTACACAAATATTTGTAACATTCGTTATTCGGACAAATTTGGTCATTCGTACACAAATAAGATGTTATGAAACTCGTACATTAACATTCGTATGACTGCAAATGTTTCGGACGTTTGTAAAACTGGGGATACATATCGGATACATATTGGATATGTATTGGATACATATCCATTCATATAGGATATTCATAGACATATTCGTATCGGATACACATCAGATATGTATCCGTTCATATAGGATACTCATACAAATTCGTATGAGTACATTCGTATCAAACAGAATCCTACTGCATTCTAAGGGGATCTATTCAAACAAACATGAATTTTCTAATATTCGATCTGTTACAAATCAAATGCCACGAAAACAATTTGTACACAAACAATCTCTACTTCCCTACCATATTCCCCAAGCTGTTATTGCGTGACCCTTTGAAGGAGGTGCTGAGACACACAAAGATGCTAGGACTTTCAGAAAGCAGGGGAAAGGTGCACTGATTTGAACTTGGGTGTTTTTCCACTGTCACTAGAAGTACCCATTAAGTACCCATGGGTACTTCTAGTGACAGTGGAAAAACATCCCTTTATTCATTTTGAAATGTGAAAAGAAGGAGTCTAGCATGAGCAGAATCACTTTGCTTTTCTTCCAGCTGATAATCATGTATGAACATTAGGAGTATTAGAACACTGGTTTTGACTTCTTTTGTTTTCCTTTTCTGTGTCAATTTTTATATGCTGCTATTTCTCACCATGCTCACCTTCTCGACAGCTGAGGCACTGGGTAAGTCTTGAGCCGCACTTCACCCCTGGTGGCTGGTCAGTGTGAATCTTCTTGTGACCTTTTTATGGTTGTCTAGTCTGTACTAGCTGCCTAGACTTTAACTATGAATTTTAAAAACAAGCTACTCGCTTTGGCCTTGAGTCCCAGATTAGGTATTCAGATCCAGATCTCATTTAGAACCTGTGTCAAATTCATAGAGACCCACTAGAGCTAGGAAATATTTTTAGCTTTCTTGGACCTGGCATTATTTGTTTTGGGTAAAAATGCTTCCAGTCTTTACCCCATGTACTCTTCCAGTGCCTAGGTATCAAGATATTATTTGCTAATCCTGTTTTACTTTGTTTCACCTCAGTTCTACTGTCCCTTGATTTTTCAAGATGCATGTAATAGATAATGCCTGGACATTTCATTCACTTGCTTGAATGAAGGTGCTTGACTGATTTGCAAACGTAATGTCTTTTGCAGCCTGCCAACACATGGATTTCAAAATCCTTTGAAGTCCAGAGCCTAAAACCTGTCTGTAACCCCTGAACCTAAAAAAAACCCAACCCCTTCCTCCTTTTCAAAAAAAAAATAAATCATATGCATGTCATACCTTGACCAATAACAATTACATACATTATTCCATTGGGGACTGGTGTTTGGTTGTGTGTTTGGTTGAATCAGGGGTGGCTAAAAGAGGCCAGGTTGTTGCGAAGAGAAAATGTTTGTGGTCTTTGGTGTTGGAGTGAGACAAACCTGAAGCTTGGAATGTAATTTGTATCACTCCTAATTGTGGCCTGTGGTGTCTTGGGCTGTTACTGAGTAGGCATCCGCACGAATATTGGTAGGCATTCGAAATCCAATTGAATGTGCTGAATTTTGACATTCACACTCAAATTGAATGTCCTGAATTCAAATGTAAACATTCGAATTGAATTTCAAATTTTGGATCTATTTGTTTGAATTATGCAGACATTTGTGTGTGTATGGGTTTATACATGATGCGTTTTTGGAGATCCACATCTTTCTCGCATTTGTACAGATCCGTACGGGATGAACTTTTGCCTGTTATAACTATTTTAGAAAGAGACTTGTGCCTGGCCATTGTGCACTACATTAACACACAACATTGGAAGGCATCTTGGAAAGGAAGAATTAAGAAAGGTTCAAGAGGTTCAGATCATATTGTGATGGGTCATTAAATAAGATACTCTGAAGAGCTAGAATAGTTTCCATTTGAGAATTTTGACCCTGTACCTCAGCAGGTGAACTTGTATCACTTTTGTTAAGGAGTTCCAGATTAGTTGAAATAATTTTCCTTAGATCTTTCTTCAATGTTTCCCTTTAAAATTCCATTTTTGCAAAGTTGGTTTTGATGGCATTTCCATTTTACCAGGATGCATCATTTGGCCTCCAGTTTGGGCCTCTTGAGAAATTCCTTCCAAATATTAGAGCTTTAATATTAAATTTACTCTGTAGTTCACACTTTTCTACATCATGCTTTGGTGGTACGATAAGCGATGGCAAAGTTCTTGGTTAACGTCTTTGAAGCAGTTAGCTGATGATTTCCCCAAGTTTGGATTTGGCACTGAGCAATAACTTTAACTATTTTTTAAAAAGCTCTTTCAAATCTTCTTCCTTCGCTATGTGTGCACAAATGACTTGGCATAACATTTGAGGATAAAAGAGAAGCAGATCATGCAGGTGCTGTTCCATGTTATTGAGACCCATCCTGGGACCTTTTGCTGATGGATGGGATATGAATTTTCAAATAAATGAAAACTGTGTGGCCTGTGTGTGATAAGGTGAGATATGTGCAATGCTATGGGCTTGCATGCATCCCTTTGCAGGAAAATAAAAGGAAACCATGTGCTATCAAGATGTTTTGCAGAGCAAAGCTTCCCCACTGCACACCCAACACGTAACAGTTTGAGTAATACAGTGGTACCTTGACATACGAGTTTAATTCGTTCCGTAACCTTGCTCTTATGTCAAATCACTCGTATCTCAAAGCAGTTTTCCCATTAATCCATTTCAGCTCCCAAAACACCACCTCAGTTGTTTTTGTTATGTACTGTACTGTATTTACATACTCGTAGCTCAAATCTTGCTCTCATCTCAAAGCAAAATATCCCTCGCTCGGCGGCTTGTATCTCAAAACACTTGTATGTCAGGGCACTTGTATGTCGAGGTACCACTGTACTGGCATTAGGTACGATAGTAAGGTTTCAGTACAGTGTTGCTTTGAAAGACTTTCAGTAGTGGTGACCGAACTGAACCGTGTGTTTCACTGAGCTGTTAGGTGCGCTCAGATGACACCTTTCAGGAATTCCAGAAGTACATTGATGGACTTGATCCAAATTATAGTGTCTTCAGCCAAAGGTTTCCGCCATGCACAGTTGCATTCAGCCATCCAGGCTCTTGCGAACAGTGCCCAGACGTGTGACTTTTTGACTTTTTCCTGCCGTTCCTGGTAGCATGCTGTGCCGTGCTGCTCTGCCTCTTGCATTTTTGAAATAACCTTCAGCAGAAGGGAGATTCAGCGGGCATGCCAGGAGGACACATTTGTAGCATAAGAAGGCCGGCTCCAGCTTTTGACAGGGAACCGTAGAAAGATCATCTGTGGCTGTCAGTGAGTGTGAGCTAGAGTTCTCTGTGCAATTGCAAAGGATTCTGGCTGGTATCCTAAGACTGCACAGGACAGCTTTGGCTATCCTAATGTCCTTGTTGCAGCCAGGAAGGGATTGCCGTAGCTTTGGGGCAGGCGTTTGTTTGGCTGGGTGCTCCGTTTGAGGGAAGGGCTTGGCAGTTTGGCCAAGTTGGGGAAAAGGGAAGCGTGAAACAGCTTGACCCAGAATAGTTTGTAGCCAGTCACCTAATGCACTGCTCTTCCTTCCCTCTCTTGGCATGCCCCCTAAACCCTCTGAAACCAGTGTTTTTCAACAGTGAGCCATATGGAACATAGCCAAATCCCTGAAAGAGATTGAAGAGAACTAGTGGCAATTCCGGCTTTGGTTGAGCTTCTGGTGAATGAGAACCAGGGTAATGAAACATCCAGACGGGGCCTAAAAGCCAGGATTATCCCTAGGGTGGGATAGATTGGGATTGCCGCATATAGTGCTCGGATATAGGGTTGAAATCCTGGATTATTACTATTCCAGGAAAATCAACTCCCACGCTGGATTTTCCCAAAATAGGGATATAACATACCATGTCTGCATGCTTGTATCCGGAATCCATTTTGAAAAAATGCCCACTGTGCAAGCACAGAGGCCAGCATTTTCCGCCACTGAAATACTCAGAAGTACACACTGCACTATTGCAGGAACAGCGGCAGAGGAGGTAAGGGCCTGTGCTTTCAGTGCGATTTCTCCATGGAAAATTGCAGGACCTAAACAGCAGGTCCCTATTCCGGGATATATGAACAGGCCCCTGGAGGCAGCCGCAATTGCTGTAGAGCCACCAACCACCAAATCTGTATCCACTGATTGGGTAACCATGGTTTCAGTTAACCACGGTTACTGGATCAGCCCACCCCGTCTGGCCGCCATAAGAGAAAAGCACCCAGAACCAGAAGGCCTATTTTGGCCTCTGTAGAGCTTTGGAATAGGCATAGAGACCTTCGGGTATGAGGCGGGATAGAAATGGAAATAAATAAATAAATAAATAATAAATATGACACCACTGGAGCCTGTCCCAAAATGTAAGGGGGCGTGTGGTAGGTGGGCAGGTGGTGTCTGGTGGCATCGCACACCTAATCCAATGCACCTTAGAGGCCAAATAGACCTTCTGAAGGCCAGAAAAGCACTTCCAGTTCTAGGGTTGCACGGCCCCAGAACCGGAGAGGCCTGTTCACGATTATCCATGGTTTCAGGTAACCACAGTAGGAGCAGGAACGTATCTCCAGCAGATACAGGGGTCCAACTGTATGTTAAACAGCCCCCTTTAATAAAGCACATATGGAAAGTATTGTGGATGAAGAGGCTGCAGGCATTGGTGAGGAAGGTGGAATAAGCAAGACAAGGAACTAAAACAATTCCTGGTCAAATGAGGGCTAGAATTTTCGAATTGGATGTCTGAATGGCAGCTATGCATGATACATCTCACTCCTGAAACTAGGATTTTTCTCTGGGCACACTTGTACAATTAATGAAGAAACTGTTGCATCTAACCTTTTGTTTTAATGGTCTTTTGAACCAATATCATTACCAGGGCAGGGTGGGGTGCGCAGTGCATTTACTTATCTTTCATCCAGCACCCAGATTGTAAATCATGCTGTTTTAATCAGATGCTGTCATTTCCAATATTAATGATGCCTTTTTTAAATGCTCAAGTCGCTGGCAAACTACCTCTTTCTCAGTACTAAAGCAAATATTCATTTTTTTTAAAAAAAAGTTGGCTGTAAATGTAAAATATATCATTAAGAAAAGTCTTAAATGTCTTCCATTACTGAACATTAGTAGCGATTAAAACCTGTGAAAATGTCAGATCTTGACATCCGTGCTAGTTCGGAACCACATAATTTGGAACTAGAGAAATTTGCCTTCTGCTTTGTAAATCTCATTCTCCCTCCCTCTTTTTTCTTAAAAAATGTCAATGTAAAAGCTGGACTGACTTAAATCAGGAATGCAGCTGTATTACTGTGCCTTCCAGTAAACTGTGTTAGGGTAAAACCAAACTCTAACCAGGCTGACAGTTTCATGCTGTTGTAGAATCTCCATCTAAATCGACCTTTCTGTCCGTATGGATCCATTTTCACATTGCCCCTCTGGCAGGTTAAGAGCGTCTTCTAGGCAGCACACACCTGTAGCTTGATAGGTACGGACACACACTCTGACTGCAGATAGTCTGGTTCATTCCTTCTCACCTACAACAAAAAGAATATTAACAGCAAGTGAGGAAAAGATAATCCCTTGAGCCCCGGGAGAATCCAGGGTCAGGGACAAAATAGGATTAGATGAGCGCACACATGTACATGTACACATACATGCTTTGGTGCACCTTGCTTCCTTTATCTAGAGCGCCTTGCTTCTCAGTGTCCTGAACACAAACTCTGCTGGGGCTGGGGTAGAAAAAGAAGACTTGGTATGGTATATCTTCTCCTTGTGCCAAGCCACTATCTCCTTGTCATGGTGGCTTGGTTAGTTTGGATTGTCAAAACTGGCTGAGCTAGCAGCTGCTTGACTCAGAATGAAGCATACCTAGACTTTCTATTTGCTCTACAGGCAGCCCACATCTGGGGTCCTCATAAATAAGATGGTTCATGTGAAGGAAACCAAACTTAAGGACGTGCATACTGATCTGGTATAAAGCAAATTTCTCTGTTCAGAGCCCTGGATTGAGGATATTGGTGCAGTGTAGAATACTACAAGTGCCACTGAGCCAGTTTGGTCTAGTGCAGGCATGTCAAAGATAAGGCCCGCGGGCCGGATGCGGCCCGCGGGCTGTACTAATACGGCCCACCGCCCACCGCTGTCCTCCTTGGGCGCGAAGGAGGCAAGGCAAGCGAGCGCGCCGGGACCCTCCACTGCCCGAGTGCGCGGGCGCCGCTATGGACAGCCAGCCCCTTCTCTGTGCCCTAGCCACGCCCCAGCCACATCCCGGCCATGCCCCCAGCCCCTCCTCTATGCCCTAGCCACGCCCTGGCCACGTCCCCGGCCCCTCCTCTGTGCCCTAGCCACGCCCCAGCCCCTCCTCTGTGCCCCGGTCCTGCCCCCGGCCACACCCCCTGGCCCTGACAGTACTTTTTTTTTTTTAATCCGGCCCTCTGCAAAATTGAGTTTGACACCTCTGGTCTAGTGGTTAGAGAGCCGTACTCTTACCTGGGAGCTGGGCTCGATTCTGCCCTCCCCAGTGAAGCCAGCTGGGTGACCTTGGGCTAGTCACAGCTCTCTACTGAGCTCTCATAGCCCACCCACCTCAGGGTGTTCTGTTGTGGAGAGAAGAATAGAAAGCTTTGTCAGCCGCTTTGAGTCCCCTTAAATGGGTGAGAGAAAAGCAGGGTAGAAAAGCCAACTTTTCTTCTTCTACTACTACTACTACTTCTTTGGTCACACATTACAAAGGGAGATTGATTATAGGTAGGAGAACTGCCTTTCTAAGAAGAATGCTACTGGAGCAAACAGGTAGTCCGTCCAGTCTCCTATGTACCAAGAGATGCTTACACAAGGTTCATAACTGATGCATTACTGCAATAGCCACCTCCTCTTGCTTTCTTCCAGAAAGGGGTGCTTAGAAGTTGATGTAATATACAGTAGTCATGGTTAGTAGCAACACCATGATTTTTCTAAAGACTTCAAAAACTTTGACTATCACTGGTTGCTGGCAGTAGCAAACTTCTTGTTTGAAGAAAACAATCCTTTCCCCATTCAAATTCAGCTTCATTGGGAAGCGACCATAACTCAGTAGAAGAGCACCTGACTAGAACTCAGAGGGCCACAGGTTCAATTCCTGACATCTCCCTTGGGCAACCACTTCCATATCATTGCCAAGGAAGTGGTACAGTTGTATCTGTGTACTCAGCCAGGCTTCTGTTTAAGGATCAGTTAGCTTCCTGTCCATTTGCAATTTTGTTGGATGACTGTGATTGTTGTTTCCGAGAGAGGGAGAAAAGTTCTCACTGTGCATGCCAGGTATTTTCTTACAAACCTCCTTCATGATCCTTGAAAAACCTGTCTGCTGTGGCTTTTAAGGCAGCCTCTAACAGGCTGTTGAAAAAAGTTTGAAATACATCTATTTAAATCTGTGTTGCTTCAGTTGTTCCTGTCTTGTTTTTCATATTTGATTAATGGCTTCCAATTGTTATTTGGAAGTTGAGCTCCCCTGTGTAGCCTCTTGTGAAAGAATGCTTGACTGTTGTTATTTACCATTATTATGAAAAGTAAGAAGTGCTGTATAGAGTTGTATCTGAGTTCTGACAGAAAACAGGACAGTTTAAATAGAGTGAAGCTGTCTTGAAAACGTATTGATCACAATGAGATGGGTTCAGTTTTCATCTGTTCATCACTAGTGGCCATGGAGTCAGAACTGACGCACTGGCATGGTAGCCTGTGCAGAAAGGAGAGTATAAATGTGTCAGGGCCTTCTCAGGCGTAGCAAGGGCCTAATGCTCTCTTCACTTTTACTTCACTTTGAATAGGTAGAGGAGATATCCAGCCGCAGCTGGACAGTGCATTACAGGATGTCAATGATAAATACCTGCTTCTTGAAGAAACTGAGAAACAGGCTGTGAGGAAAGCACTGATTGAGGAACGTGGCAGATTCTGCGCATTCATCTCTATGCTTCGGCCTGTCATCGTGAGTTTTACTTCATTTAGCCTTACTGCTTATTTTGGGAAGAAAGATGCTGAACTATTTTTTCAAGAAGCCAGTTCATTTTTCCCTTGGATAAGGATGTCTTTTACAGTTGTAGTACAGTAAAAGGTCAGTTGAAGTTGACCAAAACTGTGTGCACAATGAAATTTAGGGTGAATAATGTCAATTTTCTGTGTGCAGGAGGAAGAAATATCAATGTTGGGAGAAATCACACATCTACAGACTATTTCAGAAGATCTGAAAAGCCTCACCATGGACCCTCATAAGTTGCCACCATCAAGTGAACAGGTTATCTGAGTTGAAGAAATTGTTTGTCTCTTGCATTTACTGTGGTTACCAAACTACATTACTAAATGGTGTACACTTCTCCCTTTTTGGTGGGCGCATACATGTAAAAACTTGGACTGCAATTCAGTGGGAGTTCTCCTTCACAGTTTCTGTTGAAATATATTGCAGTCACACACAAGCATGTCAGTGATGTTAAACAACTGCATGGCTTGTGGAGGACGACTATCTGGTGCTTTGGTCCTCTGCCCTCCAGATATTGTTCCCATTGTTTCTGATAATTTTTAGTGATGGAGCTGTACTTTTGTGGGTGCAGACAGGTTAAAAAGACTGACCTAGGTAGTATCTTGTTAGGTTGCATTGGCATATTATCAGGAGGAACATGAACCTGAACCCATGGTGCTTTTACAGAATTTTATTCCTTTGGAGAGCTTTGCATAATGGGTGGAGGAATGGAGACAGTATTATGGGGTAGTAGGGCAGGGATGTACAACATGGTGCCTTCCAAATCCCATCAATGTTTGCCATTGACCATATTTGTTGGGCTGGTAACATCTGAAGGACATTGTCTTGTCTGTTCCTGCACAAGGGGAATATTCTTGGTGGGTTTCTTGATAGTATTGGTCGGATCTACTGCAGTTAGCTTCAGGTCACCAATTTGTTTGTCATTGTTTGTGTGTCTGTCCAGGTAATTCTAGATTTAAAAGGCTCTGATTATGGCTGGTCCTATCAGACTCCTCCATCTTCACCTAGCACCACCATGTCCAGGAAATCCAGTGTGTGCAGGTAAACCCAATATCATATTATGGACACATTGCTGTTTTTAAAAAAAATGTATTCTGGCTTTGTTTTTCCCTTAGAAATGTCAGAGCAGCATGTGAGAATTTAGTGCTTAACCTTAGCATACTGTCAGCAGCAAGTTCTTCCCAAACATTAATGGGACTTAATGTGATGTCAGTGAAGAGGATGATAGTACATTTTCCATTTTGAAGCTCTTCACACTGAGCTTGACTCTTAATGATCACAGGTTGGTGTAGGTTTTCTTGGCAGTAATTGGGAAATGGTTTGCCACTGCCTTCTGGGTTTGGTTGCCCATCCTGACACTGACCAGGTGCGTTCCTGCTTAGCTTTTAGAGATCAGCAAAGGTCAACTAGATACTGTCACCTGCTGGCAGAAAATGTCTGAAATGACTTAACAAAACTTGAGTTAGCAAGGGATGCTTTTCCAGTTATTCCTGCTTGGATTATAATCAGTCTTAAAACATTTAATTCCGGGGATCTTTGGGTGTGCCTGAGTTATATATTCTTAATTGCATCTGATTGTGCTCTTCCTTTTCTGAAAATGTATAGATTGTGAGATGATTTATTGCTTATAGTTATTAATTTCAACATGTAAATATGCTTCAGATCAAGCTGAATCAACTGGTGCAAGTTACAGATGCAAGGTCTGCCATCCCTTGCAAGTGTTTTGCAAACACAAATATATTTATATATTTTTTTGCTGTGGGAGGGCTTTAATACTGTCTCATCAGTCTCTGTTTCAGGGTCATTTGAGTAAAATTGCGTACTGTAAAAAAAAGTCCTATCATTGTTGTAATTCAGATGAAATTAGAGGGTGGGGTGGGCAAATGTTGGAAAATTCAGACTCCCACTCCCACTCTCCCCCTTGAAACTGTTTTCTCTCCCACTGGAACAGTTTTGCTGGCATGCATGTCTGCGTCCTCACATCTCGCCAGGCACTCTGGTGTTTTGACTCTCCTTTTTAACAACAAAAGGAAGACATTCGGCTGTGTGTTCTGTTCTTGCATTTACCCCCCCAGCCTCTGATTCTCTTACCTTATCATTTCTTTTAATATTTGCCTTCAGAATCCACGGATTGGAGAGCTGAAGTCCCCTACAGCATGGTAGATCAGGATGTCCTTACATTTCCCTGCATAATTTAGCTGTCTGTGCATGCATATGTATAGTATCTATAGACAGCAGATCTATAGATATTGACAGAGCTAAGCACAGGTTTTTTTAATTAAAAAAACGCAAAATGCAATATCCTGACAAGTAATAGGAAAATGGCTGGCTAGCTGGCCAGTTATTAAAGCTGTCTTATAGCTGTTCCAGGCACATCAGTGGAAGATCCGTACCCAGAGATCTGCTCTGGTATGCAGTGTTTTCATAGTAAAAACAGGCCTTTGATTCTGTTTACCCTTTAAAAGAAATCCACCCAATATCTCATGAGGGATCTTTTACTGTCTCTTCTTGGTTATATACCCCTCATATACTCCAATCAAAAATATGAAGTAGAAGAACCTTTGAGTTCCAAGTAACCAGTCCTACCAAATCACCACCAATGTCCAGTGGAACCTCTCTATCGCTGGTTGCCTTTAAGAACATAACAAATGCCCTTCTGAACTGGACCTGTGGTCCATGCAGTCCACAGTTTGCTCTCACAGTAGCCACCAAGCTGGACATGAGCATGCAGGTTGCTGTTCTGCTCACAGTCTTCTAGCAGGTGGCCTTTGGAGGCAACCGATGGACACTAATAGTTTTCACTTCCCTGGATTGGTCCAAACAGTTTCTGAAACCATCTAAGCAGGAAGCCAGCATCGCATCCCTGCCTTTGGGTGGCATTCTAAAATAGCTACATTTTAGGTCCAGGGTGGGTTTCTTTTCTCAAGGAAAAGCCACAAGGGAAGCACGTTTAGCCCAGTACTTGTAGCAAGTGAGGAACAAGTGGGACCAGTTTTGGAGGACAGGTTTCTGCAAGCTCTCCAGTGGAAGCTCATTGAACCACTGGAACTGTGCCATGTGTGTGTTTTAGAGAGGGTCTCTGAAGGATAGTTTTACCCTGTAGGTTTGTTCCCGGTACCCTGTTTGGGTACCGTTGGGATTTCCTTACTCAGCATTTTAACACCTTGAGCCAGGTATTAGGTACAACACTGAATATACATCGATAAAGATGACTAGCTTATAAAATACAACACTGACCTAGATGATAAAAGCTCAGCACTTGCCCAGCTGCCTCCCAGCTTGACGGTGGTACTGAAAAAGGTCTTCTGCCTCCTCTTCCTCACCTGGCCTCAGGGAGGAAACTCCTTGAGCCACTTTGGTTTAGTGGTTAGGGAAGCCAGCTGGGTGACCTTGGGCTAGTCACAGCTCTCCTCTGAGCTCTCACAGCCCCACCTACCTCACAGGGTGTTCTGTTGTGGGGAGAAGAACAGAAGATTTGTCAGCTGCTTTGAGTCCCCTTAAATGGGTGAGAAAAGCGGGGTAGAAAAGCCAACTCTTCTTCTTCTTGATCCAAAGCTGTTGCCTTCTGGAGATCCAGGGCCGTGCTCTATCGTTGCTGTGCCATTTTCCATCCTGTTACTAAGGATACTGCAGCTCCTTACAGTTTTACCGGTGACTTTTGCCACATTTATGATTTGTGCTGCATGCCTTACTGGAAAACCGTGGAATGTTAATTGTCCTGTGCTGGTCTTTTCCCTTGCCCCCGATTCTCTTCCTTCTGTATCTCACAGCAGTCTGAATAGTGTTAACAGTAGTGACTCCCGGTCAAGCGGCTCACACTCTCACTCACCCAGTTCACACTATCGCTACCGCAGCTCCAATCTGCCTCAGCAGGCCCCTATGAGGCTTTCCAGTGTGTCCTCGCATGACTCCGGATTCATCTCCCAGGATGCTTTTCAGTCTAAGTCACCATCCCCAATGCCGCCAGAAGCGCTCAACCAGGTAGGTCTGGGATCAGTTTCATCCTTGGGGTGCCGCTTTGGTTTCTTGGAAATGCAGTCAGAGAAATAATAAAGTGGAGTCCCAGGGTTCCATTTATGTCCTGATTGATGCGCTAATGGCTGCTGGTTTGGGTTGTTGCCTTGTTTGCTTGCTGCATTACACTTTGAGTGAGTTGCTGATGCTTTCTGAATCGTGCTTAACTTGAAATGAGTTACATGCCCTCTGACCAGCTAGACGTCAACTCACAAGAGCTGTAGGCTAGTATTGAATTATTGTTATGAAATTCAGAATGGATAATAATTGAAGAAATGCACCTGCTTCTTCTTTTCATTACCATTTTGAAGAGGAAAAGAACAAAAAAAAGTGTGCAATCAGGAAGTGTCTTCCTCAAGGATGCCCTTATTCAAGGCACCTCAAAGGCTGTGGTCAAACCTTCACTTTAAACCTTCTTCAGCCCATCTTCAGGTCTGGCTGCTCACACTCTTTCATTTCTCTCCATTTTATTTGTGGACTTTGCACCCTCCATTTGGACCTTCTTGAATGGAAAGTCCACAAATAAAATGGAGAGAAATGAAAGAGTGTGAGCAGCCAGACCTGAAGATGGGCTGAAGAAGGTTTAAAGTGAAGGTATGACCACAGTCACACTATAGTTTCTGGGTGAAACAAGTATAGATCTCGCCTCACCTTCAACAGGCATGCAACAATGTAAAATGATAGAGCAGCCCAGAGCTGGTTTATAAGGGATCATTCCTGACAGTCTTTAAAAAGTGTGCTGTAAATTACATGCAGCAATGAACTGGAAGTTTAAATAGGGTTTCAAAGATTCTGCCATTTTATGGCTGCAAAAAACTAGAATAAAGTTTCCTCCGTTCATCCATCAGCCTCCCTGCTCCCTATCTGAATTCTTGCAGAAGGTCTTTCTGCTAAGTCTTTCAAGGCCCTGAAACTGGCCAGCAGCTGCCCCTTGGTTAGTCAACCTCATTTCTCCGGTTTTACACAGTTACAGTTGCTTGGACCTTGATCCATCAGGTGTTCCTTTCCTTTCTTTTTTTCTTTTAACTGTTAAAGCAAAGCATTAGATTGCAAATAGGTTTATTTACAGCAGTGGCATCCTTTGGCTTACTGATCTGGTTGGGTTCAGGCATTGGCTGGTTGAATGCTGTCCATGAAGACATGCACCATCCACCCTGGGTAGACAAAACTTGAAGGGGGGAATTTGTTCCCTTCCACTGCTACTGTTGCATGTGGTAGTTCAATTTTAAGGTGGTCACTATATTTACACGTGCGTAAGAACTTATAATAGCCCTGCTGCATTGAGGTCTGTGGCTCTTCTAGACCACTGTCCTGCTCATGTAGTGGCCAACCAATATACATTTCCTTCACATGTATAATGAATATATCTATGAGATATATTTCACAGTCATTGGTAGTTGTTTTGATCTAGATCAGGGGGTTCTTAGCCTTTTTTTGTTCTATGGACCCCTGTGCCAGTTAGGTGAGTACCACAGACCCCTTCTCAGATTGCAGTGGCAGATGGTTTTATAAAAATAATAAGTTTTTTTTCTTCAGTTCATAGCTCATGGACCCCCTGAAATCTTCCCACAGAACCTGTGAGGGTCCATGGACACCTGGCTTAGACCCCCTGATCCAGAACATGCTAGAAAAATGGGGACAAAAAACCCTGAATCTTCTATTTATGTTTAGAAATACTTACATTAGAAGAATACTAAACATGATCAGATTTCTATTTATGCCTGCCGCTTGAGTATGGTCTGCATAAAATGGCAGATGGCCCAGACATGTTGTTTAGTTGTCTTGCAAAAAAAAAAAAAAAACCTACCAAAAAAAAATCTAGATAGACTAGATAGACTACCAAAATCTAGATAGACTATTCTGGCATTGGATGATGTCAGCTAGAGTCTTAACAGCATTTTTAACTTGTTTAAAACATTTATAAAATGCTTCTCATATAAAAGCATCAAAGCAGCTCACATAAAAACAGAATAATCAATAGATATAAAAAGCATTAATTAAAAACATTGGATGAGAAAAGGGAAAGAAAGAAATGGATCCATTCTCACAGTGAACGTGTGTGCTGGGAGTATTGGATCCCTGCCATGACATTCACACACACTTAGGGCCTGTTCACACTTTGCCGTACCCTGAAATATATCTCAGGATAGGGGTCTGTGGTCCGCATGCTAATTAAGGCTCTGGCAGGCCTCCCTTGGGGCCTGCTGTAGTCTGGACTAGTATGTGGACAGCTGGCCCCTATTCTGGGATACATTCCAGAATAAAGCCAAGTGGGAACAGGCCCTTAGTTTGTCAGGGCTCAGCACAGAGCTGAACCCTGTAAAAGCAAAAGGAGATGTGAGCTTTCTTAAATCACTGACGGGCACTTCTGTAAGCAGAAGGTGATGCTATGTCTGGGCATTGCCTTCTGAGGTTTCCCGGCGTGCTTTGTTGTTAAGCCGGTGTGCATCAACTCAACAACCTCCAGAATCTCTGCTTTGGCTTAGAACCATCTAACACCAATGAGAAATTCTTATTAATAGCTTTGTTTAAAGTTGCTCCAATCTATTTTGTAGAGCTGGTGATGTTTAGCGTGGAGCCAAATTCCCCTACCCCAATTCTTTATTACTTTTGTAGAAGATACTCTAGGCCTCTTTCGGCACTGGGCCTTATTCTGAACTATATACTGGAATAGGGACCTGTTGTCTGCACTAGCATGTGAATGGTAGGTCTCGGTTCTGAGATCTGGAATAAAACTCAGTGCTGAAAGGGCCTTGGACGTACTTCCAGGTTTAACTTTTGCTCAGGCAGATTGAGACATCACTTACTAATTCTATGTTTGGATATTCTGGAATATCTGTGATTTGTTCTAGAATATCCAAATATAGTGGAATAAGTAAGTGAATTTCATGAATTTTACCACCCTGGCTGGTCCGTTGAAAATGGTAGGGTAGACAAATTCCAGGCCAAGAATGAACAAAGGTAAATGTGTTTATGCTTAGATATTTGGTTTGTTTGGACATCCCACTACTGACAGGCAGCATAAGTAACCATGTTAACAAACTATCTAATACGTCTTCTGTTTGTAATCAACTGATATGCACCATTGAGTTTTCCCTCAGGCCTCTGTGAGGGGAAAACAAACTTGAACGCCTTATGTCATGTCTAAAAGAAGAGTGCTGCTTCTTATCATAATGTTGTGGATGAAAGCAACATTCCCTTCTGTTGTGAATTCTTGCTGTGTATTGTTAGTGCTTTGCTTTGTGTAAGTTTTGTTCTTCACTGTTGGAAGAACCAATCAAGAGCTGTAGAAGACTGTGGGGAGGAGATTTTAGATCAATCCCTGTAAAATTGCAGTGTCTCCGTGAGTTTATAGGTTGTTTCGGCTAGTGAAGGGGGAACTTTATCGGAGACAAATTTAATGTATTCGGTTAGCTATGGCACTTACATCCTGCCTTTCTTCTTAAAGAGCCCAAGGGCACATATATTCTCCTCCCTTCCACACCACAGGGACCCTGTGAGCTTTAGGCTGTGAGGTATTGATGTCCCAAAGTCCCTTATATGAAACTTCCACATATGTGTGCCCATTTGAATTGGGGGCATCTCAGTTCTAATGAAGATATATTGTTTCATACTGTTCTGTGGTATAAACTGCAGCATGAATCATGCCCCTTTGATGTTTTACCAGCATAAGTTGGCCTTGGCTATGATCAGACACAGCGAAAGAAAGGAAGAAAGAAAGAAAAGCATTTCTGATGCTTCAGAGATAAGATTGTTCATACGTCAGTCTGTCCTTTGCCATCTCATGGGCCTTCTATGCTAGAAAAGGTGGATTAGAGGAGGCTTGGGAACACAAAAGCCACATGCTGTCTGAGGCACTCCTTTTGTTACGCCTGAATACAACTTGTGCCACATATTATTGTCTCTGAAGCACCTCTGAGCTGCCCCTTTTGTTATGTCTGAACACAGTCCTTGATTCAGGCATCTATCTAGAGCCTTTATGAGGTTGTAAGAGGAGGGCCTACATTTTTCATGTGAGAAGGTCTCTCTGTCATGGAGAATGGCACTTTTTGGAGTAGGCATGGTAATGAAAGAAAGGGGTAAATTCTTGCTGTAGTTCTCAGATGCATACATGTATTCCAAAAAGCAGCCAAGATTCTATGCTTGGAATAAGCTGTAAGTTGTGCAAATCACTCATTATGTAATAATATGAGTACATAATCCAGAGTCTTCCAAGTGTTCCCCGCTCCATTCAGACAGCAGTGCCTACAGATAGGGATAATGAAAGCTGAATTCAGAATATAAACAGCTGCAAGTTTCTCACACTTCGGCAGGGAAGGTTGAGTTTCAGTGGAATGGGTTGTTTTCCCTCTCCTGTTCCTACAGTAAAACTCTGGAGAGCAGAATGGCCATGTGAATAGTCCAGGGGAGGCTGAAAGGTTCAGTGCAGACAATCTTAACGAGTCCCAGAAATCATAGGCCTCACTTACTTAGAAGCCATTTCATCAGTGGAACAGTTTCTGTGAGCTACTACATGTGGAAACTGCTTCACCATAATTAACATTCCTAAATTATAGCTTCCCAGAAACTCTTTGGCTAAGCCCCGCATTTTGCTTCTAGTTCTTGACAAAGTTGGTGCCATCTTCAGGGGTTTCCTCGGATAGATTTAATGTTAAAAAAGGCAGCCCTGCTCAGAGTACATGGTGGAGTTGTGGCAAACTCTATAATGTCATCTTAAAGTTTGCTAATATTCACTGTGCATCTACTTTGGGACGGTGCTAAAGGTGCAATGGCCAACCGAATGGTGTCGTTGCCACTGATGTGACGTGGGAACTTCATCTCAGGGGCTTGCAAGATCACAGGGTTCCCGCCTCCCACTCCCCGAGGCTGTTCAGCTTTTAATTTAGAATCCGTTGCTTCCATCCTTCCTGCACTGTTATGATCTGTAACTTACTGCTGTGTTTGATGGTGCAATTTTTGATCTTAACCCCTAACACTCTGCTTCTCTCCTTTTCTGTACGTATTTGCCCCTTGTGCTTTGCTGGATTTGTGTGTTACGTTGGTGTGTGTGTCTCTCTTTCTCTCTCTCTATCCCTTTTTCTTTTCCTTGCTGTTTTGTGGTTCCACTGCCTTTTTTAATCCAGCAGAATTCGTCAAGCTCTGCCTCCTCGGAAGCTTCTGAAACCTGCCAGTCAGTGAGCGAGTGCAGTTCCCCAACCTCAGTCAGCTCAGGCTCCACCATGGGGGCGTGGGCCTCCACAGAGAAGGTGAAAAAGGCTTCATCTTTAAGACATGTTCTTTGGTCCTTCCAGGCCCTGTGACTTTCATACTCATATAGTGTTCTGGGCACAAAGAGGGATGAGAATGGAGACCACTCTAGACTCCCCAAAAGGATTCTGGGTTGGTTTTTTGCCCAGCCTGAAGCCTCGTGCAGTTCAGACCAGCATCTCAAACTGACACCTTCCAGGTCTTCCTCAGCTATAGCTTCCATCCTTCCATACTTTGGAAGTAGTAGTCCCAGAACCTCTGGAGGACTACAGTTTGGGATCCCTGATTTGGACTACAGACCTTTTTAGTCTTAGCAGATTTGAACAATGGCCGGTTAGGATGAGAACTGGAGTCCAAGCACAAATTGGGAGGCTCGTGGGAATTGGTGTTAAAGCGTACTGTATGCTTTAACAGGATTACCATTTATGCAGTGGCGCAGTATTTGGCTCTGAGGATGACCTGAGTATAAACTTTGGTGTCCAAGGAAGTGATATTCTAAAATATAATCCATTTAGCACTGTTGGGAGTACGTATAAGGAGCTAATTATTAGACTTCTTCTGATGACTTCTGAGGCATGGGGTGGCTGCAGCAGCAATCTGCCTATCCCAGAACTACCGTGCTAAATATGATATCTGAAATCAGCCCAAAGGAGCTTTTCTACTGAAAGCAAGACCAAACCTGGGTATTTTGAAGTGTCCACGTTACCTGTTAAGTTTCCTTCTGTGCTTTTCTGAATTCTCTTTTGAAGACAGAAGCAGAAACTTTGTGACACACACAAATCTCTTAAGTGCTCTTGAACACAACAGTGGCGTGAGGGAAATTCTCTCCTCAGTCCAAAGGAGTGATTCATTCATTCTCATCTGGCAAAACCACTGGCTTCCAGCTCCATCTCCTGTGATTACAATGTCCCTGAAACGTCATTTTCTGTGGCTGAGCTACTGTTCCTCTTCCGTGAATGGAATGTGAAAATACTAACTCGGGAAGCAGATTAACAGCTTTGGAAGTGTTACTTCTCCCTTCTTTCCGAGTTTGAATTTAAGCTTCTGATCTTCCCTTCACAAGAGCACGTGTGAACACTCAGTGTAGAGCTCCACATTTTCCTCTGATCTGTGTGGAGAAAATACCAAGAGACTGACTCATACCAAGAGAGACTCCTCTGAAGAGTTGTCTCTATACGGTACAGCTCCATAAGTCTGCTCAGCCCCTGAAAATGATGCTTTCTCGTTTATTTTTTGAACTTGGTCCTATAACTGTAACAAAGTTAAAGTATTTAACTGAATAACTTAACAAAGCATGAATATGCGCTGCACCAGTGTTCTGTTGCACAGGTTATCGGCTCTTTATTGGGAGTGTTACCCTACCGGTTTCTTTTGCAGCAATGCATGCCTGGTTCATCTTGTAATTTTTTCTCCATATTTTGTCCTATTTATATTAATTTCTCTCCCCTTTTTTCCCTTTTTTTTCTTTTTGTTTGTTTCCAGTTGTCTAATGGGTATTATCACTGTAGTTTGTCAAGTGGCCCATCTTTAGCTGGTGCAGGCCCTTCCCCTCATTTCCCGTCTGTCTCCCACGCATGGACCCGGTCTTCCTCCTCCACCCTCCTTCCAGACTACGCTCATTATTACACCATTGGGCCAGGCATGTTACCATCATCTATGATCCCTAGCTGGAAGGTTTGTGTTTCTTTTGTTTCTGTCACAATCTCCTTTCCATTCCCCCCCAAACTCCATTGGCTTCTTGGATCTCAAGTAGTTCTTGTTTGATTTCGCCTCGCCCCCTTTCCTCTCTCAATGCCATTCTGGTTCCTTGAGCTGATGACAAAGGGTTATCTTATGTTTCATTATAAATGGAAAACTTTAAACCCTTGGAATTAACCCAATAGATCATTTGATAGCCTGTGTGCAGTGCACTAAGTTCTGGTCCAAATGGTGTTCCTTGGAGGATCGCATTCTGATGTCACTCCATTGAGCATATACATATGGTATAAAATCTGATGCTCGATTTGCTTACCTGTCTCTCTTTTCCAGGGAACTCTCTCTCCCATTTGTCTTGTATTTCCCATTCTTGCAGTGAAATGCTTTCCATGTGTGCCTACTCCATGGAGTCATATCAAGAAATGCTTCCTGCTGGACCAAACTTAACAGACGATGAGCAGTTGGTGTCTAAGGAATATGTTAATTTCAGAAAGTCTTTTAAAAGTACCACCTTTATTGTGAGGAGAACACCTTTCTGGAATAGATTTTCATAAGGAGGGCATCATAAGGCAACTGAATACCCGCTTACCCCCAATCAACATGACTTGATTTTGCCTCTTAGCTGTTTCCCCACATCTTGGGACAAGTCTTTTAGGGGATTCCCTTCCCCCACAACTGAATCAGGAATACTCAGCTGTAGCTTCCAGATGTTCCTGAGCTTCAGCTCTCAGCTTTCTGGGAATGCTGGGAGTTGAAGTTCAGGAACATTGGAGGGCTGCAGTGGGTCACCCCTGGATTAAGTGTCACTCCAAATTGCTTCAGAAGCCAAGTATTGTGGGATGGGAAGAGAGGAAGGAGCACAGACGTTTCACGCTTTTTGTGTTCTGCATTTCCATTACCCCTATTTTGGGGACGGGGGAATAATATCCATACATTTGAGTAAGTGTGGCTGTACAGCACAGAGATTTTAAATTTGATATTTTATTTCGAAATACTGTAGTTTAGAAAGGACCTCTTTGGGCCAGATGCCTATTTCAGACAGTGGAGGAGACTTTCCCTGCTACATATGTGTGAGGAAATATAGTCTACATGAAATCATACCATTTACTATATCTTGTAGTGCTTCTAGACTTTTGTACCAGAAAGGCCATTAGGCAGGATGACCAGGTTCAAACATAATTGTAGTTACATAAGAACATAAGAGGAGCCCTGCTGGATCAGGCCACAGCCCATTTAGTCCAGCATTCTGTCGCACACAGCGGCCCACCAGTTGCCCATAGGTGTCTCAAGCAGTGACAAGGGCAAACCTTCTCCTGCTGTCGAATCCCAGCAAATGGCCTTAGAAGCACCCTGTTTGGCCCCCAGTCTGAAAGATGTACTTAGGTGTCCATTGTAGTAGCCATTGATACATCTGTCGTCCATAAATTTGTCTAACCCTACCCTTAATGCCATCTAGGTTGGTAGTTGTTACCACCTCTTCTGGCAGCAAATTCCATAAACCAATGACCCTCTGGGTGAAGAAATACTTCCCCTTGTTGGATCTGACTCTCCCTACCCATCAGCTTCATAGAGTGCCCCCTGGTTCTAGCGTTGTGTGATAGAGAAAATAAATTTTCTCTGTCCACCTTTTCTATACTGTGCATGAGTTTCTTGATCAGAAGACTGTTCTTTCCTAGTCTTAAATATGATACGAGTCTACCCCTTTCCTTAAAAAGCTTATGCATTCCATGTTAGGGTGTGCTGGACGGTTTTCTTGTTTAGAACACTTGTATGTGAAACTAGACGAGGGTTGGTAATTTTCTTTCCTGGTGGTTTCCATTTTGAGCCACTGGGAGGCGGATTTGGATCTGAAGCTGTTTGACTTCTGAGCATAAGCTGATGCTAATTCTTGGCAAGAACGGTCTGATTTACCAGCCAGTTAGAGATGAGCCTTGCTTTCCTGAGGCATATCAAGAAGAGATCTTGATTCGTGTATCAGAGCCCAGTGAAGGCTCAGTCCCAGCTGCCATTTGGACTAATGTTTATCCGCAACCAACTTTCAAATTGATGGGTAGCTTAACATTTTTACTAGTTTAACCTTCTGATTTGAAATAAAACTCAAGGCAGTGATGGCGAACCTCTTGACCTCTCGTCATCTGTCCACCATGATCTTTTGCTGGCGGTTGCTGAGGGGAAGTAGAATCCTAATATCTCAGGGGCCGCATTCTGCACATCCCACATGAAATCTGCCCATTTTGACCAGGTTGCTTTCGGCTTGAAAAATGGTTGGCAGAGGAGAGAGAAAATCAGATTCGGGTTTAAACTTAGTTGAGGACACCCCCAGTTGTTTTCAAAGTCATCAGGTATATTTCTTTCTTTCTTTTGCAAGTTGAAGTAAGTGCAGCAGGGCTGCTTCTTAACCCAGTATGGAGAGAAGGGAATTAATTCCAAACTAGTTGGAGCAAGGGCTGCTTTGGATATAAGCAGGAAGCCTAAAGATGGGACTAATTAAGTGTGTCACCTTTCCTCATTCATGCAGGAGTTGTGTTTGAAACGAACTGCAAGATATTCTTGTGGTTAGAGCACTGGACTTGCACCAGGAGGTTTCCCAGTTCGATTCCACACTTCTCCACGAAGCCAGCTGGATGACCTTGGGCTGGTCACAGCTCTTTCTGAGCTCTCACAGCCCCACCTGCCTCACAGGGTGTCTGTTGTGGGGAGAATAGAAACCTTTGTCAGCCACTTTGAGTCCCCTTAAAAGGGTGAGAAAAGCAAGGTGTAAAACCCAACACTTCTTCATTTGGCAGCCAAGAATGTATATGAACTTGGCTGTCCTGTAAAGAAGAAGAAGAAGAGTTGGCTTTTCTACCCTGCTTTTCTCACCTATTTAAGGGGACTCAAAACAGCTGACAAACCTCTGTTCTTCTCCCCACGACAGATACTCTGTGAGGTGGGTGGGACCGTGAGATCTCAGAAGAGAGCTGTGACTAGCCCAAGGTCACCCAGCTGACTTCATGGAGGAGTGCAGAATCAAACCGAGTACTCCCAGATAATAGTCTGGCTCCCTAACCACTAGATCAAACTGGCTCACCTAGGGTCCCACAAAGACCTCACAAGGGGGTCCACGGTTGGCCAGCGGTGGCTTTGGGGTGGATGGGCAGGGGAAGCAAGGCGGGGGGGGGGGATGGGGGATGCAAGGTATGGGGGACGGGGGTCTATGACAACAAAAAGTTATGTAAAAGGGGTCCATGGTGAAGAAAATGTTAAGAACCACTGCTCTAAACAATGGCTTAGAAAGTCAGGAAAGGGGGCTGTTACTCCTTCATTTCCCAACACCTCTTCCTTTCAGGACTGACTTCAGTCTTCCGGTTACGGTTTGCTAAACCAGAGTTTGTTGAAAGGGAAACTGAATTTTAATCTCTGAGCAGTAGCCTGAATCTCTGGAGAAATCCAGCCATGACATTAAGTTGCTCATCTTGAGCGAAATAGGGAACTCTGATTCAAATAAGCCAAGACTAAAAGTATTGAAGTCAGCCAGAGAATGAAGAATTGGAGAGCTAAGATGAAGGAGGAATACCTGAGGGTGCTGGGAACCGAAACGGGGCATTTTGCATGCAGAGTTTGTGCTGTACCAGTGGCCAACAGGCTTCTCCTTGTTTTGCCCAAACTGACTAGTTTGGTCTCTTAGGCTGGTGCTCCTAAAACAGTCGACGTAACCTTAAAATGAGATGCATGCAGAAATGTAGTGCGTTGTCATTTGGGTGAAATGCTGAACCTGAACTCGGGGTGGCATGGCTTGGGAGGTGCCTCTGCATTTCCTTTAAGGAGGAGTGGAGGACCCAGTATCTGTATGTACAACTATTTGTCCAGAAGATACACAGAACCTTCATAAATGTTGGTATTTTTCATAGGATTGGGCTAAGCCAGGTCCTTACGACCAGCCCTTGGTAAATACTCTGCAACGCCGCAAAGAGAAGAGGGAAGCAGAACCTGCTGGGGGACCCCAGAGTGGTTCATCTTTACCCATGGAGGAAGCTCAGAGACCTCGGAGCATGACGGTTTCAGCTGCACCAAGGGTGAGACTCCTGCTGTTGGATTAACTTGTGGATTGACATGTCAGTGGCTCCTGTGGCAGGAACTATCTTTCTATGGCACAGTCTGAATGCCAGGCTTCAGTCTTCTGTTAGAAGAATTATTTCTCTAGAGCTCCTCTTGATCTTTGGTTCCATCACATAAAGTTCAACCCAGTCTATTAAAACAACTTAAGTAAAAGGTGACATCCGAAGACCTGGTCAGATAGACAGAGGACAGAATATAGCGGTATAAAGGGATAGCATAAAGGGTGTTGAACCTCTCAGAGTAGGAGACCAGGAGGGTGTGTGACAAGCACCCTTAAGGCTATAGGCAACAGCCAGATGTTCTTGAAGGGGTTGAAATGCCCAAGGGCAATAGGGAACAGTTTGCAGCAAGGCTGATGACTATAAGCTGCAACGCTATGGCCCCAGAGTAGTGTAGGAAGTGACCTGGACAGTCCTGTACCTCATTAGTCTTGAACCACACTTCAGATGGAGCACCCTTGCAGGAATGCCTGAAGGACTGGGGGAGAAGGTAGGGTGAACTTGCCTTTTCCTATTATTTAGAGGCTCTCTTGTATAGAGGGTGCCAGGAGCAAGATGGGACAAGCAGCAGGTAGGTCCTAGGGTTGGATTAGCTGGGCAAGCTGTCTTCTTACCCTGCAGGTTCAAGGTGACGGGCAGCATGGCATGGCTGTTGGACCGAGATCCAGCTAGGAGACATAGGTTGACACACAGCCTAGGGTGGCCAGGATCGGTAGGCTGTGTGCGCACCCAGCTTGCTTCTCAGGGTGCTGGGGTGGTACAGCAAAGCATGATAGTTGGCCTTTAACTAGGGCAGGGCCTGGCTGCTCCACACTCCTTAAATTTCAGCAACTACACCACTCTCATTGGCCTAAAGATTGGCCTGCCTCCAGTACTCCACCCCCCACCCCCAATTTGGAACTCATTTACCCCATCATCAGAGTACCGGATCATTGCTAGTAGTGGCCCCAGAAAAGTTTGGACCAGATGGTTGACTCTTATGCTCCCATTCCTGGTGTTATAGAGAGTCAGCATGGGATGGGAAACGTGTTCACTGCTGTGGGGGAAGAGCTGTAGGCCTGGCCTGATCTATGCTGGGCCAGGCCTTTCTTAGCTGCTCCTGGCACTTTTTAGCCGCCTGTGCATGGTGTCATGAAATAACCACAGAGATTCCTTCAACTTCTGTGTTCCATGATCTGATAAGAGGCTTGCATTGTGTTCTTAGCAAGAAGAGATGGAGGCTTGTGAAGAGCTGGCTCTTGCTTTAACCCGAGGCCTACAGCTAGATACCCAGAGAAGCAGCCGGGATTCCTTGCAGTGTTCTAGTGGCTACAGCACCCAGACAACCACCCCTTGCTGTTCAGAGGACACCATCCCTTCACAAGGTAAGGAATAGAGAAGGATGTGCCTGTTCTCAAGATTTAGAAGATCCCAAGTCTTTCTGCAAGTTATGACAATCTCCTCATATCTTGCCAAGTCCCCGTTGATTGAAAATAACAGTTTGAGAGAGCTCTGTGTGGAGAAACAAAATTAAAATGGCTTGAAAATGGTCCTTGACAGAGTCGGACTTTGGATGTCCTTGAACCACTCGTGTTAATTTAGCCAGAAGTGATCTGGATGAACCAGGGAAAAACTCAGATCCAAGCCAGGTTGAGTCAGGCCTGGCTGGGCCGGACAAGTTCTGAGGCAGAACTGAGGGGAACTTGGGTTCTACGGGCTCAGGGCCCAAACTTCTTCAATTTTATGTACACATCCCTAGTCAGGGGCATTGCTTCTGCGTAATGAGTTTCTTGCCCTGTTGAACTCCTGTTAGTGCTGTTGCACACTTAAATCCTTCACTTTAAATGCTAGTCTTCTTAAATCGGGTGTAATCACAGTATGGCCCACTGCTATGCTTGAAGACGACAGCACTCAGGTTGGTGTGTGGAAAACACACAAGGGGGGCAATAACACAGTTCATTATTCAACTTAGGTCTGTTAAGTGCAGCAAACCAAGCTTTCAGCTAATGTGGAATTAAAAATCAGAGGCCCTTTCTCCATTTGGTCTTAATTCTCGCTTATATCCCAGAATAGGAGCCTGTTGACCCCATGCTAATGCAGATTATGCCAGGCTCTGCCTGGGATCAGCTGTGGTTTGCACTAGCCTGAAGACAGCAGATCCCCTATGCAGAATAGGGGCCAGTGCAGAAAGGGCCAGAGTGAAGCTTAAAAGACAACAGTGAGTTGTAGTCTTGCTGTAGGAAGCAATGTCTGCATTTGGCAGGGCAGTTTGAAGATCATTGTCTTAAAATTCTCTCATTCTTAAGGGCAGGATGATACCTTTGGTTCTTTCATCCCCATTGTTGGGCATTCAAAATGCCCCTTGCGACAGTCTGTCTGCACTCAGCAAGGCAATTCTAACAAGATGTATGCATTTATAACACCTTTTGGTCCTTGTGAAGACTCAGGAACATAACGAACATTGAAAGTGGGATGAAGAAATGAAAGAATTTAGGTACTAGGGTAAAAACTAGAACACTGGCTCAAATAAGAAATGATAGGGAAGGCAGGACTGCCCAGAGTTAGCCTCTTAGTGTTGGTGTACACTAAGTCTTGTAGCCTTTGTTGCAAGTAGATGAAGCAGCAGGTGAATAAGAGTGGAATTTGCATGCTTCCAAGTAGGTCCTGACCTGTCTTTTTCCACCACCACCCTAGTTTCAGACTATGACTACTTCTCTGTCAGTGGTGACCACGAGCCAGAGCAGCAGGAGTTTGACAAGTCTTCAACTATCCCAAGGAACAGTGACATCAGTCAGTCTTACCGTCGCATGTTTCATGCCAAGCGTCCTGCTTCTACCGCAGGTCTCCCAACCACACTCGGGCCCGTGATCGTCACGCCTGGCGTAGCCACCATCCGAAGGACCCCTTCTACCAAGCCAGCGGTAAGACGTGGGACCATAGGAGCGGGACCAATACCAATCAAGACGCCCGTGATTCCAGTCAAAACCCCGACCGTACCTGACATACCAGGGGGGCTGCCAAGTGTTCTGGGTGGGGCGGAAGAAAGCACCGAGCAAAGCCCTGAGGCCGGAGGGGGCAACCAAGCAGTTGTCGGCACCTCTTCAGCATGGGGTGGCCAAGCATCCGTCCACCCTCCACCCACAAACCAGAAGCAGAGTACCATAGAGGAGCAGAGGCAGGCAGCTCCCGAAAGCGAGGAAGAGGAGAGCGAAAGGGAGAGCCCAAGCAACGCGGCCCCCCCATGTCAGCCAGTGCCCCAACTAGTGGACCAGAATCTCGGGGAGGTCCCACAAGGCGAGGATATGCTGAATGCTATTCGCCGAGGTGTTAAGCTGAAGAAAACGACCACAAACGATCGCTCGGCCCCACGGATTTCTTAAATGCTGGACCACTGCCGGTTACCAACTTAACCAGAGACTGAACTACCTGATGCAATCATCTTTTGTCTCTCTTACCCATTCCACTGTACAATCAGAATTTTGTAGGAAGCTCAGAAATAGGACAGCTGGAAAAAAAAAGTTCTTTAAAATGGGATGGGGAGGGGGCGACTAAAATGCTTAAGATGCAGCCAGCCCTTGCTGAATTTTTCATTTTTTTGTAAATATGGATGATTTTTCTCTGCATATTTTTAAGATTTGAGTTTCCCTTTGTTTTTTTTTCTCCCTCCTGAAGGTGCCAAATCCCAAGTAACCTTTTTATAATTCTCTTTGTAAACGTTTTACTTGCTTGTGAGGAAGAAATACAATAAGCGTGAGCTTCGGTGAGGGAGAGGGCCGCAGTGTGTTTCCATTGCTGCAAATTTTCCTCTTCTTCCACGACCCCAAAATGGCGGGCAAGCGAAGCCAACTCTGATTTTAGAGTACAGAAGACAAAGCAAGAAGGACTTCCCACTGAAGCATCGTGACTTTTTAACATTTGTTTTGGTTTTCTTTCTTTTTTTTAATATTTGAAAAGCAGGAAACGGTTGATTAAAGCAATATATTGTGGAAGGGGAGAGCTTGTGATGGGTTAGAGTCTTTAGGGGTTAGAAAAATGGGGAGGACTTAAACTGTCGCACACAAGTAGCCTAGCGGTAGCTTCATGGTAAATGCGTCCGAATAAGCCATACTGGATTGCAGTGTTTGTTCATGTAGGATGTTTAAAGATTTTTGAGTGCTGTCCACTAGGGATCAAAATGTCCTGTGTTAGCCCCATGAAAAAAAACTGTTGGGGGCTGTGTAAAATCTGTTACCCAGAAAAAGCCTCTGTGGGTTTTTCCTTTTTAATTCTTTTTTAAATTTCCCTTTTCTTTCAGGACTGCACAAGCAACCTCTTTTGTCCATTCATGCCATCTTAAACCGGGTAAACCTAAACGAACGTGGTCGAGTTTTGTCCCATTGCGTTCTGTTTCGTTTTTTAAAATAGCAACAAGTAACAGAAAAAAAAGTAGAAAGTGAAAATAGAAATAAAGCAGTGATAGCTGTGTAAGGAAAATAAAAAAAAATTACCAGGGAGTTACTTTATATCTTATACAGGCAGTGCCCAGCAGGCTGGGCAGCTTATGAGACAAAGTAGGGGGAAAACCCAATTACTCTGGATAAAACAGCTTTTGGATCCAGGGGTAACCAGTTGAGAATTCCAATAATACTGCAAACATTTCTTTTAAGGGGCCTGTTTTTCTTCCTTCCAGTGGCTGTAGGTTCCTCCCCTAAATTCTTTCAAGATTAGGAAAGGGGGAGGGGTGGATGGGAGGGGTGGAAACCTAACTTTTCATTTAATTTATTATAAGGGGGAGGGGGTCGGTTTTCTTTACTATTCTGAGCAACACTTTGGGGAAGCTGTTAATACATTTATAGATGGGTTTTTTTTCTTTTCTTACAATGAAAATTGCTGTGGTTATATCAATTTCATGGTGTCAGTAGAAACGTGTGCTGTTCAGCACCACAGTGATCCAGTTCCGTGTTTTTTACAAAACATTCTGCGGTCTGAATGGATACCGTCTGCCTTATCTTTATATGGGCAATGCAAGCGGAATTACTGGTCACAAGCCGGCATATCTTGGTTGCAAACGAAGCGCCACTCAAAGAGTGTGGAAGGAGCTCGGTCACGCCTGCGCACACAGTCCCCTCCTCCACGGACACACGGGAAATTCCATTGGCTGCCATCTTGCCTACATAACCTCTTATGCTTTAAATACATAACCGCATTCAATGTGAGACTTAATGTAAAACTGTTATAGTCACTGTGTTCTGTATACATTTACACTGCTGTGGTTGCTAACACTTTTTTATGTTATGACTTCAGAAGCAAAAAAAAAAGAGAGAGAAAGAAAGAAAACATGAAATGCACGATCCTTACTTAAAGAACTCTCCTTTCTTTGGAAAACAAGCTCCTTATTATAGATCCTATATAAATATAATGGTGCCTGTGGTAGAACCCAACCAATCTTGAAGAAAGAGCGGATGCATTCTGCAAATGAAGCTTCGAGATATTTTTTTTCCCCTTTCTTCAAAATCCTTCAAGAACAACAATCTCCATGGACTAGAAGGGTGCTTCCCATCGAAATAAGCTGGAGTTTCTAGTAGATCCATCTGCGTTATACAGTATCTTTTCGTTCTAGCGGGGCCTCTGCGCAGGTGGAATTTCCGATAGATCGCATCCGAGATGTATGTTAGAAACCTTTTGGATGCGGCTGTACGAAGATGTACAGCACCACTAGTTTAATTCTTTAAATACTAGAATTTACTTGGTTAGAATTTGATTACACTGTTGCCAAAATTCAATGTTAGAATGTGACAAGCCACTTTCAATATTTTTTCCTTTCCTTTCCTTTTTTTTCTGGTTTTTTTTTTTTGTGTTCCTTGCCTATTGTAAAAGCAGTGTCACCGTTTTTTAAGAAGATGTTTCTAATGGTAAGTTATTGTGGTTTAGTTGCTAGCTTGTACTGAGAGTTGACCTCTCCTCATGCAGAGTTTTTGTTCTGAACTGCTATAAATTTAAAAAAAAAAATTGCTGTTAACCGTGTTGCCCTTCTACATTGTAATGATTGCTTCAGCTTATATTATAAATAAAGACTTGCTGATAAACCTCTTTATTTTGGAGTTGCCTACTTTTTCCTTTCTGGAAATAATCTGATTTACAAAAGGTTTCTTCACATACTCTCCCATCTTCTAATGTCAAATTGAAGTGAACACTGCATATGATGTACTGTACTTGGCTTGTAAATCTAGTGGCAGTATTAGTTATTCTATAAAGAGGCCTCGGCTTGAATTGTAAAAGATAATTCATTTAGTATAGACAGACATCATTTTCTTACTGTTGGGAAGTTAAGAAAACAACTTAATGATTTTTTAACAAAATCTGCTTTGGCGTTTTGTACACCAGCCTAGAATATAAATTCTGCAAACACAAAGATGTAATAAAATTATCTAGCAGGGACCTAACTTTTTCCTCAGAACCTCTACCTGTGCAATTTTGTCCAGAATCCCTATTGACTAGACCAGTGGTTCTCACCCTGTGGGTTGCGACCCCTCTGGGGGTCAAACTACCCTTTCAGAGGGGTCATGATGAGTTTAACACCGCCCCTCCCTCCCCCCTCCCAGCTGGCCCACCCCTGTGGTTGGGGGCCTCCACAACATGAGGAACTGCATTAAGGGGTTGTGGCATTAGGAACGTTGAGAACCACTGGACTAGACCTTTGAACTTTTACTAGCAGCTTAGAAGGTTGTTTAGACAAAACCTGGAGTTAGAACAGCTGTCCAGGCCATGGGGAGCTGGCATGAGTGGGTGTAAACAGAGGTTCCTGCTCCCACCATGCACTAATTTGTGGGCCTCACTTCAAGTTCCAAGTCAGCAGTCAGTGATGTGTGGATTGGAAAGCGCACCCACAAAAAGCACACAGAATGAGAAGGAAGGACTTCTCTTCCCAGGTGCCTCAGGTGCAGAGCCAGCAGACCCATAGCGCATGGGGGCAAATAATCACAGTGTCCAAAATAGTACACTTCTCTGACTGTTATTTCAAAACCTGCTTCATGGCTGCCTTTTTTCAACAGCCACTTTCATGTTGAGAATATAGTACCCTTCAAGGTTGACCACTGACCAGGGAGACCCATATCTGTTCAAAGCGGGGGACAACTAGCCCTGGAAGATGGTGAAATCATTCAGCTCTGTTCAAGAGTGAGCCAGTTTGGTCTAGTGGTTAAGGAGCCCAACTCTTATCTGGGAATACCAGCTTTGATTCCGCCCTCCCCCATGAAGCCAGCTTGGTGACCTTGGGCTAGTCACAGCTTTCTTCTGTGCTCTCAACCTCACCTACCTCACAGGGTGTTCTGTTGTGGGGAGAAGAATAGAAAGCTTTGTCAGCCGGTTTGAGTTCCCTTAAATGGGTGAGAAAAGCAAGGTAAAATAAGCCAACTCTTCTTCTATGCTAGTCGGGCCTTTGAGTTGTAGATGCTAACAGATAAAATACCTCAGTTTCTAATAGTATTAAAACTACTCAATGCTAAAACTGAACACAGTACAGGCTATTTACATGAATTTAACTTCTCACACCCGTGAACTAGATTCCATCTTTATTGTGCATGTTGATTATAGTAATAATACATGCAGATAAGGTTACCAGTGGAAGATTAGCATCCCTACTCTCCTGTAGCAGTTGAAGGACGTTACAGAGGGATTTCCCGAGGCCTAGTTACGTAGCTCCACCACAAAGGAGGAAGGTGCCCCGGCTTGCGTGCGGGGGGCAAGGATTCATTCTTGGGACCATCTGGTGGCGTTTCTTCCTGAAGCTGCTGAACCTAGAAATCAGAGAAACGTTTCAGTGTTCGTTGCGGAAGTGCATGTTCAGCTTGAAGGGATTCCTTCTGGATGGGATGCCTTTAAGGCTGTCTTGGGATATGCCAAACTCATGTTTGCTTGTAGAGAAAACGGGGGGATTAGACGTGAAGGACTGTTAGGAGCTCTCCCTGCAGCCCTGGTTCTATTCAGCTTCCCTCACGTCCACGTGAGGAAACACACAAAGCTGGGAACTGCTCTTTGTGTATTCAGGGGCATTATAGGGTCCTTTGTGGGTAGGTCGTGCAGCAGGGAGGCCAGAAGCAAAAGCACCCTGGGCTGTCTGGGGCAGAAAGTGTTGCTGCTTTCCTCCCTCCAGATCACTCAAAAGATGGTACGTTTGCTTTGCCCGGTGCCTCCAATTGGCGGTGGGGGTTCCACTAGCACTAAGGACCCATTAGGGACTCATTAAGGACCCATCAGGCTCAGAGCAGGAAGACCCTGTTTCCACTGCAGACCCCATTTAGAGCCACATTTGTTTTCACCTAGGGAAATCCGGATTAAATGGGTCCTTCAGGACCTATAATCCAGATTTCCTGTAGATCCCATGAATGGAGTCTACAATGGGATCTTCAGGCATCAAATCCAGATTATACAGAGCTTGTTTCCACTGTGATTGGGCAATGGGGTCTGGCGTGGGCTCTAGTGTGTGCAGTCATGCCGGGGGGGCGTGCCCCAAAACCCATAGCCTGTGCATAATCTTTGAAGATGGCTCCGAAGGAACCTCCGGAGAATGGCACAGGCTTCGAAGACAAACATGGGGTGGATGGGTGGGCCCCATGTGGGTAGATTTGGATTCGCCACATGGATGTTCCGGTGTTTCCACTACGAGCTATTGGGTCCTTAGATCCAGATCTACTAAATCCGGATTAGTTGAAGGACCTATTCCTTAGATCCGGATTATCTTAGATCCAGATTAAGGGAGGTAAGTGGAAAAAATCCCATGAATCCACTTGATTTTCTACACTAAAATCCTCCTCTAAACCAAACACTAAACTGAATATCCCACACAGAGAAGTACCAACGCAAGTTAATTTTTGGAATTCTAGCTCTCATGCCCTTTAAAATAGTTTTATGTAAAGGAATCTTCAAATTCAGAACAACTATAGAACAAGTGGTACTTACTTCTTTTTCCCAGCTTTCCATCCTCAGCTTCTTCCACTGCTCTCGTTTGGCAAAGTAATCAGGGTACATTGCCTTCTCTGAAGGATGCCAATATTCCAAGACCCATTCAGGTACCTGTTGGATTAAAAACCACATTAAGAGTAATCAGTCTTCTCTTGTTGCCTTGCTTAGAATGTTCCTTTTTGACTTTTTATTGTCCACCTAGTTTGGACTGCAACAGCCAGCACAGTGTGGCAAAGGCAGGTTTAAATATTCCAGTAAGGGCATGCAATACAAACCCAGCCTTTATAGAACTGTACTTATGGGAATGACACTGCATGGGAAACAAAGGGTCACAAGTTTTGTCATTGGCATCTCTCTAGAGAAGGTAACAGCCGATGTTCTTGCCAGGTATTGGCCCCAACTTGAAGGTAATAATCAGTAGCAGGTGTGCACAGCATAAGCCATCTGAAATCAGAAAGGTTAATGACTCACTTCACTTCTGCTATTTGAATTTTAGAAGAAGAGTTGGCTTTTCTACCCTGCTTTTCTCGCCCATTTAAGGGGATTCAAAGTGGCTGGCAAAACTTTTCTATTCTTCTCCCTAAAACAGACACTTTGAGAGGTAGGTGCGGCTGTGAGAGCTCAGAAGAGAGCTGTGACTAGCCCAAGGTCACCCAGCTGGCTTGATGGAAGAGAGAGGAATCAAACCTAGTGTTCCCAGATAAGAGTCCAGCTCCCTAACCACTGGACCAAACTGGCTCAGCCGCTTTTTCATGGGAAGATTCCTGAAGAAAATATCAGATTATGCACCAGTCAAGAGAGTAAATATAATAATGTGTGGAAATAATTGACTCTCATTATGTCAGACATCTGTTCTTCAATACCACACTAACTGAAAGATATGAAACAGAGGAACAGAGCTCAGCAGTCAAGCAAAAGCATACTGTATGCAAAAAGATCTGCCTCCTTTTAGATTTTTTTTAAGGGCCAGAAATTCTAATGGCAGCGAGGAAGGCAGGAGCCAGGCTGCAGAGGGCTAGATAAGCCAACAATTGAACATGGCTGTTTCACTGGCCTAAAACCAATTCATGTGTTTCTCCTGAAGGCAAGTCCAATGAAGATGAGAAATCCTTTCAACCATGTGTTGATTTGGCACACAACCCTCCATACTTGCTAAATCCACAAAATTGATGTATTTTCAATTATTAAGTTTAACAGGGCCTGCAACTAGTACACCAGCTGCCATTTTGTGGCTGCTTTTTTATTGTTTTAAGCTGTGTTGGCTGCCATTTTGTTTGGCTTCCTCTCCCCCCCCCCTTCCCTCTCTCTTTCTTTCCTAGGACTTTAATATTTGCCTCTCACTCCTTTTTTTTTCTTTGCCCAGAGGCCTCAAGAGTTTCCTTCATTTGCTTTCTTGCTGAAGTGTTCAAATCGCTGCTGCCTTTCCTTCCTCCTCTTCCCTGCTGCAGAAGGGTCACGTTTAAGCCTATGGGAATAGGGAATGCCAAGCATCTCTTCTAGCTCATTTCTTACAGGACACAATATTCTTTATTTGTGATTTCATGACCTGTGAGACTTTATATCATAAAGCAAATCCTCTATTTTTAAGGGATCACTCTATACAAAGCTCTCGCCTTCATTTGAAGGTAGCAATGCTTTCTTCATTACTGCTAGGGACACATATGTATAGTTTGTTTCCTTGACTTAGGCCTTTTCTGGGCTTAATCTGTATTAATGGATCCGGATTGGCTTGATCTGGATCAGTCACAGCAGGAAACATCTGCATTAAGCGGGCTAGATTGCAGCAATTGTGGAATAAGGAGACGCAACGCAGACGGGTGAGCAGTGTTCCTTGTGGATGTACACTACTGTTGACAGCACTTCCAAGACCCCAGTACAACTGGCCTGTGTCCCTGTTGTTCAAATGCCACATCCGGTAGTGGAGTAAGATATCTTTGAATGCATGCGGAGACACCATGGCCATCACCGTGGCTGTAATTTGAAGGGACTAGGAAATTCTCTCCACGATCTTGTCATCATAGTGTATCTTCCTTGATGCCACACCAGCTGTCTTTCCTGATTCATTCTACCTGTGGATGTCCCATCACTTGTTCTGGACCAGACAGCTGAGGCACTGAATAATCCAGTCCACCACTAATCCGGATTACTGTGACAAATCTAAACTGGTTTAGCACTTAGTCCCTTGCAGAACATGTGGTCTACGCCAGTCTCTTGATCTGGATTATCAGGTAAGTGTAGAAAGGACCCAGGAACTACTCCGACATCTTAAATGAATATTTTGCTGTTTTCCAAAATTGGAAAGTGAATGTCAGCATCTCATTTCCAATCTGCCTCGACACTAAGGGTGTTTTTCCACTGTCACTAGAAGTGCCCATTAAGTACGCATTGATGGGTACAAAAATGCCACTATGTACCCATTAATGGGTACTTAATGGGTACTTTTAGTGACAGTGGAAAAACACCCTAACTGTGTTGTGCTGCATTTTCTGAAGGAAAAACGAGCAAGATCACTATGGAAGTATCCGCATACTAGCTGAAGCAACTCAGTATCTGTGCATCCACCCTTCCTCTCCCCAGGAAATAGGCCTATGGTAGATCCTGGAGTTGATTTAACCAACTTCTCTGTCCTCATGCGGTCTGCCTTCCTCTCATGTGTCCATCTTGCTTCTCATGATGGTCTCATGAGATAAGGTGTTGACACTAACATTTAAAGCCCTAAATGGCTTGGGCCCTGGGGATCTGAAGGAGCCCCTTCTCCCATACAGACCTGCTCATACACTGAGATCAAGGAGAGGGCCTTCTTGGAGTTCCTTCTTTTTACGGAGGGTATGAGGCAGAGGGACGTTCAAGAGGGCCTTCTCTGTGGTAGCCCCTAGACTTTGGAACGGCCTCCCTCTTGAGGTTCGCCAGGCGCCTCCATTGTATACCTTTCGGTGCCTGGTGAAAACGTATCTTTTCAACTAGGCTTTTGCCTTCTAAATAGCTTCCTCAGGGTGCTGTCCTGTTAGGGAGGGGGAGGGAAGATGTAGGAGGGAGGGAGGGAGGGGATGATATCTTTTATTATTTTTTCTTTTTATATATTTTATTCTTATTGTAAGCCGCCCTGGGACCATTTGGTGACGTGTGGGGTATAAATTTATTAAATGAATAATAGTAAAATGATTGACTAATCAAACACTTGATCTTTTTACCCCTATGTAAATAAAAATATTAGAAATAAAGGAACAGAATATCAACCCCTCCCATATTCCTTTCCCATGCTAAGTGTTACGAATTTTCTTTTCTTGGCAAATTCTGGTGCTCTAAAGCATCATAGGCCTTGTTCAAGCACTATATTTAAGTTTGGGCATAGTGACCCTTGCAAGCTGTAAGCTGTTCGGCCACCAACCAACCTTGTAGCAATCGTATCTATCACACGCTATGCCTCCTGGAGAATCTGGGAAGATGTAAGGCTGAGGATGCTGGTTTTCCCAAAATTCTTCTTCAGCCGCCTTCAACAGCTTGGTGGCTTTGACCATATCCTTTTCATCCTTATGTTCATCAAACCGTGCCCTTAGGATGCAAGCAAAGTATCGGTACTTATCCCTAAAAAACAAGAACACACACATTATCCCGAAGGAAAAACAATCTAACCATCTCAAAATGCTAAGCCACAAATATAGGCCCAATGGAAGGATTCATAATACTGGCTATTATATTTAGGAAAGTGGGTGTAAGTGTCCATCCCCTCCTTTCAAAGTGAATGAGCTGCAGGCAGGATTTTGTGTACACTGTATTTAATTCTTCCTCAAATTCCAATCTGGATTTGGACAGTTATCTGTTAACTGAATGATACTTCATTGTTCCTCAATAGTTATTCAGAATTTGGATTTTTTTTAAAAAAAAATATTTATCCATCTGGTACTATAGTCTTCCTAATATGTGTTTTTGTTTCATAGAATCATAAGAGTTGGGAGGGACCTTTAGGGTCATCAAATCCAGCCCCCTGCTCAATGCAGCATTTCCTAAACCATCCCAGACAGATTCATTCATTCATTCATTCAGTTTATTTGTATACCGCCTTTCTAATAAATTACTCAAGGCAGGTCCAGTCTCTGCTTGAAGACCTCCAGTGACGGAGAGCTCACTACCTCCTGCAGCAACCTATTCCACTGACTGATCACTTTCACTGTCAGGAAGTTTTTCCTAATATCTAATCTGTATTTACTCCCTGGGAGCTTCATACCATTGTTTCTAGCCCTCCCATCTTGTGCAAGTGGAGATATCCTGTAATATGGGGACACTGAAACTGTATACAAGGAACAGCTGGCTTTAATATAAAACGGGGGTTACAAGGATCCTGACTACGAACTTGACTGGCTTACCCTGGCTTGACTTGTCAATCACATTGTCTTGTACGAGGAACTGGCCTCTCGGATGCCCAGGAGCATACCTATCTGGATTCCAAATGCTATACCTTATCCGCGTAGCCAACATCTCCCTGAAGTTTAGTGCCACACCTCTAGCCTGTCCTGGATGTGACCTGAACCCACCACAAACAGCTGCTAGGCTGCACCTTGGAATACACTGGCAAAACTGAGTAGGACAAGCAAGAAGAATGTCTCCTAGCTTTGATGAATCTCTCATGCATGTGTGCATGACATAACATATACAAACACATGCGCCCCAGAACAAACAACCTGAGAAACCCAGTCTAAAACTGGATAATCACACCTAATTTGCTTTCATAAACACCCTAATTACTTAACAAATTCAATTTAGAAGCAACCCAACTCACCAAATCACACAAAAGTACACTCAGAACCTGGTTTTTCACTCTGAGACACAAGAGACCATCCTCAAAGTAGGGCAAAAAGGAAAACTCCCAGGATGCTTTGAGGTTGCCCTCTGACCCAACTGCTTTGGGGTCCTATATAAGGGAAACTCTTGAATCGTGTGTAAGGAGGGGTCTTGCAGTTGCTCACGACTGTCATACAACTGCAGATGAAGAAATCGTGCATTAGGAAGGGCAATTCTGAGCCACTTTTTAGGGTAGATCCTGAAAGGAGAAATCTTTAGGCAAATGGGAAAAGGAAATGGTAGGTTATTCACAAAGACAGTGGATCACCTTAGATCTGGAACGGTGCATCATTACATCTGCTTTAGCCCATTACTTGGTCTAAGAAGGCCTTCACAGAAATCTAGATTAAGAACAGCCATAGGAAAACACCTTATCTGGGAAAAATCTTTGCAAAAGGCGGGGAAAGTTGCAGAACCAAATACAGTTGTCTCATGTAGAATGTGGTGGTTCCATTACCAGCAGCCACTACATGATATAAAATGTGTTAGAATTTATTGATTCATTGCTATTCGTTAAAGACCTTTCACACAAGGTAATTTATTCCTCCCAATGAGACGCTAGAGGCAACATGCCCATGACAATCAACTGAAGAATAAGATTTGAGTTGAATCCCTCTTAGGGCCTCTTTGCGCTTGTCCTTACTCTGGAACGTATCTCAGGATAGGGCCCTCACTTGGGGCCTGCTGTAGCCCGCACTAGCATGTGGACAGCAGGTCCCTATACTGGGATATATTCCAGAATAAAGCCAAGTGCAAACAGACCCTTAGTGAACTTGGGACAAGGGACAGGAATTTGGAGGCCTCATTTCCTGCCAGGGGTACTAAGAGGAACTCAATTATGTTCATCTCTCAGAGGGTCTAGCTGACTGCCCATAAATCCCTCTTCCTCAACCAAACCAATTCATAAGCAGGGAAATACAAAAATTACACCTCATGACACTTACTATAAATGTGATTTTTGCGTTGAAACAAGTAGGTGTGACAAATATGCAACATGTGAGCCTTCTCTAGGCAGTTTGCTCTACCACTGAGCTACAGCCCCTGACAGATTCCATGGCTACCCCCATGCAGTTTTCTTGGCAAAGACACAGAAGTGGTTTGCCATTGCCTACTTCTGGAATGGGGCTGGGGAAAAAGAAGCAACTCTCTCTTCTCTAGGCAATTTGCTCTAACACTGAGCTACAGCCCCTGTGAGATTCCATAGGTACTCTCATGCAGTTTTATTTGCAGAGATGCAGAAGTGGTTTGTCAGTGCCTACTTCTGAAGAGAGGCTGGGAATCGAAACAACAGCCCTCTATTCTCTAGGCAGTTTGCTTTATCACTGAGCTACAGCCCCTGACAGATTCCATGGCTACCCCCATGCAGTTTCCTTGGCAAAGACACAGAAGTGGTTCACCATTGCCTACTTCTGGGGAGAGGCTGGGCAGTTTGCTCTATCACTGAGCTGTTCCTCTCCCAACTACACCTTACTTATTATGGAACTGACATGCTGTTTAGGCTGGTCACACCAGCTCAACTGGGCCATGGTTTTTGGTTAGGGGTGCTGATGGTCATAAGAGGCTCTTGCCTGCCCTTTGCCAATATTTCCTCCACCCCTGCAATAGCTGGACTGGCACCTAGAAGTCCCCAGGTTCGATTCCCATCCAGCTTTAGAAACCTTTTAAATGATCTCAGGCCCATTGCTGCCTCTCAGCCTAACCTCTCTCTCAGTGCTGGAGTGAAGATAAAATGGAGGAAAGGAGGATAGTTTCCAGCCTGGATGGCTTTAAGGAAGGGTTACAAATATATGGACAACAAATGTATCCATGGCTACTACAATGGATGCCTAGGTGCATCTTTCAGGCTTGGGGGGGGGGACAAACAGAATGCTTCTAAGGCCATTTGCTGGGATTCGAGAGCAGGAGAAGGCTTGCCCTTGTCTATGCTTGAAATGCTCATGAGCACTTGGTGGGCCACTGGGTGAGACAGGATGCTGGACTAGATGGGCTGTGGCCTGACCCAGCAGGGCTCCTCTTAGGTTCTTATGGACCAGATGGGCTGTGGCCTCACCTAGCAGGGCTCCCCTTAGGTTCTTATGGACCAGATGGGCTGTGGCCTGACCCAGCAGGGCTCCTCTTAGGTTCTTATGGACCAGATGGGCTGTGGCCTCACCTAGCAGGGCTCCCCTTAGGTTCTTATAGACCAGATGGGCTGTGGCCTGACCCAGCAGGGCTCCCCTTAGGTTCTTATGGACCAGATGGGCTGTGGCCTCACGTAGCAGGGCTCCCCCTAGGTTTTTATGGACCAGATGGGCTGTGGCCTGACCCAGCAGGGCTCCTCTTAGGTTCTTATGGACCAGATAGGCTGGGGCCTGACCCAGCAGGGCTCTCCTTAGGTTCTTATGGACCAGATGGGCTGTGGCCTGACCCAGCAGGGCTCTACTTGAATAGCACTTGCCTAAAAACAATAAAAAAAGAGAACGCAAGATTTGGGAAGGGGGGCGCAGGAAAAGGCTTGAGTGTCAAAAGGACAGATTTGGGGGCTCGAAAGCTCCCCGGGACCCAGGCCTCCCTTGCCCTTACCTGAAAATGCACCAGGACTCGAGGTGCCGCTGGGCTCGCTTATAGAGCCGCAGCACTTTCTGGCGGTGACTCAGGTACATCGCCATCTTGCCTGCCTCCTCCTCCCCCCCCCCCGCCCGTCACCTTCAAGAGGACGACGAAGCTCCGCCTCTTCCCCTCCCGCCCTCCATGTTATGATGGGAGGTGGAGGAGGAGGAGACCAGAGAGATAGAAAATTGAAGAGCCATACATGGAGTCGAAAATGAGAGACGTAGCTTTTGAGGCTAAGGCTGGGGTCAAACCCCTGAGGTTGAATCCAGCTTCAGTCCACCGTCAGCAAAGTGACCAGTAATTTTCCTTTCCACATTATCTATCCCAAAGGTGGATTTCCCGAGTTATTTAATACTGAAAGAAAACAGCTTGTCACTTGATTGCTGATTCCAGTCATCCATGAACTAAGAGGAACCCTGCTGGCATCCCCTCTCACTCAGCCTGTCCTCCATGAATTTTATAAGAATGTAAGAGAGCACTGGATCAGGCCTCAGCCCATCTGCTCCAGCATCCCATCTCACACGGTGGCCAATCTATTGCATCTGGTCATCTCAAGCAGAAGACAAAAGGCTGAACCTTCATCTGCCCTTCACTCCCTGCAAATGGCATTTAGAGGCATCCTGCCTGCCCCTCCAACCTGGGGGAAGCACCTAGGCATCCATTCTAGTAGCCATTGATATGCCCGACCTCCATGAATTTTGTAAGAATAAAAGAGGAGCCCTGCTGGATCAGGTCTCAGTCTACCTGTTCCAGCATCCCATCCCACATGGTGGCCCACTGATTGCATCAGGGCATCTCAAGCAGAAGACAAAGGCAAAACCTTCATCTGCTCTCGAAGCCCCACAAATGGTCTTTAGGCATTCTGCACATCTCTTCAATCTGGAAAAGGCACCTGACCTCCATGAGTTTGTCTAAGCCTGACCTGAATTACAAACTGGCTTATTCATTCATTCATTCATTGTTTATATTCTGCCTTTCTTCTACAGCCCTCAGTTGATAGGCTACCCTGAAAAACAGAAAAGAATAATATTCTGAAGAAAGCATGGCACATCACATCTGTAGACTATTACAAAGTCAAAGAATATTATAAAATACATTATAAATATAGACATAATACTTATATTAATATTTAAAAGAATATATATAAAATACATCCAAAACTGTGACACAGATACATCCCACCAGACAAAGACAACCTCTTTTTACTTTTCCCTTCTCTTTTCTTCTTTAGTTGGACCAAAGAATTAGTCTTGTTATTTCTTCTCTAAAGAATTCTGGTGCTTGGGGTCTCATTGAGTAATACAGTAAGTTTCTCCAGTTGTCCACCCTGGAATGCAGTTTCAAGCCTTGGCTTTTAAATCTTATTTCACGTATTTTTTTCGAAACTATTTCGTTCCATTAAATATTTATACCAAATTTCTATTGACCATTTTGTACTATCCTCCTATCCCAGTACTCCTGTAGATTGTGCAGCATATATCATTTGGTCAAATAAATATTGTTTATTTGCATTGTTACCACATTGAACAATGCTGTTTCAGGTGCTAAATCCACATTTATATTTGAAACGCTGTTAATTTGATCTTGGATAATCCTCCAAAAGCTTCTAATACTAGCACTTTCTAAAAATTGGTCTAGTGAGATAATTCTAATGGTACTGTCTATCCAAGGGGGTAGGGTAGAGTAGGGTAGCGTGGGTGGATGGTAGAATATTGGGGGGGGGGAGAGAAATATAAGAAATAAGAAACAAAAAAACAAACACCAGGATATATTATGAGAACTGTATATTATTGTAAATAGTATGAACTGGTTTATATATATGTGCTAATGTATGGGCTAATGTGAATAAAATGTATACAAAGAAATACTAGCACTTTCCCACCAATGTTAATATTATATTAGTATAATTGGAAATACAGGGATTTGAGTAAAACAAAATATGTCAAAGTCTGTGACTAAGAAAGAATAGTGCCACATCAAGGGTAGAAAGCCTTCATCTTAAAGACACAATAGAGGTGCTGATGGATAGAGCGGCTTCTATCGACCGGCGGCAGCGGCCGCTCTACCCTTACGGCTTAGTTTAAGGGAAACCGGAAGTAGTCGCTGGCTCTCTTGCTTCCTACCCATCTGTGTGCCGAAGGCTTGGGTGATTGTCGTCATGAGCCGCTTCAAGTTCATTGGTGAGGGCGGTTGCCTGGGCAACATGGGGAGCAGGGGGTAGGTCTGGCGCGTCTAGCCACCACAGTGGGAGCTGCGTTAGGCCAGGTTAACCCGTGGCGGGGGGGGGGGGAGAGAGGGGGGAGAGGAGGGCAAAGGAAGGAAGGAACTCTACAGCGCCACCTAGTGCTAGTTTAATACAGAGAGGCGAGAGTCAGCCTCTGTAATGGCGACCGCGCGGGGCTTTCGTGCATATAAATGACCCCTGAAGGCAATTTCAGTGCTTGATTGACTGTTTTTAGCTCCTGGGCAGAGGAATATTTTAAACTAAAACCTAAATAAATAAATAGAAAGTTCCCTAAAGGCGGGCCAAACTGGTGAGACTTTGTCCATGTAGTCTCTTTAAGAGGCAACTATGACTTGGCTGCACAAGTGATGAGCAAGAGTAGCATGTCATAGAATTGGAAGGGACCTCCAGGGATCATCCAGTACAACCCCCTGCTCAATGCAGGATTCCCTGAACCAGTGGTTCTCAATCTGTGGGTCACAACCTTTTGGGGGGCCGATCTGCTCTTTCACAGGGGTTGCCTAAGACCATTGGAAAACACATAGGAACCGAGACGCCGCTCCTCTGTCCGTCTCCAAGCAGGTTTGCCAACGTGCAGATGCGCCCACATACGAGTACCTGGGGTGATGGCATCATCGCGCCAACCCCATCACATACACCCCATACAAATACAGTAGAGAGCAGCTGCTGTGTAGAAAGCAGCAGTATTGGAGATAAAATGACACTTTTATATTCATCTGCGGTTGACGTGAACACTATGCTTTAATTATGTTCAATTTGTAATAATGAAAATCCATCCTGCATATGAGATATTTACATTACGATTCGTAACAGTAGCAAAATTACCGTTATGAAGTAGCAACGGAAATAATTTTATGGTTGGGGATTAGGGTTAGGCTGAGGGTCACCACAGCATGAGGAACTGTATTAAAGGGTCACGGCATTAGGAAGGTTGAGAACCACTGTACTAAACCATCCCAGACAGAAGGCTGTAACAGCCTCTGCTTGAAGACCTCCAAGCAAAGGAAAGCTCACTACCTCCCATGGCCGGCTATTCCACTGACGGACCGTCCTCATTGTCAGGAAGTTTTTTCTACTATGTGGCTGTAGTCTAATCCCTGGCAAGGGGCTTGGGGGGCAGGTTAAATAAAGGTCGCATTCAGGGAGGGAGAGGAAGCTACAGGAGCCTATAAATGTATGGTTTTCAGTGCCCAGTTGAAACGTATAGATGTATCAATGACTACTAGAATGGACGCTAAGTACATCTTTTAGGCTGGGGGACAAGCAGGATGCCTCTAAGGCCATTTTCTGGGATTCGAGAGCAGGAGAAGGTTTGCCCTTGTCTCTGCTTGAGGTGCCCATGGCAATTGCTGGGCAACTGTGTGAGCCAGGATGCTGGATTAGATGGGCTGTGGCCTGATCTAGCAGGGCTGCTCTTAGGACCTTACTTCTTCACCAAGGTCTTTGATGCATAGTTTCCTTTGAATGTAGTCCTACTAGGTGGGTGAGTTATATTTTAAATACGTTTTAAGGTTTTTCTGTGTGTTATTGAATGGTGTTGCCTTCTTGGAACCTTCAAATGAAGGGCGGGATACAAAATTACATAATGTAATTTTATCAGTAATTACATAAATGGTTGACCATTGCCTTCTGTTTTACTTCCCAGTTTTAGCTTTCAGCTTTAAGATTTTCTGTTGGTCTTCCATCCAAGAATTAATTGCTCAGATATTGGTTATAATTTTAATTTTTTTAAAGAACAGCTAAAATTGGTTGCATGATGCCTTCTGCTTTGGCTTTAAGCATGTGAGATTCAACTCTTTTCCATGTGGGGCTTGTATTCTGGTCCAGTAGGCCCAGACAGACAGACAGACAGACACACACACACACACACACACACACACAATGACCTGTATGTATTGGATTGTTGCAGTGCAGAACAGAGTGCCAAAATGGAACCACATTCTGCTCCATCAGTAAACCTTTCAGGTCATCCATCAGGAAACTTCTGTGGTATACTAAATTCTTGAATTTATGTATTTTCTACATAGAAATCTACTACTCTTCCTTGACCATTGTATTCTCTTGCTCCCCATATTCACTTGTGCTTTGGCTTGCACATGGAAAGTGAATAATAGTGGTCACACCTTCACTCTAATCCTTCATTGGTCCATCTTCTCATCTGACTGCTCACGCCTTTGCATTTCTCTCCGTTTTATTTATGGACTTCCCACCCTCCACTTGGACTTTCCTGAATGGAAACTCCACAAATAAAACAGAAATGAAAAGGTGTGAGCAGTCAGACCTGAAGAAGGTTTAAAGTGAAGATGTGACCATAGAAAAGGAAGAATAGAAGCTTCCATTTTGGAGAGGAAGCAGATGAAAGTAAATATTGTTGACTGGGTTATTTAAGTCCATGATCATAAGAACATAAGAACATAAGAGAAGCCTTGCTGGATCAGGCCACAGCCCATCTAGTCCAGCATCCTGTCGCACACAGTGGCCCACCAAATGCTCATGGGCATCTCAAGCAGAGACAAGGACAAACCTTCTCCTGCTCTCGAGTCCCAGCAGATGGCCCTAGAAGCGCCCCATTTCCTCCCCCCCCAGCCTGAAAGATGCACCTAGGCATTCGTTCTAGTAGCCATTGATACATCTGTCATCCATAAATTTGTCTAACCCTTCCTTAAAGCCATCCAGACTGGCAGCTGTCACCACCTCTTCTGGCAGCACATTCCATAGGCCGATGACCCTCTGTGTGAAGAAATACTTCCCCCTGTCAGACCTTACGCTCCTACCCATCAGCTTCATAGAGTGCCCCCTGGTTCTAGTGTTGTGCGATAGAGAAAAGAAATTTTCTCTATCCACCTTTTCTATGCCGTGCATAATTTTATATACTTCAATCAGGTCCCCTCTCAAATGCCGTCTCTCCAGACTGAAGAGGCCTAGACGTTGCAGCCTGGTTTCGTAAGGGAGGTGTTCCAGACCCTTAATCATTCTGGTTGCCCTTCTCTGCACCTTCTCTAGTTCCACAATATCCTTTTTGAGGTGTGGTGACCAGAATTGTACACAGTATTCCAAATGTGGCCTCATAAAGGGGCAAAATGACACTTGCTGACTTATTTTCTATTCCCTTCCCAATTATTCCCAGCATTGAATTTGCTTTTTTTGCTGCTGCCGCACACTGGGTTGACACCTTCATTGAACTGTCCACCAAAACCCCGAGATCCCTTTCCTGGCGTGTTGCAGAAAGCTCAGACCCCATCAGTTTATAGATGTAATTTGGATCATAGTGAATCATTAATAAAATTAGATGGGGAGAAATTTTGGGAGATCAAAAGGGAAATTTTTAGAGGCCATGTTTGACTGGTGGATTCAATGGGACTAGGCTATGTTCAACTTTGTAATTAAACCCTCTTAAACCTAACCCTGTTCCTTAGAGATTGAGACTGCCTTGAGAGCTTGAAACTAGAAAGATACCGCATTGCTCCTACAGACAATATTCTGCATAATACAGATTACTGACATTTGCCTTTCTTTTTCTAGACATTGGCATCAACTTGACAGATCCTATGTTCAGAGGCATATACAGAGGCACTCAAAAACATCAGGGTAACTATCCTCTCTTGGCTTGTGATTCAAAGTTCACGACAAAACAGTGATAAAAAATGGGTTTTCCTGCTATCCTTTCACTGCTGCTCCATCACGTACCTGCTGCTGTACCAGGTACTATAGTTGCAAACTTTGGAAAGAAGTCACCTTGAATTCAACATACAGTGGTACCTTGACATACGAGTTTAATTCGTTCCGTAACCTTGCTCTTATGTCAAATCGCTCGTATCTCAAGGCAATTTTCCCATTAATCCATTCCAGCTCCCAAAACACCACCTCAGTTGTTTTTGTTATGTACCGTACTGTATTTACATACTCGTATCTCAAATCTTGCTCTCATCTCAAAGCAAAATATCACTCGTTCGGCGGCTTGTATCTCAAAACACTTGTATGTCAGGGCACTTGTATGTCGAGGTACCACTGTAACCTATTTTTGGTGTGTATAAAATTAGATTTTAAGGCTGAGACGGCAAATAAACAGAGCCAGAGAATAAATCTCTTAGAGCACCATGCAATTTGGTTCTCAGTAAATATAAATAAACTCTTTGATGTAAATTTTCTTATGAGTAAACCTTGTTAAGACTTTGTAGGAATTTGTTCTGCATCAGTATATTTAGAATTATCCTTTAAAACGTGCTTGTTAGCTAGTCTCTAGGTATTTTGTAGTTTAAAGGCAAGACACAAAATATTTGCTGAATGCTTATATTTGTTTAGCATTTTTAATGAGAGTTGTATTTTGAGATAACCATGAAGACAGAGTGAGAAGAAACAGGAGCAATCAGAGCTGTTCTGTGGACATTATGTTTAATGAAGCTGCAGCTAAGGGCGGAGACGGCAGGAGCCTCTGGGTAATCTAAGCCCACAAAGCAACTTGGGACAACATTGGATGGAACCGTTGCATTAATAAGGATTTCGTTTGCAATGTTTTGCAGATGATTTCTTGGATGTAGTGGAGAGAGCAGTCAAAACTGGTGTCAAAAAGGTACATTTGTTTCTATAAAACGTGGAATACCTTAAGATTTGGAGGGGGTTAAGCACTGGGTTTCTTATACTCTTAAGCTACATTGTAGCTAAATTTTAATCCAGACTGAGGAAACACAGCAGCAAAGTGACAAACAGTTTCCTTTTGGCTTTGTTTAACTCTGACAATCTACTTTGGGGCTAGATAATGTGGAAAGAAAATGCCACTCTGCTGATGGGTTCTCTCCCTCTGAAGGTGGACTGACGCTGGATCAAAACTTAGGTGTGAATGCAGTACATTTGTCTTTGCACCAGATGTCAAACTCTACATCTTCTTGTATGTTGTTCAGGTAAAAAATAAAATACTCTGTTCACAATGCAGAAAGCACACATTTTTGAGTGCACAACTGTCTCACTGAAATGGAAACAGAAAATTGTAAATCATCAATCAGTCAGTTTATTTATACACAGTCTTTCCAAAACATATCTAAAAGTGGTTAAGCTAAGTGTCTGTTCTGATCTGCATGTGCATTCAGAGGCATTAATGGGAGAATCTGGCTGTTAGAAAGTGGACTAATACATTTCAGTATTATGTGTGCCTCTTAATCATTGTGTTCGCATGACTAAGAACTAATTTTTGACTTTGTTCTAGTTCATGATTACCGGTGGAAATTTGCAAGACAGTAAAGACGCCCTGGAGTTGGCACAAACAAATGGTATTTGTTTCTTTACATTTTTACAGCTCGGTAAAAGTGTAGTTCACATCCAGTGCTGACTCACAGATTAGCAAAACTTGTGACTATGAAGCTCACAGTTACAGTGTGATGAAGTATTTGCCCCTTACTGATGTCTTCTGCCTTTTTGCACATTTGTCATGATTCAGACCTTCAAGCAAAATTAGAGACAAAGAAAATCTGAGTAACTACAGCTTTCACATGACCATGTCATTTATTGGGGAAAGTTATCTAACAGCTAAATAATCCATGTGAAAAAGTAATTGTCCCCTAAACTTAATACCTGGTTATGCCACCTTGGCCCTGGCCACACCTTGATTTTAAACCTTCAGTCCATCTTCAGGTTTGACTGCTTACACCTTTTTATACCTATCTATTTTATTTGTGGATGTTCCACCTAAATCAGCGGTTCTCAACCTGTGGGTCTCAACCCCTTTGGGGGTCAAACTACACTTTCAGAGGGGTCGCAACCAGTCTCCTGCTGCCCCTCCCCCCCTCCCAGCTGCCCCTCCCCCATGGTTGGGGGTCTCCACAGCATGAGGAACTGCATTAAGGGGTCGCTGATCTAAATGGATAGAAACCACTGACCTAAATGGATAGAAAAGGTGTGAGCAGTCAGACCTGAAGGTGAGCTGAAGAAGGTTTAAAGTGAAGGTGTGAGCACAGACCTTTAGTAGCAACAACGAAAATAAAATCCTTCTGGTAACTGGAGATCAGTCTTTTACATCACTTTTGAGGAATTTTGGCCCACTGTTCTTTGCAGAATTGGTTTAATTCAGCCACATTGGAGCGCTTTCAGGCATGAACAGCACATGTAAGGTTCTGTCCAGTGTTTCAAGGGAATTCAAATCAGCACTTCGGTCGTGTTCATATGGGTTGGGTTTATTTGTTTTTTGTGACTTCCTGGATAAGACATCAGTGTGCTCTTGGGGAAATTTTGGTAGACAGGTCACTTCTGGGAACACAGTGCTATTCTAAGTTTTCCCCACTTGGAGATCATGGTTCTCTCCATGGTTTGCTGGAAAATCCAGCATCTTAGAAATGGCTTTGTTATTCTTTTGAAACTGATATATTTCAATAACTTTCTTATTTCTTCTGGAATTTCTTTGGATCATGGTATAGTGTTGTGCTTGTTGAGACCTTTTAGCCTACTCCACAATGCTGCAAATGTTCTCCTGATTAATTTTGTTTGGAGATTTGAAACAAGTCTGGCAGTTATAGGAAAATAGAACCCAGGAAGGGGGCATGTACTTTTCATGGCACTGTATTCACAGCTTTTGCTTGTTTGTGTAATAACGTTAAGTGTACACCACACAGACACACACACCCGCTCAGATTTTTATTATTTTGTCTCCAAGTTAGCAACAGTTAGCAAGTTAGCAATACATGGTTTGATTGGAGTGACCCGTCCAGAAGAGTCACCCAGCATGGGGAGGGAAAGAGGGTGTTTGGTTTTACATAGTCACTGTGAACAGGTGGCAAATACCTGACAAACCGTTCATTCTTAACTCAGTCTGTAGAGACAAGCAGCTTGCTGACTCAACTTGGCATTTGCAGTCATGCAGGAGGGAAGGGGGAATTGGATGATCAGCTGCTCATTATCTGAGCAAATGCCTGACTACACAAAGCCTGAAAGTTTGCCTGAGCTATGCAGAGGTGGTTAATGGTGTAGCAAAAACTGTGTATTAAGTTCCAGGTTACTGATGTGGTATACTTGTTTTTCCTTTGAATCCGTAATCCATGAAGACTGTGCTGACATCCCTCCTCTCCTCTTTCCAGGAGTTTACTCCTAAATCCTATTATTAATGGCATTTGATTACATGTAGTCTTTATGAGCAGTGACTCTCACTAAATCTTAATTGGCCCAGGGGTTAGGGAGCCAGACTCTTATCTGGGAATACTGGGTTTGATTCTGCCCTCCTCCACAAAGCCTGCTGCATGACCTTGGGCTAGTCGCAACTGTCTTCTGAGCTCTCACAGCCCCACCTACCTCACAGGGTGTTCTGTTGTGGGGAGAAGAACAGAAGATTTGTCAGCTGCTTTGAGTCCCCTTAAATGGGTGAGAAAAGCAGGGTAGAAAAACTAATCCTCCTCCTCCTCCTCCTCCTTCTTCTTCTTCTTCCCCCCAAGACTAGAACCAGGGGGCACTCTATGAAGCTGATGGATAGAAGAGTAAGATCAGACAAGGGGAAGTATTTCTCCACTCAGAGGGTTATCAGAAGGGTGGTAACAGCAGCTGCCTAGATGGGTTTAAGAATGGGCTAGGCAAATTTATGGAGGAGAAATGTATCAACGGCTACTAGAATGGCTGTCTAGGCACTTCTTCCGGGCTGGAGAGATAGGCAGGATGCCTTTAAGGCCATTTGCTGGGATTCGAGAGCAGGTGAGAGTTTGCCTTTGTCTTCTGCTTGAGATGTCCATAAGCAATTGATGGACCACTGGATGTTGGACTAGATGGGCTTGATCCAGCAGGGCTCCTCTTACGTTCTAATGCTCTCGCAATTGTAATTATACTTTTGTCGTTGTTTATTTTTAGACATGTTCTATAGTACTGTCGGATGCCATCCTACTCGTTGTGGTGAATTTGAGCAAAGCAATCCTGACTTTTATTTAGCAGCATTGAAAGATCTCGCTGAGAAAAACAGAGGGAAGGTCGTAGCCATAGGGGAGTGTGGTCTGGGTAAGTATTGGCCACCTGGCTCATAGATTCTGTCGTCTCTGTTATTTCAAAAGCTAGTTCACCATCTGTTGTTTGCTTTTCCAGATTTTGACAGATTAGAATTCTGCCCTAAAGACACCCAGCTCAAGTAAGAAAGATTTTTTTGTCCTGTTAGTGCACTTGGAAATATTTTGTTCATACGTATTCCCACCCAGCATTTGTAGTAGTGTATGTGCACTTCAGCATGATGAAAACCAGTGAGCCAGTTTGGTCTAGTGGTTAGCCGGACTCTTATCTGGGAATACCAGGTTTGATTGTGCCCTCCTCCACGAAGCCAGCTGGGTGACTTTGGGCAAGTCACAGCTCTCTTCTGAGCCCTCACAGCCCCACCTACCTCACAGGGTGTTCTCTTGTGGGGAGAAGAATAGAAGCTTTGTCAGCCGCTTTGAGTCCCCTTAAACGGGTGAGAAAAGCAGGGTAGAAAAGCCAACTCTTTCTCCTTCTTTTGAACGGCAACTGGATGCAATAGTGTATCAAGGGACGGAAGGTCACAACCTATTGCCTGATTCCGCTTCTTGAAAAATACATTTTCATTGTTATCAAAACCATCCTGGCTGCAGTTGTATGGCAGACATCTTTAACTGGCCATGGGACAAAGGAAAACTAAGTGAGAAGTAAAGGAGATGAACAAAGAAGGAAGGGCAACACAAAATAGAAATACTGTATTTTCTGGCGTATAAGACTACTTTTTAACCCAGGAAAATCTTCCCAAAAGTCAGGGGTCATCTAATACGCCAGGGGCTGTCTTCTTATGTGGCGAGTATATCCCAAACTCTATATTTTAACTGGAAAGTTGGGGGTCGTCTTATACACCCAGTCGTCTTATACGCCGGAAAATACGGTAATGATTCTGACATGCGGCTCGTTACTTTCTTGGTATGCAGTAGGGAGGGGGAGCATGTGGCCTCCTTCTGGCTTCGGGCAGCATGGACGTTGACTTGGGATGGTGCTGCCTTTGCCCAATAGAGTCTGGTGAGGTTTACTATTCCAATACACAGGAAACATTAAAGAACATCTAGACTAAAGCCCTGTCTGCACACGCTTTAGACCTAGATTACAGAGTTTCTTAATCCAGATTACAAGCCTACGATGTGCATGTTGATGTGAATCAAGAAGGTCCCGCCCATTAGTCCTGTTCCGTGGGCACAAGGTGGAGCTAGATCCGAACTAAGAGGCCCTTAATCCCAATCTCTTGTGGACCCATGTAATTGGATCATGGGAGACTGCAGATGGCACGCCTTGTGAATCAGAACTTACAGGGGAGCTGCTTTTCAAGCCCCAAGGCTAGGGATTTTCACTACTAGCCACTGGGGTGGGGGCGTCTGTTAAGCTCACATGAGCTTTGCAGCTGTGTAGAGGCATGGGATGGATCAGTACCATCAGTGCAGATCTGGCCCATGCCTCCACATAATCCTGATCAAAACAAGGAAAGTGCCGAAAAGACCCAACTGTTCAGATGCTCAGAATTTCACAGATGTGATGGACAATGAATATCGTTTGCTTGCCATTAACTTCTAGCTAGCAAGAGGCATAACTGTCCCTGAACCCAGAGAGAGCAGTGAGTTCTCATACCTAAAGTTGTTTGGAAATACATCTAGGAGTATTTGCTAGCACACCTCTAACAACAGATCATAAAAACAATTTTGACAGCTGCCAGGTGCATGACACTTGTGAGCCAGTTTGGCCTAGTGGTTAGGGAGCCGAACTCTTTATCTTGCAATACTGGGTTCAATTCCGCCCTCCCCCGTGAAGCCAGCTGCATGACCTTGGGCTAGTCACAGCTCCCTTCTGAGCTCTCAGTCCCACCCACCTCAAAGGGTGTCTGTTGTGTTGTTGTCAGCCGCTTTGAGTCCTTTTAAATGGGTGAGAAAAGCAGGGTAGAAAAGCCAACTCTTCTTCTTCTTCAGATGGTCTGAACAGAGACAGAACCAACGTACCTCATGGCAGCAGCGTTGGTTGTTTTGGAGGGAAACAGTGATTCCGTAATTTTCAGCCTGACCTCCATTACAACATTAATACAATCAGTGATAAAAAGGTGTCTGCTAACTTTCTGTATTCTCTAACCCCAAAGACAAGTACTGTATTCTTCCCCACTAGTCTCCTACCATTTCTATCTCAAATTCTAATGAATATGCCTTTTTTTCCCCTCTCAGGTATTTTGAAAAACAGTTTGATTTATCTGAGCAAACAAAATTGCCAATGTTTCTGCACTGCAGGAATTCACACCCGGAATTTATAGGTGGGTCCTGTTAGAAAAGCAAAGGTATTTTCAAAAAAGAACAAGACCATTTGAGATTGAGGAGATTTTGAAATCATCATGTTCTCCCTTTTTTTTTTTTCAGATATAATGAGGCGAAACAGAGAGAGGTGTGTGGGAGGAGTGGTAAGTGCGCAAAAAATAAAATAAAATACTCAGTTAAGTTTTATTTGCTGGTGCATTTATGTTTAGTAGCAGATTACTCTACAGTCAGACCTCTGTATCTACTGATTCATTAGCCACTGTTTCAGTTTTCCGCTGTGACTGGGCCAGCCTCCTGTCAGAGGCCTGGGACAGTCAGGAAATCATGGGAAATGATGCAAGATTTTCCATAATTCCTGTGAAATCTCATGGGATTTCACAGGAATTATGGGAAATTGAGTGCATTTCCCTGTACTTGAAATATTCATGGTTTTTCGGTAACTGTGGCAGGATCCAGAACATATCCCCCGCATATATGGAGGTCTGACTGTATTCTCAAAAAAGTCCTGGCATTCTCTTTCTCAGTTCACAAATTCCTTGGAATTGCACATCCCCAAAAAGTCTGCGGAATGTATCTGGCGTAGCAGCTTATCTTTCCTTTAGCTCATTTTTAAATGCTGAAGCTTAGCTGTCGAGAATAAGGCTCCGGGTGCCTTGCTTGGTAGAATAATTCAATAGGTTTCTACCTGTAATCTAGAACACTGTTTGAAAGTTAGCAGCTACCATCTCCAGAAACAGATTTTCAAGTGCTGCCAGCTGGCCACCCATGGTAATTCGTGCTCTGGTAACTTCCAGACTGGGTTACTGTAATGCACTGTTCATGGGACTACCTCTGAAGACAGGTGCTAGACTACTGACCAGAATGGTTGACTGGACACACATCATGCTGGTCTTAAAAGAGCTGCACTGGCTGAGCCCAATTCACTACTGAGCCCAATTCAAGGTGAACCTTAATGTATAAGATCCTGAAAGACTTGGGCCTCGAATATCTAAAGAAACGTCTTCTTCCATATCAACCTGCCCATGTCTTAAGATCTGTAGGGGAGGCCCTTCTGGTTATAGCACCATCCTCAGTAGCAAAAGGGATGGGCACTAGGGATAGGGTCTTTTCAGTGATGGCCCCCAGACTATGGAATAGTCTTTCCCCTGAGATGCATCATGCAGCTTCATTGTGCATGTTCAGGACAACAGTGAAGGCACATCTATTTACCTTGGCCTTTGGCTAATAAGGAAGCAGCTTTTCCTCCCTGCTTCAGGCATTATTATTCTTTTAGTATGTTCTTTTTACATTTGGTTTTTAATGTTGTAATCCACTCTGAGACCTTCGGGTACAGGAGCAGAGAAAAATGCAGATAAATGAATAATAGTCCCTTACTCGAAGAATAAAAAAAGCGTGCAGGCCAAATGATCAATTTAACTGAGAAGACATTAGCTAACTGCCCTTCAGCCCATCCCCAAAGTGGGTCTCACCTTGAACAAGTTGCTGACTGACTTTATGTAAGCCGAATTAACATTCACATCAGTAGAAAATTTCACTTTTCCAGCAAGAAAGGGATAATGGTGAAACAAGCCTGAGACTGGTTCAAAGAGCGAGCCCATCTTTCTAGATTAAATCTAACCTCACGTCGTCCTCAACCAGTTACTGCCATCAGCAAGGTAATTTATTTGTATTTAGCTGAGGATTTAATCATGCTCCATAGTCATTGTGGCATTGCTCGCTAGCTGCGCTTGAAAAAGTATCTGGCTAGCAATCTCTGAGAAAAGTTGCTGTGTCTGAAACAGAAAGTAAGTCTTATTCCATGGACTTATTTAAAAGGCCGCTGAGCACGGAAGTTCTTGTTTCCACTTCTGCTGAAGCAAAATGTCTTGTAGGCAAAAACCTGGATTTATCATTAGGCAATGTGTGAAAGGATGTTCAGTGGAGCTTTCTCTTCTGAGGAGGCTTGGGTGTGGCCCACATATCTGCTCAAGATAGTATAATAGGCATACAAAAGTTATGAAATACAGAGGGATTCATGGTACATTTTAAACTCAGTATTCATGTAGGCTTCTGGTTTCACAGCTGACCTACAGTGTGCCTTTTGTAGGACAGGAAGAGTATGGAACCCCTTAGATTAGGGTCTTAGTTGGTATATAGCTACATAGATCAAAGATTCTGCTTTAAAGCATACATTTTTTTCAAGTCCTTATGGCTATCAACTACCATTTCAGAAAGTCCAACAAAATGGTTTTGGAAGATTGCATAAAAACCCTTAGAAAGAAGACCAAAGAATTCTTAAAATGTAATCAATATTGTTTGGTAATGCTGTCAGTATCAGATAATCTCCCTGTCATCACTCATGTTACAAGGAGGGTGGGAAGAAGAGAGTCCGTTTCAAATGGCCAAAGGAGATAATTTCATACAACTTGCTTCACAACTAAGACCAGATTATCCTTTTGCTTACGAAAAGATGGCTGTTCCCTCTGGACTAATAGAGGGCAGATGTTTTAATAAGAAGTAAGATCAGTTAATCACACTATTAACATTGGGAGCGATGTTGAATTTGTTTTATGTGGCTTTTAAAAAGCTTTTTCTTCCTCCGTGGGGTAGCAGTGCAAAAAGAGCTACCAGCAAGTAAAATGTTTTTATATTCACTGCATTTTATTTGTTCTAAGAAAATAAACATGTGCAATTTTTCAGGTCCATTCTTTTGATGGCACTAAAGAAGAGGCAGCAGCTATAATAGAGCTCGGTCTCTATATTGGAATAAATGGCTGGTAAGTTATTTTAAGTAAGGTGGCTGAGTTGTAGCAACTCATCCTCAATTTTGGATCAGTGAGTTAATCTAAGCCCGCAGAAATTGTGACTCACCAAAATGAATGTAGCATTTGCTACGTGCTGTGGCCTGCAGAGCCTGTCACTATAGCAAATATAGCATTTTTGCAGTCCAGACAGATAAATAACTTTTATTAAGCTTTTGGTGGGTTCTTCCATGTATCTGATGGCCTACATCTGGTTTATACGGCTGCTGTTGTAACAGTAAGCACAATGATGCTTTATATACATAATAGGAAAGTAGTAGTAATTTCAATTTGCAGTTACTAGAAAGGTATTACTAACATTCCAGCCAAGGACACGCTAGTTAGTGATTGAGGCCTTCTCTGCACTGGGCCTTATTTTGGATATCCCAGAACAGGTACCTTCCATCTGCATACTAGTGCAGGTGATGGCAGGCCCCACATCATTACTCACACTGATTCTGCCTGTCATATATATATTCCAAGAGCCTGACCGCATCTGTGAACCATTTAACTCGATGGCGTAACTACCTTCCACTTCAGAGTTGTGTTTTTAACTGTTTGCAGTTCTTTGAAAACAGAAGCCAACTTAGAAACGGTGCGGTCACTTCCCAGCGAAAGGTTGATGATAGAAACAGGTAAGTAGCCATTTTGATAACTCCTTAGCATATTTGGGTTGAAATTCTGAAGTGGTAAACAGATAAAAAGCTGAAGTGAAGCCTACCTTTGCCTATAAACTAGGGATGTGCACAAATGGGTTTTTTGGCATTCGTTTGAATAGATCCCCTTCGAATGTGGTAGGATTCTATTCGATACAAATGTATTTGTAAAAATTTGTATGGAGATCCGATACGAATGCATAAATATCCTAGATACGGATCCTACATATCGATCCTATACAAGTACATATATATTGGATACGTATCCTATACCAACGCATACGTATCAGATACGTATCCTATATGAATGAATACGTATCGATACATATCCAATAAGCATTCCCAGTTTAATGAATGTACAAAGTATTCGTATGAATGTTCCAATGTTGTAACATTCGATTTGTGCATGTACAAATTCATACGAAAAATTAATGTTGCAAATTTACATGCACATCCCTGCTACAGACCTTTCAACTTCTATTCCTTGCTCATACTACTGCTGCCGTTCTTCTACCAGCCCAGTAGAGGGAGGAAGCATATTAGAAATTCAAAAGCCCAAGTCGTTTATCAGAAATGCCACTCTTGATAAACGTGTTCTGGTTTAACAGGGTACAGAAACGGGACCCCCGGGGGCTCTGATGCTAGGAATTTCATTTCCTAGCCATCAGAGCATCTGGGAGCTCTCAAAATCACACAGTCTTCAGAACCAACCCGGGGACTATTCTGGAATAGCCTTCTCAGTGTGGAGGACTTGTTCTGGGACAGTAGGGTTGTTCCTGCCACCGGAACAGCTCCAGCCTGGCCTGGCCCAGCTGTGGAAGTTGGTTCCTGCAGTTCCCCTTTTTCCAGGTATGAACCATATTTCCAACAGACTCAGGAAGTCTTGCTCCTGTGGATTGTAGCAGATCGTAGAAGTGTTTTGATTCATAGGCTGCAAGTGGTAAGCAATGGCTCAGTCATGCTGAATGACTAATAGGCCTTTTCAGTAAAGTGATGGTAATGCAACTATTTCCTACTCTGAGCAAGTCTGTGCACATGCATAACCGCCAACATTTTTATTTACCCATATATTCCGGCATATAAGACGACTGGGCGTATAAGACAACCCCCAACTTTTCCAGTCAAAATATAGTTTGGGATATACTCACCGTATAAGAAGACACCCGGCGTATAAGACGACCCCCCGACTTTTGAAAATATTTTCCTGGGTTAAAAAGTAGTCTTATACACCAGAATATACTGTATTTTTATTTAAGAATGTATATCTTACCCTTCACCCAATGGTTCCAGGATGGGTCACAATAAAAATATAAAATATACCTAAGACACATTAAAAAATATAACCTTACCCTCTCTTTTTCCAGTAAGTATTGCAAATGATTAAAATGTTAAACTCTTCTCCTGTGTTAGAAGATTATGCTTTACAGAAGACTGATTATTTAGGAAACGAGCGGCAAGTTACCTCTTCCCAACTGTTTCTTAAATCTAACTAGATGCACCATGGTGTGGAGTGAAAAATACTCATGCTGGATCAAAGTATGTAAAAACCATGTTCCCTACAAAGAAAAAATGGGAAGCAGGACACTGCTTGAAGGACAGAAATGAGCCTTGTCACATAATGTAAGTATATCATTTAGTGTATTTCAGGGCCCCTAAGCTGAAGTTGACTGTTGCTAAGTCCTTCTTAAGTTCTGATATATCTAAATGGGATTTACTGTATTTCTTGCTAAGTAAGACTTATTTTTCCTCCCCCAAAATTCTTCCCAAGTCACTTTACAGCCCAATTTTTAATTTATATTTCCTAAATATTTCTTGCCAAAGGATTTCACAATGTGTGTTAAGCGGTATATTCTCATTACCTAAGCATGGACGGTCCTGAAGGTTGGAGAGAAGGCAGAACCATTTTATTTCTGCACATCTCAAAAATCAAAGACTGCCCACCCTATCAAGAGTGGCAGTGGGGAATTTCAGACAGACATAAGGAACAACACATCTGGATTCAATGAGTTGAAGTCTCCAGGGTGAATGAGTGAAAGAGCTTCTGGAGGCAACTGGCGGTTAATTTAGGTGAGCTCTTATGTTGCAAGACTGGGAAAGAGCAAATGCAGTCCCAGTACTGTAAATCAGGAAGGCAAAAGACCCTGGAAGCTACCAACCAGTTAACATAATGTGGGCTTGTGCAGCATTCTAAAGCAGCGGTACAGTTACAATTTTATTTATTTATTTGTAATTTCTATCCTGCTCTGTACCTGAAGGTCTCAGGGTGGTTCACAAGAAAATCATAATAAGAAACAGTAACAGTGCCTTCACAGATGTTGCTTCCTCAGCCAGGGCAAAGAGGTGCATCTTCACCAGTCTTTTGGATGCATCTCACAGGGAGGACTGTGCCATAACCTGGGGGCTACACCTGAGAATGCTCTCCCACATGTTCCCACTGTCCTAACTACTGAGGATGGTGGGACCACAAAGGGCGGTTTTTTCCACTGTCAAAAGTACCCATTTTTGCACCCATTTAGGACCCATTTGGGTGTGAGCCGGATGATCCCATTTCCACCACAGCACCCATTTGGGACCCGATTGTTTCCACTGCCATGGGTGAAATCCAGATCTAATGGGTACATTTTGGCCTTTAATCCGGATTTTCTGTAGACCCCATTAATGGGGTCTACAATGGGGTCTTCTGCCAGAAAATCCGGATTAAAGGAAGCCTGTTTCCACTGGAAACAGGCAATGGGGTCCAAAGGAGGCTAGGGGGAGGGGATGCACCCACTGGGCCCCCCCTAAACCTAGGCTCCGAAGTCACTTCGGAGTCATTTCAAAGTCATTTCGAAGTCTGTGCAAAATAGCTCTGGAGTGCCTTTGAAGTCTGTGCTGATCTTCAGAGTGAACTTCAGAGTAACTCCGAAGTGACTCCAAAGTCACTTCCAAAGATCAGCACAGACTTCAAAGGCACTCCAGAGCTATTTTGCACAGACTTCGAAGTCAATTCGAAGTGGCTCCGAAGACTGCCCCACCCCACCCCCTGAAACACCTGGGGTAACGGACCGACCCCTTGGGGGTTGATCCGGATTCCCCACATGGGTGCAAAGCTGTTTCCACAGCAGGAGTGTTAGCACCCATTGCTAATGGGTGCTACACCTCCCGTGGAAACACATTGGGTGCTTCCCCTAATCTGGATCTACTAGATTCGGATTAAGGAATGTATCCATTCCTTAGATCTGGATCTTCGGGCAGCAGTGGAAATACACCCCAAGAGGGCTTCATCGGCAGAACTTAGGACACAGTCAGCTCTGTACTGAGGAGACTGTGCAAGTTTCTTAAAAGCAAATACCGCTGCGGACAGTGTCTTGGGGAAGTCAAAAGGCAAATTTCCTCCAAATGGCTCCTTCAAAACCTCTTCTGACTTTTCCACCTTGAAAAAGGTTTCCGTTCAGCTGGGCATTTTATTAAGTCAAATCAGAGGTCTGTTTAATTAAGAACACTGCTGTATTTTTAAAGTTGGGAGGCCATATTTTGACAAAGCTTGCCCATCAATCAGGCCTTTGGGCCCTTTCATAAAAAGAAGTGCCCAAGCTGTGGCTATTGAGGTGGTGCAGGGCTGCAGCCGTTGTGCCACTGGGTAGACCTTCCTAAAATTGTATCAGTTAAAAGGGGCCCTGTCAAAGCCTGGCCTCGTACTAGTTTTGACACTAATGTCAACACTGAACAAGGTTATTAAAATACAAGAAGTGATCTCTAGTATCACATTGCAGCTGCCCGGATCAGCCACAGAACATTGCTGCAAGTTCTAGGGCTACCATGTATATGGCAAAAATGGAAGCTGCGTTCACAGTGAACAGGCACTGAACCTGTTCACTAGTAGGATCATTCACACACCACTCTGGCCTTCCCCTCCTCAAAGTGAGGAAAGATGGATCAGAGTTGGGATAAGACTACAAGGGCCCATACTTTGATGTCTGCCAGGCCCCTTTGAAAGGCTTCTTTTGCCATATTTGACCACAGCCTGGATCTGCTCCTTCAATATATTGATACAAACAGGACGGCACTTTTGCCATTGGAGAGAAAGTGGGAATTTGCCAGTTCCTCCAAATAAAGATGGGACTGGATTTGACTCTTACTTATTATTTGTTTTTGGTACATAGCTGTTATAACTGAGCCAAAACTTAAATATTATACATTTATTTACCAAGATAAAATTCATTTAAAAAATGAAAACTTTTATCATAACTTCATCTTTCTCAGTAAACCAATTTTTGTTTTCTTTTAGCCAAATCCTAGAAATACTAGCAGCGGTCCGTGAAGAAGATCCCCTTGAACTGGCAAACACGACATATAACAACAGCGTTAAAGTCTTCTTTCCAGATATGTAAAGAACATATGATTGATGATAAAATCTGTAAACCCTAAACATTGAAGTTCTCTCTGTATCCAGGCTAAAGACCATACAGTCTTTAAAAAAAATTATTTGTAGTGGTTTTTTCCAGAGGTAATTTTGCCACTTTAGATTCTCATCTCTTTAGTTTATTTTGCTATCCAGGTAATTTGAAATTCTGCATACTAGCATTCTTGTTACAGAACTAAAAAAAGATGCAAGATATTCCAGTTAACACATTCTTCAAGGAAGACAGAATTCTTAGTTCAAAATTGTCCTTCTGTTCCCTCATTTCCACTGTTCCCCTTAAAGACAAAATAGTGGGAGGGGCAGTAATATTTACAAAGCCTATGGCTTTCTTTTCAGCTACCAAATCAGAAATGATGATTTGATAGACGTCTGTAAGTAATGGATATTAAGCACAGTTTAACACAACTGAAGGGGAACCCCTTTAGAAACTGATGTACCCGTATATTCTGGCGTATAAAACGACCCCAACTTTTCCAGTTAAAATATAGAGTTTGGGATATACTCACCGTATAAGACGACGACCCCCGACTTTTGAGAAGATTTTCCTGGCTTAAAAAGTAGTCTTATACGCCAGAATATACTGTATTTCTAATATATCCTACAAACCCATTTGTGCAAGCTTACCAAAGTGCAGGAACTCTGAAACAAAACTTACAGACTATAATTGTACTACTACCAATTAAGAAGTGTTTTGTCCAACTGTTTTAAAAAATATGTGAAAACACTTTATTCCATGTACAATAATGTACATAAAATTTAAGGTGGTCACAAAAGAGACCAGCAGTAATTAAGAGGTATATTTACAACAGCACGTCACAGTAAATTGACAACCCATTCACAGATTCAACATTTTCAGATACTGTTCTTGTGCTTAAGATACACACTGATGAAGGGAAGCTTTTATTCCATTGTTGCACGTGACCATTAATAACCACCCACAGCGTTCAGTACGTGACATTTTAAACCAGCACAAAACACGGTTCACTGTTCAGAGGGCTGTTCGGGCGTCGGAACCGACTGAGATGAAGTCTCCGTCGTCTCTTCCTCCTCAGAATCAGTGGTGTTATTGTCTTCGTTCAGTTCATTTTCCTGATCAGCAGCGCCTTCTCCTTGGAAAGGATTTTCATTAGGTTCGTTTTCATCCAGTGCAACAAAACCATTGTTATTTGAGAGGTTAACGTTTTCCTTCTCGTCAATATATACTTTCTGATGGCACATTGGACAACTGTCTTGAATATAGAGCCATTTCCGAAGGCAAAGGGCATGGAAGTAATGATTACACGGAGTCATACGAGCGGATGTAGTAAACTCGTGGTAACATATTGCACACACGTCGTCTATTTCGCGTAATCGCTCTCCTTTGACTTCAGGAAGGGAGTTAATTTTCTTAACAGCTGTCCTACGATTGATAAAGGTTTTCCAGCCATTCTTTGCTTGCAGATAGATGTTGAAGTAGGCGTGTAGACACATCATACAAGCCCGGATTTTACTTCCCGACTCAAATATCATGGTATAAGCACCATTCCCAAACATTATTACTCCAAATATGAATTCAATAATATTGCCGGTTGATCGAACGTAATAGACATAATCGTCAAGCTTTTCCCATAGGACATTATAGTAGCCGTCAATCATGAACAGTACGTACACAGTGATAGAAACAATAACCTTCAGGCAGAGTTCCACGCAGAATGCGGTAACAGCAAATAGCCATGTATTTAGTGCATAGTGGTGCCAAAGGACATAACTGAGCAAAATTGGAAGAACAAAGAGGCAAGCTGAGACGAAGAGCACGGGGAAGTGTCTGCGGACCGAGGACACATGAGAGGCACTCAGAGACATGAGGACAGGGTCAGTCATTCCATGAATAAAATGAAGAACCGCAGTTAGCAAAAGGCACATGTTTCTACTCAAGCGAACGAGTCTCTCTTCTGGCTTTAGACTACTTAGTCCAGTTTGCAAGGCCAAAATAAAAAACAAAACTGGTGCCACAAAGCCAAGCCTCTTGTCATCTTCATCAGTGGATCCAATAAAGGCCAGAATGCCGAGTCCCAGATAGTGAGCTATGGATGAAATGACTGCGCTCATGCCTAGTACGGTTAAAGTAGAGTCGCACCCACTGATAATAAGGCTGCACATTAATTCCCAGAACTTGTCCCAAGGAATCATGTAAAATTTAACAGCTGGATCAGTTTCTGCCATTTTGATCAAGTACATTAGCACAGCGCCTTGAGCTGAAAGTCTCGTTAGCCAAAAGACACGCAAAATATCTGGAAAACGAATCCTTTTCCATGTATCTTCCAGCAACAGCTGTAATCCATAAATTCGGTACATGTGCCTTACCAGAAGATAGACATACCGCATAGTATAGTAGAACCGCTTCACTTTAGAAACTAAAACAATCAGGGAACAAAGCGTCAATATGAAGCCTGAGGTAAAGACTAAGATCTGCCTGATGTGAACAGGTAATTCAATAATCAACCCTATAACAGGGACCAATAAATCCAGAATGATTAGTTGAGAATATAGGGATTGGATATTTAACAGTGCAACATAGCCAATTCCAAATGCAAGCTGTAGGACAGTGAGTGTCATCCATAAAGAAGGTCCTTTATGAGGAAGGAGCTGAACCCCAAAAGCTGTCGTAGAATAGGCACTGTGGAAATTTATGTGCAAAAAAGCGTAATAGTTCACCAACACTGATGTTGCGGCTAAGAGAAAAGCGGAGCTGATCATGTAAAACTTGAAAAGGGATCTTTGCGACAGAACCAGAACAACACTGGCTACCAAGATACCTATAAAAAGAGAAAGAAAGAGAAAATGTTTACTCATTGTGAACACTCAAAAGTTCCAAGCAGTGTTTAATTCTTAATAAATACTGAATATCAATTTTAGGTCCTCTCTGCTACCATTTTAAAAGTTATTTTTTTACCAAAGCTGTATTTTATGGCTTTCCCTTAAGTAATGTGCTGCTTCAGTTCCTAGAAACCACTGCCATATGTAAACTGCATTAGTGGAACCAGAAATTGGGCCTTTTCGCATTTTGTTCTGTTTCAGTGATGCAAACCGCTGGAATGATTCTTACTTAGTGCTCTGGGAACTCGCTTATGGGTTTCCTCGGGGACGGATCTCATCTGCTGTGCTCTCTAACATCTATATAAAGCCATTAGAAGTCATCAGGTTTGAGCAAAGTCCCATCAGTATGCAGATGACACCCAGCTCTCTATCTATCTCTGCCATCTGAATCAGGAGAGGAAGTCAAAGTGCTTACCAGATGCTTGTAAGCAGAAATAGGCTAGACCAGTGGTTCTCAACCTGGGGGTCAGGACCTCTTTGGGGGCTGAACTACCCTTTCAGAGGGGTCGCGACGAGTCTCCCACCGCCCTTCCCTCCCACCTCCCAGCTGCCCTGCCCCTGTGGTTGGGGGTCTCCACAACATGAGGAACTCCATTAAGGGGTCGCGGCATTAGGAAGGATGAGAACCACTGGGCTAGACAGAGACCAATAAACTGAATCCCGATAAGATGGAGGCGCTGTATGTTACAGGGGGGGATGTGCACGAATATTTGAAAATTTGAAAATCCAATTCGAATCCAACGAATGCTGACATCTGAATTGGATTTAATAACACTCAAATTTAGACATTCAAACGGATTTCAGATGTTCTGAAACATCTGTTCGAATGATTTGAATGTACAGATACGTATATTATAGGTACAAATATACATATTTGTGCTTATAATATGGGATGAAAACGGGATGCATACAAAATGCGCACAGATACGTATAACAAATACAAATGTTGTTGACATTTGTATCTTTAAATACGAATCTAACATTCAAACAAATAAACTTGAATGTTACGGCTTTGAATCGGATTTTATGACATTCGGATTTTACACATTCAAATCGCATGGAATGTTCTGACATTGGATTCGACTCAAATTCGAATGCAAAAAACCCATTCGTGCACACCCCTAGTTACAGGGTGTCATGTCCATAAAGAAGGGAAACATCCTATTCTTAATAAGGTAGTTTTGCTCTGGAAGATATGTAACCCAGGGGTACTCTTGGACTCCTGCACTGACACCTCCAGTGGAAGTGGTGGCCAGGAGCACCTATTTCCTGCTACAGCCTGCTCACCAGCTGTAGCCCCTTCTGGACAAAGACAGCATGGCCACAGTAATCCATGTTCGGTTGACTTCCAGACTGAACTACTGATGACAGTTTGGAAGCTGCGGCTGGTGCACAATGTGGCAGCAACATCGGTAAGTAGCACTGATGGCCAGACGCACCTCACACCGGTCCTAAAAGAAATGCCCTGGCTGCCTATTTGCAACAGAGCCCAATTCAAAGCATTAACATTAATTTATAAGCCCCTAACCAGCTTGGGCCCCAAATATCTTCAAAAACACCTCTTCCCATACAGACGTGCCCATGCCTTAAGATCAACCAGTGAGGCACTTTTGGTTGTGGTACCCACTCCAGTAATTAAGTGGAAGGGCATTCTTGTTGACTACGAAATAGCCTCCCCTCTGAGATACATAAGGCAGACAGACCTCTTTACTCTGGTCTTTGGCTGAGCAAACAGCATCATCTCCTCATCATACAGGCCCTTTATTGTTTTAGCCAATCTTTTTTATCTGTATTTATTATGATTGTATTACCTGCCCAAGACTGTGGCGTATAGGGTGGAATGCAAATATAAATATCAGTAAACAAACTATCCACTAGGCTTTGAGGCTCTCTGCAAGACAGATTTAAAAGTAAAAGCTCTTGATGTAGTTCAGTGACCTAGCTATGAGATTATGTAATGAACATTACTTAATGCAATTGAAAGAGATCAACAGAGGCATGCATTTTAACACAAGATCAACTTGATGTATGTGTTCTAAAAGGGCTTACATTTCTTTTAAAAATAGCTTCTCTATAATTTTGCCTAAGGACTTTCACCATACTCAGAAGAAAAACACATCCAAACAAATAATTTTCAATAACACTGGGAAAGTCCTAATATTGTGTCTGTGGAAGCATGTTAAAACTATAATTGTTGAGGTTAATTTCACAAAGTGAAAACCAATAACTGTCCCAGGTGAGAAGGAAAAAAAAGTACAAGTCATTCAATCTAAAAAGAAAAGTTAAGCTCAAGCTGTAATAAACAGAAACAAAAACATCTAGAATCATCAGAGGATACTGAGCAAGATCCTGTTCTATAGAACTTTCAAAAAGTATTCTGAAGTGCCTATCTCTGGGGGTGCAATTGCCCATTCTGGCTAAAAAGTAAAAGACAACTGTTGCTAAGCTGAAATTACTAGGCCAAAAGGAAGCATTCCTAAGGGCACTGTGACTTTGCTAATCTCTCATGCAAGGTTTTAGGAAGTCATAACATTGGGCATAACATCCACATATCATTTGTATAACATCCACTGTGTATGTATAAACAATGTACAGTACTCAAGGATAGTAACATCTTATCCGGTTATGCCAAATATGGGCACCCCGGGGGGAAATTTCCATTGAGAAATATATTCTGTAACTGGGCATAAAAAGCCCCTAAATCTCCAGTAAAGTTAACCTCTTTCACTTGGCAACCATCCTGTGTGTGAGTCTTCATTCGTTACTACACCTATCAGCTCTTAATATTATTTTATTATTTATATTTCTATCCTGACCTATACCCGAAGGTCTCAGGGCGGGTAACAACAAAATAAAACCGATAATATACATAAAACATTTAAAAGATACAGCATATTAAAATACTAAAATAATAGTATGATAGCTTTTGATGGTACATAACACTAAAGTGCCTAAATCTAAGACCAGATTTTTATTAGAATTTCTGTTTAAAATCTACATAAGTGCGTGCCAGAATATTAAAAATTAAAATATCTAGAGCTTATAAATCTTCCTTATTAAATCATTTTGGTCATAGGAAAAGGGTTTTCAGCATACACAGAATCAAATTACTTTATTTCAGAACAACTAAAGTCAGGATGAATGTTTCTTCGGTTTCATAATTGGCCATCAAGATTTCCTCATCGCCTGATTCAAAGTGAAGGTAAGATAATTTGGGGGGCATTCAGGCTGTAGATAGCATCTCCTCTTCTGGCTTAAAATAACTTGCTTGTAATACTGACCTTTCACTTACACTGGTTACTGAAAATAGAGGCAAACACATACTGGCTAAAAGAAAGATGAGAGAGAAGTCTACAACAGTTTTAGCCAGGCATCAGAGTGAACTGGATCTTGAGATGTGGACAGTAAGAAATTTTCAGCTTTAATATGGAGAAAATTTGCCTAGAAGAAAGATTAGAATTTGATCTAAATTTCTGAGATACAGGGTGTTTTTCCATGGTCACTTACTACCCATTTTAGCACCCATTAAGGACACATTTGGGTGAGAGCCGGATGACCCCATTTCCACCACGGCACCCATTAGGAACACATTTGTTTCCATCACGCCTCGGGAAATCCAGACCGTATGGGTACTTTTTGGACTTTAATCCGGATTTTCTGCAGAAAATCTACAATGGGGTCTTCAGCCAGAAAATCTGGATTAAAGGGAGCCTGTTTCCACATTAGTTTGGCAATGGGGTCTAGAGGAGTCTAGGGGGAGGGGGCACCCTTGGGGGGGGAGCCCCTAAACCTAAGCTTTGAAGTCATTTCGAAGTCACTTTGAAGTCTGTGCAAAATAGCTCCGGAGCGTCTTTGAAGTCTGTACTGATCTTCGGAGTGAACCTTGAAGTGGCTCCGAAGTCACTTTGAAGTTTACTCCAAAGGTCAGCACAGACTTCAAAGACGCTCCAGAGCTATTTTGCACAGACTTCAAAGTGACTTCAAAATGACTTTGAAGTGACTTCGGAGCCACTTCGGAGATTGGGGGGACAGGGGGTGCAAACACCTGGGGTGACAGGCAGATGGGTGCTCCAGTGTTTCCATGGCAGGGAGGCTAGCACCCACTGCTATTGGTGCTAGACCACCCATGGAAACACACTGGATACTTCCCTTAATCTGGATCTACTAGATCCGTATTAAGGGAAGTACCCATTCCCTAGATCCGGATCTTCTTAGATCCGGATTAAAGGAGTGTGGTGGAAAAACACTCATAGAGGAGAAACTCCTTGAGATGTTTGTCTTCAAAATGTTCTACTGAGGAAAGCTGGCAGGAGTATGCGGAAGGGTTTAAATAATTAGCAGCATATCAGGGTTATACTTGGGTTAGTGCATCACATCACTGTAAAATATATTAGCTCGTGTACTTCTGATTTTCTGGTGAAAGGGTGGAACTTGAGGCCATTAAGAGCCTAAGAAGAACCCTGCTGGATCAGGCCACAGCCCATTTAATCCAGCATCCTGTATCACAGTGGTTCACCAATTGCTTCTTAAGCACAAGATGATGGTGTATCTTTCACTTACAACTCCCCGCCAATGGCCTTCAATGACATCTTGCCTGTGCCTCAAACCTGACAGTGGTCCCCAAGCATCAATTCTAATAACCATTGAAACACCTGTCCTCCATGAATTGCCTAAGCTTTCTGCAAGATGAAAGCATGAGAAATTTAAAGGGATTTAAAGGGATGGGGAGCAGAGGAATCTTTCAGATTTCTAAATCATCCTCATCACCATCGAGTATAGAACAGGATAGGGAATAATGATAAAGACCTCAGGGCAGGTTATAGCAATATATACACGACACTTGCTTTTCTAATCTAATTCTAAATAAAAAGTTAATGGCTCTATCACAAGATCTCAAGAGCGATTAAGATATATGAAGGATCTATATGTAAGATACTATATAATTTGGTAGATTTGATCAAATTTTGAATGCATTCAAATATTTGTGCACATTCCTAAACTGGTCAAGCTTCATTGCTAAGATTTCATAAACCTTCTACATTTCTCCCAAAAATACCTTAGTACAACCTTTGCAATAAATTGTTTCACTCTCGGACATAAAGAAGTGCTAGAGAGAAGAACACAGAAGCTACTGTGTGTTGAAAGGCAACTGCTCAAAATCCCTGTCCAGTTGTATCTTGCATATGTCTAATTACACTTATGACCTCAAACTAGAATTTGCAACTGGACACCCACAAAACATTCCTGACGTATCCAGACCTGCTTCATCAAGCCTGTGACAGAACATCCTGTTAATTCCTAGAAGAGGGAAGTATTCTAGTTTATTTTAACACTGTCTCTTAACAACTGATTAGGATACCCAGAAAACTGATTCGCCATACAGAATGTAGTATGTCCACATTGCGTTATGCTTCTACCGCAAAGCCACCAAAGTTATTTTAATTATCTGCTGCCCCAATCAAAATAGTCTTATAATTACATCCTGCTGAAATTAATGGAAGATAGGCCCCCTAAGGAAGTTTAGCTTCAGAGACTTAAGCACAACTAACACAATCTAGGGCTGCTTCCTGTTAAAAGTGCAGTGTACTTACTGCGCAGTGATGACTGGGTGTCTCAACTGGAAAGGCAGCTCCATAGCTTCCCCTATAGGAGCTGTGAGAGTTGAGGAGGCACCTGCTGTCACATGGTTTGAGGCAGCCAATCAAATTTTGAGCTGCCCTTCCCACTTTGCTGGCATCTCATCTGCTTTTCTCATTCTCCTGCCTGCAATGGCTTGAAGCTCCAGATTTCTTTATACCACCTAGTGAGTATTGTTGAACCAGCATTAAGGTAAGTGCACAGTCCCGAATGTACAATGTGATGCCATGACGATTGATCGTTGTGTGTGATGGCTTGATCGGGACTGCACATTCCAATGAGCAGTATTAGTGTGTCTGGGTGCCATGTTAGTCTGGATAATCAACAGAAAAGGGGTGGTTCTAGTAGCACCTTAAAGACTAGCAAAGAGAAAAAGGTTGCGGCATGAACTTTTTTGCAGGCAGGTCTGAGTAAGAATGAGCATCCATGCTGCTTTAGTTTTTAATTAGCCTGCATATATAATCTACTTAATTTTTTGGACTGTCTAAGCCTTGTTTCCTACTTAAAAACATTTTAAAATAATTAAATTACAGTGTTCTCCCAATTCCAAGATCTTCGACCTGGGAACCTTGGGGTTCTACAGACTTTGTGACTCCCCAAGTGAATGCTACTGCTTTTAAAAGCTGGAATCCACCAAAAGGACTGATCTGCTGTAGGTTTTATGCCATCTGCTGCTTGCCGTACCTTGGCAGTGGTGATCCCAAAGGTATCAAGAGATGGCACCTAGGCAGAGATAGACGATTATGGCAGGACCACGGCACACCGAGTGGCTGGAACCATATATTAGTATTATTTTATGGCAGGACGAACAGGATTTTGATGCTGTGCCCATTTATCAGCTTTTAAATATTAATGACAATATATATTTTCCTCTAACTGCTAGCTTGCCAAGACTTTAGTTTGTCTATATCCATTGTCAAGTAAAATTCAAATACTACTTTTTAAAATAGCCCTCAAATACAGAGAAATGAAGGAATGCCTGAAGTGTATCTCAAGAACAAACAAATAAAAATGGCTTCTCAACGAAATCCACTTAATTTTCTAATCCTTTCATAAAAGTAACATTCTAACAAAGACATCAATGACCCTAATCACTTAATCTTATCAATGTATTCTTTAACAGAGATAATCTAGTAACCGATCTGCCAAATCTCATTTATACAGGATTAGTTTCAAAGTACTAGATTTTGCTGCATCTGCACTACAGAATGGAGACCTGATTCGATGAGCGCCACATTATAAAACTGAAAACTATGACGCTTAAAATCCTCACCCTGAGAAAAACATTCCCACCCCTTTCTAGATTAGTATCCTTGTTTTGAATGATGAGTCATTTAAATGAACATTCTTCTCACTGAGCAAAAAGCCTCACAACATCTATTTATCTAATACAAGTAGATCCAGCGTCTAGTTGCATGCAGTAACCACAATGTCAGGGCACAAACAACTGATTTGGGTTTTAAATTAATTGTGTTTAATAAACACGACACAGGAGATTAAGCAAGCTCTGCTTTTTTAGCATTTAGGAGCAATCTATAAAGCAAGCCCCAAAGGTTAGCAGAGCACTGTCAATTATAATCCAGCATTTTAGATACCTGTGACAGAATAATTCCTTCAGGGTGAAGAAGAGGAAGTCCCAGCCTGATGCATTTTTGAAAAAGGTTTCTATGCTAACCTGGAAAAGTTCCTTATCTAAAGCAAGCTTACAAAACTTTACAGACTATCTTAAGTGTGATTTTCTGTACGTGGACAGCATTTCTGTCTGCAAGCACAGAATGTGTAATCTCTAGTGACCACCACATCCGTTCAACTTTTGTGGTTGTATATTATTTATGACTTACCCCATTACTGAAACAGAGTCTCTATGATTAAAATTTGCCAAGTAAATTAAGAATATGGTCGAGACAGGACAAGTTGATCACCAGCCAGCCATCAAAGAGTTAATGGAAAAGGAAAAGATCAAGTGCTACCCATACAAGATTAAAAATGCCAAACTTACCCCAACAAAATCACATTAAACCTATCATGCCAAGCTGTACTTCACAAATATTAAACATTTCCACAACTGGAGGATTCCCTAATTATAAACACTGCTAGAATTTTTTAAGTCTTGCCGCATAAAAGTAACTTTTAGCTATAGTTCTTTGACAACACCAATTCAAAGATAATCTAATGATCCAGTGAGAACAGAGGTAATCAAGCTGCAGCATTAAATACAGCAAAGAAGATAAAAACAAGAAGGCAAAATAAAACAAAGTTGGAACTTGTCAAAGGAAATTTCTGGGAGAACTGAAAGCATATTGGAAAATATGCATTATGCAAGAGACTTTTATGGGCTGCAACTAAAGTGACATTTGACCTACTAAGAAACACACAACTTTGTTTACACTTTAAACTGCAAGTGCTTTTGCTTATATATACTGTAGCTAGAGCACTAAAAAGGCAAGTAAGGATACATTTATTTCCCCTTCCTCAAGAGTGTCAGCAGATACTTAGAGAGCAAGTGGGGGCTGGAAGGGATCCAGTTTTGAAAATGAAATAGCTGTCACTAGTCTTACTAAAGCTCAACTGATACGGAGCCTTAAGGAGGAACAGAAATTTCTGACCCCCACCTCCCTTCAGAATATTCCAAAGAGGAGAAACAAGTTACAATATAGGAAAGGGATTCCGAAACTATTTCCCTTATAGCGGAGGCGATTTCTTTAAACAAGACGGAGGAAGGGGAGGCCTTCGCCTTTACTGTATCTGACGGCCAGATTTTGAAAGGAGCAGGGCGAGAGACAGAAAACTTTCAATAAAAACTGTGCCTCTTTGGTATAATACGCAGAGCAAGTCAAGTTTGCAAGGGGATTTCGAATGGGGCTACCATATGGAGTGGAAGACAGGGCTCCTGCCCCCTTCAGCAGCCGTCCAGAAGAGGGAACTTCAGCAGGTGCAACACCTGCTGGAATGTCTTCTGTCCAAGGATGAAAACATGCAGGAGGGAATCTTGCTTGCCCTCTTTTTCCAAGTGGGACCCCTACACAAGGGGTGGCAGGCAACCCAAAATCCTCCAGTATGATAAATCTTTCTGCAAGTCTACTGGGAAGATGATTTAAAGGAGGGGTTTTTTTTGGGGGGGTGTGAGAGCTGTCCAACTCACTCACTCCCTGCATAGGGAGTGTAGGAGAATCGGAGGGCGACTTGGGGGCTGTGTTCACACCTACATTTTAATCCAGCTTCAGTCCACTTTCAGGGGAGAAGAACACAGCGGCGAAGTGGCTTGTCATTTTTCTTCCATGTTTCTCTGATTCAAAGCTGGATTTTCTTAGATAAAACAAGAGAAGAAGAGTTGGCTTTTCTAGCCCACTTTTCTCACCCATTTAAGGGGACTCAAAGCGGCTGACAAGCCTTCTGTTCTTCTCCCCACAACAGAACACCCTGTGAAGTGTAGGTGGGGCTGTGAGAGCTCAGAAGAGAGCTGTGACTCGCCCAAGGTCACCCAGCTGGCTTCACGAGGGAGTGAGGAATCGAACCCAGTCTTCGGCTCCCTAACCACTAGACCAAACTGGCTCCCTATTTCCCTTATAGTGGAGTCCAACAAGCTCGTCACTCTGCCAATGCGCTGTCCCACTCTGAAAGCGGACTGAAGCTGGATTAAAAGGTAGGTGTGATGACAGCCTGGGAAGAAAAGGAAACAAGTTGAGAGGGTGGCGGATTCAGAGCGACTGCCACCCAAGTGGAGGACCAGCGAGCGCCCAATACTGAGGGGACCGGCGGGTCTCTGAGGCAGTGCAGAGGGCGAAGGGCCCCCACCCCCTGCCATTCGGCGTGCTGGCGAAGGTAAGCGGAGCCCCGACCCGACGCTCCGTTCCGTCCTCACCGAGTAGCCGCAGGAGGCCTCCCAGGAAGCCGCTCCAGAGGGAGTCTCCGGGGAACACGGGCGCCGCGTTGAAGATGGCGTCGATGAGGAAGAGGCTGGGCACCCGCAGCGCCACCTCGACGCCGACCCGGAACCACGGGCCCAGCAAGCCCACGCGCTGCTGCTGCTGCTGCTGCTGTTGGGGCGGCGGCTGAGGGGGGCCCGGGGCCGCCATCCCCGAGACCCCGCCGCCTCCTGTCCGTCTCTGGGCGGGCGACGGGGTGAAGGGAGAGAACGGGGGTGACGGGGAGCGGCGGGCGGGCGGGGCGGCTCCTATCGCCCGGCTCTGCCGTCCGGCTCTTCTTCCCGCTCAGCTGCTCGGGATCCCGGCCGCGGGGGGGACGCCACGCGCCAGGCCGCCGCCGCCGCCGCCGCCACCGCCATGAGGTCCGTTAGGCCGCCGCCTCACAGCCCCTCCCTCCTCCTGCCGCCCGCGAGGGAAGGAGCCAGCGCGCGGCCAATCTCCCCAGCCCGCCCCGCCGCACGGAGTGGGTCGCACGGACGCCGGCGGCTCCTCGGCTGCCGCGGCGGGGCCTCCCTCACACACTCGCGCTCGCTCGCCCACCCCAGAGCGTCAGAGGCTGGGCCACGGCGCCCTACGTCACAATGTCACGCCACGCCCCTCCGGCGTAGGATGGGGACCAGGGCGCGCGACGTACGTACGCCATGATGATGACCCAGTAGGAAAGCAACGGTCGGCCAACGGCAAGTGCAGCCGCGTGCCGTCGGGGCGGGGCGGGGCGGGGCGGGGCGCATGCGCGGTGGACTCCTCCTCCTCCTCCTCCTCCTCCCCCCTTCCATTTCGCCTCAGAGACGAAAGAAATCGGTTGAGGAAGGCGTGCGCCTTCTGCTCCCCACAGATGGGGAAACGCATCGGTCGAGTGGTTTTCCTTCTTCCTTTCCTAACTCGAAGGTTGAATTAGAGAAGGGGGAAGGAGAACTGGGTATCGCTTTACTGATGGGTTCCTGAAAGCGGATTGGGTGTGGATGAAAATGTAGCTGTGGCCGTTTACTCGGGCTGTGGTCAGACCTGAGGTCCAATCCAGCTTGAGTCCCTTTTCAGGGTGAGAGGATACATCAGCAAAATGGCAAACTGTTCTCTTTCAGTGTTAAATAACTCAGAAAATTCATCTTTGGGATAGATAACGTGGAAAGAAAACGACTGGTCGCTTTGCTGATGTGTTTTCTTCGCTCAGAAGAGAGCTGTGACTAGCCCAAGGTTACCCAGCTGGCTTCATGGGGGAGGGTGGAATCGGACCCAATATCCCCAGATAAGAATCCAGCTCCCTAACCACTAGACCAAACTGGCTCAATAAGAGGGGGGTGGGGGTTGAGAAATGTGTTGAGTGCTGCAAGACTGGATTCAAAGCACTTCCAGTCCACTTCCAGCCCTTAGGTGTGACCACAGCCCCAGTGGAGTCGTCTCTCCAGAGTAGAAGGGCTGGAAGTGGACTGGTCTAGTAGTTTTTCACCCAGAGGGTCATGGGCTTATGGAAATTACTGCCAGAAGATATGGTAAGAGCAACCATCCTGGGTTAGACAAATTTATGAAGGACAGGTGTATTAATGGCTACTAGAATAGATAGATGCCTAGGTACTTCCTCCAGGTTGGGGAGACAAGCATGATGCTTTTAAAGGTGAAGATTTTGCCTTTGTCTTCTGCTTGAGAATGCCCAGAAGCAATCGGTGGGCCGCCGTGTGAGACAGGATGCTGGACTAGATGGGTGATGGCCTAATCCAGCAGGGTTCCTTTCATGTTCTTAGGATTTGAGGAAACGTGTCCATAGCTTTAGTCTGGAACTCAGAAATAATACCAATTTGCTATTGAGCCTAATTCAAGGTTCTGCCAGTAACTTACAAGCCCCAAACTGTGTGGACCCCAAATATCTGAAAAATGCCTCTTTCGATACAGACTTAATCAAGTGAGTGAGGAAGCTTTATCGATAGTGCTGACTTCTTGTGGGATGCAAAAGGTGCAATCATGTGAAAGGGCCTTTTTGGTGATGACCCCCACAATATAGAATTCTGTCTGTCTTGAGGTGCATCAAGTGACACAATACACATTTCAGCAGCGAGATTACTCAGGACTTTGGTTATTAAGCCCTATGCTGCTGTCCTTCACTTTGAAGCTAGTGCTGTTCTTCAATGCAAAAGGGGGAGGCGCCTTGGTTGTAGTGTGTGTGTGTCCTCCCCGTGCCCCCCAGCCTGGGCAAATCCTGCCCAAAGCTATCAATTTCATGCTACTCCATGTTGAAATGTTGGCCGGATTTAAGTACCCAATCTTGGAGCACCATTAGGTAGTTGGCAAAGACTTTGGTACATTTTGTATCATTTGGTACATCATTTCCAAACACATTTCTTCTTAAAATTAGTATTGGAGAATGGAGATTTACCTATTGTTGATGAACTAAAGTGCCTCATTATTATTATTATTATTGGGAAGGACACTCATCAGGATCTATGGGACTAGTGAATGTTGGTATATCTTTCACATGCAGTTTTAAAAATATGGTTACATAGGATACTTTTAGGATCTCTTTGCCCCTTGAACCATCTCCACACAAGATCAGGTTGGAGCCACATTTGGAGGTATCTGTTTGTCATTGTTTCGGATACTGAAGCTACTGAGCACTGCACAAAAGCAACAGAAGGCTTCTCCACAGCCATCAATCTTTTGTTCACTGTTGACATGGAAACAAGCCCTATCACAATTCCATTCTTGTATGTTTTGGCTGTGTTCACGGCTTCAGATCCCCACAAACATTACCAGAAAGGAATGCAATGTGCTTAGCAATGACAGGATCACAAAATGCACATGATATGGCTGCAAGGAAGCTTACAACCCTGTATACTTTGTGACCCACCCTGAGTTCTTTGGATATTTTGTGGGATAGAAATGTAAACAAACAAACAAACAAACCAGATTTAGCTAACATGCATATAATCCACTGGACTCAGTGAGATTAGCGCTGGTGGGGCTTTGAATAAAACTGCAGCCTTTCGAAGGAACAAAATGAAGCTGATGAAATAGGGCAGTAAACAACAGGAACGGGACAGTGGACTCCAAGATGAGATTGTAGAAGGAGGACTTGTTTGGATCGCTCAACAGCAGGAACTATGAAAAGACAGAATAATGAGTAAAATAGAAGAGTGAAACTGAATAGGACCCATGGCCCATCTAGTCCAGCACTCTGCACTCACAGGCCATTTCTGCATGGCCTTACGCGGAACAGCTATCTCAGTTCCCTTTGTCTGAAAATAAGATGTGAGGTACTGTCTGCATTGGTAGGAAGGTGAGGGATGCCATCAGTCTTGGCCCAAACCAGCAGCAATGCAGACATGCCTGGATCTTCACTGAAGCAGTTCTTGGCTGGTTGGAGTTGATCTTCATAACACATCGAGTTCATCCCGAGGATGTCATGATCAAATCTACATGTCTTATGCCCACTCATTACATCATCCTGAATGATGTAACTAGACAGTTGTTAGGTGTAATATCTTAATTTTAAAACTTCTCTTGGGTTCTAAATCATTTAAACATGTTGTATATTGTTTTATATGTATGGAAATTTTTAACGTCTTTTAATGTGTATTCTGTTTTAATTTGTTGTTTTAAAGTTGTAACCCGCCCAGAGACCTTCGGGTATGGGGCGGGATATAAATGTAAATAATAAATAAATAAATAAAATAAATAAGCCATCCCAGCAGAAAAGACTGTATGGCTGTGTTCTGAAAGAAAATAACTTTTCACTTGGCTGGTGCATTCCTTAACTCTGAAAGTGGACTGAAAGTGGATTTAAACTTAGGTGTGAACACAGCCTATTACAGCTAATTTCAGACATTTTCTATTGAACGTTGAAGAGGGTGACCAGAACCAGATAGAAATGAGACATACACAGTTGTGATTCCCTTTTCAACTACAGAATGTGACTTTATTCTTCATTATATCTTTGAATATTTTATTTAGCTATTTATGTATTTTCTCACAATAAAATACAGGGATTTTTACATATCATTTAGTTGCGTAACTGACCATTTTCACAGTTTTTTTATGGGGACTGTTAAGATATGATCTGTTGTCTTTCCACGTAACTAAGAAGTTTGTCTTGAAAATTTCATTTCCACAACAATCTTATTTTTATACTCTTAAGATTCCCACCAGATGGCAGACTTATTCCATGTGAAGAAAAAGGATTTAGAAACTGAAATGTGTTGGAGAGGATGCAAAAATTATTCCACAGTTATTCTTGTGGAAAATTTAGATCATATGCCTCTCTGCCTGAATGCAACAGCCCTTCCCATGCAATTTGATTATGATTTCATATACCATCAAAGAATACCAAAGTGCTTAAAATATGGGAAGTAGCTAGGAAAGGGAGGAACTGAAAAAAGGGCAAAAAAGGGCAACCAAAATGATCAGGGGGCAGGAAAATCTCCCTTATTAATTCAAGCTGGAAGGTCTAGGCCTCATCAGCCTTGAAGGATGGTGTTTATGGGTGATGTGACTGAAGTATATAAAATCATGTGTGGTGTGGAAAAGGTGGAGAGAGAAAAATTCTTTTCTCCCAAGAGCCCAAGGCAGTGCATACCATTCTCCTCTCCCTTATACTCCAACAACAACCCTGTGAGGTAGGTCAGGCTAAGAATTTGTGACAGGCCCAAGTCACCCTGTACACATTTCAGATATGAGTTAAAACCCAAAATTCTGTGTCATTCCCAATATAGCCCCAGGAGACTGAGGCGCCATCCTGAAACATTGCTATTATGGGAACAGTTTTCCACAATAGCAAATGCTTACCTGTATCTGTCTGCTGCTTCCATGGTTGTTCCTCTTGAAATATACCTGGATGGTAGTTAAGCACATTCGAATCTATTCGTTTGAATTTTCAATTTGAATTTGCACTTACAAATGTCAACAACATTCATATGTGCCTGTAGGCATCATTATTACATGGACCCTTATCTGGGAATACTGGGTTTCATTCCGCCCTCCCCCATGAAGCCAGTGGGATGACCTTGGGCTAGTCACAGCTCTCTTCTGAGCGCTCACAGCCCCACCTACCTCACAGGGTGTTCTGTTGTGGGGAGAAGAATAGAAAGCTTTGTCAGCCGCTTTGAGTCCCCTTAAATGGGTGAGAAAAGTGGGGTAGAAAAGCCAACTCTTCTTCATACACATCTGTATACGTCCATTTGCATTGCATAGTTATCCTGTATACAACCCGTGTTTGTCCCGTAGAGATCCGTACAAATGGGTGCGGATGCGGGAAAGACGCGTATGTGCAAGTATGCATCATGTACACTCCCATACACATGCGAATGTCTAGATAATTTGAACATATAGATCCAAAATTCAAAATGCATTCAAATTTTAAAACTTGAATTTAATGACATTCGATTTGAATTCAAATGTTGAAATTCGGATGAATTTGATCGAATTCAAATACCTTTGAATATTCATGCACACTCCTAATTAAAATATAGTGGCAAAGCTGCAGTGACACTTTCCCTGGTGCCTTTGTTACACAAATGGTCACTCAGCATGCTTATCTGCTGTGCAGCAAAAGAGGAGCAGTGTCAGCTGACCAGGAACGATAATTTGCTGTCATCTGCCTGCTGTCTCTGTAAGCGGCTGTAGCCCAGTGGCAGAGCAAACTGTGGCTTTCAGCAACGGATTAAAATATAGCTCTTCGCCCAGGGAGTTCTAGGTATATTTTATATATTTACTATTTTTACGATCTTCCCTGGAACCTTTGGGGAAGAGCTGGATATACATTCTTAAATAAATAAATAAATTACGCACCATGGGGTTTTGCTGCACCTATGGGATATTCTCATCCATTATGAAGTCATAGTTTAAGTTTCTTGGAAGTTTTCCCAATACTTTGCTATACTTTCTTTCCATGTTTATGCAGGTTGTCTTATCTAGAGTGTCCAAACTGGAAAAAAAAGACACCGCCCGCTCAGCTAGTTCTAATATAACACTTTTACCTTGGGAGAATGAATGGAAAGTATTGTGTCATCAGAAGCTAGGAAAGGTCTTGATTCCCAGGAGATTGGAGATGGAGTTTATACTTAGGTACAAACCTCATGCCTCAGCGTTGAGATTGCTTGTCTCTGATCTGATCTTGGAAGCAGGCAAGGTCAGTACTCACGTGTGAGACCTGCTAGGAATACCATAGGTTAGACTGGAATATGAAAACACATACTGAAAGAAGGCAGTGACAAGTGCCTCTGTACTCCTGCTAAGGACACTGCATGGACTTGTGCTTGCAAACTATATAAACTTGTTCTTGCAATCACAACTTAACTTTAATTCTGCTTCAGCCCTTCTTTTGCTCTGAGTTTACATCTCCATGCCTTTTCTAGATGAAACTGCTAGAAAAGAGACTATCCTTGAATCAGATTTTGGGTGCATCCCCATGGTACTTTTTCCTGTCGCTATTGTCCCTCTACTGCAGTGGATCTAATAAATGCACGTTTTAAGTGTCCCCATGGGGCTCAGCAAAACACGCATTTAAAATGCACTGACCATCCCCAAGGAAGCGTCTTTTGCTTACCCGCATCTTTTTCTCCCCGCCCCTCGCTGTTTCATTGGGTGCTCGGGCAGAAGTTATTCATCATGCTATGTACAAGATTTCCAGCTGCCAAAAAACCTCCCCCAGCCAGTGATCGAGCGATTGTGCACTCATTTACAAGTCCAAAAGAAAAATTTACAAGTTCTCTGTTCACCTCCCCTGCTTGCGAAGGCAGCCAGACTGCAGCCAGCTCATACACTTTCACTTGCAGGGGAAGCAATTCATTACAATGTATCTTGCTGTTTCTCTTTGTGATTGGAATACCTGCCTACTGTTTTCATATTGTGAATGCTGGCTGTGGGTGAGAGGCAAAAAAAAAGAGAGAGAGAGAGCTTGCCGCCTCGGAGAGAAGCCCTGCCACTTTTGCCACGGAGCGTCTCCATGCAAAATGTTGCTCTGAATACACGCGTCTTCCTGGAAAGTGCGCTTGCAGTCTTCTTTAAAGGGCTGTTTTTTTGCAGCACATTTTCCTAATTAGTGGCGCTGGAAGTCCGGATAAAAGCCGTGCATGGGGGTGCTCTGTGAGAAAAGAAGATTTTCAGTGGGCTTTAAATTGCATGGGGATGCACCCTTTGTTAGTGCTGAGGTCGTTTTGAGTTCATGAGTTCATTTTAATTTTCAAGATATGATCACACAGCGGACTGTTTGGGACAGGCAGAAGGAGGGCTCTATTTTCCTCTGCCCACTGCCAGACAACGTGGGCAATCTAGAGGGATGGCACCATTGTCCCCACTTCCTCTTTGCCCCGTGTTTTCTTTTTCCCTTCTACATTATAACTTCAATAACACCTGTTTAATCCAGCTTCAATCCACTTTCAGCTAAAGGAGATGTTGTTTTCCTTTGGCATTATTTAACTCAGAATACTCACCTTTGGGATAGATAACATGGAAAGAAAATCACTGGACACTTTGCTGGTGTGTTCTCTCGCTCTGAAGGTGGATTGGAGGTGGATTAAAACTCAGGTGTGGATGCAGCCTTTCTTTTATTTTTGCAAAGGCAAAAGAGCATTACCACTAGCTGTGTCCCATCCATTTCCTCTTCCTGCCTTTTGCTTATCATCTAACAAGAAGAAAGAGACTGGGGTCAAGTAGTATCCATAGCTTGAACTGCTCTCTATCCCTCATAAGAACTGGAAATCGAGGGTGGGGGGAGAGGCACAGCTAGTGATGGTGAGACCAGAGGCCTATTCGCAATACGACCTCTAGTGCATGATTAGTGAACCTCTGGTGAAGAGCATACACACACGGAGTAGGCTGTTAACAGCCTCCAAGTGTGCCTGGCCTCACCAGAAGTTCACTAATCATTGCTTTGGTGTGGAGCATGAAATATGCTCCACATCTTAACCACTGTTAACCAGAGACTTACCTTAAGTGTCTGGGCAGTGTCTATTTGCTCTTCTTTCAGTGCTCTCGGTGTACAGAGTGTCCGTGTCGTCAAGGCAGTGGCACTGACGCACGCACAGTCGCAGAGGGCATCGCAGCCAAAATGGCGGTGACCAGAGGAGGACCGGGCCCCAGACTGAACAAGGTAAGTATTCGAACGCAGGGGGAGGGAACGGCCAAAGTTAAATGGCACTCCAGGTGTGAGTGCTAGTCAACGTTGGTTCATCACACTCCTTTCCCATCCAGTGGACAGGAAGGGAAGTGCGAAAATGCCCCAGATTACCACCAGGGGGAGATGGAGGTGAGGCTGCCCCTCCATGGGCACATGATGGAGGGAAATCCTGACGGTGTAAGGACATTGACAAGGCATCATGTTCAGTGGCAGAAAGAAGCCTACCAGCACAATTGCACTCTCTTGCCTTTGCAAAGTAAAAGAAAATGAAGGAAAATGGAGAAGGAGAAAGAGCGTGGCATGCAGCAAGGAGGAAGCAGGGGACAAGAGTGCCACCTCTTTAGAATACCCACAAGTGTTGGCATTGGGTAGGAGGAAAATGGAACCCAAGCACGTGAAAAACAGTAAAGAGAAGTGGATGGACGCTTGGCTGGCTTCCAAGTTTCTAAAGTGAAATTATAATGAAATGAATCAGCAGACGATGCAGGTAGGCTCACGAATGCCTCCCAGATCTGGTGGAGGGGTTCAACGGCAGATCCCACCATTTGTTCCTGTTATCTGGAGGCACTTTGAAGTTTTAGGCTGATACTCTAGCTGCTACATTACTCTGGGATTGTTTCTCTTCCATATGTTTCCTCCCGGATGGGGGAAGGAAAACTGCAGAAAGTTAGAACAGGAGCAGGAGATGGCTGAAGATATTGAAGATGGTGTGGAGGGAATGAAGGATGAGGTTCTGTTGGACTATAGCAGCTGAGGGGTAGGGAGAGCTAGCACAGGGGTTCACCAACATTGCTCCCCTCCATTCCATCCCTTTGGCCCTGCTTGTAGCCTATCAGTACCTTACAAGAACAGCAATATTAGAAATTATGCTGCCATATAATAGCATCATATGTGCTTTGAACCAGTTTGGTCTTGTGGTTAGAGTGCTGGACTCTTATCTCGTCGTCTCCCGGTTTGATTCTACGCTCCTACACTGAGCTAGCTGGATGACCTTGGGCTAGTCACAGCAATCTTCTGAGTTCTCACATCCCCACCTCCCTCACAGGGTGTCTATTGTGGAGAGAAGAACAGAAGGTTTGTCAGCCACTTTGAGTCCCCTTAAGGGTGAGAAAAGCAAGGTATAAAAGCCAACTCTTCCTCCTCCTCTTCCTCTTCTTCTTTCTGCAGGTAGAATCCTCTAGAACAACAGCCGTGCCATTTAGTGTAAGTAATAGTCTTTTAAACTGCAGGTTACATTCTATACTTACTGCTTTCTATGTACTTATCCACCTTCCCCCAAATTGATGCCTTCTAGCTGTTTGAAGTATAGTTCCCAAATTTTCTGGTAATGTTTTGCCATGACAAACAATAAACAAGAAAGCTCATTTAAAATCAGAAGCTATGCCAAATGAGTCTCGTTTTGTCTCTCAACTCCATCTTGCACTGGCAAATGAATGTTTGTAAGATGTTGTGAGCATCCAAGCAGATGGAACAGCTCAATCTTTCATTAAAACCAAACCAAAGCACAGCAGAATGTTTTAAAATGCAGTATGCACATACAAAAGAAATGCTTGGTAAATTCTTTGTTGCATGAGAGCAAGCTGACTTTTGGGAACAGTGAGAGCAAAAATCAGTGATCATACTTAATAGCAGGTTTACATATGACAGTCTCTTGGGCTCTGTTCACACCTAAGTTTTAATCTGTTTTCAGTCCACTTTCAGAGTGAGATACATCAGCAAAGAGAACACAACACCCCCTGTGCTCTGAAGAAGAAGAAGAAGAAGAAGAAGAAGAAGAGGAAGAAGAAGAGGAAGAGGAAGAGTTGGCTTTTCTACCCTCCTTTTCTCACCCATTTAAGGGGACTCAAAGCAGCTGACAAAGCTTTCTATTCTTCTCCCCACAACAGAACACCCTGTGAGGTAGATGGGGCTGTGAGAGCTTATAAGAGAGCTGTTTCGTGGAGGAGGGTGGAATCGAACCCAGTATTCCCAGATAAGAGTTAGAAGAGAAGAAGAAGAAGAGTTGACTTTTCTACCCCAGTTTTCTCACCCATTTAAGGGGACTCAAAGCGGCTGATAAAGCTTTTCTATTCTTCTTCCCAAGACAGAACACCCTGTGAGGTGGGTGGGGCTGTGAGAGCCCAGAAGAGACCTGTGACTAGCCCAAGGTCACCCAGCTGGCTTCATGGGGGAGGGCGGAATCAAACACAGTATTTCCAAATAGGAGTCCAGCTCACACGCGCTTCCAGGTATTTGGTACTGGCTGAATACCTGGATGTGTGCATTGCTTTAAATGCACAAAGAAAGTGGCTGGTGCTGTCTGACTAGGAAGTGATAATGGTGAGGGAGAAATACCCCACATTATTGTGAGCCAGTTTGGTCTAGTGGTTAGGGAGCCGGACGCTTATCTGGGAATACCGGGTTCGATTCCTCCCTCCACCATGAAGCCAGCTGCGTGACCTTGGGCAAGTCACAGCTCTCTTCTGAGCATTCACAGCCCCTTTGTCAGCTGCTTTGAGTCCCCTTAAATGGGCGAGAAAAGTGGGATAGAAAAGCCAACTCTTCTTCTTCTTCCTAGAAGGTTATCTGGCTGCCCTCTGGAGGCGGCCGTAGATGTTCCATATTTGGAACAGAAGGCATCTGTGATTTGGTGTAACATATTTGCATTGTAAATATGCAGTATTTGTGGAATTACTTTAGTCACAAGGAGCTGCTTCTCATCATTATGATGAAAAACATAATTATCATCAGTAGAAGAAATTATGTTTAGACTGTCAAGGGTAAAAAAATCATAAAACAATACAGGAATAATGAGGTGAAGGGCTTAACTGAACTATGTAGTGTCTTACCCTCCACCAAAAAAAAAATCTTCTACTGAATATATGCTTCTATAATTCTGAAGAAAGGTAGAAATCATTGCTTAGTTGAAAATCTCACACTTTACATGTATGCTGTAAGGTACCTCCAGATGTCACTTACTTATTCTGCTATTTTTGGATGTTCTGGAACGATGTATTCCCAGGCTTATTTCACTATGCCCAAATGTTAGGTCAATGTTTTACACTACAGCATGTCACACTGCAACACAATGCCTTAAACCAGGGATATCTGGTCCATATTCCTTGACCCTATCAGAGCTTTTGACCCTGTATGGATGGAGTCTAAGATTTGATTCCAGCAATTTCAGTGAAAGGGATCACAGGCCTACTGAGTGATAGTAGAACAAGGTGGGGTTTTTTTAAAAAAACATTTGGATCTAAAAGCCTTGCTGAGGATTGGCATCACATCTGGGCACAACACACCTAAGTAATCAATGGGTGTGTTCCCATTCAGGATTTAAAGAGCTTTGAGATCATTTTGAGCACTCACCATTCCCAAAGTCTTAAAAGAATCTGCAGTTTCTGAGGATTAAAGATTCCGAAATGCGGATTATCTATATTCAGAGCAAAATAGGTCTCGCTGCTCAGTTTAGAAATACTCCAGTTTATTTATTTAGCAAAATGGAATGCAAGCAGGGGGGGTTGGGTTGGGGGGGGGAACCATGCTTTAGGGGCATTCTCCTCAGTTTCCTCTGACCCAATGAGAAGCCATGATTAGAAGTTCCCTCTTCTCCAGACTCTTCATTATGGGCGAAGGAAATCTACCACTGGCTGAAAAGGGAGGGGAAAGGGGTGAACAATGAACAAGCTCAGACAAATGTAGCAAGGATGGGAGCAAGTTAAAGTGCCTGATTTCAATAAGAGGGACTCACTGGCAGCAATCCCACTTTAGCAGCTTCCCTGGTGGCTTTGTGTAAAAGCCTCCTTCCTTCCTTCCTTCCTTCCTTCCTTCCTTCCTTCCTTCCTTCCTTCCTTCCTTCCTTCCTTCCAGATGTTGCCTTGGTAATTGCCATGACAATCCATCCCACCCTGCCCTGCCCATCTGCTGGCCTGGTATGCTGCTTTACTAGGACCTGAAGTGCAAATTATTGCCACCATGCTACTACTTTACCAGCCTAGTATGCTATTTTTTAATGCAATAAAAGGCTGGTAAGGGGGAAAAACCTTTGTTTTTCCTTGGCTTCTGGTCTTCTCTTGCAGCTGCAACTGCCCACCCTGTATAGTCTTGACAAACCTTTCACACCCTCCTAAGCAAATTACACATAGCAACACAAGGCTAGCAGCCACACAACAAAACAACAACCCATCATTAAGGAGTGTGATAATGGACAACAGCCAGGAACAGGCCAATGAGTCACTGTCAACTACACAAAGGCCAACAGCCAGGAGCAAAACCACACAATTACATACAACCAACCTAACAATCATTTCCCAATATCTATAAGAAAGATGGGAGAGGCTGTAGCTCAGTAGTGATGCAAGCAGCCTGGAACGTAGAAGGTTGCCAGTTCAATTCCCAGCCCCTCCCCAGACGTAGGCAATGGCAAACCCACTTCTGAATCTCTGCCAAGCAAACTGCATGGAGATGCCCATGTAGTCTACCAGGAGTGGGTCACAACTTGGTGGTACCTAAAAACTACAACAGTAAGAAGGGTGACAAGTTCCACAAGGAAATCAGTTGCATTTGACTCTTCTAGCAGCCAGGTCCTCTACAGATGGATATCATAGCTATATCCAAAAGCTTAGGTTCAAAACAGAACTCTGGAACATGGCATAACGACCAAAAAAACTGTGACAAGTGAAACAAATTACACCTCGTTTCTCAAAGCAAGGATTCCTCACTACACTTCTGTTGGCAGACATGAACTGAGTAGTCCAGCCATGTAAACTGAAGCAGCATCAATTATTTGTTTGAACTGCATTTTTTGAAAAGGGTGTATGTTTTTAGATAAGGTGAAGAAGAGCTGAAAAAGATTTGATAGCAGTGTTGATTTCCTTGGGGTGTTAAAAGAACAACCAGGTTACAACCATATCGTGTCTTCTATCTACACATTCCACATGGTTATAAAACAGTTCATTTGGGGTAGATGTTCTACCACTGAGCAAGAACTTTAGTTACCACCACTGGAAGATATTAACACTCCTACTGAGTGTAGATACTCAGTAGATTCTTACCTACTAGCTGGAGGGGTTCTATCCGCACACTGGTCAGGCACATCTGCATTATTCAACCATTGCTGCTGCCATGGAATGAGATAGCTGGAGTGGGATCCCTCCCCAGAGTGATCCAGCTATGGACCTCTATGAAGCAGTTTACAGCCTTCCCAGAAGTGGCTGGCCGACTCCTGGGGAAATGAACCTAAGAGGAGCCCTGCTGGATCCGGCCACAGCCCATCTACTCCAGCATCCTGTTGCACACAGTGGCCCACCAATTGCCCATGGGTATCTCAAGCAGAGACAAGGGCAAAACTTCTCCTGCCCTTGAATCGCAACAAATGACCTTAGAAGTATCCTGCTTCTAAGAATTCTAATGGTTTCTCACCCTCTTCTGGGTGTGACTCCATAACTGTTGTTGCACATTAGTGTGAACCTGCTGGATCTTCATGGCAATGTCCGGTCCCTCACTGGAGCCACGGTCACACCCTCGCTTTAAATCTTCTTCAGACCATCTTCATATCTGATCTCTCACACCTTTTCATTTCCACCGTTTTATTTTTTTAAAGTGAGATTAACAGCCTTCTCACAACCTACCCCAAATTCTTTTGCCAGCCTCTGAATTTTATGGTGTGATAAAATTTTAGGAAGCTAGCATTATTTATAAGCAAAGATTAAAAACAAATTCTAACCATGAATGCTGCCTCCAGGTAAGCTATTAAAAAGTAAACATCACCTCTGCTTTCATAGAAAAGGTCACTATGCGTCAGGCAATAAGCCAAAAAGTATTATTTGATTCTAAAAGAGAAAATTTATGTTTATATATTTATGACTTGCCTTGCTTTCAGTAGCCATCTGAAGTTAAGGGAGCTTTATAAGATCTGATTGTTTTGTCCTGATTTGATCTGATAACATGGAGTAGGATATTTGAAAATCCGAAAATCCAATTTGAATCCCTTGAATGTTGACATTTGAATTCAAATCGGATTTTCAAAAATCCAAATTTAAACGTTACTTTGGATTTTGTATTTTTGAAAATCCAATATGGATTTTTGAACAATTCGAATGAATAGATTTGTATCTATCATATATGAATGTGTGAAAAAGTACATATTTGTGCAAATAATGCAAGATGGAAATGAGATGCATATGGGATAAATATGCATTTTTGCAATTCGTATTTTGGATTCGAATCTTATCAATATTCGTATATCCGGATACAAATCGGATTTCCAAATTTGCAGTTCTGGATAATACAGATCTGAAATGGATTTTGGAAAATCCAGATCTTTAAAATTTGGATCGAATCAGATTTTTGAATATTCAATTTTAATCCGATTCGAATGTTAAAAAATACATTCATGCACATCCCTAAGATGGAGGGGCTCCAATAATGAATGATTTAAAGTGCAGATAAGTTTTATTTCTTCAGTTGGGTCAAAAATAGAGCCTGGCAAAGGTAACCCATTGTTATTAAATTCATTTCTCTTCCGACAGATGCATTTCAAGAAGTTTCAGAATGTTCTTGGGCCAAAACCTATTGTTTCATACAATGGGCCTGTTCTCACTTGCCGGTATGGTATATTAATACCATATCAGGCCAGTAAGGATCCAGTGTGGTGGCAGCCATTCACACTACAGGCATTAAACTAGTGCTGTACTGGGCCAGTAGCACATGCAGTGCCAACAGCCAGCACAGGGCTGCCCAGATCATCAAAGCTTGTAAGCCTGGAAAACCAGGCTCCTCTTATACATAACGGCTTGACAGGGACTAGGGAAGGCATGCTACTCTGAATATCAAATTGGGCTGTGTGATGATGTCACATGACCCGACATGGCAATATATGTCCCCTTCTCCCACTTCTGAGAAAAGGCTAAGAGGGCTATCAAGGTATGAGAAGTGAGCTGAAATAAGAGCTCACCTCAACTTCCTTGCCTCTAGGGCAGCGGTTCTCAACCTGCCTAATGCCGCAACCCCTTAGTGGAGTTCCGCATGTTGTGGAGACCCCCAACCACAGGGGTAGAGCAGCTGGGAAGTGGGAGGGAAGGGCGGCAGGAGACTTGTCGTGACCCCTCTGAAAGGGTAGTTGGACCCCCGAAGGGGTCCCGACCCCCAGGTTGAGAACCACTGCTCTAGGGCTACGTTGGCTAGGTGCTTCATCTAGCAAACAGGCCTTCATGTAAAGGGTCATGGCTGGTTGGCAAGGCTTACAAACCTTGCCAGCCTGAACCTGCACATGCTTCCAGTATGCCTCTAAAAGCTAGCTCTGAGTAAGCTGTGAGCAGGACATTTGCCATTAGACCCAGCTTGTGGATTGCCATATGCTGCCTGGAGTATGTAAGTGAGCATGGGCTGCTGGGCTAAATAGGCCAGTGGTCTCCTCCAAGAGGGCTTTCCCTAAGTTCTCAAGTATTTACAAGACTGGAATGTAAATCAAGACTGGTTGCCATGAGCAATTAAATTTTACAAATTGCCTAACAACCTGTCTGATCCAAGGACAGCCATTTTTGATGATTCATACTAGACATGTACCATCTGCCTGAGGAGCATGAATGTTGAAACTTAATCCCACCACACCTTTCTTATCTTCATAATACAGATGCAGTGAATTTCTATGAGTGGAATGTTATTACTTTCCCCAAAGAGGAGGTTTTTTTAAAATCTATCATAATCACATGGAGGTCTGCAAAATTTCAGTAATAAGTCACTTTATTGATAGTGAAAATGACACAAGGTTGCCACTGTCTGAATTGGATCGACTATGTCCACCTGATGCAAAGGCTACAAACACCCAGCAGCACCCAGCCCAACGCCCCAACACCGTTATGGACGAGGGGAGGAGGGAGACTCAGTGCGCGACCAATTCCACCTGCTGTAAGGACTACAAAAACTTATTAGCCAACCATCCCACATGTTTATAGGGGTTTTTTCCCTTCTAATTATTATTATTACTGCATAATGTATTAGTGGTTATAACATGTAATGTAATTTTGATGTATGCAAACTGCTTTGGCAAAGATTGTTTTTGATTTGAGTTATTCTTATTTGCTGTATTTCTTTGATGTAATTGATTGAATTTGTATTGTACCTTGTTTTTCCATTTGTTGTAAACCGCCTTGAGCAAATTTTACATTTGGGAAGGTGGTATATAAATAAAAATGGAAATGGAAATATTGTTGGTCAGACTTCATCTAGAGTACTCTGTCCAGTTCTGGGCACTCCAATTTAAAAGACATTGACAAACAAGAGCAAGTCCAAAGGAGGGCTACCAAAATGGTTAGTGGTCTGGAAAGCATGTCCTATGAGGAAAGGTTGAAGGATCTATGAATGTTTAGTCTGAAGAAGAGAAGACTGAGAGGAGACATGATCATGGCCTTCAAGTATCTGAAGGGCTGTGACAATCCAGAGGGATTGTCACAGTTCTCACTTGCACAAGATGGAAGGACTAAAAACAATGGTATGAAACTTCAAGGGAGTCAATACAGATTAGATATTAGCAAAAACATCCTGACAGTGAGGGCAATGAATTAGTGGAATAGGTTGCCATAGGAGGTAATGAGCTCTCCTTCACTGGAGATCTTCAAGCAGAGGCTGAACCTACATCTGTCTGGGATGATTTAGGAAATCCTGCATTGAGTAGGGAGTTGGACTTGATGACACTAGAGGTCCCTTCCAATTCCATGATTCTATGATTCTTTGTTCACTTATTAGGCCATGCCTGACTCTTTGTGACCCCATGGACCACTGCACACCAGGGTCTTCTATCCTCAACTATCTCCAGCTCAGGTTCATTTCTTCCTGGCCCAACAGCAGCTCAGTCGAGGGTGAGGCGGGCAGAATGCCTCTAAATGCCATTTGCAGAGATTTGAGAGGTGAAGGTTTTGTTTTTGCCTTCTGCTTGAGATGCCCAGAAGCAACTGGTGGGCCACTGTGTGAGACAGGATGCTGGACAAGATGGCCAGTGGCCTAATCCAGTATAGCTCCTCTTATATTCTTATGGGACAGGCTGCCTATCCCAGAACAGAGTGTCCCTCTCAGCTGGGGGGGGGGGGGGAGAGTGTGTATGTGTGTGTAGCCTTAGCCTATTATGCAAAGCTGTACTTTGACAAAAAGATACTTAAGAAAGCTGAAGGCACAGCAACAAAGAATGAACTTTGAGGACTGAGATTGCTATGACTTAGGATGAAAGGTCATGCTGCGTCTGCATTTGTTAAATTACCTGATAGAAGCTTATGCACAGGGCTAGGTTCACACCTGTATAGGGCTGGGTTGACACCTGCTTCTTTCTCTTTCATCCCCCCTCCCTTTTAACCTAGCAGCTGAACAAATTACAAGCAGCGGTCACTTGGAAATAGCCTATTTTTGTTCACCTGTGTCTGAGAGTGAGCACATAGCATCAATTAACTACTGTGAACTACAGGAATGCCAGTGCTGCAAAACAGAGCAGGAGATGCCAGTGCAGATTTCAAAAGTAATGCTTCACACCAGTCCAGTGAGAAGTATACTACATGTTCTTGCCAAAGAGGTAGGACAAAAAGAAGATGCTATCTGCGTGTTCTTTGTTTTTCCCCAAGGTCCTTCTTTTCCAAGAAGATCAGAATAAAAAATGGTAGTTCTCAGACGCTCTGGGAATTTTCACAGCTCCCACATCCAGCTTGCAATTGGCCAAACAGTGGGTTTTTTTTTAATATTTTGTACATCTGTCTAATAAACATAGAAACTTAACATATGCAATCTTTCCCACCCATGAATGTTTCTAATAACAAAGTTATGGTTATTGAATTTATAATCACAGAGCCCAAACAGGAGAGGGGAGTAACAGGAAAGCAAGAATGGTCTAGATCAGTGATGGCTAACCTTTTGAGCTTGGTGTGTCAAAATTCACAAGAAAACCTAGCTTAACTCGGGTGCTGTGTCACATCTAGAAATATCCATAATTTTGTGATATTTGTAGCTCTGGTAAAAAAGTTATATTTTGGATATATGTATTTTATTAAAAGCAAAACCATAATTCTTTACATTAGTGACTTTTGTTGCTAAATCTTTAATTGAAAGTTGGTATTTCATACACTTCAAGAACAAGCAAGCACTACATGCCCAGGTGCCAGGGTGGCCATGTGTGTCACCCAAAAGGGCTTGGCGTGTCACCTGTGACACGCGTGTCATAGGTTGGCCATCACCGGTCTAGATGAAAACCACACTAATCCTCAGGCCAATTCCCACCTCTTAGTTTGCAATAGGTAAACATCTGGGCAGGTGCATCTCCACTTGCAGGTGTTTGCAGCGTAGAAATGCACCCTGCCTGCCCAGATGTTAACGTATTACAAACTAGCTGTGGTGCATGAAATCATCCACCACACGCAAACTAACCCTAACTAATCATGACCTGAGCCTTACCTGTATCATCCATGTAGCAACCACTCACACCCTTTCTGGTGCAAGGGGTCATTTTAGGTACTGCGCAAGCACACTAGCACCTCAAATAACCCCTGATATGACTGTGCATGTGCAGAGCATCAGCATTGCCATAGCACCAGCACATGCCCAGTTGCACAGGGCACCACAATCAAAATGGCAGCACCCTGTGAGTGATTGGACACACAACTGGATGGAGGTAAGTGTCTGGGCATGTCAGGTATAGGCTGCTGAGTACTACCATTCCCTAGTGCAAATGCTACTCTGCGTTAGTCTATTATGCGCTCTTCCCATCCAGCAAGCAGGAAGGCAAGTGCAAAAACACCCCTGATAAGATTCCAGTGCTAGAGACAAGCAACTCAAGACCCTGGAACAGGAGAGTTTACCTGTTCCAGATGGGACTGCAGACTTTCCAAAATAATGGTATGTAGTTTGGTGACTGGTGCCCACTGTGAATGATGAGGCAGAGAAAGGGTGTTTTTCCACTGTCACTAAAAGTACCCGTTAAGTACCCATTAATGGGTACGTAATGGCATTTTTGTACCCATTAATGGGTACTTAATGGGTACTTCTAGTGACACTGGAAAACCACCCAAAGTGTCAGGGATCAGGGCGTTTCTGCATTAGGCCTTATTCTGCATTATATCTTGAAACAGGAACTTGCTGTTCACATGCTGTGAAGACTATGATGGCCTGTGGAACAAGCAGTAACAAATCACCTGTGGGATATAATCTGGAATAAGGACAAGTGCAGAAAGGGCCCAGAAAACCGACCACTTATGGCCTGATCTCATACTGTGAATGTGTTTTATGTGTAATGTCTACAATAACTTGTTCATTTTTGTTGTGGAAACCACTCTGGCACCTCAGAGTGAACAACAATATAGAAAAATACTGTTTAAACAGTGGTAGGTGAGATCTGATAAAACTCAAATTTCTGGGCAAACCCTAATCACAACTGAATGTGTCTATGGCAGTTGAATCTATGGTTATCTTAGTTGAAGTTATTTGTTACTGGTTGTTCCAATTGATCAATAATTGTTAAAGGTTTATAGTTCTAATATGTATGCATAAGACAGCTGTCATTTTAAACACACACACAAGATGTCTGACATTCTAAATTCTGTCAGTGTCAAGAACATTAGCTCCACTACAGTGCTCTTGAAGATAACTGTTTCCATGAAATGTGATAACAGCAAGCAACATTGGAGCCGGGTTTCACACATCTATGATCTATAATTGCTAACTGATGGTAAAGCACAGTTCTTATGAACAAAAGCCTGGCACGCAGAGCACAAAGGAGGAGCAAGGTGTGGATTTGCCATAAGACTTTGATGTTGGAAAACAACGGCAAGGTGACCTTTAATCAAAGTCAGGTCTGCCATGTTTCTATGCCACCAAAAGGCCGATAGTGAATCACTGCCTAGTTATTCTCCTATGCTTCATGTGTCAGTAGTCATGTGCTAAGAGCTTCCAAGTTTTGAAGTTGAAGAAATTCAGGAGGTTTGTAATTCAACAGTGTTAATAATTTTCTGCTTTTAAGGTGCCTTTGGTTAAACTTGACTGAAGCCACATTTACACTTTTCTCCCATTGAAACAACTCGGCCTTGTTAACATAAGAACATAAGATCAGGTAACAGTCCATCTGATCCAGCATCCTGTCTCTGTGGTCACACCTTCACTGTAAGTCATCTTCAGGCCATCCTTTAGTCCCTTTGCTCACAACTTTTTCCCCTGATCCAATTTAAAAATGGACTTTCCCTCCTCCCGGAAGCAATTGGTGGGTCATTGTCACACCTTCCTGAAATAGTCCATCCTGAAACCATCCTAATCTTGTTCACATCAAATTCCTGATAACCAGTTCTCAGTTTGAGATGCTATGCTCACAGCTTTTCTGTTATTGCCCTGAGTCTCATTTACAGCAGGAGTCCCCAACCACGAGTCTGCGGACCGGTGCCAGGCTGTAGGGGTCTTTTGCCTGTCTGCGGTGCTGCTGCAACAATCTGCCCTGCCCCACCCTGGAAAAGGAAGCTGGTCCCTGGTGCAAAAAAGGTTGGGGACTCCTGCTTTACACAACCCTTTAATTCTCCACCCCTAATGATTACATCAATAATCAATAACCCAGCTGCATTCTGACAGGATAAAGTTCTGTCAATCAACAGTGGCAATGGAGTGCGTTTGGAGTTGTGTGCCGTTGATGGCTAAGATTTGGGGTTAAGGCTCCGGGGTACCATTGCCCTCAGTAGTTAGGGGTGGGAGAGGAGGAGGGCACTCTCGGTTGTGGCCCCTTTATGGAAGTTTCCCCTCCAAAATGCATCAAGACACCCTCATGGTATGCATTCAGACCACTGGTGAAAATGCTCACATAAGAGCATAAGAGAAGCCCTGCTGGATCAGGCCACAGCTCATCTAGTGCAGCATCCCATCTCACACAGCGGCCCACCAATTGCCCATGGGCATCTCAAGCAGAGACAAGGGCAAACCTTCTCCTGCTTTTGAATCCCAGCAAATGGCCTTAGAAGTGTCCTGCTTGTTCCCCCGCCCCCAGCCTGAAAGATGCATCTAGGCATCCATTCTAGTAGCCACTGATACATCTGTCGTCCATAAACTTGTCTAACCCTTCCTTAAAGCCATCTAGGCTGGTTGCTGTGTCCACCTCTTCTGGCTGCAAATTCCATAGACCGATGACCCTCTGGGTGAAGAAATCCTTCCTCTTGTCTCATCTGACCCTCCTACCCATCAGTTTCACAGTGTGCTTCTTTGTCCTAGCCTTTGGCTGAGGAAAGAGCATCCCTATTCCCATGCATGTTTATTATGATCTATCCTGACCCACCCCTGAGACCTTCGGCTATTCACAACCTCAAGTTAGCAATGCAACACGATCAATTCCAAATCTTCCACCCCGCAATTCTCTTTTGCCTGCCCAGCCCCTGCCTGTGCGCTGCTGCTGCTGCAGCCCCTGAGCAAAAAAAATGGGTGTTCCCGGAGGGGGCGGTGCTTGTGTGCATCCCTTCCTCTTGATTGGTTACTTCGTGGTGTATCGGAACGGCCCGCATCCTCCCCGCAGGGCGGGCGAGCGAGCTTGTCAGGGGAGGCGGGGCGTGCCCACTGACGTCCGCAGCGTCAATCGAAGCGCGGGAGAGGGCGTACGTCAGAGAAAGGGGGCGGGGCGAAGGATCCTCCTCCTCCTCCCAATTCGCCGATAGGAGGAGGAGGAAGAGAAAATGGTAGTAGTTCTCGCGCCGGGCTCAGCGCGCCTGCGCAGCACCGCCCGTCCACCACGCCAGCGCCATCCTCGCTCTTCGCTGTCACACACGGTGTGCGTATCGTGTGCCTTTCCTCAGCGCTCGCAGTTGTGGCACCCGCAGTCCGGCAGCTCCGTTGTCGTCTCGTTCGCCCGCCGTGCCTGCGGCCAGTCGGGGCTTCCTCTCACAGCCTCCGCCCCCCCCTCCCCGGCTTTGTGAGGAGATGTGGCGGCGGCGGCTGAGGCGCCTGTGAGCGGGAGAGCCGCTCCGCCTTTGTTCCCCGGCGAGGAGGAGCGGCCGCCGGAGACAGCCGAGGCTCGCCCGCCCGGGAGCAGCCGCCTCTCGGGGAAGAGGAGGGGCCCCATGAGCAGCAGCGCCGCCGCCGCCTTCCCCTCAGCGGAGGCAGGGCGGTAGCGGCGCCGCCGGTAGCAGCAGCGCGGCGGCGGCGGAGAAGCCGAGCCGGCGCCGCCCGCCCGGACGGCAGGCAGGCAGGCAGGCAGGCATGTCGTCGCCGTCGACGTGGCTCGGCTGTTGCCGCCGCCTGGCGCTGCGCTTGGGCTCCGGCTGGCCGGGCGGCTCCTCGTCGGCGGCGTCGCGCCTCGCCTTCCAGCTCCAGCCGCCGCCGCGGCGGCCCCTCAGCACCCGCAGCCGCCTCAGCAGTAGCTGCTGCTGCCTCCTGCTGCTCGCCCGCCCGGGTCGCCGGCGCTGCCTCAGCACCCTCGGACGCGGCGGCGGCCCTGAAGAAGCGCCGTGGCTCCCCGCCGCGTCCTCCGCGTCCTTCCCCAGGGCGCTCGGCACGCACCCCAAGAAGGAGCCCATGGAGGCGCTCAACACGGCGCAAGGCGCCCGCGACTTCATCTACAGCCTCCACTCCACCGAGCGCAGCTGCCTGCTGAGGGAGCTCCACCGCTTCGAGTCCATCGCCATCGCCCAAGGTGAGCCGCCCGGCCGGCGGGCGGGCGGGCGAGGGCACGGGAGGCTGCGGCGGGGGGAAGCCTGCCACACGCTTGGGATGCGTTTTAATCCGGCTTCCGTCCACATCAGCCGAGCGGCAGGTCGTTTTCTTCCCACGGCATCTAACCCAAAAGTGAATTTTCTGAGTTATTTAACACCGAACATTTAATACATCACTTTCCTGATGTATTCTCTCGCGCCGAAAGTGAAGATGGATTAAAACCCGGGTGTGAACACACCCTTTCGTAAGAACAGAGGCTGTGCTCACACCTAAGGTTTAATCCAGCTTCACTCCACCTTCGGAGCTGGAGAAACACATAAGCAAAGCCACCAGTCGTTTTCTTTCCACATTATCTAACCCAAAAGTGAATTTTCTGAGTTATTTAACACTGAACATTTAATACATCACTTTGCTGATGTATTCTCTCACTCCGAAAGTGAAGCTGTTTTAAAACCCAGGTGTGGACACAACCTTTGGTAAGGACAGAGGCTGTGGTCACACGCCTAAGGTTTAAGCCGGCTTCACACCACCTTCAGAGCTGGATAACAGATCAACAAAGCGATCAGTCATTTTCTTTGCACATTATCTATCCCAAAGGTGAGTTATTTTAGGACTGAAAGAAAGCAGCTTGTCACTTTGCTGATGTATTCTCTCACTCCGAAAGTGGACTGAAGCTGTATTAAAACCCAAGGGCAAACACAGCCAAAGAGTTTTTCTCCTGCACTGCCACCCCCTCCCCATGTCACCGCGTCTTGGTTGCGCTGGTGTGGAGGCCAGCGAGGCTGAACCCCTGAGTAAACACTTACTGTTTACTGTTTGCTCTGGGTTGAGTGGGTGCTGAATCTTGACGTTTTCATCCTTGATTTTGTCTTTTTTGGGGGTGCTAGAGGTGGTGGGAGAGGTTGTTGGAGAAGGGGTTAGTCAGAGACGGGCCAAAAGTGCATCCCTTGTGTGTCTGGAGCTCACACAGGGAAAGGCTGTGTGGAGAATGCAGGCAGGGCAAACTGCCAAAGAAACCATGCATTTTGTGAGATGAAGGGGGAAAGCTTTCAAGGAAAGGGTGTGGCTGTCAGAGAGGCTCCAGGCCTGGGCTCAGGACATTGGTGGCATGCAAGAAATCAACAAACTGATTGGGGTGGGTGGGTGGCAGGGTGGACTTGAAACAAAGTCATGGCAAAAAAAAAAGACTATTCAGTACCGGTGTTTTCTTGAGTAAGAAAGTACTTTTCTCTTAAGCATGGTCCACAGTTGGGTTACACAGAGCTTCCAAGTCAGAGCATGGCGTTTGGGTTAGACTGCCTGAGCAGCCAGGCCCAGGCATGCAAGTATTTGGGGTGTGCACTAAGAAAAAAAAATCCTGTCCTGCTGACTGTATCAAAACAGCATGTGCGGGTGTGGTTTATAATAGCTGGCTGTTGCTTTTCCAACATTTGGCAAAGGGTGTTAAAAGTTGCATCCCACACACTGAAGTAGATACCACGGGTCTGAATGCCTACCTGTTGGGTGGTTGCCCTCTTGGGTGCATTCTCTTTCAGCTCTTAACCAGGGCTGCACAAATCTTTTCTCACCTGCCCCGTCTGATTCTCTTTTTCTGTAGCACAAACCAAGGAGTTTAGAAGTTGTAAAATCTCCTAGTTACCTTTCAGTGTCTTAAATCAGTTGCACTGATTTTGTACTTGTTTGTGGAAGGAAGTCTTGGTGAGTATTAGGAAATGATTTGTACGTACACACAGTCAGGGTTTTTTTTGCTGTCCTGTTACTCTGATTCAGAAAGCTAAAGGCTGGTACAGTGAGCATGGTGACATTCTGGCTGGGTCTGCTCAGTGATGCATCTTGCTCCACCCTTCTAATTTCTTGAGCAGGGAATTCACAATGTTTTACAAAGTTCATTTAATTGAATGTAGTAGAAGTTGGTTAGTATTTTCAATTCCTTTCTTTCAAAAATCAGAACGAAAACATAGGGTGGCCTTATTTAACCCTTAATAGATTATATCAGCTGTACTGATAAGAATGTATAATCTGACCACAGCAGCAGTGAAACTGCCATTAGAGTTGTTCTTTTGCTGCCAGCACTGATTGGTTTTGTCACATGTTGTAAAATCTGTCTTGTTTCCGAGGTTGCAGCCAGATGGCAGCTTGGCACCCTGGCACTGAATTGGATGTACAGAGTTGGAAAGGAAATAGTTCAGATCATACTACAGCAGAGAAGGTTTTTTTCTGCATACAGAACACGTGTGCCCACTTCTTTGTAATGATTGCTCTGAGTGATAGGAGTTCTTGTGAGAGATGCAATGATTCACTGCAACCTCTCTTTGCCGAACTTTTTATGTGTGCGAGTCTTTACTATTACAGTAGAGGTTGTTGTATTGTGTTAATCAGCCTGTTTCTTAGGCTGCATCCAGGGCATCACTCACACATTCCACTATATCTTGGTATTCTGGAACAGAGCATGGATATTCCAGAAATATGCACGCTATATTCTGAAATATCCAAATATAGCAGAATAAGTAAGTGACGTCTGGATGCAGCCCTACTTTAACAAACAAATACAAGCTGTAGTATAAAAACAGTCAGCAGTATTTGACAGAGAATGCACTGGGTGAATTGGAATGGAGAATGCTGAAGTTCATGGAATGTATGTAACATTTTGCTGAACACACAAGGATGGAATCTATTTAGAAGTTAACAGAGGAAGCTAACAGAATGGGGTTGGTGTGCTGAATGGAAAAAGCTTCAGCATGTTTCCCCTAAAGTGTTTTAGTAATTTGCTTAGCAGCTTTATTCAAAAGTGGGCCGTTTTTAAATGTAAAAAACCACAATGCTTACCTTTACAATACAGCATATTGTAAAGTATATTATAGCATAGGATGGCATTTTTTTGGCCACTGATTGCTGGAACTTATGTTAAGATACACTGAATCATTGAATGTTAGTGTTTCATGTAAGTAAAATGGCCTATATTGAACTTAGTAATCAGTTAAATTGGTATTGTACGCATAATAATTTGTGGTGGCAGTATATTTATTTTATCACTCAGGAGCATTAGTTTGAGACTGGTATCGTAGCATAAATGCTGCTTTATTTTTTCATAGATGGTGAAGAGTTAAAATCTCTATGCATTTAATTGCATTAGTCAAAAGAGGTTAAGGAACATGCAAAATTATCTTTTACATTGATTTTCACCTGCTTTTCTGATACGCAATTGGATCGCTATCTGGTAGGTGATCGGTTGTTAAAGATTGCAGTTCACTAATTTAAGAGTTTCATTTGGAAAACAATCTAATACAAGATTGAATTTGGATTTCTTCAACTATTAACCAGAAGATTTTTGGCCAAGGTTTCAGTCTTGCTTTCATTTGACTTTGGCCCATGAGTTCAAGTAATATGTCCTTGAAAGGGCACTTGAGTGGCCTGTAGCAATGTGCTGTAAGGAATATATTTTATGAACATTGGTATTATTTAGTTGAAGTATATAATATACAATAGAAGAAATGATTTCTATTTTTCATACATAAAATAAGAAGATGCTTATGATTTGTATTGTACAAACCTTTAAAAAGGGTTTTGTCAAAGCAGGCTGAAACTATGCTACAGTGCTGGTATTCTCCTATAGTGTTATTTAGTAACTAGGAATTTCATATTTTCCCCTTGTTCCAGCCCTTCAGAGAGTCTTAATAATCCTATCTTAATTTATGTGCTGTCTGATACATGGACTGCTTTCTTGTCCTGTACTCAGGAAGATGAGTTAGAATCTGGCAGAGGAATTTTTTCTTTTATTTAATTACCCTGAAACTTTCCTTAGGCTGTTTTATTTGATGAATTGGCTGGACGAGGAACAATAAATTTAAACTAAATGCAGTCAAGACAGAATTGCTGTATGTCTGGGGATTTTCAGTTTATGAAGTGGGATGAATCCTGTTCTTGATAGGGTTCTACTCTGGAGAGGTGTGCAGTGTGGGGTTGTTCATAGCCTTCTTACTGTTGTGGAAGCCTATTTCCAACTCGCACTCATTCACCAGCTACAGTCCCTTCTGCGTAGAGACAGCTTGGCTTCAGTGATCCATGCTCTAGTAACTTCCGACTGGGCTATTGCAATGCACTTTGTCTTGGGCTGTCCTTGAAAATATTACAAAAGCTAGTACTAAAACAGAATGCAGCAGCAAGGTTGCTGGCAGGTACTCTTGGCTGAACATGTATTAGACCAGACCAAAGGAATTGCATTGGTTGCCAGTTTGCTAGTGAACCCAAATGAAGGTTCTATCATTGACATATAAAGCCCTAAATGCGAATCGCAAATATCTAAAAGAGCATTTTTCCCTATATAAGTTTGTCTATCCTTTAATATCTGTAGGAGAGGCCCTCTTGATGGTGCCACGGCTATCAACAGACAGGGAGGAACACACCAGAGTGCTTTCCTCTGTGATGTTTGTGCAGGTTTTAGAATGAGATGTGTCCAACTCCATCTTTGTACACTTTTAAATTCATGACAAAGACACAGTCACCTTCCTTCCTGTTAGGTGGGGTTTAAAGGAATCCAATTTTAATTTTATATTATGGCTTTATCACACTGATTTCATTGAAGCTCACCTTAAGACCTTAGTGTATATGGCAGAATAGAAATGTAAATCCACTTTTCAGATGCTAACTGAACTTGGATGCTTACTTATCCTTCCTCAATTTTCCAACTTTAGAATCTTTCAGGGGTATTATGCAGGCACATTTAGTATTCCTCATCTCATTTATAGGGTGAATAGGGTTGGCTTGGCTTTCTAGACAGCTATTGTAATGAACTCTCTCCCCCCCCCCCCAATTTTTCATGCCTAACACAAACTGTAGTTTAAATGCACCTTTTAAGACTGGAATTAATATAGCTCATATTTCCTTTCACATATATCTTCCACACTGTCCCTTATTAACTTGAATGAAATAATAGAGATGGTAGCTAGTCTGTAGTTACAAAGCTATGCAATTTTCTATGACAAAGGAATTTTGTCTCAAATTTTCTACAAAGGCAGCAAGATAGAGTTGGTTAAAGGTTTATATGAAGTAAAGATTTCTAATTTAGATTAAGTCAGTAGGGATTGAAGTATTGCTTGTTCTGGCATTAGAACAACCATTGCAATAGCTTTAATGAATGTTCTGCTATTTTGGGAATTATATGACAATGACTCAGTTCAAATTAGAGAACTAAGAAGCCTGGGTTTTTGGGTTTTTTCTGTTAATCAGGCAATCATTCTTTTTTCCAAAACACACTGTTTGGGTTTTTTTTTTTTGCGTGAAAAATTGCCGGTCATAGTAACAAAGGAAATGTTCAATGCAATTCCATGCTATACCTCACACAGTACTCCTGAGGAGTTCCATTTACTATTCTATAACCTCAGAAAACTAAGATCAAAAAGAAACAATACAAGCTAACTGCTTATTGAAACTTCTGAAATTCAGGCCATTTGAGCCACATGTGCATCCGGTGATGAGACTGGCCAGTGGATGGTTTGACCCCAAAATCTTGCCACCTGTGCCACCACCCTGGGTCAGTTCTGCGAGAGCTCCTGGATCTGAGAGCTCTTTAAGTGTAACTCTTATGTCAGGCTGGTTCTGAGTGTTTTCCAGTGGGCCATCAGAGAAGAGAGTCAGCTCTCAGGCTGCTTCTGTGATCAGTGTGGGCTAGATCACCCAGGCACTACCAAAGAAGCACGAAGGTTACCAGGGATGGGAAGGAATGGAAAAGTAAAACTCCTTTTATCTGTGATTTTTTATTTTTATTTTTGAAGGTGTGAACATTTCTATGAACAGCAAAGAGGATACTGGAGAAATAAAGAAAAATACCTTTCTCTGATATTTTCATGCTTTTCCCCTTGAGTCTTCACACCTCTAAGCATGTTACTGTTAAACTAGTAGACAGTCACAAATGGTGGCAAGACTGATAACAAGGCATTATTTCTGGTTACTCTGAATGCCTTCCATCTTAAGTTCTCTAGTATACTAATGATTTAGAAAGGAGGTGCAGCTGATCCTCTGCTTAATGCAGTGTTTCACAATCTGTGTGCCTCCAGATATTGTTGGATTACACCTTCCATTCCCCTTTACCCTGATATGAAAGATGCTTGCGGTGCAGTAACATTTGGATGCATATTGTTTGGAAAAGAGGATCAGAACTCAAGAATCCTTGGAATGTATTAGGTGTTTTGTCAGAAATGCTGACTGTTTTGATGGAATATCCAGAAAATCTAAATGACTTGCTTGCTGCATTTGTTATGTAGCCAGGCACTGCAATGGAGAAAGAAAAAAAACCCTGAAAGCTTGTGAAAGTGGCAAAAACCTTTATGTGAGGATAGCAGCATCAGCAGCATGTTAGGCACCACAATGCATTTTGAAAGTGTCCCACCCACAACAACATTTCCCCCCAATGCATTGGTATCAGCGTCATGGTTATGTTTTTTGAAGAGGTTGAAAAGGTGAGAAATCTCCCATCCACTTTGATAAAGGCATGGCCAAGCACCACAAAGAAAGAAAAAAGTGGCGGAAAACTGGCACAGTCCACATACCACAACCCAAAGGTTTAATATTGGAGCACTCTATCATTTATGTTCAAATCCAGAATAGGCCATTTTATTACATTTTGTTGAATTTAGAACACTTTGGAACACCTCAATCAATGTGTGAACCATTCCAAATTGGAATGTATACACACCTCTGATGTCATGTCAGTGGAGTTTATCTCCAACTTACTTTGAAGTAAAGGTGCTATGTTCTCTGTGGCAGGTACAAAACTTTCCTAATAGTGAAGGGTCCATACTTTGCAATGGAATTATAGCTGCATTCAGTGGACAGTTTTTAAAGAAACACTGCTGATCACAGAATCAGTGTTGGAAGGAGTCAGTGAAGCTGATGTGTCTTAATCTCATTATTCGCTCAGATCTGGATTAAAGTATCTGCAATAGCTGATTATCCTGACTTCATTTAAAGACATCCAGTAATAGAGAGGACAGTGCCTCTCACTATTCCACAGTGTTCTGTCGCTTATGAAAGTGTAACTAAAGGTGAAGATAAAGTGGGATGTAGTGGAAAATGCTCTCCTACACATTTTAAATCAGCAAGGTGAGGAACGAAGTTCTGGCTGTACTGTCATTGTAAAACTTAGGATTCAGTGCTGGATTTTTTTATAGACAGGGCTGAAAATGCCGCAAAAGCAGTAGCTTTTAGCATATGATGTCAAAATTGATAAAACGTTTTCAGGGATCTTGCAGTAGAATTTTACAGGTAAAGCATTAGTCAGGGAACTGGCACAGTCTAGCCTGGCTCTAGGTGGCACATTAAGGAGGTAAGGAGCCAGAATTTCTGCAGTAATTTCTACCCACTGAGCTGGTATATAGCAGCAGTTTTTTTTTTTAAAAAAGATCATTATTATAGTCTTAAGACCAAGTATCATAAATGAACCATAAAGAAAGATATAATCTTGTCACTGTACGGTTTGCTGATGTAATCTGGGCTTGAATTGTGATTAATGATGTTGTAAATGTTTTACAGTGGTTTTATATGGATACATTATGTGCCAAAAGAAAGAAAAGACTGTGGTTTTTGTGGTCTTCTAGGTATTGGGATGCTACTATATTGAGTAGCACAACTAAACTGAAAATATTCCTTTATTCCAACAAAAGGTAATGTAGGCATCTGTGTGCCACCTATTACTACTTTGTTGGCAGCCAGTTTTCTCATTTCAGCCACTCAAAGTACGCATGGAACATCCCTCACTTACAAAGAAAAGTGGGCATTTTCCCTTTGAGCCAGTGTTCATCTGTATATGTGCCCATAAAGAAGGGCAAATGGCTGAAAAATGGTGCAGAGTTGGTGCCATGCCAGCATGGAACCAGGAAGGCTGATGGCCTCCTGGGCTTCTCCAAAAAGTTGGCATTTTCTTCATCATTTGGAGGAAACCACAGTGGTCTTTCCCATTGCTTCTGAGAAGTACTTTTCATTAAGTTCAGTGGACCCTGCTTCCAGATAAATGGGATTAGGGCTGCAGTCCAAATATGTAATAAATAAAGTGCTATCTAGATAAGGTAGAGAAATGGAGAAGCAACAGGACACGTGGAGAAACAAATGTCTTAATAGAGGAAAAGCATTGTGTCACGCTTTTAGTTCCAACCAGTGGTAGATGTAAATGAAAAACAGAGCTTGGCTGCAGCAATTCTAGTTCAGTAGGCATCTGTACCAGTTGAAGACATATTGGTTTAACATATTCTCTCTGGACTCCTTTTATTTTGCAACATTGTGTGCAAATCTTGGCTGGGAACAAATAATGCTTTCTTTAATTCTTGTTTTGGCTCAAATTAGAATCCACCCACCCCAATTATGCTGTCCTAAATTTTCAAATTGATAAAAGAGTATACCAACAAAGCTCAGAACTACATCTTTACAAGCGTGTGTAATTCATATTGGTAACTTTGTCAACCTAACCAGAGATCTTTAAAAATTGTGCTGTAAGAGATAATAAGAAAGGCGTAATATCATAATTTGATCAGATATAGGCTAGTTTCTCATTTCATATTACTGTTTGCAACAGAACATTGCCTTACAATTGAAGCAAAAAAACCAGCAACTTGATACAGCTCAGTTGTTCGCTCTGAATTTTATAACTCCCAAAATACTTTCCACCCATGAGGTTTCAGAGGTGTGAATCGGATTAAACCAAATGTTTAAGGAGAGGGAGGAAGGGGAAAGTAAAGCAAGCAGTACATACTATTACTGGTTCCATTTTTAGTGTATTAGACCTCAAATATTAAGTCTTTCAATGTGACAGGATAAAAATAAACTAAGCATGCAGAACAAGGTGTAAAGGAGTAAACCCTTGAAATATAACAGGACTTGTTCCTGAATTAATTACAGAAAGGTAATTCTGTACTTTGTGATATTTCAGCAACTTCAACTAGTATTTTAAATACTGTCCATGCTGAAACGTGTGACTTTATTTTCTTATGTTTGCAAAACTTTAGCCTCCAAATTTCCTAAACCACTGGTACCATTTGACATGCCTCTGAACCAGGTAGAGCCACCAGAGCCAGCTTGGGGTACCGTAAATTTTTTTCTTCATTACGTATGCATGGCCTGAGGAGATGGTGCCTGAATCATTGTCTTGCTGTGGTGCCTCAAAATCTAGATGCATGTCTACTTGCCCTGAATAACCAGGCATGCTTTGGAGAGTATTTTCAAAATACTTATAAATCATTGGTATACTTTGGGTACAGTAAGAAGAACCTTAGAAAGGTATACTCTAACAGAAACGATCAAGGGTCATTTCCATTAGGACCAGACAGTGATAAAAAGTGTTGAAATTGTTTGAACTTGTTTTTTAGAATAAATGTGCTGTGCTTCTCATAGGCATGTATTGAAATACAACTTGCTATGAGAGGCCTAGGATTGCCTGATGCTTCGTCCAACAACATTGGGTTCTTCTTGGCATCTGCGGTGACTGATAAGTAGATGCCCCAGTGCAAAGGCATAGGGAACTCACCATTGCTGGAAACATGCTTCTGTCATTAGTAACTCCTCTATGGATGGGGCTGCATCATGCTTACATGACTTATGAAAAACAATGCCTCCAAGGGCTGTTTGCAGAGAAACTGAGAGCAGAAGAGGCTTCTAATTGAGGGTGCCTAAAAGCAAATTCTGGACCACCGTGAGATGGAATGCTAAACTCGATGGGCTGTGGCCTGATCCAGGACTACTTCTCTTATGGCCTTATTCTTAGGACATGGCAGCAAAGCATTGGTTAGTCTTAATTTACATTTTTTTTGTTTTGTTCCTGCCCTAGGCCATCTAGAAAGCTGACTGTTGTGTGGTCTTTAATCTTCTAATCCTGTACATTTAGGACATTATCAGAAACACTACTGGTAGCAGACCCTGCAAAAACCAGCTTTTTAGGATGCATGGTTTGGCTGCCAATTTAAAAAAAAACCCTCTGGGGTAGAAATCTACCCCACAATAAAAGTTAATAAACTTTTTGACAGCTCAGTTTTTTCCCCTGTGTTAATGCTATTTCAAGCCCTCCTTGAACGGTATCTTTTCTTTATTTTGCGACCTGAATTCATGTGGCAGTCAATCACCCTGCTTGACTGATAGCCGAAACAATCAATTTTGAGAGGAAGCTAATTTATTTTCAGACTTATGGGCTTCACAGAGTCACCCCTTTGAAGTCTGCTGCAATTATGCACTGTTTTTAAGTATCACATTTTGTTAACTTTTCATAGGAAGTTAATTACTTGTGGCACATCTGTTTTCTTTACAGAATTAAGTATACGTGTCCCTTTCTGGACTGGGCCTTATCCTGGATTATATCCTGGAACAAGGGCCCCCTGTGCACAAGCTGTTGCAGACAGTCCTAAAAGTCCTTATGTTAATTACCTTAGCATTAATACCAGCAATGCCAGTGCAAATATACATGACACTTCTATAGGTCATTGATACAATTTAATTGATTGACTGAGGAGACTATGTCCTTGTACACTTTTTTGCCAACGTCCTCTTGCATTAATTATTAGCAGTGGTGTGGAGTTGTGCATGTACCTGGATTATGCAAAGTAATATTTTAAACTCTGTTAAATAACTGCTGCCAAGTTGCTAATATCCTGTTTGGGCAAGATGCTGGAAAGAGTGGTAGCTGCACAACTGCAGATTTGCTTAGAGAAAATGGATTATCTAGATTCTAGACCCATCTCAGTTTGCTTTCAGGTAGGAATTTGGCACTGAAATCCCTTCGTCCCCCTGATGGGTGACATTTATGGAGAGAAGGATGGGACAATGTGATTCTGTTGGTTCTTGATACCTCAGCAAATTTCAGAACAATTGACCATGGTATCTTGTTGGAGAGACTTCAGGGACTAGAAGTTGGAAGCACTGTTTTGCAGTGTTTTCTTTCTCTCTTTGTGGTAGGCTTCAGAAAGTAGCAATGGGAAACTCTTCAACATTCGGGGAACTCTCATGTGGAAGTTCTTCAGGGATCTATTTTGTGTCCTGTACTCTTTAACATCTGTATAAAGCTGTTGGGTGAGTTCATCAGGAGAATATGCAGATGTTGCCCAACTGCCAAAGGAGGTAGTTCAGGTGCTTGATCACTGTCTGGATGCATAGATGGGCTGGATGTGACCCATAAATTGAAACTTGATCCAGACATGACAACAATCCTGTGTATCAGGGAGTCCCAAGTCCAGGAGGTTAATGGGCACTTGATCCTGAACAAGGTGGTTCTCTTTGTTATCTTAATGGTAGACTGAGGCCTTGGGCAGGTCAAGGCAGACCGTGCAGCAGAGCACCAAGTAGAGCCGCTCATACAGCTTGACGCTGCCTCCTCCTCCTCCCTGGCAGCTTGAGTCACTTCTTGGGTAGTGCGTTGGAGTCCTGGTCTCTGAGGGGCTAAGCCTGCCCCTGCTAGCTGCCGCCCCCTCCCATGCCCCCAGCGATGGCCTTGGCTGCTCTGCACTCCCCCAGGCCAGGCCCCACCACCAGCAGGCCCCCTGCACCTGTGGCCACGATGGGGCTCCTGCTCGTCCGGCCCCAACATGCTTAGGCTGCTGGCTCGCTCAGCTCGGCTCTCTGCGGCTTCAGCTGGCAGTGGTGCCCAAGGCTGGGCTGGATGCCTAAGATGCCGCTGGCATCTTTGTTTGTCCCCTCCATCCGCTGCTCCTTCCTTCCCTTTTCTGCCTCAGCAGCAGCTGCTGCCACCACGAGACCAGGACACTGCTCTCCTCGTTGCCTCATGCCCCACCCACCAGCCAATTCACAAGTGCCTCTCTCACCTGGGACTGCAGGCCCTGCAGTGCCCATGCCTACTGGCCAAGCATGTTCGGGTGCGTAGCCAGGGAAAGATGGGCAGTTGCCTTATCCAGTCAGCTCTCCTCGTCTCTGGTGCCGCATGGCTCCCAGCAGAGAACCTTATGCAGGGCATGATGGGCTGGGGCAGCTTGTTTAGTGCTGGTCTGCGGCAGCAGTGTGGAGCATCAAAAAACCCTCAATGGCCCAGTGCTGGTCCGCAGACCGGTGATTATGGACCTCTGGTTTGTTAAATAGCAGCATATTAACTCCTGTAAGATCTCTGCATTTGGCCTTTTCAGTCTAGATATATCACTGTAAGAAATTAAGCACACAACTGGTTTCAAAGAAACATTTTTTCTTCAAGGCCCCTCTGTTTTCTAGCTGGAAGCGTGGCATATCTCTTTACAATATGTACTAGGGTGTTTTCCCACTGTCAAAAAGTACCCATTTTTGCACCCATTAAAGACCCATTTGGGTGTGAGCCGGATGACCCCATTTCCACCACAGCACCCATTTGGGACCCGATTGTTTCCATTGCCCTGGGGAAAATCTGGATCAAATGGGTATTTTCGGAGATTGCACCCCTCTGTCCCCAGAGACACCTGAGGTGATGGACCGACCCTTTGGGGGTCAATCCAGATTCCCCACATGGGTGCAAAGGTGTTTCCACGGCAGGGGGTTTAGCACCCATTGCTAATGGGTGCTACACCTCCCGTGGAAACACATTGGGTGCTTCCCTTAATCCGGATCTACTAGATCCAGATTAAGGAATGTACCCATTCCTTAGATCCGGATCTTCTTAGACTACTTCACCCCTAGACTACTTCACTCTGAGAATGTATGCCAAACTCTTCAGCAGCTTAACTTGGGTGCTGTGTCACATCTCGAAATATCCATAATTTTGTGATATTTGTAGCTCTAGTAAAAAAGTTATATTTTTGATATATGTATTTTATTAAAAACAAAAATAATTCTTTACATTAGTGACTTTTGTTGCTGAATTTCAATTGAAAGTTGGTATTTCATACACTTCAAGAACAACCAAGCACTAATGTCCAGGTGCCAGGGTGACCTTGTGTGTCACCCAAAAGGGCTTGGCATGTCACCTGTGACACGCGTGTCATAGGTTGGCCATCGCTGACTTAGGAGATGCTACTTTCATAGAATATTGTGACTTGTCAGGATCAGAGATGGGTACTCTGTGTTTTAAAAGAAATTGCCTAAAATTTCAGGATCGGAACTTCTAAAAATTAGAAGTACATTGAATGGCTCTCCATAACTGGTGTGTGTAGTGCATGCTAGTTGCCCAATGTCTTGTTCACACCCCTCTGGTTTCCCTTGCTGCACTTAATCCACATAGCACATCCCACATGTGCCAGTTTGCTCCAATGGTTAAGGATACTTGTCTGGGAATATCAGGTTTGATTCCGCACTCATCCATGAAGCCAGCTGGGTGTCCTTGGGCTAGTTACAGTTCTCTTCTGAGCTCTCACAGCCCCACCAACCTCATGAGGTGTGGGGAGAAGAATAGTAAGCTTTTTCAGCTGCTTTGAGTCCCCTTAAATGGGTGAGAGAAGCTGGGTAGAAAAGCCAACTCTTCTTCTTCCCTGTGCTCTGGGGGCTTATTGGTGCTTCTGTTGTAGATCTGTAGACAAATACTTTTTGTGCAGGGAATGGAATGGTAGTTTGAACCTAAACAGAATTGCATCTGTACAAATGTACATGTGTGCTACACCCTCCCACAGGGAAAAATAGAGAGCCACTCTGGATTCTTAAAACCCCAAAGAGAAAACAAACCTAAAAGTTTACTTGTGGGAGAGCCTATTCCAGTGATGGCCAACCTATGACACGTGTGTCACAGGTGACACACCAAGCCCTTTTGGGTGACACACCTGGTCACCCTGGCACCTGGGCGTGTACTGCTTGCTTGTTCTTGAAGTGTACGAAATATCAACTTTCAATTGAATATTAGCAAATGAAATTCAGCAACGGAAGTCACTAATGCCAAGAATGTTTTTGCTTTTAATAAAATAGATATATCAAAAATATAACTTTTTTACTAGAGCTACAAGTATCACAGAATTATGGATATTTCTAGATGTGATACAGCACCTGAGTTAAGCTAGGTTTTCTTGCGAATTTTGACACACCAAGCTCAAAAGGTTCACCATCACTGGCCTATTCAGTATCACAAAACTATAAATGCTGAAATTGTGCTGTCGACACAAAAACACAGAGAGGCAAACAGTACTGAACAGTGCCAGAAAGCCTTTCCTCTCTTTCATGTGAAATGAGTGAAAGGGAGAGAAAGAGAAGATGGAACACGTTGCTCTGCTCCTGACCTTTGTGCGTGAAACATTGTTCCTATTCGTACACCATATCATAAGCAAGAAAAGCCATTCATTATAAGCTGGATCAGGCACTCATCTTCAGCCACCTCACTTCGAGCAAAAATGCCAAATACTCCTTCAGGAGGGATTAATATTTCTTTCTATTTTATTGGTTAACAGGAAACAGTTCAGCTAGGAAAACACACACATACATACACAAAACACCCCTCAGGAGATCCATAGAAGAGCTTCAGCTGAAGACAAAAGAAAGGTAGCAACTCACTTGAGAAAATATGCCAGTAGAGTAAAATTTTTGGAGAAAAGATTTCTGAATGCTTGTTTCAACAGAGGGAGGGGAAACAGCTGTGCAGGGATTTTTCCTCTCAGTTTTTAGCCCCTACCTTGTTTCATTTTACATCTTCTAGACTCCCCCTTAACACAGGGAACAGAAAATAGCTACTGCAGTCTGGCAATCACTGCCATCAACCCATTTGGACTTTCTAAGAGTTTTTTTGCGGAAGCACTAATGCATATGCATGTGTGTGTTTGCATATATACAGAGAAAGATACATATTCATATATGCATCAGGAAAGAAACCCTGATTATTTTGCACATGAATATTTAGAAGGCATTCAGTACCTGCTTCCTTTTTTCTGCCTATAAAAAAGAATCACTTCAGTGTCTGCTGAGGATGTGGCAACAGCCTTGGCCAGGTTAGTATGGATGTACTGTTAGATGTAAAATGAAACAAGACATAAAAACATAAGAGGTGCCCTGCTGGATCAGGCCACAGCTCATCTAGTCCAGCATCCTGTCTCACATAGTGGCCCACCAATTGCTTATGGGCATCTCAAGCAGAGACACGGGAAAGCCTTTTCCTGCTCTCAAATCCCAGCAAATGGCCTTAGAAGCATCCTGCTTGTCCCCCTAGCCTGAAAAATATACTTAGGCATCCATTCTATTAGTCATTGACACATCTGTCATCCATAAATTTGTCTAATTCTTCCTTAAAGCCATCTAGGCTGGTTGCTGTTACCATCTCTTCTGGCAGCAAATTCCATAGACCGATGACCCTCTGAGTAAAGAAATACTTCCCTTTGTCTGATCTGACTCTCCTACCCATCAGCTTCATAGAGTGTCCCCTGGTTTTAGTGTTGTGTGATGGAGAAAAGAAATCTATCCACTTTTTCTATACCTTTCTCTTGTTATTAGTTCATAAAATTAACACTGCAGCCTATGAACTTCTTCATGCTAGAGGAGCTGTTGGTGTCCTTAGAGGATTGCACTTCTCTCAGTAGTGCTGAGGCACAGGTCTGTTTTGCAGAGAAAGCCTTGTGATTGGCCAGTTAAAAAAAGGGGGGGGGAGAACACTGTTTCCCTCCTTGGGATTACAGGTTTTAAATCCAGATAATCTGACCCAGCATTTGCCTCAAAACAGCAAGCTGATTGGGAAAAATGGACTCCAAGCGTATTACATATTTGTTTACTTCAGTGAAACTTGGAAAAAGCATTATTCTGCATCCCTAACCCTGAAAGTGTTTTTACACTTTGTGCAGGCCTCTAATTGCTACAGTGACTTGAAGTTATAAAGTACATGTGGGCACAGAACTGCAGTTTGAATAGTCACTGTTAGCTCTGTGTTGGAGCTTCGAAGATGGGATTTTCTGGCCAGATGCATCTGCTGTGCTCTGAATTCTTCTGTCCAAGTAATCCAATCTGGCTGGTGATGCAGGCCAGGGCACTGTGGTGGTGGAACATTGTTTACTTCTATTTATCACTGGAACATTATGACGTTGAAATAGAATACTGTCTGTGTGCCATGTAGAAGCATTCAGTAAGACGTGCTTCAAAGAGCACATATGTAAGAAACGGACTAAGCAGAGCTGAACACCGAGTTTTTAAAGATATACAAAGCTTACTTTCTAACTCCTCTGCTTCATAAAGAGAGGTTTTTTCACACTTCATTAAAGTCAGAAGAAATACTGGATGCAGTAAACAAGTCATAAAATCTCTTAAAGGTTTAATAAGACTGGCTTGCCTGGTTTGAGAGGAAACTGGGAACAAGACCTAAACAGGAATATTCACAGCAAGATCTGGGATAATTTAACATTAAGCAATCATGGCACACATTGTTTGGGATGAAGGACATCTTTATCAAGACCTAATGCAGATTATGCACCAACCAGGACAGTGAGAATTACTAAGTCATATCATGTCTCTGGTGAAGGGAATGTACGGATACTCCCACCTACTGTCATATGAGATGGGAGTGTAGTAAAGTGAAACATTTTTGGGTAGTGACATTGAAAAAAAATACTCTTAACTCAGTACCCTTCTCTTATTCAACATTTCTACTGCATGATTTTTCCAAACTTAAGACTCGCAGAGTCTCTCATGCAATTATTGCTACGCTGTGTAACACAAGCAGCCCAGTAGAAATAACCAAAAACTGGAAATATGTGAAAAAACTGAAGATAAAGAGTTGGTATAATGAAGTTTGGAAATTTGTGATGAATAAGTATACCTTATTATCAGCAGAAGAAAATGGAAGGGAAAACCATATGTATGTTATAATATTTGCCAACCCTGGAGGGTCTTAGATGTTTAAAGGTATATATATATTTCCCGAAAAAGAATTCCTTATGGAATGGATGGCTTAAGAATCTGTATATCATTTTGTTAGAATTTTTCAGGCTAACTGCTCCAAAGTAAGATATTATTGAGATATTTTCCCCCTGACTCTAACCCCCTAATATCTCAGGGGAAAAAGATTCTTCTTTTATATGTTATTTTGTTGCCTTTCTTTACCTTGCTACTGTTATTCATCATTTTGTAATATTTTTGTTTACATGTTTGATATATTGTGTTTGTAACAAAGTTTAATAATTTTTTTTAAAAGAGGGAGTTTCTGAAATGGCATATAGCTACAGCTAGAAACAATAAACTTAAAAATGGAATGGATGCACCTTTTTCTAAACACTGTTCCTAATGGGTTTGAGCAACCAGGCCTTTTTTTTTGGGGGGGGGGTTATTAAAATATTATCTTTGGAGGGTGTCTACACTTTGGTCTAAACTTGATGAATTTTAAGTTTGTGTTGTATATTTTACATAGTAAATACTGGATGATGTAAAGAAGAAAGGTAGATCTTATTAAAAGTGTGTTCTATAAGGTCAAGGAATTTCAATTCAGAATGGAAAAAAGCTTTTCACTTGTTCCAAAATGAAGATTTTTAGCTTCTGAGTTTTATAAATATTACAGAAATGTTCAGCTATTTCTGTACCACATTTTTGTACTTTGCTCAGTGGTGGCAGACTCATGTTGGATGTATTAAGGCTAAATTGGTTCTTATCTGACTAAAAACACAGTCTGAGAACTAAGAAGATTAAAGTATGAGCCCAGAGTAAACTAAAGACTGAGCTTGCTTACTGTGAATGCAGTAGGAACTTGAGGCATGACCAGAAAATCTGAGGAGGGGGAAAATACCTTTGTAGCATGTTGTTCTCTCACATGGCTAATTTTGTTGGAATTCCCACTTGTTACTAATCTTCATTTGATATTTCTAAGAATGGGATTTTGTTATTTTTAGTTTCTACTAAGCTTGTAAAACTCAGTAACTTGGTTTCTAAGAGGCTCCCGTGATGTTGCTAACTTGTTTTTAGTGAATTAATGCTTGTCCATGAATAAGCTGGGCTGTTCTCTGAATAAATTCAAAATATTGAATAAAATAAGAGGTCATTATAACTTGTGTTATATATGTCCTTATATGTCATGTTTTAGGCATCTATACCATTCCAAAGGGAACAGTTAGATTAATCTTTATCTGCCAGGTGTCTGTTTAAACAGTTGACCATTCTAACATATGATGGTAAACAGCGTATCTATACTATCCTTCTGTTGAGTTTCTTCTGCCCTCCACTCCTACTCATCCATATAGGAGCATTCTGGCTATATGTTCAGAGGTTAACCACTATTCATTTAATGTCAGCAGTTTCTCTAAGAGAAGGAACCAGATGTCTTGGAATGATATTTTCCTTGTCTGTAAGGTAATTTCACAACCAATTCCTGCAACTTTTGCTTCTTCCAATTAAGAACACTACAACTTTTCTCAGGGCTATACTGGTGGAGATCTGCTTATGCATGAGATACGCCAGTCTTAAACCTTGAACCAGGGAGAGAAGAAAGCTACTATGAGATCTCTAGGGCCTCTTATAACATCCTTTTACTGATGGCCTTCCAACATACCTGCCAACTTAAAAAGCCCAAGCCTGTAGTGTTTTGAAAGATTGAGGGCATCATCCACATAGCAACTTTGCAAATTTCAAGTGTAGAAAATGGTACTGAGCAGCCCTAGCTGAATGAGCAGTATGTTCTGTGGAATATGTTGCCCTAGAGATTTATAAGCCAAGACTATTCAAAGCTTTTCCAGCTGGCAATAATGTTGTGATAGGTTTCTAAATACCTGATCCTCTGGTATGAATAACTGGTTTGAAAAGCAGTGCAGTGGAAAATTTCAGAAACTGTGATGGAAAAAGAATGAAATGTCCTGTCTTTTTCAGCAAATCTCCTTCACGTGTTTAAAAAATTTGCTTGTTGTGTTGCCAGCCTGACCTGGGAATTGCCATGTGGGAAAACAAGAGTTAAGAAAATGTAGAAGCTCTTGACCTAGATTTTTTTGGATTAGGGTGTATGGAGAAAGTATGTGTAGGAAAGGAGCAAAGAGGAGGCAGTATGGATGCAGAAAAACTGAGAAGATTCCATAAGAGAGGAACAGCAGCCAAAGAGCTAGAACTAACACAACAAAGACAAGAAGAAGGCAGAAGGATGTTGGATTGTAGGTTTGGAAGATGGGAGGAAGTAGTAGAATTGGGCAGCCAGAAAGACAGGGTTTGTATTGGAGAGTTTTAGAAAAGGCTTCAGGAGGGTCTAAATAATGAAGAATGATTGCTGAAATCTTAATACAATTTTCAAACTGCAAATATAACGCATGTTCTTCTTAAACATTCCAAAACGTTCGTTTGAATCATTTGAATGTACGGATATGTATGTATTACATACCTATCTGTATGAATATTATACGTATCTGTACGCATTTGCGCTTATAATACATACATATGCATACAGGATAAAACGGGATGCATACAAAATGTGTACAGATACATATAACACATACAAATGTTGTCAACATTCGTATCTTTAAATTCGTACCTAACATTCAAACGAAAAATTCGAATGTGTCGGATTCTAATTGGTTTTTGTTTTGTTCAGATTTTAAACATCTGAATAGGATAGAATGTTTTGACATTTGATTTGATTCGAATTTGAATGCAAAAAACTCCATTCATGCACATCCCTAAAAGACAGCAGAAAGCAAAGCAAGTGTTTTTTGTTTCTAAATAGACAGGAGAAATGGAAAAGAAGCCTCAGAGTCAATAAAGATTGGGTTTACTGAAGAGTTATTTGCTGCATTTAAGTCTGTAAGCAAATCCTGGAAAGGAGGTTTTTCCCACTAGATGAAACTTGCTGTGCATTTGCTGTGCAATCACTGCTTTTCATTACTGAAAAGGCTAAAGCTAACTTGATCAGGTTTCTGTGCGTCTTGTCCACCAGTCCAGATGTTCTTTCTCACATGCTATATTTCTATAGGCTCTTGAATACATGTGGTTTTAGCATACACCAAGATACATTTTACTCAGTATATCTTATTAAAAGCTCTCACTGTCCTGGTAGTATCTTGGCAAGTGATGTGCTGGCTTTGCCTTGACAGGCAGATTGGAGAGAAACCACGTTCTGTATAGTATGTTCTGAACTGATGGATCTGAGGCACAGAAACTAACCCACAGGTAAGACTATCCTTCACTCATATATATAGGATACTCTGTTAAAGTGAATTGTCTTTCTGTGATTATTGTTTTAAAGTGTGATCTACCACTGTTTAATGTGTCTTCTCAGTACTGGCTAGAAAAACATGGTTTGCTTTGTTATCGTGTCTGTATATTGTGCTGTTCCTTGCATGAGATTCCTGCTACAATCTCATGAAGACGAGGCATGCTTGGGTGGAAGAGAGCAATTTACCCTGTAGCTTTACTTCAAGCTAAAACATTTCTTCAACTATGCCATTCTGAGTGTGTTGTGTTTTCAGTCTGACTCCTAACTTGTACTGTACTCCTAATACAGTTTTCATTTTGAAAAAATGAAGAATTATGCAGTTGCAACTGCAAGTACTGTACTAGTGTTCATCTGTAACTCTTTGTTTTCCAGCTTTGTTTTTTAGACCAGACTTGTTGGCTTTCTGTGTGGAAGAGGCAATTATTTGGCTTTTCTCAGAGTAGACTATGTGGTGTGATTAACTACTGGTTTTTTTATATCCTGGTGATGCAAATTATATGGTTTGAATGTCATTAGTGAAGTATTTTATTCAACCTTGGACCTCACACTGGTACAGATTTAATACTCTGAAGTTATCGATTTTGCTTTGTTGAAATTGAACTGTAATATATTTGCTGAGTGCTACTAGAAGTGGTGTTTTTTTAGCAGTAGCTAATAATATTTTGTATCTCAGAAGTGATTTTTATCTTAATTTAAATCAAAACATTGTGGGGTAAAAAGTAATCACTGCCAAGGAGTGCCATTCTTGGATAAGGCTGTTGTAATTCAGTTAAAGTTAAGCTACAGAGTAGCTTCCTCTGGGAGTATCAAGCTAATTGATTGTTTTTACTTATTTAGAGAAGTTGGAAGTTGCACCACCATCCCCTGGACAGCTGAAACATGGTAAATTTCTATGAGTTTAATTTTTTAAAGAGTATTAATGCTGTGAAAATCTAAAATTTTGTTAATCAGCCATTTTCAAGAAGTAATTGCAAGGCATGAAGCTGTATACAGAAATGCTAGGCCACTTTAATTGGCATGTCCTCCTCCCCTTTTCAAAATTATTTATAAGCTATGGAAACCATTAGATTTCATAAACATGTCTTTTACTGCACAGGTCTTAGTCGTTCAGTTATTCAGTTAGCTGGATAGAGTTGAAATGTGAATGGGGAAGGTCAAAAGGGGCAGAAACATGACATGCTTTTGAACAAGTGAGCAGCCTGTGCTGTGCTTGACGTGAACAGCATGCAAAACTGCTAGGAACTTTCATGTATGGACAGCCACATAGAGAGTGTTTCTTGCTCTGGAATGCTTGCAGTTGTGGATCACTCTGAGCTCAGTTGTATTTCCATGCAAAGGAAAATACAGTTACATAGTTCAGGGAAACAAGCAGTAGCTCCAACAGCTGTTTAGTCTTTTAAAGCTTTACTGTATGCATACCTTTGTCTTCCAGTGTTCTTCCACAATGCAGTACCTTTTGTAGGATTTGGATTTTTTGATAACGCAATAATGATTGCAGCGGTAAGTCATGTTACCTTTTAGCATCATACTTCAATTGTTTGGAAGCGTATAATCCTTACTATTCATTGTGCATTTGTCTCTCATGAATGACATACGCTCTATTTCAGCAAAACCCCATAAATTTGCAAATAATAAAGGAGGCAGAAATTTTGCAGTGTCAGCCTCCCATAACCTAAAACACCATGGGGAAGTCCAATATTTGGTGCTAACTAAATATAAAGTTGTGGATATGCAAAATCTCTGGTTATTGAGACTGCAAATAACAAGAAACTGCTGTAGAGTGTTTTGGTATTCATGTGTTATTGCTATAGAGTTTCCTGAGTTTATTTCAGGTACATATTGGAAACTGACAGTTGAAGAATGTAAGAAATGATCTGCTGGATTGGATACCATGGTGTCCTCATAGATCTCCCAATAGCTAACTTTAAGAAATACACTACTTTCTGCAGCCACAGCCCATGGTGACCTGCTTTTTTTTAAAGGAATTTATCCAAACTTCTTTTAACACCATTAAAGCTAACAGCACAAATGAATTCCAAAGATTAAGAATGCTGTAAAGAAAAAAGGCCTTTTGGTTGCTGTAACCCTTCTGAGATTTTGCTTCTTTGGGGGATTCAAAGTGGCTGATGCTTTCTGTTCTTTCCATACAGAACACCTTGTGAGTTAGGTGGGGCTGTGATTGCTCAGAAAGAGAGTTGTGACTAGCCCAAGGTCAACAAAGCTGGCTTTGTGGTGGAGTGCAGAATCAAACCCAGTATTTCCAGATAAGAGTCTGGCTCCCTAACCTAGACCAAACTGGCTCACATATGCTGTTCTCGGTATGTAAGCCTGCCAAAAAGAGCCAAGTTTACAAGGTCCAACACTTTGAAAGCCCAGCACCTCCAGACAGCAGCTGGGTATCCTGCTAGGAGATGATAATGTGAGAAATCCTCCCTCCACAATTACCACCTCCTAGCTAGACTTCCCAGAAACCTATAGCATATTTTAGGAGAGAAACAGCAGGGCTATGGTGGGTTGCCTCAAGTACACTATAATTATACTGTATTTTCCCCTGTCTGGATGGAGTCTATGGAAATGGAGGGGGCAGGCGAGTGTTCAGTGAGGAGAAAGGTTAACCTTGTCCACCTCCATTGGTTTCCTCATCCTCCATGCTTCCCCTACCAGCAGGCTTTGCATCTAGGAGGAAGTGAGACCATTTGTGACTTCCAGTGATGATCCAGCCCATTGCAATCCCATGGTTGCCATGCCTTTGCATGGTTTCTGGCATCTTGTCACCAGTTTCTCTTCACTCATATGATCCTTTTCTATGAAGACAGATGTAAAGGATTCATTCAACCTCGCTGAATTTCTTTTCTCCCCTTTCAGTATGCCCCAATTTCTCCTACCTGGCTATTTGTGAATTTTCTTATTAACTGATTTTCCTGAGATACAGCCCTTGTGAATAACATAACATGGGTCAGCTATACTGTATTGAGTTTCTCTGTACCCTTATTTATTTGAGTGATTTGATTTATGCTCAGCTCTATACCTGATAGTCTCAGGTGACTTCTGTAACTTAAAACAGTGAAAAATTCAATGAAAATTGACTGTGTGTTCTTACTGTTGGGAAACCAATTTTCACTTTTGTTGTTACTGCTGTAAGGACAATATATTGTGTAACATTGCCATTTGTCCCTTTTAAGAATACTACTTTCCTTCTTCTATCTTCCTTTTAAAATGAGTATATAGATTGTAATGTGCCTTTCTATGAAAATAGATTTTTTTTAATTTTCAGGGCACACAGATAGAACTGTCAATAGGAATTGTACTTGGTATCTCTACCATGGCAGGTAAGTAATCTATGTTATCTGTGTGTATTGATTTTGTTTTAAATAACATAATATGTATGTTAAATCCATACAAAAAAAACTGCTGGTGACACTTGTTGTTGCCTATTAATAGTTTGCCAGACAATCTTGGTCTCAGTTGTTCAGCAGAAATTCTGGTGATTTTTTTTTTCTGCTAAGTTTTAGCCCCAAAGCAGCCCTGTGTGTGAAAAGGCAACCAGGATCAGGCATTCTAACACTCCCTTTCTCCTTTCTTATTGGAGATAATTTCTGTTGGTAGGAGAAATAAATGATTCTTGCAGATTTAAAATCATATGGGGAAGGTAGCTGAATCTGGAAAAATGTAAAGATTTTAAGCAGCTTTTTTCCATCTGCCCTCCTCCTTAATAACTATTAATATTTAAATTCCAGGGAATTTGAAGAAGTTGCATCATAGCAGAAGAAAAAATAAGAGGAAAATCTATTTTCAGATAGCTTTAACTGTCACAATGTGATCACTACAGTGTTTGTTTTTTGAGAGAGGAGTAAGGTATAAGTTATGGGGGGAAAGTTTCCTTCTTTAACTTTTTAAACATGTAACTTATAAAGGAGCACTTTCTGTTTGTATGACACTTGAAAATAAGTATCTTCATTTTAGATGACAGGGTTTAACATATATTTTAGATATCATGTTCCATATATATTTTTTAAAAAATTAGGTTTTGAATCTTCTTTTTTAAATTTGACGCTATTGATTGTTTAAATATAAAAGTGTTATTTTGCCAGTGTGACCTTACAGTCACACTATTGAAACTTAAGGAATCCCCCACTGAATTTTGGAACCCTATTTCTGGTACCTTCCCTGTTAGATACATACTGAGTGGAAACATGAGGACCATTTTAGTTTATGGTATCCATGAACAGAACAGTTATCATGAAGGGCTTTCCTAGTTTGTCATTTCTTGAACTGAAGTAAATTGCAGGTAATTGTTTTATTATGTACATTATTGTCCTTGAATAGTTAAGTAGTATGCATGCAAAGTTAAGGCTCAGGAGATTTCTGATTGTTGAACTGTAAAAAGCTGTGTGAAAAACAGAAGTTAGCATCTAGGTGTTAGTTTCCTTGTTAGCAGGCATATTTATGTAATGCTTGTGCTTATCTGTTATCTAGCTGCTGCCTTGGGAAATCTTGTTTCAGACTTAGCTGGATTGGGGTGAGTTTTTAATGATATCTTTGTCACTTTTTAGTAGTGAGACATTTCACATCCAGAATAGGGCTTTTGAATGCTGCACTTAAAACAATTTGCTCAGTTGTTGTCTGTAGTTTCATTGTCTGAACCACAAGTGAAAAGGATCTGGCTGTACTAATTGATCAGTTCGAACATGGGTTAACATTGTGATGGAGCTACATAAAAGGTGAATACCATCCTAGGATGTATCAGGAGGAGCACAGAGTCTAGATCACAAGGAGTAATTATTCCTCTTTACTCCACCTTAGCCAGATCTCATCTAGAGTACTGTGTGCTGGGCACCCCAATTTAAAAAGGACATTGACAAACCAGAGCAAGTCCAAAGGAGGGCTACCAAAATGGTTAGTGATCTGGGAACTATGCCCTACAGGGAACGGTTGAAGGATCTAGGAGTGTTCAGCCTGCAGAAGAGAAGACTGAAGGGCTGTCACAGTGCAGAGGGATTGTCCCTATTCTCACTTACACAAGATCAGAGGACTAGAAACAACGGTATGAAACTTCAAGGGAGTCAATGCAGATTAGATATTAGGAAAAACTTTGTAACAGTGAAGGCACTTAGTCAATGGAATAGGGTGCCACAGGAGGTAGTGAGTTGTCTTTCACTGGAGGTCTTCAAGCAGAGGCTGGACAGGCATCTGTGTGGGATTGTTTAGGAAACTCTGCATTGAGCAGGGGTTTGGACTCAGTGACCCTAGAGCTCCCTTCCAACTCTATGATTCTGCGATTCTATAAGCTAACATGCAGATAATAATAGTTAGGATTCTTTAGAACAACCCGTAGTATTGAAAGGTAGGGATGCAGGGTTGGGATGGGATAGGCATTATCTATTGTATGAAAACCATTCTTATAAATACATAAATGAATGTATTTATGAATGAAATAATGATTTTTTTAAAAAAATCACTTTAAAAGTGATTTGGCTTCTTGAGGTATCATTGGCTTAGGCTTGTAGATGTTTGCAAGCTTGGGTTCTCCTCTGTGGTGCCCTTGACTTAGATTGGTCAATTGGGGCTCCATGGTTCCCTTCCCCCTTCTAGTTTTCCATGTGGCAATGGCTTGCATGATACACTTGTTTGCAGAACCAACCCTAGCAATATCCAGCAATACCCTAACTTTCCATGAGTGCTAATTTGGGAGATATTCAGGAGACAGAATTTCAAATACTGCTCTTTTTCAGTCAACAAATCCTGAGTATTATGATTTAATTCATATGCTTCTGCTCAAAATAGTGGTTCTCCCCACCCCCTTCTTTTCTTTCAAGTCTTGCAGGTTATGTTGAAGCCATGGCTTCCAGGTTGGGTCTATCTATCCCTGATCTAACCCCCAAACAAGCGGACATGTGGCAAACACGTCTCAGTGCACACTTGGTAAGAACACATTTGTGCCTTTGTCGCATGCTTACATGAATATTAAGAGCTTGAGAATTGACAGCAACTACAAGAGAGGGGGAAAAAATAGAATAGTATTTTGTGAGCTTATTCACGGTTATGTAATACTTAGCTTGATGCATAATGTACATGGTAGACACTTTATAAATGCAAGTTGTACGGCTGTTTTTGTGCAAAGCTTTATTCTGCATTATATTCTGGAATAGGAACCTGCCATCCACGTGCAGGTGCAGACTATAATAGACTATTCTGTGATAATCTGGAATAAGGTCCAGTGCAGAATCGCCCTGTGCTTCTAATCTGCAACCCCAATTAAAAAAAAAATATTGGATGAGTAAAGCTTATTTCTGCAAAGAGAGTGTTGAGGAAGATACATTTAGATTGGCAAGAAGCAGTAAAAGGCCCTGAGGTCATCTGGAGGAGTCTTACTGTGGTCTCACATAATACACAGTGCTACCTTATGATGGCTCGCAGTCAGGCCTTCTTGGTGGTAGCGCCTTCCCTTTGGAATGCCCTCCCGTCTGATATCCATAAGGGGCCTAAACTTAGAACTTCCTAAAGATCCTTTTTTTTTAGCTAGGCATTTCATATGAAAGCTTATTTCTGCCCTAGTCCACCCAGTTTTTAGTGAGCTTTTCACTATTGTTTTTGACCTTGGTTTTAATGCATTGTGAACCATTTGGAGATTTTTCAAAATGGAAAGTGCTACAGAAATGCCATAGATAAATAATTAACAAATATTAACACCTCGAATGGCAGATGGTTATGGAGCAGTGGATCTTGGTTAGATTCTGCAAGTGCACAGTGAGGAATAAGCTTTTCTGAAAACCGGTCCCAGAAATGTAATTTCTGCATCAAATGTAACATTTTGTATAGAAATATTTTTTAGAAAATAGAACAACACAAAGATGGATCTGTCTCAAATTCACAGTTCTGGGCATGATGGCAGTTTAACAATCCAAAAGCTGGGGCACACACAACTTTGAAGATATAACTAGAACCTTCAGTTTCTAAATTGATCCTTGGCTAATTAAATGAAAATTAAACAACCTCCCCTCCCCCTTCCCATTCTCTCTCTTTCTCTTTTAGGGTAAAGCTATTGGAGTGACCATTGGCTGCCTTTTAGGAATGTTTCCCTTGTTCTTCTTTGGAGATGAAGAAGAAAAAAAACTGGAAGGAAAAAATTAATCTTTTTACAATGCTTAAATAAATATATATATATATAAACTAATGTACCTCAGTTAAACAACTATGCTGTCAAAGTATTTAGGATTTAGCAGACAGTAACTATGTATAGAACGGGGAACAAACAGCATGTCGTTTTATGGAAACACTAACTTATTGTGATTCTGTCCTAGTACATCTTTTTATAAGGGTTTTTCCTTTTTAAAATGCAAATGGATCATGTGTGCATTTCACTGATATACGGCAGTTGAAATTTACCATTCTTCCTCAACCGATCTTCTTTGACTCCTTTTTCTAAGATTGCTATTTTAACTGCCTGCCATAGATGTACTGTATGGGTTCTTAGTTTGTATGTTTACTTTGATTAAATGCATGACACAACTTTCCCTTGCTGCTCATTGGATCCTCCATTCCAGACCCTTCAGAAGCGCTAAGTGATAGGCAGCTTGCGGAGACGCAGCGTCATGGGTTCGTTGGCTACTCTTTTTTGTTCTAAGCTGTATATTCCCAACTGAAATAAGAATCTGAACAAAGCGTGAGTTGCAGTGGCATTTTGGTAGTTGTGGTGTGGAATGGGCCTGTAGTCTATAAAACCACTGAAGGCCAGGTCACAGTTTCAGGCGCTGCCTCCAAATAACCATAGGTCCTGCCATGAATTCGTCCCTTCTCTTACCAAATGGCAGCTGAAACCAGAAGAATCCTACAAGCCAATCCATGAAATTAAAGTTTTTGTATAACGCAACTCGCTGTAGTTGAAGAAATGAAAATTTGCATAGCCGTTTGAGTTGGAAAGCGGTACAAAGCATCTTTCCTTGACAGTCATTGGTGATACTCTCTTTACTTGCTTTTCATCCAACTTGGTGTGTTGCAACAGTGGGTTTAAAAATTGGACTCTCCTTCATTTGGTGGTTGCGGCTGTTCTCTTTCCTTGCTTCTTCCTAAAAGGAATAAACACAGTTTTCATCTCTAAACCATTTTTGAGGCAAGTTCCCAACCAGGCAGATTTTTAAATTAATATTGCGAAATAACGTGTGCAGTGTTCACATCAGAGGAAAACAGGTGAGAGAAAAGTGTATGACGTGAGGGAGCCAGAGTAGATTTAGATACGAATACAGAAAGGTTTTGGGTTCAAAAAACTATTGCTTTCAGTGCAAAGACAGACTTAATTGTACCGCTTATGGATGTCTCCTGTTTTAGGACTTCAAAGCGATGGTTTATTGTCCTTGTCTCTTTGAATAGCGACCTGAGAAGAGTACCAGTCTGAATGTGTCTTGGCATGTCTAGACTGGACCTGTTATGTACCTGTGGATCGTACGTGGAAATGTAATTTAAAGTAAATAAACGTGATTACTTTTCATTTGTTGGAAGAGCATGTGCTTCCCCCCACCCCCATTTTTGCTACATTGGTTTTGTGATCATTCTTGATAGCTGCTTTTATTTATTTATTTATTTACATTTCTAACCCGCCCTATACCCTAGGGTCTCAGGGTGGGTAACAGCATATTTAAAAGACAAAAATACCTAAAACCATATATAAAAACAGTATAAGACAATAGCCAGAGCCAAAGGCCAGAGCAGGTCTTTACCCCCCGTCATATTCAGTAAAGAATATGAATCTTTACCATACTGAGCAATATTTGCCTCTTGAGTACCATCAATTCAACTTCTGAACTACAGCCAAACGTCAGCATGCGTAGAAATGAATATATAGCTGCAGGGGAAATAACTGTTTCTTTTAAGAATTTTAATAATGTATCTTTGATTTTTAGGCTATCTAAACAGTATTACTTTGTGACTTTTAAATGCGAATAGTTGGAAACAGATGAGATTGAAACTAAAGAGAGCTTTTATTTAAAATATTTATATGCAGCTTCTCAATAAAAAAAAATTCTTAAAGCTGTTTACAGAAGAAAGTAAAAACAAGGGTCAATTGCTAAGGGTCAAATAGAAAGTTTGGCGCAATTGTTCTTGGTTACATTTGGAATTTGTTTTCTCCCCACACCAATATTGCTGGTATCTACAGTTGTCTGCTGATCAGAAAACAGCTGGTTTGCAGTTGTTCTTTTAAGGGTATGGTCACACTAAAGGTTTAATCCAGCTTCAGTCCACCTTCAGAGTGAGAGAACACATCAGCAAAGCGACCGCTAATTTTCTATCCCAAAGGTGAGTTTTCTGAGTTATTTAACACTGAAAGAAAAGAGCTTGTCACTTTGCTGATGTATTCTCTCTCTCTGAAAGTAGACTGAAGCTGGATTAAACCTTAAGTGTGACCATAGCCTAAGAAGCTTCATGTGCAGAAACTGAGCAACTGAAACTCTTCATACATCTACTGTACTGCTTGTCTTTTCAGAGTCTTGTACTCTAAAGGACTGGATAACTTATATAGCCATGTCTGTGTGTCTTAATCTTCTCCTTTCCAGGAGTTTAGGCCCTAGCTCCTGCTTGGTTTTAACCCACGTTCGATCCACCTTCAGAATGAGAGAACACACCAGCCAAGTGACAACCTCTTTCTTTTTCCGCATTATCTAACCAAAAGATGGATTTCTGGGTTAGATAATATGGAAGGAAAACAGTTTGCCAGTGAAGTTCTTTTGTTCTGAAAAAGGACTAAAGGAGAATTTAAATTTAAGCGTATTGTAGAGGAAAACTGAAAAACAACAACCATATTCCTTGGTTACGGTAACCTGCCTTTTCCAATATTAACCCTAGATATTTGTTCTTGCCTTGACAATATTCATACAAGAGCTTTTTCTTTATTATGTTTTTAATTGTTTATAAAGTCACTGTGCATTTGTGGCTCTGTCTCACCGTTGTGACTGATTTTACAGCTTTCATCTGATTTTTTTTACTGCCCTCAAGATCATTTGTGCTTGACACATATTTCACCGAAATCTTGCTAGCTGTTCAGACAATTTATTGGGCAGTAAAACATAAAACAGAATGGAATAAAACAAGCTCATACAATATGTTTCAGGGTTCAGGCACTACCTTCAGTTCCCACCGTTTCTTTGCAGCTGCGCTCAGTTTAACTTCACTCTCCTTCGCTTCCTTATCCCTTGACTCTTCTTACTCCTTACTTACGTAACAGTGAAACAGAAATACCAGCCATCCTTTTTACTGGGACTCGGCTGATGGCACAAGTGCAATTTCTTTGGCAACAATATGCAATTGGGCTGTGACTCGACACCTTGTGGTCTTTTTTTAAAGTTAAAAATCATTTAACGAGATTTTGCATAAAGGATTACGATTTATAGCATTTAACACTAAACAAGCAAAACTTAAAACTTAACATTTAATACTTGACATGTGTGGTGGAGAAATGTAAACATATAATGGAGACTAACAAGAGAAGGGTTGGTGGCATGAGCTTTCGTAGACATGTCTACTTCTTCAGAAGTATCTGCTGAGCATCTGAAGAAGTAGATGTGTCTACGAAAGCTCATGCCACCAACCCTTCTCCGGTTAGTCTTCAAGTGCTACTAACTACCTTGCTGGACTTTTTGAATTAGACTAACATGGCTATTTCTCTGATATTAAACATATAATGTTAGGTTGTATCAATGCATTTGTAAGGAAAGGCTTCTATATGGTGAAGTATCTCCAATAATCAACTTTGCATCCTCTTAAAGAGACAAGCAGCGTATTCAGATTTGGCCATTTGCCAGAGCTTAGAATACCTGTTTTGAACAGTAATAATTGACTGGTCTTTCCAACCATGTTTGCTTAGTAATTGGAAGTAACAATTCCAGAAATATAGATGTAGATCTACCTGGGGCATTCTCTGGAAATATAAGTAGTAGGCATAGTTCAGGGGTTAAAATAACATCTGTACTCAAAATGGCATTTCTGAGAGCCTGGAAATCAAGCATAAATTTGCAACCCCATCACATATGGAAGCCGCACTTTGTTCTGAACAGGTGTTGGGTCTGAACCTGTGGCCCTTTACAGCTGAGTTACAACTATTTCTCTTACCATTCTGCAGTATTCATAAGCTTAAAAAAAAGATGCATCACAAAATAAGTCCTTTTCGGTTCATTTTTCCCCCCAACGGTTTAAAGGTCCTTTCTACCTACAACATGGCTAGCCAGCATGGTGCCTTCCAGATGATGTTGGCCGAATTACTCTGCTGATTTTGAGAGGTTGTTTCTCTCTAGGTCATACTTAGTCACAGCTAGTGAAGGAGGTCTTTTCTGAATATGATTTAACAAGACAGCCTTTATTTTGGTGAATGTGGATGAAGAAAGGAAGAAACCAGGTCTTAGAGGGAAGAACACACATATAAGCTTTGCATGCAAAAATAAATAAATCTAAAGATCAATTCAAGGCCTTTCAAGCAGGAAACAGAAAAATCTCCATCCAAGCACCTGCTGAGCCATTACTAGTCATGGTTCATGTATGTTGTGTCAGTAATTGATGGATTCCAGAGCCCATGATGGATTAGGACCTAGAAGTCTTTGGGGTCAAATTCCCCCTTTCGCCAGCAAAGTTTACTAGAAGAGCAGAGAGTCATGTGTGCATCCTGAGACACTAGATTTAATCTTATATCCTTTTCTGGATCAGAACCAAGTTAAAAGTTGGCTCTCGCAGCACTTTGCACTTCTGAAATGCAATATTCAAGTTTGTGTAGTTCTGACTGTTTTGCGTTGTGCATGTAAACTTGATGCAGTGTGCCAAGTGATTGTCACCAATGTTTTTAAAGAGGAGATACAAACGAAAATGTATATTTAAAATAGGCTTTTCGTATTTCCTGCCATCAAATAGTACTGTAAACTGGAGCTATACCTTGCTCTGTAAGGTGAGTAGCCAACTCTGTTGTTAATACTGGGAGTGTGATGGAGTGTCGCCGAACGGCAATGTGGGATTGGGTTGCAGGATTTTGAAGTTGATCTGTTAAGATGCTTTCAACACCAGTTCTCAGAGAAGACCTTGTGGTCCTGGTGCTCAGGCTGTCAGCAAGGTCATCTGGCAGGGGAACAGTGAGAAACACTGACTCCTGTGGGAGGAATACCTTTTTGGGTTCCACGATGGTGGATTCTGGCTAGGGCTAAATCAAATGTGAGAAGACTGAAAGTGGCACATGTGCTTGTTGTGTAGAGAAAAAAGCTGCCTTTCCTTTAATTCCTAAATCACAGTTGCTAATAGGGCTTCAGGAACCTTTCCTTTTGCCCTCGTTGGATTCAGATTCAATTTTGCTATGGTGGTAAGACTGGTATGTTGAATTCTCCAAGTTCTCTGAGTGGAGCTTTACAATTGCAGACATTTTGCTGTCCAGATGTACAATATCTCAAGTGCAAAGGAGGCTGTGAGCCGGTTTGGTCTGGTGGTTAAGGAGCTGGACTCTTACCTGGGAAGGCTGGAATCGATTCCAACCTCCCCCATGAAGCCATCTGGGTGATCCTGGGCTAGTCACAGCTCTCTTCTGAGCTCTCACAGCCCCACCTACCTCACAGGGTGTCTGTTGTGGGGAGAAGAATAGAAAAGCTTTGTCAGCCGCTTTGAGTCCCCTTAAGTGGGTGAGAAAAGTAGAGTAGAAAAACCAACTCTTCTTCTCTCCTCAAAACATTTTCTCTGGATCAGGAGGTCCTAATAACTTTCACTCACTTACTAATGTTCGTACACTTCAGATGATTTTAACCACCTGTTTATCGGTTGCCTTTCTTAAACTGAAGCAATGTGCAACAGTTAAAATAGAAAGCGAAATTAATGAAAATACTATTATTAAAATGTCAGAACCCATAGTGACAGAACATAATATACGTTCATACTTGAGAAGTCTTGAGCTGGCAATGACTCTGCAAGAAAGAATTTGGAGCTGGGCTGAAATAGCCCTGTGAAAAGACAACTTGCTATGTCATGGCAGAGAAAAGCAGATTCCCAGGGAAGGTGTTCAATATTAAGAATACAAGAGGGCCTCTTAGTAGAGCAGAGCAGAAACCCATTTAGTCTAGCAGTGTCTGTCCATTGCCCCATGCTTTGAAAAAGGCCCAATTTTGTGAGCCAGTAATGCCAGATGCATTCGCCACAGTGTACAAAGTTGTAGAGAAATGATCACTATGAGCGTACGTAGGCTTTCACAGCCGGATTCAATCTCATTTGTAGAAGTTTTTGGGCTGTTACGCCGTGTTCCAGGTTTCTTCTTCTGAGAACTTGAGCTTTCGGATATAGCTCTGAGAAGAGCAAAGATGTGTGAAGATGGATAGCGCGGCTATATCCAAACACTTAAGTTCTCAGAAGAAGAAACCTGGAACATGGCATAACAGCCCCAAAACTTCTACAAATGAGCTTCATCACACAGTTTATTATCCTTTGGTGTTAAAGGATATGCAAAGGTAGATTTTACCTGCCCGCTTTTAAGATTCAGACTATATTTCCAGGATGAAGACAGCCAGTCTTCTAATGTCACCTGATGTGACAGACCTAAACTCATAATGTGATCTGAAGTGGTTACCGAATTCCAAAACTTTATGTCTATTCCAAATTGCTTGTTCTTGTTAAGTACTGTTGAGTTGTGCCTGACTCCTGGTTGGCTGCACAAGAGCCCCAATAGGTAGCACTATGCAGTTTTCTTGGCAGAGATACAGAAGTGGTTGGCCATTGCCTGCTTCTGGGGAGAGGCTGAAGATCAAGCCGGTGACCATCTGCTTGTCAGGTAGTTTGTTCTTGTCACTGTGCTGGGTTACAGGAGAAGCCAAAATACATTAGAGATGTTTCGAAAAAAATGTTTTCTGTCGAAGCTTATTAAAAGCGTATGGGATACTGGGAATTAAATAGAAGAGATATCTATGTTCTCCTCGGCTGTCCTCACTTTGCAAGTTAGTTGCTCCATGTACTTTGCTGACTTTTCTGCCACTGTTAATATTTTATCCATTTTTAGTCCAGATTAGATTTTAGCATTGTCCGTCAATTCTGTTCTTGGTCTTCAACCTTGGTTCTTCTAAGTAACATGACTGAAATGTTGTAGCTTTATCTTCATTGATTTCATCTCCATTTATTTCTTTACTTTTTCCCCCCAGTTCTGACTTACACATTTTCTTCACAGTCAAAAGCTTTTCTCTGTATCTGTCGTAAGCTCCTTCATTTAAAATTCCTACATACAGCTTTTAGCATCTTTCCTCCTGTCCACTTTCCACGCTTTTATTTAGAAACTGGCCATACAAAGCTACACAGCAGATTTTTTGTCTCTATAATTGGACTGTCCTTGTAGAGCAAAAGAGCCTTTTTTTTTTTTTTTTTTTGGAAAGCCAGTTTGGTGTAGTGGTTAAGGAGCCAGACTCTTATGTGGGAATATTGGGTTTGACTCCACCCTCTTCCACGAAGCCAGCTGGGTGACCTTGGGCTAGTCACAGCTCTCTTCTGAGCTCTCACAGCTCCACCTACCTCACAGGGTGTTATTTTGTGAGGAGAACAGAAGGCTTGTCAGCCACTTTGAGTCCCCACTTTGAGAAATGTGGGGTAGAAAAGTCAACTCTTCTTCTTCTTCCTTCTCCTCCTCCTCCTCCCTTTTGTAGACTTCTTGTGGGGCCCTGTGAAGCAGGATTTTAAAAGCTTGCTTGTGCCTCTACTATTTGGGTTTAACAGCTGCAGGCATCACTTGCCAGAGATACAAATTCCATAGAATGACCTTGTGTTGTGGGATATATAGTTACAAGGACTTTCTCTCCTGTATTTTGGTTTGCTTCTTGAAACCTAAGGCCAGAAAACCCACCCACTTTTCCTGGGGGAGAGGGGCTCATTAGAACCTTAATTTGAATAATGAGCAATAGCTCTGGTAGATGCTCACGGTTTTGAATTTTCCAGATCTACTTCCAATCAGCACCATTAGTCAACAGGTGAGCCATGGGAGTGGGGGCTGTGATTTTAAAAATCTCATAGAACACTCAATAATTTACCATGGTTGGTACTTTTTCAGCCATATCCTTTCTACTTGCTATGAAATAAAGGTAAGTTTTATCAAATGTGAAGCTTGGCTGGTAAATTGAAGGTTACTTCCTGTAGTGTATTGCAAATTATTCTCTACTAATTAATGAATGGTTTTCAACTTTTATCTGGGAGATTTGTGGTCCACTATGAAGTGGAGAAAAAGACTTTTGTGTTGAGCAGTGTTCTGCATTTCCTTTGACTTTCTGCAGCAAATAAGTCAAGCAAGGATGGAAAGGAACCGGGCTTCTTTTGCCATGGGCACAGAGGGTCGCCATAGCCATGGTTCATTCTTTTTGGACTGCTAAAATTATGAGCGCATACAACAGTGTCTTCAGTATCACAGGTCCAACATAGTCAAGAGATGAAAGCTGTATAATCCTTATTTTAATAATTTGCACAATCCATTTTTAGTAAACTTTCCAGAGTTGAACAGGACAATCTGCACACTTGCCCTTTATCCATTTCCTGTTTCCAATATGATGCAAAAACTAGGGGTGCAATCAGATAGGGCTTTTTTCAATTGCACCTTTTAGGAAATGCGCCCCTTGTATAGCCATTCCAAAAACAGGCATTCAAACAGTAAAAAGAATAAATCCTATCTCATATTTTCCATATGTTGCCATTTCCTCAGACTCTGGCAATAGCTTCCTAATAGGGATGTGCACTATTTTTTTTTCCATTTGATTCATATTGAATTGAATGCAAGAAAATTCATATTCATTTGAACAGATCCCCTTTGAACGTGGTAGGATTCGATCCCATATGAATCCCATACAAATAGCATACAAATCCCATACGAAGCTTCATACGAATGTATCAAAACATTCCATTTGAATTCAAATATCAATCTTTGAATGTGCCAACATTCAATCTGAATGTCTCAATTCAGGCAAATTCATACAAATTTTGAATATTACAAATATTTGTGCAAATCCCTATTTCCTAACAACAAGTGCTCAACATTTTTTTAATTGATTTTAAAAGCAACATAACATAAAAAAAAACAATTAAACAGTATCTATCATACAATTTCTTGTATCTTCTCATAATATATATTGCCTTATTATTCTGTATGACTTCCCCCGTTTCTCCGACCTCCCTTCTTAATATCGCTTGTTCCTTTGCTTCTTTTGTCAATCTTGTCATTTTCCGACTGCCTTCTTCGTTTTTAGTCAAAACCTTCTGTCGGCACTTGTAGTTCATGTAGATAGTTAATAAAAGGGTGCCAATCTTCTCAGAATTTATCTATTGTTCTGTCTTTTAACAAGTTCATCAATTTGTCCATTTCTGCCAGGTCAACCAGTTTAATTAACCATTCGTATTCCGTAGGGATCTCCTTCTCCTTCCATTTTTGTGCGTACAATAATCTTGCTGCCGTCACCATATATGATACCAATACATTTGTATTATCCAAAGTGTTATCTATTTTACCCAACAAAAACAGTTCTGGTTTAAATAAAAAAATGCTTCTTTAATATTAGTTTCATACTATTATACATTTGTACCCAGTATTTCTTTGCTTTTTTACATGTCCACCACATATGCTCAACATTGAGTGCTGCTTCCTGCCCAGTTTTCTGAGGCCTTTTTCTGCATGGCAGCATTTGTTCCCATGCTGCAATTGGATAGATTTCCCTCCTCTGCATTGTCTCTCAATGCGATTGAAAGGAAGAATCACTGTCAATCTTATGATTTTCCATCTAAAGATGGAATGACCTATCTGAGGCTTCGACATGTGTTAAGGCACTCACAGTATTAAACTCCCTGGTGTCCTTGGCTCCAGCCCTTAAAACATGGCTGATCACACCCCAAAATCTGCATGGACCCAAGAAGTCTCTAAAGGTTCTCATTGTCTCTTGAAAGAAAATATTATATCTAGACCCCTCTCCCACATTGCAAAATTTTGCAGGTTCTTGAACTGGAACGAAGCATAGGGCAATGTGTATGTGTGTATACTGCACACACCCATTTTTCCTGTTTTCCCTCCTTCATCTTGCTGTGGGCTGTCAAAGTCATTCTGTGAATTTGTTAGATTGTTTCACTTGGCCAGAAAACCTGTCTTAGCAGCAAACCTGTTGGGCTGCACCTTGCCTGACGTGTGGATATGTACATCCCCATTATAATCTTCCTCCTGTGAACTATTATCAACATGCTTTACATGTAGCATTGTCAATCTAAGTGTGTGGAGACACTAATTCCAGTAAATTGACAGAAACTCAGAAATATATGTCTTACCGCTTCACTTTTTTAGTCTGAGATTTCATGCAGATGGGAGGTCCCTATTCTGGAATACAGCTTGGTATGAATAAGTCCAGAACAGCATTCCAGTAAAATAGCCATATTTGCTAAAATTACTAATATATATCTCTTTGGCCCTGGTCACACCTAGATGAGACAGTATGTCCTGTTCATAATATGAACTGAGGTCACACCAGTTCTGTTCACACCTAGATCATTATAGGTTGTCCTTAAGCTGTCCTCCCTCTGGGCTGCATCACTCACACCTTCTTCTCCGATCGACCCGGGCCTCCTCCATGGATCTCTTGGCTCTCCACCCCTTTTGCTACATCAAATCTATCTTCTTTCTTATTGGATGTCGTTGTGTCACTCAAGGGAGGCAAGGGAGTGTGTTTGCGGTTCTTTTTAAAGCCTGTTTTTCTCCGTGTGGTTAATTTTTAAATAATAATAATAATAATAAATTTGAGGAAAAATGCTAGATAGAAGAATCATCACATAAACTGAGGAGAAGGGGAGGTGACTCACAAACTCCACATGTGCACATTAGCTGAAAGACTGGACCCCACCCACCACAGCACAGTTCAGCCTCCTTTAGCATACTCTCCTCGCTCGCACTGAGGAACAGAGGACAGCCTGGGATGTCACGACAGGCTGAGTTGTCTGGAAAAGAGGACTCTGGTTAAAATGATCTAATGGGGGTAGGCCGGCTTGGAAAAATGATGTGGGTAACGCAACCAGAAGATGACCTAAAGTTGTCTTAAACTAAAGGTGTGACCAAGGCCTTTGCTGTCTCTATAGGAATAGAAATTATGCTCTGGGGAAATGCAGTTCTGAAGCAATGCAATTGTTTTAGAGGGGGCCAAAGAAGAAGGGAAGTCACAGGATTCTGCGGTGAGATTCGGTAGAAGTCACTAGCATAGTATCTTCCCTGTTTAATTTCTTAATTTTTTTTTTCATTTACAATGTCAAAAACTTGGTTAGCAGAATATAAAAGTGCAGAGCAAGAATATGCAACAAGGGGTTAAACAACCAAAAAATTGCAACATTCCTTAATTTATAATATTCTATACGCAGATCACTGTAGGCTAATATTGGAAAGGGCAAGAATGACTTTCATGATGTTGACGAACCAACTTATTTTTAATTCCTGCTAATTAATTATACTTTGAAGGGACTTCTGTCCTATTTCTGTGGTTAGAGTGCTTGTAGTCATCAAGCTTTGATTCTGCACTCTTCCATTAAGCCAGCTGGGTGACCTTGAGCTAGTTACGGCTCTCCTTTGGAGGTCTCCCAGCCCCACCTACCTCACAGGGTGTCTGAGGTGGGGAGAAGAACAGAAGGATTGTCAGCCTCACTGAGTTCCCTTAAAGGGTGAGAAAAGTGTGGAGTATAAAAGCCAACTCCTCCACCTCCTTCTTCATAATCTTCAACATGTTCTTTTATTAACTGTGAAATGCAGTTCACTGACATACATTTCTTAGGGGCTTCATTGTTTCTGTTGTTGTGTATAAGTAACTCTTTCTACATATTTCTTCTTTCCTCTGTTTCTCTGTGAGTTTCTGGATTGTGGGGGCCTTGGGGCATATTTTCTCCTTTCATTCTTTCTAAACAGTCATCCACCTGATTTGTTCTTTAGAATTCTGTGCAAATGAGAAATTCTATGGTGCAGAGAACTTAGCCACATATTGTATACAGTAAACAATTCTGTGGTTAACTAAATGAGGTCGGACGTTGCGGTTATTTTTCAAAAGTTCTTCATATTCATGGTGGCTTTTAGTACAACCATCCATAACATTGAAAACCACAATCATAAAAATGATGTAGGAAACAGATAAGGATTCTTTCTGTTAAATGAAAGTCTGAACAAATGAGATCAGCACTGGAATTTAACACTGATCCAGGGCTTCCTTGGGCAAACAATACAATTGTATCATGTGATTTTGGAAGCCTTCATACTTACCTGATTAGTATGGTATAATAATACCATGTCAGTCAGGTAAAGACCCAGCACGGTGGTGGCCATCTGCCCTTCAAGTGCTGGATAAGCCCTGTAGTGTGTCAGCAGCATTCGAAGTGTTGATGGCCGAGCCAGGGCAAGCTGGATTCCCATGGCAGTTTCTAAGACAGCGTCTGACACACACTCAGATGTTGCCATGGCAATCTGGATGCTGTGGATGACTGCACAGTCACCGTCACGCCACTACACCCACTTGCGGCACTGTACTCCGAGAAAACGATGTGGATGCTGCTGTCCAGGTGGCAGTTAGCTGTGGCAGCATGTGGACACACTTTCCTATTGAGCAGACTGCCTCTCCCTAGCAGGTAAGTGCAAACTTGCTCTTTATTTCCACATCCATCTCAAAAAATTGATCTGCAGGATCCAAGAATTGCTCCATACTGAATTCATACAAATGCAAGTAAGTAGTTTCCAAGTGTTTGAATATTGCTTGCTTCTACATGGTTCTGAAGCAGTGCTGATGCCAGGAGCCTTCACTGCCAGGAGCAGTGTGTGCTTCAGAGCCACAGTTTTCAGTGTGCTGTTTTTCCAAAAGGATAAAACGTGTCTGCAGTTTGCCAGCAGTGGAGGCCAGCAGAACAACGTTTTGCATTGATTTTCTTTGCTGCCTCAAGCTTTCACAAAGCGGGCCGAATACAGGTGTAGGAACAACTGAACAAATAAAATAACTGCAGTGATACATGCCCCAAAGTGGCGTATCAGTATGAGCTTGAGCAAGTGGCAGCAACTGTGAGAGGACAACCCAAATCAAAAGCTGCTAAAAAAAAAAAAAGAAAGAAAAGAAAGAAATCTGCTTTTCAGTCTCTCTTCCATGTCCTCTTTTGTTGTCATTGAAATTCTGATGCTTTAGAACATACATGAGAACTGGAAAATGCAAATTGCCCTCAGGGTCGTTTGAGGGCTGTTGCATAAAAAGCGTCTCCAAATTCTTCACAGGGTTTGTGGGTCGCGAAAGGAGTTTGCTGCCTCACTTAATGCAAGTGGTACAGCCAAACTCTTAATCCTTTTCCTGGACGTTTTTGGTCTACTCCGTCGTTGACCTTCGCTCATCCTGGTAGGTGAAGGAGGCAGAGGGCTGCCAAAAACCTCCAGAAGTGATCTTCAACAGTATTGCAGGGATGTGCACAGACGTTTCGTTCAAAGGTTTAAGGTGGTTCCTGTGCTCACATTCCTGGCTATTTTCAACTATACCTTCACTAGTCACCTCACCATCCTGCCCCCCCCCTCGTGACCTTACATCCACCCTCTGTTAGTTTAGGAGTGAATGAATGATGAAACCCAGATCCCATCCAGGTGTTTGTGGGTGGATGAGCGGAGCAGGGGGAGGGAGGACGAACCTTGTCAGAGCAGCAAAACACGAGCGGAAAAGTGGACAGAGTGGGGAAGTACCCCTCTGCAATGCCCCTCCAACACTCTGTCGCTCCAACAAGGCTTGTCCTCCCTCCCTCCCCCCACTATGCCCCCCCACACGTGTGGACGGGGTTTGGGTTTCCTTGTTTACTCACTCCTAAGCTAAGGTAACAGAGGGTGGATGTGGGGTGCGGAGACAGGCTTGCGAGGTGACTAGTGAAGTTATAGTTGAAAATAGCCAGGAATGTGAGGAGGCCACAAGTAGTCTCGGCCATTAACCACCTTAAACTTTCGAACTGAAAGAGACAGGTTGACTAACCTTTGCTATTTTGCTTTTGTGATTAGTAAAGCAAAATGTGCCTCTGCAAGGGAGAAACAAGAAGAAGGACCCAGGCTGAGGCCTGTGTGGCTTGACATGGCTGACATTTTTAGGTTCTGGAAGTTTCCATTAGGTATCAAACAGAGATCATTAAAGGGAAAATGTGTACTTCTGACAAAGGGAAAAGCAGCTGCAGCTAGCTTCACCATAAGCCAAAGTTAGAGATGTACTGTTCACCTTTTGCCCCCAAGCCCCTCTTTAATGTTCAGTAATGCTCAGTATTATAGGACATCTTATTTTCTGACCCCAGAAAGTGTACTTGTCATTTCTCGGTATTGAGTCTAGAGATGTTGTGTGTTTTGTGATTGGCACATCCTGTTGTAGCTTTTCACAACAACAAGTCAGGAGAAGCTATTTAGCTCTGTGTATTATCTGTGTGGGCTGCTTTGTCTTGCCATGAAAATGGCAGAGAAGCCCAGCTTTGTTCATGAAGCATTTCTGTAATAAAGCTGTTAGCATCCGTATGTATTTATTGGCTTAAAAATATATGGAATGCCCAAATGGACCTGTCAGAATGAAAGTATTTTCATGCACATCCCTAGTATTAAAACCAGATCCTCATTGATAGTCAGAAATCATGCCCAGCAAAACAGCAGGAAGGGGTTTCTCTGAAGGAAGAACTGGATGGTAAAGAAGATCTCTGAAAAAAAGTCACCAGTTGTTTTCATTTATATTTGCATAGTCCCCCACACTTTGTCTCGCCATATTCCCTCTTCCTTGATCTCTTTAACATGCTATCATCTCAGCTTTCAAGTAGACAAAACAATGGCAGCTCCATTATTCTCCCCCTCAAGAATCCAGGAGTGGAAATTAATCAGCTTACAAACCCTTTTCCCAAGGAAGAGAAGACGCATCTATGTTAAAACTCAGGCCAAATATCTTTCTTAGCAATCAGGCCATTCATTTAGTGAACCTGTACTCCGTCTTTTCCCCTGATGTTCGGAGATAAAGAATAATATAACAAACTTTCCCAGTAGCTACCATTTTCGTGCCCCTCCAGGCTCAGATCCAATTTTGTTGAGCTTTAGCAAGTGTTTGCCTCATGTGCCCTCGAGCTGTGCCCTTAAAACATGTGAAACAATCACGATTGCATTTTGTTTGGCTTCGCTACCTTGTAAAATAGCTGTTCCGTTGCCATCTGTTTGTACTTGATTGCTTGATGATAGCTGATGTTTCTAAAACGGTCTGTTAAACATTTGGGCAAGAACACAATCCTCAGCCTTCAGAGATGTGTAATGTACATCCTTCAGTGTGTTCCAAGAGTATGAACAATTTATAATTATTCTATAGGGAATTGAAGACTTGAGATGGGACTTTGCAGGTGGGTTGAAAATGGAATGAAGTGACTTGAGTGGGCAGAGACTAAGGCTGCTTCCACACTTGGTCTTATTCTGGGATATATCTCAGGATAGGGGTCTCTTGTCCACATGCTAATACAGACTATGGCAAGTCTCACTAGGACCTGCTGTAGTCTGCAATAACATGCAGATAAGAGACCCTGATCCTGAGATATATTCTAGAATAAGGCCAAGTGTGGAAAGGGCCTAAGATCATTTTGGACACCTCTGGACAGTGGCTGGATAGCCAACGAAGAAGCAAGAATGTAGGAAATCCTTCCTCTACAATCACCACCTCCTAGCTATAAAGCACTGTGGCTGGGGCTGTCTTCATCCATTTTGCTGTTATGGGCATTCAGATTTTCCAAATGTAGAGATGTTCATGAACAAAAAATTCACACTCATTTCACAGTCAAAAGAAAGACTGAAAATTCATTTTGTCATTGAAAATGCCTATTTTCATTAGTGTAATACTGCAATGGTACAAAAAAAATTGTGTTTATGAATTGGGAGCATTTTTTGTTTTGTTCAAACATCTGGATGTTTGAATGTCCATTTGTTGGTTTCGATGTAAAAATCTGCAAATTTGACTGAATTTTCAAATGCAAATTCTTTCATGCATATCCCAACCCAAATGACCAGATGTACATGGCAGCACTTCCACGCATGTGTGGACATCACTTGGCCTTCGTTCATGCATGGCTGGGTGGAGCTATGATAGCATCTCCATCTAGAAGGTAAGTAAGAAGTGCTATTGGTGATTTTCCAGTAATACTATTTAGCACATTTTTGGAGGGGAGGGGGAAGCAGGGCTGTAGTAGGTTTGCCTCAGGTACATGAGGTAACCCCACCATAACAGTGCTGTAATGGCACTCTATTCCCCTTGTATAAATGCAGGTTTTGATGTGGAAAACTAAAGCATCTTATGGACTAATGCTGTTTGCCTCTAAGCTTCTTTACACTTATTAATTTTTATTACATTTTTTTCTTAACAGTTACTGCATATCTTTGATTGTTAAACCTGGCTGGTATTGAATACCTAAACATCTGGATGGCAGTAAATTGAGGAAGTTTCACCTAGTCCCACCATATTAAACTCTGCAAACTTCCTTCATCCTGTTATACGGTCCCTACATAACTCAGTTCCGGGGCAGCATCACGGGCTTTAATTTGCCATGCATGAAAATACTGTGAGGTACATTTAGCAGTTTTGCAGAGATGCAAGCCGGACATACACAGGTGGTATTCCAGATCCTTTAAACACCCAAGCGGCATACGGGGATATGTCAATTATCTTAATGAGAAATGGGCATTCCATCTTTAATGCTTTCCACCGTGTTGATTTTGTTGATTTTTTGCAGGGGGCTAAAATTCCTAACTTCAATTCCATTTTCCATTTTTATTTGTATACTGCCTTTCCAAAATAAAATTTTGCCCAAGGCTTTTTACAAGAAACATACAACATAAAATGCAAAGTAATAATCAAAACATTATAAACATTGCACATCGTACAAAACATTGCAAAATAATCCAAAACACAAACACAAATTGAGGTAGCTACCGAATGGAGGGTTGGCAGTGTTTTGTCCCCAAGGTGTGCAGATAACACACAGGGAGGAAGAGGAATTCATGAGAAAGCACTGACAGGAACAGAATTAACACTTCTCTTTCTCTCTGAACTTAGGGTCTGGATTGGGACCGTTAGCGAAGAAAAGCAATAGATTTTAGTTCTGTATTAACATTTAAGACTTAGATCATGGTCACGCCTTCATTCCATCTTCTGATTGCAAGGTCACACCTTTTCCTTTCTATCCACCTTTTATTTGTGGACTTTTCATCCTGGAAAGTATGAAAAGAGGGTGAAAAATCCACAAATAAAGCAGACAGAAATGAAAATATGAGAGCGTTGTAATCAGAAGACGGACTAAAGAAGGTTTAAAGTGAAGGTGTGACCACGGCCTTAACCTAATACTCCTAATACTGCATATAGATTGTTCCTTACTGCAAGCAGATTTTTTTTTTTTAAAAAAAATGAAATTAAGTAAACAAGCAACCAGAACAGCAAAGACAACAGATATATTTTAAAAAGTCAAACAGTAACCACAACCAGTGACAATTAAAGAAAAACTTCCAATTCTCTTAGAGTAAGGCTATTCAATACAGTATTAATTGTGCTAACAATAATTACTTAAAAGTATGCTACATTAACTTCAGTTCTAAACAAGATACTTAAATTAATAAGGATTTGAATGCTGAGTTAGGAGGCATAGAAGCCTGTATTACATGATTTGAATATACAATTAGAAATTATTTTTCTCTGTAATTGTACAGTCTTACAGTGAAGGAAAAAGGCCTAAAGGACCAGTGAGGGGAGTAAGATAAGTGTATAAGATGTCCCAAGTTGACCCAAGTACTGATTATTAGATGATAATAACCAAAATGGTTAGTGGTCTGGAAACCATGTCCTACAAGGTACGGCTGAAGTATCTAGGAATGTTTAGCCTACAAAAAAGACTGAGAGGAGACATGATCATAGTCTTCAAACATCTGAATGGCTGCCACAGTGCAGCGGGATTGTCCCTGTTCTCACTTACACAAGATGGAAGGACTAGAAACAACAGTATGAAACTTCAGGGGAGTCAGTACAGCTTAGATATTAGGAAAAACTTCCTGACAGTGAGGGCAACCAGTCAGTGGAATACATGGACACAGGAGATAGTGAGCTCTCCTTCACTGGAGGCAGTCAAGCAGAGGCTGGACCTACGTCTGTCTGGGATGGTTCAGGAAATCCTGCATTGAACAGGGAGTTGGACTTAGTGACCCTAGAGGTCTCTACCAACTCTATGATTCTATGCCTATTAGTTTGGTTGTTCACTGGAAAGAGTTCTGCCAACCAAGAACCATGACTCACGGAGGCTGATCTGTATTCATCACCCACCTTGTCTTGGACAGGAGACACAGAAGAACAATTCAGATCATTTTCGACTTAAGGTCTGACCTTCCCTGTGGTCCCAAATTGAGTAGGTCTTTAAAGGTCATCACTAACACTATGAAATGAGCCCAGAAATCCACAGGCAGCTAAATTCAAGTGGGCAAGGAGCAGAGTCATAGGTTTTTACTTAAGGGATTTTGCAAGTAATAGTTTGAGCTGTCTCAAATTTCTGATCTACCAGCAGATGCAGCCCCATGTAGAGGGTATCAGAGGAATCTAGGTGAAAAGTTATTGGAGCATAGGCTAGTTGCAGTGACCCTATCATTTTGCAAGTACGGCTGCAGCTGGGTTGACTTAATACCAGTGAAACTATATAGTGCTTCAGGTACTGTGTTGGGTTGAAGACTCTCAAGATGTAATCTCAGTCTTTTGAGGGAACACAAACTTAAATGCACATTGGGGAAGTGAGATGCCTATCAGCAGTACTTATCTGGACTAATCTTTCTTGCCCTCAGCTAGCCTACTATTTGGTTGGTTACTAATTTAATATGTCTAGGATTCTTCCTCTATCAGTTGTAACAGAGACATGAAGCTGAGGATCACCTGTGTATTTACAGGGCCACAGTCCAAAGCTCTTGATGATGACCTCTTTCACTTGTTTCATGTGGACATCAAACCATGTGGGAGATATTATAAGATTCATGGGCCTTAAAAGTTATCCTTCAAAGACACCATCCATGGAAATGTGAACCACTCAACACATGTCCATCTGGATCTATTCAATAGTATCAAACCCAATGAGAGTCCCAGAACCTTTAACAGATTTGTACTTCCCTTATTCCTCTCACAGCAGGGTAACCAGCAACACTCCTCTGATAAAACCAGTTCTGAAATCCTGCTGAAGTGGATCTATAATATTGGTGTCATCTAAGAGTGCCCAGAGCTTATCAACTATCATGAGTTGAAGTTTTAGAACCCCAGAAGAGGTACTAGCAACAAGATGATAATTGTTAATGTTTTTAGGGTCCAGTGAAGGAATGGTAAGTAAAAACTGCCCTGTGCCAGCAGGTAAAACTGTATTTTCAAGAAATATCCATTGTCACTTCAGAAAAAGAATGTTTCTTTTATTAAAGTGGTGATAGCTAGAACTCAGACAACTCACAGCAATGCTGCTACTCCCCCAGGACAGGTATGTGTTTGTTGTCGGAACTTTCTTATTTCATTTATTCTCCTCCAGTGAGCCAATTTGGTCTAGTGGTTACGGAGCTGGACTCTTATCTGGGAATACCAGGTTTGTTTCTGCCCTCTTCCATGAAGCCAGCTGGGGGACCATGGGCTAGTCACAGCCCTCTTCCGAGCTCTCCCAGCCCCACCCACCTCACAGGGTGTTCTTGTTGTGGGGAGAAGAACGGAAGGCTTGTCAGTCACATTGTGTCTCCTTAATGGGTGAGAAAAGCGGGGTAGAAAAGCCAACTCTCTTCCTCCTCCTCCTCCTCTGTTAGGTTTCTTTAACTTAATTCTAATGTATGTCTGGCACTTACTGCATTACATAGCATAAGTTCATCCTTACTTGAACAAATCTTTACTTGGTGATTGAAAATGCTGATTAAACTTGGACTATTTATAATTTTTGCGCTAAACCTATTAATCCATTAATGAGGAATGCATAATAAACTACAGCTGTGTCTAGAATAATATTACTTTTTTATCCCTTCCACCAAAAGATAACTAGCAACCTGCTTCTCTAGTACAGTCAGTCACTTAAATGCATCCATCCAGATTTGCCTCTGATATGATTCAATAGGATATGTTTTTCTGCATGGAAATAATACATTTGCATTACAAAAAAATCCATCCAGTTCAGTGAGAATGTCCATGAAAATTTATATTTTCACTAAATCAACTCAGTGTATCTGTAAACTATAGCCAATAAACATAAAGACATGGTAGTTGGGGGAACTAGAAAGCTAAATGCATTTCTTCTTCAGTGATTTCAGTTAGGTGTTCCCAATGTGGCTATATTAACTGCATTCACTGCTTGATTCAATACCCTGAATACTATAAAAGATACTCAAAGGAATAACAGAGTCAACAGGGCACTATTTCTAAGTAGAGTGTTTCTTTGTTTCTTTGTTATGGAATCACGTAACCATGCAAAAATGGCTTTTATCTTCCATCCCTTTAAAAAAGCAATCTATTTAAAATTGTTTCCTGTACTGATGGATCAAGAAGACAACCAATTTCTAAGTACAGATATTTGTAAAGCACAGTACTCCTTTCTGTAATTTAAAAAATACTAAAGTTGAAAGAAAAGTAGGAACCACTGACACGTTATTGTTTGGAAAAAGATACAAACTTGTATTTAATTCTCTCATTATATAATCCCAGGCAAGCTTAAAGCTGTATTTATGGGAGAGGGAGGGACAAGCTTATGTCTACTGCATGCTGAAAAATAGATGCTGCTTTAAATGCTAAAAGGATCACAGCTAAAAGGGCAGAGCAAACTTGTTGACTTAAAAACAACAGAACAATGGCTAAGAGCATAAAGCTACATCAGAAAATGTTTTCTGCATGCTTCATGCTTAGATGGAGGTTCAGTAACTCATCATGATGAAATAGGAATGTGTCGAACTGCAGCTCATAGAAGCTTGAATTACACTTAGAGGCCTGGGACTGCCAGGTCCTTTATCTGACAGGCTTGGTTGTCTGCGTGGGGGGGGGGGGGGGTTCTACTGACTTCCCTTAATCCGGAACTAAGATGATCTGGCTCTAAGGAATGGGTCCTTCAACTAATCTGGATCTAGTAGATCCGGATTAAAGGAGGTACCCGATGCGTCCCCATGGGCAGTGCAGCACCCAATAGCAATGGGTGCTAGCCTGCCTGCAGTGGAAATGCTGGAGCACCCATGTAGCGAATCCAGATTGACCCACATGGGGTCCACCTGTCACCCCAGGCTTTTTGGAGACAGGGGGTGCAATCTCTGTAGACATGCTGGAGATTCTTTGAAGATTCTCCAGAGCGATCTGCCACAAACTTTGAAGATTCTTTGGAGCCTTTGACAAAGGTCCATAGGATTGGCATTGCTCTCGCATGGGGTCCTCGTCGAAGCCTGTGCTATTCTTCAGAGTCAGCTTCGGAGCCGGCTTCAGAGCTAGTTTTGGAACCAGTTTCGGAGATTGTGCACAGGCTTTGGAGCTTTGGGTTTCAGGACACCCCCCCATGGGTGCGCCCCCCGGAGCCCCCATTGCCCCCATTGCCCGATTGCAGTGGAAACGTGCTCCATATAATCCAGATTTGATGCCTGAAGACCCCATTGTAGACCCGTTGAATGGGGTCTACAGGAAATCTGGATTATAGTTCCTGAAGGACTCATTAAATCCAGATTTCCCTACGTAGAACTGGTGGAAACAAATGTGGCTCTAATGGGGTGTGCAGTGGAAATGGGGTCTTCCTGCCCTGAGTCTAATGAGTCCTTAATGGGTCCCTAATGGGTACTTAACGGGTACTTAGTGCTAGTGGAAACCACTCACCCTCCATGAATGTGTTTTTGGGTATTTGTAATGAATCAAAAGCTAGAAAATTTGTATTCATTCAAATAGATCCCGAATATCTGACACAAACAAATACGTATCCCATATGTATCCGATATGAATGATTAAAGGTATCCACAATGGGGTCTTCAAGCATCTTCAAGATCTGGATCTCCAGGAGGTACCCATTGCAAAGATCCAGATCTTTGACTGCCCATGGAAAAAGGGAGATGGTGTTCACCTCGACAACTGTACAGCTCCTTTCTAGTCTGATCAACACTGACTACATCCACAGGCCTGTAAATAAAAATATACTATAAAATGCCACTGCTTTAATAAGAACCTGTTTTCTTAAAAGTGCCAAGAAGCAATGGGACCAGAAGGTTGGTCTTAATAGCTATCAAAACAGACAGCTGAGGCCAGGCTGTCAGAGAAACAGCAACAGAAGATGAAAAAGCTTTCACTACTGTGACCTTTAATTTGAATAAAGAAAGTGGGAGGCAGCTGTTCACCTTCATATATATTATAACTGGAGGTGTGCAGTTATAAAATTCCAAAACAATAAAACAAATCAGGGGCTTGTTAAAGGGATGACTCATTGACACTAATTGCCAGGATAGAAGTTATTTTTGCTATTGTTGTGGGTTCTAACCCAAAATCACCTTCTGTAGGCATTCTGTGCTTCTTAATTGGCAGAAAACCACAAAAGAGCCTAGAAGCAATGGGAGGGAAGCATCGCATACAACGCTGAGTACTTTCCTCATACATTCAAGAAGAAGCTTACTCATCCTTTTCTATTACAGAGAGGATCCAGAGAAACTGCTTGAGCTCAGGAGGAAAAATACGCAAAGTGCTACCTGCAGAAAGAAGCTCAGATCTTGAGTCAGGTGGTGAGAAGAGATATCAGCTATTTGCAGGGTGGTGGTGCACATTACCAATTTATCTTGAGATTGTTGGTTCATCAGAACATGTTGCAAAAGTCTAGGAAGGGCAAAGGAATGATAACGGGAATCTTCACATCTTGTCTTTGGGAGGTCTCATTATTCCTGATACTAATAAAAGACTGGAATCTGGAAATTAAACTTTAAACTGGGGCATGCCCCATTTATTTTAGAGAACCTCCAGACAGCATGGCATTTCCCTACAACATTGGCCACCAGACTGGAAAACCATACACACCATGCCCACCACAGAGAAGTGTCTGGACCAGAGGAATTGTTATGGGGCAGGTACAGGGTGGGGCAGAAAGGTACGGAGGCCATCTCCATAGACTCCTGTCCAGCCCAGCCTACCTTCAAAGCCAAAGAACAAAAGTTCTCTGGCGGCAAAGTTGCATGCTGCACCCCAGATCTGGCTCTGGAAATGGGCTACTTGCAAGAAATAAGAATGGACATGAGCTGCTCCTGACGTTGTCACCTGTCTGCACAGTGGTGCCAGGAACCTGTATCTATTTTGGTACCAATGGACTGCTTCTAAGTGGCTCCCGTAGAGTGCTCTCAGACACAGATTCCACACCCAGGAGTGGACCAGACACAGGGGTTATGTAGCCATCATGTGCCATGTCACCAAGCCCTTCTCTGGGTGTGATGTGGACCCTGCACACATAGCACACCAGGGACATCGTTCAAAAGGACCACATGGAAAGTACCATAATGTCAGAGAGTTGTGCATTCGCCTTTGATGCTTTTTCCCCATTGTTCCTCCCACAGCAGACATGGAAGTTATTTTGAACTGAAAACAAAGTACTTATGATGTTCTGATGTTGGGCCTGCTGTTATCCACAGTGGGGAAGAAAACCATGTGGCGGGAGGGAGGGAGGGAGGGAGGGAAGGAAGGGAGGGAGGAAGGGAGGGAGGGAGGGAGGGAGGGAAGGAAGGAAGGAAGGAAGGAAGGAAGGAAGGAAGGAAGGGAGGGAGCGAGGGAGCGAGGGAAGGGAGGGAGGGAGGGAGGGAGGAAGGAAGGAAGAGTCTTTATCTTCATTTCTATCTTGTCCTTAAGAAACCTAATTTTCATGTTTACTTGGAGTTTTTGGCTAGTAAAACTAAAAGTGTGTTTCTATCCTGCGCATAATTGAAAAGCTAATTACCAGGAACAGGAATTGTGTTTGTCTTTTTTATTAGCACAGTAATTTGTACATGTATAATTTCCCTCTATTACGACAGTTTAACACAGACTGGTGCCCTCATGTGATAAAAATAGCATGTGCATTCAGATCACAACAGGACTTTGGAAACCCCTGTTGCGTGCAGTGAGGAGGGCTCAGCATGCTTAGCAGGTACAGAATGCTGGCAGTCTCTCGCTTTCTGTCTCCAGGTATCCACAATGAAAAATCGGGGCAACATGACCAGAGATATTGAAGTATTTCTAGACTGTCTTTCAGAGCCGAACTCAGGGCCTGATCTCAGTTAACTCAGTGGGCTGGTATAAACAGCACCATGCCAGTGAGGTTACAGTCATGCTCAGAGGAAGCCATTCACACTTCAAGTGCTGGTGTACTCCCCAGTCGGATCACCACCACTTGAAGTGTGGATGGTCCAGCCGGGCTGGATTGCCATAGCCATTAGCTCATGGCAGGTGACTGTGCAGATGTGTCACCCTACCAACTAACTAACCTACTAACTGGGAGTTTAGCACCCCAACTGACAAACTAGAGCAAGTCCAAAGGAGGGCTACCAAAATGGTTAGTGGTCTGGAAAGCATGTCCTATGAGGAAAGGTTAAAGGATCTAGGAATGTTTAGCCTGCAGAAGAGAAGACTGAGAGGAGATATGATCACGGTCTTCAAGTATCTGAAGGACTGTCACAATGCAGAGGGATTGTCCCTATTCTCACTTGCACAAGATGGGAAAAAAGGGAGACAATATAGATTAGATATTAGAATAAACTTCCTGGCAGTGAGGGCCATCAGTCAATGGAATAGGTTGCCACGGGAGGTCAGGAGTTCTCCTTCACTGGAGTCTTCAAGCAGAGGCTGGACCTACATCTGTCTGCAATGGTTTAGAAAATCATGACCATGGCCTTTGTAGTTTTTATGTCTGAAAGATGAAATATGTCCAAAATATGGAAGTAATAAAATAGAATAAAAAGGGTAAAACTTGAGTACTAAAATATAAAGCTCTTTTCCCCAACACATTCAATGGTAAGAGCACTGTAGTGCATGCACACACAATTAAAAACTGGGATGGAATCACATTAGGTAACCTTGGAATAGAGCATTCTGAATCCAGCAGAACACTGTATTGCAACTTTTTGTTGCAGATTCTACTTCCAACACAGTTTATTACAACGGACAGCACATAATATATTATTCAAGTTTAGTGGAAAACATAATGTGTCAACAATAGCAAATCCACCCACTTTCCAGCAGATTCTTCTTACCCAGTTTTAAAAATAAACAGATGACTGTGAAATCTTCCTTTCCACACAGCAGGTTCTCAACATGTAGTTCATTTGTGTATCTTTCATTTGTAAGTGCTGGTAAGCTAATCATCTGAGGAGAGAGAGAAAAAATAAGATAATCCTTTTTGAAGTAAGGCTCAAAACACAGTTTGAATGCTGCATTTGAAAACTGTTCTGCTTTTCTTTGAACTGTTCTGAGCGTCCATTTCATCATGCTTTTAACTGCTTTTTAGGGTGAGTCCCCAAGATCCAAATACTCCGAAGTGAACCTGAGTTCGCCTTGGAGGGTCCCCACGGAAAGCCTCTAATATGAGCTACATGCAGGACAAATGTCACAGATCCACAGCAAAATACCTCCCTTTGCAACTGTTCTCACTCCGAATTAGGAAGGCAAGCACACATTATCTTGAGTCATGGGGACACTCCTGGGTTATTGGGGGAGGATTTTGGCGATCCGAGCATTAACGGGCAGAGTTTTGCCTGTGCTCACTGTCCATACCGTCCCTGTCTCTCCGGCTATAAGCATGGCACCCCCCGCCTTGCCTGATCGCCCAATCTGCAAGGCACACATGGGTTAATGGCTTGATTTAGTGCATGAGCACTTGACAACCGTAATGGGCTTCCGTGCAGTCAGCTGAGGTGTCAGACGGAGGTATGCCCACTGTCAAGCGGAGGTGTGCTCCTCCGCTAAAATGTTTGAAGCACAGCCACAGTTTCAAGCAACAAGCTGCTTTCCCTTCCTATTATGCTCCTCTGCTTTCTATCAGGGGGGAGGGGGTGGATGTGGTTCCCCGATGCAGGGGTTTAACACAGTTTTCATGGGGACAGGCAGATTTGGCTTAAACCAGCGCTGTCCCCAATCACATGGGGACGTGTTAATTCGACCTACGATTCACATTGGGGCTACCCCGACTACACTCCGAAGTAAATGGAGCCCATGGGGATGCAGCCTTAGACTTAAAAATATAGGTCTACTTTGTCTGATGCCCAGACATTCTGTCCCTTTTCCAGTCATTGCATCTAAATAATGTCTAAGAAAGACATGAAATGTGGTTTGGAGGAACCAAAATATCCCAGCTGTTCTGAAGCCTGTTTTAAAGAATCTGTAGGCACCTTTTTCCAAACGGTAAACAGTTCAGAAGATGATTTTTGTATGTGTGCATTACAAGATGAGACAGTTGTTTGTAAACAGACCATTGGCTCCGCCTTATCATGCCTAACGGCCATCTTGTAGATGGGAAATCCCTTCTCACTAGGGATGTGCATGGATATTCGTAGGCATTTGAAATCCCATCGAATGTGCCAAATTTCGACATTCAAACTCGAACAGAATGTCCCAAAATTCAAATGTAAGCATTCGAATCGAATTTTGAACTTCCAATCTATTTGTTCGAATTATCCAGACATTCATAGGTGTATGGGTTTGTTGTATACAGTGCGAACTTGAAGATCTGCATCTTTCCCACATCCGTACGCATTGGACGGATCCGTATGGGATTAAAATGGGTTGCATACGGGATAACTACAGGATGCATACGGATGTGGGGAAGATGCGTTTGTGCACATATGAATGTTGTCAACATTCATATGTGCAGATTCGAATAAAAAATTCAAAGGAATATTTATTTATTTATTTATTTCTTCGTTCATTCATTCATTTATTTATTTCCATTTCTATCCCGCCCCATACCCGAAGGTCTCTGGACGGGTAACAATGGATCAGACAACCTATTTAAAAACATATTAAAAACAAAACACAGATTAAAACATATTAAAAACACGATACAAATTAAAACAAGGTACATAGCTGAAAACTCTGATAGAAGCCATGCGTTCAATAGTGTATTCATAAGAACTATAACTGAGGGGAGAATAGATTTGAATTTGGTAAATAACGAATTGAATCTTGTTAAATTTGAATTTAAAAGATTTGAATAGGATTTCGGGGTATTTGATTTGATTCAAATAGAATCTCAAAAAAACATCTGTGCACATTTCTATTTCTCTCACATTTGGCCATAGCTCAGAAACATTTCCAGGGAGGGATGAGGGGGAAGACATAAGTGCTACTGCTTTCTTTAGATGTCTTTCCTTTCTGATACTTCTTAAAAATGGAAGAAAAGATAGGTAGAGTGATATGGGAAAAGTGATGGAGAACCTAATGTTTTGCTCTATTCCCTCTTCCACCATATCAGCTCCACAATTGTTCTTAATAGGACAATGTGTGTTATATTTGGGTAGAAGGAAATTGCGGATTTTTCCTTAGCTCTTTTGTCTTAGTCAGTCCCATTCGTCTAATTTGGAATCTCTATTGAGCTCTCAGAAAAGCATTTTTTTTCTTTTAGATTAGGGTGAATGAAGTAAAATTGGTCTTTTGTTCCCCTCTGTGAAACTTGATACTTTCAAAAAAAAAAAAAAAAGCAAAATGAGCTTTCAGCACACAATCTGGCTAAATGGAAATGAATGAATGGTCCTTTTTGTGTGCGTCCAGCCTAATGCAGTCCAAAAGAATTTGGGCATTTATCCAGCAGAAAAATATATGAGGTATATCTTTATCCTGAGCACAAAAAGCTCCCGACTAGGGAGATATGAACATCTTCCTTAATAATGTATAATGGAAGCTCAGGAAAAGTCATAAACGCCCCTATACATTCTAAGAATGGGAGATGTTAATGAGCCCAGGGACACTGAATGATCTCACATCTGATTACCGGGGGGGGGGGGGGGGGGGATGGGAGATTGCAGGGCATTTTGCCTTTCAAAGAAGCCCCATAATCTGTGTACTTTGCTTCCAGGGCAGCTGCAATATACATTGTGGAGGATCAATGCACACTGCCCTATCCTCTTTGGAAGAAAAATGGGATGTAAATGCCATGGCTCAGTGGTAATGCAAGCAGCCCGGAAAGCAGAAGGTTGTCAGTTCAATTCTCAGCCTCTCCCTGGAAGTAGGCAATGCTAAACCACTTCTGTATCATTGCTAAGAAAACTGCACAGAGGTCCTCAGCCTGTATGGAGGTGCCCACGCAGTCAACCAGGAGTACCCAATACAACAGTAAACACCCAAGTAAATCATTACATTTTAATATGTTTTTATTGTTTTTATTAACATTGCTTTTTATGTAATGTTTTTACCCACTCTGGGGCCTTCAAATGAAGGGTGGGACAGACAGACAGATGGATGGACAGACAGACCCTTTCTGCACTTGACCTTATTCTGGAATATACTTTGGGGCCGGACTTTGTTGCCTGCGTGCAAATGCAGATTATGGTGGAACTTGCCTGGGGGATGGATGGATGGATAAGTTTGAGTAGCCTGTATCACACATGGCCCCAGCTTGCCATGTGGCAGCTCAGAGAAGAAGAAGAAGAAGAGCTGGCTGTTCTACCCTGCTTTTCTTAGCCATTTAAGGGGACTCAAAGCGGCTGACAAAGCTTTTCTATTCTTCTTCCCACAACAGACACCCTGTGAGGTAGGTGGGGCTGTGAGAGCTCAGAAGAGAGCTGTGACTAGCCCAAGGTCACCCAGTTGGCTTCATGGGGGAGGGCAGAATCGAACCCGGTATTCCCAGATGAGTCTGGCTCCTTAACCACTAGACCACTTCAAGACTGCAGCTATTGGTTTCTTTTATTTCCTATTAGACTCCCGGTTATACCAAAAATTTAGTTATGTACCTCTGTCAGTCTCTAGTAATTGACAGCTCAGTTCAAACAAGGAAAGATAAAACTTGAAAACTACCAAATGTGCCACATAAAGATAGTATTTCACCTGCAGGCATCAGTTTCTATGGCAGCTTTATTAGCCTAACAAACTCCCTTAGTGATGTAAATACGTTTTGTCAAGCACAATAAAGCAAAGATGCTAGCTGGCTGCTTTTTGCTCCTGCAAGTTCTCTCTCAGCTACAGAATAACAAGATTGTTATTGATCAGAAACTCATTAGAGACTTCTGGAAAGTTCTTTTTTGACCACAAGCCCAGTGGTCCATCGTTTGCTTTCATGGCAACCTTTGTTCCTCCCTCATTTTCCAGAGGAGTTTTTCAAACTCTGCTTGTTGTGTTGTAAGCATGTGAGCAAATACAACAACAACAACAACAACAACACTCTAGGGTATGCACAAATGCATTTTGACATTCGAATCAAATGCTTGAAAATCCATATTCATACAAATAGATCACATTTGAATGTGGTCAAATTCTATTCAATATGAATCTATTTGTACGAATATTCGATACGTATCTGATATGAATGAATACATATCCGATACGTATCCAGTATGTATCCATAACATATCCATGCACTGAAAACATCAAATCCAATGGAATTTGATCCACTGTCAAATTTTAATCCACTGTCAACCCGCATCAAATGTAATCTGGATCCATTGGGCATGTGACTGGCGCTCTGTTTTTCCACACCCTCAATTTAGCAGATGTCCAAACTATTCATACGAATGTCTGGAAACATTCGTATTCCTATGAATATTAGCATATGAATGTTCATGTACATCCCTGTAATACACCCCTTTCACCAAAGGGCATAGCAACAAACGTACTTCTGTTTTGCTCATTTCTGCAAACAGCCCCATGCCTGTCCAAACAAACTTCAAAGGATTTGCCTTCTATTTCCCACCATTGAATGGCAACTTTTGTTCATTATGCTGTGGATCTATTGATCAGGATCAATGCTAGCCTGTGAATTGGAACCGGCCACAGGTGTGTGTGTGTGTGTGTGGTTTGTGCAGTTAGCAAGCTATGTTTCATTGTGCCCAAGCAGACTTTGATAAATGTAAGAGACCAAAGGCTGGTTTTGCAGAATAAAAGGTGCTCAAATGAGCCCTTCTGTTGCTGTGCTATTGTCCCATCAGGTGTTTTTCCACTGTCACTAGAAGTACCTATTAAGTACCCATTAATGGGTATTTAATGCCATTAATGGTATTTCTTGTGACAATGGAAAAACACGAATTGATGTACATGAGGACATAAGAAGAGCCTTGCTGGATTGGGTTATAGCCCGTCTAATCTGGCATCCTGTCTCACACCAGGGTCCACCAATTGTTTCAGGGCGTTTCAAGCAGAAGACAACGGCAACCTACTCTCGGCAACCTGCAGATGGCCTGTAGAGGCTTACTGTCTGTCTCTCCAAGCTGGAGGCAGTACCTAGGCATCCATCCTAGTAGCCATTGGTACACCTGACCTTTATGAAATTTATCAAACCCTTTCTTAAAGCCTTACCCAGGCTGGTTGCTGGTACCACCTTCTCTGGCAGTAAATTCCATAGACCAATAACCCTCTGGGTGTAATAATACTTCCCCTTCTCAATCCTAACTCTACTGCCCATCAGGGGAAAATACTTTTTCTCTATCCTACTTTTTCAACTTTGCATGCTTTTATACACAAGGGGTCAGGTCACCCCTTGAACGCCATCTTTCAAGGCTGAAGAGGCCTGGATGTTGCAGCCTGGGTTCTAAAGAACGTGTTCCAGCCCCTTGATCTTTCTGTTTGCCCTTTTCTGCACCTATTCCCCATTGGCCGCTGACGTGATTGGCCCCAGCACATCACCACGACCAATCACACATGCCCCTTTCCAGTGGCGTCCAGGTAATGATGTGCCAGAAAGCAGCCAATCCCAGCAGCAAGGAGGTGGGACTTCTGGCTTCGGAAGCGGCAGCGTGGGCTGGTAAACAGGAGGTCCGTTTGCTTTTGGGGAAGATTACCTCCCAGCCAATGTGAATGGTCCACCTTTACCTGATGGTTCCCAGCCCTAGTTCACGGCAGCCTGATCAGGTAAGTGCAAAAACACTTCGGCTTGGCTGCAACTTAGAGGGCAGCATGTAGGTTTTGGCACCGAGAACCAGAGGGGGTGAATCAAGTTGGCCTGCTTGTCACCCTCTTGTCCATTCATTGCTGGCCATGATCTGGCTCAACACACCCTGGAAAGGGGGTCCGATTGCCCATGACTGAAGCCTGTAGCGAACCTGTGGACACAGGCACCTAGAACTAGAGGGAGTGACCTGGGCTGTCCTGCTCAGCACACCCTTATTCACCCTGTCCCAAATATTGAGTACGAACTGGCCAAAACCCGCTTGAGTTCCCATTCAGTCCTGAAATGGACCATCATGTTGTGGTGGAACCAGACCCTCAGTTATAAGGCTCTATCGTTGTGTTATGTACCACAACTGAATTATTACAAAGTGCTATACTTCTTGCCTAACAATACCTTTTCCCAAGATCCCTCATTAGTTTTACACATCACTGGCTTGCATAATTTTAAAATCATCGTGGGGAGTTGTGGTATAATGAGTTTAGGGAGCTACTGCTACTATTCATAACTTAAGTGCATCCAAAGACATCTGGCCTTGCTATGGATGAAGGTGTAACTTCAGGGCTTTCATCTGAAGCAGATACATACTTAAAGTAATAAGAAAAGCTGCTTTTATATATTTTTTAATTGCTTTGTTCGCTTTTCTGAAAAACAAGGACTACACTCTTATTCTAAGAAGTTAGTTCTTTTGTTTTCTTCCCTCTGCTAAAAATGGAGTATAGTACTGCCATTTTTTAAAATTTATTTTTCTCTTTTTGCTTGTTTTATGGTTCAAAGACATAAGAGGATTTTTAATGTGCTGCTTCAGAGCCTAATGGCACCTATAAAGTTAAGCAAAAAGAAAGACTTGCCAAATTGCGAACAGCAGTGCAACTGTTTTCCTGAGCTCTTTGCCTACTCTGGGAGAGAAATCTTCTCATGTTATTGTGAGCAGACATTGAGGGAGTTAGATTTCTGCCGTAAAATGCTGCATAACCAGTCAAAAGTGCCACCAGTCTGCTGTGTTTACCTAACAAACATGGGTGGTTTGCTCAGTATTTTCTCTTCTTACAGCCACCCCTCATATAACACATTTTTGTATAACATGGTTTTGCTTTTAGGCAGATAGTAGAATGTGACTTGCTTTGCATGACCAACCCCTTTTTTAATATCATGGTTTTAGTTGTCTGTGGTTGGTGAAACATGGGGCCTATTCGCACTTGGCTTTATTCTGGAATATATCCTGGAATAGGGGCCTGCTGTCCACATGCTAGTGTAGGCTACAGCAGGCCCTAAGGGAGGTCTGCCAGAGTCTGCAGTAGCACCCAGAGCACAGGTCCCTATGCTGAGATACAGTGCCTGACAAAAGTTCTGTCGCTTATCCATGTTGTTGAAACCAAAGCCTATAATCTGACTTAAAATTCATCCATTGGTTTTAAAAATGACTCATATGAAAGCTGAAACCCTCCCAAATGAGGTTTTTAAAAAGAAAATAAATTTGCTTCACTGCTGAAATATTGATCATTTAATGAACACAGAAAGGTCAGATTTTGGCGAGACAAAAGTTTTGTCGCCCACAAAAAGTAATGTGAAAATCAAACAGATAATTCACTTCAAATACAAAGATATGTTTCATAACATTGGTGAATGAAGTTGTGGTGCTATTAGAGCCATATTTAATATTTTGTGTGACTTCCATGAGCCTGAAGGACTGCATCCATGTGTTTCGGCAATGATTCATACAATTTATTGATGAAGTCATCAGGAATAGTAAAGAATGCAGTTTTACATGCCTCCCAGATTTCATCAAGATTCTTTGGTTTTGTGTTCCAAGCTTCCTCTTTCATCCTACCCCAAACATGCTCAATGATGTTCATATCTGGTGACTGTGCTGGCCAGTCCTGGAGCACCTTGATCTTCTTTGCCTTGAGAAACTTTGATGTAGAGATGGATGTATGAGATGGAGCGCCATCCTGCTGCAAAATTTGACCCCTTTTATGATTGGGAATGTAAGAGGTAGCTAATACGTCTTGATATTTTAGGCTATTGATATTGCCTTCCACCTTGCAAATGTTTCGCACACTCCTATACTGAATGTAACCCCAGGCCATGATCTTTCCACCACCAAACTTAACTGTTTTCTGGGTATATCTTGGATCCATATGGGCTCCAGTAGGTCACCTGCAGTATTTGCGGCAGCTGTGGTGTAATTCAACTGAAGATTCATCTGAGAAATCCACCTTCTGCCACTTTTCCAGCATCCATCCATTTAGTAGGCTGTGGGCCTTGGCAAATACCACACGGTTTTTTAATTGCCTTTTGTTTAGTGCTGGCTTCTGGGCACTGATTCGACCATGGAGGCCATTTCGAGACAGAATCCTACAAACTGTTCTAGTTGACACAGGGACTTGAGGTGACCAGGCCTGTTGGAGCTCTGCTGCAGTGGAAGAAGGGCTGGCTTTTGATTTTCGAACCAACAAACGTTCCTCCTGAGCAGTCGTCTTGCGGGGTCTGCCAGACCTGGGCTTGTCAAAAACATCTCCAGTCTCTTCAGATCTTTTTGTAATTCTTTGTACTTGACACTGAGGCACATTAAAGGTGCCAGCCACCTCTGCAGAGGATCTGGTCTTCAGTCTCCTGATAATCAAGGCTTTGGTCGCAGGGTGGATTTTTGGCACGTTGTCAGAGGTCAAGTTGCAGTTCAAGTGAAGGTCTGGAGTGCTGGAGTTCTTTTTATACACACCCACTAATTATCTGATCAATTAGTGAGCACAGGTGAGGCTGTAAACTAGGATTAGGTGCATTATATGACAAGGCGACAAAACTTTTGTCTAGCCAAAATCTGACCTTTCTGTGTTCATTAAATGATCAATATTTCAGCAGTGAAGCAAATTTATTTTCTTTTTAAAAACCTCATTTGGGAGAGTTTCAGCTTTCATATGAGTCATTTCTAAAACCAATGGATGAATTTTAAGTCAGGTTATAGGCTTTGGTTTCAACAACATGGATAAGCGACAGAACTTTTGTCAGGCACTGTATATCCTAGAATACAGCCAAGTGCGAATAGGCCTATGGCTTCACTCATTTAGGCATTTCTGAAAGCTTTCAGTGAAGGAATTTGGTCTTAGGGGTGCACTTTTTGGAATTCAATTCCATTCAAATAGAATACCTGAAAATTCAATTTGATGCGAATGTTTAAAGTTTTAATTTAACCAAATTTGATTCAAATTAAGCAAATTTGAATCTATTCATTCAAATTTTTGATTCGAATTTGCACTTATGAATGTTGACAACATTTGTAGATGCCCGTACACATCTTCCTCAGGCCTCCATCTTTCCTCGTCTCACCCAGTGCTTGTCTTCCACCCCCACCCCACCCCCCGCTCCTTTCCTCCATCTGTTGGAGAACGGTGGGAAAGGCAAGCAGAGGGATGGCAATGCAAGATGGAGGAATGGGTGAAGGTGGGGAATGGTGTTGCTATGCGAAAATGATAGGTCACAGAGGCATGATGCAATGAAGATAGAAAGGCTTCTTTATTGACACATGTCCAGGCCTTTTATACTTGCTATACTCTGAACAATGGAAAAGTACACTCAGGAAGCCCATATATGGCAGCGGGGTGGAAACTGGACTGAACCAGATAGAACAGCCTAATTGCAATAATATTGTTAATAGGAAAGGCCATATATGGTGTTATGGTGAGGAAGCTCAGGAGCCAATAGAAGTTTATTGCTGGGCATATTTATGCATTTGGACAGCTTATGTTAAACTACCCCTGAGTGTATTGTTTACATGTATTTTATAAATGTTATGACTTCCTGAGACCTTCTTTAAGAGAGAGATATGGCAAGGTTACTGTGACCTAGGATTTATCCTTTGGCCTAGTAGCTTTTGCTTCTTACTTCAGCTGAGATAGGCAAAAATCCTCTCCACAGAATGGCACCCCAATGCAGTTGGTATGGCTGCAAGGAGCCCTTATCGTTGTTAAAAGAAAAAGAAAAAGAGTTAAAATCTGGATTTTTTTTACCAGTGGAAACATAGCCTTACTCTGAAAGTGGATTGAAGCTGGATTAAAAGTTAGGTGTAAATGCTTGAGCATTCTGTGGAAAATGCAGTACAGAGAAAGAGAGACAAAGGAACGTTACTTAAATTCCGCGCAGTCCTTTATTTTTAACGTCCTAGCAAACCCACATCAGAACGGCAGCTTAAGTGAGATTGGGCGACCTCTGTCCTTATCCCTGGGAAAGCTGATGATGTTCAGTTCAAAGTCCCTCAGTTCTGTTTGATGTTCTTGCTGAATGTGTGATTTTCCACACTGGGGCAGAGGAAGGAGTGGCGACGCATGTGGGAAGTTGTTTCATCACACATCTCCTCGCTGAGCCAGAGAAGGACTGATTCGTTCAAAGTATATCCCTTGACAAACAGGAGGTCAGGAGACTGAAAGGGGGCACCGTCACCTATGTAGCCATATCTGAGAGTAGCGCAGAGATGCACAGCCGAATCTTTCATAATGGAAGGGTGAGGTTCCTGAGAAATAATGGAGTTTTTGAAAATGGGGAGTAAGAAATCATTGGAGTATGGTGGTTAGGGGATCTTTCCAAAGCCATAGTGGCCTTCTGACATGAATTTGGCACCTTCTGGGAGGAGATAAAAGGATTCTATCCAAAGATCCCCTGCCTCTGAGGGATCTAACTATTTGTAAAAGAAGAAGAGTTTGCTTTTTTACCCCGCTTTTCTCACTCATTTAAGGGGACTCAAAGCGGCTGACAAAGCTTTCTATTCATCTCCCCATAACAGAACACCCTGTGAGGTAGGTGGTGCTGTGAGAGCTCAGAAGAGTGCTGTGACTAGCCCAAGGTCACCCAGTTGGCTTCATGGGGGAGGATGGAATCGAACCCGGTATTCCCAGATAAGAGTCCAGCTCCTAACCACTGACTAGACCAAACTGGCTCACACAAGAGCACAGAGAACAAGCTGATGAAAGCAGTATAGGAGAGACTGGCACACCTGGAATGCAGAGAGTTTGCTTACAGGTAGAGGTGGAAGATGATGCTTGCCAAAAGAGGAAGCTGCCCCAGAGCTGCAGCTATACTTTTAACTTTTAATACATCTCTGGATTAAGTGAGCCAACTCTTCTCCTTCTCCTTCTCCTTCTCCTTCTCCTTCTCCTTCTCCTTCTCCTCCTCCTCCTCCTCCTCCTCCTCTTTCCTCCTCCTCCTCCTCCTCTTTCTTCTTCCTCTTCTCCTTCTCCTTCTTCTTCTGGGGCAAAGAGGGAACAGATTCTTTGGCCTCCTCAGGGCTGGGCATGCCCTACTGTGGCACTTCTGCCAATGGCACTCTAATCCCCTTTAGATCCCCTAGTAAAAGGTAAGCTTCAGTGTGTGTGTGTGTGGGGGGCTTTGACAGGGCTTCAGTGGGAGGACAGGGGAGGGTCCACCATTATGTTGAAGTCAGAGGTGCTGCAGCAGCAATGGGGGGAGTATTTGGGGTGGTGATGTGGGTCTGGTAGCAGTGTTGGGGTGGTGGCGGCAAGAGGCCTTTGCCTGGCTTGGTTTGTTTCTTGATGAAGTGGACTCAGTGCTGAGATTATCCAAATTTAGTATAATCCCATTCCAGGCAGGCAAGTCCTTGGAAAAACCAGGAATGCAATTTGGCCTCTGGTTCTCGAGGACCCAAGACAGCCTCCGTTCTTCAAAAACATGCCAGATGCTCCTTTGCTTCCTTTTAACACACTTTACATATTGATGTAAATCCCAATGTAAATAGCTTTGTATATAGCGCTTTATCCCTTGAATGGGAACTCGCCCAAAGTGTGGCCGTGGTCCAGGTGTGATCTCTCCATCATCAAAGCGTCAAGCACGCAAAGAAGAAGCTGGTGGAGGCAGCAATTTATGGTGGAAGAGAAACAAAGGACCAGGGACTCAGAATTTGCTTGTCAGCCACTATCTAAGGCATTCCTGAATCCTTGAGCTCTGGATCAATCAAAATAAGAGCTTTCTGGCAAGCCTTTCTGGGAAGTGAGTTCTGCTTCCTTGGTTCTCTGTCTCTCCCATACGGCAAATTGCTGCATTGGTGCTTCTTGCATTTTGCAATGGAGAGATGGCATGCAGGGAAGCTGCTCCTATTGGAAAACAGCCTCCGTTGCCTCACCCCACAGGTGAGCTTTGCATCCCAAGTGCATCTGTCTCTCTCACCTTCACCAGCCTCTTTTACGCTCCCTGTGCTCTTACAACAGGTGGTCAGCATCTAGGGTAACTGCTGCTCGTTTTAGCAATAGCTCCCCATCAACCTCTTTTCTGGAGCAGGTGGGCCTTGTGGCAATAGCCCTCCTCCACCCTTGCATTCACACCTAAGATCTGCATTAAGGGAGGTAAGTGGAAAAAAAAATCCTCACTCCCTGTATGATTGCAAGAGAGAGTAATCTTTCAAAGCAATCTTTCAAAACAGAATGAGCTTCTGTGTATAAATGTTTCCTGCAGGTATCCTGCTGTACTGAGCGACCAGCTGGAAGAAAGGTACAGAAAAGGTCAGCCATCCAAACGGCAAGAGGTCAAACCAGGGATGTTCAGTTTGGCAGATCTTCCAAGTCTCCAGCGCTACCATCAACAAGAAGACGACGTCTATTCACAACAGGTCCAAATAAAGCAGTAAGAAAGCAAGAAGATCCAAAAATAATAAATGCGACATCTGTAATAAAAGACAAATATAAATGCATAAAGCATTATAACACAAAACAAACCATATAAGTGCCCAAGTGTACAGTACATACAACTATATATTATACAGAGAATTAGAGAATTCTGAACACCTTATAAAAGATGAAAATGAGTGCTCATAGGAGACACATCTGTAAAAATGATGAATGTGAAACCAGGACATCCCTGACGGCTCTTCAACCAATACTTGTCTCACTGCCGCTGCTTGAAAAGTGTCTTTGGTCCCCTCCATGGTATTTGGGTTTTCAAACCCAGTAATAGTAATAAGAGAACATAAGAGAAGCCCTACTGGATCAGGCCACAGCCCATCCAGTCCAGCATCCTGTCGCACACAGTGGCCCGCCAAGTGCTCATGGGCATCTCAAGCAGAGACAAGGACAAACCTTTTCCTGCTCTTGAATCCCAGCAAATGGCCTTAGAAGCGTCCTGTTTCCACCCCCATCCCCATCCAGCCTGAAAGATGTACCTAGACATTCATTCTGGTATCCATTGATACATCTGTCATCCATAATTTGTCTAACCCTACCTTGAAGCGATCCAGACTGGTAGCTTAATAATAGTAGTGGTGGTGGTGGTGGTAGTAGTAGTTGTAGTAGTTGTAGTAGTTGTAGTAGTAGTAGCAGCAGCAGCAGCAATAGTAATAATTTAAAGTTAAGCAAAGTCTTCTCTTGTCGATTGCTATTTCTCCCCTCTCTCTTCTTGCCAGTTTCTGCTTTCAAGAGTCTAGATACCTTTGAGCAGTAAAGGTAAAACTGTAGGGGACAGGATGAGGAAGGAAAAGGCTCATGATACTTTTCAAGTACAACTTTTATTTGCTTATTTTTCACGAGTTTGCAGTGTAGCTGCCTACTCATTTGTCAGAATGGCATACAGAAGAACAGAATAAACCTATCAAAGCCTTGGGGCTTCAAAATATTTTTAACAAAAGCCACAAGAAGTTCAAAACTGCCTCCTGAGGGTTCTTTAAAGATACCCATTTCATTTTAATTTTCCCTGCCTTTAAAGCACCCAGCTGAGGTTAGTTTCATCTCATCCAAGACTTCAGTGATTGCCATTACACAAATCACCTGATGGGCCATAACTTTGCAATGCTGTTTTGTGTTGAGAATGACTGGATGAGTCATTTGGTTCTGAGACTTTACTGAGGTTTGAGAAGGAGTTCAAAGGAAATAGAGTAGGAAATTTTAAAGTGTACTGTCAAGTCAGCATTTTGTCAGGGACGAAGCAAGCTATTTTACATGCCCCATTTTGTTATTACAGTATTTCTTGGCCTAAAAAGGATGCATTTAATTATAAGTTAAAAGTGTGGTGCAGAATTTATTCCCATCGTTCTATAGCCATTTTTCCAGGCACTGAATGGATTTGTCATCTTATCCTAATGTAATCTGAAAATAGCACACATTCCAGTTCATTCTGGCAGTTTTTGAGAATCGACAGATGCAGTGACAATAGCCAAGTTTTCCTAAGCAAGGTGGAAAAGACTGTACAATATCGCTGAAAACATCTGCTATCCTCCATTAGAAAGCCCCTAATGGGGATTAGATCTGTTAAGCAGGTCCATAATTAAAGTTGAATTTAAAACATGCTATTTTAGCATTGCTGGAAGGTTCAAAAAAACCTGAGCATCAGAGTGTATCTTGGAAGGAAGCCGCCAGCAGGAGATTTTGGCAATGTGCAAACTGTATCAATTATCACCCCGATCTCCTAGGAGCATCACTACCTTTGCAGTGTGACAAATGGGCTTTAATTCTGATTAACTGTATGCCTAGGTGATCAGCAAAAGATGAATATTAAAGAACTTCAGATTTCATAGTTTGCTCAAATGTGCAATAGAAGATGGTCCCATCAAGCATAGGCAAGGGATGCTTTTGGAAACTTGTCTAAAATTGCAGCTGAGGCCAAGTATGGCTCAACCATATTGCAATCCAACACAAATCCCCAATACAAAAACCCAAGGGTAAAACCTAAAGCCAAACAAAAAGGGTAGTGTCTCCAAAAAGTGTATTCACTGAAAGGGTAAAGACTACCCCACTAGATATATATATATAAAGAAAAACTAAAATGTAAGTATATAAAGAAATATCAAAATATAAACCAATAAACAAGTACGATATCTAATTTCTCAAAGGGTACAATAGATAATTAGATATCATACTTGTTTATTGGTTTATATTTTATTTCTTTATATACTTACATTTTAGGGTTTTTTTATATCTCTAGTGGGCTAGTCTTTACCCTTTCAGTGAATACACTTTTTGGAGACAATACCCTTTTTGTTTGGCTTTAGGTTTCAACCATATTGCATCAGATGTATGTATGTATGTATGTATGTATGTATGTATGTATGTATGTATGTATGTATGTATGTATGTATGTATGTATGTATGTATGTATGTATGTATGTATGTATGTATGTATGTATGTATGTATGTATGTATGTATGTATGTATGTATGTATGTATGTATGTATGTATGTATGTATGTATGTATGTATGTATGTATGTATGTATGTATGTATGTATGTATGTATGTACAGTGCCTGACAAAAGTTCTGTCGCTTATCCATGTTGTTGAAACCAAAGCCTATAACCTGACTTAAAATACATCCATTGGTTTTAGAAATGACTCATATGAAAGCTGAAACCCTCCCAAATGAGGTTTTTAAAAAGAAAATAAATTTGCTTCATTGCTGAAATATTGATCATTTAATGAACACAGAAAGGTCAGATTTTGGCTAGACAAAAGTTTTGTCGCCTTGTCATATAATGCACCTAATCCTAGTTTACAGCCTCGCCTGTGCTCACTAATTGATCAGATAATTAGTGGGTGTGTATAAAAAGAACTCCAGCACTCCAGACCTTCACTTGAACTGCAACTTGACCTCTGACAACATGCCAAAAATCCACCCTGCGACCAAAGCCTTGATTATCAGGAGACTGAAGACCAGATCCTCTGCAGAGGTAGCTGGCACCTTTAATTTGTCTCAGCGTCAAGTACAAAGAATTACAAAAAGATTTGAAGAGACTGGAGATGTTTTTGACAAGCCCAGGTCTGGCAGACCCCGCAAGACGACTGCTCAGGAGGAATGTTTGTTGGTTCGAAAATCAAAAGCCAGCCCTTCTTCCACTGCAGCAGAGCTCCAACAGGCCTGGTCACCTCAAGTCCCTGTGTCAACTAGAACAGTTTGTAGGATTCTGTCTCGAAATGGCCTCCATGGTCGATTCAGTGCCCAGAAGCCAGCACTAAACAAAAGGCAATTAAAAAACCGTGTGGTATTTGCCAAGGCCCACAGCCTACTAAACGGATGGACGTTGGAAAAGTGGCAGAAGGTGGATTTCTCAGATGAATCTTCAGTTGAATTACACCACAGCTGCCGCAAATACTGCAGGAGACCTACTGGAGCCCGTATGGATCCAAGATATACCCAGAAAACAGTTAAGTTTGGTGGTGGAAAGATCATGGTCTGGGGTTACATTCAGTATAGGGGTGTGCGAAACATTTGCAAGGTGGAAGGCAATATCAATAGCCTAAAATATCAAGACGTATTAGCTACCTCTTACATTCCCAATCATAAAAGGGGTCAAATTTTGCAGCAGGATGGTGCTCCATCTCATACATCCATCTCTACATCAAAGTTTCTCAAGGCAAAGAAGATCAAGGTGCTCTAGGACTGGCCAGCCCAGTCACCAGATATGAACATCATTGAGCATGTTTGGGGTAGGATGAAAGAGGAAGCTTGGAACACAAAACCAAAGAATCTTGGTGAACTCTGGGAGGCCAGTAAAACTGCATTCTTTACTATTCCTGATGACTTCATCAATAAATTGTATGAATCATTGCCGAAACTCATGGATGCAGTCCTTCAGGCTCATGGAAGTCACACAAAATATTAAATATGGCTCTAATAGCACCACAACTTCATTCACCAATGTTATGAAACATATCTTTGTATTTGAAGTGAATTATCTGATTTTCACATTACTTTTTGTGGGTGACAAAACTTTTGTCTCGCCAAAATCTGACCTTTCTGTGTTCATTAAATGATCAATATTTCAGCAGTGAAGCAAATTTATTTTCTTTTTAAAACCTCATTTGGGAGGGTTTCAGCTTTCATATGAGTCATTTTTAAAACCAATGGATGAATTTTAAGTCAGGTTATAGGCTTTGGTTTCAACAACATGGATAAGCGACAGAACTTTTGTCAGGCACTGTATGTATGTATGTATGTAATAATAATAATAATATTTGTATACCGCCCTATGGCAAACCAGTACGTACGTACGTACGTACGTACGTACGTATGTATGTATGTATGTATGTATGTATGTATGTATGTATGTATGTATGTATGTATGTATGTATCATCATCATCATCAATGTATGTATGTAAGCTGCCCAGAGATCCTAGTATATGGGGTGGGATATAAACATTTTTAATAAATAAATAAATATGTGTGTGTGTGATACAGTCAGACCCCCGTATCTACTGATTCGGTAACCATGGTTTCAATTAACCATGGTTACCGGATCAGCCCCAGCCACTAACCCAGGACGCCATAAGGGAAAAGCACCCAGAACTGGAAGGCCTATTTCAGTCTCCAGAAGCCCTGTTTCGGCCTCCGTAAAGCCTTGGAATAGGTGCGTGAGGCCACCGGAGCCAGTTCACAATGTAAGGGGGGGCATGGGAGGCGGACAGGAGGCATCCAGTGGCATCACACATGTATTCCAAAACCCCAGAGGCCAAAATAGGCCTTCTGGAGACCAGAGAAGCTCTTCAGGTTCTGGGGTTGCATGACCCCAGAACTGGAAGGCCTGTTCGCGATTATCCACAGTTTCAGGTAACCATGGTAGGAGCCAGAACATATCCCCAGTGGCTATGGGGGTTCAGACTGTATTTCTATCCTGCCCTACATTTGAAGATTTCAAGGTGGGTCCCAATAAAATCAGAATAAATACCAGTAGATAAAATATGTTAGTTAAAACAGTGACAATGCCTATATTTGGAGAGGATTCTGTTTTCACAACCTGAGCTAGTTTTGGTCTTGTAGTTGGAGTGTTGGACTCTTATCTGGTAGTCTCCCAGTTCAATTCTGCATTCCCCCACGAAACCAGCTGGGTGACCTTGGGCTAGTCACAGCTCTTTTCTAAGCTCACGCAGCCCCACCTACCTCACAGGGTGTCTGCTGTAGGGAGAAGAACAGAAGGTTTGTCAGCTGTTTTGAGTCTCCTTAAGGGTGAGAAGAGCAGGATATAAAATCCAATTCTTCTCCTTCTTCGGCCAGGGTAAAGATGTACATCTTCATCTATTGTCTAGATAGATATAAAGAAGGTGCCTGACACACCTCAGAGGATAGACTATTCCATAGTCTGGGGGCACCATATGAACCTACCTTTACCTGCACCAGAATTGGTAAGATTCTGACAGACCCATCCCCACCTTTTCTGGGCACTGGAGAATTACCTGAAGTGCGTGTAAGTGTGCTCATGCATCACATGATCTGCCATGCAAACATGCAAGCAAATGCACCTCATGGCTGGCCCAGTGACAGTGTCCACACATGCGCCCTGGCACTGACACCAGGGCAGGACAGTGGCGGTGCCCAGACACCATCTGAACTGAAGGTGAGTGTTTGGACGTGTGGGGAGGAGGGATCGCATGTATTAAGCATTTGCAACTGCAAATGCATTGTACATGCATGGGCAAGTTCACTCTTTGCTTCTCACAGATGGGAAGCAAAGTGCAAACTTCCCCAACCTTTCGTCATCTCACGGATCAGTACGAATTTCAGGAACTGCCCATAAACCTGAGCCAGAAACCATAGGTCTGGCATCTATTTTTGCTACATGGAATCAGGTCAGGGAGCTTGCCTCATTAACAGATGGTCAGCAAAGGAAGCCAGGCGATGCCTGGGTTACCAGTTACACCTGTCAGAATTCCCTCTTCTGTTCAACTACTAATGATACTCCGATGATGATCTGGACTCCATATGGCAAAACTGTTTACAGCAAATCTAAGTAGTCTCAGCTGAGCAGCTTGCAAAGCGACAGTATATGGTGACACGTTGCAAAAGAAAAAATAATGGGTTTGTGGCGGGGATTAACTCTTTCAATGATTTTGCACTGGCCAGTATCCCTCCCTTAGGCTGCATCCCCATGGGGCTGCCAATGCCCTGCGGTGGATTTGGGGGACCCTTAATGCAAATCTAATTCACATTAAGGAGTCCCCATGGCAATGGAGGACAGGGCGGATTCAAGGCGAACCCGCCCGTCCCCATGGAAACCGCAGTAAATCCCTACATTTCTGCCCTCCCCCCTTGCCTGAGCGCTTAATCACCCAGGTAAGGGCTTGTTTTACCCCCAAACAACCACGTGACAGCTGCCCTGCAGTCAGCTGAGCAACTGTCAGGCAGGTACAGGGGCTGTCAAGAGTAAGGCAGAGCTCCGGTAAGATATTAAAACAGACCCGAAAGATGCATCTGTTTTAATCATTTTAGCGAAGCTCTGCTTGTGCGCATGACAGCCTGACAGCTGCCCAGCTGAATTCCTTTGGGGTAAATGAAGCCCTTACCTGGGTGGTTAAGCATTCAGGTAAGGGGGATCAGTTGCGATTGCAGCATTAGCGGTGGGGACAGCGAAGCCCTGCCCACTAATGCTGTGATAGTAACCCGGGAGTGTCCCCATGCCCCCTTTATAACCTGTTCTTGCCCCGTAATTCGGGGTGAGAACAGTTATAAAGGTTTTTTTTTGTTTGTTTTGCTTTTGGGGATTTTGTCCCTCATGTAGACCGAATTAGGGCTTTCCATGGGGATTCTCACAGTATCCTTAGCATGGTGACATGGGCTTAGGGTCTTTTATCGCTTCACTAACCTGGGACAGTGTCTGAGGAAAGTAAAGATGGTGACTGGTGTTTGCATTTCAAATGCCTTCCCTGTCCCAAAGTTACCTGGCACCATGGTCACACCTTGCTGAAATAGTCCATCTTATTAAGAAGCTGGACTCAAAACGCACTAGTTCCAATCATACCCAATACCTGATAATCCTTCCTCACTCACCGCTACACTCACACCTTTCTGTTCCCCGTACTGAGACTCCTTTATGAGACATTTTTAGATCTCCACTCCTCTCTACCATCACAAACCCCTTGGGTTTTGATAGGCTAAAAGTTCTGTCACTCAACAGCATGTAATCACACATTGGGTGAAAGAGAAGGCAAATTTATGCTGTATCTGCCCACTGAAGTACAGTTCAGCCTCCTTTAATCCTCTTCCCCACTCACACCCATAAAATGAAAACAGATTTTGGTCGCGTCCCCATGCAAGCCATTTGGAGTGAGATCAGAACACATGGGACCAGAAGCGGGTCTGAGATCGCTCCCAGCCCATCCCCATGACATTCCTGGCAACGTGGGCTAGGTGTGGGGGAGCAGCGCCACCTCGTCTTTGCCCCCTTTCTCTTCATTGGAAGTCAGATCGATGTCAGCCCACCCCTGTGCCACATCCCCCCTCCTTTAGTGGCACAGAAAGCCAGGATTGGGCTGGGAATTCTAAAGCTTACTTCATAATAATAAATTTTAAAAGACCGAAAGCCGCTACAAGGTTTAGAGCCATTTAGGTGCTTGAGCAGTTTTGCACACCTCTGCTCCACCAGGAACTGCGAGAACGCCCACCAAGTTTAAAAGGGAGAAAACCAAGCCTTTATCATGATTGCCTTGGCGAGCATGAAATGGGGATTGAAAATGTTTGGAATTGGAACAAAAATCAAGCCATTACCCTGCCTGCCTTGGCAATCAGGAAATGGGGGTGGAAATATTTCCATGGAAAAGGCACAGAAATTAAGCCAGTATCCTGCCTGCCTTGGCAATTGGGATTTTAAAATGTCACCAGCTGTGATCTCCAATGCACAGGGCAGGAATGGCAAGCACACCCCACTTCCTAATGACGTGAACGCCAATCTCCTCCCTGGATAGCTCGCGATTGTCTCCATGCGCGGTCTCGGCTCGCTAACCAATGCGTACCAGACACCAAACCGTGCCGAGACTTGTTTTTTCAGGTACCAAATTTGGCTCTAGTCTGGCACAGTTTGGGGGTATTTGTTCCGCTTTCTGTGGACTGAATCCAAAACACATGGGGATGCCCTTTGCCGATCCCACATTCGGAATCATACCAAACATGCACGGAGATGCGGCCTAACACTCTCTAATGCCTTGAGATCTGCAAGAACCAGGACTCATGAAAGTAAAATTGAAGGGAAGAAATTCCACAAATAAAATGGATAGGATTAAAATAAGTGTGAGCAGTGATGTTCAAAGACAGACTGCAGATGGATTACAGTGAAGGTGTGACCATGGCCTGAGTACAGGGTAAATGTGAATGCTGCTGTATTGTCACCCAAGTTCAGGACACCATCTATCCATCCCATCATCTGCTATTCCCTTTAGGGGTGGGCACGAATTTCTTTGCATGTGTTCGATTTGTATTGAATCCAATGCAATAAAATTTGTATTCATTTTAATAGATCCCCTTTGAATGTGGTAGGATTTGTATTCGATACGAATGTTCAGTCCCATACGAATAGCATACAGATCCCATACGAAGCTTCATATGAGTGTATCAAAACATTCTATTCAAATTTGAATGCCAATAAAATTTGTTGAGATTGATTGTGTGATAAGCTAGCAGAGACGCTCTTGGCAGATTGTGCAGCGTAAGGGGATCAGATCACTGGAACCACAAGCAGAGACTCGGCAGAGACTTGATTGCATTCCAAATGGAAGATATTTTATTGCTTAGTGAGTGCAAGTAAGAACTACATAAGTGTAAGGCTACAGGTTGCATGGATATATGAAATAAAAATACAGGTATACAGCTTAACTCTACTGTGAATACATGAATACAGCTAATATGTCTTAGCTAGTATAAAAGCAGGTAAAAGAAGCATTTGGCTTCTGGATCACTTATCAGCATGGCTATAAGCCTTGGTATAACCTGGCCTAGCAGACTACTGGATACAATGCATACTGCATTTACCATCAGCTATCATCATCTATTACTTTCTACAACCTTCTACAATCTTTTACATAATGAATACTGTAAATTCTGGCATATAAGACTACTTTTTAACACAGGAAAATCTTCTCAAAAGTCTACGGTCGTCTAATACGCCGGGTGTCGTCTTCTTTTATATATATCCCAAACTCCGTATTTTAACTGGAAAGTTGGGGGTGGTCTTGTACGCCCAGTCGTCTTATACACCAGAATATACGGTACATAGAAGCAATAATACTTGTGTGAGCACAAGACATCATAGGAAGAGTCGGGATAATGGGTACAGGATCTTTTCCTATGAGTCCTGCCTTCTCATTATGTGTCCAAAGAACACAATCAGGAAAGTCCAAATGGAGGGCGGAAAGTCCACAGATAAAATGGATGGAAATGAAAAGATGTGAGCAGTCAGGCCTGAAAAAGGACTGAGGAAAGTTTAAAGTGAAGGTGGGAGCATGGCCAAAGTGTTTGAATTTCTGCTTCAGTAACACACATTTTAGCATCTTGTTATTTGCAATGGTCTAATCTGTTAAATTGGCGCAAAAATGGAATTTCATGCATAGCGAGGGAAGCAGAAACAGGGAGGGGGTTGACACTCCTCTATAGATAAAAGGTCAACAAAGTATCGCTTACCAGAGCTGATTTGCATACAGATGAGTCTTGATAGCTTTTTACACTCCTTCATACATGCATATATGGAAATCAGAGGTTCAGTTGTATATAAGAAGAGATTGCCATGGTGTCATTTCTCCATCCAGTTGCTGGTTACTGATTCCTCTACATTTTAATATTCCAGAATAAAGTATGGATATTCTGCACCTCCCCACAGTCTCTGTACAGTTGTCTTTTGTATCTGCAAAGCATGCCTACCCTAAATCCCAGAAAAGTTTGAATAAAGCCCCAAGATACAAAGGGCCTGGGACAGTGAACCAGTAGAGTGAAGATCGGGGATAGATCTTGCATCTGCACTTTGGGACACTGAATCTATCCCAAACCTCATCAACGCTTCCCTGAGCGCCGGCAGGGTGCTAATTGCAGTGATTACCTTTATGCCAGTTTGGTCTAGTGCAGTGATGGCCAACCTATGACACATGTGTCACAGGTGACACACCAAGCCCTTTTGGGTGACACACATGGTCACCCTAGCACCTGGGCGTGTAGTGCTTGCTTGTTCTTGAAGTGTACAAAATACCAACTTTCAATTGAAGATTTAGCAACAAAAGTAACTAATGTAAAGAATTATTTGTTTTTGCTTTTAATAAAATATATATATCAAAAATATAGCTTTTTTTACTAGAGCTACAAATATCACAAAATTATGGATATTTCTAGATGTGACACAGCACCCGAGTTAAGCTAGGTTTTCTTGTGAATGTTGACACACCGAGCTCAAAAGGTTCGCCATCACTGGTCTAGTGGCTTAGGGGCCAGACTCTTACCTAGGAATACCAGGTTTGATTCTGCATTCCTCCACAAAACCAGCAGGGTGATCTTGGGCTAGTCACAGCTCTCTTCTGAGCTCTCACAGCCCCACCCACCTTACAGGGTGTTCTGTTGTGGGGAGAAGAAGGTCTCTCAGTCACTTTGAGTCCCCTTAAATGGTTGAGAAAAGAGGAGTAGAAAAGCCAACTCCTCCTCCTCCTCTTCTTCTTCTTCTTCTCACATCATCACAGTAATGGTCATGCACAATACTGTTGCCACAATGACTGGGGGACGCAGTGTGCAACCACACCAATGCTGCTCACCCCAGGTGCGGATGGAGTCAAGCCGTGCTGACCCTGCCCAGTGGTAGCATAGCGGTAGAGCAGTAAAGACTGCTCTACCACTCTACATGTGGGGGTAACTTCAGCATGCACGGAGCTGCTTCTCGGATAGAAGCATCTCCACACAGTGCAATTGCCCTGCGCTGGGGCGTCCTCGCATTTCCCCAGCAACGCTGGTGCAAATAGTCTCAGTGTTTACACCTTCTTGTGGCGTGAATGCTGCGTGGGGGTGGGGTGGGCTGAGGTGCTCATGGCTAGGCAAATGTGTGATATATTGCAACTGCCATGGCAACAGCCTGGCACATGGCTCATTTGTTTGTTTGTTTGTTTGTATTTCTATCCCGCCCTATACCCAAGGGTCTCAGTGTAGGTAACACCATTTAAAATCAAACATATTAAAACAATAACAATAAATGTTAAAGCAACAATGTCTGCAAGTGGGAAGGGAAAGTGTATTCCCATTTAACTGAAGGCCAGGGCAAAGAGGTGGCTCTTCACTGCCTTCCTAAATGTGTACAGTGAAGGAGATGGATGCAACTCGGGGTGGTGGTGGGGGTGGTGGAGGCTATTACATGGCCTAGGGGCCATCACTGAGAAGGCCCTCTCCTGGATGCCCACCCCTTTTACTACTGAGGGTGGGGGGACAACCAGAGGGGCCCCCCTCCAGATCTTAAGGCATGGGCAGTTTGATATGGGAGTAGATGTTCCTTCAGATATTTGAGGCCCAAGTCATTTAGGGCCTTATATGTTGCTGTGGCTGTTGCCATGGTGATTTGGACAGGACAGGCCAGTAGTAAAGTTGCAGATGGCATTCCAGGCCGTTAAGCGCAATCAGCCTCCTGGTCAGGGTTCCTATGTATATCTTTAATATTCATGTAGAACAGAAAATTATATGCAGGTGCTGCCTTGCATTACAAGGGGCACCTGCTGGTCTTCCTACTTCTATTTTAATTTTTATTTATTTATATTTTAAATTTATATGCCGCCCCATACCTGAGGGTCTCTGGGCGGCTCACAGCATTTAAAAACAGATGTATAAAAACAGTATCAAAACAAAACAAATTTAAAAATGCAGTTTTAAAAATACAAGAAAAGTTAAAAACAGCAGTGATTTTCAGTGAGGGGAAGTGTGGGGAACATTTAACCAAAGGCCTGCGTGAAGAGGAACGTTTTCACCGCCTTCCTGAATAGGAACAAAGAAGGGGCCTAACGCACCTCAAGGGGGAGACCATTCCACAACCTGGGGGCCACCACCGAGAAGACCCTCTCCCGGGTACCCACCCGTCTAACTAATGAAGGCGGAGGGATCACCAGAAGGGCCTCCCCTCCAGATCTTAAAACACGGGCAGGTCGATACGGGAGAAGGCACTCCTTTAGATATCTGGGGCCCAAGTCATTTAGGGCCTTATAAGTCAAAGTTAGCACCTTGAATTGGGCTCGGTAGTGAATTGGCAGCCAGGGCAGTTCTCTTAGAACCGGCGTAATATGCGTTCAGCTAGATGTTCCTGTCAGCACTCTGGCCGCTGCATTTTGCACCAGCTGCAACTTCCGATCCGTCTTCAAGGGAAGCCCCATGTAGAGTGCGTTACAGTAGTCCAACCTGGAGGTTACCAGAGCGTGGATAACTGTGGCCAGGTCATCTCTGCCCCAAAAAGGTTCCAATTGGCGCACCAGCCGTAGTTGGGAGTAGGCACTCCTGGCCACGGCTTCCACCTGAGCTTCAAGTGTTGGCGCAGAGTCCAGGAGTATCCCCAAATTTCGCACCTGTCCCTTCCCGGATATTGTAACTCCATCAAGGACAGGGTATCTCCCAAATACTTGGACCCGAGAACCTGTGACCTATTGAAGTTACAGAAGACATGGTTGGTCGTATTGCAACCATGGTGCAGTTTGATATCTATTGGGTGTAGCTTAGTCTTGATCCTGACAGTACCCTGCCTTATGTGACCTTCAGCCTCAGCTCTGTTTGAACAGCACCAAATTGCGGACAGGTTGCTTCTTAATGTGGGCTGAAGTGAACCGCGAAGACAGTTGTGAGCAAAGAGACAAAGGCACTGAGGTGTCTGCTCCCATTACTGCCAAATCATAAATCATCTCCAGAGAAAGAACATGGCATCAGCCTACTCTACCTCTGTGCAGATGTGGATACAGCAAAGAGGGAGGTAAACAAGAGAGGCGCATGACAGCGGGAAAGCAGACCTTTTGATGCGAGCGCTGGGAGCACAGCCTGTACTCTGATAATAGAATGCATTCGCCAAACCCCTCCGTTAATGCAGGAGACCCAAGGGATTGCCATGGCTGCTATTTATTTCATCATGTGTCTACAGGAACAGAGCTGGGTTATGACATTTTGCAAACTGCAGCAAGGAAGAAAATGCTGTTTCCAGATCTGTGCCTGAGTGTTATTTCAAATGCAAAAGCAGGGGAGTAATGTCTTCTGCCACATGGTGGCTGGGCTGATTGGTGTTGTAGAAGAAGAAGAAGAAGAGTTGGCTTTTCTACTCTGCTTTTCTCACCCATTTAAGGGGACTCAAAGCGGCTGACAAAGCTTTTCTATTCTTTCCCCCACAACAGACACCCTGTGAGGTAGGTGGGGCTGTGAGAGCCCAGAAGAGAGCTGTGACTAACCCAAGGTCACCCAGCTGGCTTCATGGGGGGGGGGCTGTATTGAACCCAGTATTCTCAGAGAAGAGTGTGACTCCCTAACCACTAGACCAAACACATCTGAAAAGCTTCAGGTTTTAAAAATGAATATACAACCCCCACCCCCCACCCCCACTGCAGTGGTATCATAATGGCACTATATTCCTCCTGTCTGGATGGGGCCAATTTTGATCTTAGGGAAAGTGATAAACAAACTCAACACGTAGATGAAGAATGAGGGGTCTTCTCTAGGTCAGGGGTGCTCAGAAGCAGACTTCTGGATGTTCCCAAACTACAGCTCCCATCATTCTGTGTCACCCTGGCATAGAATGTTGGGAGTGGTAGTTCAGGAACATCCAGAGGGCTGCAGCTGATCTAAATATGGCTGGATTACAATGCCTAGAACTTCTCTTGTTCTGGCTTATAGGATTTGGACTGGAATCCTGTGACATACGAAGGAAACTGGTTTCCCATCCTTGCAGGGACCCATGCCAACCACGTGGATTCCTTTCCGTCTTTTATTTTTAATAATGGAAAGCTGAAGAAGGAAAACAACCAAGGGAGAACTTTTATTTTCTTCATTAATTCTGCTGCTTTATTGAAGAATCTGTCTTCAGCGGAGTAATAGAAGAAGGAGAACAAGTCCCCATGCAGCTCAAGGATCGGCTCAGTGTTAGCAACAGTGTGCCCTTGTAAATCCCATTGGAAGACGTCAGCTCATGTCGTTTGAGCCAAAGGGACCTTTCATTGCAAGCACTTCCTCTTCTGGGATGGCCTCCTCTTTGCTCATCATGTCACATGAGGTGTCTGCTGTCTGGCGATGGGAAGGAGGTGTGCAAATCTGCAGAGCATGGCCAAAAAGAAAATGGAGACATCACTCATGTCAGTTTGATTTCTCGGGAGAACAGCAGGGATTCTGCGGTTCATGTCATTACAGGAACCATAAATCTCACTTTCATCAATGTTTCTGTATCAGCTTCCCCCTACTGTGGTTAGACAAAATATGCAAGAACTGGGCAACACATCATGGAACGAAACAACAAAAAATGAAAAGCAAGTAGTTCAAAGACTAAATGTTGGTCCCCATGGAGTGTGTTTGCCCATCTGCTAGATACGCCTAATAATATATATCAAGGACAGTTCCAAAGATGTATTTATTGATGCAATGTGCTGTACAACATGAAGTCACAAAAGAGCAGTAGAACCGCATCTCCCTTGGTTCCCAGGATGTCATTAACCTACAGAATGGCAGACAGCTGAAAATATATCAAAGGGTTGCACAAAGGCTAGGGATGTACATGAATTCCCCCCCCCCCCGGTTTGCTTCACTTCAAAGCAAATGGGGTGGAAATTCATATCCATGCAAATGGAGCCATTTTGAATGTGCTAGGCTTCGCATTTGCTTCTTCAAATGTTCATCGATCCCTGCCACTACCAGTCGTTTCTCCAATGTAACAAAGCTTTGAACAAACACACATGCGAATGTCCACTTTGGATAGAGCCAATATTTGATTTGAGTGAGAACATTTGAAACTTTGCAAATTGTACGATTTAAATGAATTGTATGAATCCTGAATAACAGTGAACGAAGGACGGGCAAAAAATTGAGACAGTTTGAAACTTCATATTCGAATTGTATATTGGCTGCATTGGAAGACTGACCTTCGCATACGAAGCAAAAGCTTTTGTCTCTTCATTCGCAGTTTCAGAACAGATTTGGAGCAGGTTCAGAGTCATGACTGGTGACTGCAGGGATTCAAAGCAAATTCAAATTGAATTTGAAGCCTAGCACATTCAAAGTGGCTTCATTCACACAAATGCAAAGTTCTGTCCCACTCACGTCAATGCAAAGTGAACAGTGGGAAAAATTCATGCTCATCCCTGCAGTGAATCCTGAGCATGACATATGCACACAGGCAATATTCAGCCTAGACTGTAACTTTTGACATTAGAGACAAACCTCAGGAAAATAACCATGAGTTCCTTCTCTCTCAGAGGTGCACGGCACAGGGACATGCAGGAAGACCTTTTCTGTGGTAGCCCCCTGACTTTGGAACAACCTCCCTCTGGGGGTCTGCCAGAAGCCTACCATATATAGTTTTTGTTGCTTGCTTAATACTAGGGGTGTGGATGAATGCAATTTTCAGAATAACCAAAAATTTGAATTGATTTGAATCTTTAAAATTCAAATGTATTTACATTTGGTTCAGTTTGAATAGATTCAGATCTATTGGTTGGAATTTTTGATTTGAATTTGCACATGTGAATGTCAACAACATTCGTATGTGCCTATGTGCATCATTATGCATCCCATACACATCTGTACACATCCCGTATTTATCCCATATGCATCCCGTTTTCATCCTGTGCGGATGCGGGAAAGATGCGTGCATTCAAGTTCGCCTCAGGTACACTTAAAAATGTCGAAATAATTTCAATGAATAGATTCAAAAATCCAAAATTCGTTTGAATGTTTACATTTGAATTTATAGACATTCACTTCGAATTCGAATGTCCAAGTTTGAATTAATTCAATTGAATTTCAAATGTTTTGAAGATTCAGGCAAATCCCTAGTTAATACACACCTCTTCACCCTTTGATTTTTAATTCCTCTGTGTGCTGTTGTGCCAGAGAAGGAGAGAGAGTGGGTAAATGTGTTTTAGAAATCTCCATGTATTTCATCTTTTTATTGTGGTTACCTGCCCTGAGACCTTCTGGTGAAGGGTGAGATATAATTATTAAATAAAAACAAAATAAATAGTTGTCTCACCTGTTTTGTAATTTTTTCCACACAAAATTAAAATGGCCGTTCTTAAGGCACGGCCAACGGTGGCCATTTCCTTTCCTTAGAAGAGGCAAGTATTATAACTAATGACAGAATGGCAACTTGAGCTGTTGGTTGGGGCGAAACATCTGTTGGTAATAATATACCATCTGGGAAAGGACATCGGTTAACAAGCTCTGAGTATTCACCTTGGTGCTGCCTGATTTTGTATAATGGCTTCCCTCTAACTAAAATGTGTACCAATTATGCTTCAGTGAGCAAAACCCTTAACAACTGATGAAGCTTTATTGTTGTTGCCTCCCTCTTGTGAAGAGCTGTTGTAGAAAATATGAGCTTAATGGACATTTTAAAAGAGTTCAGTCATTATCACCTATGTGCCAGAACAGTTCTGGCCCATGATTGTTTCTTTCAGAAGTCCTATTATGTTCAGTTAGACTTCATTCCTCCTGAAAAAAAAAAACAGACCCTGTCCAGACAGGGGGAATATGGTGCCATTAAGGCCCTGCTGGGCTGGGGTTGCCTCTAGGGTTGTGCACAAATGCAATTTTCAGGATTTGATTCAAACCAAACACCTGAAAATTCAAATTAATTTGAATCCTTAAAATTCACATATAGATTCAAATCTATTCATTTGGATTTTGATTTGAATTTGCACAAATGAATGTCGACAACATTCGTATGTGCCTATACACATCATGACACATCTGTACACATCTGTAGGCATCCCGTATTTATCCCGCATGCATCCCGTTTTCATTCTGAATGGATCCATACAAGAGTGTACAGATGCAGGAAAGATGCATACGTGCAAGTACGCATCATGTACATACCTGTACACATACGAATGTCTGGATAATTTGAACGAATAGATTTGAAAATACAAAATTCATTTGGATGTTTAAATTTGAATTTAAAGACATTCGATTTGAATTTGAATGCCCAAATTTGAACAAATTCAATTGAATTTTGAATGTTTCAAATATTCGTGCACATCCTTAGTTGCCTCACATATCTAAGGCAACCCCACCATAGCCCCACGTTTTGCCCCTCTAAAAAGCCTCAGAATCTATTGAGCTTTTATCTTACTTTCTGGACAGAGCCACCATCATGGCTCCATCCATCAACCACGCAGGTGCAGAAGAAGAAGAAGAGTTGGCTTTTCTACCCCACTTTTCTACCCCATTTAAGGGGACTCAGAGCAGCTGACAAAGCTTTTCTATTCTTCTCCTCACAACAGAACACCCTGTGAGGTAGGTGGGGCTGTGATAGCTCAGGAGAGAGCTGTGACTAGCCCAAGGTCACCCAGCTGGCTTCGTGGGGGAGGGCGGAATCGAACCTGGTATTCCCAGATAAGAGTCCGGCTCCCTAACCACTAGACCAAACTGGCTCACAAGTGGTTGTGAAGAGCAGATGAGGGGAACACTAATGCTGCCACCTTGAGTTATTTTGAGTGGGACTACTGTATAAAAACAACGATAAAACATTTCTAAAATGGTGCTACCTTTCATTTTACTTCAGTTCCAGTCAAAACTGCAGCTGTGTGTGTTGCCTCTCAGTGTCAAAGTCTTATCACCGTATCACATTCAGTGCTCATTATTGCCAGATTATATTTTTATCATTCTAACTCTTGTCCTTTGCAGAGCAGAAATTATACCCCGTCGCAACACCCAGCTGTAAGCAGCTGCAAGACAGCAAGTGCCTGTTTTTGAAAGTCATGGTGATTTTATATGCAGGTCTTGCATTGTGCTGCTTCTGGAGAGTAAATGGCTGTTCTCAAATATTTGTTTCTTTCTCATTTTCTTTCTTTGTAAAAAATGACACAGCTGACTCATAAATCAGAGCTTGTAGCTAAAACAGAAATTGAATGAGAACACACCTGAGTCCTTTCTGTACCTGGGCCTGTAGTTTGCATGGAGTACACCCCCCCCCCCCGACAGAGCATCTGTGCTCAAAGGGGCCATTTTCAGCTCAGAAACAGCCCCTCCCATGCAGAAACATACTGCATGCAAACTATGCGTGGAGCACTATTTTGTCCTCCATGTGTAGAATTACTTTCACCAGAGACGGCCTATCCTGTCTCTGGTACAGCCCATTCACACCTCTATGGTGGTGGGTGGGTCATCTAAATGCATCTAAATTTAAGGTAAGTATCCGGACGCATGGGAGGTAGGTTGGTGTGTACTAGAGGTGTGCATGAATGCAAATTTTGACATTCGATTCAAGTTTGCCATCAGCACTAGACAACTGCAAACACACCCCAGCCACATTCTCATTATAAGCTTAATTCAGTTTCCCTAAACCGAAATAATAGAACCAGATGCAAATGCAAATTTGCCTGATCCCATTACTTTCAACTCGATCCAGATTCTGAGGATCGTAGGTGGTGTACGTGACTCAAGGGGGGACTCAAGTGGCTACTTTTTAAAAGCCACTTTTCGGGGCTGCCCTGCCATCTTCCTCCTGGCGTGAACGCGCCACCCACAACCAACCCCTTCAGGGTACCTAGCTGGGTGGCTGGGTGGCTGCTGCTTGCCTGGACGGATGAAAAACGGCACCGGGCAGCCAGCGATTCTTTCCCCTCCTCTCCCCATTGTCCAGGGTACACAGCAGCAGCGGCAACTCAAGCCCCCTTTGCCCACTCATATCCACATCCACAGCCTTAAAAACAGAACCTGCAGCTGCTTTCCTTTCCTTTCCCTTTTTTAAAGGTCAGAACTTACAGAATTGTGCAAAATTGCAACATTGTTAGGTGTGAAGTGGTAGGATTGCTACAGTGTAGCGGCTGCTTTAAGGGGTGGATTTTTACAGTAAAATCATTATCTTTGGAAGCAAGCTTTTGGGGGAGGGAAACCCTACACACGCATTCTCATCCCTTAATACGGTACCGTTCCCACAGTAAAAAAATGTAAAATGTTTCAAGCGCACGAACCGGAGTGAGACCTGTTGAAATGAGGATTAACATTTGCAACGCTTTGGGGCGATTTAACACGTGGAAAGTGTGTTAAGCCAACCTGACGTGGGAACTACGAGGATTGAAACCATTTTGAAACTGAAATAAGCTTATAATGGGAACGCGGCCCCTGTTGCCACTATTGATTGAAAAAATGTTATCCTATCAGAATGCAGAGGTGTTGATTTAATCAATAGGGGTGGAGAACTAAAGTCACGTAAATGAGTCTCAGGGAGATAACATAAAAGGTGTGAGCATAGCAGCCTGAACTGAGCACAATCTGAGGACTGATTATTGGGGATTGGGTGTGAACAGATTAGAACGGCTTCAGTTCAGTTTCTTTCTTTCTTTCTTTCTTTCTTTCTTTCTTTCTTTCTTTCTTTCTTTCTTTCTTTATTTATTTATTTATATTTCTATCCCGCCCTATACCTGAAGGTCTCAGGGCGGGTTACAATATTATATTAATCTTAGACAGGTCCTTGCCCTCAGGCTTACAATCTAAAGAGACAAGATACAAAAGGAAAATGGTGTGGGAGGGAACAGGGGTGCTCTGGCGGCAGCAGAGTCCTTGCAGAGGTAAAAACTTTTAATTTATTTTCCTCCTCCATTCCCCACAGGCAAGATTGTTCCTTCATGGCCCGTCTGGTGGCAGTTGGGAGGGAGGGGCCAATACTGGGAGCTTGATGGAAGGTGCTCACCCAACTTCCTTCTCTCTTCCTCACCCAAGGCAAGATGGCTCCTTCATGGCCCGTCTGGTGGTAGTTGGGAGGGAGGGGCCAATGCTGGGAGCTTGATGGAAGGTGCTCACCCAGCTTCCTTCTCTCTTCCTCTCCCAAGGCAAGATGGTTCCTTCATGGCCTGTCTGGAGGCAGTTGGGAGGGAGGGGCCAATGCTGGGAGCTTGATGGAAGGTGCTCACCCAGCTTCTTTCTCTCTTCCTCTCCCAAGGCAAGATGGTTCCTTCATGGCCCGTCTGGTGGTAGTTGGGAGGGAGGGGCCAATGCTGGGAGCTTGATGGAAGGTGCTCACCCAGCTTCCTTCTCTCTTCCTCTCCCAAGGCAAGATGGTTCCTTCATGGCCTGTCTGGTGGCAGTTGGGAGGGAGGGGCCAATGCTGGGAGCTTGATGGAAGGTGCTCACCCAGCTTCCTTCTCTCTTCCTCTCCCAAGGCAAGATGCCCTTGATCAGCCGGGTGTGATCACGGCCAATATGTACTGAAAAACTCCTTGATCTGGATTGCAGTGCAGACAACGCATTCTTAGCAGCTCCTAGATCTGGATTAACAGATAAGTGCAGAAAGGGTTCAAGGCAGATATACTAATTTCTGCTATGTATCAATATAATTGTTCTTCGTATATATTTTTCACAAAATTCTGCAAATTCATTAAAACTAACAGATACCACATTCATCTGGTAGGGCTTTGCATTTTAGTTTTCTTCATCAGATACAGCTTCAGTGGGTGAAGCATTCCACAACACGTTGGTTTTCAAACTGCCTTGCAGCTGTTAGAGGTGCAGGCTTTCTGCCAGGCAAAAATCTTATCAAGCTTATACTGCAAATGTTCAGAAAGGAAGACGGCAGTGATGATCATGATATCTGTGGGTTGCTTAGCTGGAGCACTTCCAACAATGTGTGTTTTAAATAATACAGCCAAATGCCAAGGTCATTCATACAAGAACAAGGAAGCAGGTCACACAGAACTGGATATTCTGGAGCACTTAAAGGGTTGCACCAGGTCAGCGTGTGAAAGTTAAGTGGTGCTCCAAAGTCTCAGGGAAAGGACTAGCTGGGGAGAAATGTTCACTTAATGAATGAGAAAATAAACACTGGATAAATGAAATATAGTTACACTTTTGCAGTTGCAATTATATTTCAGGGATGGAGTCAATACACATTGCCATTTGTCAATGGCAAGAGATTCATGGAGGACAGGTGTATGAATGGCTACTCAACTGGATGCCTAGGTAAATCCTCCAGGCTGGGGAGACAGGTAGGATGACTTTAAAGGCCATTTGCAGGGATTCGAGAGCAGGTGATGATTCTGCCTTTGTCTCCTGCTTGAGATGCCCATAAGCAGTTGGTGGGCCACTGTGAAACAGGATGTTGGACTAGATGGGCTGTGGCCCAATCCAGCAGGACCCCTCTTCTGTTCTTAGCTGTATCAATGGCTATCAGAACTGATGCCTGAATACTGCCTCTGGGTTGGAGAGACAGGTAGGATGCCTCTGAAGGTCACTCCCAGGGATTCAAGAGCAGGTGAAGGTTTTGCCTTTGTCTTCTGCTTGAAATGCCCAGAAGCACTTGGTGTGCTGCTGTTTGAGAGAAGAAGCTGGACTAGATGGCCCAATCCACCAGGGTTCCTCTTAAATTTTTATGAGAGTATTTGGAAAACACGAACAAGAAAATGGGAACTTTTATTATTATTATTTTCTTGAGATTTCAAATCCTTTCTGCCTAGGGAGATGAAGGTGTTCTTGTGAGACAATTTCTTTGCTGGTTTTGGGCATCATATCTGCTTGGAACCACTCAAATCATTCACAATTGTTTCTTAAGACCTTTCCCTCACATCAGGAAAACTGTGCAGACTTTTTGGTCTCCCCGGCCGCTTTCTGAAAGGCTTGAGGAAGTAGAAATCAATATCTGACTGCGCCTTATAGCATTTTCATCATCTCCAAAAGTATTAGTGCTGTATTGCGTTAGGTGTGCAAAAATAGCCAACAACTTTTTAATTATTATTACACTGTGGAGCCACGTTAGCTGGATGGGTCTGCGAGAGCCGTACATCGCCAAAGCCCTCTTCATCACTGTGATGCCTCTTCACTGTATTGTTTTGCTTCATTGCTACACCTGAGTGAGCACTTCACGTTGCCACCACCATCATCTTCCCTCAGAAATAAGTTCCATTCAGCTCAGTGGGCCTGAGTAGAATTGTGTGGGATTATAAGACAATTAATGGCTGCCGCCTGGCTGTATTTGTTAGCAAGACTCTACGTATTCTGCTCTTCCCTCCATCCCCTTCTGGCCTATTTTTAGTATCAGCCAAATTCCATCTATTTGTAGAAGCCTGAGGGGAAGTTATTATCACTTTCTATATATAGGCCTCTGAAAAGATTTTCAGACTCCTCTCCCTGAAGCCACAGCAAACACACACTGGCAATATTAGTAGTAGATTTTAGGGGTGTGCACGAATGCAGTTTTTGACATTTGGTTCGAATAGAATATCCGAATATCCGATAAGATGAATTTTGTAAGCATCTGTATGTATCAGTACATTTGTATGCATCAGTACGCATCCTGTTTTCATCCTGTACGTATCCATACAGATGTGTACGGACACATATGTGATGCGTACAGATATGTATGTGACGTGTACGTATCCATACACATACGAATGTCCAAATTATTTTCACTAATAACTCCAAATATTCGTATTTGTGCGAATACTAAAAGACTAATGTCTGGACATTCAGTTCGTATACGAATGTCTGAATTTGTCTGAATTTATGTGAATAACGAATATTTGGAATATTCATGCACATCCCTAGTAGATTTTTCTGACTGTGCTCTCCAGAGCTTTTTTCACGGAGAAGCACTGAGGCCTCACGCTGATCTTCCAGAGCAGCTGGACTGAAAGGTTGGACTGGTCAGGTGTGGTAGAAGACTTAAGTTGCATTCAGACATTAGAAAAGAGGCTCTTCAGAAGTCCCTCAGAGAGACACTTTGAGGCTTCTGTGTTCCTAAGCATTCTCTAATCCACCTTTTCTAGTATTGACAGAATGTGCTTCGGAAGCACCTCAGATATCTTTTTTTTCTGCTGCTGAAGCATCACAGCATTAAGCTACATCTCCACCTAGCATTCTAGACACCATGGAGGAGCATCAAAGTCTCTGCCCATCTCCACAGCATCCCATGCTGAAGGATCATGAAGGTGCAAGGAGGAACTTCAATCCTCCAAACAGCATACAATTCAATGTGTGAGAAGCCCTGAAGCTTCTTCTCACACACTGCAATGGGGCCTCACCACAGTAAAATATGCCATGTTTTCCTTTGAACCTGAAGCGCCTGCATACATACGGAGGGCGAAGAAGACCTTCACAGGCATGGAGGCTTGAGAAGGTCAGCTGCAGAAGGGAATGGAGCCAGTCAAAGTCTTCTCCCTGACCTCAGGCTACAAGGACAGCCCAATCTGATTCAGAGTCTGATGCAGTGGAGAAACGTCCTTATTCTTCCTCAGTTCCATAGGGAGAAAATTATCATGGTCCTATGGCCACTTTTGATATATGATGTGGTTCATCAGGATCCTGCCTGACATTCTGGAGTTTCATTATCTCCTGAACTATAGCAACCTAAGAAGCGATCTATTGAACCAGACTTGTGGCCTAGCTAATCCAGCAACCAGTGGCAGCCAGCTGTGTATGGAAGCCTACAAGCATAAGTTCAAACCTTGCTCTCCTCACCTGTCTCCCAGCAGCTGGTCTTCAGAGGCACAGTGTCTCTGAAGTAACCCAAGTATGCCTCCACTTATGAGTACAGATTTCTTCATGGGCCATCCAGGGTGGCACATCTTTATTTTTGGTGTCATCAGCTGCTTGGCAGAGAACCCAAAACTTTCCTAAGGAGCTAGGAAGCATGCCTACAAAGAACTTCTTATAAGGGAGCAGCCTCATCCTTGCCACATTTATTATAAATCTGCAGCATTATGTGGTGTTGAGGAAGAGTTTGGCAGTGCCATGGGGAGGATACCTTGGCAGAGCTACCTGCCCCTAGGATCCTGCAGCTACACTCATCACAACCAATAAACTGTCTTCCATGAATTTGTCTAAACCGATGCAAGCAACCAAGCTTGATCCCAGGCACCAAACTCAAACTGCAGTGGGCGTTTTGACCATGACCACATTGACCCGTAGGCCAGTCCAGTTGATCTGCTGGCACGCACAGTGTGCACTACAAAACACTATAGAACATTTCATGGGACCAACGTGTTGGAACAGGTTATGGCATGAGAATGTCACGTTGGCCAACTTCAAGCATGGACCACCTGTAAGGGATCCCATGCGTCATTCCACCCAGTATACCATGGCCAGCACCATTTCTACAGGCATTTGGAAGCCGCTCTAGAAGTGTGCCACCTCTAGGTAGACAGCCAAAACAGAACTTTCATCTACAGTCTCTTACGTTGAGCTGGGCTGAACTGGGCTGGGCTAGGCTGTCCATTATATGACTGGCCCTTGGCCTGGCCCATCATGGACCAGTTTTCATGTTTCCAGCCAGTGCAGCTCTTTTGCTGAGGATACTGTAGCTTCCCTTTGGATCTTCAGTTGGGCATGCTAAGGTGGTTAAGAAGCCACCTGGGAATGAAACTACTCAGTGATGGCAATTGACCTGGAAGGAGCGGTCACAGGGAAGAAGTGGAGTATTACTAGGTAGTTCTCAATGAAAAGAATACAGTTTGCTTCAATCAAATGTAAATCAAAATTAAAGCCCCAAATTGCTGTGGTTGACCTTGGGTCAACTGTAGCTGTTGGTGCCATCATTTTTCAGTTTTAAGACCACCAAAAATATTGTGCGTTTCTGTTCCCTTTTCTTAGTTCTGTGGCTCTTTAATAACCAAGACAAGAAGTTTCTGTTCAAAGAACTCTATAATCTCTCCAATAAACTGTGAATTGAAAAGAGGTAAAATTGCTCTTTTGGTTTATTGAATTACAGAAGCAGAACAAGTGAAGGTGTTTTTTTTTTCTTTCTCCAGCTATTGGCTTTAGACAGAATACATCTAGCCGGGAGAGATTTATTGTAAACTCCATTAGTATGCCATTTGCTGACAAGGCTGACAAACCAAAGGGATTAAGTGGAAGGAAGTACTGTGTGTTGTGGCTGCTAAACCAACAGTTCCCACAGCTATAGTATAACTTTACTGTGTTTTCAAATTATTCTGTAGGTCTGGTTTCTCAGCTTCCTAAGAGCATCTGCTCAGAACCTTATCTTTCTTCACAGAGTGTTCCCCTCTAGGTGCTTCTGAGCTAACGGGTCCATGATCTGAAACTACTTCTTAGGTTTTAAAGAAGAGGTGGTAACAGCTACCAGTCTGGATGGCTTTAAGGTAGGGTTAGACAAATGTATGGATGACAGGTGTATCAATGGCTACTAGAACAAATGCCTAGGTGCATCTTTCAGGTGTGGGGGGGAGGAACTGGGGCGCTTCTAAGGCCATCTGCTGGGACTCGAGAGCAGGAGAAGGTTTGTCCTTGTCTCTGCTTGAGATGCCCATGAGCATTTGGTGGGCCACTGTGTGTGACAGGATGCTGGACTAGATGGGCTGTGGCCTGATCCAGCAGGGCTTCTCTTATGTTCTTATGTTTTAATAGCTTTTAATAGTTAGATTTTATTTAGTTCTATTTTCCTAGTTTTAGAGCTTTGAGGATGGCCGGAGATGCTTCTGCACATTGTGGATCTCCTTCCATCTTGGAGTAGGTCCCAGCGTGCATAGCTGTCCCCACTTTCAATAAATGTGGGACAGTAAAAACTGTTCCACTGCTGTACTAGAACCACCGATTAGGAATGTGCATGTATTTTTTAATTTATTTGCAAATGCAAGAAAATTAGTCTTTCTTCGAATAGATCCCCTTCAAAGGTAGTGGGATTCAAATTTGATACAAATGTTCAATCCCATACAAATCCCATACGAATGCATATGAATCCCATACGAAGCTTCATACGAATGTACCAAAACATTTTATTCGAATTCAAATGTCAGTCTTCGAATGTGCCAACATTCAGTTTGAATATGAATGTCCAAATTTGGCCAAATTTGTATAAATTTCAAATATTTGTGCATATCCCTACCACTGATGGCACTCTTAGTACAGTTTCAGATGCAGCCTTCACACCTACTTATGTGCAAAGGTGATGTGGGGGCATGTGGGTATGGCTGTAGCTGCACCACATCACCTGATGGCCATTGCTACAATGAGGGAACACTGCCAAATGACAGTGTTCCCATTTACCCTGTTGGATGGAGCTTGAGTCAGCAACACAAAGGTTAGCCATTGTCCCTATTCTTAACTTCCATGAGACATGGAAATTAAGTTAAAGATGCAAAGGCCCTCAGTGTTTTAATTGTCAATTACTGTTCTTTATTGTATTATCGTTTACCTAGTATGCCACTCTGGAACCATGTCGAAGGGTGCTACATAAATCACAAAGATACATGCGTGCATACATGGGGAAGGAGATGTAAGTGGTGATGCAGAGTAAGGAGGAGGTGTAGAATACTGCTAACATTGCTCAGGAAAACTCACAAGCTCAGGCATTGGCTCTTCTGACTGCCCAGAAGAAGAAGAAAAGTTGGCTTTTCTACCTTGCTTTTCCCACCCATTTAAGGAGACTCAAAGTGGCTGACAAAGCTTTTCTATTCTTCTGTCCACAACAGCCACCCTGTGAGGTAGGTGGGGCTGTGAGAGCTTGGAAGAGAGCTGTAACTAGCCCAAGGTTACCCAACTGGCTTCATGGAGGAGTGCGGAATCAAACCCAATATTCCCAGATAAGAGTCCAGCTCCCTAACCACTAGACCAAACGGGCTCACTGGCTCAGAAAGTACTGTAACTACTAGAAATGTGCACAAATGTGTTTTTTAAAATTCAGTTTGTGTCAAATTGAATGCAGGAAAATTCATATTTGTTTGAATAGATCCCCTTTGAATATGGTAGGATTTTTATTGAATATGAATGTTGAATTCCATGCTAATCCCATACGAATCCTATAATGAATGCCTACAAATCCCATATGAAGCTTCATACGAATATATCAAAACATTCTATTTGAATTCAAATGTCAGTCTTTGGATGTGGCAACATTCAATTAGAATCCAAGTGTCAGAGTTCGGCCAAATTCGACCAAATTTTGAATATTTGTGCACATCCCTGAAAATTTAAATGGACTAAAAAGCAGAAACAGTCTCAGAGCTGGATTTCAGGGGGATGGCTTGGAGAAACATTGGGTGTGACCCCTGGGCAGTAAAGACTGTCTTAAAACTCTGGTGTGACTGCACCCTAGGTCTTCATAAAGATAGTATACCATCAAGTGTCCACTCAGCCAAAACATCTGGCCTGGCTGTAATTCTAATAGGGCTTATTTCCTCCAGGCATGCAGTTGTCCTCACGTATGGATGCACTAGGCTTATAGGGCTAATGATGATAGAGGACCCAAATTCTACAGCAATTTGAGCAATGGTCAAATTCCTCTCACTGGCAGTATAGATCGGAAACCAATGACTGAAATTCTAATACTCTCTGCTGGTTTTAAATTGGTTGCTTTAACTTTTGCACTTCTTTAGGGGTCCATATTGACTGTAAACAAAATAGTATTGTTGTTGGATAATGATGATTCAGATGCAGTTGGAACATCCAGAGGTTCTAAACTGCAAGACGAGATTTCTGGAGGAGGATTTTCCAGGTGGAAGATGTTGGTTTTTCTGGAAACACCTTGGCATATACAAAGACAGCCCATAAAGTGTGGATCCCGCCTGCCTCCCTTAGTGTGTCTGCAGCTAGTGCGTTTCCTCACGTCTGCATGATCATTTATCATGCTGGCTTACAAATTACGGGCATCATTGTTCATAATGACCCTTATCCATTAACTTCTGTGGCAACTGTTGTGCTTCCCTTGGAAGGCCTCGGATTTAAATTTCAGTCTTCATTAGTCATGCACAGCGGTGTAGGCCACCCAACAATGCATGGATGAAAAGCTCTGAGATGAATTCAGCACTAACTGAGGCACATGTGTGATTTGAAACATAACACTCTATTTTAGCTCCGTGGAGTAACAAGGCTTCTCATGCTGTTGTGGAGGCAGCCTGTTAAAGAACAAATTGATTGCAAGGATCTTTTTGGTTCCAGAAAATTATCTTCTCCCAAGGCTTCTGTGTAGTTTGCCAGTGGAATTAAAGTGAATGCCAGAGATGGCTGAGAGCTTCAGTTTGCTAGGCCCAGGTCCTTTTTGCACTTACCTTGTATCCAGTCTTAGAAACCTCTTAAACTGGATTCTGGGCCTCATCCGCACATCAAGGAGCCCCCCCCCCCCGCCCCCGTTAGTCCTGCTCTGTCTGCACAGGACAAAGGTAGATCTGGATTAAGAGGCCCTTAACCTGGATCTCTTCTGGACCTGATTAATTGGGTCCACAAGAGGACTGAGGGCCTTGTTCTGGATTACAGGGGGCATGCAGATGACACACCTCTGTGATCCAGAACAAAGGTGGGGTGCTTTTTCATTCCTAGCTTTCGGGGATGTAGGGGGAAGCAGTGTGAAGCTTGTGCAAGTTTTACAGCCACAGGAAGGTGTGGACCATGCAGACAGTGCTGATCAGGTCCATACCTCCATACGATCCAGATTGATGGGTCCGGTTATTCCCGATCTGCAGATTCGGATAAAAGAGAGATGAATGCAGAAAAGATCACAGTGCCTGTTGCTAGGTATGAAGGGAAGGCTGTGTGTGTGTGTGTGTGTGAAACTAATATGACAGTTTGAGATGTAAGCAGGGGTGGAATAAAGAAGTTTAATGTTCATTTTGGCTTGAGGAATCCCTCACCGAAGTTCTGGGTTTCAATCCCCGTGATCTAGATCATCTGGGGTGCACCTAGAGGTGTGAATTCAACAGGATTCTTTCAAGTCGAAATGCACCACAGTCCCCTCTTTGAACCCATGTTCTTATATATCAGATTAAAAAAAAATTCATGGGACTTTGGGGATGTCATAGACCCCCTGCAAATTTGTGAGTCTCATTTCTGAGAAGGGCACCGGTTGCTTCTGTTTTAGTCACAGTGGGTTCTACAGTCCGTACCAACCTCGGTTCTTAGCTTTGTCCATGAGTGCCCTCCAGAGCCCACACAGCAAAGTGACTGAATACTGATTTAAGAACGAGAGTTCAGGGTTCAGCTCTCAGCCATGGAAGCTCACTAAGGGCTTTTCCACATGCCTCACTGATGCAAATCACACAACCCGGCCAACGTACCTGTATTTCTTTCTATACCACAATCCTTCCTTCCTTCCTTCCTTCCTCACCTTCCTTCCTTCCTTCCTTCCTTCCTTCCTTCCTTCCTTCCTTCCTTCCTTCCTTCCTTCCTTCCTTCCTTCCTTCCAGGTCATCTCAGTTCCCCATTACTTTTTTTTTTAAAAACAAATTTTTACATACTTATACAGTATCTTAAATAATATCTTAAATAATGTTACAATATGAATGTAAACAACATAATCATTCCATCTCATACGTAAATTAAGGCTTTCATGACTGGGTACAGTACAATGTTTGGAGTAGCTTCTGGGTAAAATAGTCATGCTAAAAATACTTAAAAACTACAAAAAACTATAAAGAGGGGGAGACTAAAATAACAACAACAATAACAACAAAACCTGTCATAAAAGTCCCGATCTTTATAAGTCCCAGTCTTTACACGTGTTTCACCTACTCACTGTAGGCTTCCTCAGAAGAAACAAGAATAGTGCACCGTGCTATGAGAAAAAACACACAGTAAGTGTGTCAGTGCCATCACCATATTACTTGACAGGCCAGCGCACTCATGTGGCATGCCAGCTGACCCAACTAACACCATGGAGATGTTGGTGGGCTCGTCAGAGACAGAAAAGTCCATCTCTGTTAAAGGTATTTGCACGTGTGGAGCACTAAATTGTGCCTTCCAGTGCACTGCTGCATGGAAGGAGCCATTTCTGAGCCCTGTCAACTCTCACATCTATCCATGCCATGCCTGTATCTACACATTCTTCCTACCCTCAATTTTGGTGGATTTAAAAAGGACAAAAACGTATTGCACATCTCCAATTATTAAGAACTTGGAATTGACAATAAGGATACTATAATTTTGATTTTTTTAAAAGTCAATATGAATAAATAGAAGAGTGCCCTGACAGACTTTCAAAATAAAGGAGTGAAATGACGCATTTGTTAAACATCTATTAATTTAAAGTGTAATTACTTCTGCTGGGAGAATGTTAAAGAACATTAAAAGCAAGTGAGAAATAGCTCACAAAATGATACGGCGTCAATTCCACTGGGACCCAGATGAAATGAAGAAGAGCATTAGGAAGGAACTGATTGCCTGTAACCTTTTCAAAACGTGTTTTTATAGAAATATTGCCTACCAGTCCCTCAAATTCCTTTCATTTTCAATTAAGGGGATATAATATTGTTGTCAATCTCTTTATTGCAGGATTCTTCACTGCCTGCGGCTGTGCTGATTCATGAATTTTCTGTTAACCAGAAGGGCTTATTGCTGTCAAATGTTATGGAACAGCAAAAGGACATTTGTGTCTCACATAAAGCTTATAGATAACCTTCATTAGCTTAATGATATGTTAATGACACTAAGGTCCTTCTGCACCCAATGTAAGTGCAAGATAGGAACTTGTCCTAGACCTAAAAAGAAGAAAATTTGGCTTTCCTACCCTGCTTTTCTCACCCTTTAAGGGGATTCAAAGTGATTGGCAAAGCTTTCTATTCTTCTCTGTACAACAGAACACCCTGTGAGATAGGTGGGGCTGGGGGTGCTCAGAAGAGAACTGTGACTAGCCCAAGGTCACCCAGTTGGCTTCATGGAGGAGTGCAGAATCTGGCTCCCTAACCACTAGACCAAACTGGTCCACAAAAGTGATGTTCTTGCCCTCTTGAGTACAAAGTCTGTGATTGGATGGGAGGAAATGGATAGGCCTCCCTCTGCCTACCTAAAAAAAGTATGGTTTCCATCTAAAATAGTCTAACTTGCACGGTCTCACTTTGTAAAATGAAATGGGTTAACAATGCGAAACGTGCTCAAGACTCAATCTGAACGTGAAATACTCCAAATTTGGCCAGTTTAGTAAAGGAAAAAAGAAATAGGAAGTCATTAGGCTGTCAGGATAGTTGGAAATGAAAATGAACTGGAAAGTGATTAAATGCCATATCTGCCCGCACACTAGATGGCAGTACAACCAGGAGGGCCTCCCCTGCACATCTTAAGGTATGGTGTTTCTTGCCGATGGGAAACAAGTTGGGGTAAGATAAAATCACTGCTGTGTAATTTTCACCAGAGTTAGTCATCAGCCCCTGGATCAAGAAATAAGGCCCTGGTCACACCGTTAGTTTAGGACGACTTCAAGTAGTCTTCGTGTTACTCACTAATTCACTCTAGCACTATTTTAACTTTTCAAACTTTAATCGTTTTAACTATTTATGCTGTTTAATATTGCTTTAATTTAATTTTTATTCAATTTGTTTTCCAAGCTGGCCTACCTGCATTAGATCATTTTAACCGGAGTCCTCTTTTCCAGAGGACTCAGCCTGTTCTGGCATTCCAAGCTGTCTTTTCTTCCTCAGTGTGAGTGGGGGGACAGGCTAAAGGAGGCTGAACCATGCTGTGGTGGGTGGGGTCCAGTCTTTCCTTTTGCCCAATGTCCAGGGGATGGTGGGACGTGTGGAAGTCATGAGGCACCTCCCTCTCTTCTCAGTTTATGGATATGATTCCACTATCTAGTGTTTTTCCCACAAATTTATTATCATTATTTTACAAAAATTAATCACAGAGAGAAGAAAAACACATAAAAATGGAAGGGGGGCATGGAGGTGGGGGAGCAGGCTTAAAAAGGAACCGAGACCCACACCCTCGCCTCCCGTGAGTGACACAACACCATCCAATAAGAAAGGAGGTAGATTTGATGCAGCAAAAGGGGTGGAGAGCCAAGAGTTCCATGAAGGAGGCTCAGGTCAGTCATGGAGAAAGGTGTGAGGACAGGCTGAGGACGCTCTATAATGATCCACGTGTAGGAACAGAACTGGTACGCCCTCAGTTCAAATTATAAATAGGACATCCTGTCTCATATAGGTGTGAACAGGGCCTAAGACAGATTTCAGTTTTTTTAAATAGACTAAAAAGAAATATAATAAAGTTTGATTCTGAATCTGTAAAGTAATTTCAGCTGGAAATAGGAGTTGCTGATGGTAGGGAATAGTCACTTAAGTGACATCTCTCTTCTGTAAGATGGCATTTGTTGTGATCTATGGCACCCAAGCACAGATTTAGGAGCACAGTTTCAATAAAAGAGTCATAACTCATGTTGACTTGGTTATTTATCTTGCAGGTTTCCTCCTCTGTACCTCCCACATATGCCAAGGTCAAAATCAACCCCTATGTTTTATCCCCTGCCCTGAGGGAAACATCTAGTGCTGGAACAATCAGTCATCATGGGAGCACAGATGGAACTCAGCCTATCTTTTCAGAACCGAAGTTGCATCAGACATCATTTATTCTGCTATATCTGGAAATTCTGGAATAAAACATGAATATTCCAGAATATCCATGCTTTATTCTGGAATATACAAATAAGCAATGTCCAGATGCAGCCTGAATTTCAGGTCTGGTGAGGGTCCTTTTAAAATGATTATAATTTTTATACAGTATAATACAACTGTGAAACAATGCATGAATTATTTCCTGAGCTCCAGCACCACAGCCATCAGAGAGCATCTGGGGGTCCCTCCAGCTGCTCTGATCATCATTGGCTGTGGACAAGTAAAAGGTTGTCTACAACTTCAGCAGGAATACCCGATGAAGTCCCAGATGCAGCATCCACACTCTCCTATGGGTGTGAACACTGTGAGTGGGCAGAGCAGCTGGGTGTTGCCACGGCCACTGCCGTGGTGGTCTGGCCAGGCCATCTGCACTTCCAGTGCTGGTGGTCCAATTGGGGAGTGCATCAGCCCTTCAAGTGTAGATGTCTTCCTCTGTGCCTCATCTTTTCTTCACTGGAATGTTATAATGCTATACCAGTGAGCAGAGTGCAGACAGACTCTATGGGTGTTTTTCCACTGTCACTAGAAGTACCCATTAAGTACCCATTAATGGGTACTTCTAGTGACAGTGGAAAAACACCCTATGAATGCACATGTAGAAATCACAAAAAGCTGAAGTAAGTTTAATCACTTGCAGGTGTTAAAGTGGGTGAGCTCTATCACCTACCATCTCCTAGGAGTTATCCCTCCTTCACCAACTGTCCACCCCTCAGGCTTTGAACCATCTTGCCTGAAGCAAATAGATAGATCCTATGACATTGTTTCGTCTGTTCTGCTATAGTGTGTCAATTGATAGTCCACCCCTGAGCTCCAAGAATGCTGGGAGGGGCAGCCCAGTGCAAAATGAACTCAGACACTTTGCAAAGCATTTTGCAAATCCGTAGAATTGCATTTGAGTAAAATTGGAAGGCTGTTATGTTACCTACTACTGTTTTAGGGTTTTAGTTTGCTCCTTGGCATTATAACTGTCATTTTTATTGGATGAGTCAAACTCTTGCTAGGCTCTAGGTGACTTGTACTGTATGTGTCAGTTGTTCATTCATTCATATCTGGTTTCAGCGTCAGGTTTAATCAATATGCGCTTCCTTTTGAATTACGTTGGAGCCTTTGTGTGTGTTTTTTCTTCCACTGAGACCAAGGTTATGTCTGCTCTTCGGTTCCATTTACTCTTTAAAAGTTACCTTTGATGTTCTCTTCCTGTAACATTTTGTTTTGGGGATTTTTTTGCATGTGCATTTGTGTGCATATTTTTTACCTAGGTATTCCCTGTATGTCTTCTCTGGGTCTCTCCCCAGACCCACACAGTTTTTACATGAGTCTCAAATGGTTTATTTTTCTGTTCACGTGGTTTTAGCTTTTTAAAACCTTCTTGTAAACCAGTTCAAGATTGATTTTTAAAATAAGAAACGGTATAAAAATGTGGACAAACACATGTATGTAATGCAACATGTGTGTCTGCATGCAATTATCTTTCTGTGCTCACTCAAACAAGTACAGTGGTACCTTGACATACGAGTTTAATTTGTTCCGTAACCTTGCTCTTATGTCAAATCGCTCGTATATCAAAGCAATTTTCCCATTAATCCATTCCAGCTCCCAAAACACCACCACCTCAGTTGTTTTTGTTATGTACTGTACTGTATTTACATACTCGTATCTCAAATCTTGCTCTCATCTCAAAGCAAAATATCACTCGCTCGGCGGCTTGTATCTCAAAACACTTGTATGTCAGGGCACTTGTATGTCGAGGTACCACTGTATGCCTTTCCCTTTAATTATGTGATCACAAGTTCAGTGTCTGTATTCAGAATATGCATTAAAGGATTTTATTTGCATCCCTCACTGAGCTGGAAAATGATTCTGTACTGAAGAACGTAGGAAGTTTGTTTTCTTGGCAGCATTTCTAGCCATCAAGTGTAACGACATCATCTGTAACTATGTCCTTCCTTAGGTCAGGGTCTATGCAAAAAACTAGATTGACGCAAATCAGACGTTAAAAGTAGTAGTATCTTTTTAAAAATGTACGTGTCTATCAGTGTTATCATGTTCAGATTTTTATAGGACTAAAGATTAAGGCCTTTTCACACTTAACTTCAGTGGGATGGTATTATGAATAGTGGCTAGCATATGGACCTCAACCGCCACCACCATCTCCAATTTACCTAATGGTTCTCACAATGCAGACAGTCTGTTCTGGACTGTCCAAACTGCCATAGCAATGACCACAGCAACTAGAGCTCTAAGACTGAACTGTATATACATACCCTTGGTACTCCACGGAACTACGGGCTATGAAACAGGAAGGTCGACGGCTAGAGCGCAGGTGGCGTAAATCCGGCTGCGAATCTGACCGAACACAGGTTAGAGCACACTATTGTGCCTACCATGTGGCGGTGATGGCGGTGAAAAAGAATTTTTTCTCCGCCACCATTGCGTCCTCAAGTAGCCGTCCAGCAGAGCTTTTCAGAATAGTAAATGGCCTCATAAAATCAAGCTCAAAGAAGCATGAGCCAGGGCCAAACAATATCTGCTGTGACAAATTTGCAAAGCACTTTGAGGACAAAGTCGCCCAGATTCGTAGGGGATTGGATGTCACAATTGGACAGAGTCCAGACGAGGCGTCCAGAGAACTGTCAAGTCCCGTTTGGTTGGATCAGTTTCAATTGTTGCAACCTGAGGATGTGGACAAGCTGCTTGCAGGGGTGCGGCCGACGACATGCTCTCTGGATCCTTGCCCTTCATGGCTGATAAAGACTAGCCGAGAAGGTATGACCGGGTGGATCCAGGAGGTAGTGAATGCATCTCTGAGGGAGGGGGTGGTCCCATTGGCCTTGAAACAGGCTGTGGTGCGCCCCCTCCTGAAGAGGGCCTCTCTGGATCCGGAAGACTTAAACAACTATCTCCCGGTGGCCAATATACCTTTTCTTGGCAAGGTTCTGGAGAGGGCTGTCGCCGTTCAACTGCAGGCATGCTTGGAAGAAGCTGATTATCTAGATCCATTTCAATCTGGCTTCAGGCCCGGTCATGGCACGGAAACTGCCTTGGTCGCCCTGGTTGATGACCTTCTCCGGGAGAGAGACAGGGGGAACGCTACCCTGTTGGTTCTCCTGGACCTCTCAGCGGCTTTTGATACCATTGACCATGGTATCCTTTTGGAGAGATTATGGAGTTTAGGAGTGAGAGGCAATGCTTGGCACTGGTTCTGCTCCTATCTCCAATATAGATCCCAGATAGTGGTTGTGGGAGATACTGTTTCGTCTCCCTGGGAACTCACCTGTGGGGTCCCTCAGGGATCGATCTTATCTCCCATGCTATTTAACATCTATATGAAGCCGTTGGGAGAGGTCATCAGGAGATTTGGAGTTGGGTGCCATCAGTATGCAGATGATACCCAGCTCTATCTCTCTGTACCATCTGAATCAGGAGAGGCAGTTGAAGTCCTTGACAGGTGTCTGGAGGCGATAATGGGCTGGATGAGGGTGAATAAATTGAAACTGAATCCAGACAAGACAGAGGTGCTGTGTGTCACAGGGTCTCGGGTCCGTGTAGTTGGGAGATACCCTGTCCTTGATGGGGTTGCAATGCCCTGGAAGGGACAGGTGCGCAACTTGGGGGTTCTCCTGGATTCCACGCTAACACTTGAAGCGCAGGTGGAGGCTGTGGCCAGGAGTTCCTACTCCCAACTACGGCTAGTCCGTCAACTGAAGCCTCTTCTGGATAGAGATGTCTTGGCCACAGTTACCCATGCTCTGGTAACCTCTAGATTGGACTACTGTAATGCACTCTACATGGGGCTACCCTTGAAGACGGTTCGGAAGTTGCAGCTAGTGCAAAATGCAGCCGCTAGAGTGCTGACCGGAACATCTAGCCGGATGCATATCACACCGGTGTTAAAAGAATTGCACTGGCTGCCAATTCGCTACCGAGCCCAATTCAAGGTTTTGACTCTAACATACAAGGCCCTAAATGACTTGGGCCCCAAATATCTAAAGGAACGCCTTCTCCCATATCGACCTGCCCGTGCCTTAAGATCAAGCGGTGAGGCCCTCCTGGTTGTCCCACCACCTTCAACAGTGAGGTTGGTGGGCACCCGGGAGAGGGCCTTCTCTGTGATGGCCCCCAGACTATGGAATAGCCTCCCCCTCGAGGTGCGTCATGCCCCTTCCCTATATACATTTAGGAGGGCAGCGAAGACGCACCTCTTTACCCTTGCCTTTGGCTAAGCTGTTTATGTTCCCCCTCAGTACAGACACTATTATTTTAAACATATTGTATACTGTTTTATATTTGTTGAACTTTTAATGTCTTTTAATGTATATTCTATTTTAATCTGTTGTAACCCGCCCAGAGACCTTCAGGTATGGGGCGGGATATAAATGTAAATAAATAAATAGTAGATGATGCTCTGCATGAAAAGATGCAGTCACCCATTTGACCTTGGATTGGACCTTTATATAGGAGGAGACCATGAAGGCACCAGCGTTGATTTTAATCTAAAGAACAACATGCAAACCCATGCTAAAATTAGGCAAATTAGAGATGACTGGAGGCAGAGATGTGACAGTGAATAGGTTCAAATATCCATCCTGTACAGCACCTTAAATAGATTTTGTCAGGAATGAAACCATCGGCTTTAAGAGTTCCAAGAAGTTGTGGAGGGCAGGAGCAAGCAGATAGAATAAAATAGGTATCGCCATCTTTGTCCTATTCAGCAGAAATGTGAGACTTTGGAATGTACAGCAAATGACCTCCTCTCCTAAGTATTGGCTAAATAAGCCTGGTTCTTGACAAAGGATTGAAAGAAACAAGAAAAAGAAGAGTTGGCTTTTCTAACTCCACTTTTCTCACCCATTTAAGGGGACTCAAAGCAGCTGACAACCCTCTTCTTCTCCTCACAACAGACACCCTCTGAGGTGGGTGGGGACATGAGAGCTCAGAAGAGAGCTGTGACTAGCCCAAGGTCATCCAGCTGGCTTCATGGGGGACTCTGTAAAGGACTCTGAGGCTGCGTCTTCACGGCATGCGTTATTTCGGTTTAAATAATTCGAAATAAGTGAACCGGAACAAAGCTGTCTACACGACTTGCAAATTGATCTGGTTCCGAGGGCATTCCGATTGCATCCTTAACGCGGAATCAATCCTGGTAATCCCCACGATAGCCCTGTGCTCCCGCCCATTGCCAGCCCACCCCCTCTCTGTGATTGGTCCTCACTCCCAGGATCCCACCCTCCCTTCCCTTTGTGTCATCCATGCTCCGCTGGGGATCCCCTGCCCGATCCGGCCCATTCTCTCCCCTCCCTTCCCCTTCCCAGCAGCAGCAGCAGCAGCAGCATCCATCCATCCATCCATCCATCCATCCATCCATCCATCCATCCATCCATCCATCCATCCATCCATCCATCCATCCATCCATCCATCCATCCATCCAGGCGCGGCTCCGGAGGAGAGCGCGAGCCAGCCAGTGATGTGTCTGCGCTGCTGCCGACTAGATCTCTCTGCCAGCAGGAAAGAGAGGGGGAGAGAGAGGGGGGGAAGGAGGGAGGGAGGGAAGGAGAGAGGAAGGGAAGGAGGGAGAGCCAGCCAGCAGCGCTCTGGGGAATTTTTTCTTTCTTTTTTCTCCCCCCCCCCAAAAAAAATTAAATTAAAAAAATCCTGGGATGGTCCAGTGAGGTGGATGGGGCTGTGAGAGCTCAGCAGAGAGCTGTGACCTGACCAAGGTCACCCAGCTGGCTTCATGGAGGAGTGCAGAATCGGTGGACTCCCAAGCCACACTTCCAGCTCCTAACGAGCATCTTCGACCCACGTAGCAAGCGGCTGGCTGGCTGGCTGGCAGGCAGCCAGGCAGGCAGGCAGGCAAGCTTTTGGGGTGAGCCCCCGGAGCCAAGCTGGAAAGCCTGCACCTAAAATTGATAGGGGAGCGCTCACCCTTAAGGGGACTCAAAGCAGCTGACAAACCTTCTGTCATCAGCCATTTAAGGGGGCTCAAAGTGGCTGACAAACCTTCTGCACTCACCCTTAAGGGGACTCAAAGCAGCTGACAAAGCTTTCTATTCTTCTCCCCACACCAGACATCCTGTGAGGTAGTTGGTGCTGTGAGAGCCCTGAATCCACTTTGAATCTGCTTTCAATCTGTGTTGATTTCACATGTGAATCACGTTGCAGGTTCACAGCTGTTGCAAAACGTTTGTTTCCAGCCCTGCATCCTTCAGAGGGACTGGACTGGCTGGGAAATTTCCCCGGGAACTCCAGGGCTTTCCTTTCCTTTCTCTTTTTAAAGTTCAGAACTTGTGCAAAACTGCAACATTGTTATTAAGCTACATCGCTACAGTGTAGCTTTGGAGGTAGTGGCTGTTTTGAGGCTGGATTCTTTCAATGAAATCACTCTTTGGAAGCAAGCTATTGGGGGAGGGAATCCTAAACATGACGTGCCTAGAGTACGGACAGCCCATTGGTTACAGTGCGATTGGGGGCAGGGCAGCCTGAACACGGAATCTCATCCCTTAACACGGTACTGTCCACAAAGTAAAAAATGAAACACGTATCAAGTGCAGCATCCGGAGTGAGACCTCTTGAAATCAGGATTTATTTTAAAACGGTTTAAGGTGGTTTAAAACGGAAATACCGTGTTAAGCCGATCTACAGTCTGGCCAAGGAGAACTCAAAACGTTTTGAATTCGAGATAACTATGCCGTGGGGATTCGCCCTGAGCGATTCTGCACTGGCTGGTATACTGACCAGCAAACATACTAGGAGCCTCCCTTCTGCATGGTGGTGGCCCCCATTGGGCAAGGCCTTCTTTAGACTGCACCAGTGTCTGCAGAAAGGAGGCTCCTAGTATGCTTTCTGGTTCAGTATACTAGCCTGTACACAACCGCATTCTATTGAAAGTTGTCAATGGTAATATATTGGTAGAGAACCTCTCTTGTACTATTCATAAAGACTTTCCCATATTTTACTGCTGATATAGTTTACTTTTGAAATGGTTCAGTGGGAAGCCTAGACCCCTTCTGGGCCTCTCCTTCCACACTCTGGAGCAAAACAGAAGAATTCCCACACCCTGCTAAGTCATTCCCTCTGCAATGGACAGCACATAGCCTAGAATCCAGGTAGCCTAAATAGCTGCCTAGACTTCACAGTATCACTACCAGTAGACCTACTGGCAAGCCAGGGGCTGCTAGAACGGTAGGGCAGGGGGACAAGCAGAAGGGCACCATTCTCTTTGCTCTGGTTTAGCAGGAAGACCCATTTCGGCAGCATACTGCATTGTGGAAACGAAATGGGGACCCCCTGGGGCTCTGCACTGGTAAACTAGGAGTGGCTATAGTGCAGCCCCAGACACAGTCTTCACGTAAAGGCTGTGTGATGGCAGGCCAACTGCAGCTGTGTGCCATGTCGGTCAATGGCTGTAGCAACAGCCTCCCACTCATAGCCACCACTGTGGCAAAGCAGATGCTCCCAGACAGGAACATTCACACTGGCCCTGGTCACACCTCTATAAGACAGGGGCGTCCTATTCCATAATTCGAACTGAGATACATCAGTTCTGTTCACACCTAGATTGCCTATGAGCCATGCTCGCTTTGGGATTCATCGCTCACACCTTTCTCTCCGATTGATCTGGGCCTCCTCCACGGAGCTCTTGGCTCGCCACCCCCCTTTGGCTACGCCAAATCTAACTCCTTCCTGATTGGATGCCATTGTATCACTCAAGGGAGGCGAAGATGTATGTTTGTGGTTCTTTTTAAAGTCTGCTCCTTCACCTCCATGAACCCCGTTACTTTTTTATGTGCTTTTCTTTTCCATGCAATTATATTTTTAAAAAAATTTGAGGAAAAACAATAGATAGAGGAATCATGCACATAAACTAAGTAGAGACGGGGAAGGGCCTCACGAACTTCGCACTTGCACATTGGCTGAAAGGAAGGACTGGACCCCACCCACCACAGCATGGTTCAACCTCCTTTAGCCCCACCCCACCCCACTCCCTGCTCACACTGAGGAAGCAAAGACAGCTTGGGATGCCAGGACGGGCTAAGTCCTCTGGAAAAGACGACTCCAGTTGGAATAATCTAATGGGGGTAGGCAGGCTTGGAAAACAAACTGAATAAAAATAACATGAGTAATGTGACCTGAGGACAACCTGAAGTCGTCCTAACTAAAAGGTGTGACCAGGGCCATTGTGACAGCTAGAAGATACATTCCAGGTAGGTTTGGGATAGGGCAGCCTCCATCCCTGATCTTAACTTCCCTGGGACATTGTCCCTGGGACATTTAGTACGAGATGCCCATGGGCAATTGGTGGGCCACTGTGTGCGACAGGATGCTGGACTAGATGGGCTGTGGCCTGATCCAGCAGGGCTCCTCTTATGCTCTTATGTTCTAAAAGGTCCTAGGGCCACATTGCTTCCCATACTTACTGAAGCCATTGACACTGGCGCAAACACTATTCTTAGGGTCGTTCCCTACCTTTGCCTCCGATCACCAGCGCAGAGAGCTAAAGAGGACAGCCTTGATCTAGGCTGTCGAGACCCCCTGGTGAGATGCTGAAATGCCAAAACACTCATTCAAGATAGGCTGCAATTCCTTACATGATATCGCAGCAGGGTGCTCAGTATGGTTTCACCCTGCCTATAAATTATCCTGCCACTTTTAATGGAGATGAGAATGTTAGATGGGGGAGGGGGGATCAGAGTTTCAACTTGTTAAGCCTCTAATGATTTGTTTGTGTTTTCTTTAGTGCAATTACATTGTGTTGCTTTGCCCTCTGGAAGGCACGTGCCTGAAAAATTGATGTTTTTTTTTCCGGGGGAAAAAAAGAAGGTTGTTTGATCTGTTTTGTAGAGAGATCACATTTTAATGAGCTGCCAGTGGGGCAAGGCAGAAAAAGACAAGGAAGTGCTTTTACTTGGCTTTGTGTGCAGGAAATTGCCTTGTTGTGGGGCTCGCTGGCTAACAGCTTGAGTTGTGTTGTTTTTCTTTTCTTTTTTATCTGCGTTAGAAACTTTTGGACCGTGCAAGCATCCAGAGGATGGTAACAGTGCACCTCCACTGGTCTGCACTATCATCCATGCAATGCTATCTCCCCCCCCCCCCCCACGCATCTGCAGACCTACCTGAGGTGCAGGCACATGTCTGGGCACTGCCATATTGGGTCCAGATGCCAGCCTGACTGCATGTGTGCCGGTGCCATCACCAGGACGATGGTGATGCACCATGCACGTGCACTCACGTTTTCAGTCATCTGAGATGTGAGTGCAGTTGCACAGCACCTCAGATGTAGGGATGTGCGCGAAAATTCAAAAATCCGAATATTCAATTTGAATCCAACGAATGTTGATATTCGAACTTGAATATGGATTTTTGAATATCCAATATTGTTTTTCAAATAATTTGAATGTGTAGATTTGTATCTGTGGTTTTCCCTTGTTTTTAATTTCCCCTGCAACGAAGCAGTATATGAATATATCAAAAACAAACAAACAAGTTTCTAGAGCCTGGCAAATGTCTCCACACCAGAGGCCTATTTGCACGAGGACTGACGGAACGCGTGAAGGACACCCTGGGATGGAGTGTTCACTTCTCTGGGTGGGCAGTTCCATTTGGAACCGTCCCAGCCTGTCCCAAGGCATTCTAGATGTGTTCTGGGTGTAGAGCACTTAATTGTGTTCTACACCCAGCCCAGGACATTGACAGCTGTCCCCAGCCGTTCCGTAGCTGTTAGGAAAGGAGCTCATTTGCACGCTCCCTCCCTGACGGATGCAGGCCTGTCCGGATTGGGTCTGCTCTGATTGGCTAGCTGTAGCTAGCCAATCAGAGTGGCCAGTGTACACATGAGGTAAGTGCCTCTCGCATGCATGTCCCTGTGTAGGCCCGGGAGGGTGGGTGCCCAGGGGGTTTCCTGGGGGATCCCATTCAGTCCCTTAGAACCTGCAGGAACCCAGGGGAGGGACCAGACAGGCCTGCCTGCCCCTGGGTCAAATTTGACCCAATGGCAGACAGGCCTGGGAGTAGGGTCCTGCCCCCGTGCCGGCCTTTTCAGGCTAGGACATGTGGGGACGCTTTCCCCATTCGCACACAGGCAGGTAGGAGACACATTCCTTACCTGCCTATATGTGAATGGGGAAAGCGTCCCCACGTGTCTTAGCCTAAAAGCCTCAGATATTTGATGCTGGGGCACTTTTATATAGTCAGCATGGGATGGCGCATGCTGTCCGATCGGGCAGTCAGCCATTCCATGCCTGCTGCCCTCTGCCCCTGCATGCCATTCAGTGTGCATAGATTTTGTTAAAGGCTGAAAACAGACCTCACTTATTTCTTCTGCTATATTTGGACATTCTGGAATAAATTATGGGTATTCTGGACATATCCATGCTTTATATCCTGGAATACCCCAAAACAGCAGAATAAGTAAGCGACATCTTGATGCAGCCTGCTTCTGTCCAAAGGACATGGCAGAAAAGGTATAAATTTTGTTTTAAAGCATGCCCAAATTACTTGCCTTTCTCTTTTTGGCTGTCGTTTCATAGACCTTTAAATTTATTTTATAGATTTTTGCAGTGTTAGTCATTGGGGTGTTGGTGAAGGGCAGTATAAAAATCATCTGAAACCACAACAAATAGATCCAGCTGGGTTCTTAGGTGGCCTCTTTCTAGACCCCAATATTGTTCAAGTTCTAATTTCCCACACATTTTGGGCCATTTTTCTCCTTTGTTATCTGATAGTATTGGTTAGCTGTTGATGAGCTATCCTGTTGTGTTGCTCCATTGTTTAACGGATGCTCCTTCTCTGGTCTAAATGGCTCTTGAGTAAATACGATAAAATAAAAAGTGGGACGCCTGTTTTTTCTTCTCTGTTTTTAAAGGAAGCTTATTATTTATTTGTCATCCTGATTATTGATTTTCTTTGAGATGGTAGTGGCAGGGAAGCTTCTTTTTTATTACTTCTAGCTTTATCTTCCCATTACACTGCTCATTCCAGCTGTTTCCCCATGTTTCTAAAAACATAGGACACAAAAGCCCTGAATAGCTTCTGTCTTGGGAATTTAGACAAATTGGCATCTGCTTTAACACAAAAGAAAGTGGTGAGGAAGAAACTTCAGGAAGGAACTGCTTAAGGCTGTTGTAGAGTTTTCTTTTTTTAAATTATGTATTATTGGTTCAACATTGTTTTTCATTTTGCTATGTTTCTGTTATTTTGCCAGCTGCCTCTCACGGGTTGCACCGGATTGGCAGAGGCGATTTGCATCGAATCCCACTGCCTTCTGGGAGGAAGGCTGAGAGTCACCGCGAGCAAGAAGCCTACAGGGACCAGCCGCACTCCGCACTCCAGCAGCTAGAGGGTGGAACCGGATTGGCAGAGGCGATTTGCATCGAATCCCACTGCCTTCTGGGAGGAAGGCTGAGAGTCACCGCGAGCAAGAAGCCTACAGGGACCAGCCGCACTCCGCACTCCAGCAGCTAGAGGGTGGAACCGGATTGGCAGAGGCGATTTGCATCGAATCCCACTGCCTTCTGGGAGGAAGGCTGAGAGTCACCGCGAGCAAGAAGCCTACAGGGACCAGCCGCACTCCGCACTCCAGCAGCTAGAGGGTGGAACTGGATTGGCAGAGGCGATTTGCATCGAATCCCACTGCCTTCTGGGAGGATGGCTGAGAGTCACCGCGAGCAAGAAGCCTACAGGGACCAGCCGCACTCCGCACTCCAGCAGCTAGAGGGTGGAACCGGATTGGCAGAGGCGATTTGCATCGAATCCCACTGCCTTCTGGGAGGAAGGCTGAGAGTCACCGCGAGCAAGAAGCCTACAGGGACCAGCCGCACTCCGCACTCCAGCAGCTAGAGGGTGGAACCGGATTGGCAGAGGCGATTTGCATCGAATCCCACTGCCTTCTGGGAGGAAGGCTGAGAGTCACCGCGAGCAAGAAGCCTACAGGGACCAGCCGCACTCCGCACTCCAGCAGCTAGAGGGTGGAACCGGATTGGCAGAGGCGATTTGCATCGAATCCCACTGCCTTCTGGGAGGAAGGCTGAGAGTCACCGCGAGCAAGAAGCCTACAGGGACCAGCCGCACTCCGCACTCCAGCAGCTAGAGGGTGGAACCGGATTGGCAGAGGCGATTTGCATCGAATCCCACTGCCTTCTGGGAGGAAGGCTGAGAGTCACCGCGAGCAAGAAGCCTACAGGGACCAGCCGCACTCCGCACTCCAGCAGCTAGAGGGTGGAACCGGATTGGCAGAGGCGATTTGCATCGAATCCCACTGCCTTCTGGGAGGATGGCTGAGAGTCACCGCGAGCAAGAAGCCTACAGGGACCAGCCGCACTCCGCACTCCAGCAGCTAGAGGGTGGAACCGGATTGGCAGAGGCGATTTGCATCGAATCCCACTGCCTTCTATATTATATAAATACTACCTGTTGCCAGCAAGGTATGCTATCAACTACCTTGTCTTTTTATTGTTTTCCTCTTTTCACTGTTATATTTTCTCTTATCTACCATTGGCTTGCTATACATTCTCTCTTTATGGCTCGAAGTACCTCTCCTAATCTGATCACTATTCGACCCCTCCCCATCTCTCAGCTCCCATTCTTTTGCTCCCTTTGGAACTGTCGCTCAATTGCTCCTAAAGCAGTGGTAATTAATGATCTTTTTATTTCTAAATCTCTGAATCTCCTTGCCCTTACTGAAACCTGGCTTCCAGCGCAGGATATGGCCACACCTGCTGCGCTCACTTATGGTGGTCTCCAGTTCACCCACTCTAGCCGCCCAGAAGCCCGGGGAGGTGGGGTCGGGATCCTGCTGGCTAAATCCTGCCATTTTCAAGTCATCTCTTTCCCCCACAGTCATTGTTTCTCTTCATTTGAGTATCACTCTATTCGTCTATTCTTTCCTGTCCAGCTACGTGTGGCAGTCATTTACCGCCCTCCGGGTTCGTCTACTCAGTTCCTTGCTGATTTTGACTCCTGGTTGACATTATTCTTGGCCGAGACAACACCTACTTTGATCCTTGGTGATTTCAATATTCATTTTGATTACCCTAATGCTTCTTCTACTTCCCGCTTTAGTTCCCTTCTAGCTTCCTTTAGCCTCCAACCTTACTCTACCTCTTCAACTCACTCTCTTGGTCATAGTCTTGATTTAGTTCTCACTTCTAACTGTTCTGTTTCTGACTATCTGGCTGTTGAATTCCCTCTTTCTGATCATCACCTAATTTCTTTTACCCTCACCTATTCCCCACCTCCATCCCTTACTACTCAACGTTGTTATCGCGATCTTCGATCTGTTACTCCTGACCTCTTCTCCCAGAACCTAGATCCTTCTCTATCTTCTGCACCTCTTGGGGACTCCCTTGATTTGGCTGTACTCCGATTCAATTCCATCCTTTCTTCTACTCTTGACAGCCTAGCTCCTGTCTCTATGCGCGTGTCTTCTTCTATAAACCGGCCTCAGCCCTGGCTTACTCCTACTGTTCGTCTTTTACGGTCCTGCTCTCGAGCAGCTGAACGTCTTTGGAGGAGGTCCAGGGAGTGGGCTGATTTTATTCATTACAAATTCATTCTTTTATCTTTTTCACGTGCCTTATCAATGGCGAAACAAAATTACTTCAAGTCATTGATCTCTGCCAATGAAAGGCGCCCCCAGCGTCTATTCTCCTGTTTCAACTCCTTGCTTAAACCCTCCCCCCTTCTGTTTCTTCTTTATTCTCTCCCACTGACTTTGCCAACTTTTTCATTTCTAAGATTACTACCATTCGTTCTGAGATTCCCCTTCCTGACTTGTCTTCTTCCCCTCCCTCCCTAGCTTCCCCGTCCTCTAATCTTTCTGAGTTCTCTCCTGTTTCTCTGGATGAACTCTCCAAGCTGTTAACTTCCTCTAAACCTACTACTTGTTCTCTTGACCCAATCCCTTCTCGCCTCCTAGTTTCCGTTGCCCCCTCTATTCTCTCCTCCCTTCATTCAATTTTTAACCTCTCCCTTTCTACTGGTTCATTCCCTGCCTATTTTAAACATGCCCTTGTTTCTCCAATTCTTAAAAAACCCTCCTTGGATCCTTGCTCTCTTTCTAACTATCGCCCAATTTCTCTCCTTCCCTTTCTTTCCAAGGTGTTGGAACGAGTTGTCTATGTTCGTTGTCTCGAGTTTCTTGAAACAAATTCCATCTTTGACTCTTTTCAGTCCGGTTTTCGCCCCCGACACTCTACTGAGACGGCCCTGACTAAGATCTCTAATGATCTTCTTAGGGCTAAGGCTAATGGCCTTTACTCTGTTCTCATTTTACTGGACTTATCAGCGGCTTTCGACACCGTGGACCACTGTCTATTAATTGATACTCTTTCAGAGCTTGGGTTTTCAAACTCTGTTCTTGACTGGTTCAAATCTTACTTGTCAGACAGATCTTTTGCGGTGACCCTGAATGGTCAAATGTCCTCCCCTGTCCCCTTCTCTGTCGGTGTTCCCCAGGGGTCTGTTTTGGGTCCTCTCTTGTTCTCTCTTTATACTCTTTCCCTAGGATCACTCATTAGCTCTTTCGGCTTCTCTTACCATCTATACGCCGATGACACCCAATTGTATCTTTCCACCCCTGATCTCTCTGCAGGGCTTGAGCAGCAAGTCTCATCCTGTCTTACTGCTATATCTCAGTGGATGTCTCATCGGCGCCTGAAACTTAACATGTCAAAAACGGAGCTCCTTGTCTTCCCCCCGAAGCCTTCTCTCCCAAGTTCCTTTTCTATTTCTGTTGGCAATATTTCTATTCAGCCGGTCCAAGAAGCTCGCAGTCTCGGTTTTGTTTTTGATTCTTCTCTATCTTTTATTCCTTACATTCAGTCCTTGGCTAAAACATGCAGATTTTCTCTTTTTAACATTGCTAAAATCCGTCCATTTCTCTCTACCTCTGCTGCTAAGACCCTGGTTCATGCCTTGGTTATCTCTCGATTAGATTACTGTAATCTCCTTCTAACAGGACTCCCCCCCTCTCATCTTCGTCCGTTAATTTCTATCCAGTATTCAGCTGCTCGCATCATTATGTCTGCTCGTCGCTTTGATCATGTCTCTCCTCTACTATCCTCCCTTCACTGGCTTCCTTTCCCTCTCCGCATCCGGTATAAACTGTTGCTGTTAACTTTTAAGGCACTTCACAACCTCACTCCTTCTTATCTCTCTGCTCTTCTTTCTCCCTATGCCCCCTCCCGTCCCCTGCGCTCTAGTAACCAAGGTCTTTTGGCTCAGCCTAGAATTTCCACCGCCCCATCTCGGATTCGTCCCTTTTCTCTTGCCTCCCCCTATCTCTGGAACCGCCTTCCCCCTCGATTACGCACTATTACCTCACTCTCTTCTTTCAAATCTGAGCTGAAGACAACCTTGTTCAGGGAAGCATTCCCAGGCTTTATGTGACTTTACTCTCCCCACCCAGGAGAGTCTGCCTATTAATGCTCTGCTGTCTATTTTAATCATTTTCTCTGTTATTGTATGTTATTACTGTTTTTAGATTGTACGCCAATGGCAGGTTTTACTCTTTTTACTTTTTACTCTTTGATTATTTTACTTTGTACAGCGCTGAGTACATGTACAGCGCTTTAGAAATAAACTAATAATAATAATAATAATAATAATAATAACACTATCCTAGCAGCTGGAGCACTCCAAAGTGCAAAAACTGTGCATGGAGCATTCCAGGGGGAGCCAAGTTTAAAGTGATTTTCCTTGCGTTCTGGGTTGTGGCATCCCAGCAGCCACCATGCAGACATGTGTCAGAACCTAGAGTGGCCCAGGTGGCATGCATTGCCCAGTGTCATTTTGGCAGACTCTGGAAATGACCCACTAGAACATGCCAAAGCATTTTCAGCCTGATCACTGTGCTGCCATCTTTGGAACTCTGTAATACCAGGCTAAGACTGCTTGCATATTCCACTGACTGAGGCTGTGATCAGAGACACAGTGGTGTAGCACAAATGATCTACTGGAATTTGTGCCAAAAGTATCATCTGCCAGTGGCAAAGAACTGGTTGGATCACAAACCAGAAAGGTTGTTGAAAATGAACAGGCAAAACTACTGTGGGACTTCAGGCTTCAGACTGACAGAAAATTGGAGAATAACACCCCTGACATTACAATAGTTGAGAAAGAGAAGGTGTGGATCATTGATGTTGCTGTTCCAGATGACAGCAGAATTGAGGAGAATTCACCAGATATGAGGACCTGAGAATTGAACTTCAGTGACTCTGGCGAAAACCAGTGAAAGTGGTCCCAGTCATCCTCGGCACACTGGGCGCGGTGCCAAAAGATCTCAGTGGGCACCTAAAAACCATTGGCACTGACAAAATATCCATCCGCCAACTACAAAAAGCCACTTTACTGGGGTCTGCTCGCATATTTGCCAATACATCACGCAGTCCTAGGTGCTTGGGAAGTGCCCGACTAGTGATATAATACGAAATCCAGCATAGTGATCTCGTTTGCTGTGTGTAACTGCTCTTTTTACATCATCATCATCATCATCATCATCAATAAATAAATAAAAAACAGTCTGACACTGCTGCAATTGTCATACAGCATATGGTGAGCAAAGATCACTCCATGAGCTCATAGCACAGCTTCTCCTGTTGTGTGGTATCTGCCCATCTTACAGAACCTGGCATTCTTAGTTGGTCTACCATCCAGCATTGGATGGTGGTCCCATGAAGATCCAATACAACACTGTTTTGTTTCTGACATCTGACTGAATCAGCCAGAGGAGCAGCCTAAGTATGGAGGTGACATATCAGACAAAATCCTGAAATTGCAGTCAACTTTGTCTTCCAGTCTGGCTAACTGAAAGCATCTGGAAGAAAGCAGGAAGGTGAAGATGAGACATCACGTTTTCTGTGCCTATGGCTTCCCATATTAGGCTCCTCTAGCATGCTGTATATGCAGAGCTGCCAAAGACAGTGGTAGCAAATAGTCTTAAAGTTGGAGATGTTCATGGCCAAGACAGCAAAGTTCTGGCCTCATTTCCCATTTCTTCTTTCCTTCCTTCCTTTGTTTTTTGTGCTGCTGCCATTCTTCAGGTCTCCCCCGCAGAGCTGTGAAGATTCCCTTCTAGTTAACTTGAAAGAAAAAAAGAGAGGGGGGGGGAGACATTTTTAATGCTTGAAATTTCCCTTCCACACTCTCTCCAATATAAAGGAACAGAAGGTCAAAACTCATTCTGAAACATATATTTCTGTTAGACGGCAAGAAGGATAAACTAACCACCTGCCCTCTGAACTGCAATTGAACATTAGTTTCAAAAAAGGTTCTCAAAACCCCCCAAAAGTCTTATTTCTTGATCTTGGGCATTTTTGCACTTGCCTTCTTGCACACCGGATGGGAATGGTGCATAACAGACTAATGCGTACTAGCATACAAACTAGGGAATGCTGGTACATGGTAGCCTAACTCCCATGCAACCGGAGACTTAGCTCTGTTCAGTCACGTGTCCAATGCCTAGCAGGGCTCTGCCATCTTGAATGAGTTTTCCAGCCGTAGTTGTTGTGTGGTTTTTAGAGGGAATATAGTAGGGCTATGGTGGGAAAAGATGCTGCAAAGTAAGTCTGGTGATATGGCCTCCACAGTGCCCTGATCTCAACATCATCAAGTCTGTCTGGGATTACGTGGGGAGATAGAAGGATCTGAGCAACCCTAGATCCACAGAAGATCTTTGGTAACTTCTCCAAGATGTTTGGAACAACTTCCTGCTGAGTCCCTTCAACTCCTGTGTGCAGGTTGATCTAGGAGAACTGATGCTGTTTTGAAGGCTAAGGGTGGTCACACCAAATTTCAATTTAATTTGGATTTTTCTTTTGTTCGTTCAGTTTGCATTTTGTTAACTGATAAAAATTAAGTATTAACAGTTCTATTTTTGAAAACATTCTTATCTTCCAGCATTTTTTCCACACTTGCCTAAAACTTTTGCAGAGTACTGTATAGGCCCTTCCACGTGCTAAAAATAATCCAAAAGGATTTCGTGTCCGCCTCAGGAGAGTCCGCATACAAAGCCCTAATACGTGGCACACGGGAGTCAATGCATATTAAAAAAAAACACCACTTCACAAGTGTTTTGCATGCGGAATAAGGGGCTAACAAGTATTGTCCTGGTGCCATGTGGACCCTCCCGGAGGGGATGAATGGGAAATAACCTTGCTCGCTTGCTCTGCCCATAACGTTACCTCCATTTACATTGCTGGGAAGGCAACAAGTTTGCGCTGAAGCAGATCAACTGTCAAGCAAATGTGCACACGTTTGCTTGACAGTTCATCTGTGTCAGCGCAAACTTGTTGCCTTCCCAGCAATGTAAATGGAGGTAACATTACCGACAGAGCGAGAGAGCAAGTGAGCGAGGTTATTTTCCCATTCATCCCCTCCTTGTCCATGGCCGGCAGGGGAGGATGGGATGAATGGGGAAATAACCTCACTCGCTCGCTCTGCCAGTGGGCAGATGAGGGGATACTGCAATGCTCCTCTCACCGCGCCACCACTGTTCCTGCTGTTCTATAGGGACAGGCAGTTACGGTTTGGATCTGCATTGCCCCAAACCACATGGGGATGCTTTATTCCACATTACCACATGGATTTTTATCACACGTGTCCACATCGGAGCAGCTGGCTTGCATGCGGACGTGCCCTATGTATCGCCACTCCAACATAAGAGCACCGTAATGACACTAATTCTTCCATTTTCTGTCTGAATGGGGCCTGAGATTTCACGTCTATGCCAAATTATTCAAAGGTAAACATCACCCATATTTATTGAGTCCTACTTTTGTATAGATAGGTATAATGCTTCATTCTGCAATTGACTAGCTGTTCAACTACCAGCTAGTCTTAAACAATCCAAAAACAAAATGGCGCTGACATGATTTCTCAGAGCAAAGGACACTTGGCTGTGATTGGACTGAATCATTGACCAATCACATGTCAACTCCCAAACAGAATCTCACAGCAATTATCACCAAATTCCTAGAGAAACCAGTCCAGATGGTGATGCAAATGTGGAATTCCATTTAATCCAGAACCAAAAGTGTGAAAGTATTTTGAAATTGCTGCTGATATATTTCAACATATGAAATATAGCGCCATTATGATGACACTATGGTGGGGCTGCCTCACATTTTGTAGGCAACCTCACCACAATCCTCCCTGAAAAGTGGGAAGAATTATTTCTGGAAAACTCAGCACTGGTGGCAAAATTTCCAGAAAAACACTGTTTAGGTTGCCTACTTACCATCTGGATGGAGCTACCAGATGTAATTGCTCTGTCCAGTGCACATGCGTGGAGGCCAAAATAGGCTTCTATGCATGTGCAGACACCCAGGAAGCAATAATGGTGAGGGAGTAGGGAATTGCACGAATGGAGATTTTTGCATTCAGTTCATATCGAATCAAATGTTAGAAAATTCGTATTTGTTCCAATAGATCCCCTTTGAATGTGGTAGGATTCTATTCGATATGAATCTATTCGTACAAATTTGTATGATTATCCGATATGAATGTATATGTATCACATATGTATCCCATACAATGAAATGAACTTTACTGATTAGTTGTTTGACCATATCAAGTTTCAAATCCGATAGGTATCCATATGTCCCCATACATATCTGATACGTATCCCGTAATATATCTGCTCTGAAAGCGTCAAATCCGCCCTGAATCCACTTTGAAGCCACTCTCAATCCATGTTGAATGCACTCAGCAGATGTGACTGGCACAGCCACGTTCCCGCCTCCCCAGTTCACAAATGTTCTGAAACATTCGTCCAAATATGAACGTCAATGTACAAATATTGTAAGATTCAATTCATATACGAATGTCCGACTTTGTAGGAATTTGTACGAATATCGAATATTACAAATATTTGTGCACATCCCTTTGGGGGAGCAGATACCCCACATTATCGCTTCCTTGCATGATATCCAACCACCTTTTGGAGTTTTAAAGATAAATAAACTTCAGAGGAATTTTCAGAGCTGCTCATAGTTGCTTTTTCAGCAGAAAGGCAACAGGGAATTCCACTGCAGGTAGCACTTAGACTGAAGGTTACATTTTAAAATCCTCCCCCCTTTCCTTAAGCCCCCATAATTATAAAGATTTGAAATGTCAGTGTCACTCCATGGAAAATGGAGATCCTATAAACTGCTGATACTGTCTCTAGGGGAGCCTAGCTCTTATCTGACCAGGCAGATAGGGCTGATATCCATTGCGGTGGATCAGGAAAGCTTAGTTCTGCACAGCAACAGCCTTATTCCTCACTCTTTATCTCACATCAGATAAAGATCCTCACACTGCAGTCATTTTCATGCTCCATCCTGCAGCTATGAAATGGAAATAAGGAAATGGCCTAATAGCGAGACGGACTCAGAGCTCGGATAACCCGTTCACGTTCCGTAGGAAATGAATTAAAGGCAGTTAAGTTGACACACGCCATTTGGGTTCCTCCCAGCAAACATGCCTCCTCCCTTTTCGATTGAAATACATTTGCATTTGAGTTCACATTATTTCCCATTTGCATTATATTTATGCTGTGATGCACAGTATCTTACCACATAGTTTATAATCAGTTTTAATTATTGCTATATCTCCTCAATGAACAATTTTAGAAGCTGAAAATAAATATGACCCTGTGCAGCAGTATCATCACCACTGAACAAACGTGTCTAGTTCGTGGGTAGGGGTGTGCAGGAATGATTTTTTTGCATTTGAAATTCTAGTCAAATCGAATGTCAAAACATTCAGTTCAATTCAGATGTTTAAAATCTGAATGCAACAAAAACTGATTCGAATGTTATATTCGAATCGATTCGTTGGAATGTTGGGTACGAATTTGAAGATACGAATGTCAACAACAACATTCATATGTGTTATGCATATCTGTATGCATTTCTTATGCATCCTGTTTTATCCCGTATGCATCCTGTTTTCGTCCTGTATTATAAGCATGAATGCGTACAGGTACATATGATATTTTTACAGATACATATGTAATACATACGTATCTCTACATTCGAACGATTTGAATGAATGTTTTGGAACATTCGAAATTCATTTGAATGTCTAAATTTGAATGTGAAAACATTCAATTTGAATTCAAATGTCCACATTGAAATGAATTCGATCAGGTTTAGAATATTCATGCGCATCCCTATTCCTGAATTTGACCCGTATTAATCTGAGGCCAGTCCGCACTGTCCTGCTATTAGATGCTGGGTAGCTTCCGGGAGGCACCATCTGCACCTGCAAGGGGCGTTCCCACATCAGAAGCTTCTCCTGCCATCCCAGAAGCTATCCCAGCAGCTTCTAGTGGTGGTGCACAAAATCATGCATCACATGCGTCCACAAACTTGCTGGTTCTGGCAAAGGGGGAGACCAGTCACACCTCTGCTGGTGCTGGAGGTCATCTGAGGTGCTGCATAGGCTCTAAACGTGACTGCACATGTGTGGTACATTACTATTGTCATGGTGAGGACGCCGGTGCACATGCAGGTTTGCCGGGCTCTGTGGACAAGATGGTGTCACCTGGACATGTGGCCAGATCCAGGTAGGTCTGCGGCCACATTGGGGGTTGGTTTAGTGCGCGCTAGCATCCCCAAGTGCAAATGCTAGTGCACACCAGTGGGGATGCACTTTTCCCACGGGAAGCAAAGTGCAGGAACGCCCGTGGCTTGTCCCATTGTTTTGATCTTTCTAGATGGTACAAAGGGGTCTTCCACCTTGGGCCTCTCTGCACTTGGCCTTATTCTGGAATATATCTCGGGATAACAGTATTCTGGCCACAAGCCAATGGAGGCTATGTCAGGCTTCACCTGCGCGGCAGCAGCGAAAAAAGCAAATTCAATGCTGGGAATAATTAGGAAGGGAATAAGTCAGCAGGTGTCATTTTGCCTCTTTATAAATCTATGGTGAGGCCACATTTGGAGTATTGTGTACAATTCTGGTCACCACACCTCAAAAAGGATATTGTGGAACTAGAGAAGGTGCAGAGAAGGGCAACCAGAATGATTAAGGGTCTGGAACACCTCCCTTACGAAACCAGGCTGCAACGTCTAGGCCTCTTCAGTCTGGAGAGACGGCGTTTGAGAGGGGACCTGATTGAAGTATATAAAATTATGCACGGTATAGAAAGGGTGGATAGAGAAAATTTCTTTTCTCTGTTGCACAACACTAGAACCAGGGGGCACTCTATGAAGCTGATGGGTAGGAGAATAAGGTCTGACAGGGGGAAGTATTTCTTCACCCAGAGGGTCATCGGCTTATGGAATGTGCTGCCGGAAGAGGTGGTGACAGCTACCAGTCTGGATGGCTTTAAGGTAGGGTTAGACAAATTTATGGATGACAGATGTATCAATGGCTACTAAAACGAATGCCTAGATGCATCTTTCAGGCTGAGGGGGGGGGAGGAACTGGGGCGCTTCTAAGGCCATCTGCTGGGACTTGAGAGCAGGAGAAGGTTTGTCCTTAGACGTTTTCGCACGGGGCTGAACGGAACGCGGAAAAGACAGCTGCGGACACGTCATCCGCATTGCCCGAGCGCGGCTTGCGTTCCGACGTGTCCGCAGCTGTCTTTTCCGCGTTCGAAATGTAGAGCACTTTAAAGTGCTCTACATGCGTTCCAACGCGGACGAGCCGCCCGCAGCCGTTCGGGAGGAGAAGCATTCGGGCCTGCTTCTGTCTCCCGAACGGCTGCGGGCGCGCCTCCGACGCCGCGCGGCTTTGACAATCAGCTGTTTGTCAAACAGCTGATTGTCGATCTGCCTCCGCGGCTGTCTGCGCGCCCCTGGCCGGCGTTTGCCGGCTAAGGCAGCTTCGGGCGCTTTGAGCATTCGCACCCAGACGCTCCGGAACGCGTTTACACGCGTTCTGGCGCGTCTGTGTGTGAAAGGGGAAAGCGCCCGGAGCTGCCTTAAGCTTTCCGCCTGAACGCGTTCCGTTTGGAACGCGATGCAGTGCGGAAATGCCTCTTGTCTCTGCTTGAGATGCCCATGAGCATTTGGTGGGCCACTGTGTGCGACAGGATGCTGGACTAGATGGGCTGTGGCCTGATCCAGCAAGGCTTCTCTTATGTTCTTATGTTCTTATAATCTGCACTAGCATGCAGATAGCAGGTCCCTATTCTGGGATATATTCCAGAATAAGGCCAAGTGCAGAAAGGAACCTAGTCTCTCTGTCATGATCGTCAAACATGGGAAAAACACTTCATAAGATATAAGAGCATTGTCTCCATACAGTGCACAAAAACAGAAGAACGAAGGAGTGATCTTGAATTTCCCCTCTTCTGCAACAGTATTATAAATTCTTCACAATATAAGCCTGCCGATCATGGATTTAGTGCTGCAGATAGAATTGCTCTTTCAGCAGTTCCCGGCTTCTGGAAACAGAAATTCTTCACCTGAAGTTCTTCGGCAATGATTTTAAGGTAATCTTGGTATTAACAGATGACAAGGCTCCTGCTGCTGTCGAGAAACAAGTACACAGCTGCTCAACCATTCCTGCCCACTTAATTTGCACGTTACTTTGATGAACATCTCCCAGCTGTGGAAGCGCATCCATGGCCAGCTTCTGTCATTACAATGCCAGTCATGTTTTCTCCGTTTTCTCTCTCTCCCCCTTCCAGAGGGTACTGTATGAAGCTGATGGGCAGGAGAGTCAGGAGAGTCAGGACCGACAAGGTGAAGCTTGTTTGTTTTTTACCCAGACAGTCGTTGGTTGTGGCGACCCCACACGCCTCCCCCCTATTCATCCTCCGCAGAGTAACACAGTCTGGAAGCAAGCTGCAAAGCGCCACAGGGCACTGCCAAACCCCCTGGGTTCCCTGCAGGTAATGCGCCCTCTCTGGCATCCTGCTTTATCAGCCCTGAATACAGGCTACCCTTAAAAGCAGCAAATGGATTCCTCTTTATAGGAAAACTCTCCAAGTTTATTGTTACAACAACTGAAAAGAATTAAGAAGCAAGCTTAAAGTCAGCTCTAGGGTTAGACAAATTTATGGATGACAGATGTATCAATGGCTACTAGAACGAATGCCTAGGTGCATCCTTCAGGCTGAGGGGGGGAGGAACTGGGGCGCTTCTAAGGCCATCTGCTGGGACTCGAGAGCAGGAGAAGGTTTGTCCTTGTCTCTTCTTGAGATGCCCATGAGCATTTGGTGGGCCACTGTGTGCGACAGGTTGCTGGACTAGATGGGCTGTGGCCTGATCCAGCAAGGCTTCTCTTATGTTCTTATGTTCTTATGTCCTTAATGGTTTGAAATAAAAAATAACTCCCCTGTGATCCCCTCTTAGGTTCCAGTAGCCCGACTGTAAAATTTAGCTCTTGGTAAGTTCAGCGGTTGAGTCTTTAGTCTGTTTCCCTCTCTCTCTCTTTCTCCGAGAGAAGAGAACGCATGTACGCAAACTTGGAGCAACGCCCCTCGATCCCCCTCTAACTAGATGTGGAAGCTGCTCCTGCAAGCCCTTATACAGTCCGTGATCTCTGGCTTGCTATTGGTCCATTTTGGGGGGCCGGCGTGGCTCTGGCTGGTGGACACGCCTCCACTGTCACTCAAAGCCCTCTGTAAGCCTGCAAAATCGCCACCTAGCTTCCTGGTTTGTCCGGGAATGCCACATCGGTCTATGATATTTCTTACCAGTCTGGATAGCTTTAAGAAGGGGTTAGACAAATTCATGGAAGACGGATTAGGGATGTTCACAATTTGTTTTTCATATCTGATCCCCTTTGAATGTGGTACGATTCTAATTTGATACGAATGTCAATACTAATTCATACGAATCCCATATGTATCTGCTACATGTCCATTCCAAATGCATCAAATCTGAATCCACTTTGAATCTGCTCTCAATCCACTTCTAATCCACTCTGGATTTGTTGCAGATGTGACTGGGGCTGCCATTTTCCCACCTACCCAGGTTCACAAATTTAATGAATATTCATACGAATGTTCCAAAGCATTTGATTCAAATTTGAATGACAATCTTCGAATGTGCCAACATGTGATTTGGATCTGAATGTTCAAATTTGGCTGAATTCATATGTATTTTGAATGTCATGAAATTTGTGCACATTCCTGAGACAGATGTATTAATAGAATCGATGGCGAGAAATTCTCAGGATGGAGAGACAGACAAGATGGACCTAAAGACACTGCAAAGTGCTAAGAGCGGCTGAGGATTTTGTGTTTGTCTTCTGCTTGAGATGCCCAGAAGCAATTGGTGGGCCACTGTGTGTGGCAGGATGCTGGACTAGATGGGTTGTGGCCTGATGCAGCAGGCCTCATTACGTATTCTTAGGTTCTCGTAAGTTAAAACCCATGTCAACAGAATTATTTGAGAATGGTGGATTTCCGCACGGTTAAGCCCCAAAAGTTCAAAGGGATGCAGTTCTAGTCCAAACCATGCTGAGATGGTTGGGAGAAGGTGGTTTGGATTATATTCTGTTAGTGCTAGCAAGGAGGGAACGATTATGCAATCAGCATATGGCAATACAATGCTTAATTGCCTTCTTACTTCTAAAAGGTCACATTGTTAAGAAGGAAAGAAAAAGCTCCACATCATAGCCTTCAGAGACATCAATGAGCTAGGTCTCGCAGGTGCACTTAGTTATTTAAGCAGTGCTATAGTTTTTAAATGCTAACCTTCCAACATTATTATGAACTCTAATTAAATATTTTTCAAAACAGGAGGCCTTTTCGAACTAGGCCTTTTGGAACACATGTAGGACATGCCGGGATGGAGCATTCGCTCCTCTGGGCAGGTGGGTCTGTTCAAGAGCTCCCTCAATGCATTCCAGGTGTACAGCACTTAATAGTGCTCTACAGCTGGCCTGAGGCGTTTGGAGCCACTCCATAGCTGTTAGGAAGGAGGCGCATTCGCACACTCCCTCCATGACAGATGCAGGCCCCTCCCCAGGCCTGTGCAGCTGGACCTAGGGGTGGGCAGTCCTGGTAGGGTCCCTTGCCCAGTTCCTGCGGGTCCTAGGGGACTGCTTACGTGTGAATGGGGAAAGCGTCCCCAAGTGTTCATAGCCTAAGTGCACTACAGCTGTTCAGCTGTAGTGTGAAAAGGCCTAGGGAGTCATAACATCTTAGCCTGTGGTTACAACACAACAAAACAGTCCCTTTTAGGGTATAAGGGGATTCATGTGATTTTAGTGAGATCATACTCTTATGTTTTAATACTCAATGAAATCACCTTTCAGTCCAGTGTGTTCAGGGTACCTTTTCCCTCTCCTCCTCTTCCATCCTTCCCTTCCCTCTTCCCTCTGTGACTGGGGTATAGTTCCTATCAGTCACATTTTGGCTTCTTGTCCCCACTCTTTCCTCATTCCTGTCTCATTCTCTTGGAGAAAATTGAAGGCAAAGTGGACACGGAAAAGACCTGGTCTTGGCTTACGAATGGAACATTGAAAAAGGCAACAGAAGGACTGATTCTTGCTGCACAAGAACAAGCAATAAGAACAAATGCCATCAAAGCCAGAATGGAAAAATCAGTAGAAGATCCAAAGTGCCAACTCTGCAAAGAAGTGGATGAAACAATCGACCATATACTCTGCTGCTGCAAGAAGATCGCACAAACAGATTACAAGCAGAGACACAATGCTGTAGCACAAATGATCCACTGGAACTTGTTCCAAATGTATCATCTGCCAGTGGCAAAGAACTGGTAGGATCACAAGCCAGAAAAAGTGGCTGAAAACGAACAGGCAAAACTACTTTGGGACTTCAGGTTTCAGACTGACAGAAAACTGGAGCATAACACCCCTGACATTACAATAGTTGAGAAAGAGAAGGTGTGGAGCATCGATGTTGCTATTCCAGGTGACAGCAGAATTGAGGAGAAACAGTTGGACAAGCTCACCAGATATGAAGACCTGAGAATTGAACTTCAGCAACTCTGGCGAAAACCAGTGAAAGTGGTCCCAGTCATCCTCGGCACACTGGGCGCAGTGCCAAAAGATCTCAGCGGGCACCTAAAAACCATTGGCATTGACAAAAATAGCCTTCTGCCAACTACAAAAAGCCACTTTACTGGGGTCTGCTCGCATAATTCGCCGATACATCACGCAGTCCTAGGTGCTTGGGAAGTGCCCGACTAGTGATATAATACGAAATCCAGCATAGTGATCTCGTTTGCTGTGTGTAACTGCTGTTTTTATATTATTATTACTGTTGTTGTTTGTTTGCATTTTTATCCTGCCTTATGCCCCAGTGTTGGTTAGCCAAAGGCCAGGGTAAAGAGGTGAATCTTCATAGCTCATCTAAACACTCGAGGAAGTAATGGTGGCAGGAAAAACCCATTTTTTTAGCTGCCATCATTGCCACATCACTGACCCACCATACAGCAGTGGTAGGGGGGTGAACAGCTTTTCTCACAGTGGTTTTCTGGACTCAGAGATGAGCTGCAGGCTTGATGGGTAATTACAGCATGTGGTCACTGCACCTCTCAGGCCCTTTCCACGTGGCCATTTTTTGGCTATGCAAAGGGACATTGTGCCTATGGTCACACCTATGGTTTAATCCAGCTTCAGTCCACTTTCAGAGTGAGAGAACACATCAGCAGAGTGCCAAGATGTTTCCTTTCATTGTTAAATAACTCAGGAAACTCACCTTTGGGATAGATAATGTGGAAAGAAAATTACTGGTCACTTTGCTGATGTGTTCTCTCGTTCTGAAAGTGGACTGAAGCTGAATTAAACCTTACCACAGGTTTCTCAAAAACCCACACTTAGGGATACCGCCAAAAATGAGGCTGGGTTTGAACGTGAATTCTATTAGAATAAAGTTTGACATTTTATTTTGGGAGGGAAAAGGCTCAACATTTGATGCTAAATGAGTTTTTGGGCTAATCCCAAGCCATGCATAGAGATGTGCCATCTCCTGGACCTCATTTTCCTTAAATTTCCTTTGGTGTTTGCATATCCCTTTTTAAAATGTCACAGGCGTTGACTGGAGTTCATTTTCCAGCTTAGAATGAACCACCAAGGTAGAAAACTGCCACTGTTTTCTAGCGCTTTGTATCTTGCAGGTAATTGGTACGAAAAGCTGTTCCTTGCATAATGACAAATGAAAATGCCAAAAGTTGCCCAAAAGCACCCAGGTAACTGTTTCAGGGGGATTCATCACAGGCTGCTTCTTTCTGTGGGGAAGAGAATTAAATTATTTGGATGGCTGCTTTTCACATTTCAAAAAGACGTCGCCTCCTCTTGTAGCTTATACACAGTTGTCTGATTTCACAACTTCTTAAAACTGCATCGGAGTTTTATCGGTGTCCTTGTGTTTTCTGCAGCCCCAACAAATACCATGGTTATATAAGGATTTTAACGTATTCCCCACTTTTCTTGGGAAAGGGAAACAAAATCTCAAAATAGGCATGCAAGAGCTTCACAGTACGAATGTGACTTTCCCAAATCCTCCTTTCAGCTGCTCATGCTGTTAGTTTGCCAGCTGGCTTCCAACTTTTCCAGCTAGCAAATGATCCCACGACATGCAGAGCCCGTTCATTATCTTGATTTATATTCAGGTTGCCTCGACAGAGGGAAAAAGGAGTAAACAATGTCTTTATTATCACTTCATTATCATAAGCGTTTTAGGAGGAGGAAGATGCATAATAGACTGTAAATGGCCGTGCAATGAATTATTTTTGCTTGTAAATGTCTTTCATTCCTTTATATTGCTTTTCCTACCCCCATTTCTCAGCAAAACTAAAAGAAAGTGGGTTGCATTGGGCAAAATGCTACTTGGATCTTCCCAGTTTGCAGAACTGTGCAAGGTGAAGAAAAAATGGTGAAACTGCTACCAACCAAATGCAAAATTTATGCAAACCTTTTCATTTCTATCCGTTTTATTTGTACCATTTAGGGCGCGTCTCCATGGAAGCCAGTTGCTTTGCTAGTGATGTGACTAATAAAAATCCGGGTTGTAACTCGCAATAAAGAGTCCCCATGAGGTTTGGGGCAACGTGGATTAAAATCGTACTTTCCTGTCCCCATGGAAGCAGCTTTTTGTGAGCCCGCATCTTTTTCTCCCTCCCACCCCACCTGCTGGAGTGATGACAGGCTCCCTTCAGCTGTCATCCAGCTCCCTGGATTCACATAACGCAGTTGTTTTAGCGCATAAGCAGATCAGTGATCTGCCCCTTTCTTTCACAGTGGAGGCTGCAATATTAGGAGCAGGGAGAGATTCCTTCCTTTCCTTTCTCTCGATTTCTTCCTCCAGGGGTTTCCTCTTCTGTCCCCCCCCCCCCCCGGTAGCTTCACTTGTGTGCGTCTTCCCCTCTCTTCACTTTCTCTCGGCTTCCCTTTCCTCTTTCCCCCTGCTCCTTGTCAACTTAACTCAAGAGGGGCGAAGGGCACAAAGCCTGCCGACTTGTAGCTGGCAAGCATGCAGGGCAAATGACAGCCTCCTAATATTATGCTTGTCAGTGTCTCCATGCTCCCAGAAAAATCCGCAGTTGCCCTTTAAGTCAGATGTAGTACTGTTTGAAAGGGGTTTTTTTTCTGCCACGGATTTTCCTCCTTTGCGCCTGATGTAGCCCAGAGTAAAGCTGTGCATGGAGACGCTCCGAGGCAAAACAAGCTTAGATTTGGAGTATTTTTGGCATGTAGATGAGTCCTTGGACTTTTCAGAGTGAAAACTCTACAAATAAAATGCATAGAAATGAAAAAGTGTGAGTGTTGCAATGAGAAGATGGAATGAAAAAGGTTTAAAGTGAAGATGTTACCATGGCCCTAGGGTGTGATTATATATTTACTTTGTGAAGTTAAAACTGTTTTCTTTTAACTGCCTTCACAAATATACTGGTTCCTTCTTTATGCTCTTCAGTAAGAGTAATCACTTTTAAACACGTATAGGAAAAAATGGCAAGTACTGGAAATTCAGGGTCTTGCATAACATTCCCAACTTCAGAGGCTCTGTTTGTTAGATGTGTTCTCTTTCTTTTAAGCTTGGCAGAAAGCACAGTTACCTATTAATATCTGCTTTCAGTTACTTTGGTTTTAGTCTTTTACTACTTTTCCCCTGGTTTCAGTACAGCACCATAAATCCAGTTTAAGACTAAATCTGGACTTAAAGTCAGGGCACCAATCATATCAGATGGTAAATTCAAGCTACAGTCACTAATAAAGTCTGAAAACTGACCGTTTTCTTCCTTAGAAAAGATTATTGCATTTTTTATTGGTTTCTTCATGACAGAATCTCTTGGGTTATATATGCTCCATTTGCTAATTCCCCCTCTAGGCTAAAATATATGACAGATATGGCTAAAATACTTGGAGGTGTTTGCTCCGGCCATACATGAGACACACAGTGGCAAATGCCTGCTATGCATGCTCTATTTTGGAAGGGTGGAATGGGGTGGGAGAGTGCAGGATTCAAGGTGGTCCATTTGTAGCTTCCAGATGGAGCAGTCCGGCTGTTCTGGAACAAGGTTGTCTGTTCCATCTGGTGGCCCCTAGTCCATTGGTAGACCATTTAAAAAATAACTACTGCATTAGACAGCCCTTTTAGGTTTTCTAGGGCCCTGGTCATACCTGTATGAGACAGGATGTCCTATTCATAATTCAAATTGAGGTCGTACCAGCTCTGTTTATATGTAGATCATTATCAGTTGTCCTCAGGCCGTCCTTGGGCCACATCGGTCACACCTTTCTCCACAATCGATCTGAGCTTCCTCCATGGGAGTCTTGGCTCTCCACCCCTTTTGCTGCATCAAATCTACCTCCTTTCTTACTGGATGCTGTTCTGTCGCTCAAGGGAGATGAGGAGGTGTGTTTGAGTGTCTTTTTAAAGCCTGCTCCCCCACCTCCACACACCCCTTCCTTTTTTGTGTGCTTTTATTCTTTGTGCAATTAATTTTTTTTAAAAAATAATAAATTTGCGGAAAAATGGTAGATAGAGGAATCATACACATAAACTGAGGAGAGAAGGGGAGGTGCTTCACAAACTCCGTGTGTGCCATTCTCTCCTAGACCTTGGCTGAAAGGAAAGACTGGACCCCACCCACCATAGCATGATTCAGCTTCCTTTAGTGCCCCCCCCCCTCACACTGAGGAAGAGAAGATGCCCTGGGGTGCCAAGATGTCTTCACATCATCTTCTGGTCACATTACCTAATTTTTATTCAATTCATTTTCCAAGCCAGCTAATTCTCATTGGATCATTTTAACTGGACTCCTCTTTTTCAGAGGACTCAAAGAGGACTCCAGTTAAAACGATCCAATGAGAATTAGCTGGCTTGGAAAATCAACTGAATAAAAATTAGGTAACGTGACCAGAAGATGATCTGAAGACATCTTAAACTGAAGGTGTGATCATGGCCTAGGACCCTTCCGCACTTGGCCTTATTCTGGAATGCATCTCAGGATGGTAGTCTGAAGATACACATGCTAATGTAGACTACGGTAGGTGTTTTCTGGTGCCTGCCACAGTCTGCACAAGGATGTGGACAATAGCTCCCTATTCTGGGATATAATCCAGAATAAGGCTAAATGCGGAAAGCCCCCTAGTCCAATATGTGCTTTCTCGAATGAGAAGGGAGTGTACTAACAAGAGGTGAGGCCTCTCTGTGTGCTCTGGAGGGCGGAAGAAGGAGTCTCCCAGGAGTGCCCTAGGCTTCATACTATACAAGGGGCCTATTCGCACTTGGCCTTTTTCTGGAGTATATCTCAGGATAGGGGTCTGTGGTCCACATGCTAATGCAGACTCTGGCAGACCTCACTTTGGGCCTGCTGTAGCCTGCACTAGCATATGGAAAGCAAGTCCCTGTTCCAGGATATATTCCAGAATAAAGCCAAGTGCGAATAGGCCCAAGATTGCCACTAAGTGTGAGAAGTCACAGAGTTCATATGTGGACAGCAGACAAGTCTTCTTCTGATGATGAAATGGCATTTTAATCTAAATTGTGAGCTCTTACTGCAGATGCAGATTTGATGAAGTTTTTCACATTTTCTCTCTCTTTTTTAGCAACGTATTCTCTCTCGCTCTCTTTTTTTTTTTGATGGTGCATAAGCTGGCTGTCAGTTACACAGCTGTGTTGATATTTATTCTGAGAAGGCACAGCAGATGACAACATTCATGGCGTACCCGTTTTGCATGCATTTGGATGCTATTTCTGCTGAAGTTCTTCTGCCATTGAGGCTGCCTTGTTGAATCCAGAGCGGGGTGTAGTCAGGAAAGCTGCAGCACATGAAGCTTGTCGTAAGATCACAGTTTTGTTGTTGACGCTCCAAGTTTAGCTTTTGCACTTACTAGATTAATCATAACAGGTTTCCATAGGTAGGCAAGCAGAATAGACATGCAACAAACTGAAGACATCTATCAAGGAGAGAGGAATGACGTTTGGGTTGTTAAACACCTCAACATGCAATGCTGCTTCTGATTCTAATCTGTAGTGTATACCCTATTATTTACTATTTGCATTTTATCCTGCCCTCTACCTCTACCTCTTAGGGTGGGTTTCAACAATTAAAACCAAACATAAAAGCGGACGTACTAAAACAGTGTCTGAAAATAGGGATAAAAATCTGTTTCACCATTTAGCCAAAGATTAGGACAAAGAGGTGCATCTTCACTGCCTTCCTGCACATGTAAAGTGAAGTCTGGGAGCTATCACTGATAAGGTCCTATCCCTGATGCTCAACCCTTTTCAGAGTTCTGTTCAGTGGTAATCCCAGAACACAGGGTTTGAGGTTGAGCCAGACTCTTATCTGGGAATACTGGGTTTGATTCTGCCCTCCTCCATGAAGCCAGCTGGGTGACCTTGGGCTAGTCACAGCTCTCTTCTGAGCTCTCACAGCCCGACTTGTCTGTTGTGGGGAGAAGAACAGAAGGTTTGTCAGCGGCTTTGAGTCCCCTTAAATGGGTGAAAAAGCAGGGTAGTAAAACCAGACTACTACTCCTCCTTCATCTTCCCTTGAACCAGAACAAGTCCCTCACTCCCTCTGATAGACCCAGTGGGTATACCAGAGATCCAGATTAAGGCCCTCTTAATCCAGGTCTAGCGGGGGGTAGGGCCTCCTTGAGCTGCCTTAAGGTGCAAATGGGAAGCTCAGGATCTCGATTTAAAAGGCTCCTTATACCAGATGAATAGTAAGTGCAGAAAGGCCATAAACCACAAAGAGCTTTGAAACTTTAAGACTAGCACTATAAATGTGGGGAAGAAATTAGAGGTGAGCCAGGATACCTGATAATAACAGATTCCTTTTAGTCTATATTAGGCTGTCGTCTGAGGAGTAGATTTGCTCTTCACCTGTGCCCCAAAGACTGCATAGTGAAAAGCAGTTATGGGGAGAAATAGGCTCATCTGTCACATCTGCAAGCAAAGCAGTCTGGGTTGACGTATCAGTGGGCCTGTCCCCAAGCAATTTAAAGTGTGCTAAAAATCTTCTTTTGCCTCTGAGCGTCCCCATGCCAGGGTTTTAACGAACTTCCAGCGCTACAAAAGCAGGAAAACCCGTGACAAAATACATGCCCTTTAAAGAAGCGTTTCATCGCTCTTTCTGAAAGTCACAGGTTTTCCTCGCAACATTTACCTTGGGGATGCTCCGTGGCAAAAGGGGCAGGGATTGCTGCGTGCACACACAGCCATAAAGCATTCACACATCTCCCAGAAATGCTGTAGCTTCCCCTCCTTTCAAAGAGCCAGAATTGCTCAGAATTGCAACATTGTTATCAGGTGTGAAGTGGGTGATCTGTGGAAGTGTTAAAAGTAAATGAGCGCACGATCACGCGGCTGATGGCTGCAGCCAAGCCATTTCAAACACAGAACAGGGTGAAAGTAAGTGCTGAGAGTGAATGAGTGAGCGATCACTCTTTGCCGGCACGGAAAGCCATTTCGGGGGACGGAGATCTGGCTATTTTTCCTTTGAACAAGAGAGGGGACGGGGAGAAAAAGATGCAGGGAAAGAAAACACGCTTCTGTGGGGACGGAAGGTGCATTTTAAATGCGCGTTTTGCTGAGCCTCATGCGGACGCTTATTCCGGAAGTGCAGGGCACTTTTAAAGTCTGCTTGAATACAGTGACAATAGAGGGAGACTAGAGAGGCAAATAAGTCTTTTGGGGATTCAGCCAGTGTCAGTCAGTTAAGGAGGGTAATTTTCACCTGTTTGGTTTGTGCATCTTCTGGTCAACGGTGCAATAGATCTTCCCATCAAAATGCTGATCGAGTGGGAAAAGTCGAGACTCTGGATTCTTTCTTTCCCTCTTTTTCATTATGTCACATCATAGGGCAGTGATGGGCAACCTTTTGAGCTTGGTGTGTCAAAATTCGCCAAAAAACTGAGCAAAACTCAGGTGGTATGTCACTTCGAGAAAAAAACCACAATTTTGCGATATTTGGCCCCAGAGGTTACCGGGGTGGAGCCACAGAGGTCACCGTTTGAGCAGCAAGGAAGTACCTTATTTTCCTGCGTATAAGACTACTTTTTAACCCAAAAAATCTTCTGAAAAGTTGGGGGTCGTCTTATACACCAGTAATACCCTCACCCGGGTCCTGCTGGCCACAGCTGCCAGCACAAAACTGGGGTGCAGCCTAAACCGAGCCTTGGACTTGGGGAGAGACAGCAGCCTTACCTGCTAATCCCAATAATGTGGCTTGTAGCTTTCCTTCTGGAGCCGACAGGAGGAAAAAACCTTGCTAAACGGAGCAAAATATGAAGAATCCTGCCCTCATTTTGCTTTAGCAGAGTCTGCCCCTCTAGTGTGAGATTCGTCTATGGTCCAGTAGGGGAGGGGTTGAAAGCAGAGAGGCTTTTGAAGAGAAAATGATGGCAGGATTCTTCATATTTCGCTCGGTGGAATACCCCCTCCCCTACAGGATCATAGACGAATCGCACTAGGGAGGCAGACTCCAAAGCTGCATTGCAGCCACAGATCTTTATCAGAGCAAAGTTTTCCCCTGGCATCAGCGCCAGAAGGAAAGCTACAAGCACATTCTTGGGATTAGCAGGTAAGGCTGCCGTCTCTCCCTAAGTCCAAGGCTCGGTTTAGGCTGCACCCCAGTTTTGCAAAATCTCCATTTTAAGTAGAAAAATTGGGGGTCGTCTTATATACCCAGTCGTGTTATACACCGGAAAATACGGGTAGTGGGGGGGGGGGGAGCACATGCAGCTTCCATGATCTGGAAGCATGGTGAAAAGCGGACGGGTGGCACTCTGTGGGGAACCAGGGGGGAGGAGGAGGCGAGGAAGGGAAAATGGTGAGGGTCACAGCAGTGGAGGGGAAGTCATGAGGGAGAGGAAGGTGGAGAGGGAGGCTTAGCTGGCCTTATGGCTGTGTGGGAAGACAGCCACGCATGGCCTTGTTAGCAGCAGCAGCAGTGAGAGGGGTTAAGGGAGGCAGGCAGGGGGGTGGGGATGCGGGGCGACATGAAGATTCGGATGGGGGAGAGGGGGATGCTAGCCTAGGCTTCAGGGCTGAGGGGCACAGGGGCTTCCTAGCAGCAGTGGGGGAAGGGGAGCCTACCTTCTTCCTTTGCAGCCAAGTCAAAAATAACAGCGTGGCTGACCAAGCCCCTGTTAAAGTTTGAGGGAGGAGGAGCTGAGATTGTATGTTTCCAGGATCAGCCACACTTTACCTCTGGCCCTATACTTCTCTGTATGTGGCCACATGTCATCAAAAATGGCTACACATGTCAGTGCTGACACACATGTCATACGTTAGCCATCACTGTCATAGGGCCTTGAGGGGAGGGGAAAAAATTGCTTGAAGGGTCTGATCCATCTTTTGCTGTTGGAAGCCTCATTCCACCCTCACTGCCCTATCTAATAAGCTCAACTCTGTCATTCCTGCTACGACTAATGAGATTTTCAAGATAATTCTCAGCTTCATCAAGGAGAGAATAAGCTGTCTTAATAGCCCTTGCTGAGTACATTGTGCTTGTAATAGGACTGCATCCTGAAAGGGAAGGCTTTGGGGTAATGCAGGAGCAGGGGGATGCAGTAAAAAGCATACTAAGCAGGCTTGCACCTGGATGGGAGACCACTAAGAAATCCTGTGTCTGTAGGATATACCAGGAAATTTAAAAAATTATTGGGAGAAGCAATAACAAACCGCTTCCCTTTGCTTCCCTTTGCTTCCAGGCACATGAAGGAGCTGCACCAGGGAGAAGGGAGGAAAGATGGGCAGGCGAGCAAACAGGCAAACAGGAAATACCCAAGAATGTTCACCTAACCTCCAAGAATTTAGAAGGAATGATCGCCTACTGAAAAGAAGGTCCACAGGAAGTCCACCAGCAGTGTGTAAGCGTGCATCCCACCAAACTGAAAGATACAGGAGGGAGAAAGAGGAAACACCCCCCTGCGCTAATCTCCTAGGTTTGGGAGGATGCCTCTTACTCTGCCATTGTGTACAGCTACTCCTGCTTAGAGGTCTAGACTGCACCACAAAACTTTTGAATCCAAAAATCCGATACGGATTTTCGGACAATTCAACTGAATTTGTCATTGTATATCACATCTGACCAATGGGTCTATTTGCGCTTATAATACGGGATGCAAACGAAACACAGACACAATAAAAACGGGATGTGAATGGATTCGAAAACCAGATGCGGAATGTTCCCAACATTCGTGTATTTGAGTTCGAATCAGATTTTCGAAAATATGGATCTGGATAATCCGGATTCGAATTGGATTTTTGAAAATATGGATTTTTCCATTTCGATTCAAATCGAATATTCAAATATTCAGTTTCAGTCGAATTCAACTGCAAAAAATGCATTCGTGCACATCTCTAGTAATGACACCCTTACATATTTCCATATGGCATGGAAATGCACGCCCTTGCAGATATTTAGAAGGTCAGTACAAGAAATATTAACAATAACTGCGACATTCCTCCCTTTAGATCCACAGATCTATCTTTTGCAAAATCTTAATATAAATCGAATTTCAACTGACCTTAAAACTCTCTTGCATTTCATGATTCAGGCAACAGACATAATAATAGCTAAACAATGGAAGCAAGCACAAGCACTGAATATAAGGGCAATGTATGTACAACTTTGGTATATTGCTATGAATGAGTTTGTGACTATTATAAAAAATAAGATGTTGGGAGAAGGACGACAAGAGGTGTGGAAGAAAGTTTGGATTCCTTTTGTCAGGGCTGTGCAAAATAATAACATCAACATACCTGATGAAGCTCATTTCTTAAGAATTGTAAACGAAAATTGGACTTTAAGAAACATATCCATGTCCATGGTGAAAGAAGGAGGGCAGAAGGGGAGGGCGAACCTAATAGTGCAAATGTATAAGTTCTTCAATTATATAGACTTATTATAAAAAATAAAATAAAATATATGACAAAAATACAAAAAAAACCCCTAAAAATAAATTAAAAAACCAGAAAAGAGAAAAAAGTTCAGATAGCTTTACAAATGTCTGCCCTGCCCTGCCCATCCATACTTTGAGTTCTGCTGGTCCAGTCTGGGGCTGTTCCAGCGCTCAAAATATGGATGGTCACCACCGTACTAGGTCTTGACCCGACTGGTATGGTGTCATCATACATAACAGCCAGATAAGCGCAAACAGGTATGCTGCTATAACCAGCGGCAAGGAGTTTATATTTTATATTACTGCTTGGAAAGAGAAGCTATATCTTTAGTTAAAGAGCTGCTCTTTGACATCAAGGGGGAAAACTCAGACAGATGACATAGCCCAATGCAGACAGGTCAGTCTGGAGAACAAGAATCCTTAATTGGTCTGCTAATTGGACTTTACAGTCTGAACTCACCTTGGTAGCTATTTGATCAAAAGGAACCAAAGGAAGGCTCAAGGAGACATTTCCCTTCAGTTAAAAACTGGTGAATGCTAAATCCAGGTGCCAATGTTACTTCAGAGCATAACTCATTAGAATACCCTCAGAGTTGTTTGTACAACACCTAAAGCCAAGTCCTTCAAGCCAATGTAGCAAATCATTGAATGTGGTGTCTTTGTGACTTGACCTTGAAGCAAAGGGGAAATTAATTGCTTTTATCTCCACTAATTTTTCTCTTTCAAGATGGGAAAATCTTCAGATTTTTCTCTTTAGATGGAAGTTATGCAAAGCAAGGTAGTGATCCTTTTGGGCTGAATTTCTCTATATCTTATTTTTTGACAACACAGGGGATTCTAATTAGAATTTGGCCAGGGATACGCACATATGCTGTTAGTTCTGAACGGGACATGGGAGCTGGATGAGGCCTGTTTTCACTTCCCATCCTGGGATCTCAGAGAATTTGTTCTCTGGATTCATGTGGGGGGACACTTCCATTTCTTCGCTAGAAATGGCTCTGCGTGTGTGGGGCAGTTAAGACGTAAAGCAGCTGACAAAACCTTCTGTTCTTCTCCCCACAACAGACACTCTGTGAGGCGGGTGGGGCTGTGAGAGCTCAGAAAGAGAGCTCTGACTAGCCCAAGGTCACCCAGCTGGCTTCATGGGGGAGGAAAGAATCGAACCCAGTATTCCCAGATAGGAGTCCGGCTCCCTAACCACTAGGCCAAACTGGCTCACTTGGTCATGCACTTTGGCCAAGAGGTGCACTTGCTTGGCATTATCAGGGACCTCTGACCAATAGAAGTGGCACAGGCTTACATGCATCCATTCTTTCAGAAAGCTGCTATCTTAATTAACCAAAGCTGCCTTTTTCTTCTTATCAGCCTTCCCTAATCATAGCTGTCTTGTAAGCTCTATCTTGGCAGAAATAAACTTTCTTCTTTCCATGTTTTGTCTGCTTATTGCCTGAGTCCAAACAAGCTCCCAGTTAGACAGGGACTTCCTAGATGTGGGTAAAACGCTGGCACCCTGTTGGCTTCCTGTTGTGGGTGGCAGGCAGGTCTGATGCCACGTAAGGCTGCTGCCAGCATATCCTGCCAAAAGGCCGGATTGAAGGAAGAGCCGGAGTTCCTGCAGTTTCTTAACAACTTTGGCCTCTTCCTGGCATTGAGGTGTTGGCGTCTGGCACATCCTGGGCTGGCACAGCACTGCATCGCTCATCTGTGAATTTGCTGCTGGTGTGAAAATAAGAGAAGAAAAGGGGATGAGAAGCAAGTTGCTGGGGAACCAATCTGGCACTGTGAGCCAGTTTGGTCTAGTAGTTAGAGGGCCAGACTCTTATCTGGGAATACCGAGTTCGACTCCACACTCCTCCGCAAAGCCAGCTGGGTGACCTTGGGCTAGTCACAGCTGAGCTCTCACAGTCCCACATACCCCACAGGGTGTTCTGTTGTGGGGAGAAGAACAGAAAGCTTTGTCATCTACTTTGAGTCCCCTTAAATTGGCGAGAAAAGCAGGGTAGAAGAAGAAGAGTTGGCTTTTTTCACCCACTTTTCTCAACCATTTAAGGGGACTCAAAGCAGCTGATAAAGCTTTTCTATTCTCCACACAACACCCTGTGAGGTAGGTGAGGCTGTGAGAGCTCAGAAGAGAGCTGTGGCTAGCCCAAGGTCACCCAGCTGGCTTCATGGGGGAGGGCAGAACTGAACCCAGTATTCCCAGATAAGAGTCCAGCTCCCTAACCACTAGACCAAACTGACTGAGTCTTCTTCTTCTTCGGCAGGTTGTGATAATTTGGAGGGCTCATTTTCCTCCATTGCAGGGAAATGCTGATGGGCAGGAGAGCTGGGAACAACAAGGTGAAGTGTTTTTTCAACTCACATGCCATCAGCCTGTGGAATTTATTACCAGAAGAGGTGGTGAGAGCAACTAACCTGCCTAGCTTTAGGAAGGGATTAGATATGTTCATGGAGGACAGACGTGTGAATGGTACTAGGATGGTAGTACTTCCTCCAGGTTGGAGAGAGAGTCAGGATGCCTCTAGAGGCCATTTGTTGGGAGCTGAGAGTAAGTGAAGGTCTTGCTTTCACCTTCTGCTTGAGAATGCCCAGAAGCAATTGGTGGTCCACTGTATGAGACTGAATGCTGGACTAGATTGGCTGTAGATCAATTGAGCAGGACCAACTAGAGCAAGTCCAAAGGAGGGCTACCAAAACAGTTAATGTTCAGGAGACCATGTCCTATGAGAAACCGTTGAAGGATCTAGGAATGTTTAGCCTGCAGAAGAGAAGACTGAGAGGAGACATGATAGCACTTTTCAAGTATCTGAAGGGCTGACACAATGCAGAGGGATTGTCCCTATTCTCACTTAACACAAGATGGGAGAACTAGAAATTATAGAGGGAAACTTCAAGGGAAAAAGTTCCTGACAGTGAGGGTGATCAGTCAGTGGAATAGGTTGCCTCAGGAGGTAGTGAGCTTTCCTTCGCTGGAGGTCTTCGCTGGAGGTCTAGACAGACATTGGTTTGGGATGGCTTAGGAAATCCTGCATTGAGCAGGGGGTTGGAATTGATGACCCTAGAGGTCCCTTCCAACTCTATGATTCTATGTTCTTATGAAACACTGGCATTTAAAAAAAGACTCAGCATTTCTTCACAAACCCTGGATGCACCTCTGGTCTGTTTATGGCCACTGATGGTGGAAGAGGAGGTTGTATGTGCTAGATCAAACCATCACCCCGTCTTTGTCAGTCCTATCAGATGATCTCAGAGATGGAAATTCTGATAATGTGCCACCCAGTGCTCAAGTCATCCCTTGAGTTTGTCCAATTGCAAGCAAACATGACTTTGCTGTAGCTGGGTGGTCAATGCATGTTCTTCCTAAATTTTTTTAAAAAGCTGCTTGATAGAGTAAGGCAATACAGAAATGCTCTCAAATAGATTGCAGACAGAAAAACAATTTGGAAATGATTAATAAGGTCAGTTTAGGCTGTTGAAGGCTGCTTCCAGACATGACAAAAATGCTTAAAACTTGCTTATATTATATAGGGGTTCTGTTATTCAAAGTTTTAAGAAGTGGTGGAGTTCCAACACTATTTTAACTTAGCTGGGGACCTTAGCTAGAAAGGACCTTTGAAGGAGTTTTTCTTCTGATGGAGGAAATGCCCCTGTTGAGTCTAGCAGATCGTGGAGATGCTGAAAGGCACCTCTGGATATGAAAGTTCAGCTGTATAGGGTGCACAATAGTTTCAGCTCTAGTATCTGGCCCTAAAGAATTGTAGGCACCACTACATGTGACAAAAACTAAAGATACAGCACCACCTACTGGTGGAGCTGACAGCAACACCAGTGGTTACAAGTTGTGAATCCCATCCTTAGGTAGGTGCCCATGTTGCCTCCAGCTTCCGGGCAATTCTGCCATTGCATGCAGACGCTATACAAACACAGCGGTATCCACTGGCATGGGCACCATGTAAAACTGAGCTTTCATAGCCATAAACTAAAGTAGTATGTCTGCAATGGGTCTGCCATTGCTGCCAGCTTCGTGAGTGGAGCTGTTGAGGGTTGCTGCACCTGGGCAACAACAACGTTGCATACAAGGGTGATGCAGCCCCACCCACAATGGGGACAATAATGGCAGCTGCCACATGGATGATGGGGCAGATGAGTCCCTCGCTTAAATTCCATGCCTAGAGCCAGGTAGATTCATTACCTGGCTCTAGGCACCATGGAGAGGTACATTTGTTGGGCGTGATGGTGCAGGTAGGGTCGGTCTTCCATTTTAATTGTTATGCCATGGGGGATGGGATGGCAAATTCCCACCTCAGGTTAAGATCAAAGGCGGGAATCCCTGGCTGCCATCTTGACAGCTGGGGCAGCAGTGGTGTTCAGCCTGCCCCCCTGTTCTTAATGTGTGAGGAACACACTCCCTTCTAGGGATGTGCATGAATGCAATTTTCAGGATTCAATTCGAATGTTTAAAATTCAAATATATTCGCGTTCAATTCGAATTGAATCCTGTGTATCTATTTGTATGACTATTTGATTCGTATTTGAAGATACGAATGTCGACAACATTTCTATGTGTCCACATGCATCCGTACGCATCTGTACACATCCGTAAGCATTCGTACGCATCCCGTTTTTATCCTGTATGCATCCCATTCTTGTCCTGTGTGTATCCGTACAAATGCGTAACGATACGAATAAGATGTGTACAGATACGTATGTAATATGTATGTATCCGTACACATACAAATGTCCAAATAATTTGTACAAATGATTTGAAACATTCAAAAATCCGTTTGAATGTTAAATTCGAATTTATAGACATTCGATTCGAATTCAAATGTCCCAAGTTGAATGAATTTGTTTGAATTTTGATTGTTCTGAATATTTGTGCACATTCCTACTCCCCTTCCTGCTGTGCAGATTTGATCCAGGTAACCAGCATCTTGCTAACTGGTCCTTTTCCTCCATTCATTCTAATCTTTGGCATCCAGCCATGCAGCAGCCCAGCAGGCTTTTTCTGGTCCAAACTGGCAAGGCTGCATCCAGACAGGGGTTTAAAAGCGTGTCTACAGTGTGGCTATATTGGGATTGCCACATGTATCTGATGCAAGCCCAACACAGCTCCACAATATAGGGTAAAACATACTTTCTCCTATTTTGGGAAAACCCAATGCTCAACATGGATTTTCCCAGAATAAGGCTACATTTCGCCTGGTCAAAAAAAAAAAAAAAAAAATCTGGGTTTTAACCCGGATTTTTTATTTTTTGCTAGCACTGAGGGGTCCTTGCAGCTGTCCCGACTGCATTAGGGCACTGTCTCCTGCCGTCTCCCCCCTGCTCCATTCCTCCATCTATTGCCATCTCCCACCATTTGCCCCACGCCCTGTTCCTCTGTCTTTCGTCATCATCCCACTGCTTGCTTCCCTCATCATTCTCCAACAGATGGAGGAACGGGAGGGGGGAGACAAACCCCAGGAGACGAGGAAAGATGGAAGAACAGGGTGGGGGAAGGCAAACACTGGGAGATGAGGAAAGATGGAGGAATGGGGTGGGGGGAAGGCAAATGCTGAGAGACGAGGAAAGACAGAGGAACAGGGGGAAGGCAAATGCAGGGAGACATGGAGGAATGAGGAGGGGGGAAATGGTGGGAGACAGTGACAGAACAGGGCAGGGGGAAGGTAAATGGCAGGTGGCAATGGAGGAGTTCAGCATGGGCAGTGTTCCCATCAATAAATAATCAGATTTTAACAGGATTCTGCATTGAGTCCTGTTGAAATCCAAACAAGGATTCCCCGGATTTTCGGACATTTAGCCCACAGAAATGGGAGATCGCATCCAATGTATCAGGACGTTGGGCCCTCGAGCCGGATTCAGGCTGGAACAAAGGGCAAGGGAAAATGCACCCGAAGTGAAAACCTACCTGCCTGGAAGCTTGGCAGCGTCACCCTTGATAAATAAACTTGCCTTATCCACATGCTCTTGGCTGAATCTGAGGTGAAAAGGGCCACTGTGCATGTGCAGGAGCACACTGCCTTCTGGGAATTTTGTGCTGTCAATATACCAGGATGTGCATGTGATACCAGCATGAAAAAAGATGCTTTCCCTGAAAGGTTTCTCAGCTGTCTCGGCAACAAATATTAATTTCTCCGTAAAATAGCTGTAAGTCATGATTTTCTGGAGTGGAGACGTCTGGGGCCAGGCTTATTTAGAGAAACCGGTGTCTAATAGCTATAGCGCACTGTACATCTGAAAGTTTCAATGCCATTTGAACTCTCTCTCTCTGGTTTAAGGTGAAGCCCTCCTCCGCCTGGCTTGATTGCCTGCTCTGAAGGAAATAAACATCATTAGAAAGTCCACTGGATTGTGTGGTTGTATTTGAGCTATTAAATGCAAAATTATTCAGTGACACTTGAATTGATAGTGCGTTACAGTGGTCTTAATGAAAATTGATGCTATTAAGTTCTTCAGGCATCTGAAGCAGTGATCAGACACATTAAAAAAAAATGAAGGGACTTAGAAACAAGAGCAGACGGATAACCTGGGTCGCCTGATTTGAGAGCAGGTGAAGGTTTTCTCCTTGTTTTCTCCTTGAGAATGCCGAGAAGCAATCGGTGGGCAATATGGGTGGTTTTCTACTGTCACTAGAAGTACCCATTAAGTACCCGTTAATGGGTACAAAAATGCCATTTCGTACCCATTAATGGGTACTCAATGGGTACTTTTAGTGACAGTGGAAAAACACCCTATGTGGCAGGATCCTGGGCTGTGGCCTGATCCATCAAGGTTCCTCTTATGCTCTTTTGCTGCTGGACAGCTGGTCCAGTCCCCTATTGTGTCAGCTTAAAGAAAGCACAGGATGTCCTGCACTTTCAGGAAAGAAAATCAGTGTTCTCCATTCAGGGCAGCACTTGCTTGGCCCCTGCCAGCACAAGGCTGCTTTGGTTCAGCCATATTGGATGGAAGGAAGGAAGGTTTGTGGCTGGAAAACTACACAAGGGCTGCGTCCCCAAAAGACTTATTTGCCTCTCTACTGTTCCTCTGCTGTCACTCTATTGAAGTGGACTTTAAAAGTGCCATGCAAATCAGGAATAAGCGTCCGCATGAAGCTCAGCAAAATGCGCGTTTTTAACGCACCTTCCGTCCCCATGGGAGCTGTGTTTTCTTTGCGTGCATCTTTTTCTCCCCGCCCCTGCTCTTGTTGATAGGGTGCCAGCGGGAATGGGGAGGGACTGCGCTTGGCGCGGCCACAACCAGGAAGACAATCCCTGACAAGTCCAAAGGAAAAACAGTCATCGGTTCTCTGTTCGTCTCCCAGATCTTCCGCCCCCCGAAATGGCTTCTCGTGCCGGCAAACATTCACTCTCACCACTTTCCCTGTTATTGCTGTCAAAATCCACCCCTAGCAATAATCCACCCATTTCAAACCTCACAGCGATTGCAATAGTGTTGCAATTCTGTGTGATTCTGGCTCTTTAGTTCTGAGCTTTAGAAAGGGAAGCTGCTTGTGTTACTGCTGTGTGTGCAGGCAGCAATCCCCGCCCCTTTTGCCACGGAGAGTCCCCAAGGTAAATGTTGTGAAGAAAACCCGCAACTTCCAAAAAGAGCTCTGAAAGTCCTATTTTTAAAGGGCACTTTTTTTGTTGTGCGTTTTCCTCGTTTTGTAGCTCTGGAAGTTTGTTAAAAACCCTGGCATGGGGGCGCTCAGAGGCAAAAGAAGAGTTTTAGCAGACTTTAAATTGCTTGGGGAACTGAGAAGTTTGATGTTCAAAGAAAGGGATGCCAGGTTCCTCAAAAGAGTCAGTGTTAGGAATATGCACGAATATTCATAGGCATTCAAAATCTGACCTAATGTGCTGAATGTTGGCATCTGAACTCAGAACGTCCCGAAATTCAAATGTAAACATTTGAATCGAATATCGAATTTTGGATCTATTCGTTCAAATTATCCGGACATTTGTATATGTATATTGTACACAATGCGTACTTGAAGATCCACATATTTCCCGCATCTGTACACATCTGTATGGATCCATACAGGACGAAAACGAGTTGCATACGGGATGACTATGGGATGTGGAGGAGACACATACGGGTCAACATTCATATGTATAATACGTATCTGTACGCATTTCATATGCATCCCATTTTTGTTCCGTATTATATGCGCAAATGCGTACAGATACGTATGATATCCGTACAGATCTCTGCATTTGAATCTGTTCAAATATTTCGGAACATTCTAAAGTCATTTGAATGTCTAAATTCAAATGTGAAGACATTTCAATTTGAATTTGAATGTCCACATTTGAACGAATTAGATTGGATTTTGAATGTTTAGCGTATTCATGCAGATCCCCAATATTCTTCAACTAGCCCCAGTGGTCAAGAGCAGATCTTTTACTTTCTGATACTTTCCTATGAGCACAGGAACAAGCTTTGCAGGAGAAAGAACAGAAGGCAAATCTAAACCCTAAGAAATGCTGGCATTTTTACTGCATTCATAGCCCCCCTCACTCACTCAGTCAGGCAGTCTTAGCAAATTTAGGCTGTAACTCCGATTTCTTATCCACCATCTCTCTTCTATTTTAAGAAACACGTCTTGTTTTATTGTCAAACAGTTGGTGGATGTGTTGACAGGATCATGGAAAAGATGGAGAGCGTCTGGCTGAGCTCAGGAAATGTGTTCCTTGCAAAAATGGGAGAAGAGAGGAATGGATAGGCAAAGAACTGACAAATGGCTTGAGAAGGATGTCTGTCTGAGGCTCAAAACGCAGGGTGTCAAGATCTGGATGGTAACAAAGTCTGAACACCGGGCAGATAAAATTAGTCAAGGTACTGACAGCGCTGGGAAGCAACTCAAGAGTAGTTCTTTTTGCAAAAAGAAAAGGAAAAAGGGGGAGAGGAAGGAAGGAACAATGTAAATTCAGATCACCTCCAGATATTGCCAGAAAATGCTACTTTTGGGGATTTTCCAGAGTAAAGTTTCATCAGAACAATCACTTGTTGCTCACACAGCTGGGCCACAGTGTGAAGCAAGTGAGACAGTTTGGTCTAGTGGTTAGGGAGCCGGACTCTTATCTGAGAATACCGGGTTCAATTCCGCCCTCCCGCATGAAGCCAGCTGGGTGACCTTGGGCTAGTCACAGCTCTCTTCTGAGCTCTCACAGCCCCACGTACCTCATGTGGGGAGAATAGAAAAGCTTTGTCAGCTGCTTTGAGTCCCCGTAAGTTGGTGAGAAAAAAGGGGGGCAGAAAAGCCAACTCTTCTTCTTCTTCTTCCTCCACACTGGCATTGCATGCACATTCAGGTATTTTGATGACACAAAAGTAAACATGTAGAGCCCCCCCCCCCTGCAGATGTGCAGTGGTCATTTTTGCCTGTTTTTGCAGGGGCACATTTTATTCAGCAAGAATTGCACTGCCAAACTTCCAGAGAGCTGGGTTTTCAGCACTGAGAGCTGGGCTTTCAGAGAATAGGATGAAGTGGGATCTCACTCCAACATAGTAGGGCTATGTTGGGTTGCCACAGATACATGTGGCAATCCCAACATAGCCATAACAAATCACACACTGTAACACCTATTTGGGCACACCCTCATTTTATTCTGGTTATAAATATACTGCAAAAAGTTTAAGAATGGTGAGTTGTTGGCAGTTTATCCTCCCTTTCCTGCATTTGTCTGCTCCAAAGTATTCCCCCCATGTCAGTTTTTTTCTGCTTGCATGAGAGAGGAAAATAGGAACTCTTGTTTGCAAATTTAGAAAACTATGGGCCTTTGGAGATATTTCCTCCATTTCCATCTCCAGTCAGGGCTGTTAAATGAAGGCATTAGAATTTGCTTCTTGAGTGGATAAATCTTCATTGCCCTGATTATAACTAACAGGAATGGACACTGAGCTTTCATCATGAATGGCAGGTAGAATTGAGTAGCATCTCTAGCCATACCTGAGACAACAAGCTATTGTCAAGTTCTCACAAGTAGGCAGGGCCAAGGGGATTCTGGGAGGCACCTCTGCTTAGCCAGAGTGGTGTCAGTGGTGTCAGTCTGGGAGGGGAGTGACCTTGAAATTGACAAGAAGCCTTTTTGCACTTGGTTGCTCAGGATGGCATGCATGCTCTGGGATGCTCTATTCACACACTGTGGGGCTGTCTCCGTCTTAGAGCGTGCACAGCTGTCCTGATTCTCTGTAGCTGTGGAACAAGAAAAACTGCCACACAAGGTGATTGTCTCACAGTATAGCAGGTTCTGGGTTGACTCTGCCAAGTTGTCCATAAGAAGAGCCTGGGTGGATTAGGCCACAGCCCATTTAGTCCAGCATCCTGTCTCGCACAGTAACCCACCAATTGCTCCTGCACATCTTAAGCAGAAGATGAAGCCCAAACAGACCCTTGGTTCCCTGCAAATTGCCTTTAGAGGAATCAGTTCTGCCCTTCATGAACTTGTCTAGCTCTATTCAGGCTGGTTGCTGTCTGGCCATATGTATGTTCAGCCATACATGTGTTCAGTCATACGTGGGGCCAATGTGGTGGCCCTTTTCATAAAGCCAACCATTTCTCTGGGCAGCTGGAAAATGGCCATCTGCACTGCAGAAGCCTTGGATTCAACCCATTTGCTCAGCCTGACCTCCAAGTGACCAAGGAACACATCTATTACCCTTTTGTTGACTTGCCATAAGAAAATCATTCAAGAACCTTTCCTATAGATGTTATACTTGAAACTTTAAGAACATTCTATATATTTTAAGAGCATTCTGTATATTTTATTTTTTATTGTGGTCTTCTGGTGAAGGGCAGGATATACATTCTTAAATAAATGTAGTCTGTGCCTCATTTCAATGACTTAGGATTTAGATTTCTAAACATTCTGTCTAGGAATGGGCACACACAAAAATTGCATGTTCATTTTGCAGTCAAAGCAAAAATTAGTTCATTTCATTGTTGAAACTTTTAATAAAAAAAGTTCTTTGCATTAATTTCCCCACTTTTTTGCAAAGAAAAACACAATTTTTCCATTGAAAAAAGTCCTTTTCATGACCCAAACCTCAGCAAAACAAGGAAGTTTGATAGAATTACTAATTTTAACCTGCAGGTGATTGGTTCATTTTGGTCAAAGTTTGGGATATGCAAAAATGAATTTTTGTTTCCATGCAAATTAGATTTTTTAAAATCCAATTTGCAAATGGCAAACCAGAATTTGCATACCCCTCCTTCTGTCTCCAACAGCCTTTAAACTCCCTCTTAAAAAAGTTTTGCTTCTCATTTCATTTCTTTTCACTGGTCAAGAGTGACCACATCTCATCAGGCAATGTTTACTGTGAAATAATTCTACCCATTTGATTTTACAGGTCTGAACTGCTTTTCATGTTTGTAAAAATCATATTGCAAATCTAACATTATACATTTTCACGGCATCAAAATATTAGAATGAATCAATCAAACACAGTGCAAACATGTCATTGCTAAGTTTTAATACACAAAACAGCAATTATTTATATTGAACCGTGACATATGAACCACATTTGCAGTACCAAGTACTCACATGCTGTTCAGCCGATGAAGGTGCATAAATCTGCACCAGTGGGACTGTGTTCACAGACTCCCTCCACTGGCGTCATGATATATACAAAACATTTAGGAAAGCAGTAGCAAAAAAATATCTAGGTCCAGAAGCTTTTGCATTTGCATATTGAGTGTAATAACTTTGGCTTGCTAAGAATTGCTGCGTGCTTGAGACAGTGCAGATTCTTTTACCAATAAAATTGCTAGGGCATAAACAAAGAAGACACAGATAACCTCTGCTAAGTTAAATACAATTTAAACAAGCTTAATTTGTTTCTGGATTCAGCCAAGTACACCTGCATCGAGTTCCCATTCAAGGTTCAAAATGTCTTGGAAATGTTTTCGAAATCCTTTGTCCCCGTTAAATTTTTATTCCTGGACTTTCTGAGGAATGAATCACACATACAAAAAACCCACATTTAAAAAATCCTTGGATAAAAAAGCCCGCATTTTTTTTTTGCTTTGCTTTTGGGAACTGGCGTTCCCGGGCAAACCAGAGGGCTTTGAGTGACAGCGAAGGTGTGTCCCACCAGCCAGAGCTAGGCGAGCCCACCAAAATGGACCAATAGCGAGCCAGAGATCACGGACTATAAAAGGGCTTGCAGGAGCAGCTTCCACATCTGGTTAGAGGGGGATCGAGGGGCATTGCTCCAAGTTTGCATGCGTGCGTTCTCTTCTCTTGGAGAAAGAGAGGGAGAGGGAAACAGACTAAAGACTCAACTGCTGAACTTACCAAGAGCTAATTTCTACAGTTGGGCTACTGGAGCCTAAGGGAGTTAAGCTTGCTTCTTAATTTTTTTCAGTTGTTGTAACAATAAACTTGGAGAGTTTTCCTTTAAAGAGGAATCCGTTTGCTGCTTTTAAGGGAAGCCTGTATTCAGGGCTGATAAAGCAGGATGCCAGAGAGGGTGCATTACTTGCAAGGAACCCAGGGGGTCTGGCAGTGCCCCATGGCACTTTGCAGCTTGCTTCCAGACTGCATTACTCTGCAGAGGACAAGTAGGGGAGAGGAGCGTGGCATCGCCACAGAAACACTATGAGACTATTGGGGAAAGGGATCTAGCCTTCTGGCCAATTCCTGCCAGATGTGAGTGGGATTTCCCAGCTGCAAAGGTCTCTCCCCTTCCCTCTCCCTGTCTGCTCTGGATCGCAAGAGGAGAATGAAAAAAATTTTTTAAAGCACCAGCCAGCCTCAAAAGATTCAATTGTAGCAAGGAAATTCTTGCGATTAGGAGAGATAATGCCAACAAGAAGTTTTAAAGATTCAAGCGATACATAGTTGCAAAGATCACACAGCAGCTGGCAGCCTGCATTTTACACAGAGGGAACCTGAAGGGAGATTAACAGGGGCAGAGATTAAAAGGACCTGCTTCTTTGTTCTGGTTTTTTTTTTGCCGTTTGAGTGGGAACGCCAGTCACATTCAGCCCATGTTATCCTCAAGGAAATGGGAACACCCAGAATGCGCACTCTGTCTTGAATCCGGATTTAAAAAGTCCAACTCAGATTTTAAAAGTTAAGTGGGAACAAGACCCTGATCTCCAACTCTGTTTCAGTCCTGAATATTCCAAAGATATTGGTAGTTTTCTGATAGCGGCAGACAAAATCCACAATTTATTGCTCAACCTTGCCTTTGTGCTGTGGGAGAAATTTATTTTGATCTGTTTGATCTATTTCTGTAGCCTGGTAGTTTGTTATAGTTTTTACTGGTTATACTGATTTTCTTGAAAATTCTGTTGGGAGCATGAGTGTAGCAATAAACTGAACCGGACTATTATTCTGGGTGTAGATAATGCCCTCTTCCTCCACCCCAAGTTTTTATTTCTGGAGTTGTGTGTCAAGGAGGTCTGCTAAGCACTCCCCACAACAATCCTGCGACTGATAGCTCCAGGCAGAGTGTAAATGAAGAGTACTAAGAAAATAACCAGGATAATCAGAATTAGCCCAATGATGATGTACTTCTTGTAATTTCTCCAGATGAGGTAATACAGACACTTGAAAGGATTGACGAACCAGGAGAAGGAAGTATCGGGCCGGCTAAATAGGAAGCAGAGAAAAGAAAAATATCAAAATCAGATCTTGATCAAAAATTCTGTGGAGCATTGAAAAGAGAAAATACTTTATATTACATCTCAAAGGAAACTTAAAAGTAACGTAAAGATTTCCCATATCCCATGCACATTTTTCTTAAGAAAACACTCTCTATTCTAAGCAAATAATACAGTATTTCCTGCCACATAAGATGAACATTTTTTCAAAAGCTAAAATAATAAATCTTCAGATAATCCTGCAATAGTATAGGTGTTTTGTGTCTGGGTGTGCAAGACAGAAAGAGAAAGGTTATAGGCCTTTTTGCACTACAGTTGAACGGCTGTAGTGCACTTAGGCTAGGACGCACGGGGACGGATTCCCCATTCACAGCTAGGCAGGTAAGGGCCACGTTCCAATAAGTCCCTTACCTGCCTAGGCATGAATAGGGAATCCGTCCCTACGTGTCCTAGCCCGAAAAGGCTGGCATGGGGGCAGGACACCCTACCCAGGCCTGCTGCCATTGGGCCAAAGTGCCCCAAAGTGGTCGTGCCCCAAAGTGGCCCAATGGCTGGCAGGCTGGTCCCGACCCATCCTCAGGTCCCATGGGCTTTAGCCAACCTGATTGGGTCAGCTGCAGCCTGCAGGAACCTCCTGACCACCCCCACCCAGGGGCCCACACCAACCCCCACCCTCTTGTGCGAGCCTTGCCTGGTTGATGCCCGAGATCGAGCTGGCAACCCCATGCAGAACGCTGCGTATTGAACTTGGCAAGCCCTGCCCATGGGGCATGCCAGTTCAATCTCAGGCACCAACCAGGTAAGTTGCCTGCGTGACGATGAAGTGGTGGCGTGAGCCCCTGAGTGGGGATGGGGGCACAGGGGATCTCTGCGGGCTCCAGCCAACTTGATTGGGTTGGCTAAAGCCCGCAGTACCCCAGAATGGGATGGTCTTGCCCCTCCCCTGAAAGGGGCTGTTGACCAGAGGGCCCAAGTAGGCCCAATGGCCGCAGGGCAGGGCAGGACCCAGAGCTGTCCAGCAGGGAAAGTGCGAATGCTCTCCCTGTTGGACAGCTCTGGGACAGCCAGGGATGGCTTGGACCAGGTGTGGAGAATGATTTTGTGCTCTACACTCTAGCTGCATTTAGGCTGGCCACCCAGCAGATCACGCCAAAAAATTCCAGATCACACCAAAAAAAATCAGTTGTCCCTATTTCTGTTACTTGCTCCAGTTATATTTTCAGAGTGTGATCATGCAAGAGGACTATTGGCGGTGGTATCCATATTCTCTGAGGGGGGCAGAGAGTTTGTTTCCCTTTTCCTCTCCAGCCAATGCTTGACTTTGTGGATGTACTATAGGTGGTGGCATCACCCCATACTTCCTCCTTGCCCCATGTTCCTATCTTCCCTCACACACACATTTGTGTAACTTTAAAAGCACTTTGTAGCTGATCTCACCTCCCACCAACTTTCTCCCATCTCATTATTTATCTTATTTTTTTTGTCTCCTCATCTTCTTCTTGACCTTCTTTGGCTGGGAGGAAAAGAGTTTCCCCCTTTGCCTTGTTGTTTCCACCCCCTCCACATTTTTCTGTCAAAAGGGACCATTACAAATACAAATAATGAATAAATTATGCAAAGGTACACAAAGGTGCAACTGTGCAATAGTGAAAATTCCAAGGTGAAAATGGGGCAAGAAGACCGAACGACCAACCGACGGACCTCAAAATCAGGTACAGGGTGTGACAATTAAAAAAACCCTTCTTTTGAATTGATCACATCAAGCCTAGGTTTGATCTGCTACTGATGGAGGCCCAGCTTGGTAAGATGAAGCACGCATTTTCCATCAGCTTACAGCCTCTTCCACACTGTTCCAAAATGTATGGGCCAGTGGCTGATGGTACTCAGAAGAGTTAGCAGTAACTTTAGGAAAGGTTAAACAGTTTTGTTCCACTTGCCAAATCTTTTTTGCATAGCTCCTTCTAAATTCATAGGATTAGGGCCCTTACATCTGTTTTCTAACATGTAATTCCATCCTAAGTCAGCTGCAAATAATGAGATCAGTTCTATAGCATCCTTGGAGAATGCTAAGTTGTTCTGATACTCTTTTTCAGATCTTTGTAGAAAACATGAGGATTAAAGTGATATATCATGATGAAAACTTAGTGTTTTTTTCCATTGTACTGTGCACTTCATAAATAAATGATAAGTGATTTCACCATGGTAAGGTCAAAAAGGATACCCTCAATTTTCTCTGTGGCCTGGACAAGAAACACCTGTAAAGAAGGGCTACTGGATGCTCTGGCAATAAAAGAATCAGGGCAAAAGATACATTCCCAAGGGACTGGAGAAAAGAGAGAAGTAATCTGAATAATAACAAGATTGAGAGGGTGTTTACCTCAAATATGGCCTTTCCCTGCAACCTTCTGCAGCCTAATATTTTCTCAAGGTTGCAACAAAACCATGCAGCACCCATGGCCCGCAGTGCCACCCACCACATCAATGCCACCACCTGCTGCCTAACCCTAACCTTAACCCAACCCTAATCCTAACCCTAACCCAAACCCAAACCCGAATAATAACAAGATTGAGAGGGTGTTCACCTCAAATATGGCCTTTCCGTGCAACATTCTGCGGCCTAATATTTTCCCAAGGTTGCAACAAAACCATGCAGCACCCATGGCCCCCAATGCCGCCCACCACGCCAATGCCACCACCAGCTGCCTAACCCTAACCCAACCCTAGCCCAAACGCTAACACTAATGCTAACCCTAACCCAACCCTAACCTGAATAATAACAAGATTGAGAGGGTATTCTCCTCAACACCATGCAGCAGCCATGGCCCCCAATGCTACCCACCACACCAATGACCCCAGGCTCCAGGTGCCCCTCACCGCAACAGACACCACCTGCTGCCTAACCCTAACCGGAGCACGAACACGAACCCAAGCCTAAGCCTAAGCCTAACCCAACCTGAACCCAAATCCAAACCCAAACCTGAACCCAAACCCAAACCCAACCCTAATCCTATCCCTAAAACCTGATGCTAACCGTAACCTGAAACTGTACTCAACCCAAACCCAAATCCAACCATACCCTACCCTAACCCTAGCCCACCCCAAACCCTAACACTAATCCTAACCCTACGCTTACCCTATGGTAACCCAAACCCTAACCCACCATGCCCCTGCTGCCCCTCACCACAGCAGCCACCTCCTGCTGCCTAACCCTAACCTTAATCCTAATCCAACCCTAACCCTAACCCAACCCAAACCCTAACCCTATTCCTAACACAACCCTACCTCTATCCCTAACCTTATTCCTAACCATAACCATATCCCTAACCCTGCCATAACCATAACCATAACTCTAACCCAGGCCTAACCCTAACCACTACTGCCTCCTGCCATGCCCTAATTGCCTCCTCAACGCTGCCTCTTTTCCTAGGCCAAAGTGTGGGGGAGGGGATTCCTAGAATTTGGTACTGCAAAATGTGCTGCTGATATGTCTGAGAGTCTGCATGACTTTATAGGGGAAATATAGGAGAGACTTTAGGTCTGACAATAGCAAGAACTCCTGGTGGTTCTAGTGACTTCCGTTTCAAAAGTGGCATCCTACTTCATGTCCTGGTTACATACTTTCCAATAATATTTATAAGCCTGGGTTGGAAAATAAGGAGTCTGAACCAGGTTCAGCATTGATTGTAGCCATAAGGATCCCCCTTTGTGTCTTATGCCTTATTTCCAATAGATTCATGCATGGGCAGTCCCTACTTTCTGTGTCTAACAGAAGTAGCACAGGGCGGCCTACTTACTTGGGTTTCTCCAAAGGTTCTGGCTCCTTGCGAGCTTTGCCTACAGGGTTTTTCTCAGCTTCTTCTGCTGTGACCAAATGGAATTCAGCTTCCACTTTGCCCTGAGTGAAGAAAGAAAGTCTCATTATAATGTTTAAGCATCTCATAATGAGTTCCTAGGCTATCCACTGAAAATATAGATACTACAGTATCATAAGAAAAGATTGCTAATTAATTGCTCATTTATTACTAGCGACAAGTCAATATAATTATAGGAAGACAAATTCATCAGAAGGGTTGTTGTTCTGCATGTAGTCCCAGCATCATCTGCAAGGGCTGGCAGAAATTTGTTGGGCATTTCTGAAAACCGTGACAATGCCTTGATAAATCATTCTGATCACCAATAGCTTTAGAGTTTTTATTACTGGATTTTGCAGTGTTTTAGTTTGGGCTGTCTACCACCCAGAGCTTTTGGACAGTACAGAAATGAAACACAGTAGGACTCCATCCCAAGAATTCGTGACTTGCTAGAATCATATATTTGCAAAAAAGGGTTTATAATCCTTGGTCACTATTTACAATACAAAAAAAGGTTCCAGATTCAGAAATCTCCAACCCTTCTGAGTCTAAACGTATATGGCTGTACACCATCTCTGATGCAGGAGAAGTGGATGGGAAATTATGATGAAAGTATTTTAAAAAAAAACATTCCAGGAATATCTTTTCCTGCAACATGCCTGTAAAGAGATGAAAACTTCTGGAATAATAAAGAGGTTTGCATATCACAATCATCTTCTGATTATTGCTACAGACATGCAAGGATTTTTAATGTGTATTCACTTCACATCAAAGCAAGTGCAAAAGATATCCATATTCGTGCAAATAGAGCCACTTCAAATATGGGAGGATTTGAATCCACTGTGAATATTCTTTGAATGCTATTCAAATCCAATTTGAATCCCTGCCGCCAGTCACATCTCTGAATCCCATCTGAATCCCCTCCAAATCACTTTGAACCCGCTTTGGATCTATTCTGAACACTCTGAATATGCTGCAGATGTGACTGGGCAGCCAAATTTACCAATCTGAAAATATAACAAAGCATCGAAAAACTGCACAAAAGCATTCATTTCACATTAAAATGCAAATGTTCAAATTTATATGAATTCATACAAATGCCAATTTTTGAATTTGTACAAATTTGTACAAACGCACATCCCTAGTTATTGTGTTTCCTCAGTGCCCAGTAGATATATAAATAGTATCATTGAATCAGCAAAGATCAGGATTACATACAAAATGAGTCCGACTCTAAAACACTTAACTTCAGACCCCTGAAATGTTCCCTTTGTGGGGTAGGATGTTCCGCTATGCCGCATCATTAGCTATATCATGCCTGACCCTACAACACATTTGTATTTTCAAAATGCATCCTTTTTTGGCAAGAGTATGACAGACTGTGTTTTGCTTTTTACCGTGAGCTCTCCTGCTTTGACGAATGGCCACCAGCCTCTAACCCGTTTCTGCTGGAATATTGAAATCTTGTTTTCCTCACTGTTTGCAGTCATCATACTGATGTCACAGCGCTTGGCGGATTTTGCTGCTCGAGGAAAGCCGTTGAGGTTCATTTCAAGGGATCCTTCCAGGGGGAAATAAAACCCTACATTATTCGGAGGCCTCGTGCAACTTTCCAGAAGAGTTTTCCAGCTCTGATAAACTCAGCTAAGCCCTAAATCCTTAGGAAAAGATTAAGCTGCTGGTATCTTTATGCAATTGTAATTATGATTAGCAGAGGTTGGAACAAAATGGCATAGCAACACGGTGTTGCCTCACTTTACCTGAAAAGCTTCTGAAGGTAAGATAATGTGACCTTTCCATTAATAGGCAATAAAGGTCCCAAAGCTCAGGGGCCGGTTTACTGACATTTTCCTTATTCTACTTTTCAGGCAATTATTTTCTCATAACATGACTCACATTCAGTTAAACAAACAAACAAGATATGAGAGAAGCAGTAGGCTTAAAAGTTTGAAATACAAGACACTTGAGGAATATCATAAGTTTCCTCAAATTACATAAGTTGTAGTTCTGTAATTGAAGGGAGAGAGTTCTGAGGCCTCTCTGGAGAAGGAAGACATTTTGGCCCTGGTTGCACAAGAAGGAGAAGAGTTGGTTTTTCTACCCCGCTTTTCTCACCCATTTAAGGGGACTCAAAGAGGCTGACAAAGCTTTTCTATTCTCCTCCCCCCAACAGAATACCCTGTAAGGAAGGTGGGGCTGTGAGAGCTCAGAAGAGACCTGTGACTAGCCCAAGGTCACCCAGCTGGCTTCATGGGGGAGGGCGGAATTGAACCCAGTATTCCCAGATAAGAGCCCGGCTCCCTAACCACTAGACCACTAGTTTAGGACGACCTCAGGTTGTCTTCAGGTTGTGTTACTGACGTTATTTTAATTTAATTTGTTTTCCAAACAGGTCTACCCCTGTTAGACGGTTTTAACCAGAGTCCTCATTTTTACAGGACCCAGCTCATCTTGGCATGCCAGGACGTCTTCATTTCCTCAAATGTGAATGGGGAGATGCTAAAGGAGGCTGAACTGTGCCGTGGTGGGTGGGATCCAATCTTTCAGCCAATGTGCACATACAGAGCTTGTGAGGCACCTCCCCTTCTCTCCTCAGTTTATGTTTATGATTCCTCTATCTAGTGTTTTTATGCAAATTTATTATTATTTTAAAAATTAATCGCACGGAGAAGAAAAGCACAAAAAAGAGGAAGGGGGTGTGGAGGTGGAGAAACAGGCTTAAAAAAGAACCACAAACACACACCCTCGCCTCCCTTGAGTGACACAACAGCATCCAATAGGAAAGGAGATAGATCTGATGCAGCAAAAAGGGTGGAGAGCCAAGAGTTCCATGGAGGCTCAGATCAATCACAGAGAAAAGTGTGAGCAATGTGGTCCAGAGTAAGGATGGCCTGAGGACAGTTTATGTGTGACCAGGACTGGCACAAACTCTGTTCACATTAATGAATCAGGTCTAAGGATGTCCAATCCATGCATCTTTCAAACACCCCATGCTGCTTTTTTGGTGTGCTGTTGATCTTGCCAGAATTCAGAAGGACCAGGACATAACTTTGCTTCCATGCATTGAAGATTTTCCTTTTTGATGTTCACTTGTGACCCCATGGGCCACAGCGCCTTTCTGTCCTTTATTACCTCCTGAAGCTTGCCCAGGCTCACGTTCATTGCTTTCATGACACTACTGAAGACTTTCCTGGACCATTATAAAAACAGGGGAAGGAAGAAATTTGTTCTGCCATTTTGCTGTATATGCATTATCCATGAACAGGACACATGACTTCCTGCCCTTTATTGCAAGACATACCACACACTCCACATGTTTGTGCACATGTGGGAAACTTTTGCTTCGAACAGGCACATAAGCAGAACATTCAAGATGGTGCCCTAGAGCATCATGGACTTGGACCCCAAATATCTAAAGGAACGCCTTCTCCCATATCAACCTGCCCATGCCTTAGGATCTGGAGGGGAGGCCCTCCTGGTTGTTCCACCACCTTCAGAAGTGAGCCTGGTGGGCACCCGGGAGAGGGCCTTCTCAGTAATGGCCCCCAGGCTATGGAATACTCTCCCCCTTGAGGCGCATCAGGCTCCTTCTCTGATTAGGTTCAGGAAGGCAGTGAAGATGCACCTCTTCGCTGAGGCCTTCAGCTAAATGTTGGTTATGTTTGCCCCCCACTGATATTGTGCTGCTTTTTTAACGTGTTGGTTTTAAATTTTAATATTGTTTATTTTGATATGCTGGATTTTAAAAGTTGTTACCCACCCTGAGACCTTTGGGTATAGGGCAGGATAGAAATGAATGAATGAATGAATGAATGAATGAATGAATGAATGAATGAATGAATGAATGAATGAATGATATATTACCTGCTCATACTGCTTTGGTATTTCATGATGCCACCAATACTTTACACAGACTTTTCTAACACAGAACTTTTTGGAAACAAGTGCTTTAGGTTCCAGCCATGCTGGCTGTTGGAGAACCTGGGACTTAATCGGAATGTATCCAGCGGCCTATTCACCCTTGGCTTTATTCTGAAATACATCCAGGAATAGGGGCCTGCTGTCCACATGCTCGTACAGGCTACAGCAGGCCCCAAGTGAGGCCTGCCAGAGTCTGCATTAGCATAAGGACAACAGACCCCTATCCTGGGATATATTCCAGAAAAAGGCCAAGCGTGAACAGGTCCCTGGATATATTCAGCATCTGTCCAGAATGTACTCAGAACTTACCCAGGAAATCATCAGAAGAAAGTCTTTCAAAGTCCCACACTTGAAGCACCAGCTCTGCAGGAATTTTGCGTTCCGTCTTTTCCAAGGAAAATATGTTTTCTCTCTTGCTGACAACCACTTGTTTTTCAGCCGGAAGGTAATGAAATGGAAACACAAAGCGCCAGTTGAAGTTTCCTTCCCCGGTCAAAGAATTATAGTGTACATCTGTCTCCTGCTTGTCATCTTCAAGGCCTTTCAACCACCTGTTGCACATAATATTTCGTGCATACAAAAAGAAACAACCGGAATCAGTGGGATGTGCACACCAATGCAAATTCTGTTATCTTAAAACATCTAAACCATAATAAGAGCTTAATAGAAGCCCTGCTGGATCAGGCCACAGCCCATCTAGTCCCGTGTCCCGTTGCACATGGTGGCCCACCAAATGCTCATGGGCACCTCAAGCAGAGACAAGGACAAACTTTTCCCTGCTCTTGAATCCCAGCAAATGGCCTTAGAAGCATCCTGCTTGTCCCCCCAGCCTGAAAGATGCACCTAGCCATTCATTCTAGTAGCCATTGATACATCTGTTATCTATAAATTTGTCTAACCCTACCTTAAAGCCATCTAGACTGGTAGCTGTTACCACCTGTTCCAGCAGCAAATTCCATCAAAAACTGCTGTCTATCCACCTCTCTTTCTTCACATTGCTAGGAATGGTTCACAAATTTATATAATAGTCTATCTTATTACTGAAACTGATTTTGCCGTTAGCATTATCTTACTAACAATTACAAATGAGTTAGGCTGCCTCCAGCCCTTTCCACTTTTCCCCACTATTGATGATATTCCAGACGGATTGGCAGCCCTTTGCCTGGGTCCATTTCTGGCAGCTGAAACAGACTCAGTGTTGGGATTATCTGAATGCAAAGGTAATCCTGAATGGGGTCAGAAAGTTCCTGGGAGACCCAGAAATACACTTCTGGCATCTGATCTCTGAAGACTGAAGACAGCTCCATTCCGCTGAAGTCTAAGTGTGGCCACAGTGCTAGCTTTCAGCTACAGTCCTTGTTTTTAGAAAAAACATACTTTGGCCATAGTCACTGTGGAAACATCCAGATGGACCGTGTAATGCTCTGTACCAGAGGGGTGTGTGTGAATGGACTGCTAACAGCATGCTCTGCATGGCCCAACACATTTTTGGTAGAGATGTGCATGAATATTTATAACACTCATTATTTGTACAAATTTGTACATATTCATACATTCATACATAAACAGTCATAAGATTATGAATGAATCATAGAATCATAGAATGGTAGAGTTGGAGGGGACCTCCTGGGTCATCGAGTCCAACCCCCTGCTCAAGGCAGGATCTCCTAAACCATCTCAGACAGATGGCTGTCCAGTCTCTGCTTGAAGACCTCCATTGAAGGGGAACCAACCACCTCCCGTGGCAGCCTGTTCCACTGGTTGATCACTCTTACTGTTAGAAATTTTTTCCTAACATCTAAACTAAATCTTTTCCCCTGCAGTTTCACCCCATTGTTTCTAGTCCTTCCTTGAGAGAGTGAGAACAGGGCTGATCCCTCTGCCTTGTGACAACCCTTGAGGTATTTGTAGACAGCTATCATGTCTCCTCTCAGTCTTCTTTTTGGTAGACTAAACATTCCTAGTTCCTTAAGCCGTTCCTCATAGGACATGGTTTGCAGACCGTTCACCATCTTGGGAGCTCTCCTTTGAACCTGCTCCAGCTTGTCAGCGTCTTTCTTAAACTGGGGTGACCAGAACTGGACACAGTACTCCAGATGAGGTCTGACCAAGGTAGAGTAGAGGGGGGATAATAACTTCACGTGATCTGGACTCTAATGTTTCGGAACATTCGTACAAATAGTTCGTACATATGTTAAACTGGGGATATGTATCAGATATCACATATGCTTTTGTATTGGATGCATATCTGATACATATCCAATACACATGCATTTGTAAAGGATCCATAGGCAGGATCTGTATGCAGGATCCGTAGGCATTTGTATCAATATGTATGCATTGTATTGTATTGGATATTCATATGAACTGGTACAGATACATTCGTATTTTTTAATGTATTTATGTATTCATTCGTTCGTTCGTTCGTTCATCCATTCATTCACATTTATATCCCACCCTATACCCTAGGGTCTCAGGGTGGGTAACAGCATATTTAATACAAAAATATTTAAAATAAAACCATATATATTAATCAGTATAAAACAATAATATGTGCAGTAGGGGAAAACTGTGCCGCATTTAGCCAAAGGCCAGAGCAAAGAGGTGTGTCTTCACCCCCTTCCTGAATGTATACAGTGAATGGGGTATTAAATAGAATCCTACCACATTCGAAGGGGATCTATTCGAACGAATACAAGTTTTCTAACATTTGATTTGTTATGAATCAAAGGCCCAAAAAACCATTCATGCACACCCCTAATTCCTGGCTTTCTTCAGGCCTGGACCGTTCTCCACAGCAACTGCATAATGTGAGTACGTAGAAGTTACCAACAGTTTAGAATTATGAATTTTGCTCCCGAGAATTCAAGACCTCATTTGCAATGCACGTCAGCTCTGTGCTTGCTTAATTTTATTCAGAGGTTGAATGTGTGATGAGCCATTGCTGCAAAATGCCAAGGCTAGAGCTGTCACCCATCTGCGGGTACAGCACTGGCTAACACAATTGTAACTCACGTTTGATGGAGAGTGCGGATCAAAATTTAATTCACCTGTCAGAGGATAAACGAGGCAATCCACAGGCTATGCCTGGCTGATCTTACCCTTTCACATAGATGTCACTTGATTTTTGTCCCGTGAAGATATTCTCATCCTCCAAAATGACATCTTCTGTATTCCATATTATTACTCTCAATTCATAACTGGGTGGTAAGAAAGGGTTTTTTAAGATGAATCATGATAGCAAAATACTGCCACTTAATTTAGAGTCAAGACATTTGGCCGCATTTGGAGAGGTGAAAATATAGAGTTGAAAATACAGAGTTGAGGAAATTAGGGTCTTTCCTCCTTTCTTTAATGTTAAAATAGTGCAAACCTACTTTGCTAACCAATTAAATGGAAGATTTTTAAGGCACATCTATGCAACACTGATATTGCTATGGAAAAGGAGAAATGTTTTGGTTCAAGATTTTTGTCCCGGATAAAATTCATTTAGCTGCTGTGATGACTTCATGCCCATTAATGATCCCTGGTTAATTAGGATCAACCATGCAGTAACCAAAAAACATTGTCCACACTTTAAATAGCCTTTAGTTGACCTTAGTGATGACAGCATATAACCAAATCTGATTGGCTACATTCTAGCTTTTGTCAGAGGCCCGGTTACCAATGGGGTTGACTCAGAGCCCTTCTGTACTGCAAAGCCATGAACTGAACCAGTGGGTATGGTTATGCTGGTTCTGGAACAACAAGGTGTGTTCTGGAACATTGTGGTCTGCACAAAGTGCGAGCTTCAAAGTTGGCTCGCAGGGACTAGGAATGAAAGGTCTAAGACTTGGAGCCCCTGGGAAATCCATTTCAGTGACACACTCTGGCATGCCACCAATTTGGTCTGGAAAATGAAGGTGTGTCTTCTGCATGCTTGTGTGTTCTGAATTCGGCTGTGCTGGTGTGCCAGTAGTCCTTGATGTCAAGGAATACCAATGATTCAGATCAAGGGGGGGCTGGTTTGGATTATGCTCCATCCTAGGGAAACAGAATGCCCTGTGATAGATGGGGTCTCCCATATTCCAAACTAATGTGTAGAAGGGAGGCCCTTTGTGCCCTCACTGTAAGGAATTCCAGCAAGGGTAGGATCCCCAGGCACATTTACCAATGTGATCTTCATTTATTATTGCACTTTGTGCATATATTTGGTCTAGGGATGTGCACAATTTCTTTTTGTATTTAATTTGTATTGAATTGAATGCAAGAAAATTTGTATTTGTTTGAATAGATCCCCTTCGAATGTGGTAGGATTTGTATTTAATACAAATGTTCAATCCCATACGAATCCCATATGAACCTCATATAAATCCCATTCAAAGCTTCATACAAATGTATCAAGACATTTGAACGTCAATCTTCGAATGTGCCAATGTTCGATTTGAATTCAAATGTTCAAATTCGGCCGAATTCGTACAAATTTTGAACGTTATATTTGTGCACATCCCTAATTTGGTCTCAGCCGCATCAAAACAAATGGCCTGCATTCAGGTGGCCAAGAAAAGGCCACCTGGTAAGGGCCTCTGGCACATGACAACCACACATTACCAGTTCCATTGGGTTTGCAATCAGCCCCCAGTGTGGAAAATCTACCTTTGGAGATGTCCTGCTCCTAATTCCAAGCATAGTACTCCAAGGGCAGATTTTACCCTCATGCGCCCTTGCCATCACCATCTGCATGGCCAAACAGAAAATGCCCTGCTTCTGGAGACATTTCCTGCCCAGTACCTCTGAACTGGGTGCCAATAGGATCCTGGAGTAATGATGGCACTTGTGCACGCAACTGAAGATGCAGCTACAAAGTAACATTTTAAAGAGTTGTACTGGAGTGCTTTGCTTCAATAATTTAAACTTCTGAGGACGGTCCTTATCCCTTGAGGGCTAGGATTTGCTCTAACATTAAGAACTAAAGCCTGGTACCGATATATTACTGGTATTTATTAAGATACATTTTCCTTGCTAGAAAAATGATCCATTTACAAGGGTGAAAAGTTATTTGATCCTGCGAAGGGTACTTCTTTAGCTTTTCATTAATTCTTCATTGACGCAGGGAGAGGTTTAGCATGCCCAGGCTGTACATAATTGATGTGCTAATAATTTCTACAGAAGTACCCCAAGCCTGGAGACTTTCATCCAAAAATCCTCAGTAAATTATTTTTTACATTAGCCTTGATATTATTATTTTTTTCTTGGTTTTCATATCTGTTTTGTATTCATTGCATACTCTTTAGCTATCTAGGCTAATCAATGAGATTAGGACTGCATCTACACACAGCAAGAAAAAAGTGATTCAAAAGCACGTAGAGATTATAGCATCCACATGTGAGTGCCTCTAATCCACACTAAAGGCCAGAAAATACGCTTCCAAAATGCATTCTCTGGCATTTAATGTAGATTAGGGGTAAGATGGGAATGCTGTCATTTATATGCTATCACGCCTAAGCCACTTTTGAGCCGCTCTTTTTAAGCACTTTCCACACTGGCCTTGTTCTGGGATGTATCATGGGATAAGGTCCTGATGCCGACCTGTTGAGTGCAGACTATGGCAGTGTGGAAATGGAGTCAATGTGTGTGGCTACAACCTAGGTGTTGTCTTATGTGCAATTATATGCGGGGCAAGAATTCCTCCATTTCTTATTGTGTTGTACATATCCCTGTGTACAACACTGGATTTGAAGTTAGGTCAAACCTAGACAACCACATGTATCCAAAGAATTGTGAAGAACTTGCACAGTGTTTATCCTACCTGTACATGACTAGGAGGCCCTGCCCAAGGAGGAGGAAAACCTTGCCATCCTTCTGGCTGGGGGGGGGGGGGGGATGTCTAGTGGTGGCAGCCCAGACCACTCTGCCCTCTGGATGACTCTCCAGCCTGGATGAGCCCTGATAATTTGAAGTTGCTTCTTGTCACCTGCTCAGGACTCTATCTGGTCTCAGCTACACCAGAGACCACAAAGGACAGCTGCTTATGCCATCTGTCCTGGGGGTGGTCTAGTGGTGGCTGCCTAGACCACTCTGCCCTCTGGATGACTCTCCAGCCTGGATGAGCCCTGATAATTTGAAGTTGCTTCCTTGCAGGACTGGGTCCCTCTGTTCAGCTGCTCTGGACTCCACCTGGGGCCTATTCGCACTTGGCCTTTTTCTGGAGTATATCTCAGGATAGAGGTCTGTGGTCCACATGCTAATGCAGGCTCTGGCAGATCTCACTTTGGGCCTGCTGAAGCCTGCACTAGCATATTGACAGAAAGTCCCTATTCCAGGATATATTCCAGAATAAAGCCAAGTGCGAATAGGCCCCTGGACTCAGCTACACCAGAGACCATAAAGGACAGCCGCTTATGCCATCCTCCCTGGGGGTGGTCTAGTGGTGGCAGCCTAGACCCTTCTGCCCTCTGGGTGACTCAGGGCAAATATGACATGAGGTATTTCTCTTTTATGCCCTGTATGCCCCTAAATGAAAAAAATGTGCACAAAGTGTACTCAGTGTGACCAAACCGTAACATGTGCAACTTTAGGTAACATTGATGAAGTGTAAAGGGATATGAAAGGAACCATTTTGCCATAGGTACAAACTGAGGGGGGAAAGGATATATTTTATGTGAAAAGAAAATCTTGGAATCAGAGAGAGAGAAAGACAAATGTTTTGATTTCTTTTCAGAGCCACTGTGTCCTGCTTCCTGCAGAAATGTGGATCAAACCATCTCTGGCAGATGGCTGATAATCTTAAGAAAGAGGCACTAATGCATGTTTACAAGTAAAAGGCAATATGCATGGATTACCCTTTTGGTTTTCTGGGTGAAATATCAACAGGTGGTCCTGGGAGAGGCATATCCTTAGGAAACATGTCTACCCACATCTGCACACGGCCCTTAATGAAGAAGAGCAGAAAACACTGTCAACAAAGTTCTTGCTTGGTTGAATTTCATGTCAGATGAACTAAAGCAAAGGGGTCAACAGTGGCTGTACAGAGGATGCACACAAGAACAGATGCACAAGGGATTTTGCTGGGGGAGCTTGCTTACATGTGCCTCAAATTAGCTTGGAATGTATCAGTTTTTAACTGCTCACGTGCTCAGAAAATTTGTCTTGAAGAAGAAGAGTTGGCTTTTCTGCCCTGCTTTTCTCACCCATTTCAGGGGACTCAAAGTGGCTGACAAAGCTTTTCTATTCTTCTCCTCACAACAGAACACCCTGTGAGGTAGGTGAGGCTGTGAGAACTCCGAAGGGAGCTGCGACTAGCCCAAGGTCACCCAGCTGGCTTAATGGGGGAGGGTGGAATTGAACCTGGTATTCCCAGATAAGAGTCCAGCTCCCTAACCACTAGATCAAACTGGAGTTAGGCCCCATCCATATAGGGGGAATGTAGTAATCATTATAGCGCTGGTACGCTGTCCAGGGGCATCCGGACAGGACATATACTTTGCAAGGACATTTTAAAAGCTGACTGGTGCTGTGACACCTGCTTCAAGGTCTTTGCAAAGTCTACGTCCTGTCCGGATGCATCCTCAATAACTCGCTGACAGTGCCAGCCACACGCCATCTAGCGAACAAGTGATTGCTTGGAAGTGCCTTTTCTCCAGAATATCTCTTGTTAGTGCAATATTCAGGTGGCGTCTGAGGCCAGACTCAGCTGGTAGTTTATTTTCCATGTTTTGTAAACAGCTTCAACATTATATTTTAATGGGAAGCGGTATGTAAATATTTCAAATAAATAAATAAATAAATAAATCTGCTAAGCAAAATTATCTTACCATGAGCCTAAGTACATTCCCACACATTGCTGCTAGTGGTTTTTGAACACTTTGCAGGGACTGCAAAGCAAAGCCTAATGCTGCGCAGCAAAGAAACACCCACTTACCACAGCATCGGCTTCAGATTCTCCCTTTTCCTGGGAGTTTCTGCAACACCTTTCAAGAGCTCACTCTCACTCAGGAAACAGCAGGCCTCTCAGAGAGGAAGTGGGCTGACCAAATGCCTGCTGCTTCAGAGCATTGAGAGAACATGGGGATGACCCATTCTCCCTGAGAACTTCTTTACTCCGGAGAAAAGGTAGGAGTCACCCAAAGTGATGTGAATATCTGGGCATCTGCCTCAGTGACTGAGGATCTTGCTATCTCACAAGTGGACCACTGTAACACACTCTATCTGAGCCTACCTTTGAACATGGTGTGGAAGTTTCAGTTGATCCAAAATACAGCAGCCCGTACGCTAACTAATCTCAGTAAATATGACAGGGTGACCATTTGCTCCTGATGCTGTGCTGGTTACAGATCTATTTCCAAGCCCAGCTTAAAGTATTGTATAAAACACTATGGGGTTCAGCATCAGGGATGTGCATGAATTTTTTTTTTTGGCATCCGATTAGAAACGAATCAAATGTTTGAAAATCCATACGCATACGAATAAATTGCATTTGAATGTGGTAAAATTCTACCTGATACAAATCTATTCATACATATTCATACAAACACTCGATATATATCAGATACAAATGAATACGTATCTGAATAGATACTTATCTGATATGAACGGATACATATCTGATACAAATAAATATGTATCCAATACATTTCCCCAATTTAATGAATGTCTGAACTATTGTATGAACATCCAGGAACATTTGTATTCGTTTGAATGTTAGCATATGAATATTGTAACATTTGATTCAAGCTTAAATGTCCAAATTCAGCCAAATTTTGAACGTTATGAATATTCATGCACATCCCTGTTCAGCATATGTATATCTTATTCATGCCTGTTCATGGGGCACTAGCTGAAGTGGGCAGAGGACATTTTCACCAATTCTTTGCTTTTGAATTCTCTGCATGCCCAGTGGAAAACCGGATCAAAAGGCTGAAGCTCACCAGGGCAGCATGGATGGTAGCACTGAAGACTGCAAGTGGAAAATCACAAAAATGTTCTCCTGTTTTACTAGCAGCAGTTTTCTGTGAATGATTGGAGGGCTATTTGGGAGCTATATCCATGAGTTACATGGCAGAAAATTGTGATATAAATAAGAGATGACAAAAATCCGCAAAGTTCACATTTTGCCATCTCTCTCAGCTGAATTATTTACCTGCTCCATCCCAGGCTTATCTTTATGGTAGAGGGGCCGCGTCTCTATGTGCTCGGGCACCAGCTTGCATCCAACCTCAGGGATCTCGTTCCAGGAACGTAAAACTTTCAGAGCAAGATGTTCGTATGATTCAACTGGTTCTTCTGCATGAAAAAAAAAGCATGGTATAAAACGAGCAAAGTTCAGTTGGCCCATAAAGACAGCTGATTAATGCACAATGACAGTAATACTTAGGTTTTTGTTTTACTGTGAAGATTTCTCCAATGACACTACAGGGAGAAATGGTACAAACAAAATCTCTCCTAATGGCTTAGCATACAAGGGCCTTTCTGAAAAAGAAAAACTCAGGCTTATTCTGCATGGGACACTGTCCTGAGTTAGGAAGGACAGTGATCACCTTACAGAACAGCCTTCTGCACACTAGTGCAGATTATGGGGGGCCCTACCCCCTCCTGTCATGCTCCATCAGCACAGGATAGAGCGAAGACTTGGCCAGGGTGCCCCAAATGGTGCCCAAATCAACATCAAGGTCTACTGGTGTGCTAGGGCTGCTTTACTGGACCACGGAGGCAAATCCATTGTGGTAGGGCAACACAGTGTGCTGCCCAAATGGGGTCTCTGGAAGTTCCAAAGGGATCTACATGGTGCTGGCACAGGGACTAGCACAGAATGGGTTCCTAACCCTGGGATGGGACGGACAGCCAGGAAGCCCTGGCCTGGTATAAAAGTTATACATGCAAATATAGCCTTAATCTCCTGAAGCATTTGTGCAGTCATTCCCTGCCCAACATAGTTTTGTATAACATAGGCTCCTTCCAGACTAGCAGAATAAATCCACAGTTAAGGGGGAAAAAATCACAGCTAACCTGCTGCAAAACAACGACCAGGCATCCGGACTAGTGCAGTCTCCTGTAGCTTCCTCATCAGAAGCTGCAAGAGCTTGAGCCGGCACAGCTTCTGGTCACATGGAATGAGGCAGCCAATCAGAGTTGAGCTGCCCTCCCTGCTCTCGTTCTGCTGTGCACTATTAATGAGTCTGGACGCACCCACAATTTTGTTTTCACAGGGCCTGTTCACACTTAACTGAATGGAATGGTATAACAATATCATTCCACCACAGTCAAGTTCAGGCCATGAGGGCCACATCTGCACTGTGAACACTGGTGCAGTCCCCAACAGACCACCAGCACTTGTTATGCGGATGGTCCATCCTGGACTGTCCAAATTGCCATGGCAACAGCTGCAACAACTTCCACTGCATGGGAGGGTTTAAGTATGAACAGGCCCACTCAGCTGATTGACTGCGAGTTACTTTGTTTAATGCAACTCTACAGAAAATTAAATAATACTATTTGGCCACTGAAGTGCTACTGACACTGGCAGACTGGGCCTCACCTCCACTGCTGACACACTGGACGATTGGAAGTTCTTTCTACAGTGCTGCTGATCTATTGATAGTCTGAGCCTTCTCTCTGTGAGGCCCTTTACTTACATTGATGGACTGGACCTCCCTCGTTCTCTTAACCTCTACTTTTCTATAGGTGCTTATCTTTAACACTGTTTTGAACTACAGTTTGTGGCATATATACCAGTATTACATGAGGAATGGTTGTACCGTTATATACAATATACAATGCAACTGGAGCAGGATGATGATGCTCATATAAAAGACTACATGTAAAGGTTATTTGCCTAGCTGTCCATGCTGAATTGTTTTTATCTGGGCATTTCTCCCCCTCACATTTTCACTGTTTTTATTCTTAATGCCAGTAATGCATTCTGGGGGTAGTAAAAAACCTTTTTGGGGGCTGGCTCAGAATCATGGGAGTTGACAACCAGAAAAGAATTATGTGTTACAATCTGACAAAACAGTTTGCTGGGAGATATATACCACTATAACCTATGGTATCAGTGCCCATAAAAACCGCCCTGTTTAGTTACCATTTTCATCTTCCTGGAAGACAGTCTGCCCAGTGAAGACTTTACTGCCTATCTGTATCTTCCCGGGTTGCATGAAGGGCCCATTCAGCTTGTTCTCTCTGCATAACTTTGTCAGGATCTCAGTTGGCTTGGTAGCATCTCGCCAAGCATTATATCCTTCACTGAAAATAAGAGAAGACAGTGGATGGATGGATGGATGGATGGATGGATGGATGGATGGATGGATGGATGGATGGATGGATGGATGGATGGATGGATGGATGGATGGATGGATGGATGGATGGATGATTGCAGTTGTTGTCATTAAAGGTTAGCACTTTATCAGAGCTGAAGATCTTTAAAAACTATCTAACCCTGTTTCAGCACTTACCTGAAATGGGGCATATTGGAGCAGCCTGTTCCACACCAGACCCTGTACTGGGTCCAAAGCTCTTGCCAGGTTTGGAATAGCACAAGAAGCCTTCAAGAGCTCTGAAGAACAAGAATGAAAGTTTCTGGCCTTCAGAGCCCTGGAGGGGGGACGCATTTCAGTGGTGCACTTTCTTGTGTCACTGACATGGGTTCCCTGTGGTATACTGGACATATAAGCATGCCATCCATGTACCTCAAGGCTCTGGTAACCCCTAGTACAATGATAGATCTCAAAAAGGAGGCCTACTGGTTGACCAGACCAGGATGCCATTCTGTGTGTCCTGGTCCTGTCTATGGTGTATCCTGTGTGGACAAAGCATAGTGGAAGAAGATGCAGTCTTGTTTATCCCACCCCAGCATGTGAAAGGGAGACCTCTAGGCCTTTTCCTATACCATACTAAGAACACGTGCAGATTGGGCCTAAAAACAACACAAATGAGATTAGACTTCCCAAACCACTGTAGCTCTTAAAGTAGTAGTACTAGTAAGTTTATTGATGTTCACAGGCCAAAAGCATATACTTTTCTCTAAAATAGGGATAGGAAACATTTTGCACAATTAGGGATGCCTTACTCTGGTGGAAACCTGATAGGTACTTCCTTCCAAAAGTGAGAAGGGATAAAAAGAGAAGACTGCACACCATTAATATAATTGCATGAATACAAAAGTATTTTTCATGGCAGCAAAGGCATAGATAGTAAGGTGTAATGGATGGTTCACGTGTCAAACTAGGATCCATAAGTCCCTGGGTTCAAATCCTTGAAACCATGAAGCTTAAAAGGCTATTGAAAGGGAAAATAGAGAAGAGAACAATTCTATTCACTGACTGTATTTATCTACTAGGCACATCGTTTAAAAAGACAGTTCTCCAACTTGCACTATCTCTTGACAATGCAAAAAGGAAAAATGATTCAGTCATTGCTGGAGAGAAGGCAAATAACATCAATGCACAACGGGGAGCGAGATTTTAAGCTATTCAAAGGTTCAAAATTCAAAACACAGTTGCTTTGTGAAAAATGCATGAATACAATTGCACATAAATGTTTTTTGTTTATAGCTAAGGAACATCACCTCCCCGCTGCGTCATTTTCCTTCTGCTTTTATGCTGCATCTCATATCATTTGCTTGAGCTGGGTGATTCCACACAGGCCAGTATCATTCCACACAGGCCAGCATCATTCTTGAGGCCTTCCTTTGGCCTCACTGGTATGAGGCAGGGTGGTTCCTAGTATGTCCAGTGCAGAACCATTCTTTGTCAAAGCCCTTTTCAAACACAGCTCTTTGCTGCATAAAAGTCAACAGACACAACTAGAAGACAAAATAGTTAGTTGTGGGTCGTATCTGACCTGTGAATTGTGGGAGCCCAGTTCTCAAATGTCTGAATATATACAAGCTTCTCATTCAATACAAAATGGTTTGCCTGGATAAAAACCTACATTTCATATTGGCTCTGTAACCCACAGGTAGCCCGATGTCTGCTGTAAAAACGGTTTTCCAAATCGATTTTAGTTTCTCCAATCAGGTCATCTGAGCCAATCAAATCATGGTCGTAGATCAGGAGTGAAAGCATAGATTCTTTCGGGAAAGTGGCCTGAATTTCAAAGGACCTAATAAAAAAAAAATGATAAAATATTATCAGGATGCAACTATAAATCTGCTTCTCTGAAAATGTACCTTGCTGAAATCCAATCTTATTTTGGAATGAAGTTGCCGAAGACTGAGATGTTGAACTTATGAGCCTAAATTGGCATGCCTATCAATTGCATCTTAGATTATCTAATGAAGACATTCCAGATACTGTTTTCAATCAAGTTTTTATGCAGTTGTTTCATCTCTTTGTATTGCAAATCACTTCAGAATTTTTACAATGGGAAGTGATGTTAGCGTATTTTAAATTAGTCACTGAACTAATCAGTTTCAGCATTTGAGTAGAAAGGTTCTGACAAAACTCTTCAGATGCCCAAATGCAGGCAAAGAGTGTGACATGGTTTAGAAGGTAAGGTAGGGAAGCCTGGAGGAAAAAGAAGGCAAGTGGTAGAATGGCTTGGTGGAAGGAAAAAGAAGGATTCCCAGCCTTCTGATGCTCACTGAAACAGAAAAGCTCAGAAGCGTTTTTGGAGCTATTATGATGAGTCATGGTGAAAATGGTGAAAAAAGCTTTTAAAGAGCTACACAGGAGCCTTTTAATGCCTAGGTTTAGATGGGGACAACTGTTGGCTTCAAATCAACTTCACTGTCCTTAATCCTGGTGCAAACTTATGGCCAGGGTCACCACTGGCAGCAATGGCTTCTGTGTGAGATATGGTCCAGGTTCTTAGGCCACCTAAAGAAATATCTAAAGAAGAAGAAGAAGAAGAAGAAGAAGAGTTGGCTTTTCTACCCCTCTTTTCTCACCCATTTAAGGGGACTCAAAGCGGCTGACAAACCTTCTATTCTTCTCCCCACAACAGGACACCCTGTGAGGTAGGTGGGGCTGTGAGAGCTCAGAAGAGAGCTGTGACTAGCTCAGGGTCACCCAGCTGGCTTCGTGGAGGAGGATGGAATCAAACTCGGTATTTCCAGATAAGAGTCCAGCTCCTTAACCACTAGACCAAACTGGCTCAGTATTCCAAACTGGCTAAAGGAATACCTTCTCCCACATCTACTTGCCCATGCCTTAAGATCTGCAGGGAAAGCCCTCCTGGTTGTACCACCTCTTTTTTAATATTTGCGGTGGAGGTGGAGACCTGGGATAGGGCCTTCTCAATGGTGGCCCCTAGATTGTGGAATGGTCTCTCTCCTGAGGTGCACCAGGGACCTAATACATTCAAAAAATGGTTAAAAACACATTTCCTATTTTGTTTTCTATTGCCGTCACTTACCCTGAGACCTTCCGGCATAGGGCGGGATGAAAGGGCAAATAAATAAATAAAAAGGAAAACTATCTGCCAATATGGGATATACTGTCATGCTTAGGCTATCTGATGCAATCCTGCCAGGAGATTGGCCAGTGCAGGAATATCTGACTGCAGTATCAGCTGAACTGAAACGTGAGGCAGCCCTAACATGAATCCACGGCATATGTAAAATACAGGCCAATATTTTTAGTTACAGTTTAGCTGCGGCAGACTTAATTGGATCATTGGTAACACTGGTAGACAAGGTCATTGGACAATTAAATGAAAAGAGATGAAGCAACAAAAACTCATTTGGGGAGATGCTGGGCGGGCACAAAAACCAAATAATTTGTAATTAGACAATGTGACACTGTCAGGGATGTAATCAGCAAGTTATGAATCATTTCAACAGCTAACGCCTTGATGTTTAACAAATGCACTTTGTTACAAGTAATGAAAAACAATATAAATCTGGAGTGATTTGTTACATTTAGAACACTGCACAAATGTAAATAAAACTGACCTTCCGAAGACTGGATTTAGCTGCTTGGGAATATAATTTTCTCTGTCTTTAATTTCAGTTTTCCCCAGTCGAAGTACAATATATGGGTCAGATTTGCCATCCGGATCAGCAGGACTAAGATTGTAGGCCTATGAAAACAGGAATAATGTTTTGTGATAGAAAAATATGGCAAACTAGCTGCCCCCCACCCCGAAACCCACAGGGAAGTCCAGAGGTGTCTGCCAATCACAATCTGGAATGGTTTCTCCTCCGCCATCTTGGTTGACAAGACCCTGGATATTGGCTGCCACTGAATAAACAACTGGATATACTTACTGCCACAACATAAACTCTGATGAGAACTTTCACAGAGTGATTAGGGGGTATTCCTTGAAGAATTTTAGGCTGACTCCCATCTCCTGAGCATCCATCTTCTGGACTTTTGTATATACAGAAAGAGCCCTGTCCGTAAGCGAATATGGTTATAGTTATAAGCATGGAATAAGCAGGCAAAGGCCCTGTCCCCAAGTATATTTGGTACGGTTCCGAGCGCCCAATTGGCACTGTGAAAAGCATACCAAATCCCCCCAAACAGCGCCAGAAGGGTGCCAAATTCAGTACCTGAAAAAATAAGTCTCGGCGCTGTTTGGGGAGCCGGCACGCATTGCTCAGTGAGCCAGGACCGCACATGGGGACGCTTGCGGGCTAACGGGGAGCAGATTTGCGCTCATGTGTCTCCTTTTCAGCAATCAGAGCTCTCAGCTGTTAAGCACCTACTGCCACTAAATCGTTGTGGCTTTCAGCGTTAATTTTTTTTAAGTTCTTTCTAGTAATGAAGCTTTATTTGTGCTTCTTTTAATGCCTCACACCCCAGCCCTAGCTGTCTCTGCCGCCAAGGGAGTGGGGGGATGCGGCAGAGAGGTGAGCTGACGGTGAGCTGACAGCTGAGAGTTCTGATTGCTAACAGGAGGCACAGATTTGCACACCTCTGCTCAAACTGGAAAAACGGAGAATGCCGTAAACTGAAAATCACGCCTTAATATCGTCTTCTCCTCCGGACAACAGACACGTTGTGGGATGGGTGGGGCTCTGTGAGCTCAGAAAGACTGTTGTGACTAGCCTAAGGTCAGCCAGCTGGCTTTGTGGAGGAGGGCGGAATCAAACAAGGAGCCTGTCAGATAAAAGTGTGACACTAACCACAACATCACACTGATTCACACCTGCCTCCCTGGTCTGGTTTACCATAGGGAAACCATTTTGGTGATGCAACAAGGCACAACCTCAAAATGGGTCCCCTGAGTGTTCCTGAGGCTAGGAACATTTGTTCCTGGCCACTGGAGCCTTTGGAGTAGTGTGGTGGCTGGCCCAGAACAGCCATCTCAATGCAAATGACCTTCTCCTGGGATGGACTCCTTGCACTGGATCAGCACAAAATGCTCTGATCCAGTTCATGCAGGGAAAGTGTGGAAACAGCCTAAAATTCTACGACTAATAGAAATTCTACTAACTGATTCGAAATTCAATACCCTAGAGGCACTTTTTTAGTTGTGAAATTTGAAATAATGCTATTGTTGAGTTCAACTGATTTTGTAGTACAGCAGTTAAGATGCTGGCATGAAGCGACTCAGCTTCCTGCCCTCCAATTTTTTCATACAGACAATAATTCCTCTCTAGCAAAGATCTGCAAAACTGAAATTTAGAAATTTAGAAAACGAAAGCACTGACAAGAATTTCTTCCTAGCATTAAATGGGTGCCCTCTCTCTCGCTCTCTCTCTCGCTCTCTCTCTCTCTCGCTCGCTCGCTCACTCGCTCGCTCACTCACTCACTCACTCACTCACTCCTATACCTGAAGGTCTCAGGGTGGGTTACAACTTTAAAAACCAAATATAAAATGAGCATTCTAAAGCAGTAACAGTGCCTGAAAGTGGGGAGGAAAAGTTGTTACTTATTTAGCCAAAGGCTAGCGCAGATAGGTGCATCTTTACAGCTCTCCTGAACATGTGACGTAAAGGTGCCTGACACACGTCAAGGGAGAGACTGTTCCATAATCTGGGAGCCATCACTGAGAAGGCCCTATCGCGGGTGCCCACACCTTTTGCTACTGAGACTGGTGGTACAACCAGGAGGGCTTACCCTACAGATCTTAAGGTACAGGCAGGTCTGTATTCAAGAAGGGATATGGTCTCCGGACATGTTCAAACTGGTTTAGAGGCCAGTTTAGGAGTTGTAGTAGTGGTTCAGCTGCAGATAACAAGAATGTCTGTGCAACATGGATTTGCAAACAGGCCACAGTAGTTAATCTATATTTATCCATACCTTAAATCTTCCTATTATCCTGTCATCATAGTCACTGTGGTCTTCATCTGTAGATTTGCCTCGGAATAGTTCAAATGTTTTTACCCAGTCTTCGAAGTTGTTAAATTCACTTTCTAGGTCTCCGTCATAAATCTTTGGAAGAAATGAATTGAAATTCAACCTTTCTGTGAACTGAAAATCACTACAAAATATGTAGCAGCAGCAGCAGTAGTAGTAGTAGTAGTAGAAGAAGAAGAAGAAGAAGAGTTGGCTTTTTTACCCCGCTTTTCTCACACTTTAAGGGGACTCAAAGGGGCTGTCAAATCTTCTGTTCTTCTCACAACAGACACCCAGTGAGGTAGGTGGAGTTCTGAGAGCTCAGAAAGAGAGCTGGCTTCGTGGAGGAGGGCAGAATCAAACCAGGAGAATATCAGATGAGTTCTTCACTCTAACTGCAAGACCAAACTGGCTCCTATTATGTTTTTTAGTCTGGTATACTGACCAGTGCAGAATCGCCCTTATATTGACAGAAAGGAAGGAAGGAAGGAAGGAAATGGTTTGGCTTTGTACTTTCTGATAACCATCACAGATTCCACAGTCATCTCTGCTGGTTGTCTGGCAATTGTGCACTAGCTGATGTACGAGTCTAGTGAGCATTCCAGGAGCCTCTCTTCCAAAATCCACTGACCTACTCACCTGAGGCCTCCCTTAGACCACACTAGTGTGTGGACGGAAAGCTCCCAGTAAGCCTGTTCTTCTAGTATACCAACCAGAGTGCAGAAACGCTCTGGGACTCACATCTGAGAACATCATAACTCACAGGCTTGTTGTGAGAAAAGTGAAGGAGAGTAAGTTTGATCCTTGAGTTGCAGGAAAGAAAAGCAGAAATGCAAATAGGTGAAGTCTTTACCTCCAAGGTTGCTAGATTTGCTACACTTGGGGGTGCTTCCTTCATTTTTTTCTTCAACCATTTGTCTTTCTTCTTTTTGTCTGATTCATCTTCGATGGTTAATGCCACATGCCCAGTACCCTCTTTGGCTACAAAGATTAAAGAACTATATTTACAGACAGCACGGTTACACTAATAGTTTCAGTAAAATTAGTTCTACAACACCAAAAGAACCCCTAAGTAAACTGGAAATAATAGGTTGGGCTTATAAACGGTCAAATTTATTGATTGGAACTTCCCTGTGAAGATAAATCAACTAAAACATAAAAATATACAAATCTTAAATAGTAGGAAAAAATTAAATGCTACAATATTTTACTATCATTTATTATTTATCTAAGATGTTTTTATGCTGCCTTTCATTTTTAAAAAAACCTCAAAGCACTTTGCAAACCGTTAAAATACATGGTTAAAAAAAAGAAGTAAAAGCAGCAGTTAAAAACATATTAAAGACGCAGTGGGCCAGGGAGGAAATAAATGGAGTTTTTGCATTTACTTTTCTCAGCCTGTATCAGCAGAACGAGGCCAATGTTCCATCGTCTGGACGGCTTCTAATGTCCTGGAACAACTCCCCAGTTCACAAGTGTTCTGAAGCATTCATACGAATGTCAATGTACAAATGTTGTAACATTCACTTCATATACGAATGTCCAAATTCATACAGATATCTAATGTTATGAATTTTCGTGCATATCCCTACCAGTGAAGCCTTTTCTAGCTAATGGATTGTGATGGGGTCCACTTTATACCACATGTGACGCTTATACCATTTGCGTGAACGCTGAGCGTCAATCACCACTCTTTCCTTATCCCCTACTTATCCACTTTTGTTTCTATATACTAGATATTTGCAGGCTGAGTTTGCCATATGCTGAGTTTGGGAATGCCCCAGAGGTTTGGCACAATCTTTCCCAACATGGCACCAAACCATCTGGCTCAGTGGCTCAACTGATCCAGTGACTGCCAAGTTGCCTGAATTGCCAAGCTGGACAAAAAACAGCCTAGCCTCTCTCTCTCTCTTTTTTTTTTTACTTGGAATGGATTGTGCTAAGCTTTCTCAGGGCGGCAGCATCTGGCCCAGCTTGGACTGCTCCAAGACAGTTTGGCTATAGCTGAGCTAAACTGCTGCAATTGTCAATTACATATTTATAGAACAAGAAAGATATTTTATCAATGCGCCTCTGGATTCTTGTCTATTAAACTCTCTTGCCTACTATGGGGCTGTCCCCAAGGAATAAAAAGTCTGCCAAGACTCTCCTTTTGCCTCTGAGTGCCCCCAAGCCAGGGTTTTTAACGAGGTTCCAGCGCTACAAAACGTGGAAATCGCGCGACAAAATACATGCACTTTAAACAACTCTTCCAGCGCTCTTTCTGTAAGTCGCGGGTTTTCCTCGCTACATTTACCTTGAGGACGCTCCGTGGCAAAAGGGGCGGGGATTGCCACCTGCACCCACAGCAGAAACACAAGCAGCTTCACTTTCTAAAGCTCAGAACTAAAGAGCCAGAATCACGCAGAATTGCAACATTGTTGCAATCGCTGTGAGGTGTGAAATGGGTGGATTATTGCTAGGGGTGGATTTTAAAGCAATAACAGGGAAAGTGATGAGTGAATGAGCGATCGTGCGCTGGACAGGGTGGATTTTTGAAAGCAATAACAGGGAAAGTGGTGAGAGTGAATGTTTTCCAGCACGAGAAGCCATTTCGGGGGTGGGGGGAGATCTGGGAAACGAACAGAGAGCCGATCGCTGTTTCTCCTTTGCACTTGTCAGGGATTGTCTTCCTGGTTGTGGCCACACCGAGCGCAGTCCCTCCCCATTCCCGCTGGCACCCTATGAACAAGAGCAGGGGCGGGGAGAAAAAGATGCACGCAAAGAAAACAGGGATCCTATGGGGACGGAAGGTGCGTTAAAAACACGCATTTTCCTGAGCCTCATGCGGACGCTTATTCCTGATTTGCATGGCACTTTTAAAGTCCACTTCAATAGAGTGACAGTAGAGTGACAGTGGAGACGTAAATAAGTCTTTTGGGGATGCAGCCTATATGAAGAAGACTTGGCTTTTCTATCCTGCTTCCCCCCCCCCCCATTTAAGGGGACTCAAAGCTGCTGGCAAACCTGTTCCCACAACAGACACCCTGTGAGGTAGCTGGGGATGTGAGAGCTCAGAAAGAGAGCTGTGACTAGCCCAAGGTCACCCAGCTGGCTTCATGGAGGACTGCAGAATCAACCCTGTTGTTTACGTGATATGAGTCTGGCTCTCTAACCACAAGACCAGACTGGCTCACCGTGACATAGAAGCAGCAGAGGATGGTATGTGTAGCTTATCTAAGAACTAAAAGGCTGGGTAAGAATTTCACAAACAGGGTTAATGAGGCAGTGGAAGAATCCAATCAAAACAGAGCATCAGGAAACTTAAGACAGTTTCCACCACTGGAAAGAAGCTCACGTCAGATGGGGCCACTGCATCTGCATTTGCATTTATAGGCTTTAATCACTCCAGGTCTGATTTTACCGTCTCTGAGTCACGTATTTAATGTTGCATACGTGAATTGTGTTGCACTCGGTGAGCAATTTAAGCTCTCTGCACAATTTTGCAGCCTGACTTAAGTAACGAACTTCTAATGCCCATGCTGACAGAAGATGTTTAATGCTCTGCCTCTGTTTCAAGCAATGTTTGTATCATTATTTAATCAGTGAATGTGAGCCGGAACCAGGAAAGGCCAGTGGAACTGTGCTGGTGGAAGTATGCGAAGGCAATAGGAAAGCTGTGCCCGAGCGCCTTCCATCACATCACACTGGCGTTTGATCGACAATAGAAATGCAACCTCCCAATTATCAGCCTTGCCAATTTCCATCTGTCATTCTGCAGTGTTTGCAATTGCTACTAAAAGCCGAACAAATTATGAAAATCATCTGATCCATAGAACAACGAGAAGGACAAAATTGTAATGAAACTGACATCTTTACTGTGTGATGGCAGAAGTCCATAGAATCTGCAAAGGAAACCAGGAAGTCAAGGGGTTCAATACAAAACCAGCCTCAGCATGTGCAGGGCTTTAAAAATGGGATCATGGGTGGCAGCAAGTATCATGTCCTCTGCCCTGTCTGAATCCTTGGATGAGGAATTTCAGGTGAATGAACCTCCAGACCCTGAACCCCCGACTGCAGAAGCAGGACAGGATCCTCAGTCGGAACCTGCCCCATCTAGCACAGGAGAGGCAGATGGTGAGCTTGCTCCAGAAAAAAAGGAGCTGGCTGACAGTAGGCCAGGGGTGAAACAGCTCCATAGGGAGAAGGCACAACTGAGCTGATCATCACATCTTCAGGAGAATCACCTGGTCATAGGGAATACCACAGCAACAACCCATAAAGCAGTGGTGAGTCATTCCCTGTTGTTGCAAACAGATCTCTTCTGGCAACTCTGGATTTAAGCTCGTGATATCCAACCATTTGACTGGCTTGATGGACTCTTGAAACCTGCGACCTTTCTGCACTTGGCCTTATTCTGGAACATATCTCAAAACAGGGGCCGGCTATCCACATGCCAGGGCGGACCTTGGCAGACCCCAGGTGAGGCCTAGTCTGCATTAGCGTATGGACAACGGAGCCCCATCCCAAGATATATTCCAGAATAAGGCCACGTGCAGAAATGGCCCTGATCACTTCAACTGACTTCCCTGACTGGCTTTCAGAACTGACTTTGGACAGGACAGCAAGCAGGGAGGCAGCCTGGGCCTGGTGCCCACTAGGACAGGGAAGGGAGCCTCCTGGGGGGACGGGGGGACGACAGGCACAGCCCCAGTACCACCTCCCATTGCCTCCATGGTAGATTCCTGTCTTGCACTCCATCTCTGGAGCCCCAAACTGCAGAGACGCCCTTGCTGGGGAGGGTTGTGCCCAAATGAATTACTGCATGGGATGCCACCAAGAATAAAGCTGGTCCTGCCTCCCGCCCTTCATTACTGGAAGAACACAACACACACACACACAGTTGTACTTTGGCTCCCCCCACATTTTATTCCTGGCACTGCTTGCTCTTCCATACCTGCATTTCCAGGCAACCCCCACCAGGCTGCAGCTGCGTGGCTTTCCATCAGCCAGCTGGCCTGCTTCTAAAGCCTGTTAGGCCTTCCAGGAGTGGGGGGCCACAGAGTCCTCCACTTCCAGGAAGGCCTCAGATGTGATTAGCCTTGATATGCCAGTTATCTCTCATTTGCATGAAGTTGGACTTCCTCTGTGGCATAGTATGCCCAGTTTCTTGGCACCAGCGTCAAGCTTTTGCATGCCAGCATCAGGAACCACCAGTGCCAGCTGCACGCAGGGCTGAATGAGCACTTTCAAAGCCTTACTTCATACCAGCACAAAATGCTCATCCAGCCAGCTGCACTTGCCGATGGCCCAAGTGGGATTTTCCATTTTATTTTGTCACTCTGTAATTTAAAAGGCAGATGAACGGCGGAATTCTATTTAAAGTGGCAAGGAAAGTTATTTTGGAAAAATGAAAGAGCACCAGCGGAGGAACTCTGGCCTATTGAGACATTTGCTTCATGCAGAGATGCAAATTGTCTGCATAATTAGGTATCCAGCAAGCTCTGCGGCACCACTGACTTGATCATGGGAAAGTATTTTCACCTCCAGGTTTTAATAGTATATTTCATTGTATTGCTTCTGTTTTCATGGAAATATATTAAAGGGTTTTCTATACTTACCTGAACCAGTGGATCTGGACCAGCAAGGCGCTCTAGTCCAGATCATGGTGTGATCTGGAACAGTGCTGTTTGCATGTTGCTGACGTTCTAGATCCTCAACACGGATCCTCAAACTTGTACTGTATTGTTATACTGTACTATTGTAAGCTGCCTTGAGCACCTCATTTTACAAAGGCAGCGTGCAAATAAACTGAATGATTAGATAAATTCATGAAGGACAGGTGTATTAATAGCTACTAGAATGAATGCCTAGGTACTGCCTCTGGGTGGGTAGGAGAGACAGGCAGGATGCCTCTAAGGGCCATTTGCAGTGAGTGAAGAGCAGGTGAAGGTTTTGCGCTCATCTTCTGCTTGAGATGCCCATAAGCAATTGGTGTGGGACAGGATGCTGAACTAGATGGCTGTGGCTCAATCCAGCAGGGTTCTTCTTATGAATGAATGAACTAGCCCCTGAATTGCTGCAAACAGGCATGTTTAATCCCAAAGAACGTCCCCTGTCTTTTTCCACGGAAGCTGATCCAGATTTATACCAGCAGATCAGGCACATTAGTTGAAGGCCCCTTCTGCACTGGGTATTATTCTGGATTGTATCTCAGAATAAGGGCCTGCCGTCTGCATTCTAGTGCAGACCACAGAATGATAGAAAAGGCCAAATTCAGTATACTGGGGTGGGGGTGGGGGTGTCCTGATTTTTCCAGGATATGTTTGTAGGACATATGTGTGTTTGTTTCCACCATAAAGTGTGTCATCTTTGGGAAGAAGGAGAATATGACAGGAGACACTTTCAACTATGAAGAAGAACATTAAGAAAAAGGCAATGTTTACTCACTGTTTCCTGATTTTCCATCACTTAAATCCATCACTTTTGCCTTTCAAACACAAGAACAACAAAAAGGATAAATAGCTGTAAATGAAGCTTCATAGAACAAGCTGCAGTTCTTAAACTTCAGTTTTGATATGTGCTTCAATATATTTAAGATATTAATAGCTAATATATCTCTTTCCTTTGCAGAAATAAAGGTTAGGGTAGGGTGGAGTAGGATATTCTTAATCCATGAAAAGCAAAATTTCCTCAAATATCTATAATTAATAGCACTGAAACACTTGCAGTGCAAAATAAAAATGTTTATTAATTAATAAAAACAGTAAACAAGTTGTCAGATCCAGGGTAACGTAAGATATGCCTCTAGAAGAGGAAGGGTGAATAATAAAAGACTGAAAAGGAAGCTTTAAAAATAAAACATAGAAAAAATACTAAAATTAAAAATACTTAACTGTCAAAATAATTTTTGAAACATTGCTTTATAGTTTCCAATGGTCACAGCGTATCCATGAGTATATCCTCCAAATTTAAAGATTTGATATTGTCCCTTTCCATGCTTAATAAAAATAAGGTGGTTCTAAAACAATATTGGCTTCAGTTGTAAAGCAGTAAAAATGACAAGCTCTCTCTCTCTCTCACACACACACACTCACTCACACACACACACACACACACACACACACAGAGTTTAAGGCTTAAAGCTTTCTAGCCTGTAGATTAATTTGGGTTTCTCTCTGGCACATTAAAAACTTATTGAAGCTTTCAATGCAATAATCCACTCTGGTACCATGGACTTGAAAGGGACTCATCAGCAAATTTCTTATGTAAAAACAGCAGGCTCGGCAAACAAAGCATTCCTGCACATATATATACACACACACATGTAAATATAACTCAGGGGATCTCAATTTAAAGAATGTACAGTTTTGTAACATTTTAAAGCAAAAAAAAAAAAGCATCAAATCCTACAGCTTTGTATAAAAATGATCCATGTTATATTTCTTGCATTTGGTATCTCATTGGTGGAAATGCATGTTTATAGACAGTCATTCTTTGTATAATGCAGAAGACCTGTTTTGGGATACCTCTGTATTACACCCAATTATATTAGGTTGTCACTTGCCCTATCCTTTAACAGCCACCTTTCCATTGCCATAAATTTCACATACAGTGAGGTTTTGCCATCTGTAATGCATTGATGATGTTCACAGTTCTCAGAAAGCAAAACTGGATATAACAATCAGCTAGTAACAGCTATGATTCACACAAAATGAACTCTAGTCCACGTAGAATAGACTCTAGTTGGTGGCTGCTTACTTCCCTGAGAAATCAAAAAAAATCCCCTGCTACACATATATAAGGGTCCTTTTACACTACAGCCTGTAATACATGTGGGGAATGCTCTGGGACTAGTGGCAAGGCTCCGCATGCTCCTTCTGCACATTTTCCAATTGGAAGACATGTAGGAAGAGCATGTGACTGGTGGTGCAGGCACAGGTGTCTGGTGCCATCACTGGATCTCCGTAATGGCTGCTGCCCGGGGGGGGGGGGGGTCATTTGCACTCTGGGTAAGATTCGAATACTCTAGCCATCCTAGTGCATGTAGGCAAAATGTGCATTTTCCCCATGTCTTCTTACTTTGCTTTAAAAAAGGTAGAAGCAAAGGTGTACAATTATACATAATCAGACACATGAGGTCTATTCGCAATTAGGTCTCTGGCATGCAATTAGGACAGCTCTGGTACAGATAAGTGTGAATAGGCCTATGGAAATGGCTACTTTTATGTGACCCTTACCTTTTGTACCTTTTGTACCGAAGCATAATACTTTGACCACCAATCAATGACATTTTCCGCAGATTCATCCGCTATTGTTCGCTTCTTCCTCTTGGTTGAACGCCGAGTAGCTTTCCTTGAGACCTATGGATGAGAGAACACGGGAAAGATGATTAAAGGTTTGGACTTCATGAGCTGCAAATTTTCTTTTACTTGCAGGTTGCAGGCGTTACATTTAGGGGCTGCAAAGCTCCATGGATTCCAATTCAAACTGAATACAAGCTATATCCAGAAAGCGGATATTTGCACGCAAAGCGAAAGCTTTTGTGCATTCGTTTGAAGCTTTGTTACACTTGCGAAGGTGAATTTGTGGATTCTTAGCGGATTCAGAGCAGATTCAGAGGCGTGACTGAGAGGGATCTGCACGAATAGGTTTTTGGCATTCGATTTGTAACGAATCGAATGTTAGAAAATTCATATTCATTTGAATAGATCCCTTTTGAATGTGGTAGGATTCTATTCGATATGAATGTATTTGTATGAATTCATATGAATATCCGATACGAATGCATATGGATCCTGGATACAGATCCTATACAAACACATACATATCGGATGTGTAACCTATACCAACAGGTACGTATCGGAAACATATCAGATATGCATCCTATACAAATGCATATGTATCTATGTATCCGATATGTATACCCAGTTTAACAAATATACAAACTATTCATACAAATGTTCCAATGCATTCGTATTTGTACAAATGTTAATATACAAATGTTGTAACATTCATGTACGAATGTCCAGATTTCTAAGAATTCGTATGAATAATGAATGTTATATTTGTGCACATCTCTGGTGACTTGCGATGGCAGGAATCACTGAACATTCAAAAAACATTCGAAGTGGCTCTATTTGCATGAATGCAAATTTCCCTCCCATTTGCTTCACTTCTATACGAAGTAAATGGAAAGAGAAAATTCGTAGAAGGCCCTAGTTATTTTACAGTGTCTTTGCCTTTCAAGAGTGTGAAGCAGAGTCTATACATGATCTGCTTCTATATTCATTTTATTTGGAAATCTACTCCCGGCTTATTATCTTCTATCTTACTACGTATCCCAATAATACAGATGAGTTTTTGATGTGGATTTTTATTGCTCAACCATCATGATAAATAATACCACTCACCAGGTGGTACAGTTTTGCTCAGTAGGAATGAGACTTAGGCCTTGGGGGTTTTTATGATTGACTTGATCGCTGTGATTTATTGGGAGTAGCAACTTTTTCCTATTTCTATCTTTGTAAATCTGATAAATGATTGCAATAAATTATTGTTATTTCCTACAGGAAAATGCATTAGGAGAAACTGGCATCTTTGTGCTAATATGAATGTGTAGTATTACCTTCCAGCCCAGTCCTAGGATGTTCAAGGAAAAAAGAAGGTTATTTCCATCTGAATATCAAGGGTCTAGCCTTTATCCTGTGAGCCAGTTAAACTGTAAGCCAGTTTGGTTTAGTGGTTAGGGAGCCAGAATCTTATCTGGGAATACTGGGTTTGATTCCACCCTCCCCCATGAAGCCAGCTGGGTGACCTTGGGCTAGTCACAGCTCTCTTCTGAGCTCTCACAGCCCCACCTACTTCACAGGGTGTTCTGTTGTGGGGAGAAGAACAGAAGGTTTGTCAGCCGCTTTGAGTCCCCTTAAATGGGTGAGAAAAGCGGGGTAGAAAAGCCAACCCTTCTTCTTATCCTTGTATCAAAAGTATGAAGAAGTTACAGTGTTGTTCCACCAAAGTAGATGTTCCATAAGAGAAAAGCAGGCAGCACCCCAACCACTAATTAAGAACATGAACCTATTCTCCCTTTTCTAAATCACAAGTTTCAACTAAGGGTTGCGTACAGTGTGTATAATGTACTGTGTTCAGTTGGGTCCACTTCCAAGTGAATCTGCATAGATTTACAGCCTTTCACCCACCCATTCTGACCCATGGTACTGTTTCCTTTTAGTTTCCCTGCTTTCCACTCCATTAGCCACATGCGGGCACCAGCCACCATTGCAAAGTGATTTGGGTAGGATCCACACTGTGCCTTACTAGGGCCATGGGAGCCCTCAAAGGGCATAGGGATTGTACATCACTGCAACTATGAATGTAAATATGCTGCCACAAGTGCTATCAACAGCTCTTTAGTTGCAAGGAGAAATAATTGTCATAGCATTTTGCTGAAATAAGTTTTCTGTTCTTAATTATACTGCCTAATCAAGCCTGGATTCTGGGTAGTCCTTAGGTAATTTACCCACAATTCTTGCCACTGAAGGTACAAACCTATACAAAAGGATTCCTTTCAGGCCATATAACATGGCTCTGTTTTTCAAGGCACACAAAATGGCCAATTTTTGCAGCCATTTCTTCTGCTTCCTAAAACAGTCCTGAGCAGAAACATCAAAGCTAGGGAACAAACGTTCCCCAGCTTTGATGTTCTTCCTGCTGAGGATTTGAGAGAAAACACTTGAACTGCACACTTCTCATTCTAAGATATATAGTCCTTGCTTACAAGAGCTTCATTCCTGAAGTGGCAGGAATCACCATTGCATGGCTCCTTCCTCAGACTACAGTACAGAAATAACTTTCTGATGCTAAGTGCGCAGTGTGCTAACTTTCCTTAGAGGTGTGTGTTTTTTAACTGAGGGGGTCTTCCTCCCAGCTCTATGACTTATCTCCTATACTGGCTGCAACTTGTCTTCAGACTTTTTTTGCACTGGGACCCTATAGTTTCTGGCTTTATTTTCATGGTCAAAATGGAATCATATTGTTTCTCTTAGGGATGCACACAAATATTTGTAACATTCATTATTCAGACGAATTTGGACGAATTTGATTTGTACACGAATCGAATGTTACGACATTTGTACATTAGCATTTGTATGAATATTTACGTATCAGATACATATGATATGTATGCGTTTGTACAGAATACGTATCCAGTACATATCCGATACGTAGGCATTGATACAGGATACGTATCTGATATATATATATGCATTTGTGTAGGATACATATGCAGGATACATATCCAGGATACGTATGCATTCGTATATGATATTTGTACAAATTCGTGTCGAATATAATCCTACCACATTCAAAGGGGATCTATTCAAATGAATACAAATTTTCTAATATTCAATTTGTTATGAATCAAATGCCCAATAACGCATTCGTGCAGATCCCTAGTTTCTCTTTTGTTGAAATAAGTTTTCTGTCCTTAATTATACTGCCTAATTAAGCCTTAAAGAAATATTTATTTATTTATTTATATTTATATCCCGCCCCATACCCGAGGGTCTCTGGGCGGCTTACAACATTTAAGAACAAGCACATTAAAATTGTATCACACTATAATAAAACCAACGTAAGGTTTAAAATCCAACATGGTAATAAGAATAAGAATAAAAACGATATAAAAACAGTTTAAAACAGTGGTCTTTGGAAGGAGGGAAGAATAAAGAGCATTAGCCAAAGGCCTGAGTGAAGAGGTGCGTCTTTACCGCCTTCCGGAATGTAAACAGAGAAGGGGCCTGACGCACCTCCAAGGGGAGACCATTCCACAGCCTGGGGGCCACCACTGAGAAGGCCCTCTCCCGGGTGCTGAAGGCGGTGGGATAACCAGGAGGGCCTCTCCCGCAGATCTTAAGGCACGGGCAGGTCGATATGGGAGAAGGCGCTCCTTTAGATATCTGGGGCCCATATTATGTACCCATATTATCTCATGTACCTTTATATCGCTTAGAATGCACTCTGATCTGGCTTCTGGATAGTCCTTGGGCAATTTACCCACAATGCCCCCTACTTCTGGGAGAAGCTTCTGGCAATGGGGTACGACCAGGTTGCTGGATTCATCAAATACTGAACATGCAAAGTTTTGGTACTAGCGCTAGATATAATTTTTGAAGGACTATGAAGCAATATTGAAGACAATGTTTTAAGTATTAATTAATTCAGAAGTGCCCAATTGCTAAAGTACTGTACTACTTACTTTTTCTTTCCCATCTTTTGCAGGCTCTGAACCAGAAGATGTGGGTTTCACTGGAGATGGAGGCTGTGGTGATGGATCAGGTGGTGTTGCAGCACGTGGTACTGCTGGCTCAGGTCCAGGTTCTGGTAATACAGGTGCACCGTGTTCCACATCCACATAGACATGATCTACTGGAGGCTGTGGAGGTCGGGCCAGCTGACACTGGGCTGGAGCATCTGAAGCTAGAAAGGAAAAGCATTGGCTGCATCTAAACTCTCCTTCCAGTTTTGGGATGCAAAATGTAGCAATCACCATGGTCATATGGACATGCAGTTACCATACATGCCATCCTGGGCACTGTGGCAATGCTGCCTGCAGTAGCCCAAATTGCAGCCAGAATCTCTGCTGCAGAACAAGCAGAAGTCTGCTGCAGTTTTTGGGTCCTCAGTGGAGATTCTGGATGTGTTTTCGGCCCTCATGCTGCAGTGTGCTTTTACATGGCAGCCAGGAACTGACCCCACCCCCCTATAAGCCAACCTTGGACTGCAGTCCTTTAATTAAGCTTCTAGGTAGGCAGCCACTCTAGGTTGCCAGCCTGGTGGCTGAATAGGGACAGTGGTACTTGTCCGCCCAGCCCCCAGATGCCCAGAAGATTGCCAAAATGGTTATCAGGAAGCAGATGAGAGGAGCCAAGTGCTTTGGTAGAAACTCTCTCCCTAGAACTCTAGTTCTACCAAAAATGTTATCTATTAGCGGATGCTGGATCAGGAATAGTAGGCCACCAGCAGCTGATTAGACGCCCCCATCTATCTCCTTCTCACCTTATGCAGGTAAGTGGGAAGCTTGATAGACAAACCAAGTTAGACCTGGTGTTAGCGACCCCTGCAGATGGTTCCTGGTACTACAGTTTTCAAACTTTATTATTATTAGGGGTACAAAGGGTATTAGAAAGGAGAGGGAGGTTAAATGTATGGCAAATGTTTGTATCTTTTTCTTTGCTCTGAAAAGATTTATCAAAAGCTAAATAAATAATCAGGAATGCATACACACAGTTTTAAAAAGGTGGGATCAGAAGCAGCTTAAAGGTATACACATGCTAGTGCCTTCATCAAGATGTACTTCCAAAATGTATTCTCTGGCCTCCAATGTGGATTAGAAGGTGAGATGAGAACAACAGCATATGTACACAACCTGCTCTGAGACTCTTTTGAGCTTCTTCTTAAAATATGTGCAAATCCAGCTTTATAATCTACATTTGTTAATTAAAGACCAATAATAATAATAATAATAATAATAATAATAATAATAATAATAATAATAATAATAATAATAATAATAATAATAATAATGATGATGATGATGATGATGATAATGATAATGATAATGATAATGATAATGATAATGATAATGATAATGATAATAATAATAATTTGACTCTTGAGTGTAAGGTAGCCAAGCACATCTAAATGAGGTGAAAATAAGATTTATGCCACCTTTTCTCTGCACTTCTATACCACATCTAAAGCTAATTGGCTTACTCGGGAGGTGTGAAGACAGGATTAGGATGAAAAATAAGGATTAATCTAATCCAGCATTTTCTAAATTATCCAGTAGCTGTTCTCCAACATCTTTTGCATAAGCACTTCCCATTTCTCCTTCTTCAGAACATTACAAATTAGAAATCTAAGGGGCTGAATCCAAAACTGCACATAAGAATAGCAAGTTTTACTATTAGTTTGTGGCTCATTGCCTGTATTTAAGAGAGTTTGTCTTTCTTGACATCTTTTAGGTGTAAATCCTTGTTAGTAAACCTGGAGCAACTCTTCTAATATAACATTATTCTATTCACGTTTTGCAAAAGAATCAACAAAAAGTAATGGGGAGGTCAGCTGAAACCTTTTAACAGGTTTCTGCATAGGAACATTCTTGGTCATGAACAGAAGAAGAAGAAGAGTTGGCTTTTCTTCCCCTCTTTTCTCACCCATCCAAGGGAACTCAGAGTGGCTGACAAACCTTCTGTTCTTCTCCCCACAACACGCACCCTGTGAGGTGGGTAGGGCTGTGAGAGCTCAGAAGGGAGTTGTGACTTGCCCAAGGTCACCCAGCTGGCTTTGTGGAGGAGGGCAGAATCAAACCAAGTATTCCCAGATAAGAGTCCAGCTCCCTAACCACTAGACCAAACTGGCTCCCACTAGGCCACTAGAGATAATGAGAGTATTCTAGTATGGTGGGACTGTCCAATATTCCTGCATTGCACACTGATTTTTTGTTGCTGTTGTTTAATGTGGCTATATCCATCTTAGTTCTGTCAATAAAGTTTACGGCGTCCCTGTCTGTCTGTTTACACTGGCAGCAGTAGGAATCTGCAGGCTTTCCCAGGATCGGAGAAGCCAGGCCTTCAGCACCTTGGACAGCTCCGAAGGAATCCTGACAGGCTGAAGGTTGAAAGGCACACAGAGGCAGAGAGAAGAATTGATTCTAGCCAGCACGAACCAAGTGTGACTCTGCGGATGGAGATTTATCACCACAGGGGGGTAGCTGACACCCCACTACCCCCCAATAGCTTTCCCCTTATGGGGGGTGGGGGCTGATCTAGTAACCGTGGTTAACTGAAACTGTGGTTACTGAATCAGCGGATATGATGGTCTGACTGTATGTTTTTAATATTTTACATGTTTTATTTTTATTGTTATCCACCCTGGCACCATGTGGTAAAAGGCAGGATAAAATTTTTAAAATAAATAAATACATTTGTGCAAATCTATTTGAAAGGCATTCCAGCTGGCAGCCAACACCACATCTTGTGATTGTGAATTTCAAAGGTTAACCAAATGCTGTGTGTAAAAAAAAACCCCCACAACTTTTCATTTGTTCTGACCTTCACAAATTTCACCCAGTCGCTCAGCATACCTTTGTCAATTTCTACAATATCAGCCTCTTTCGTTGGTGAAGCAGGCAGTTCTTTTGGCTTGTACAGAAACTGCTTAAGGCAATTGATGGTATGCGTCCCAACTAGAGTACTGCGACCAAATGCTCTCCAGTCGACAACGCAGATGCTGAGTGGTGGATGCAGCAGTTCATTTTCAGGCAGTTCCTAGCAAAAGAGACAAGAAAATTTGTTTGTTTGTATGTTTGTTTGTTTATATTTCTATCCCACCCCATACCCGCAGGTCTCTGGGCGGGTAACAACAGATTAACCAACAGATTAAAAACAAGACACACATTAAAACAAGATAACAGATTAAAAACACTTTTAAAAGATTCAACAAATTTAAAACAGTACACTCCACATTGTACCAACAGTGACTGTAGCTGGGGGTTTTGGGGGAAGAGTATAATCACTCAGCCAACGGCCAGGGCAAAGAGGTCTGTCTTTGCTGGCTTCAGGGTTTGTTTATTTTGGATCCCATGTTGTAGGTCTAGTCTGGTCAGGGCCCAAGTTGCATTCTGCATCCTTTTAGATGATTACATCAAACACTAGAATCTACAGTTTGCTTTGCTTTTTGTTCAAAACAGAGAATTTAATTGGCAAAGAACTTCACTCACGTACCACTTCGAACCAGTCTGCCTGGACATTGAAATTTGGGTTGTTTTTGTAGCTCTGTATGACACATGATTTCACGCCTTTGCTAGCACATTCAATGAGAACTTGTGGGCGATCCACAGAGAGAAGCTGCACCTTCTTCAGTTCACGAAGGCCCCAGAAAAGAACCTGTAGGAAGAGCAAAATAACTCATTTCAAGGGCTCAGTATGCTTCCTTAGCATCTGATTAATACTGTAGTTTAAATAATCGGAGCAACCTTGTAAGGTGGATATATGTTTTTCTCTTCCACTTTCCAATATGGTTGATGACCGAAATCAGATTTAAGCTGGGAGCATCCTAGGTTGCAACCACATGAAAGTCTGGGACAGTCTTTCAGTTGGCCAGGGGGAGGGACACGTAAACATCTGCCCCCATTTCACCACCACCCCTGTCTCTGCTGCCTGCCATGAGAGCAACCTACCAGTAAGCCAGGAGAAATTACTCTTGAGTTACTCTCACTGGCAGAATAATTTGTTATGAATAGATACCTAGGTACTGTCTCCAGGGGTGCGTCTTCATGGCATAGTTATCTCGAATTCAAAACGTTTTGAGTTTGCGCAGTTCAGACGGCACTTCGGATTAACACGGTATTTCCGTGTTAAAGGACGTTATCCCGATTAGAAATAAATCCTGATCTCAACAGGTCTCACTCCGGATCGGGCGTCGATACGTGTTTCCTTTTTAACTGTGTGGACAGTATCGTTCCGGGATGAGATTCAGTGTTAAGGCTGTCCCGCCCCCCCCAATCGCACTGTAAACAATGGCTGAACGTATTAGAAGCACATCATGTTTAGGGTTTCCTTCATTGAAAAAATCCACCCTCAAACACCCACTATAAACCTACAGTCCTTAAAGCTGAAACACTGTATCAATCTAAGCCACTTCACACCTTTAAAACAATGTTGCAATTTTGCGCAATTTCAGACCTTTGAAGGTTCGGAACAGTCACTTTCAGCCCCCTTAATGGTGAGAAGGCTTGTCAGCCACTTAGACCCTTGAAGGGTGAAAACAGAATGTCAACCGCTTTGAGCCCCCTCTAGGCTACTTTGCCTGTGGTCACACCTAAGGTTTAATCCAGTTTCAGTTCACTTTCAGAGTGAGAGAATACACCAGCAAACTGACAAGCTGGTTTTCTTTCAGGGTTAATAACTCAGAAAATCCACCTTTAGACTAGATAATGTGGAAAGAAAACTACTGGTCACTTTGCTGATGTGTTCTCTCACTCTGAAGGTGGAGTGAAGCTAGATTAAACCTTAGGTGTGACCACAAGCCAAGGTTTTAATCCAGCTTCGGTCCCTGTGAGGTGGGGGGGGGCGGAGTTCCCTCCCGGCCACGGGGGGGAAGAGCAAGCGAGGAGCCCCCTTCGCCCTCTTGTCCACCCCTTGGCTCTCCTCCTCTGCGGGGCAAAGTGGTGGCAAAGCGGGGGAAAAGCGGCAGCGGAGCCCCAGGGAGAAGCCGCTAGCGCCGCAGCCCCGCAGCGCCTGGATGGATGGATGGGTGGATGGATGGATGGATGGATGGATGGATGGATGGATGGATGGATGGGTGGATGGATGGGTGGATGGATGGATGGATGCTGCTGCTGCTGCTGCTGCTGCTGCTGCTGCTGCTGCTGGGAAGGGGGAGGGTGGACTGGGCAGGGAATTCCCGGCGGAGCATGACGCAAAGAGAAGGGAGGGTGGGATCCTGGCAGGGAAAACCAATCACAGGAGAGAGTGTGGGCAATGGGCAGGAGGACAGTGCTGCCATGTGGACTCCGAGTATTGATCCCGCGTTAAGGCTGCCATTGGAACCGGATCAACTTGCAAGTCGTCTGGACAGCTTTGTTCCGTTTCTTTTATTTCGAATTCTTTAAACTGAAATAACACATGCCATGAAGACGCGCCCCAGGTTAGAGAGACAGGTAGGATGCTTCTAAAGGCCACTTGCAGGGATTCAAAGGCTTTCCCTTTGTCTTGCTTGAGAAGCCCAAAAGCAATTGGTGGGCCACTGCATGACACAGGATGCTGGACTAGAGCCCGATCCAGAAGGGCTCCTATTATGTTCTGATGTTTACTTCCTCAGTTTCATGTGATGCTGGTAGGAAAGGAGGACAAAGAAACGTCTCAGGGCTGAAACTGCAGCTAAAGCTATGCATAGGGGTCCAACTTGCAGTGAACTACAGTTTCATTCCCTGTATGTGATTCCATATCATGTTCCAATGTGATTTTCACAGCTGTTAGTAGAATTCCCCGGCAGCAGTAAATAAAGCTGTACATGAAGGCCTCAGAAAAATGCCAGTCAACCCCATGGGTACAACTATGACTCTATTAAAATAACAATAACAATTATTTCCCCCCCCCTCCTTTCTCTTCTTTTAATAGTACCTAAGGTGCAATTACACTGTATTAAAATTCCAGCATTGAGTATTTAACCTGAAGTACGCATGCAGGTGAAATTAGCTGTTTGCCAGGGGTCAGTAAGGAAAAAGTCCACTAACCACTGGTAGGAATGTGCACGAATAGTCATAACATTCAAAATTTGTACAAATTCAAATTCAAACCCAGTGTTGGCACATTTGAACACTGACACTAAAATTTGAATCAAATGCTTTGGAACATTCTTACAAAGCTTCATCACATTGATGAACCTGGGGAGGCAGGAAAGCGGCAGCGCCAGTAACTCTGCGGTGCATCCAGAGTGGATTCAAAGTGGATTCAGAGTGGATTCAAAGCGGATTCAGGGCGGGTGTGATGCGTTCAGAGCAGATACGTATGTGATTCATAGGGGATACATAGGGGATTTGATTGAATTCGTCTCAAATTCAAATCCTACCACATTTGAAGGGGATCTATTTGAACAAATACTAATTTTTTGCAATTGATTTGAGAAAAATCAACGTCTCCCTCCCCACCCCAAAAAAAATCCATGCACATCCCTAGTCACTGGGCATGGGTCTGGTTTTTTGTCATTTCTCTGCAAGTCCTTGGGTCTCAGTCTGTATCCTATGGGGCTACATCTTGCTTTCTTTGCCAGAACTTCATTCCACCCAAGCTGCATTCCTTCAATTGCTGGGGAAAGGGGACCTGGCTAGAAATCCTATAGGAAGCATGAGAAGTGTTTTGGCAATCATGACTTTAGATTTCTAGAGGTAAGCCATTACAAATCAAAGTACGGAGAGACCAAACCTTTCCACTGCAAAAAACCTTGGATCTACTAAAGGCACAGTTTGTATACAACCGAAGAATAAGCAGACAACCTGTGCCAACTCACCTCTACTCTGTATTTACTTAAAACTGGTCTGATGTTGGCTGGAACTGGGTAGATCAGGCTGACATCAGGAGGGTCCACAGGTGGGAGGCTTTCAGGTCCAGCATCTGGAACCTGCAAAATTAAATCATTGCTGTCATTGTCCATTGCCAGTGCATCATTTTTGAACCATATTTATTTATTGAATTTATAATTATGCCCTTCACCAAAAAGTCTCAGAGCAGGTCACAATAAGAATAAAACATATAAAATATTAAAATATACTTGAAAACATAACTCTCCCTCCTACCAACCCACCCTCCCCATCAGGAGAGCACCCTTAGGAGGAGGAGGAGGAGGAGGAGGAGGAAGAAGAAGAGTTGGCTTTTCTACCCCACTTTTCTCACCCATTTAAGGGGACTCAAAGCGGCTGACAAACCTTTTCTATTCTATTCTTTTCTATTCCTCCCCGCAGAACAGAACACCCTGTGAGGTAGGTGGGGCTGTGAGAGCTCAGAAGAGAGCTGTGACTAGCCCAAGGACACCCAGCTGGCTTCATGGGGGAGGGCGGAATTGAACCCAGTATTCCTAGATAAGAGCCCAGCACCCTAACCACTAGACTAAACTGGCTCACAGGGTTAGACTCATAGAGCGCGTCTTCACGGAATGCCTTATATCGTTTCCCCGAAACCGAAATAATTGAACCGGGTTGAAACTGTCTCCACGGCTTTCAACTTGATCTGATTCATCCGCATCCCGAGGGCATCCCGATGGCACCCTTATCTTGGATTCAATCCTCGGAGTCCCCACGCCAATCCTGTCCTCCCTGCCCATTGCCAGTCATGGTGCCCACCCCCTCTCTCTGATTGCTGTTCCCTCCCAGGATCAGCCCCTCTCACTTAGTTCAAAGTAACAGAGATCAGACCTCTCCCTCATGGCTGTGCAGCTCTCCGCCTCCTTTCCTCTGCACCACCTTTCCCTCCCCCTTTTCTTCCAGCTTTGTGCTCTTCCCTCATCACCCCCATCAAAGAAGTCTGGATCCCCCTTTCCCACCCGTGCTTCCCTCGTGCCGAGAGGCTGGGCTGGAGGGGACCGAGGGGCTTTTTCATTGCTCAGGGCACACAGCAGCAGCAGCAGCAGCAGCAAGTAAAGCCCCAATAATACAGAATCTCAGCTGCTTCCCTTCCTTTCACTTTCTAAAGGTTGAACTTTTGAAATTGCGTAAATTTGCAACATTGTTAATCTGGAGTGAAGTTGTTCCCTTGCTACACTGTGGCGCTGCTGTGTGAAGGCTGGTCCAAGAAGTTCAGGCTTGCAGGGTGGAAACTCGGTGTGTGTGTGTGTGTGTAGGATCAAGAAAGGTGCCCGATCCTTGGGTGCAGAGGCACGAATTCTCCGGGTGCGGAGAGGCAAAAGGGGAGAAGAGGTTTTTATTTAATCTTACCTGCGCTCTCTCTAAAGGGGCTTCTCTTTATTCTCAAAGGGACCCTCAATCACCCCCTTTTTTAATTAAAAGGGGACCCGTTAAGGCATCGATCAGGGAGGAGGGATCCCTCGGGAAGCTTTTCTCCACGTGTCTTGAATTTATTTTATTTTTTTTAATAGCCACTGAATGCGCCAAAGGGAAAGAAAAGGCGCATGGAGGATCCGCCGGGCGAACGGAAAGGGGAGAAAAAGGAACGGAGGGGCCAGACGAAGGGCGGCTTCACCAGGCTGTTCTTGCCGCGGCAGCCGCTGCCGCCGCTGCCCCCGGCTGCTCGGAAAGGGCCCTGCTGGGGAGAAGAAGAGGAGGAGGAGGAGGAGAAAAAAGCCGGCGCGCTGGAGGGTCATCATTTCCTCCATGCCTGGCTTAGCTCGCCCCGGTCTGGAAACCTTAACACACCCACCAATGACGTGCCCAGAATACGGACAGCCATTGGATACAGTGCGATTGGGGGAGGGGCACCCTGGACACGGAATCTCATCCCTGAAAACGGTACTGTCCACACAGTAAAAACTTAAACACGTTTCAAGTGCACGATCCGGAGTGAGACCTGTTGAAATCAGGATTGAGATTCAGAACGGTTTGGCGTGGTTTAACACGGAAAAAGCGTGTTAAGCCAAACTGCTGTCTGGACTCGGAGGACTCAAAACGTTTTGAATTCGAAATAACATTGCCGTGAAGACGCGGCCATAGAGTAGGACTGTAAAAAAGGACTCTGCTAGATTTGGCTCATTGAATTCAGCAGTCCATTCAGCAGCAGACCGGATACCTAAGGAAAGGCCTTAAACCAAGAAATGAGCATATCAACTCTCTGCTGGCTCATAGTCCCCAGTGGTTCCTCTTCAGAGGCCTAGCACATACAGCAATCTTGGACTGCATGCATGCCAACATTACAATCCAGCGTCAGTCCACTTTCAGAGTGGAAAAACACAGCACCAGAATGACTTGTTGTTTTCCTTCCATGTTATCTAACTCAAAGGTGTATTCTCTGGGTTAGATAAAGCCAAAAACAAATTACTTGTCAGTTTGCCAATGTGTTATCTCACTCTGAAAGTGTACTGAACTTGGATTAAAATGTAGACCTGAACACAGCCTTAGAGATAGATGGCCATCACCAGCTGAAGCCATTCATTTCTGTTATCCTATGAATTTCCTAATCGTTTAGCATCTGGCCACGTTGCTGGACATCTGACAATATATTCTGCAGTTTAAATCATGCATTAGGTGGAGAATGAGTTCCTTTTGATTACCCTGAATTGTCCACCAAAGACTGGGCATCAGTAGATGGGGAAGAGGTATCTTAGCAACTCCAACTCTTCGGCAGTTTGACACAACCGTTCTTTTTCACAGCAAGAATGACAATGCTACTGAAATTACAGCTTTTAAGACCAATTTGGAAATATCTGTTGTGGCTGGCCTCTTGCACACATTACCTCCCATCTGTTGACCAATAAAGTTTCTGGCGTCTTCTGAAAGAGACTTCATTTACTGCACGAGGACAGGATGTTTTGGAAGTGTAACAAAATAAAACGGTGTTCAAGAACCGTTTTGCTGAAATCCTTGAATATAAGATGCTTAGAAAGCCCTTGTGCGCAGTTGGAATCAAGTTTCTAACTTGTACACAGGTTTTAAATATCTAATTATAAAAAGACCTTATTTTCTCTCTGGTAAACTATCCAAATGATTCTGTAAAATCGTCATACAAAGTTCAGGAAATAGGTATCGTATCCATTTATGCGTTTGAACCTTTTCATTCCATTTTCCTAGCATAACAATCAAGAAGCCTATAATACAGGGAAGGGGAGGGGATGGGACAGGTGTTTTGATGGCTACTAGAATGGACCCCTGGGTGTTTCCTCCAGAGACGTTTTCGCATTACTCCCGTTCCATTTGGAACGGGAGTAGGACGGGAAGATTAAGACAGCTCACGACGCTTTCACCTTTCACACACAGGAGCGCAGGAGCGCGTGTAAACGCGTTCCGGCGCGTCTGTGTGCGAATGCTCAAAGCGCCGGGAGCTGTCTTAGCCGGCAAAGGCCGGCCAGGGGCGCGGAGACAGCCGCGGAGGCAGATCGGCAATCAGCTGATTGTCAAACAGCTGATTGTCGAAGCCGCGCCGGCGTCGGAGGCGAGCCCGCAGCTGTTCGGGAGACAGAAGCAGGCGCGAATGCTTCTCCTCCCGAACGCCTGCGGGCGGCTCGTCCGCGTTCGAACGCATGTAGAGCACTTTAAAGTGCTCTACATTTCGAACGCGAGAAAGACAGCTGCGGACACGTCGGAGCGCAAGCCCCGCTCGGGCAATGCGGATGCCGTGTCCGCAGCTGTCTCCCACGCGCACCGTTCAGCCCCGTGCGAAAACGTCTCAGGTTGAAGAGGCAGGCAGGATGCCTCTGAAGGCCATTTGCAGGGATCTGAGAGCAGGTGAAGATTTTGCCTTTGTCTTCTGTTTAATATGCCCAGAAGCAATTGGTGGGCCACTGTGCGAGAAAAGATGCTGGCTCAGATGGGCTGTGGCCCAATCCATCAGGGTTCCTCTTATATTCTTACATTCACTGTTTACTTTTTGCATTAATATCAGGAAAAGGGTGCACATTTATATGCAGTTGTTGAGTACTGCTTTCTGTCCAGCCCAGAACCTTGGCATGATGTCATATGTTGAAGAACTTAATTAGATTGGGTCCTTCAAAATAACTGGTATTCTTTCTCCAATGTCAGTAAATACAAATACCTCCTCAATTATGCTTTTGTTTTTGTGTGTGGATAATCCTGAATTTCATTATATTTGTAATGGTGTCTTAGAATGTCCCTCTGTTTTATAGGTCTTAGTTGTTATTTGTAGTACTGTATGTTCTTGCAATTGTTAACTTTATGTGATTTAGTTTATTCACCTCTTTTATACAACACCCTACATCTTTTTGATGAATGGCAGAAAGTAAAATGACATGTTATCTAGTCATGTTAAACCAGTTCCAAAGGCAATTTCTGTAATTACCACACAGGAAGTAGATACAGAACAATCATTTACAAGAATCTACGACTTTAAATAATGCAATGGGATTCATTCTGCAGCTACCTTGTTGACTTTTCATTAGAACTGCCTAGGGATGGGCATGAAGTCCATTTCCCCCCTTTGACTCATTTCCCCCCATGAATGTGGGGGCTTTGACTTCACAGGTGAACAAGAAGAAGAACAGTTGGCATTTCTATCCTGCTTTTGAGACCCATTTAAGGGGACTCAAAGTGGCTGACAAAGCTTTTCTATTCTTCTCCCCACAACAGAACACCCTGTGAGGTAGGCGTGGCTGTGAGAGCTCAGAAGAGAGCTGTGACTAGCCCAAGGTCACCCACCTGGCTTCATGGGGGAGGGTGAAATCGAACCTGGTATTCCCAGATAAGAGTCCAGCTCCCTAACCACTAGACCAAACTGGCTCACATACACTGAACATTCACGCATGAAAGGAAACCCCCCATCCCTTCTTTTCTGTCCCACTTTGCCCCCCCCCCTCTGCCTGCCTTTCACTGTGGCCCCCGTGGCCATCGCATTTTCCTCCAAGACTCAACTAGGCCTTCTGGAGGTGTACTCGCAAGTTTAAAGGTTGACCCCACCAAGGAATCATGGAAAATCTCACAAGTCTTGGAGGAGGGCAAAATGGCAGTGACAGCTGCAACCACGCCTGGATCTACAGTCAAGGCCGCACAGCCAGGGGGGATTAGAGGCTCCAGGATGGGCAGATCCAGCCCTCGTCAAAGCTTCTATGAAGCTCCATCGAAGGCCAGACATATTTGATTTGTGGCCAAAGGGAGGCTACAAATGTAGGCCCTTTTCGATTCATCCCCAAATATTTGAATTTATACAAGTTGCTAACATGGCAAATATTATTCACCCATCCCTAGAACTGCTGTTATAATTTCTACCCACAGATGTATTTAAAATGCTTCACTGTTATAAAGTTAAATTATTTCTTTTGGAAAGGTTAAGCAGTTGAGGAGCATTCTTGGGAGACACATAAAATGTACAGGTCTTGTTCCAACTGAATGGGCACCATCTGTTTTATTAATCAAGAAAAACTGAATAGAAGTTATATGTATAATGGAAAAGCAGAATTTGCCTTTTGGAACACAGAAAATAACTGTAATATTTGCATGAGCTATAACAATGTGGGGAGCAACGATACTAATATCTAACGCAATGTGTTGCTTTGTACATGTAGCTTATTCCTCAGTGAAGAGAATTTTAGAGCAGGGGCAAGCAAATCTGAGAAAAATGCTTTCCAAATTATTTTCCAACCCAGAAAGCAGATATGTGGATTCTAAAAACGGGCAGGTTAATTTGTTGCTGCTGCTAAACATTATGGCCCTGTCCCCAAAAGACTTATTAGCCCCTCTCAGCTTCCTCTGCCGTCACTCTGTTATAGCTGACTTTAAAAGTCCCCTCCACTTCCAGAATAAGCGTCCCCATGGTAGCCGCGATCTAAACGGACTTTCTGTCCCCAAGGAAGCCTGTTTCCTTTCCCCGCATCTTCCCCCCCCCCCGCCCCCTCTCTTGTTAAAAGGAAAAATAGCCAGATCTCCGTCTCCTGAAACGGCTTCCCGCCCCTAGCAAAGGCAGATGATCGCTCATTCATTCACTTTCAGCACTTACTTTCACTCAGTTCTCTGTTAGAAAAGGCTTTCCGTCCCTGCAAAGTCAGCGGCTGCAGCCATCGGCAGCGCGATCCTTCGCTCATTCTCTTTTAAGGCTTTCACAGATCACTGATAACAATGTTGCAATTCTGAGCAATTCTGGCTCTTTTTACAAAGGAAAGGAAGCGAACCTGCTGCATTTCTCAGATGTGTGAATGCTTTTTGGCTGTGTGTGCAGGCAAGCAATCCCCGCCCCTTTTGCTACGGAGCGTCCTCAAGGCAGATATAGTGAGCAAAACCCGAGAATCGCCGAAAGAGCGCTGGAACTCTTCTTTAAAGTGCACGTATTTTATCGCGGGTGTCTCACTTTCCTAAGCTCCCTAAGCGCCTTGTAAAGCCTGGAATGGGGCCGCTCAGAGGCAAAAGAAGAGTTCCAGCAGACTTTCAATTGCATGGGGACAGGGCATATATGATGTAGAGTTGTCCCTCCGTTTTCATGAGGGCTGAGCTCCTGAAAAACTTCTTAATAAATGTATTAATAAGGAATCATCCTGTACTATAGAGTAGGGATATGCACAAATGGGTTTTTTGGCATTTGATTTGGAATGAATCAAATGTTTGAAAATCCATATTTGTACAAATAAGATCGCATTCAGATGTGGTAAAATTCTATTCAATACGAATCTATTCATAGTATTCATAAAAATATTTGGTATGTATCTGATACAAACAGATAGGTATCTGATACAAAGAGGGTGCGTCCCCATGCAAGCTGGCTGATGCGATTTGGACACGTGTGATAAAAATCGACATTGTAATGCAGAATAAAGTGTCCCCATGTGGTTTGGGGCAACGCGGATCCAAATCATAACTGCCTGCAGTATCCGCTCATCCACCCGCCGGCAGAGCAAGTGAGCGAGGTTATTTTCCCATTCACCCCCTCCTCCCCTGCCGGCCATGGACAAGGAGGGGATGAATGGGGAAATAACCTTGCTCGCTCACTCTGCCGGTAATGTTACCTCCATTCACCTTGCTGGGAAGGCACAAGTTTGCGCTGAAGCAGATGAGCAATGCTCCTCCTCTCGCCACCATCGCCACTGCTGCCGTTCCCGCCTTTCTGCAGCTCTGACCCCCCAGGTTTGTCCCCCTCTCTCATCCAGCCGCTTTCCATCTTCCTCCCTGTCCGCGTACCTCTCCGGCAGTTATACTGAGGAAGATGAGGCACGCGTGAGTAAAGTTTGCTGTCAAGCAAATGTGTGCACCTGCGTTTGACAGCGAGCTTTACTCGTGCGTGCCTTGCTGATCCGGTAATGAGGAGTGTCCACTTGGCACCAGGACAATACGTGTTAGCCCCTTATTTCGGAAGGAGCACAGTTGGAAAGTGGGGTTTTTTTTAACACATATTGTGTCCCATGCAACACATTTTAGGGCTTTGCATGGAGATGCTCCTGGGGCAGACGCAGAATACTTTTGGATTATCTTGAGCATGGGGATGTGGCCACAGATATGTATCTGATATGAAAAGATATGTATCTGATACATTTTCCCAGCTAAATGAATGTCCGAACCATTCGTACAAATGTCTAGAAACATTAGTATTTGTTTGATTGTCAGCATACAAATATCATAACATTCGATTTCAAATGTCTGAATTCGGCCGAATTTCAAATGTTATAAATATTTGTGCACATCCCTACTAGAGAACACAGATATTTTTTTTTAAAAAAACCTATATTTCAGGGGCCTACATTTTGGATGGCATGTAGATGTGGCAATGCATCCAACAACAGCAACATCAAAAAGCATCAGATCTGATGCACAGTGGATCCCTTCAAACCAGTGGATATTTGAATGACCGGCTAGATCTATACAGCCACTTTGGGCCACATCAAAAAAAAAGGTGAGGACTGTAGTTACCATACATCACCATGTGCTAGGACAGTGATCACACATGACAGGACTCATCTGGCCTGTTCTTGGGGGCAGAACCTACTTCAGGGGACACTCCTTTTGCAAAGCAGTAAAGGCTGCTCTGCAAAATGGTGTGTGGAACTGGTTTGCTCCTCCCAATGCTCTGCAGAGAGGCAGCAGACACTGGATCGACCACTCTGCCTAGCACTAAGAATGAAGGTCCCAAAATGACCTACTTTGAGAACCATTTCCAGCACTTTGATTTGATATTAAGGGACTTTTGTTCCCTGTTCTTAAAGGCCCTGGTCACACAAATAGTTTAGGTTGACCTCAGATTGTCTTCAGGTCGTGTTACATTATTTTTATTTCATTCGTTTTCCAACCTGCCCTATTCCCATTAGATTATCTTAACCGAAGTCCTCATTTTTAGAGGACTGAGGACTCAGCCTGTCCTGGCATCGCAGGATGTCTTTGCTTCCTCAAGTGTGAGCAGGGTGGGGGGACAGGATAAAGAAGGTTGAACCATACTGTGGGGGGTGGGGTCCAGTTTTCCTTTGGCCAATCACCATGTATGGAGTTCATAAGGGACCTCCCCTTCTCTCCTCCGTTTATGTGTATGATTCCTCTATTTAGTGTTTTTATGCAAGTTATTTTTTTTTAAATTAATTTCATGGAAAAGAAAAGCACATATAAAAGGAAGGGGGGGCATGAAGGTGGGACAGCAGGCTTAAAAAGAAGCACAAACATACACCCTCACCTCCCTTGAGTGACACAACAGCATCCAATATGAAAGGAGATAGATTTGATTAAACAAAAGGGGTGGCGGGCCAAAAGTTCTGTGGAGGAGGCTCAGGTCAATCTTGGAGAAAGGTGTGAGCAATGTGGCCCAAAGCAAGGATAGCCTGACGTTGACCTATAAAAATCTAGGTGTGACCAGTACTGGTACAACCTCAGATCAAATTAATGAATAGGCCATCCTGTCTTAGACTCGTGTGACCAGGACCAAAGTCTGAAGTCTGCACAGGGCAAGGCAAGTGCTCCCACCCAGGAACAGCCCTCTCCTGAGCCCTCCTCACGCCCGTGTGGATCTTGCTGGCATTTACATCTAATAGTAGACAGGTTCTCAGGCTGTTGGTGCAATGAAGGCGTAAAAGAGCAACAGTGAAGTATTTTGGAAAGAAGGAACATTTGAAGAGAGAGAAAGAGAAGCGGAGAACTTTCATCATTTTGACCAAGCCAAAAGCAAGACAAAATCAGATTCTCCAGTGTGGCTCCTGTCAATAGGCAATGGGAATGAATGATAACCTGTTCGATGAAGCACAAACAGGTGAACAGGTATGGTGTCTCCCGTTCAGCAAACTGGGTCACCATCTTGCTTTATATTTGTACCTAATTCACTGATAGAAAAGCAACTTTTCCCATGAGGGGCTCCCTCCATCCTACAGGAACCTTTAGTCACTTCAACCTACCTGTTCCTGAACATACAGGTAAGTTAAAGACACTGTGCTGTTTTGCCACGTTGGATGGTATGTTAACACAAATCCCAGGCATTGGACTTCCTTACTGTATATCTTCCTGCCCTAGCATTTCTGTGAAACCATCAGTTACAGAACATATATGGAAATGGAAAATATTCTAAGCTCACCTGCAGCAATTCAAATGCACCAAGGAGATCCCCTCCAGAAAGATTTCCACAGTATATTGGGTGGTAACTTAGTTTAGGAGGCTCATATTTTTCACCAGCCAGTGTTGTTGTGGGGGCAGCCACTGTAGAACCTATATATTCTGATTTACCCTACATGTTAAAAAAAAAAAAGCAAAATATTGTCATTTTCTGTTTCTTCCTCCAGCCCTAAAAAACAATCCTGAAAACTACAGAAATACAGAATGGCTATTAAATGGTACAGCATTATACTGATATGTAACCTCAAGCATGTTTTGGGATGCTAAGCCTTAGACACAGTCAGGGCGAGTCCCCATGATCAGGAAACTTGGAGGCGAACCTGAGTTCGCCTTGGGAGTGTCCCCATGCAAAGCTCTTAATTCGGACTACATACACCACAAAAGGCAAAAACCCGGAGCAACCCCCCCTTTCTAACTGTTCTCACCCCGAATTAGGAGGCAAGAACGGGTTATCCTGATGGCATGGGGACGCTTCCGGGTTATTGCCGATCGCAGCATTAGCGGGTGGGGTTTCGCTGTCCCGCCATGCGCACTGCAATTGCAACTGTCCCCCCTTGCCTCATCATGCCATCGGGCATGCACGCCTGGGTAAGGGCTTGCTTTAGCGAACAAGCGCCTGACAGCTTCCCTGCGCTAAGCTGATCAGCTGTCAGACAGGTATAGCAACTGTCAAGCGCACGAGCAGAGCTCTGGTAAAATAACTGAAAGCAGCAGCTGTTTTATTTTACCAGAGCTCTGCTCGTGCACTTGATAGCCCCTATACCAGTGGTTCTCAACCTTCCTAATGCCGCGACCCCTTAATGGAGTTCCTCATGTTGTGGAGACCCCCAACCACAGGGGCAGAGTAGCTGGGAGATGGGAGGGAAGGGTGGAGGGAGACTCATCGCGACCCCTCTGAAAGGGTAATTCGACCCCCAAAGGGGTCCCGACCCCCAGGTTGAGAATCACTGCTCTATACCTCCGTCTGACAGCTGATCAGCTGACTGCAGAGAAGCTGTCAGGAGCTCGTTTGCTAAAGCAAGCCCTTACCCAGGTGTGCCTGCCCGATTGCACAATAAGGCAAGGGTGGCATGCTTGCACCCAAGGGGGAGGGTTGGAGAAAACCGTGGTTCCCCAAGGCAGGGGTTTACCACGGTTTTCATGTGGGTTTGGCTTGAACCTGGTCTGTCCTCGATTACCATGGGGACTTCTTAATCCACATTAAGGCTGCCCTGAATCCACTCTGAAGTAATGGCATCCCATGGGGATGCACCCTTACTGTGTGGAATTTAGGGGTGCTTTTCCACTGTCAATTGTACCCATTTTTGCACCCATTTTTGTACCTTTTGGCTGTGAGCCGGATGATCCCATTTCTACTACGGCACCCATTTTGAACCCGATTGTTTCCACTGCTGTGGGGGAAATCCAGATCTTTTTGGCCTTTAATCCAGATTTTCTGTAGACTCCATTAATGGCTCTACAATGGGGTCTTCTGCCAGAAAATCTGGATTAAAAGGAGCCTGTTTCCACTGGAAACAGGCAATGGGGTCCAAAGGAGGCTAGGGGGAGGGGATGCACCTTTGACACACAACCCATCATTGGCTTCGAAGTCACTTCGAAGTCACTTCAAAGTTGCTTCGAAGACTGCACCCCCCTGCCCCCCAAAACACCTGGGGTAATGGACCGACCCCTTGTGGGTCGATCCGGATTCCCCAGATGGCTGCAAAGCTGTTTCCACAGCAGGGGTGTTAGCACCCATTTCTAATGGGTGCTATACCTCCCATGGAAACACATTGGGTGCTTCCCTTAATCTGGATCTACTAGATCCGGATTAAGAAATGTACCCATTCTTAGATCCGGATCTAAGGGCTGCAGTGGAAAAATACCCTAGGTCAGGTTTCCTATTTCTTTAATAAATGTATAGAAGAAGAAGAAGAAGAAGAAGAAGAAGAAGAAAACCAGCATCTGTTGCCTGCAATACAAGCTAGACCTCTTGAAACTGCTTCTTCTAGTCTTAGACACCTGGACAGGTAGGAGGTAAGAAGTGGGGAGTTATGAGGTTCCTGACCAATGTTGGTGAGCAATGTCATAAACGGTTAGAAGAACCAAAAGCGAGAGCACTCAAACCTATGCTATGGGCGGAACTCTAATCTGGTCACTCTATGGCGTTCAGAGTCGTGTCTTTCAAAGACCACATAAATAAAATGAAAGAGGAGGCAATTACCACTGCATCATCGTCATACAGTTCTACAACCACCACTGGGGGGAATTCAGCAATTTCTTTCTCATCCCCATGAAGCAGAATGTTATCGAAAAGCAGCATCTGATTCCACGTTGGTGACAAAGTCTGTTGAATGATCTAATAGGAAAAGAAACAGTACGTTCACAAAGGAGCAAAAATAAGAGCAGTCAGCTGGGTATCTGCAGTCTTTATAATCTCTTTACATGCTTTCTTATTGCTGCATTCACCTAAACAGAATTGAAAGAAAAAAAGGCAAATGGGCCGTCATCTGTACATCCAGAGGTTTTCGAATTGTGTATGTCCCTGGGATCAGTTCAGTTTGACTCTGTTTTCCAAATATCCAGGTGTTTTCTATGCTTTCCATGATGCCTCTGAAAATATTCCAGTTAAGAAACCACATGGGTGTTTAATGCAAGATATATAAAATTGTTATGGAAATGTACTGGACAGTTACAGGACTTCATTGGATTGTCTGAACTACTCCGGGGGGCGGGAAGGAGCAAATGTGACACATAAATCTCAGTTCACATTCCTAATTTGGATGAACAAACCTGCCAGGCCCAATGCAAGTCACTCTCCTTGCATTGAAGAAGAAAACCTCCTCTGATTACAAAGGCTTCCTGTGTGATGTAAGGCCCAGAAATTGGTCTAAATGGTTGGTCAATGTGTGAGACAGGATGCTGGATGAGATGGGCTGTGGCTTGATCCAGTAGGGCTTCTCTTATATTTGTATTTTAACATAAGCAGAACCTATTCCAGGGAACACTCCTTTTGCAAAGCAGTAAAGGTTATTGTCCCCCGGAAAGGTGAGAAATCTCAAGCCTCTGCAACCTCTGTTCACAATCTTGGCTGACCAGACAGAGGCTTGGCTTTAAAACTCACACCTCTTTCCTGTCTACTGAGATTGTGAAGTCCGGCACTGTCCCCATGCGCAGTCTCGGCTCGCTAACCAATGCGTCCTGGACCGCCAAACCGTGCCGAGACTTGTATTTTAAGGTACCAAATTTGGTCCTGGTCTGGCACGGTTTGGGGGGATTTGGTCCGCTTTCTGCAGACCAAATCCCAACTGCATGAGGATGCCGCTTGCCGATCTCATGTCTGGAACCGCACCAAATGTGCATGGGGATGTGGCCTGATAGGACCAAAAACGGTGTGAGTGTTGGGGCCCGAAGACAGATTGAGGAAGGATTAAAGAGAAGGCGTGACCACAGCCCAGGTTGGTGAAGGCTTGTCAAATACTATAGAGACAGTAGCAGTATATCTCCACAGTCTCCAGAAGCAAGGGATCCTTATTATTACCTTCTCCTTAATAGCTAGAGATACCAGCAACTGCGTAAGCTCTTTTGCATACAGTATGTGTGCCCACCACTACACTATAATCTTACTGATATTTCCACTTAGAAGCACCTGAAGTACTCTTTTATCTGCTCTAGCTTCAAATGCATCCCCATAAGTTCTATTCTGAAGATTAAAATGTATGACAGAGGTAGCAGTGCGGCTTTCATGAAAATTGCTCTCTCCTACGCAGAAATGAAACTTTACCAGCAGTGATAGATTTTTTTTTTTATATTGGAGCTTGTCGCTGATCTTCAAAAGCGATGCCTGGAGTATTTTATTTAGATAAAGTATGACTTCCTCACACATATAAGATCCTCAATACTATCAGATTAACGTTCCTATCCTATAGAGTAAGTAAATTTGCAAGTAAAGGCGTGCAAGACTTCAGAGTTGAAATACTAGAAAACTATATGATAAGGAAGTGTCATGAAATATTGTTCAGTATTTGGAGGCCTTTTTCTTCCTTGTCATAAAACATTATAAAACTGAGTAGTAGCTTTAGATAGAGATAGCAGAAATGATTTTCACAAAACATTATTGATTTAGGTAGCTCTCAGCAATAGGATGTGGTAATGGCCATGCCTCTGAATGGTCTAAAAAGAGGGACCAGATAGATTTCTTATATCCCAGCTTCATTCCATGGGCTCAGGACAGTTTACGGCGGTATTTGTTAATGTTTGTCATTCTGCACCTTTGGGGCTCACAATCCAAGGCATAAAATGACTCAGGAAGGTCTAAGGAGACGAACAAAATGAAAACGACACAATAAATTTAAACTCTATCTTTTAAACAACCCACACCGCAGTACTGACAGCCGGTCCAAAAGCCATCTAAAGACCATCGCTATTCCTAAGCAGCCACCTGCAAAATATTTATTACATATTAAGATGAAATATGCAATAGCTTCTCTGGAGCTATGCATGGGGTGGACAGATCTTCTCTCTCAAATTCTAGATCATCTTCTTCACCGGCAGCGGCAAGAGGGAAAGAGCTTCATGGTAGAGTATGTCGGATGTGCTCTGTTCTAGGCTGACCTTAGACACTGGTTGAATATCCCACAAGCAAGAAATAATCTGGAATGTGGTTCTCCTGGCATTATAGGTTGCTAGCTAGACAGAACAGGAGTTCACATTTTAGTGATCTGGGTATTCAGCCGGTGTGAAATACCTGGAAATGTGCATATCACCAATGCTCATGCACAGCTGTCTGTTTCGGCTTCTGCACATGTGTGGTGGACAGAAATTATAGGAGCTCCCTCTGAAAGGTAGGTAACAGCACTATTGCTGGAAACCCACCACCAACACTGGGTTTTCCATTTATGAGCTTTTGCAGATTTTAGGATATAGTGGAGCTATGGTAGGGTTGCACAGATCCATGTAGCAACATAGCACAGCCATAATGGCACTATATTTCCCCTGTCTGGATGCAGCCGTAGATACAGTGAAGACAGTAGAATATCCCAAGGATGCAAATATACCTTCTTTAAGAAGAGCAGAGAGTAGCTTTATACTGCATCAAATCCATAGTGTATCTGATTTATGACATTGATTGTCAGTGCCTTTCAGGGACAGAATATTTCAAAGTCTCACTGGAGATACCAGGGTTCAGCCAAACACAGCTGGATGCTTCCAAATTTGCCCTCGTTTTTTCTTGACAAATCTGGACAATAAAGCACTGGTTTCTTGGGTTCCCAGGTGTAATTGGACTGCAATTCCCATAATCCTTCAGTTTTAATGTCCATGGAGGATGGGGGAAATTATCTAACATCATCTGGGAATCCAAATTAGGGAACCAACAATTTAACAAAGCATTTCTGTAAAAAGTATTAATCAGCAAGGTCCCGTTCCCTCCTGGGTTTTATTGAGGTTTGAAAACAATTTGAATTTTCTTTGTCCGCATTACAGATTGGCTTCCTGCAGTTTCCAAGGAGTAAATTACCAAAAACCACATTTAAAAAACAGCTCTCACTCCCCATTTTTGCTGCTAAAATGCTTTATGGCTGAATCCCCAAAAGACTTATTAGCCCCTCTCGGATTCCTCTGCAGTCACTCTGTTATAGCTGACTTTAAAAGTCCCCTCCACTTCCAGAATAAGCGTCCCCCTGGCAGCCGCGATCTAAACGGACTTTCCGTCCCCGTGGTAGCAGTTTTCTCTTTCCAGGCATCCCCCCCCCCCGCCCCCTCTCTTGTTAAAAGGAAAAATCGCCGGATCTCCGTCTCTTGAAACTGCTTCCTGCCTCTAGCAAAGCATATGAGCGCTCATTCTTAGTCACTTTCATTCACTTTCAGCAGTTACTTTCACTTTGTTCTCTGTTAGAAAAGGCTGCAGGATCGGGAGCGCGATCCTTCGCTCATTCTCTTTTAAGGCTTCCCTTGAAAACAATGTTGCCATTCTGAGCAATTCTGGCTCTTTTTACAAAGGAAAGGAAGTGAACCTGCTGCATTTCTCAGATGTGTGAATGCTTTTTGGCTGTGTGTGCAAGCAAGCAATCCCCCCCCCCTTTTGCCACGGAGCATCCTCAAGGTAAATGTAGCGAGGAAAACCCGCGACTTACAGAAAGAGCGCTGGAAGAGTTGTTTAAAGTGCATGTATTTTGTCGCGCGATTTCCACGTTTTGTAGCGCTGGAACCTCGCTAAAAACCCTGGCTTGGGGACGCTCAGAGGCAAAAGGAGAGTCTTGGCAGACTTTTTATTCCTTGGGGACAAGCCCTATCTTTTTTTCTTTGGGAATGGTACCACACTATTGCAGGGAGATTCCGCCTTTCAGGTTGTCCCCCCTTAGCCTTCTGCCCAATGTCTGTCACCATTGTGGGTGTGTCATTAAACAGGTAGGGTTTCACTCTTGGTGGGGCAGCCGAGAAAAAAATCAGATTGGAAATAGGTGCTGTGATTTTGCTGGAAGCCACAATTACACACTTCTGGGAATTTTGCACCATCAGAATGCCCAGATATATTCAGCAGGTCATTGTCTGAGAAAGTGTCCAGGACAGCAAGAGGCAACAGCAGGATGCCAACAAACTCTTGCCACCTGGAAGCAGCCTCTGTCTCCCTGCACTCAGCTGCACATGGTGGGAAGATGGCCTCAGGTGGTAAAGATGTTTGTCTACGATAACAACACAGAGACAGCAATGCTTTCTTTCTTTCTTTTCTCTCTTACCTTCGTGGTCTGGCAGTGCGAAACAAACGTGACTTTGGCAAAGGGATCAGAAAGTCCACTGCTATCTGCTGCAATAAGTCCCCTGGCCTGGTACATGTGTGCCCTCAGCTGGAAGACATGTTTGCCTATATAAACATGGTGAAAAGATGAACATTAACATCCCAACCCTGAGGTCGTTTCAGCTCATTAGTCCATTTAAATTTGCAAGGGCTATGGTCACACCTTCACTTTAAACCTTCTGCTGTCCATCTTCAGGTCTGACTGCTCACACCTTTTCATTTCTATCTGTTTTATTTGTGGACTTTCCATCCAGGAAACTCCAAATATTGTTGTTATTTTGAATTATTAAGATTTTAACTGAAAATGATTTTTTAAAAAAGGATAAATCAGATCTTAAAGAAAAAGATGGATTAAAGAAGGTTTAAAGTGAAGGTGTGATCATGGCCAAAGTGGACTATCTTTTCTCAGTTTAAGGTGTGTGATAATAGTTGGATGCTCTGTTCATTCTTTGGTTCTCTGATGGCCCAAGTCCGTCCGTCCGTCCGTCCGTCCATCCATCCATCCATCCATCCATCCATCCATCCATCCATCCATCCATCCATCCATCCATCACCAGAAGTTTCCAGGAAAAGTCACACCACTCAGTAAAATAAACAGTAAAGCATAGAGTGATTCTTCACTGCCTGGTATACTGAGCTAGCAAACATACTAGGACCCTCCCTTCTGCACAATGGTGCAGGCTATGAGAATTGGAAGATAAAGATCTATTAAGGCAGAGAAAATACAATTAAGTCTACCGGTCCCTTATTAAAACTAATATGTCTTACTTTTGTAGACCAGACTAGCAGGTGGCGGAGTAGCATGGTGTCCTGCAGTGGCTACTGATGTTTCTGTTTCATATCCAAGAGGTAAGTTGTCCAAAATACTGTGGGCATACTTGGCAGAGCCGAGCCATAGGTAAGTGTCCACTTTTCCATGGACGTTCCAACCAGGTGGCCGCTTTCCTGGTAACTGAAAATGGTAACCAGGATGAAGTTGAGATGCACATTAGGAAGTAATTTTACAAGGTGGGACAAAAGTGCAATGGCAAGAAAGTGGAGTTTATCAAACATACTGAAGTTCTTTGGTAGCCATGGGGGTTCCATTCTGCCCCTTCCTTATGCTTATGGAAACTCATGAGACCCCGAAGAAAGCTTCATTTGCAGTGACAAATGATTTGGACAAAAACAAAAGTATATTTGTGGGCTGCATTCAGATGTCTGCCCTCCTCCCACTAGTACACATCTGTCATCCAGGACAGCTTGGTGTGTGTATGTGCCAACACTTCATGGTATGCTAGGTTCTCAGCTATAATGCCATCCCGTTGCATCACACACGTGCAGGCAACATCCCCTCAGTTTGGCTCACAGCACTTAAATGGCCACTGTAAGCTAAATCAATGGGACAGGATGCCTTTAAAACAGGAAATCCTGTTCTAATTCAATGCACCCTGTCCCCCACACTAGTTTAACACCTGGGGCTTCAGTACAGGGGATTATATTTGCTCCACTGTGAGTGCAAGGCCACAGTGGCCTGAATGCAACTCAAGTGGATGTTGGCAAAAATACATGGAACTTAAAAGACCATAAGAACACAAGAAGAGGGTTTCTGGATAGTGCCACAGTGCCATCTAGTCCAACATCCTGCCTCACACAGTGCCCCCGCAATTGCTTACGGGCAACTGAAACAAAATATCTAAAGGAACGCCTTCTCCCATACCAACCTGCCTGTGCCTTGAGATCTGGAGGGGAGGCCGTCCTGGTCGTCTCACCACCATCATTCGTGAGGCGGGTGGGCACCTGGGAAAGGGCCTTTTCGGTAATGGCCTCCAGGTTATGGAATAGTCTCCTCCTTAAGGTGTGTCACGTCCCTTCTCTGTATACATTTAGGAAGGCGGTAAAGATGTACTTCTTTGCCCTGGCCTTTGGCTAATGTGACCATCTTTCCCCCCACCATGGATATTAATATTCTAACATGTAGTATACATTTTTAAATATGCTGAATTTTTTAAAAGGTGTTTTTATGGATATCATTGTTTTAATCTGTTGTTTTAAAACTTGTAACCCGCCCTGAGACCTACAGGTATAGGGCAGGATATAAATATATATAAGGAAGGAAGGAAGGACGGCAAAGGCAAAGGCAAAGGTAAAACCTTCACTTGCCCTCAACTTCCTGCAATTGGCCTTTAGAGGCAACCTGCCTGTCTCTCCAACCTGCAAGTAGTAGCTAAGCATCCATTCTAGTAGGCATCTATTCTAATAATGAACTTGTGAGTCTCAAGGAAGCACAGTATGGTTAAACTTCACACTGTAATTTTCCCAACCTCTCCCCAGAAGTAGACCATGGCAAGACACTTCTGTATCTCTGCCAAGAAAACTCATAGAGATGCCCATGCAGCCAACCAGGAGTTAGCCACAACTCGGCAGTACCCATCAACAACAAATCACATAAATGCATAGACAGTATTACTCTGCAAGACGTGCTCTAGAAAAAAGAGATTAAAATATTTCTAATAAGAAAGAACACTGGATTAAATCTGTTTCTCATCAAAATGCATGTCAGGCAACCTCCTTTTGCTACAGCAAGGAAGAAATGAAACTGTGGTAATAATATACACCAAACAGTTATTAAATTGTGATTTTTTTTAAAAAAAAATCAGTCACAGTGCACATTTTTTTCAAGTAAAGAAAATCTGCTATGCAGTATTTTGTATTTTAATCAACAAAGTCATTATGCCAGCAGAATTATCTGGACAAGGCTCTTGACAAGAGTTGCTCTGGAAATGACTCCAAGGTTATTTCAATGATTTTATAGAAGATATTTTGCAAATATTCTTTGAAAAGAAAAATTAATGTATTTATATATATATATATATATTTCTTTCCCACCCTATACCTAAAGGTCTCAGGACGGGTAACAGTAACAACAAATTAAAACCAATATATGGGGGTTCTGATAGATAATGATAACTGATCTACCTTAATTAAGTAGTGGGTTTATTTGACCAAGGTTTTTTTCCCTTCTCTGTTTAAGTAATGAGAAGTATACAACCTTAAAGTTTATAGAATTTACTCTGCTATATTTCTAAGGTGAGATATCTACAATGCTTTCAAAAATCCCTCTAAACCAGTGGTTCTCAACCTGTGGGTTGTGACCCTTTTGGGGGTCGATCTACTCTTTCACAGGGGTCGTCTAAGACCATCGGAAAAAACATAGGAACCAAGACACTGCTCCTCTGTCCATCTCCAGGCAGGTCCACCCACATGCAGATACGCCCACCTACGAGTACCTGGCGTGATGACATCATCACACTAACCCCTTCACATACACCCCATAGAAATACAGTAGAGAGCAGCTACTGTGTAGTAAGCAGCAGTATTGGAGGTAAAATGACACTTTTATATTCAGCTGTGCTTGATGTGAATACTATGCTTTAATTATGTTCCATTTGTAACAGTGAAAATACATCATGCATATCAGATATTTACATTACGATTCATAACAGTAGCAAAATTACAGTTATGAAGTAGCAACGAAAATAATATGATGGTTGAGAGTTAGGGTTAGGGTTAGGTTGGGGGTCACTACAACATGAGGAATTGTATTAATGGGTTGCAGCATTAGGAAGGTTGAGAACCACTGCTCTAAACCATGAGCAGAAGCTTCCAAGAAAAAAAGATTTAGTGCCCTGCATACGGTCATTCTAGCTTCCCAGCAAGAAGCAGGTGAGACTGACGGGAGACCATCTGTTCCAAATCACCAAGCAGCAAATAAGAAAACAGATATGATGGCTTTATTATATATATTGTAGGAGCTGTAGGACCCTTCATGGTCCTCCTCAGAACTTCATCAGTGAGGCCCCAGTCACCACTGATACTCTTTGTCTGCACAAGGTGTAGTGTAATCCAGATTTGGAGGGGTTGTTAGTCTGGATTGGGGGGGGGGCTGATATGGATTATTGGTGGTCCTTGGCCTTTTCTGCACTAGGCCTTATTCCGGGTTCCTCGGTGGATCCAGCCATAGAAATGGTAGGCTCCTTTTCTAGAATATAATCCAGAAGAAGGCCAAAAATTCTCCGGCTTCAGCTCAAAGGGAGTGAGAAGGGGAAAGCTTTGATTGCAGGCAGGGTTTGCACTGGAGCGAGGGGGGATTTAAAAGTCCTGTTCTGAGTGGGGATGGCTATATTCGGATTAATTGTCAGGCACTCTATTTGGATTTAAAATAGTCCAAATGGGACTAAAATAGGACTAAAAAAGCTAAGTGGGGATGCGCCCTCAGTGAGATCCAAAATCCCAAGGGAAGAAGTGCATCTTTAATAAACACCAAAACCATGGTTATGAGGTACAGGACACACTCCCCCAAACAAAGACACATTTTTATAACACTTCAAAGATCCAAAGTTCATCAGGTATTCCATGGGCTAAAATTATTGGCCTTGACCCCTAATTTAATGTTCCCTGGACATGACTTAAACAAGGTCACAACACTTTTGCCTTTCCATGGAATAAAAAGATAATTAAGATTAGTCTATTTAATCATTGTGTCAATGAGTGTGAAGCTCCTTCCTCTGCAGCATTAGCAGGGCATCAGGGAATTCCGCAGTGATTCATAACTTAATCTTTTTAAAGGGAAAAAAAAATATGAGGAGGTAGAATATATTTCTCCAGACTTGATGAAACATCATCGTTGACATGTTTTCAAAATTATTAGACAGTTCTCAGACTTACTTTTAAGAAGTGGGTTTTAATCTTCCCACAGTGTTTGCCTCTCTGTTCCATCACGGGGGAATAGAGCAAGTCTTTGGCTGCAATCCTTGCGTAGGCAACCCGTTTGTTGTTACTTAGCATCCAAATGAATACATCCGGTACTGTATGCTGAGGCTTGAAAAAGACAGACAAATGCTTTGAACATCAAAGCACACATTCAGCTCACAAGATTCTTAGGCGATCAGCATTTTTTTTAAGTGCACACTTTGTGGAAATATATGTAAAGACTCTGCACTCTTAAGTGAAATATCAGACTTTTATGAAAAGATTTGCAGTGACACCACCTGAAAATGACGTGGTTAAGCTCACATTTAACATCCATGCATAATTTTTCCTGCAGAATTCATATGCATTTAAATCAGAACTGAACTTAATACAAAGCTCTGTTCTGGGGAAAGAATTCATATTTGGAACTATCTCATATGAACCCACAAGAGCACCTAGTCAAATCAAAGGAGATATGGCCTTCAATCATTTTTATATAGGTATTTATTAAGGGACTCAGAGTATTTTATAAGTCAGCTACTTGGGTGCCATTTGTATTATTACAAGTGGCATAAAATTGCTGAAATAATAATTGTGACCCATTACTGAGCGATACTAACAATTCACAGTTCAGCAACTCTGAATGACTCTGCTGGAAACTTCTTACAACCCAATTTAACAATGTGATGTTACAGCCTGTTTCTTCCTTGTTGGGAGACATAAATTCATTGCAACAGGAGGAAGGTTTGTTTTCCAAGGGCAATCCTGCACTGGCCAGTACACTCCAACAGCAAATGTACTAGAAGCTTCCCTCCCACATGCCGATATGGTCTAACACAGGGGCCATGCCCCTTAGGCCCTCGTCAGACCTTTAGTTTAAGACAATTTCAGGTTGTCTTATTCACATTATTTTTATTCAATTCGTTTTCCAAGCCGGCCTAACCCTGTTGTATTGTTCAAACCAAACTCCTCTTTTCCAGAGGACTCAGCCCATCCTGGCATGCCAGGTTGTCTTTGCTTCCTCAGTGTGAGCAGGGGGACAGCACAAAGAAGGCTGAACTGTGCTGTGGTGGTGGTGGAGGAGGAGGACCCATCTTTCCTTTCATCCAATGTTTAGGGGAGGGCGGCACGCACAGTGTTCGTGAGGCACCTCCCCTTCTCTCCTCAGTTTATTTATATGATTCCTCTATCTAGTGGTTTTATGCAAATTTATTATTATTATTTTAAAAATCAATTGCACTGAGAAGAAGAGCACATAAAAATAGAACGGGGGCATGGAGGTGGGGGAGCAGGCTTTAAAAAAGAACCATATATAGACACCCTCGCCTCCCTTGAGTGACCCAATGGTCTCCAATAAGAAAGGAGATGGATTTTATGTAACAAAAAGAGTGGTGAGCCAAGAGTTCCACAGAGGAAGCTCAGGTCAGTCGCAGAGAAAGGTGTAAGTGATGCAGCCAGAAGCAAGGACAGCCTGAGGATGACCTAGGTGTGAAAGAGCTGGTATGACCTCATTTTGAATTATGAACAGGACGTCCTATCTCATATAGGTGTGACCAGGGCCTTATAGTTTGCAGATATATTTCTCTACATGTCAACTTTAAGCAAGTGTGATACCTGGCAAATGTGATAGGACTATGAGCTATGTGCAGTAATTTCCAACTTTCTTTGAGCTCCACAACTGCTAAAGAGAACAAAAATAAAGGCTACTACTTCCTCACATCTTGATTTATTTATAAATCTGTATGCCACCTTGCAGCACATATGCTTGTGGAAGCATTGCGATAAGCAAGGAACAAAATCAGAACAGCAATAAAGTTACAAGATTAAATAGATTAAACTACCAGAGGCAGAACAGAAATAGCTACCCAAACATGACTCATCTGATATTTTAAAATGTTTGGAGGGGGGATCAGAGTAGGTTCTAAACCAGCCATTGGTAGTGCTCATTGGACCTAGTGGAGTGGAGTCAAGGCAGCTAAAAGGAAGTGGTCTCAGAGGGCAAAACAGCTAGAGAGCTAATGGGAAGTGAAACACTATCAGGCTGCTGGTCTATGCAAACATCCAGGAAAATGGACCCCAGTGAATTATGCATTAGCCAATCTCGAATTGAAGCATAAAGAAAGGAGAAAGGGACAATGGACTCAAGCTGGTTGGGTGTTCCCCATTTTCCCTTGTGGACCAACCATTCTTGCACCAAACCATCATAGGTTCAACCCCTAGAAGAGTAGGAAAAATCAACCTGAAATCCTAGTGACCACCTCAAGCACTTTATTTATAACAGCCTTTGCTGTCCTGTTCCCATCCAAATGGATTCCACAGGTGAGTTATCTCAGGGCCTTTCCGCACTTACCTGGGCTGGACAGGTTCCCAGCTACAGCAGTCTGGGCATCTGGAATAAGGTCTACTGCTGTCCCGCTCTAGGCAGCCATTTTGAACCATCTGATAGTATATGCTTCATAGGGATGTATGCAAGGTAGTTAGAGGTCCAGACTTTTTGTGGCCTCCTCACACCCCAGGCTATTTTCAATTATATCTTCTTCACTAATCACCACGCAACCCTGCCCCCGCACCCCACATCCACCCTCTGTTACCGTAGCTTAGGAGTCAGTGAATGAGGAAACCCAAACTCCATCCAGGCATGAAGGGGTGAGAGAAGCAGAGCAGGGGGGGGCAGGCAGGGAGGGAGGACCACTCTTAACGGAGCAGCATAGCATGAGAAGAGAAGCTGAGAGACTGAAGGTGGAGGGGGGGACAACTAGTCTTCAGAGCAGCAATGGAGAATGAGGAGGCCACAAAACGTTTGGACACTAACCACCTTAAACTTTCAAATGAAAGTACTTTCATGCACATCCCTAATGCTTTGTTCAATGTGAATGGAATGTGCTGTTAGGGGGTGTGGTCTCTCTGTTCCATACCAGAGAAGCCCAGATGGGGTTTGTACCTCACACAGTTGTGGCTTACCGGTAAGTGCGGAAAGGCCCTCAGTGTCCTTCATTCTGCCAACTGAGGATGGGTATTTGAGAAAAGAGTATAACCAGGAGAGTATAAGACAGTAGGTTTCTTCTAAAAAGTTTCTTCCAGATCTTTATTTAAAGTTTAAAATCAATATCAAGCAGTAGCACACTTCTTTTTTCCTCAGGGGCAACTTCTTGCACTTATAAGTTTCAGGAGAACTCTATCTTTAGTTATTTAATTAGAAAGACTAGTCTTTTCAAGGAGAAAAAGTTTTTCGTTTCTTTTTCATTTCTACCAAAGGATGCTAAGATACTAAGATCTTCAGGCACATGGTATTATATTTTTTACAATGTTAAAAATGTTATTCTCCCGATTTTAAATCCATCAAACATATTCCCAAAGTGAAACTGAATGAAAATAAAATGGAATATTATGAATCTAACAAATGGACTTGGTGTGTTAAGGATTATAGCTAGAAGAAGAAGAAGAGCTGGCTTTTCTACCTCCCTTTTCTCACCCATTTAAGTGGACTCAAAGTGGCTGACAAAGCTTTCTATTTTTCTCCCCACAACAGACACCCTGTGAGGTAGGTGGGGCTGTGAGAGCTCAGAAGAGAGCTGTGACTAGCCCAAGGCCACCCAGCTGGCTTCATGAAGAAGTGCAGAATCAAACCTGGTGATTATGAGATATGAGTCTGGCAGTATAACCACAAGACCAAATCATGAAATCAGGATCAGGATCAGAAAGCAATGGCTTAGGGAGCAGAATGAAGAGAGTTACCTCGTCAACCAAAAAGTGAATCTTCTCAATAAAGTTCTGTGTCTCCCTCATCATTTCATCCAAGGAGATCTTCTTCTTTTGTTGCTGGACAATTCCCTTGGCATCTTTGGACATTGCTTCCTACAAGGAATAATTTTACTCATTTGTGTTACATCAGAACTGGGCAGTTTAAATCATTTTGTCAGGTATTTCTCCCCCTCGTCCTGAAAGAACAGGTGCAAATTCTGGTGGTCAGAAACATTGACCACATGTATCACATCTGAATGCAGACACCACTTCCATTGAATTGCCACCTCTGGTCAATACTTGTTTTCTCAGCCCTGTTTTGCACTCAAGGCTAGAACTTGCACTGTTTGGGAGCCCATTGATGACTCCAGATCTGTGTACCTTTGCTTAGCCCTCCAAAAAGAGCATTAGACAGATCTGATCTTATATAAAACAGATTTTCTTGTGCAACATGTGTGTTACAAATCACGGGAGCCCATATATTTGTTTTAAACATTTCAAGTGACACAGGATGTGGTCACACCTTCAGTTTAAGCCTTCTTTAGTCCATCTTCAGCTTGCAGTGCTCATATTTGATAGAAATGAAAAAGTGTTGTGTGTGTTGGAATCAGAAATGGATTGAAGAAGGTTTAAACCAAAAGTATGACCATGGACATCACATTCATGAACTTTCTGACTGCATCATAAGGTCGCAGTAACTTATAAGCCTTAAATGAAAATTGCATGTACACAATCATATTAGGCTTTCTGATTCAGTGCCCTAATAGCACAAGAAACAATTAGAATCCAAGAACATCCCTCACATACCAATTCTTGCTTGCACAGAGTCAGCCTCTTTTTGTCCAAGGCAGTTCGATTCAATAATTTGGGTTTCTTTTCAGCATTTGCAATGAAAGCCCTAAGATGAGAAACACAGAAGCAATTTTCAGAGTCAGGTAGATACAATAACTTCCCGATGATGGATTATAATTATCTAGGAGCAAATTCATTCAAATAACACAGTAATTGAGTCATGAGATACTAACTCCTTGGATTCGTGATATAATATTAAAATATTATATTATAATGATAATATTAAAACCAAGGAATCATATGAGGATGAAAGACACAGAAATGCAATTTATATGGTGATATTTCAATATGAAAAATTAGACTGGGGAATGTGTAAATTTTTTGCATCTCATCAATTGCATGTAAATAGACATTTTGAGCACTGAGCAAGTGAGTGAACTCCTTTCTGCACATGTCAAACCTACACCTACAGAAGGGGTCTTTGATTATTTCCAGTGATCTTGCTCTAATCTCATAATGAACTGTTGGGTAACCAGTATGAAAAAGTAGACTTGGAAATATGCTTCATTGTACACTTAAGGCAACAATATTATTTGTGTTCATAATAAGATTCAAAACAACCAGAAACACATACCTGGGTGTAAATCCCCAGTGGGATTTGCTTCATAAGAACATTGAGAGGAGCCCTGCTGGATTGGGCCACAGCGTATCTAGTCCAGCATCCTATTTCACACAGTGGCCCACCAATTGCTTATGGGCATCTCAAGCAGAAGACAAGGGCAAAACCTTTCCCTGCTCTCAAATTCAGAACGGACACTTAGGATTATATTGTGAGGCAAGCAACTTCCATGCTTATCATCCTCCTGGGAACTTTACACGTATCTAAAGTACATTGTGAACACCTCATAAGCCATTCTTACCTACTTTGGTTGATAAAATCAGTAAGGGTGGATATCATTTTCTCTTCAGAAGCAATCTCAGAAACTTTAATCAAATCTTTCACTTTTTCTAAGCCCTCTTCCTAGAGCAGAGTGAAGGAGAGAGACAAATAGTTTCACAAAGGACATATATTTATGTCAGTAGGCATGGGAAGGATTTTCTTATCTAGGCGAAATCACATCACGACTATCAATATTAAATGTTATTACGATACCTATGAACGGGCTTAAATTGATTTGAGAAAAACCTCTTGGAGTGCATTCCCACTCGACAATTTTAGTGTGGGTTGGACTATCTTAGACCCTGCTGGACTGTTTTAATCCAGGAACAGGACCGAGTGTACATTTCAGGCTATTCCCATTTACTTGATGGTAAACCGGACCCACTCACTGTATTGCACACAAGCAGATAAGTGGCTTGTGCAGAGAGGGGGTTGCCTTTAAAACTTTATTGCTTAAGTGGAGGAGTGAACCGGCTTTGCGGGGAGGGGTTGCTAGTGGAAGAGCGCAGTGGCACCAGGCCAGATGTTGACAGAAGAAGCTCGGGGGGGGGGAGGCGATGGTGGCTAAGAGAGCCCACCACTGCGCTCCTCCACTAGCACCCTAATCCTAACCCCCTGAGCTTCTTCCACCAACATCTTGTCTGGTGCTGCCACGTTCCTCCACTGCTTGAGCGGGCTTGCTGTCACCTGGGCAGGTGAAGAGGAGGTGGAGGAAAGAGGCACTGCCGCCAGGTTCACTGTCACCTGGGCACCCCCCTACTCCCTCCCAGCAAGTCTCAGCCAAGCCGTGGCTCATGACAGTGAGCCAGGCGGTGGCACCTCCTTCCTCCTCTTCCTCTCCGCCCACCCAAGGAACAACAAGCCAGGCTGAGGGAATAACAGCGGCGGCAGCAGCGCCTCCTTCCTCCTTCTCCTCACTCACCTCAAGAGCTTGCAAGAATGCATGTGCGCACAAACAGATCAGTGGCGGGGGAGGGGGGAATGGCCTGAATTGCGGTTCTGCTTTCAAAACTTTTTTCGCTTGATATTCCTAGTAGCTGTATTCTTGTATTCCAAGCCTTTTTGCCTTTTCTGCTAGAATTGTGGGCATGGCAGGCATGGCGAGCTCTGAAATCCTGCCCACATGTGGCTAGCATTGGCCAGGAGGCTACAGCTTCACCTCAAATAGCCCAGGAGCGTTCCCATCTAGGAAAAAAAGAGGGCTCAGCTACAAAATTGTAAAAAAAAATGTCCTGTTTTCCCCAGGATTTCCCCCCCCCCCCCAGATTTTTGCAGGATAGAAAATCCTGGGATAAGAAGCTGAATGGAAACACTGGTTTTCCAAATTTGGATTATTTGCTTAAGACATGGGAACCCCGGATGCCAAACTCGAATCCAGTCCGGATGTAATTGCCTATGGGAACGCACCCTTGGAGGGAAAGTAGACGGTAACAACTGGGAAAGGATAACTCTGAGGCAATGATGCTGAGTTAAACATCAAAAGCTAAGGAGATGTATAAATTGTTAAAGAGGACTGAAATTGTTCCTGGCTTCCACTTACAGGGAGCTTTAGGGTTTGCATGAAATGCTTGAGTTCAAGAACTTCTAGTCTCCCAGAGGGCTTCTTCTTCAGTGGGTTTCACCTTTAGCCTCTGCTATAACAAAACCCTGAGGGAGGTCTACTGATTAATTGTCCCTGCCTCCTGATCAGACAGCACAGGTCTCACTTCAGCCCCCTGAGAAACAGCTGCATCGTAAATGCATGAAAAAGACGCAGTAAAGGAAACTTCATTGATTTTAGTAAGAGGATTGCTATTGAGGTTTTTGCTGCACTGGATCTTACTCTGGATTATATGCTGGAATAAGGACCTGCCATCTGTAGGTTCCAGTCAGCATCAACATGTGAATGGCAAGCCCCTATTCCAGGATATAATTCAGAATAAGGCCAGCCCATACAAGAGCTGAGTTTCTTCCACTGTACTGCAGAGGCCAAATATCTGTAGTGACCATGACCAGTCAAACCAAAATCCCAGTAAGCTAAAATGTCCCTCAAAATTCAGCCAGAAGCAGAAAGACATATTGTATTCTCAATATGGCTTTCCTACAGCAACATGGCAATAGACTTACCAGATCTTCTGCCATTTTCTCAAGGATATTAGAAACATATAGCCTGAAGGTCTGATCACCCCAAAAACTTTTTATGTAAATACAGGGCTTCTTGTCATCATAGGGCAAGTAATAATAATTCCTGTTAAAAAAGATGAACTTCAGTTACTGTTTACAACATGATTTTGCTACCATCAGTAAGTTGGTGGATACATTTTTATTTAACTGAGGCGGCATGATATGAACCTAAATTTTTACTCCTGCGTCACTTTGACCATATCTGCACAGGTTGCCAGTGGAGCAGGACTGGCCCTGTCCCAACTGCCAGCTCCAGAGACTGGTCCAACCCTCAGAGCTGATACTGGAATCTTTGGGTGCTTCCGCACTTACCTCGGTAAATCCGGATCTATCTCTTCCGGATTTAGTAAATCCGGTTTCCAGTAGATCCGTGTTTACTAAATCTGGATGCAGGGTAGATCCGTATCTAATAGATCTAATAGATACGGATCTACCAACCCCCCCATCCTTCCACACACGTGGCAGAAGGACGACTTAGATCCAGATTTGAGGTAGGTGCATGGCGAGCCAGGGGACTCTGTTCTCGCAGCTCGTCCTCGCCGCAGAAGTGGCAGATCGCCGCTTCTGGAGCCAGGGGGAACTTCTCCAAACCCCTCCCTAGCCCACCCAGGGGGGAGCGTGAGCGATCCCCTCCTTACCTCTTCGTAGTCGCCCCGATTCTGACCGCGGAGTCCCAGGAGGCTGTGCACCTGCGTGCTGCGTGCCTCCTGACTGGCCAGGGCAGCTTCTGGCAGCGCCTGCCGTCAGGAGGCTCTCTGCGCCTGCGCGCTCCCCTGGCCAGTCAGGAGGCACACAGCACGTGGTGATTCAACCACATCATAGCAGCACTAGAATGGTGCTAGATTCTCCCTTTTCTGGACAGAACCTTTTTTCTTGAACCTGAACTCAGGAACTCCTATCTTTGCACTTTTTTGTTGCTTGCAAAATAAGAGTTCCTTCAGAAAGAAAGTGTGTGAGAGAAAGCCTTGGCTGGAAGCACTATGAAATGTGCCTTTTGCCAGTCATAGATTTATTGTTTGTCCCTTCAAAGTGTCAGCCTATCAGCCGCCAATGTATTCCTTCAAAGTCTTGGCCTATCAGCAAGACGTTTTGAGAAGACATTTTCATTAAGAAAATCGTTTGCATGTGAAGTAATCTCCACCTGTTAAGCTGTTTTCCTCTGAGGTGCTTTATATACAGCTTCCATGCTATTAATTCTTAACTCGACTTTAATTAAAATGCCTGAGACACACCACTGCAGTTTTATAAGACAGGCAGGCAAGGCAAAATTTAGAGAAAGAACACTGTCTTTGATAAACTAAAATTAAGTCCTGTGGTAGCTATTGATGTTTGGTAAATACAACAGTAGTTCTAAATGGTAGCACACTGAGATCCCAGCTGTACCATGACAACCACTATTAGGCAACTTTTGTGCAATGGCAGAAAGGGCACAGCAAGTGGAGGCTGCTTCTTAAGCCATCTTCAGCTCCTGTGCTGCAAGGGATACAGCAGTGGCATGCCATCTGTGTTCCTGCCACTACACCCAGTAGTGAAAACACTGAAGCTGAAGCCTCTGGAAATGACCAGAGAAGTCGGCCATTTTGAAGTGTTTTTTATGAGATGGAGTGCAGTCTGCATGGCATGGGGAAAGGGACCATAATTGGGAGTGTTGTCAGTGCTCTTCCCATCCATCTGCCATTGCAACACGCTAATGAGCGCTTCCAGTAGAGTGCTCCAAGGGCACAGGACCAGGTACATCCTATACCTTAGGAACACCACCAAAACCACTTGGTGATGAGGGGGGGGGGGTTCATCTGGTCTTCCTACAACCCTTATTCCCACCCTGCTCTCTTGTTGCCAGCAAAGCCACTATATAGGCAATTAAGCAGAGATGTGCGCCTCTGCTAAACTGCCTAGAAACGTTGTAGCAGCTTTGGTTAACTGCTGTTTGCCAGTGACTGGGGAACAGGGTTGGATTAAGGCTTGAGGGAAGAGGCTTGTGGGGCAGTGAAAATGGCTTACAGCGGGTGGGACAGGGATGGCGACGTCACCCCGGCTTCCTATCAGTGACGAGAAGGGGCAGAGTGAAAAAGATGTGGTTTTCCCGATGCAGGGTTAGCACGGTTTGGATGGGGAGAGCCATATCTGTATTGAACCCGCACTTGCTCCAATCGCATGGGGATGGGTCAATTCGAATTGAATCCCGTAATGGGAAAACCCCGAATCCCTCCTGAAGTAAATGGCCAGCATGGGGATGTGCCTTTGGGTCCAATAAGGTGGTTAGATGTATGGCTTCAGCACCATCAGGTCGATCCCACAGCACCATGAAGACTCCATCTGGATCCTACCTTAGATTGCCTCTGCAAGGATGACGGGGGAGTGTTTTGAAGGGCAGGAGCACAGGGCCCTGCCCCACAGACAGGTAACATGCTGGCTTCTTGCACATGCTAACCTCAAAGTTGGGGAACAAAAGTCAGCTGTTCCCTGAATGTTGTTTAATGGATCTGAGAAAGAACCATTCCCTCCCGGCTCTATCAGTCAGAGAAATTGGGATGACACTACTGCTCCTATCTACAGTCGACCACTAGGAGGCAAGCTTTTTTGGCTGTATATAAGGACTCCCTCTCATGTGGTTCACCAGTTTTTGCTTGGTCACTCCTTTCTACAGTTGGACTGTCATCAATATGCCCAAGGGGAGCAAGGAGTTGTTAGCACGGTATAACCCACTCTGCCCAATAGTTACTTACAAGAGTGGGTTCTGTCCTTGCAAGTGAGTTACAACCCCCAGGGTCATCAATCCCATTTTTGTCCATTGGGATCTAATCAATTATCCCAGAGGGGATCATCTCTGGAATATCACTTGTTAGCCCAATAGTCAGGTGGTGATGTGGCTGGCCATAGACATTTGATTCATATAACTGAATATTTGCCCATCTCCTCTCACTGTTGCAAATAAAATATCATCAGAGGTTCTCAGACCGGTCCTCCAAACAACTCCCAGCATTCTAAGGGAATGTTTTCCTCCCCTATTCGAGATTTTAGTAATGTTTTATGCAATCCAGCATCCTGTTTTTATCTGCTTTTATTGGTGTTTGTGAATCTCCACAAAATTATTTTTAATGGGAAGCTGCATACAAATATTTTAAACAAATGGTTCAGGGACATCTGGAAGACCACAGTTTGGAGAAGCACTGATAAAAAGCAACTACAAATTAAAACTGTTTTCCATCCTTTATTTCAGTTCTTTCAGTCTGAATTTGTATCTGGAGAAAATGTTTTTAAAAAGCCAGCAGATGGTCTTCCAAGATAATAGTCAAGCACCGTCATTCTGTAGAGCTGTTTTAGCAGGTTCTACATCTCATTTCTTCACAAAAGACTACTTTGAAAGACAATTTTCCTTTCTCTTGAGTCTGGTAGCCATTATCTCATTTGATTATGTTTTTCTATTGTGAGTCTAGCCTAAAATAAAAATTATTGGGTTGTGGGAAATTTTTGGATGTAGGGTAAAGCTTAAAAGCTAAGGTTCATTGTAGCATCCCTTCTTCATATTCTCCCCAACTTTTTATCTGCCCTCTGGGTTCCACCAAAATAAAAACAGAGGGCCTTCTTAATTACTGTTCCTTAGAAATAGAACATAAAAACGTAAGAGGAGCCTTGCTAGATCAGGCCACAGCGTGTCTAGTCCAGCATTCTGTCTCACACAATGTCCTATTTGCTTCTGGGCATTCTCAAGTAGAAGACAAAGGCAAAACTTTCAACTTGCCAACATGTCTCTGCAAATGGCCATTAGAGGCTTCCTGTCAGTCTCTCCAACCTGGAGGCAGTACCTAGGCAACCGTTCTATGAACTATTCATACACCTGTCATCCATGCATTTGTCTATCCCTTCTTTAGTGAGCCAGTTTGGTTAGAGAACCGGCTACTTATCTGGGAGTCACCAGGTTTGATTCCACACTCTTCCACAAAACCAGATGGGTGGCCTTGGGCTGCTCACAGCTCTCTTTCTGAGCTCTCGCAGCCCCACTTACCTCACAGGGTGTTTGTTGTGGGAAGAAGAACCGAAAGCTTTGTCAGCCACTTTGAGTCCCCTTAAAGGGTGAGAAAAGTGGTGCAGAAAAGCCAATTCTTCTTCTTCTTTAAAGCTATCTATGCTGGTTGCTGTCACCATACCTTAAATTCCATAGACCAATGACTCACTGGATGAAAAAGGACTTTCCTTTGTTGGTCCTAACTCTCCTGCCCATCAGATTCATAGATTGCCCTCTGGTTCTAGCATTGTGCAACAGAGAGAGAAAAAATCCCTTTATCTACCTTTTCTACTCTGTGTATGATTTTATGTACTTCAATCAGGTCACCTCTTAAATTCTGTCTTTCAAGGCTGAAGTGGCCTAGACTTAGCAAAAGGGTGTTGATCTTTTCCCTGCAAGTAGCAGCACCCAATAGAAGGCCTCTGATTTTAGGGCACTGATTTGAAAGAGTATGGGCTTATCCCCATATACTATATACTCCGAAGCGAACCTGAATTTGACTCAGAGCATCCCCGTGCAAAGGCTCTAATCCGGCCTACATGCAGAACAAATCGCTCAAATCTGTGGTAAAAAATAACGATTGCAAACTGTTTTCAAGGTTTCTACCTGTTTCCCTCTGTGATAAGTGGCTTTTCTGGATGTGTGGTGGATACCAGAGGGACCGCAACGTCATGTGAAGTTTCTCCTGTTCCTTCATGTAACAATGGGGCACTTTCTTCTTCCCCTTCATGACCCTTCTTTTTGCTTGCAGTAGATGGTGACACCCCATCAATAACGTTACCAAAATTCCCTAGAAATATAAATGAAATGTAAGTATGGAGCAAGAGATATTGAATTAAAGGGGGAAAGGAAAAACAACAAGAAATACCTCAGAATTCCAACTATGTCTGTGTCTGCCTGCTTGAAGTAGTACCATGGACTGAAAATCTAAGCCAACCACATCTTGGCCTATGCATGCTGGTGTGGTCTAAAGGAGGACCCCCCCCCTCCACCTCATCCCCAGCTGGCCAGAACTCCCTTAGCTCACATCAGCATAATGAAGGGAGTTTTCTAGTATACTTGATGGTCCCATTGCACAACGGTCAGCTTTGAATTTTTAAAAACATTCTTCTGTTTGACCCTGTTTCTAAAAACTCATCCTGTTTTAAACTTTCAAGACTAATGCAAGAACCCTCTAACAGCGTTATCAGACAGAGAGTTTTTCAAATGCCACTTTTAGAAAATGCACCCCTTCTGAGGACAAAATTTTTTTTAAAAAAAAAATCAGGCATTCAAACTCCTACGTCATTCCTTTACCTTGAAGCCTGGCAATGTCTCTCTAGTAACAAATACTCACTATTGATTGGCTCCCATCAGCCTGATTTTCCAGGCCCTGATTTGTCTTTGACTGGCAACATTTGTCCCCATGGTGGAATTGGCTACTGTAGATTTTCCTCTTCTGTCCCCTTCTAATGAGACTAGGGGTGGGTACAAATATTTGAAACATTCAAATTTTGATCGAATTTGTTTGAATTTGGACATTCAAATCCGAATCGAATGTCTATAAACTCAAATTTAAACATTTGAATGCATTTTGAATTTTGAATCTATTCGTGCAAATTATTCAGACATTTGTATGTGGATGGATATGTACTCAATGCATACTTGCCCGTACGCATCTTTCCCGTGCCGGCACGGATTTGTAGAGATCCATATGGGATGAAAATGGAATGCATATGGGATGCATACAGGCACATATGAAAGTTGTCAATATTCGCATGTGCAAATATGGATCAAAAATCCGCACAAATAGATTTGAATGTATTTGAATTGAATCGAATGTGAATACATTCAAATTTTACACATTTTTATGTATTCGAATTTTCAGGTATTTCATTCGAATGAGACTGGATTAGTTGCATTTGGTCTTAAGAATTTCTGTCTGAAAAAGGGATGACCCAAGAGTAAAATGTTTGGTGCTCCATCCTCAAATTCACACAGAAGGCAACCCTTTCACCCTATTTGATCACAGCCTATGGCCACAAGAATGGCTCACTCAGTCACTTGTCAACATGAATACAAACTCCTAGATTTTTTTCTGTCAATTGCAGCTGATACATTTTTGCCTGCAGGTCCCAGTCTAAGGTAACTGATCTTAACCTCATGTACTTCAGCCTTTTTGGATTCCAGCTCCTATCAACTCTGGGCACGTCCCCATGCACATTTGGTCCAGTACTGAAACCGGGCTCAGCATGGGGCATTCCCATGTGTTTTCTATTTGGTCCAGTTTCCATGGACCAAATCCCCCCAAATCATGCCAGACCAGAACCAAATTTGATACCTGAAAAAACAAGTCTGGGCAAGGTTTGGGGTCCCAGCACATATTGGTTAGCGAGCTGAAACCACGCATGGGGACGGTCCTAGGCTATCCGGGGAGGAGATTGATGCTCACATCATTGGGAGGTGGGATGTGCTTGCCATTCCTGCCCTGTGCATTGGAGATCACAGCTGCTGACATTTTTTGGGAGAGAAAAAATCCCAATCGCCAAGGCAGACAGCATAGTGGCTTAATTTTTGTACATTTTCCACAGAAAATATTCCACCCTCTTTTCCCGATCTCCAAGGCAGTCATGATAGTGGCTTGATTTTCTCTCTTTTAAACTTGACGGGCATTTTCATGGTTCCCAGTGGAGCGGAGGTGCACAAAACTGCTCAAGCACCTAACTCCCGCTAAACCTCGTAGCGGCTTTTGGTCTTTTAAAATTATTTATAAATTTATTATTATTAAGCTTTATTTCAACTTTTTTCTATGCCTCCCAGTCCGGTCCTGGCTTTCTGTGCCACTAAGGGAGGGGGAGATGCAGCATTTGCAGCTGGCAGCACAGGGCTGAGCTGATGTGAATCTGGCTTTCAATGAGGACAGAGGGGGCAGAGAGGAGGTGGCACTGCTCCCCAGTGCCAGGGTTTGGCGTGGTTTGCATGGGGACAGCTGCATCCATGCCCAACCCGCACCAAGCCCATGTCACCAGGAATGGCATGGGGACGGGCTGGGAGCAATCTTGGACCCGGTCCCATGCATGCCCATTCTGTGCCAAATGGCATGCATGGGGACCCAGCCTCTGACCATTAGCAATACCAGCTGGAGCTTATCTGTAGGGTAGGAATTAGGGAAAATCTAATCTAAGACTATGTTAAAACATATTAGCTGCCATTTGATAGTTCCCAAGAAATCTTGAACACAGAGATACTTTAAAAATGTTTAAAGTAAAGGTGGTGCCACTGAAGAACTCCTGCTGCTGTTAACAAAAAGTTCTCCTATAACCCTTTTAACCTTTCTTTTTTCACTCAGGATGGATAGGAAACAAAGTTCTTTCCCTAAATTTGCCACCTGTTTTTGTGGCAGGGTTTTCACTAGCACAAATTCTTACCAGTTGCTTATAATAGTGACAGTTTCTGCTTGTCATGTTCAAACACCTCTCATCTTGCTGGCACATGTCAACAAAAAACCCAAATTATGGTAGGTCTTCATCCTCTCATGATCAAAATAAATTGGGTACATGATGTTATGTGAAAATGAGATTGAAGTTAAACAATTATGAGCTCACTGTGTAAATATCAGAAGGGAATCTGAAGACAAGCTTTAGCTTTGTCTTCTTTTTAAAAACACTGAATTGATGTCCCTAAAATATAACTCTTAGGCAGCAGAGAACCTCATAAGTCCCTCTGTCCCCAAAGTAGATGTTCACACATCTGCTTCCCTTAGGGTAATGCTTTCATATACCCTCACTCCCACCTGGGCCCTTCAGTCACCTCAGGAGTCCAGTTACCTGAGGAGCATGTGACTGGCCCACAGTCACTTCCTCCTCTCAAGTAAAGGGCCACAGTGGACAGGAAGCACTCCACAAGCCCAGTGTTTTGAGGAGGGGGAGGGTGTTCCTACACCAGGTCAATAGGTTCTGGGTTTCTGGGAGCATGGTTTTATGCCAGACAAGAGCTAGCCTAGGAACCAGACTTCTTCTATCTATCTACACAGAATGGGAGGAAGTATCTTTGCTGCCCTGTTCTACAAGTTGTGCCACAGGTTAGCTATTGAATGCTTTGTGTGAGTCATGTTGTCAGTGAGTTGCATCTCCGCCATGTGGGAGGGCAGCTTTAGGATCATTGGAAATCTCCAAGACTCCAGAATCAAATTCATGTGACCTGTTCAGTACCTATCTGATGGTCACTCAAGTCTTATAGGGGTTAGCTTGTGTTTTATTACTTGAGAGGACACCGAGTCTTATCCTTGAGAAATGCCCTAATGCTATGGGTCTTTGTTCAAACAGAAATTAACAGGATGTATTTTAAAGTAAGCAAAACACATAAACAATTGCCAGTTCCTTTCTCAAAGCAATCAAACAGGTACTTTATGTGTCTTTCAGTTGCAAACAAGATGGGCGCTGACTAAAAACTCTGAAGCTCTGATTCTTTTCTGTCTTCTTGCTTTGAAAGATGCAGATTCCTTTGTAACTCTGTGTTTAATTTCTTATTGCCTTGATACTGCCTTGCTATTGCCTTGATACTGCCCTGTTAAAAATTAATAAGGATGGCCTAAATGCTATATTTTACTCTGAAAACACAAGCCTTTTCTTTCCCTCTCTCTGTAAAGTTTCTGTATAGGGAGTTGGAATGTTCCAAAAATGTATCCAGCTATGGGGGTGTTCTTACAACTCCACCCAGCCAGGGCTAATACATTTGAAACTACACTGAGGGGGTTTCCATTTTAGAACTACTGGCTTTAAACGGCAAATTGGGGGAGGGCAGCAGAACCATAACAACCTAGAAGCTCTTTGGTGCAGGCATCACTGCCCATGACAAGTTTTTCATTATTGTGCAAATATACAAAAGAGGTTCTTGAACATTCAGCTTCTCCCAAGTCCACACCTGAGTACATTTTAAATATCACTTTGTTTGCTTATCAGGTCTTTATCTATATCCTCCATTACTCAAGAGAAATGCATTTGGTCCTTATCTTCCATACAAACAAGAAAAGATATTCCAGACTGAGTGGGGCAGAGCAAAGTAATCCAAAATAAAAAGGTTCCTTCATGGTTCACTGGCATCCTTTTCTTTCAAAAGACAAAGAAAAGAGCCTGAGCATGAAACTATGGAAACTCTTAGGCTGCCTCCAGTTGGTGAGTTTTGGTGACAGCCATCAAATTCTAGGCTGTGCGTGTCATCACTTCTCTGTATATGTGGTCATCTCTTTCAGGCTCCACACGCATACACTGAACAGAGCAATGGTCACTGCTCCAGCCAGAAAAGCAAATGGCTCCCGAGAAAGCACTACAGCTGGAAAACCTGCAACCAGCGCTGGATTTTCGAGCAACAGTTAAAAACACTTTTTTGGGCCAAAAAGCAGGGCTTTGGTGGGGTTGCCTACAGTATTTGAGCCAACCCCACCATAGCAGTACTATGAAGGCACTATATTCTTCCCATCTGAGTTGCCTGGGCATCAGCATTTCCCACTGGGCCTCATCGTTTGACCAAAGAAGTGTAAACATGATCTTTGGTACTGGGTTGGCTGTAGGAGCTGCTAGAGGCACGACCATCCAACTGCTTTAGAGTCTCCACATTTTCTGTCAGGGTTCATTTCCTGGTAGCCTTTCCTTTTCCCAAGACACACACAAGGCAGCCATGTTAATTTAAATATAGTTAGGAAGACCCAGTGAACTTCCATAGCAGAAAAGGGGTTTGAACTGAAGAACTCCTGGGCCACCAGGGAGTAACCACAGGTTTTTTAGAAGAAGAAGAAGAGGTGGCCTTTCTGCCCTGTTTCTTTCACCCATTTAAGGGGACTCAAAGCGGCTGACAAAGCTTTTCTATTCTTCTCCCCACATCAGACACCCTGTGAGGTAGGTGGAGCTGTGAGAGCTCAGAAGAGAGCTGTGACCAAACCAAGGTCACCCAGCTGGCTTCATAGGGGAGTGCAGAATTGAACCCGGTATTCCCAGATAAGAGTCCGGCTTCCTAACCACTAGACCAAACTGGCTAAAGCCCCAAAGAAGCAAGTATGCTAGTCTCTTCAGTCCTTTCTAAACTTACCTCCCTTGACTATTATCCCAACTTACCTTACCTCAACTATTCTGCTCTAGTCCAAGCCCAGCAGTGCTGTCTGCACCGCAAGGGCTGGAACACAGTTGCGTCTTCCCTGTTCTGGTCGAGGTGAGGAATACTACTTCTGCAAGAGCTACCTACCCTTCCTTTCAATTGCCCCATGTCTCCATTGCTCTAACGTAACATCCAGTGCTCGTGGACAAGGCTGAAATACCTCCACATCAGATTTTGAAGATTATTTTCAAAGCTTGCATAAGGAACAACGGAAAACTCTGCAGCCCCATTTCTGAAACTTGTGCAAGATTCAAGGATGAGGCTGTTGCATCTTCAGTGTTCCAAACCAGATAAAGAAGCACCAATGCTTGAACCAGAATGAACTGTCTTGGAACGGCTGTAGATATCTTTAAACAGTCCACTGCTAAATCAGGATAATGAGCTTCCTTAGGAAAGTTTACCATTGGATTACAATTAGTCCCATGCAAAAGAAGTGTACTAGCCAGCTGTTTGTTCCATTATACTAGACAAGTGCATAAAGGTCCTTAGTTTTTTCTAAAATTGCCCTTCTGGTTTTAAAACTTGTACATTTATACAGAATACTGAGTTGATTTGGTACCTCTATATCATGGTTTTGACTGTAAACTGGCAAGCAATGAAGCTAGCACAAAAGATTTATTTATAGACTCAGGAGACAAACCAGACTATACAATTTCTGAATCACGGAAATCCAATTTTCTTCTATCATCTTTTCTTTGGTTTAGCAAAATCTGACAGATTATATCTATGGGAAAAATTATTCTGCATCGTATGATTTCTTTTTAAGGATGTGCATTGCCAATAAACTTCTACCATATTTGGCACTTCTTTACTTTGAAGGTTCAGCTAACACCTGAGCTTTAATCCATTTCTAATCCACCTTCAGAGTGAAAGAATACACAAACAAACTGACATTATCTAATGCAGAAAACTCCCTTTGGGGTTAGACAATGCGGAAGGAAAATGGCTTGTCGTTTTTCTGATGTCTTCTCTCAATTCACCTGAATGATAATGTTTTAGAGGGGACCTGGTTCAAGTATTGTAAATGGAATCATGCACACAATGTGGAAAAGTGGGTAGAGAAAAAAAAGTTTCTCTGTTGCATAAAACTATTACAAGGGAGCACTCTATGAAGCTGATAAGCAGGTAAGTTAGGACTTTCAAAGGGAAGTATTTTTTACCCAAAGGTCTATGGAATTTACTACCAGAGGAGGTGGTGACAGCAACCACCCTGGATAGCTTTTTAGACAGGATTAGATAAATTAATGGACAGGGGTATCAATGGCTACTAGAATGGGTACTGAGGTATTTCTTCCAGACTAAAGAAACAGGCAGGATGCTTCTAAAGGCCACTTGTAGAGAGTCAAGAGCAGGTGAAGGTTTTGCCTTTTGCCTTTTGTTTGAGAATGCCCAGAAGCAATTGGTGGGCCACTGAATGAGACTTTGGGTGCGTTCCCACTTAGCGTATTTGGTCCTCTTTTAAAAAAATCTGAACTAAAAAAGACTATTTTTTAACCCGAAATAGAGTCCTTGCAGATTAATCCGAATACAGATGTTCCCACTGACAAAGAGAAAATCTGAATATAGCCGTTCGCAGGACTTCTAAATCTCCACCCCCACCCAGTGCAGTGCCTGCGTTCAAGGCAGCCGTTACTTAAAATGAAGCTTGCATGTTTTGAAAATTTGTGCACATCCCTACAACTCACTAGAGTTTTCCCATCACACCTCTCATCCACATTACGTGTCAGAACATGCACTTCTGAAGTACATTCTTCCAGCCCTTAATGAGGATTAGAGGAGGAACGCTAGCTGCTTCATTCTGCCATTTTAAGTTGCCTTTTTAAAACTTTACATGCGTGCATCACTAGAGAGCATAATATATATAACTCAACATTTTTTTAATCTGTAATTACGCATATTAACAAGAAACTTAATATTTCAGTACGCAATTCAGTATACTTAAAAGCTATAAACATGAAGATCACCAACCAAGAACTACATCATACATTAACAAAAGAGTATATGGACATATACTTGTATAACAACAGCTGGGTATACAGACTTCTTATGCGAGAATTACAGTTTAGACCAGTGATGGTGAACCTTTTGAGCTCGGTGTGTCAAAATTTGCAAGAAAACCTAGCTTAACTCAGGTGCTGTGTCACATATAGAAATATCCATAATTTTGTGATATTTGTAGCTCTAGTAAAAAAGTTATATTTTTGATATATGTATTTTATTAAAAGCAAAACCAAATAGTTATTTACATTAGTGACTTTTGTTGCTAAATCTTCAATTGAAAGTTGGTACTTCATACACTTCAAGAACAAGCAAGCACTACACGCCCAGGGTGACCAGGTGTGTCACCCAAAAGGGCTTGGTGTGTCACTTGTGACACGCGTGTCATAGGTTGGCCATCACCGGTTTAGACTATTCTATATAACTCTTTCTAGTTCATTTATTGGAGATCTACAATTCATCGTGGCAGAAAGCTTTGATAAATGATGGAGTGTATATGTTAATTATAGGATTAATTGAAGTCTAAGAGTTGGGATTAACCACTGAGAAAGGCAATTAGCTGAAACGCCTCTGGAACATTCCATCATTCACCAAAGCTTTCTTCCACAAGTTTACAGAAAGACTCCCTACAGTTTTTGTCAACAAGTGACTTAGACTGCTGTTGTTTAAGACAGTCCCAGGGATCACATCCTAAACAAGTAATATTCCCCCAATAAGTTCTATCTGCTTTTCAGATTATCCCAGTACTCAGATTGTTTTTGAGGATCATTAGGAGCAGCACCCATACTTCCTTGGTGAGCAAAAGGAGGGTTTTCTTCCTCTGCTCAATGTCTCACCAGTGGATGTTGCAGAGAGGTGGTGCCTTTGTCATCTAGGGGTTTTTTTCCACTAGCACTAAGTACCCATTAAGTACCCATTAGGAACCCATTGGGCTCAGAGCAGGAAGACCCCATTTCCACTGCAGACCCCATTAGAACCTGATTTGTTCACACCTGCACTAGGGAAATCCAAATTAAATGGATCCCTCAGGACCTATAATCCAGATTTCCTATGTACCCCATTAAAGGGGTTACAATCCAGTCTTCAGGCATCAAATCCAGATTAGACACATTTCTCCCCCCCAAAAAAAATGTGGTGTGACAGACGTCTCCCACTGGGACAGACGGATGGTCCACATGGGTGTTCCAGTGTTCCCACTGCTATTGGGTGCTACACTGCCTGTGGAGATGCATCAGGTACTTCCTTAGATCCAGATCTTCTAAATCCAGATTAGTTGAAGGACCCATTTCTTAATCCAGATCATTTTAGATCCAGATTAAGGGAGATAAGTGGGGGGAAAACCCAAAGTCACTGCCTTCCTCTTTTACTTTTGTTTGTTCTTGTTACAACCGAGGTATTTGAAAATAGTGCTGGACTGAGGTAGGTATGCATTGGGCCTGAGTTAGGGATGTACATGAATATTCAAAACATTTGGAATTTAAACCAATAGGTACGAATTCCGGCATTTGTCGCCGAATTGTATTCATCCGCAAATCGGATTATCCAGTATTTGTCAAAGCTTCAGTGAATACTGGATGCCTCCATGGCTTCCTGTCCCCCGCATGGCCTCCCCGCCAGGCTTCCTGTAGTCCCACTTACATTGCACCACTGCCACCACACACCTTCGTCCTAGGCCTTCCAGGTTCTGCATATGCAGCTCCCACTGCATCACCTAATCCCCAGATGGGGATCATGCAATGCATAACCAAAAGTGCTTTTCGCCCTCCTCCAAGTGCTGAAATAGTCCCAGGGATGTCACTGTGGCCCCCACAACAGTATGGGGATGTGCCAGAGGGGAAGGGGAGGCTCTGGTGGAATCCCTGGGCCTACTTTGGCACTCTTTGGAGGCTGAAAAGGCACTTCTGGGTTTATGCGCACAACTCTCCATCCAGGGATCGGGGGTTATATGTTTAATTATGTTTTAACATTTGAGATGTTTTAATCTCATTGTAACCCGCCCTGACACCATCCTGTGAAAGGTGGGGTATAAATTTTATTATTAAATTTTAAAAAATCATGGCCCCAGGGCAAACATGCCAGGGTTGGGCAACTGAGGACCAGAGTGACACATAGGCGGCCTCTACACTGCAGGGCTGGGCTAGGCCATTGGGGAAGAGCCGAGTTGGAAACCTATATAACTGTCCAGTGTCATATTTATATTGATAATTATTTGTTTCAATTTTTTCTGGATAAGTTGGCCAAGAGCAACATTAGATAGAAGATTTTCAACCATTTCTTTCAAGAAAGATCTTACCCACAGACACCTCAAAGCTTATTGGTTTGTCTCCAATTTTCCTGTCAATCATTGTAGCTTCAAAAAATGCCCCGAAGAGAAGGAATTCTTCAAATTGTTCCTCATGGATCTGGAAGCACATAGAAACAAAATATATAACTGTTTTACTGAACGGGGCCTTAGCCTGCCTATGTGGTGAGATCTCAAGGAGATCGTCTTCTTGTAGTTCCTTCTCTTTCCGAGGTGCAAGTTATAGGGACATGCAAGAAGACCTTTTCTGTGGTGGCCCCCAGACTCCAGAACAGCCTTCCTCTTGAGGTTTGCCAAGTGCCTACACTGTATAGTTTCCAGCACCTGGTTTTCACCCAGGTTTTTGATATTTAAATAGCTGTCTTCGGGTGCTGTCCGGCTAATGAGGGTGAGTGGGATGGATGTGGATGTGGGAGTGGGAGGGTTACATTTATAATATGTTTTAATATTCTAATATTGTGACCCGCCCTGAGACCTTTTGGTGAAGGGCGGGAAATACATGTCTTAAATAAGCTAATTAATTAGTTAATTAGTTAATTAATTAATGACATACTGGAAATGGCCATGAAAGTTGGCCATCTTCTTGCCATTCCACAATAATCTCTGTGGAGAGTGTGTGAGGTAAGTTCCCTGGACAGAATCATAGACATGGAGAATCAGAAGAGTCCATTTTGAAGTGAGAAGGCACCTAATGATGTGTTAATCAAGTCACTTTTTCAGAGAGTGCAAAATTATGTCCTTCACATGAGAGCTCCTCAAATGGTGACTGTGCCCTTCACTCCTCAGAAGGCACTTCCCATTTTATGATTCTATGATTCCCTTTGCTGCCTGTGGAAATGAACCAGCTTGACCCCTTGCAAAAGACGCCTCTGGCAGTAAACGGAGAAGTGGCCCCAAGTGGAGCACAGGGGCCTGCGTGGGTGCGATTTGCCTATTTCAGCTAAAGTAAAAAGCAAAAGTTGCTAAGCTGAAGCTACTAGGCCAAAGGATAAATTCCTAGGTCGCACTAACTTTGCCATATCTCTCTCAAAGAAGGTCTCAAGAAGTCATAACATCTACAGTACATGTAAACAATGTACATCACCCAAGGATAGTGACATGAGCTGTCCAAATGCATAAGCAAGGCCCAGAGACAGGCTTCTATTGGTTCCTGAGCTTCCTCACCATAACACCATGTATGGCACTTCCTATGTAGCACCATCCTTGCATTAGGTTGTTCAATCTGGTTGTATCCAGATTGTCCCCCTCCCTTACAGTTATGAGCATTCTGTAGTGATTTTCCATTGTGCAACTGTCTGCTGTGTGAAAGGGTATAAAGAGCCCTGACTCTTAACAATAATGATGGACCCTGCTTTGAACATGAACCTGCTTTGTACTTGAACCTGCAATAAGCTAGAACATGCTTGCTGACAGACCTGCCTGCTAGCTAGTTCGTTACTACAGGGGCCATATGCAGCTCTCAAACCACCTCCTCTGCACCCCATAAAGAGTTGGTCAGTCCATGCCTATTCTAGGATGTCACCTTACTTTTGAATTTTGCAGCACCAAGGTTTGCACCAACCAGACACTGTGTCCCCCAATGTATAAAGAAGGTTGAGCACACCAGACTTGGACCATCACGTCCTGATCTGGACCCTGCTTGATTCAGGAAGAAAAATATCTTTCTCTCTGCCCACTGACTATGTCTGGGACTGATGGGACTCACAGCCCAACATCACCAGGAGGGTCATGAGTTCTTGCCCCCTGTGCTCAGTGCCTAGGCACTGCTCACCCCATACTAGGAATGGGACAGTTTAAATACCTCAGGTGGCACATCAAAGGGCTCCACTTCCACATCTGTTGAATTTGTTTTATCTGAAGATGAGGGTTTTCCATCGTCACCTCCTTTCTCTTTGTCCTTTCCTGACCCTTTTGAGCCTTTGGAGTCTTTGTCTTTAGAAGGCAATTTTATGTCCTTGATGATCTTTGAAAACTTTGATTCATGGGCACCTCCAGAGAGGATCTCCACAGCAAGCTCAATCAGTAGGCGTCCCCTGAAAGAGACACCTTCCCCATAACCTTCATTGAGCTCCTGGTGGTCATCCATCAAAGTGTGGTTCCTAGGGGAGCCATATAAATTGACCCAGGCAGGTCCAAACGTAGGTAAGAACCCTGAAAAAGATGCACATGACAACAAAGTTGGATAGGAAGGAAGGAGGGAGGGAGGGAGGGAGGGAGGGAGGGAGGGAGGGAGGGAGGAAGGAAGGAAGGAAGGAAGGAAGGAAGGAGGGAGGGAGGGAGGGAGGGAGGGAGGGAGGGAGGGAGGGAGGAAGGAAGGAAGGAAGGAAGGAAGGAAGGAAGGAAGGACCAATTCAAGCCAGACTGCTTGTCACATGGCAATGTATTTCAGGTATGAACAGCAGTTCACTGTTTAAAACATGAATATCCTGCATAGCATTTAAGCAAAGAGTACACTGCTACTGTGCTCATTAGGGATGTGCACAAATATTCATAAAATTGGAAATTCGGCCAAATTCGGACATTCAAACTTGAATCAAATGTTACAATACTTGTATGCTAACATTCAAATGAATACAAATGTTTCCGGACATTCGCACAAATAGTTTGGACGTTTGTTAAGCTGGAGAAACGTATCAGATACTGTATGTAGCTATTCATATCAGATACGTATCTATGCATATCAGATGCGTGTATTGAATGTTCATATGAATATGTATGAATAGATTCGTATCAAATAGAATTTTATAACATTCGAATGTGATCTATTTGTACGATTATGGATTTTCAAACATTTGATTCATTGCAAATCAAATGCCAAAAAACATTTGTGCACGTCTCTAGCGCTCATCTTCTTTCAATAGTTGGAGTGAATGTAGCCCCCAAACTCTCTGAATGTTGACCATACTCTTCCTCTATCATGGAACCTAAAGCTGGAACATTCTCCAGGCACTGATTAGAACTGGACATCTTTAACCATAGCAACCAAATCTGGAAAATTATAAGAGAATTAAGGTGTCTCCACATCAGGCTAAAACCCACATGATTGCAGATTCGCAATACAGTCCCAGCATATAGAGGTGATATCACTATCACAGGAGAATCTGCAACATTTCTGTACTTCCCGTAATAGTGATCACCTACCTCCATCTGCAAGCTCCTTGCATGACTGTTCTTGTTGCAAATACCCAGATATACAGACTGGTGGAAAATATGGTCAACTTATACGGACACTATGAAAATATCTCACAGTAGGGATGTGCATGAATGTTTGTGCTATTTGAAATTCAAATGAATTTGTACTAATTTAAACATACATGGGCTATACTGAGAATTCTTGGGATATGTCTTGCATGCCCAATATGGTGCAAGGAACTGAAGTGTATTAAGATGGAAGACCTTGCACAAGAGAAGCTCCTGCAGTAGACTATTTTTAAGAATTCATAAAACCAAAGCATGCACCTTTATCTCCATCCTGCTCATTTGAGATCTTCTTCAGGTCAATGAAATGAGTGGCTAAAGCAACATCATTCATGCTGCCTTCATCCCACACCTGGATTTTGACTCTTCGACAGAGTGGGGGAAACATTTCCTTGAAGACAACCTGTTCATGCCACACAGGATCAGCACAGTTCTTCTGTACTGTGGTACGCCCCTAAAAGGAAAGACCAGAGAAACCTTGAAAATCTGGCCCAAAAATCACATCTTCTGTGCTGCAAAGAGTAAAGATGCACAAATAGCACTTCCCGAGTTCAAATCTTCCTACCAAATTTTGCTAAGAATGGAAAAAAAAGGAAGCCAAAATTGAGGTCTCGTACATATCCAGCATAGCATTTAAGTTGTTATCACCAGGCAGTCACTGGTCCATGGAATTTACTACCCCCAAAAGAGGTGGTGACAGCAACCACCCTGGGTAGTTTAAGAAAGGGTTAGACAAATTCCTGGAGGACAGGTGTACTAATGGCTACTAGAATGAATGCCTGGGTACTTCCTCCAGGTTGAAGAAGCAGGCAGGGTGCCTCTGAAGGTTATTTGCAGGGATCTGAGAGCAGGTGAAAATTTTGCCTTTGTCTTCTGTTTAATATGCCCAGAAGCAATTGGTGGGCCACTGTGTGAGAAAAGATGCTGGCTCACATGGGCTGTGGCCCAATCCATCGAGGCTCCTCTTATGTCCTTACATTCACTGTTTACTTTTTGCATTAATACCAGGAAAAGGGTGCACATTTATATGCAGTCGCTGAGTACTGCTTTCTGTCCAGCCCAGAACCTTGGCATGATGTCATATGATGAAGAACTTAATTAAATCGGGTCCTTCAAAATAATTGGCCTTCTTTCTCCAGGACTGCCCAGTTTGCCTTAAGCAATTCATTAGACTTCTTGACCTTTGAAACCCTGTCCAGTTTTATAATGCAGTGTTTCTGTGATCACAGGTGTCAAAGAACAAATAGCTAGCAGTCCAGGGCTTACTGCAAAAGCATCAGGTCCTTTGATCATTGCTTCTAATGATCCAGGGGTGGGGGATGTTGAGATGGGACTTCTTGCATTCAGAAACGACTAATCACAGTTTGATTTCTTTCTACCATCTGCCACTCCCTCTCTCAACAGACAAAGGTAAAGCTCTCATCGACCAAGGGAAATCAAGGATGAGTTGGCAGAGATGAAAGAGTTATCAGAGCTTTTGTCCTTCCTAAATTAACATAACTAGATATCTTGTGACCTCAAAGATGGCCTTTGCCTCAAAGACTCAACATTATTGGGTTAGCAAGTCATGATTCAAGATGTAAAGGCTTATGGGAAAAAAACTAGGGAAGGGGACAAATGAGAGGGATTATGCTTTTTCTTTCTTGTCCCAGTAATTTCTGGGTTAGGGTGTAGTCTTCAGGGTGGAGTAGTGGCTAGCTTCCATGCATTTTCTTTTCTTTTTCCAGAGCTCTCATATCTATCCATTGGTCACAAAAAAAATGTTGAGATTGCATTCTGAACCTGAGATTAAGGGCGCATCCCCATGGAAGCCAGTTGCTTCGCTTGTGATGCGAGTCATAAAAATCCATGTTGTAACTCGCAATAAAGCATCCCCATGCGGTTTGGGGCAATGTGGATTCAAATCGCACATGCCTGTCCCTATGGAAGCTGCAGCATGAACCCGCATCTTTTTCTTCCCATCCACCCTCTTCCCTGATAGGAAGCTGGGTTGCCATCACCATAACCCATCCCACTGCAGCAATGACAGACAAAACACCTCCTCGAACACAAAGATCATTCCTTTCCTTGGCTGCCACAGTTAAAAAGCATAACCAAAAGTTAGTTAAAAGCATAACTAAAAGCAGATAATTCCCTTCCTTGGCCACCACAGATTAGCGAAGGTGCGCACATGGGCATGACAGTGGGCACCACCACTCGCAACCGGCTCAAAATTTTCTCCCAATTCAGGTTGACTTCTCTCAATCACTTTCAGATCAACCAGTCCTGAAGGAGGGGAAAGCCTTTAAATTTCACTACTATTATGTGGCTTAACAGTCAACAGATTGCCAGGGTCTGATTGCAGTGCGCACAGCAGGAACAGGGAGCAGAGGCAAAACCATGCCTGCTAATACTGCAGCTGCCAAGCTCTGCCCCAAATAACCAGGGAGCATCCACATGACCCCAGGACAATACGTGCTAGTCCCTTATTTTGGATGTAGTTAAGTGGGGTTCTTTAAACACGTATTGTCTCGCATTTAGCCCATATTAGGGCTTTGCATGGAGACGCTCCCAAGGCAGACTCAGAATAATTTTGCAATATTTTCAGCATGGGGATGGGCCCTAAGGCTCCTCCTGGACTGGGCCTTATTCCAGATTATATCTCCGAACACAAAACTATCATCCACATGCTAGTGCCTACGGTCCTCTATCGTCTGCACCAGCATGTGGACGGCAGCCCCCTTATTCTGGGATTTGATCTAGAGGGTTTTTCCACTTACACCCCTTAATCCAGATCTAAGATGATCTGGATTTAAGGAACGGGTCCTTCAACTAATCCAAATCTAGTAGATCCGGATTAAGGGAGGTACCCGATGCATTCCCACAGGCGGTGCAACACCCTATAGCAATGAGTGCTAGCTTGCCCGCAGTGGAAATGCCAGAGCACCCATGTGGTGAATCCAGACCTACCCACATGGGTGCCCACCTGTAACTCCAGGTTTTTGGGGAGATAAGGGGTGCAATCGCCGTAGATGGTTCGGAGATTCTTCGAGGATTCTCCAGAGTGGCTCCAGAGAATCCCCAGAGCTTTGCCATAAACTCCAAAGATTTGCCCCAAACTCCGAAGATCCTCCGGAGCCTTTGACAAAGGTCCATAGCAATGGCATTGCTCTTACGTGGGGTCCTCTTCAAAGCCTGTGCTATTCTTCAGAGCTGGCTTTGGAGCCGGCTTCGGAGGTTGTGCACAGGCTTCGGAGCTTTGGGTTTGGGGACACCCCCCCCCCATGGGTGTGGAAATGCACTCCCTATAATCTGAATTTGATGCCTGAAGAGCCCATTGTAGACCCCTTTAATGGGGTTTACAGGAAATCAGGATTATAGGTCCTGAAGGACCCATGTAATCCGGATTTCCCTAGAACTGGTGGAGACAAATGTGGCTCTAATGGGGTCTGCAGTGGAAATGGGGTCTTCCTGCTCTGAGCCTAATGGATCCTTAATGGGTCCCTAATGGGTACTTAATGGGTACTTAGTGCTAGTGGAAACCCCCCACCCCCCAAATAAAGCCCAGGGCAGTAAGAGCCTAAAAATATGTTCAGTGAATGAATTGAACTGAGTAAATAAATAAACTAGATCTCAAAACCACTGGCAATGAGCTGCCTTGACTGCACTTTCAGAGCTTGCTGTAGAGAAAGTATTTTCAATAAAAGCACGCTTGTAACCACCGTTTTCTAAAGTAATATAATCAGTGATATTTCGAAATGCCTGGGCTTCTTCTGTAAATCAAAACTGCTTCACTGTCATTAAAAACTAGACCTGATTTAATAACAAAAATGTTCCCGCAAGTCTTTACAAGTTTGGCCCTTTAAAAATAAGAACAAATATCACTAAACTGGAAGACAACTCATTATAACCCTTTTTTCCCGGGGGGGGGGGGGGGCAAGAAAAATATAAAATTTCAAGGAAACCAAAGAGCTGAATGCAGGGCAAGAATATGTGGAAATTTAAACACACACCCTTCCTAAGGTCTAAGAAAGTGGACAGGGCTCCTGGCAAAGAAAGCTAGGGGTGACCCCCTACAATGCAGACTGAGGCCTTTTCTGCACTTCCCCTTCTGTGACCAGAATCAGTAGGTCTGCAACCAGGCCCCCAGGTTCTGACCGCAGAAAGGCACGTTTTGGAACATTGCTGTTTGCATGAACTTCAAGGCTGTACTCCCACATCTCTAAGGGCTAGGGATAAACGTTCCTAGCCTCAGAAGCACTGGGGGGTGCATTTTGCTGGGGTGCTATGGTGCACCGCTGAAATGTGTCCCCCTCTAGACTGGAACCTTCTACATGCCTCCCATCTTCTAGATCAGGGCCCTCAGATGCACTGGTGGACCCAGTTAAACAGCTCCACTAGTGAACCCAAACAGGGTCTCCCTAATTTGGACCATACTGCTCCATCTAGCGCAGACATAGCTGACCAGCAGGGGTTGGAGCCTCACAGATACATATCTAACATGGATCTAGCTGATATGGATTAACTGAGGCAAGTGCAGAAAGGGCCTGTGGCTGTAAAACCCAACCTTTCAGAATTGTAGAAACATCCACCGCTTGGAAAAAATTTAATATCATGCCTAGAGATTTTGCCAACAGTGCAACATACACCAAATTCCACAACCTGAATTTTTAAAGGATGTCTGCTTGATAGCAGCTACATAAAAATGACCAGAGGCCACTGACAGGAAAAGACTGCATTTGTAGACACAACTAACTGCCTGTTTACCATTTGTCCTGCAAACGTGACCACCACATATGGATCCACAAGGTCTTTGCTGTCACCCATAAAAGCTTTTGTTACGTTGGCCATGATGCTTGAGTTCATTTTGGGTAGTCCTTCAGCTTTGTAGATTCTCACATAAAATCTGGCCCACGGTCTCTCTGATGGAAACCCTTTGGGAATCAAAAGATTTCTGAAGAACAAAAATAAAAGGGAAAAAGAAAATAAGATTCATTCTCAGAAGAACTTTGTAAAGCAGTAGCAAAAGAATGGCCCTTTCCACATTGGCCCTTGTTCTGGAGTATATCCTGGAATAGGGACCTGCCATCTACATTCTGGAGCAGACCACAGGCAGGGCCTGTCATAGTCTGCATGAGCGTGCGGACGACAGATATTTTCCAAGATATAATCCAGAATAAGGCCCAGTAGAGGAGGAGGAAGAGAATTGGCTTTTCTACATTGCTTTTCTCACCCATTTAAGGGGACTGAAAGCAGCTGACAAAGCTTTCTATTCTTCTCCCCACAACAGAACACCCTGTGAGGTAGGTGTGGTTGTGAGAGCTCAGAAGAGAGCTGTGAGTAGCCCAAGGTCACCCAGCTGGCTTCTTGGATGAGTGCGGAATCAAACCCAGTATTCCCAATGACTATGGCTCCTTAACCACTAGACCAAACTGGCTCACAATGGTTACTCTGGGGCGCTTCTAAGGCCATCTGCTGGGACTCGAGAGCAGGAGAAGGTTTGTCCTTGTCTCTGCTTGAGATGCCCGTGAGCATTTGGTGAGCCACTGTGTGCGACAGGATGCTGGACTAGATGGGCTGTGGCCTGATCAAGCAAGGCTTCTCTTATGTTCTTATGTTCTTATGTACTCTTATATTAAGGACAATGAGATATGAGAGCCTTTCTCTGTGTTACCAAGTAGGGGTGCACATAAAGCCATTTTCCACATTCTATTCTTAGTGAACAGAATGTGGGAAAATTCGGCTTTGGGCGAATACCACCCCCCCACACGCAGATGTGAGGGAATTTGTATCCATGCATGTAATAAAGCCTCCTCCTCCCAACTTACCTGACCTCCTCGCCGCCACCACCACATCTTCTCAGGCACTTCTGGTGTCCCAGAGAGCCCAGAAGGAGGCCCAGGGCACTACCAGAGTGCCCCCAAAGGTAAGTGGGTGCCGGGGAGGCAGGAGGGAGCACTCCGATGGTGCCCTGGGTCTCTTTCCAGCTCTCCGGAATGCCATACAGGCTTTCAGGAGCCTGGAGCACAGTTGACCCAGAAGTCCTTTCTCCAGGCTCTGGAAAGCCTGTTTGGCATTCCAGAGAGCCTGGAAAGAGGCCCGGGACTCCACAGGAGCAGGTAAGGGAGTGCAGAGAAGACCGCGGGGGGGGGGGGGGCATCCAGTATCCATTTGACCAGAGCTTCTAGGGATACTGGATTATCCAATTCATGGACAGATAGGGCCCTATAAATAGGACAGACACACAGAGGTGCATTCAAGCTGTTAAAGTTTTGGCATTTTAAGGCCCTAAATGGATTTTTAAATTCATTTATTATCTGTTTTAATTCTTTTACTTCTTATCCACCCTGAGACCTTTATGCACAGACTATTAAGTGAAGTTTGTTTTTTCAATTAAGACTAGAATTCCAAGTTTCCCTTCCTTGCAGAAAGATAATGGCTGTAACCAAGTCAGATTTACTGCACATGAATAACTCTACTACAGCAGGATGGATTGGCCGCTGTTGTCAAGTGTCAAATAAGACATCATTCTAGCTGTATCATTTTGAACCACACTGCAGGCATCGATCACAGAAAACGGGTGTGCTGTCCAGACAGAAAGTAATTAAGCCATGACAGTACTTCTCTATTTGTTCTTCTGCATCGCTTGCTTTCTGAACGCTTTGCACCGTATCTCCTTTGCCTGCCACGCAGATATCACATTTTAGGTATCCCTTGGCTCCTGTCCGAATGTCAGCAGGGTCTGTGAGGAGCGCCCACTTGTCAGAAAATTGATGACCTAGAAAAGTATACAGGTGTGAATCGTATCAAGGGAAGAATTTTGAAGCCTCTTCTTCCCTATCTATGTTACATTCTGGAAGGTAAACACGTTTCCCCAACTGGTCGCAACTGTGTTGAGTCCTCTTTCAGAATGAAAAGCCCTCACAACTGATACTTTCCACCACTGCAGGTGGAAATACAGTAGCAGAAGACGGAGATGCAGCCCTGCATGCTGCTATAGGACCCAAACACAAGGTTTCCATTGTCTGCAACAGCAGATGTGTGCTTACCGTGGCAAGATCTGCATAGTATCATAGTGCACTGTTACTCAGCTGCAAGGAAAGAGGGTCTGGCCCAACCTGCACCATTGCAGCTCAGGTAGTGCACTGGCAACATGGGATGTCTGTCCACACAGTACTGCATGCAGCCAGCCATCATGCAAGCAGATCATTCCAGACAGAAATTCCATGCTGCTGCTAAGTGTCTCACGAACACTTACTCCTGCTTTTCCAGTAGCCATTTTGCCACCACGCCACTTCTTCTCAAGAGGACCAGCTTGGTCCACTGCTGTCTTCCCTGCTGGCAACTAGGGCTGTTTGAACCGCTAGAGCAGCGGTTCTCAACCTGTGGGGCACGACCCCTTTGGGGGTCGAACTACCCTTTCAGAGGGGTCGTGACAAGTCTCCCGCCGCCCCTACCTTCCCCCTCCCAGCTGCCCCACCCCCGTGCTTGGGGGTCTCCACAATATGAGGAACTGCATTAAGGGGTCACAGCATTAGGAAGGTTGAGAACTGCTGCACCAGAGCCATTTCCTGAGTCTGAAGTACCTTGGCTCGTGACATCATAGCCAAGGAACAAATGTTCTCTGGCTGTGATGTTCACTCTGGCAGGGCATCATAGAACATGCTGCTACGTGCCTCATGTTCTATTTAACAATGATTCCTACGTAGAAGGATCCCGGGATCTATGTGCAGATCCTGCTAATGTGTATTTCTAGCTAGGGCCAGCTGCCAAGCAGAAGCACAGAAGAAAGGCTGGGGCTGCATGACTATTCAGCAATCACCTTGCATGTTTGTTATGGATGGCAAATCATTCTTGATCCTTCACAGAAGTGCTGACTTCCATGTCAGATCAAAGAGCTTTTTGCTGTGTGTTATGAATACCAAGAGCGATCTGTGAATTACTATGCAGTAGGGGTGTGTGCATGAATGCATTTTTGACATTCGATTTGTAATTAATCAAATGTTTGAAAATCCGTATTCATACAAATAGATCACATTTGAATGTGGTAAAATTCTATTCAGTATGAATCTATCCATATGTATTTGGACAAATATTCAATACGTATTGGATACGAATGAATATGTATCCAATACGGATTCAATACAAACGAATAAGTATCTGATACGAATGAATATGTGTCAAATGTGTATCCATAACATAAACATCAAATCTGACCTGAATCCACTTTTAATCTGCTATTGTGTATCCATGTCAAATGCAATCTGGATCCATTGTGGATGTGACTGGTACTCTATTTTTCCACACCCCAATCTAATGAATGTCCAAACTATTTGTACAAATGTCCAGAAACATTTGTATTCATATGAATGTTCGTATGTGATAGGGATGTGCATGAATATTCGAAAATTCGAAAATCCAATTTGAATCCATCGAATATTGATATTTGAATTCAAATTGGATTTTAAAACATTTGAACAAATTTCAGATTTTTGAAAATCTGATATGGATAATCAAATAATTTGAATGAACAGATCCATATTCATAATATACAAATATGTGCAAAAATTATGCGTATTTGCGCTTATAATGCGGGATGAAGACGGGATGCATATGAGATGCAAAAGGGATGCAAACGGGATGAAAATGGTTGCACGCAAATTCGAAACATGGATACGAATTTTATAGACATTTGTGTTCTTGAATGCAGATCAAACTTTTGAATGTGCGGATTCAAATAATCTGGATTCAAATTGGATTTTCAAAAATCCAGATTTTTAAAATTTGAAACGAATTGAATTTTCAAATATTCGAATCAACTCGGATTTGAATGCAAAAAAATACATTTGTGCACATCCCTAGTATACGAATATCGTTAACATTCAATTCGAGTATGAATGTCTAAATTCGTACAAATAACGAATGTTACAAATATTCGTTCACATCCGTACTATGCAGGTGTTTTGATGTGCTTCTAGCTCAGGTAACACAGGTATCCCCCCACCCCATTCAGTCAGCACTGGGACAGCAGAGTGAGAAATCCAAGCCCAATTTAAACTTAGAAAAAACAGGCACTCATAATTGTTTTTCCCCAAGTTTGGAGAAATTTGCCCCTTTCAGACTCTGGAGAAAGAAACAGCTGCCTCAGTATGGGCAGACATTTGCTCATCTCGAATGAAGTCTGAAATCAGCTTCAAAATAAAATAAATATATAAATAAAAATATAAACAATAAATAAATAAAAATATAAACAATAAATGGGCAATCTATATTTTATATATCTTACCTGGCTGGTTGTAAACTGTTCCTAAATCAACCTTAAAAGATCCAATCAATACACTTCCAATCAGCTTATTGTGCATAACCTGTAGGAGAAAAAGGCCATTCATTAGGTATGAATAAATCATTTATCCAATAAAAATCATTTGCTACACATATGATGAGAAACACAACTAGAGTAGAATGTGCCCCAGTAAAGCAAATATTTTGAAAACCTCCCTCTTGTTTTCTCAGACTCGAATGGAAAATTGGATGGATAGATGGACAGGCAGGCAGGCAGGCAAAGATCATTCATGTCCAATGCCTTTGTTTTCTCTACACACCAATGGAAGTTTCATGTGTAATATATTCAGGATTGTTCCGGCCCTCCACCACTGTAAACTACTCAGACTATCAATCCTCGATGATTGTCCTTCTGTTCTCCATTCTTGTGAAGAACAGGAAAAAACACCAAAAAAAACCCCTAAAGGCATGGACCTGCTTCCATAACAGCTTCTGAATGTGCGCTTGGAATCCCATGCCTTTGTAAATGAATGGTCAACCATGACCATTACCCTTAAAGAAGGGTAGGCAAGACCTTCTCACTTCTCTCCCCATGAGGTTGCCCATGTTCAAGCTCTAGGGCCGTGTCCCCACGCAAGCCATTTGGAGCGGGATCGGAACGCATGGGGCTGGGAGCGGGTCTGAGATCTCTCCCAGCCTGTCCCCATGCCATTCCCAGCAACACGGGCTGGATGCGGATTGGGCACAGACGGAGGCATCGCCATGCAAACCATGACAAACCCTGGCACGGAGGAACAGCGCCACCTCCTCTCTGCCCCCCCTCTCTTCATTGGAAGCCAGATTCACGTCCGCCCACCCGTGCTGCCAGCTGCAAATGCCGCATCTTCCCCTCCCTTAGTGACACAGAAAGCCAGGACCGGGCTGGGAGGCATGGAAAAAAGTTGAAATAAAGCTTAATAACAATATTAAATTTATAAATAATTTTAAGAGACCGAAAGCCGCTACGAGCTTTAGTGGCAGTTAGACGTTTGAGCAGTTTTGCACACTTCCGCTCCACCGGGAACCACAAGAATGCCTGTCAAGTTTAAAAGGGAGAAAATCAAGCCTTTATCCTGCTAGCTTCCCTTTAGAGTGATTATTAAATTGTTCTCAGCTCGGCAAGTGAGCAGAACAGCTAATCAGTTCCATTTATTCTCCAGGTTAGTACAAATCTGAAAGAGAGCAAATCAAGCAAATATTTCTCGCTAGAATGATGTTATTTTATGCTATTTTACTTCCAAACCAATGCAGCAATATAACTGCACTGAATTTGATGATCTTCACAGTGAATATTTTCAGGACACGTTGATGGACATGTTCTTTAAGCACTCCACTGCCCTTAAACTGAAGCACAGCAATCAGGAGTTAGATCTGCGATGAAAGCAAATCCCAAAGTCTCAGTGTACGAGAAATGGTTTCTACATTAGTGCATCTGCCCTACTTCTTGTAGTCTGAGAACTGGTATTTTGCTATCTGATCTTCAGTGATGCTGTATAAATCCTAACTACCAAAAGACAGGAAGAGAACTTCTTAATAAAACTGATTGAAAACGTACTGTTACAAATTGATACACTAATTATTATCATAAAGTAGTTTAATCAAGCACTTTTTAGTAAATGTTTGTTTACAAATCTGCTCTCTTTAGTACAAAAATGCCACTCCTCAACACCTTCTTGGCCTTTGCTCCCAATAACCTTTTGTTTTGCCCTCTAGACATACTTACAGATATTTTGATGATTTTGTCAAATAGGTGAACTTGGGGCCCAACAAAGTCAAAGAGAAAATACTGAGGAAGAAAATGAGATTATATGAACTGATATCAATAACAAGACAAATATAAAAAGATCCGAAGGTTCATACATGACAAAAATTAGGAAGATATCTTACAGAAACCAGAAAACTTTCCAGTGCAGGAAAAATAGCATGTTCAGTGGTTTGGATAGCATGGAAAATAACACTTCGCTGCATTCCCACTTGGACACTCCTGCTTCAGTTTTGGACCACTGCTTCTGTTTCCTGCCACCTTCAAGGGCTTCAAGAGATGCTCCATATCTTCTAAAGATTTGCTTGTTAGACTGCACTACTTCAGGAGTTGCCTTTCCTCCCACCACCACAGGCAGGCCACAAGAAGCCCATACTGCCAAAACGGGTCTTTGTAGTATATCTGGTTCAGTTTTAAACCTCAACATTGAGATCTAGAACCTCAGTGTTCTAGCCCAATCCAATGTGGACCAAGTATGACAACAAGGCAGGTCTTTGCCTAGTCTGCACTGGTGTGTGTACTACTGTTCCTTGTTCCAGAATTTGTGCTGGAATAAGGGACAGTGTGCAATGTCCGGGGAAGGCTCAAATAGGACCAAAAAGGCCTTGCCCCAGAGTACTTAGCCTAGGAGCTTACAAAGTAAGAGCCAATGACAGCCCTGCATAAGAAGACTTGATGGTATCCTCTAGGTTTAGCAAGGCCCATTCTCTATTCAGAGATAGCCAACAATCCAAAAATAATAGAATGGCAATGTAGAGGTGCTGGGCTAACCAGTGCAGTGAATCTGATGCCACCAACGTTGATTCTGAGCTGTAGCATATCTGAAAGTGGTTTGGGAGAAGGGAAGAACTACAGAAACACTGCACCGAGCATGGCAAGCCAACTTGCCTAAACTGAATGTGCAGGTCCTGGATTTGGGATTCAACCATCTGAATTCAAGTGTAGAGATATAAGCTCTTCAAAGGGATGGTCTAGGAATATGCTTCAGCTTCTGGACTCTCCAAAAACAGGCATTAGTTTAGTTTATTTATTTATTTAGCGTTCCCCCATCCTGGATTTTGAATTTCAAATGTATGAAGTCAATGTGACAGTATCCTACTGCCTGTTTTTCACTGGCCAACCCAGGTTTTTTTCTGCACTTAGCCTTATTCTGGATTATATCCCAGAATAGGGCCCTGCTGTCCACATGATCATGCAGGATACAGCAGGCACCAAGCGAAGCACGTGAAGTTATTATCCCCCTCTACTCTACCTTGGTCAGACCTCATCTGGAGTACTGTGTCCAGTTCTGGTCACCCCAGTTTAAAAGAGACACTGACAAGCTGGAGCAGGTTCAAAGGAGAGCTACCAAGATGGTGAACGGTCTGCAAACCATGTCCTATGAGGAACGGCTTAAGGAACTAGGAATGTTTAGTCTATCAAAAAGAAGACTGAGAGGAGACATGATAGCTGTCTACAAATACCTCAAGGGTTGTCACAGGGCAGAGGGATCAGCCCTGTTCTCACTCTCTCAAGGAAGGACTAGAAACAATGGGGTGAAACTGCAGGGGAAAAGATTTAGTTTAGATGTTAGGAAAAAATTTCTAACAGTAAGAGTGATCAACCAGTGGAACAGGCTGCCACGGGAGGTGGTTGGTTCCCCTTCGATGGAGGTCTTCAAGCAGAGACTGGACGGCCATCTGTCTGAGATGGTTTAGGAGATCCTGCCTTGAGCAGGGGGTTGGACTCGATGACCCAGGAGGTCCCCTCCAACTCTACCATTCTATGATTCTATGATTCTATGAAGCCTATCATACACCCTGAATTAGCATGCGGACAACAGATCCCTATCCCAAGATATATTCCAGAATAAGGTGAAGTGCAAAAAGGGGCCCTGATTCTATTTCCACCTTTGATTTTGCACTTGCATTCTATTTTGTTTCACAATTGCATTGTGAGTGTAGGGTTTGCTGTAAAGCTATTATGCTTTTCTTATTCTACCTTTCTATAATATTTACTTGCAAGCAACTTTGAATGTATGCTGTGGAAATTAAATGTCTGCATAAACACGACAATACAATTAGGAAAAATGGAATTAGCTTTTCAGGCATATATACAGCTGGTGCTTCAAACTTCTGCAATCAGAGACAGAAAAATTAATGAAAAAAAGCACATACTTCATTGTAGAATGGGGAATTTGTTCCTTCTTTGACACTCGTCTGCTTCTTTTCATCTCCAATTTCAATAATCACAACAGGATCTATGTTCTCGCCGACCAGCTGACGGGCTTCAATTATGGTAATAGCAATCTGTAAGAGTGATATGGTTCACATGCAAACAGTTTAAGGCTGAGAGAATCAAGGAGGATTTGGGAGACCGACCATAATTTTGTACTTTACCTGGTAATTCTGAGTCTTCACTTCCCCTTCATGGATCTTTGACTCCAGTTTTGCTCTGTTTTCATTTAAGAACACAAGGACACATGTAAGTCAGTTATTAGAAGTTTACCCCATCATTACCAACTTGGATGTGAGCTACGTTCAGTGTCTTTCTGCACTAACTTTTAACTAGTCTGAATCTTCCTGAAGAACCTTAGGCCCTTTCTGCACTGGGCCTTGTTCTGGGTTATATCCTGGGATAGGGAACTGTCAGGCACATGCTAGTACAGTCTGTAGCGCACCCCATGAAGGATCTACCCTTGTCCTCACCAGCAAGGGGATGGCAGCTTCCTATTCTGAGATATAATCCACAATAAGACCCAGTGCAGAAATAGCTTTTGTCCACTTGTTCTAGAATAATACCCAAGTCACAGAACATGGTGATCCTCTGGATTTCTCCCTTTTGCAATTTGGCAACGCAGTTTAGGAATGCACCATTTACAAAACATACTTGGAAATGCATCTCTTGAAGTCACATAAAAGTGTAGAGTTTTCACATGGACTTCCATTTTCTAAGGCCACTTCCACACTTACTTGGTGTGGACCACTCCCAATCAGACAAGATCTGCTAGAGCAGTGCCCCAGATGGCGCAGTCCAGCTGTCATGGAACAAGGCCATCTTCATTTGGATGGGTCTTCCACGACAGCCGCTGTGCCAGCTCTGAAGTTCACATGAACTTAGGAACCAGCTCTGAGGACTCCAGCAGCCAGAAACAAAAGTTCCTCAGGGAACTCATTTCAGCACCACACATCAGTGTATGCCTGCAATAGGTTCCCTATTGCATCTGCACATCTCTGTGATCTGATTTAGTGGTCACTAGTCCAGTGGCAGACCTTTGGTCCAAATACCTTTGGACATTCCTGAATGGAAAGTGCAAAAATAAAATGGATGAAAAAGGTTTGAGCAGCTATTAGATTTGAAGATGGAGTGAAGGTTTAAAGTGAAGGTGTGACCATGGCTCAGAGACCGTCATACAAATAGTAAAGGACAGGCCAGGAATAATGGTCTATAGGTAAGAAAATAGACCAGTGAGTCCTTTCTGCACTGGGCCCTATTCCAGGTTACAGTATATTCCTGAATAGGACCCTGCCATCTCCAAGCTGAAGCAAACTATCATAAATCTCGTCATAAGCTTGCTATAGGCTGCACCAGCATGTGGACAGCAGGCCCCTATTCTGGAATGTAATCTGGAATAAGGCCTAGTGCAGAAAGGGCCTGAGTCTCAAGATCAGTCCATACATACTATTCAAGGGCTAATCTGAGAAAAGCATTTTTCTAAGTTCTTCTGGAAATGCTGCAAGGTCACACTGGGTTATGTACAGGCACAGAATATGCACAATAGCTTTTCCCCTTGCCCACCAACCCACCCACCCCCTAATCCCCTCGTGAGCTCCAAAGTCCAGTCATATAGTAGTATTGCCAATCCATTGCATTAGGGGTCATGGGTGACATGAATAATGTATATAGAAGAACTGTCTATAGTGCATTATAGAAAATTGTACTTGCACAAAAAATTAATAAAGATATCAAAAAAAAAAGAATATGCACAATAGCTTTATATGTTATAAAATATTGCGCTGGAGCCACTACTCCATAGCAGGCAGCAGGCATTTGTGTGGGGAGTGGGGGAACCTGTGTTCATTCCATTGAAGAATGAGATCAGGCCTTATCCAGTAACAAGAGTAGGATGAAAGAGGAGACTGGAGTGAGGAATAGCATTCTTGCCCCCTGAAAAGGCAAGTTGGGGAAGCTCTTCTGGGAGGCCAGAATCCTATGTGAACAGCACTGCTTTTCCCTAATCTCACATAGAGGTGTGCGTGAATGCAATTTTGGGGATTCAAATCGAATACCAAAAAATTATATTCGATACAAATCTTTAAAATCAAATTTAACCAAATCCGATTCAAATTTAGCAAATTCAAACATACTTGTTCAGATTTTCAGTCTGAATTCGCACTTTCAAAGATCAACAACATTTGTATGTGCCTGTACGCATTGTCACACATCCCATACACATCTGTACACATCCGTATGCATCCCATAGTTATCCCATATGCAACCCATTTTCATCCCGTACAGATCCATAAAAATGTGTACAAATGCGGGCAAGATGTGTATCTGCAAGTATGTATCATGTACAAACCTGTACACACGCGAATGTCCAGATAATTTGAATGAATAGATCTGAAATTCATTCAGATCTTTAAATTCAAATGTTGAAATTCAGGAGATTTGATCGAATTTCATATACCTTCGAATATTCGTGTACACCTCAGAGATTCCCTAACAAGTAGTGGAGAACAAAATTGTATTTGCTACCTCAGTTAAGAAATGCTTTCGGTGGTACACTTCCTTCAAAAGGAGGCACATTTAGACTGTGACCAGGCATGGCAAAAAACAGCATCTCTGAGATGTCTCAGGGACAGCTTAGTCATGGGATTGTTCACATCTCAATCTGCCCCATTCTGTGCTAGAAATGGATGATTAGAGAAGGAACACGAGGGCCACACACTGTCTGTCTCTGAGGTGCCTCTGAGGTGCCCCCTTTATCATGTCTGAACACAGCCTTAGTGTGCCTTATTGCCTGAGGTGATACATGCCTGAGGTGATTTCCACCTCTTGAGTAGCTCCTTTCAAAGATGCCACCAAAACAAGCGCCCCACCTAGGAAAAAAAACTGACTTCCTCCTACAATTTGTCAATTTTTCAAAGACAGAAAAAAAGAAGAAATAGTGGAATTTCTAGCTTTTTTTTTACTTCATACTGCTGTCTGCATCTGGCATAAGAGAAATATCACTTTTATATTTTGCACATAGTGCCAGCAATAAACCAGGCATAAAAGATTGATCCGATTTCCATTGAAGTCAGCAGTTACTTTCCTACTGGTGACAGTGAAGCCCACCTCAAGACTGGGTACCACTTTTTCCATGACGACACCTAGGCACCTATGACCGTTTCTAACAATTATCATTTACTTCTGCACCATGCTTAGTTTCAGTCTTCCTTACATCACTGTCTCCTACCAGAGGGGTTTTTTAAAATTTATTTTGGTGATAGTTCTTTTCAGATACCAGTGTTTTTTTCTGACAAATAGTAACAACAACAAATACTTTCCCTGGAGCACTGGTTTTCTGTCAGGAGCCTCAAGTGCCTGAACAGCAGCACCATTTTCAGCAGAGGAAGAGACTAAGGGCGCATCACCATGGTCTCTTTTTGCTTCCCTCTTGTGTCAGATTTTTAAAATGTAGGTTGTAATTCGAAATAAAGCATCCCCATGTGGTTTGGGGCAACGCGGATTTAAAACATACTTTCCTGTCTCCATGCAAACCGCTTTTTGTGAGCCCACATCTTTTTCTCCCCACCCCCACCCCCCGCCCGCTGCAGAGATGAAAGGCAAAAACCTCAATTGAACCTCCAGAACACAAAATCATCCCTTTACTTGGCTGCCAAGAGTTAAAAGCAGTTACTGAAAGCAGTTCACTCTCTCCATAACTAATGCTCGCAACATAGTTACAAGCAAAACTGAAAGCAGGCTCCCTTAGGCTGTCAAATTCAGCCATCTGCATTCACCTAATGGCAGCTGATTAGCGGAAAACCAGACCTACCAAGTGAAACTTAGTTTCCCTTCGGAGGCTGCATTATTAGGAGGGGGAGGGAGAGATTTGTTTGCTGAGAAACAATCTCTGTGGTAATATTAATGATAATTAGTATCACCTTTCCCTGTTAGCAAGCACAAAATCTCTCTCCTCCTCCGAAGTGAAACAATGTCACAGTTGGAAGCTCTGCTTGCCAGCGGAAAGAGCTGAATGCAGCTGATTCTGACAGCCAATTCTTCTGCAGAGATCAAAGATGCCTACAAATTCAGTGGAATATGGGAGAAGATGTGGAGAAAACGTCTCCATGCTCCCAGGAAAACCCAGGGCTTCCCCAAAGGGTTGAGGTAGGCTTGTTTAATTGGGAGGGGGGGGTTTCTGCCACAGATTTTCCTCCTTTGTGCCTCTGGAAGTCTGGAGTAAAGCTCTGCTAGCAGACGCTCAGAAGCAAAATAAGCTTTTTAACGGATTTTTCTTTGCATGTAGACGCCATTTTGTGATCCAGCAGTACCTTACCTTTTCCTCCATGAGCCTGAAATGCCAAAGCTGCTGGTAGAAGCAGTGTCATCATACATAGGTTCTCCTTCTTCTCCATCTTGACCAGAAGGGAATTCTTGGTGTAGGCTTTCAGTGTCATCGTGATCACCTGATGTAGAAGAGAAAAAGAGAAAGAGGAGGAAAAATTTAGGCTGCTTCCAGATGCCACTCCCAAATCACACTATTGAGCAATATTTGTTTTATTTAAGAAATTTATATCCTGCCCTTCACCAAAAGGTCTCAGAGCAGGTCACAGTCAGAAAGAATAAAACATATAAAATACTAACACCTAATTCAAAATGTAGCCCTCCCTCCCTAGCAGGAGAGCACCCCAAGGAAGCTATTTAAACATTGAACTTAGGAACCAGCTCTGAAAACTATACACTGTAGGCACTTTGTGAACCTCAAAACAGAGGCTGTTCCACAGTTTGGGGGCCACCACAGAAAAGGCCCGAGTAAAGCTCTTCCATAAAAATTGTTTGTTGCGCAGACAGCTGAGCAACAGCGCACAGCAAGCGCAAGTACTTACCTCATTTGGCACTTGCTTCCACAATGGCATGATGCAGACATCCGTGTATTTTGAGATCACAAAAGTGCATGATCTCTATGAGCATACACGGCTACCATTTTTGGGCCCTGAGCCTGCATAGTGTCCATTTTAAAGAAGGTGTCTCCTTCTGGCAGTAGCATCCAGACAAGTAAGTCTGTATTGCTATAGTGGGAAAACATTGAACATTCTTTTCCCCACTATCGTCATACTATGGGATATAGCCTCTAGATGCCAGGACTATGTTGGGATTACCAGGTCGTGGTCCCACCTTCACTTTTAACCTTCTTCTGTCCATCTTCAGGTCTGACCACTCACAGTTTTTCACTTCTATCTGCTTCATTTTTGGACTTTCCACCTTCCATCTGGGCCCCGTCTATACTGCATTTGTCTCAAAGTTTCCATACAGGACCATTTAGTGAAGCTTAAGGGAAAAGCCACAGGAATCAGCCATTTTCTGTGCTTTGCTTAATGGCTCTGCGTGGCTAGTTCAGTAAGACGGTTGCAGGCACATAAGGCATCTGTGCAGGCAATCTTGACGGCAGTGTTTTGGACCCTGGGAGCAGCAACTACTTTGTAATTTGCAATGCGCCCCTCAAACACCTAAAGAAAAGCACATAAAAAAGAAGGCGGCATGGAAGTTGGGGAGCAGGCTTTAAAAAGAATCACTAATACACACCTTCACCTCCAATTTGATGAAGAAGGAGTGGAGAGCCAAGAGGAAGCTCAGGTCGATCTCAGAGAATGGTGTGACCAATGTGGCCCAAGGCGGGAATGGCCTGAGGATGACCTGTAACAATCTAGGTGTGACCAGCACTGGTACGACCTCAGATCGAATTAGTGAATAGGCCATCCTGTCTTAGACTTGTGTGACCAGGGCCTATGCTTTCATGTTATCATTTACTTCTTTTTGCTAATTTCTGAGGTTCAGCAGAAACAATTACACAACATTACAGATCCCATTATCTCATGCTTGTTCATGCTTCTAATGACTCCAAATGTTGACCTAGTAGGTCTTACCTACTGCTCCTTTGTTTGCAATTGTTAACCCTTTGTCCCCTTTCTTCTTCTTCTTCAGCTTTATACCAGCAAATAACCCTTTCCTGAAAAGCAAAAAACAGACAAATGTACAAACATAAGAACCAAGGGAGATCTGCAATAAGATGGTGCCATTTAGAAAGTGTGGGTGCAGTGTGCCTGCCAGCTAGATTGCTACACTTTCTGTCAGGAGAGTTTCCCCGGCCACTTTTCACTTACCTTAAAAACATTTACTCTACATACTGTGCCAGCTGAACATACTCAGGCCCCATCTATGTGAAGAGATGGGATGTTTTAAGTCCCATCTGCAAGTGAATGTGCCTACATGTTGCACAAGGAAGATGGGTCCAAAATGTCCAGAGTGATAAAATGTGGCTTTTTTGAGCCTCAAGGAGCAGGAGCAGGAGGAGAGTTAGCTTTACAGCCTGCTTTTCTCACCCTTAAGGGGACTCAAAGCAGCTGACAAACCTTCTGTTCTTCTCCCCACAACTAACACCCTGTGAGGTAACCTGTGACTAGCACAAGGTCACCCAGCTGGCTTTGTGTGGGAGCACAGAACCAAACCACGAGACTACCATTAAGAGTTTGACACTAACCACAAGACAAAACAATGCCAAAGAGGCATGTCAGACTTCCCTGTACCTGTTTGGACCACACAGAAGGGAAATTCCCACCCTTGCAGGAACACAGTTACCATTGGGTGAGTTTCTTTAGAAAAAGAGGACCAGTACTCAAAGCGGTCCCGGCCACCTATATACAGTAGATGGTCAGCTGGCCTGAGAGCATTTGGTTTGGCTGGCTGCTGATCTTGAGGATTTATTTATTATTGTACTCTGTGTATATTTTTGTTCTCATCATATGGAGTTGCTTTTTACTTCCTTTGCCCATTCTACCCTAACACTGACAATAGGATGCAACTGTAGTTCATTCTGCCCGAGGAAGATAAATATTTGCTACTTTTCCTTCCTTTTCCCCAGATTTGCTAAGGTGGAGCTTCTGACCCTAGTTTCATGGACTGTGCTCACAACTTCACTTTAAACCTTCTTCTGCCATCTTTAGATTTTACCATCCTTGGAACTACTTATTTTCAGTTACCTTTGGTTCACCAACCATGATGAACATCAGCAACCACTGCTTGTGGAAAATGGATTTTTTTTCTAACTATATACAGCAGTAGAAAAGTATTTTTTTTTACAAATAATGGTCTCATTCAACTTTGCTGTATTTAAAATATGACAGAAGCATAGTGCAACTGATAAGTTTCAATACTTGTAGTGAAAATACATTTAGTGCTGTTTTACCAGTTCCTGTGATTATCTTATTTTAATTGCAAACCATGTTTGCTGCAAAAGAAGTTTAAAACAATTAAAAAATTGACTCTTGTGTTTGTTTGTTTTTAATGAAGTTTCTTGCATAATTTAAAAAACACATTAAATCTAAAAGTTATGATGTTTGATTTTATATTTTAAATCAAACATCATAACTTTTAGAAGATTTAATATGCATTTTAAAATATGCAGAAACATATTCATTTCTATTTGTTTCATTTGTGGACTTTCCATTCAGAAAAGTTTAAATGGAGGGTGGAAAGTCCACAAATAAAATGGAAAGAAATGAAAAGGTGTGAGCAGTCAGGCCTGAAGATGGACTAAAGAAGGTTTAAAGTGAAAAGGTGAACTAGATCCCTGGTAGATCTGGTTTAACGGGATAGATCCGCATCTAAGAGATGCGGATCTAGCCCGCGCCCCGTGCCTCCACACACATGGCGAAGATCCGGATTGGAGGCGGTTGCCATGCGGACGCACGGCACCCGCCTCCCATCCGGGACGGAGGGTCCTGCCCCGGCCCGCCACGATTGGCTCGCCGGAGCCAACCTGGCGAGCTGGGAGAGCTCGCCACCGCGGCTCGCCCTCACCCCAGAAGCAGCGGTCTGCTGCTTCTGGAGCCAGGGCAAGCTTCCCTAAAGCCCACCCTAGCCCACCCCTCGCCAGAAGTGTCCTAATTAGCATCCCACGTGTGGAGGTGCACATTGGAATGTGTGCTTAATGGGTGTTAAAGGGCCTGTGCGGAAGCACCCTTTCTTTTCAAGTTCCTAGCCCTCATGACTGAGAAGATTGACCTAATAGTCTATGGTTGATCAAGATGTACATCCTATAAACCTTACTCATAGGCAGAAGCAGAACAAATTATGCAAAATATGAGCAGTCAGGGTCAGGCATTTAAGCAGCATAACTTGCATAAATTGAAGGAATCTACTTTTCTTGACAAAGAATTCTGAAATAGGTAATTGCATATAGTGGAACGTGGCAAAGTAAAGACCAGACTACCTATCTCAATCTGAGGAGCTAGAAGTTCTTGCAGCTTGTACGTGATTCTGCAGCTAAATCGATATGTATTCAGGTTAACATGACTGTGATAAGCAGGAGACTTGCTACTTGGGGAATTATATCTTTATTTCCTGAACTAGCAAGCTGCATGAAGTAATCAGAGAAAAAGGCTGGTGACGTTTATCTGTATTTGAAAGAGCAGCCGCCTTCGCTTTCTTTGCATCACTGAACCTTGACATTCAAAGCACTGTACTGATGCGGCCGCAATCGCCGCCACTGCTGCTGCACCCCCACTGAGGCTGCTTTGGTGGTGGAGTGTCAGTGGTTGCGCTGGGTGGCAGCAGCTACCTTGATGCAGTAGCGATTGTGCCTGATGGCTGAAATGGACAGCCACCAGCTGGTCACAATCCGCCGGTGCCACCTGTGTGCGCAGCTCTCCTTCTGCTGGGCCTGCCCCTGGACCCATCACCCAGTAAGTCATGTGGACAGGCATCCTCTAATCCAGTCTTCACGGCTGAAGACCAGATTGTGGACCCGTTAAAAGGGTCTGCAGGAAATCCAGGTTTTAGGGGCCTGAAGGACCCATTGAATCCAGATTTCACCAGCCCTTGTGGGGACAGGGCCTTCAGGATGGGGCCCTAATGAGGTCCTAAAGGGGTCTTCCATGGGGACAGGACCTGCCTGATTGGTACCAACTGGGTACCAATCGGGTTCCTAAAGGGTCTCTAACACGGCTTTGGGGCCAGTGCAAAGACAGCCTAAGGCCCCAGCCTAAGGCCCTTTCTGCACTTCGCCTTATTCTGGACTATATCTGGATAGAAATGAAAGGTATGAGGAGTCAAATCTGAAGATGGACTGAAGAAGATTCAAAGTGCAGTTGTGACCATGACCACTGAAAACCTATCTGTGCCAAAAGGTTTGATACTGAGGCAGGAAGCTTAAGAACTAAGGGTGCTTCCGCACAGGCCCTTTAATACCCATTAAGCACACATTCCAATGTGTGGCTCCGCACACGAGTCGCTAATTAGGACACTTCCGGTGAGGGGTGTCCGCATAGCGAGTCCCTTTTTAATGTGGATTTTGGCAGCAAAACCGGATTGCCGCTGGAGCGTCCGCATTAGCGGGGGCAAAGTAGCACACTTCCAGTGGGTGCGTCCGCACCTATCTGGACTTAATGTGTGCTTAAAGGGTGTTAGTTGCACACCACATATTATGTGGTCTTGGGCTGTGAATAAGCATCCATTTCGGATGCGGACGCACAGAGCAAGTGTGCTAATCGAGGGCCCACCCCTGGCCCACCATGCTTGGCTCACAGGAGCCAAGCATGGCGAGCTGGGGGTCTCCTGCCTTTCGGCTCGCCCTCACCCCAGAAGTGGCGGATCGCCGCTTCTGGAGCCAGGGCGAGCTTCCCTAAAGCCCACCCTGGCCCACCCTGGTGGGAGCGCGGCAGATCCCTCCTTACCTCGTCGGCGTTGCCCCGATTCTGAGGGTCGGCGCCCAGGATGCAGCGCGCCTGCATCCTGTGCACCCCCTGATTGGCCGGGGCGCAAGTCCAGGCAGCACGCCTGCGCAGAATGGCTCCTGAGGGCAAGGGCTGCCAGGCGCAGCCCCGGCCACTCAGGAGGCGCGCAGGACGCAGGCGAGCTGCATCCTGGGCACCGACCCTCAGAATCGGGGTGACGCCGACGAGGTAAGGAGGGGATCCACCGCGCTCCCACCAGGGTGGGCTAGGGTGGGCTTTAGGGAAGCTCGCCCTGGCTCCAGAAGCAGCGATCTGCCGCTTCTGAGGCGAGGGCAAGCCACAGCGGCGAGAGTCCCCCGGCTAGCCAGGCTTGGCTCCGGCGAGCCAATTGTGGCAGGGCGGGGGTGGGCCCTCCATCCCGGATGGGAGGCAGGTGCTGTGCCTCCGCACAGCACCCGCCTCCAATCCGGATCTTCGCCACATGTGCAGAGGCACGGGGCATGTGCAGAGGCATGCAGATCTACCCCGTTAAACTGGATCTACCAGGGATCCAGAGTTATTAAAACCGGTTCCCCTGGGAGCCGGTTTCAATAAATCCGGCTGCAAGGGATCTGGTTTTATTTGCCCCTGTGCGGAAACAACCTAAGGGGCTTTGTACACCCAGAATCAAGGGGCTTTACACACCAAATAATTGCTGCTTTGAGCCCTAAGGTGTTATCAGCCAAGCCCTGATTAGCTGCTGTTCTTGCCAAAGCCACTAGTTGGCAGTCTTGGTGCAAAAGGTAGTCAGGTCCTATTCCAAAAAGCAGCCCATTCCCCATACTTGCAACCAAACTGAGAATAGGCAAAGGATGCTAAATATAAACATGCTTGAACAGAAGTTTAATTTATTAAGAAAAGTAGCAGTGTTATAAGAATAATTATATTCTGAGTTTTGACTTCTTTTTGGTTTTAGCACCACAATGCAATGCAGAAGTAAAAATTATTTGTTTAAAGGGTTGAGCTGTCTCAAACCCTACCAGCAGACCTAGCATATAATTGGATTTTATCTATAACTAGCACAGTTTTATACCTTGTTCCAGTTTATCCCCACATCTGTACTGTGTCTTCTAGTTAAATCTTTGCTGCCTAATTGTTTCTGGAATTCCTCCCGGCAACAGAATGAATGCAGTTAAAAATTTAGCTTAAAAAAGCAAATAAGCAATAAATCCTCTTCGGTATGGCTCAAAGGTCAGGAGGCATATCCTGCTCGCTGGAGGGTAAATTATATTTTTCCTGTCCTTAAGACTTCTCTTCCCGTAATGAAAAATCATACCTCTCATTAACGTATTGAAAATGAACCTGCTAGGTTACAACTGCTATTACAATCATTGTACATTTGATGGCACTCACAATGCAATGAAAGTATCTTTAGGAATCAGCTATAGGTAGCTGCTGCAAAAGATAAATCTGAGGAGGAGGAGGAGGAGGAGAGTTGGCTTTTCTAGCCTGCTTTTCTACCCCATTCAAGGGGACTCAAAGTGGCTGACAAAGATTTCTATTCTTCTCCCCACAACAGAACACCCTGTGAGGTAGGTGGGGCTGTGAGAGCTCAGAAGAGAGCTGTGACTAGCCCAAGGTCACCCAGCTGGCTTCATGGGGGAGGGCAGAATTGAACCCGGTGTTCCCAGATAAGAGTCCGGCTCCCTAACCACTAGACCAAACTGGCATGCTAGAAGGCACTCAAAGGCAGCTGGGAAGGCACTGAAATTATTCATCTGTTGTGCAGAACCAGCTGCTCCGCGAGGTGAAGTAACATCGTGAAGTGGCCTGCTGAGGGAAAGAGGGAGGGTGAGGCTTTAAAACTTTAAACTTCTCCGCAAATGAGGGATGGCAAGGGGCTGTCCTACCTCATGAAACCCCAGCCGTTTCATGACGCACCCACATCAGCCACAGGCATTGGGGCGGCGGACGACCCGAAAGGTGCAATCTCCCCACAATACTGCGTTACCGTTCCCAAAGGAAAAAAGATAAAGCGTTTTAGCAGCAAAAATGAGAACGAGAGCTATTTTTTTCAGGTTTTTTATTGCAATTTTTAGCAATTTTCTCCTTGGAAAAAGTGGGAACCTGATCTGTAATGAGTCCAAAGAAAATTCAAACCATTTTCAAACCACAATAAAACCCAGGTGGGAACAACCCCCTTTACTCATTCTCCATTGGTTCCCTGCAGACTCTCAGCTCAGATGCTATCACAAAGCTATGCCAGTGACCTCCCTTCCTTAATATTGCTCCTCAAAACCCATAATCTCAGCAACCAGAAAACTCTTGGTGGCTATATGGGTGGCTTCCATGCAGTTTTCTTGGAGCAGCCCCGGTCAATCAGGAGGCACGCAGGACGCAGGCGAGCTGCATCCTGGGTCCCTGCAGCCAGAATTGGGGCGATGCTGAGCAGGTAAGGAGGGGATTTCGTGCGCTCCCCTCCCCCAGGTGGGCTAGGGAGGGCTTCAGAGAAGCTCCCCCTGGCTCCAGAAGTGGCGATCTGAGCCGGGAGGTAGGAGTCCCCCGGCTCGCCATGCTTGGCTCCAAAGAGCCAACCATGGTGGGCCGGGGGAGGGCCCTGGCTAGTCACAGTTAAACTATGCGGACGCATCCTAAATGGATGCGTTTTCACAGTTTAACACCCATTGAGCCCACATGAAATGTGGTGTCATTTTGACACCCATTAAGCACACTTTAGGTCCGGATAGGTGTGGACGCACCCCACAGGAAGTGTGCTTATTAGGTCCGAGTGTGCGGACGTGCACACTCGAAAGTGTGCTTAATGGGTGTTGCTGTGCGGACACTCCTCACCGGAAGTGTCCAAAACAGCCACGCCTGTGCGGACACCCATTAAGCAATGTGTGCTTAATGGGTGTTAGCCTGTGCGGAAGCACCCAATGGAGGAAGACCACATGCTCTCCAAGTATATGTAAAATGCCTTTTTGTAATACTTTCCACCCTACCTAGATCTGGCATGTGAACTGTGCACCACACAACAGTTTTGGCCACATCTCCACTTCAACAAGGAGGCAGCTTTGTAACAGCTTCCTGCAGGAGGCGCCACAATTACCACTGAAAATGACGTCTCTTTGTCTCCGCATTTGAGCGCAGAGGCATTATTTTCAACAGCAATCTTGGTGCCTCCATTGAAGGCAGCAAAATCATGCTCTCCAAAGACAGCACTTCAATTGGCGATCATGCTGGATAATGGGGTGCCATGATTGCTGCAAGGTACTTTCTGCCACCACAAGTGGAAATGCAATGGTAATTGGAAACGTGGCCCTTAGGAAAATTGCTTCCCATCATTTTCTGATCAAAATCACTGAATAAAAATTACTAGGAAGCAGTTTTCTGTTAAATATTAGGGTAGAAGTTCTGGCAGTTTGATTTCAATTGTGACTTGTCCAGGCAACATCCATTTTAATTTGAGGCATTTCTGTTGGATGGGGAAAGTGCAGAATAGACTAGCATGTATTAGCATTTGTATACCAGACCAGCAAGAGTACTGGGATCCTCCCTTCTGCACACTGGTGTGGTCTAAGGGAAACCCCAGATGAGCTAGCTGCAGAATTGCCTCTTTTGTGTGTGTGTCTTTTGTTTCCCAGCCTCCTAAAATGTGTTTGATAATTACAGCAAAAACACCATTTACAAGCAAAAACAAATTTTATACACTTTTCAAGAAATCCACCTTTGGGTTAGATGACGCAGGCAGAAAATGGCTTGTTCCTTTTATGATGTATTTTCTTCACTCTGGAGGTTGACTAGTGTTGGATTAAAACTTAGGTGTAGCTTGGTCCACAATACTATGGGTTGGTTCCCAGAAACCAGCATGCAGGGCAAAGCTACTTGGGGTTAAGGGAACTGTACAACAACAGTATCGTTGCTATGAAGCCCAGAGTACCAATCAACTCAGTGGGGCCACAGAGGCCAAGACCCTGTCCAGACAGGGGATAGATAGCACAATTATGTCTGTGCTATGGTGGCTGAGACCTGGCCAATGCCTGTGTAAGCTCTCAAATACCAACATTTGTAGAATCTCAGGACTCAAGGGATGCTAGGAATAGTTTGAGATCCAGTTTTAAATAATGTCCAGGGCAAGTCTAGTCATGTCTACTCAGAAGTATATCAAGAGGTTCTCAGTGTTGCTTACTTGATGGAAAATAAGGTAATGACAGTTTGGTCTAGTGGTTAGGGATGCCTGAGCTGGCAGAGAGGCCAAATTCCATGTCACTGATTCCCACACCACCCTGCACTTCCTTTAAAAAGCTGCCATTTTGCCACCCATGCCACTGCAGACCACATTTGGTGTGGCCTGTGCCAGAGGAGCAACAGGTTGGAATTAGGTTGTGCACAAATGCAATTTTCAACATTCAATTTGAGTTGAATCGAATACTCAAATATCCGAATTTGTACGAATAGAGAAAAAACAAATATATTAAAATTTGAACCAATTCAAATACATTTGTATCTATTCTTATGAATATTCAGTATGAATTTGATGATACGAATGTCAACATTTGTATGCATCCATACACATTTGTACACATCCCATTTTTATCCTGTACACATCTAGTCTTCATCCCACACGTATGATACAATTAAGATGTGTACAGATATGTATGTAACGCGTACATATCCATACACATGCAAATGTCCAAATTATTTGAACAAATGATTCGAAATATTCATATTCGTTCAAATATAAAAAAATAAATGTCTGCACTTCTGATTCAAACTCAAATGTCCAAATTTGGCCAAATTCGATTGAATAATGAATATTTTGAATATTCCTGCACATTCCTAGTTGGAATTGGAGGCACAGGAAGTGGTATTAAAACCACCTTTGCCCCAGGTCAATCTACTTATTTTGTTAAGGCCACAGTGGGGAAATGCCAGTGTTTGTGGAACAAAGCTTGCATTTCCCCTCAACATTTGGAAAGTCTGGAATCACTGGATCTAGAAATCAACTGAATATTAGGATGTCACCCAGTCCTAGACAGCTTTTCCTGGGAGACAAAGCTTCCTCCCAAGTGATGAGATATACTCTCAAATAAACATATAATTAACTTTCAAATAAGCTGGCTGCACATTTTGAAGAAATGAGCAAATACCTTTGAGATTGCGGTGTGCTCCCTGGGGAATCCATCTCCCTGATGAATACTTTTCCTCCAGTATTTAGTCTCTTACATTGCTGCACATATTCCCCACCTTAAATCAGCATATGAGATTAATTTACTAATATATGATGGGTTAGTCAGTTGGGCAAACACATGGCTAGAACAGAAAACCTGCTGCTTATGCAAACATCGGTCTTCCTTTGCTCAGCTGGAAGTTTTGGCTTCTCAAATCTGAGCCACAAACTCAGGAGCTGAGGAAATACTTCACTGATTTTTGTGGTAGCCCTCCAGATGAAGAAGGACTCCACAGCTTTCTGCTTTGCAAAAGCTCCGGAGGACTACAAATATAATTCTGATGATCAGGTACAAACGTTCCTGGCCTCAAAGCCCCTGTGGGATCCATTTCAGGAATGGGTTTTGGCGCACTACCAAAATGGGTCCCCCACTGTATTGGAACATAGAGGCATGTGCCACAATACCATGCCTTCATGGCCCAGTTACTTGGTGCTAGACTACTGATAGACCTTTTTTCTACCAGTATCCCAGACAATGCAGGCAGAGCAGTCTAGTGGGGGTGAGGCCTCTCTAGTCTGCACCAAATGTGGGAGAAAGAAACCCTAAAGAAAACTGGTGAACACTATACTGGATCACCGGCAAGTGCAAGAAAACCATTACTTTTTCCTTTGGGTGCATCCAGACAGGATGAAAATAGCACCATTACTGCTCTACTATGGTGGGGTTGCCTATGTTATGTGAGACAACCCCACCATAGCCCTGCTTTTTTGTCCCTAAAAAGCATTTTTAGCTGGTGCTGGAAAATGCAGCAGTGGTTTTTTTCAGCTTTAGTACTTTGGAGGGAACCACTTAGCTTTCTGGACAGAGCAGCAGTTGGAGCTCCATCCAGCACACATGTGTGGAAACTGAAACAGCCAATCATGCATGCATGGAGGTGGTCACATATACTTCCAGAAATTCAACAGCAAATTGCCCAGATTGCACACTACCAGAACGTGCAAGGCAGTGCTAGGAAGCACATTATTGCTTTCAATATGGGGCTGCCAACTGGAGGCATCCTCTGTATCACATGTATGGTTGTCTCCTCTGTTAAAGCAAGATCTGACACAGTATTTCCTTCATCAAGATGTAAGATTTATTAAAGCGCTTTACATGAGAGTACCTATGAGAGTACCAACTGATCCGCCTATTGTGCAGTTTGATCATGGATTGATGGATGAAACACTTGTATCTTATTGTCAAGCTTTGATTTGTTCTAATAGGTTCCTTCATACCCGAGTCAAAGAGGCTTTGCTGCTACCTTCTGTTCCTGTTCATTCATTGAGACCCGGAGACTGGGTTATGGTGAAGGCGTACCTGCATAAACCGTCTTTCTCTCCACGTTGATGGGGGGTGGGGGGCATTTCGTATTTTATTGACCTATAAATTCTGCTGTCAAGTGTGAGGGTCTTCCATCGTGGGTGCATGCCTCACAGTGCCGGAGAGTGAAAGGACTACAGTCTGACTCAGAGCCTGTACTGAACGTGGATTGTGACTTGGAATGGGATACGAAACCTCTGGAACTGCACACCTATAATCTGCACCTTCGCAAGGCACCCACCACCCCTCATTAGTGTGAACTTTGGGGGGACACCATGGAACCCAGTAGCATTCGCACTCCGGAAACCAAGCGTGTTCGAAAGTATTTGATGCCTACTCTCTGGGCACTGCTGGACTTTTACTGTTGTTGCGTTTTTACTGTTGTTGCTTCTTTTGAGTATTCATGGTACTGTTTTTTTTCACATGGGGGCCACAGAGAATGGGCCTGAGGCAGTGGGTACCCCACAGGGATTTGGATGAAGGCCCTGTTATATGGTGGATACCATCCGTACTAGAGGGGGGAGAAGTCTCTGAGAAAGTACGGATGGGCAAGAACTGGGCTCTATTCCCTGTGGGATACAGGAAACTCAGGTGTATTCCCTGATGTCCAGTGTCAGGATCTACAAATTAATCCTACACAAGGAAATTGTACAAGCCTTCTGACAAAGGTGACTGATATTGGCAGGGTCCAGTCAGTCGCAATTGTCCGAACAGCGTAACTCAGAAGGATTGGTTAGAGGATAGAGGTCTGCATACATTTCCAGGATGGGAAGCAAGCTTGTCTCCCGTATCCCAAGACATTGGGAGATTGGAGAAAGGCTTTAGGGAAAGATGGCCTGGCTGTCCTCTGTAAGGTTGTAGATTCTGCCCTGATAAATGTGGACTATAGATATGATTTGAATTGTATGGAGGGAATTGGCCTTGTTGCCCCAGGACGGTGTACTTGCATGGACATCTCAACCCTCCTTCCATAGAACTTGGATAAGGTTAAGAATGTAACCATTATGTTTAACTCTGAGTGCCCGGAAACGTCTGCTGAAGTGGAAATCCATCTGAAGAATGGGCATTCCTGGTGCCTAACGCTTGAATCTAAGTGGACAAATTGGTTAAAAAGAGCTGATAAAGTAGTGTGTCTCTATAACAAGCGAGACCAGGGAACTCAGGGGGCTGCAATACGTGCACTCACATTCTAATAATGCACATCTTAATAACTCATATGTGTGGTTGATGCATAGAGTGGGTCGTTCTCTGGATCATAAGGACTGCTGGATATGTACTCAGGGACCCAAACATGTTTAGCAGCCCTTCCCGATGAGGTCTATCCCTGAGCCTTCTTGGTGGGATGGTATGATTAATATTACAGCCCTCCAGACTGAGTATCTGCTGAATGGTATAGTACTTGTTTTGGCTAAGCAACACAAAATGCCTCCAGAGATGTTACAGGATGAGCATTTTGAAGCTGTTCCATTCGAGAAAGCACTGCTTTGTGTTAGGGCTATCTGAACTGTTCTTTCCACACAACAAAATTTGGACAGCTGGGTAGGAGATTAGGAACATTGTCTATACACTTACTTGGCAAATCCAAATCGCACTTTCCCGACAGTCCCTGACAGTTGGGGTCCACCCAAATGAGACTAATTGGTTGGACAATAAGGGTCACTGTGTAATATCTTACATGATCTTAAATTGTTCAGTACCAGGGGTAAATTCCACTTACAATCTCATGTCTCTCAGACCACTGTACCGTATTGTAAAATTGGAAATGGGTCCTAGGATTTTGTATATTGCAGAATCAGATGTATGGTCTGAAATAATAATCTCACAACCTGCTTGTGATGCAGAAAGTGTTGCTGAAATGTGATCACACTCTCTAACTTGGATTGAATTGAACACTTATAGAAGGTTAGGATTTTACAGTAATCCTCCTTTTCAATTTGAACCTACCCAGTTTGAGTATGAGCTACTTGCTTTCACTATTGCAAATGAAGGGGTTTTCTGGCTGTGTGGAAGGTCTTCTTGGAAACACTTCCAGCTCAGTGGTATGGGACTTGTTCCCTGGGCAGTGTGGGAATTGGAGGGGGTCTATACAAGTCTCTCCCAGTTTCCCATGGCCGTAGGTCCCGGGAAGTAACTAAGTGGAAGATGTTTTGGGGATTTATTTTCCCTGAATATGGTATAATGGCTGCCTTCTCAGAAATCCGGAATATTTCAGCACAAGTTGACCTGTTGGCTAAAGACACCTCAGCTGCCCTTAGGGCCATTGCTGAAGGGTTAAGAGAGCGTTCTACCCTCCTAACTCAGCTAGTACTCTGTATGGACTACTTGCTTGTGCAAGCCGGAGGATTCTGCAAAGTAGTAGGCCAACAGTGCTGCACCTGCATAGATGAAACCTCCGAGGTTATTTTACGACATGCTGACCTTATTGAGCATGTGAAAGACCATGTTCAGTTGTCAGCTTCCTCAGATGGAAGGCCTGGAGACGGCTGAGAATGGTTGGGAGACCTTTTAACCTATATACCTGCATGGTTGGAAAAGGTGCTTCTTGCTGCTGTGGGGATTATTGTGGGTGTGGCAGCCCTATACCTGTTTATAAGACTCAGTTGCTTCCTTGGAACACGGGTGTGTAAACATCCACACAGTCCTGAAACTATCCTGGTCATACAAGAAAAATCTTGGCTGACATGTGAAGGTGGTGTCCCTGAGCTTTTTGATCTAGGGGTCCAGGCGTACCCCTAGACCTTTTTCCATTGGATGTCTTACTTCCTGGTTGATCTTTGAGATTGATCAAAGAGGAGGGAGACTGTCATGGAAATTATACTCAGATCATTATAATCTATAATCAATGCTTATAGTCAATCATTAGCTTTACTTAGGGTAACCTTTACCCTATATAGTTGGGTGCATAATAGGATGTGATTTATAAGTTTGTAACAATGCTTGTCCAGAGTAGAAGTACATAACAGGAAACAGACATTTGCGGTTAAGTTGTCTGAAGGAAAAGGGGAACTTTTCCTTCTCCTTTCCCAGTTTCTTTATGCCTCTTGAGTTATTTTGAATGTATACCAAATTAACGTTTCTGCGTCATTATTAATCTTTTACCTATATCTGATGTACTGTTACTATCCGGAAGGGGCATTAATTTTTGGCTATATAAGTGGGACATATCTCTTGTATGTTAAGGAGTACCCAGGACTCCTTCCGTGACTAGTCATGTAAAGCGCTTTAATAAATCTTACATCTTGATGAAGGAAATACTGTGTCAGATCTTGCTTTAACACCTCCATTGTAGATTGGGTGGCCAGGAAGATGGGATTTCTACAATATTAATAGTTACCGGGAAGACCAAATTTCATCTAAAATTCTATCTTCTGTAGAACTCTATTGTTGCAGAAACCATGTCCTCTTATCCTTCCCCTCTACCCTATTTGTGAGGGGAGTGGAAGCAAATGGTGTTGCATGGGACAACATTTGCGGTTGCACCCACCATTCAGGGCAGTTGAAGTGAAGGCCTCCAACTAGATTAGTGGTTCTCAACCTGTGGGTCGGGACCCCTTTGGGGGTCGAACAACCCTTTCAGAGGGGTCGTGATGAGTCTCCTGCTGCCCCCCCTTCCCCCCTTCCAGCTGCCCCTCCCCCGTGGTTGGGGGTCTCCACAACATGAGGAACCACATTAAGGGGGTGCAGCATTAGGAAGGTTGAGAACCATTGAACTAGATCTTCACTCCACCCCTGCTGTCTTCTCAGATGTGTTTCAAGAGCAAACATTGGACTATCTGAAAATATTTCCATACTAAGAAAAACTGAACCATGCTCTCCAAAGTATCCTGGGAAAAGAGCAGTGAGGGAAGGGGAACTTTGCAACTTGAACTAACTCACCTCCTCCATATTCAGAAGGCTTAGGATAAAGGCCAGCCCTCACTGAAAAGAAGTGAGTAACTAAGAGTGCATCCCCATGTACCTGTGCGCTCAAGCAGATAAGCGAAGTAGCGAGCACAGCTGAGGCCTTTTCACATGACGATTTCCGGAATGCATCTAGGGCACGCCGGGACGCTGCATTCGCACACTTGGGGTGGCTATATCCATTCCAGGTCTCCCCAAGCGTCCCGGTGTCTTCTAGATGCATTCGAAATGTAGAGCACTAAAAAGTGCTCTACACACATCTTAGCAGGTTCTGGCTGTCCCTGGCCATCCAGGGAGGGGAGCGTTCACACACGCCTCCCTCCCTGACACCTGCAGGACACGCCCCCCCCACTACAATTGGATGAAAATCGGCCCAACAGGTGGCAGGGCTATGCAAATCACTTACCTTGCCAGCCCAGGGTTGCCATCTGCCATGGTCTGCGCAGGCGCGCAGACTCTGGTAGACGGGACCCAGGCTGACCATGTGGGTCCTGTCTACCAGGAGCACATGTGCCTGTGCGGACCATGGCAGATGGCAACCCTGGGGCTGGCAACTTAAGCAATCACATGCATGGGAGAGGAGGATGGCTCACTCCCAGCTGCTTCAGTCCCATCAGGACTGAAGCAGAGGGGGAGACACCCAGTTTGGCCTCCCCTCACCCCTTTCCAGGGCAGGAAGAGGTCGGACTGCCAGCTGTCTATGGGCTGGCGGCTCAGCCTCACAGATGGCCCTTGGGGCCCCACCACCACCCTGGACACCCATCCCGGAGCCTGGGGACGCGCACGTGCACCTACAAGAGGCTGCCACGGCGCCTGAGCCAGGTCATTCGGACCCAGCACGGGCAGCAGGTAGGTGCTGCATGCACACGCTAATTCCCAGGCCCTGGAGTGGGGGGGTGCTGGGGGGGTTCCTGGGTGCTCTCACCCAATGACGGGCAGGCCTGGGAGGGGCCTCCCAGCCCCTGTCCAGCCTTTTCAGTCTGGGATGCTTTCCCCGTTCGCACGTAGGCATTTGCTGCCTACTTGCAGGTGGAGAAAGCGTCCCAAACTGTCTTAGCCTAACTGCATTACAGCCGTTTGGCTGTAATGCGAAAAGGACTCAGAATCGGAGCTGTTTTGCAAAGTCTTTTTGCTAAAATGTATCTTTGCAAAGCCTTTTTGCTTCTAAAATGTATCTTTCTGATAACAAGCATTAGAAAAGATACAAATGCTTTCAGCAAAAATGTTTTAAAGGCAAACTGCCTCAAGCGGCTCTCACCTCTTTCTGCCTTTTTCAATTGGGGCTCTAGCATTGCTAGCATGGCAAGTGAAGGGGGGAGCTTTGCATCTGTGAAATCCCACCTACAGCTGGCTGCCATTGGCCAGAAGAATAGACCTCCACCCTGAATAGCCCAGTACCATCCCCATGTGGGGGGAAATAAGTGGACTCGGTTCCAGAAAGGGGATGGAGTCCTGTTTTCATCAGTATTATTTTTCCTCCAGATTTTGGCAAGATAGTCTTCATAAAATCTGGGAATAAGAGATTGCATTGGGACGCTGAATGTTGAATTTGGATTAATTACATAAGTCATGGGGATGGTCCTTCCCCAATTTGGATTCAATTCAGACTAAAATGCACATGGGGTCACACCCTAAGGGCCTGTTCATACCTAAGTCAGTGGGATGGTATGACAATATTGTCCCACTGAGGCTAAGATCAGGCACAGAGGGAGCCATTATGGGGGCGAGAGGTGCAGGACAGGCTATCCCAAGGCCTACAGCCTTCTTCAGCTCCAGTAGCAGTCCATCCAGTCTACCGGCCTCCACTGCAGAAGCTCCCTATGTCATTTGCAATTTGCAGCCCTTCACCTCAGAGGTTGCCAAGCTGCAGCCCTCTCCTCTAGGTTCGGCTGAATCACAAGTCCCATCATCATGCAGTTCTGGACTGCGCTTGGATATCTGGGATTATGGGAACTGTAGTCCAGCAGCAACCGAGGGCCAAACCTTCCAACCCTACCATGATCACGCCTTCACTTTAAACCTTCTTCAGTCCATCTTCTGATCACAATGCTCACACCTTTTTATTTCTGTTATCTGTTTTATTTGTGGACTTCACACCCTCAGTTTGGACTTTCCAGGGTGGAAAGTGTAAGAACTTTGTTTCAAAACCCTTGAAGAGCAGGTGCTCCTCAGGTAAGTTGTTGTCCTTTAGTCAAAATAGCAGATGGGATGCCATTAATTAACAGGTGCATGATTCTCAGTCCTCCCTTCCCGTTTCCTTAAATGTATACAACAGTTGAACAGAAATTCCACTCTATTTACAAAAGAGGTGTTTCATTTGGCCTTCATGATAAATTTAGGTGGGAACCTCCTTTAGTCACAAGTCATAAGATATTTACCACAGCTGTGAGGTTGTAGGTCTTACGCATGAAGAATTGTTCCCGCTGGGTTGAAAAATGATTCCAGCTCAACCCTCTCATGAGGCGACAAGGATGTTTAACCTACATACTCCCTCTACAACCTCATTTCTTTTCATTAGTCAGAACACTTTGACCCAAACAGCTGTTTCTGGCACTCAGAAGCAGGAAAAGACAAAACTGTATTGGGAATGCCTCAGAGTACACAGCAACTCATAGGAGGGTAGCTGAGAAAGCATTTGATAAGCTAGAAAAGGGGTTGATTCCAAACCTGGCTGTACCACACATGATATGCTCACACCAACAGGTGGGACAGAAGCAGGTGAACCAGAAGGGCCTCCATGCACCTCCTGCCACACACTTGGAATGAAGCCCATAACACATTCAGCTGCAGTATGCACGCACCATGTAGATTCTACCTCAAGTATTAAACTGCATTCAAACACAACAAAAGGGGTGCCTCAGAGGCACCTCAGAGATGGTAGTGTATGTCTCTCGTATTCCCAGCCTGTCTTTAATTCTCCTTTTCTAGCACAGACTGTTGGGCCTTTTTGCACTTGACCAATTGGTCAAGGTGGGGGAAAGCACTGAGACAGTGCAACCACATCTCAAGGAGCCATTTCATCACTAGAAACAGCTCTACGCATTCCAGAGCTCCCTGCAGGGTGGTTAGGCACGGAGCTCCACACCAAGACCAGTGCCAAAGCTGGTAAGGCTCCAGATGCACCATTCTCATCTCGCCCAGTTCAGGAGACGTGCAAGGGAACACATGATGGTTGCACATGTGCAGTCATGTGCCATGTGTCACGTTGCAGGCCGGTCAGGCAACAGGCAAACACTTGCACAGCTACTCAGTCCAAAGGATTCCAGGTGTTCTTGAGGTAAGTTCCGGTCCGGGGTCTAGGAGTCCAGAAAGTCAGCAATGGTCAGGCAGTCCAAAGGGTCAGCAGGTCACAAGGAGTCCAGGATTTCAAGCTCAGGTAAAATGAGGCTGATAAGATGTTGTCTGCAGCAACTTGAGGCAAGATGAGCTTGCTCTTAATAGAGGAGTCAGAGCCGCGTCCATGGTGCAGCTGGGCTAATCGCTCTGATCTCTGTCTCACCTGCTTCTGCTGCCTAAGCAGGCGATGAGAGAGCCTTTGATTAGGCTCACTGCTAGTGGATTCATCACCAGAGCTGTCTGGCTGCTCACCTGGACCCGGCCTTAGCTCTTCCATGCCTGCAATGCCCTGCTGTGGCTGCTCCTCAGACTGTGGTCGCATTGCAGGCATATCCTTCTCTTCTGATGAGGCTGAACAGGGCATGACACCATGCTACCTGGTTTGGTAACAGCACCATATACATGCACTGGCATTTAGCAACAGCACCTGTATTCGAAGATGGCAGCCATCTGGACAGCCATCTACATGTAGGTTATGAGAAGGGGGGGGGAGAGGTTACATATCTTCTAAACATCTTCAGGTATGGATGCTTAGGGCATACTAGAGTCTTTCCATCCTTTACTTCCCAGAGATAAGAGGGAAAGATCAGAAATACCCTTTTCAGAAGAAAGGGGAGGAGCAGGCTGGTATGTGAACAATCCCACCACAAAGCCTTCTCAAAGGAGCCTCAGGGATGCTCTTTTGTTATTATGTCTGACTACAGCTTCAATGTACCGCTGTACAACATACCACTGTACAATGTACTGCTCACATTAGTTTAACAGATTATTATGCTGTATAACTTACTGGTGTATGCAATTAAATGTATTTTCTTTGCAAACCTTTCTGCTCTGGTTTGATTTGATATTCAGTTTCAAAAGGTATAAGGGCCCAGCTACACCTAATTTTTAATCCAGCTTCAGTCCACTTTCAAAGTGAGGGGAAACATCCTCAAAGAGACAGGCTTTTCCTTTTAGCATTATCTAGTGCATAAAATTCACTTTGGTTTAGAAAATGTGGAAAGCAAATGACTGGTCACGCTGCTGATGTATTCAGGTGGACTGAAGTTGGATTAAAACTTGGCTTGGTCTTGGCCATTTTACTTTTCCTCTGTTCTTTTTATGTTACAGGAAGTTATTAAAAATTCTGTCAGATCATATGGAGTGGATAAACTGTGGAGAATTCAGCAAAGCAAATTAATTTCTGCTGTGCAAAAATACCATTTGTCAGGAAAGAGAAAGGACAGCTCCAGTTAAGATTTTATTGGAAAAATGTTTGATTTAGCTCCCACTTTCTCTTACTGCCTAACACCCAACTCGGAACAGCAAATCCTTTTCTTCAGAATCAATATAAGCTCAACTAACTTTTCTGTGATCTTTATTGTCTGCCGCCATCTCTTTTGTGTAGAAACAGCACAGTCATTTGCTGATTAAAAACCATAGCTGGAGGACTTTTGCATGATTCTGATTTAAAAAAAATAGTAAAGTTTAATATATTCTCTATCCTAGGCAGCAACCATATCTACATGTAGTTTTAAAAGGCAAGCTTAGAGATAATGCTTCCATCCCATTTCTAATTTGCATTAAAGGTCTGAAAATGTACGGTACGTCTTCTTGCCTTTAATGTGGATTAGCGGTGATTTAGAAACACTATCTACCACATGCTATCACCTTGAAGCTGCTTTTGAGCCACTTTTTTAATGTGTAGGTACAACCAGTAACAGGGCTGCTTGGATTGTACTTTTTTTTTTATTATTATTATTTTTATTATTTTTAGCTTGGATTGTACTAACTCATCCATTTTCAGTAGAAATTTAGTGACATGAACTTAACAAGATTATAAGGTACCATTAATTGTTTATTTTTACTGATAGCTACAGAGTTTTTCTGTAGCTGCTGAGTAACTAAGATTTTGGGGGGTTGTTCCCACCTGGGTTTTATTGAAGTTTGAAAATGATTTGAATTTTTCTTTGTCCACATTACAGATTGGATTCCCACATTTTCTGAGGAATAAATCACTAAAAACCGCAATAAAAAACCCTGAGAAAACAGCTCTCATTCCCATTTTTGCTGCTAAAACACTTTTTCTTTTTTCCTTTGGGAACTGTACCACAGTATTGGGGGAAGATGTGTCATGAAACAGGTGGGGTTTCACCCTGTAGGAGAGCCCCTTGCCATCCCTCCTTTGCAGAAGCATTTAAAGTTTTCAAACCTCCACCTCCCCTGTTTCCCTTGGTACACCACTTCACGATGGATAAAAAGTTTCATTTCACACTCATAACAAGTTTCATTTTCACCCATTTCACACTGATAACTTTTCATTTCCCACCCACACTTTCCCCTCACTTTCTCCTTTTTCGGCTTTCTCCTCACTTGGGGAAAGATGGCTTGGCTGGCTCCTTCCTGCGTGAACCAACCACAGTGGGTAGGCAGGAGAAAGGTACAAGAAAATAAGAAATGAGGGGAAAGCGTGGGCAAGGAGGCTTAGGGAGGAGGCTGTGGAGAAGCAAATGTCAGAGTCACAGATCTGCTGAAGCTGCATGCTAGCTGGACTTGGGGCAGCAGAGCTAGACACGCTGTGGCTGTTAGACCACACACAGACACCAGCAGCAGCAAACAGCGGCAGCAAAAGCACAGAGGAGGGGGAGCTGGGATTCTCCACCCTTGGCCACGTCATCGCGGGATCAAACCCAGTCGGGAGAGAGGGGTGGGCACCCCAGCTGGCAAAGGGCAGGGAGGAAAAGATTTGCTTTCCCCAATGTGTTTTTGAAGCGTTTTCTGTCAGAATAGCATTGGGGTTATTTGTGATTTAAAATTAAAAAAAATTGAAATGGGCAGAATGCGTGTTTGCATCAGATTTAGCTTTGTTTCGTTTAAAAAAACTCAAGTGGGATTGCAGCCTTGGAGTAGCTTAGAAACAAAACTAAAAAAATATAAAATAAAATGCAACCTGAAGATCTAATGATAACAGACACAGCAGAAAAGCACCCCTGAGGGGGGTTACAGAAGATTTTTAGGTGGGATTGTTCACACAACAGTCTGCCCCTACCCCCCTTTCCTGAACATGCTAGAAAAGGTGGATTAGAGAAGGCTTGGACCACGAGGGGCACACACTGTCTCTCTGAGGGACCCCATTTGTTATGCCTGAGTACAGCCTAACTCCACATACAGTATGAGAGGAACTTTGGCTGCTGGGAACAAGAAATCCAGACTTAGCCTTTTAACCCAGCCTTCCCATTCACATCTAGATTTGCCCTCTCTCTGCAGTTAATCTACCATTTCATACAGTGTGAGATTTTCTCTAAAGTTGACGTATTGTTCAAACATTGTTCAGGAAGTCAGATTAGGTATTATTTAACAACACATTCCAAGCACTTAGGTTTTCTTCATTCCGAGGCACATGGAATCTTGTTTGCTATTACTCTGAGGAGCATGATAACATCAGTTAGCACAGAGCTGTATGGCCAATCATCCATAGTTTGTTTTGTCTTTCTCCATAGATTGCAAGGTGCTGACAGCAAAGCATCAAAATAAATTGGCACAAAGAATCAAGAGCAGCTGATTCACCACCCCTCCCTCCCAACTGCCTCCAGACGGGCCATGAAGGAATAATCTTGCCTGTGAGGAATGGAGGAAGAAAATAAAATCAAAGTTTTTACCTTTACAAGGACTCTGCTGCCTCCAGAGCACCCCTGTTCCCTCCCACACCATTTTCCTTTTGTATCTTGTCTCTTTAGATTGTAAGCCTGAGGGCAGGGACCTGTCTAAGATTAATATAATATTGTAACCCGCCCTGAGATCTTCGGGTATAGGGCGGGATAGAAATACAAATAAATAAATAAATAAATAAATTTCAGACTTCCCTTCAATTGCTCTAGGGATATGCTCAGATATTCAAAAATTTGAATATTCAGTTCGAATTCGTCAAATGTCAACATTCAAATTCGAATCTGATTTTCAAAAATCTGAATTTACACATTCATATGAATTTTGGATTTTTGAAAATCTGATACGGATAAATACATATTTGTGCAAATTCATATATTGGGATACGAATCTAATCAGCATTCATATTTCTGGATGCAAATCAGATTTTCAAAAGTACAGATTTTTGAAATTTGAATTGAATCGAATATTTAAATATTCAATTTGAATTGAATTCGAATGCAAAAAATACATTTGTGCACATCCCTAAATTGCTCTCTGTGAGCCCTGTGTTTCATAAATCACAAAATGGCCAACTTTTGTGGCAGAAACATTTCTGAAAACATTCTCGGCTAGAAACATTGGAGGTGGGGAACAAACATTCCCTGGCTGTGATGTTTTTGCAGCCAGAATGGTGAAAGGCACATGCATAGCATGCTGCCACTTTTTTGAAGAGCACTACCAACTGTAACAGTCTTCCAGAAGCCCCCATGGAGAACTCAACCAAGAGATAGCATGGTCAACAAGTTCAAAGAGTGGACTTCTTTTCAAGCACCCACTGTGCCAGCTCTTTTTAGAGGGTCTCCAGAAAAGACTGGATTATCACAAAGAGATACCTATATGGGGAGTAAAGCTATGAAGACACCAGACTTTTGCAAGAAAAGGTTCTCAGAAGAAGAAACCTGGAACATAACAGCCCAAAAACTGCTACAAATGAGAAAAGACACCCTATCATGGCTCAGTGTTGTATAAAACTAACATGCATTTCAGAATTGCACATTCTTTCTCTAGGAGCCTTTTTGTTTTGCTTTAGGGTTGTGCTGAACTTCAGCTCATAATATGTTCTATCCTTATGAACTGAGAGGACAGGACCTGCCAGGTGCCTCAGCTGACAACTCCATGCTCTGCTTGGCACCTGTAGCAACTCACCAGTTCGTAACTCCCAATGAAAAGGTGCAGAGAACTCATCCTCACTGGATGTGCAGCCACTGTCGCTATCACCCTCTCTGTGGCTGGAGCCACATTGCACTTGTGTGCAATACCATTATGCGCCATAGATGCAGACATGCATTGAGGCTTTCTGAACCTGCATGATGATGTAAAACACATGCAATAATACACACAATGTAGCCCTGATCGTGGAGAAGGTGATGATGGCTGTCCCATGCTCCTGGCATAGGTGAGTACCCTGCACCTTTACAATGGGACTCACCTACTCATGAGTTGCTACAGGTGCTAAGGAGAGCCCAGTGTTATCAGGTGAATCCCCTCGCACTCCAAGATGTCTCTAAGCAATGCAACACATCATGGTTCAACATGCCTCCTTTGATTTGCTTCTCCGCCATAATTATCCTGGATCTTCTTCCACAGGTCCTGTGATAAACAAGTTTTGTTTTGTTTTTAAGTTTACAGATCCCCATTCTCTTTGACTTTCTGTGCATTAGCGATGTGCACAATTTTTTTTTTTTGTATTCGATTCATATCAAATCGAGTGCAAGAAAATTCGTATTTGTCCAAATAAATATCTTCAAATGTGGTAGGATTCCAATTTGATACAAATGTTCCATATGAATTCGATATGAATGTTAGATATGAATCGCATACAAATCCCATACGAATCCCATATGAAGCTTCATATGAATTTATTGAAAAATTTGATTTGAATTTGAATGTCTGAATTCAGCTGAATTCAGCCAAATTTTTAATATTACGAAGATTTGTGCATATTCCATGTGTGATATGGCTGTCATGAAGTCTCTTCCTTGGATCTCCAAGTGGCAAGGAAAAGTTCACATGTGAGCTGACACCTGTGAGATTTTTGCTTCAGAGCCTGCAGGGAGGTACTCTGGCCCAACCCCAGAGCAAACAAAGGCTGAACCGAGCAAATATATCGAATTCCGTGGCATTTGTCATCGCTTATGAGGCTGAGATAAAGTGGCATTTGTCAACATTAGTGTAAGAGCTTGTCCCCATGGACTTCATTTTGCCCCCATGTAGCCCAGATTGGAGCCTTTGCATGGGGATGCTCCGAGTTGAATTCAGATTCGCTTTGGAGTATAGAGTGCATGGGGACAAGCCCTAACACTAGTATCGCAAGGAAGAGCTTGATGCAGAAGGCATTTATCACAAAAGGGAGGCTGTGTCTTCATGAGCGTGGTGGCACCTGAGGGTAGATACCTCCATGGAATCTGCATGCAACATCACTGAGTGCTATATCTGGCCATGTGGCAAACAGGTCACTGCTCTTTGGAATTGCATTTTCTGACTTGAATGTGGAATAGAGGTGGGATGGGAACACTAACACCCACATGTAATACTTCTGAGCTCCTTCTGAGATGCTTTTATTAAGCCAGAACCGAAGACACAGGTTTCTACTCTGGCAAAAAGTCAATGTCCTTGTATAAAGTCTCCAAAGAACAGATTTTAAAAAAACCCTGAGTATCCAGAAGAAAAAGACAGAATGTGACTTTTCTAGGTGAGACTAACGTCAGAGAAAGTGCATTTGGATTCATGATGTGACATTTGCAACACTTTGACTTTAAAGACCAAAAAAACCCCAAATCCATAAAGCAAAGAGGAGGGGAGGGATTCAGAGACAGCATGACAAATTGAGCTAAGTAATTCCCTTGTCCCTTGTCTAGTGTTTGCAATTTAGTCTCCCTGACTGGATTCTAATTTGCCTGCACTGTTATTCTGTTTACAGGTGCGTCTTCTATTCTAGAACTTTGACTCATTTTAAAAAATGGGATATTGTGAAATAAAATGGGCCTATGCACGCACCAAACCTTTTTGATGCGGTGTACAATAGGAAGGTGAAAGAAAGAGTTTTCTCTGAGATACTGCTATAAAACTGGGAATTCATCTCAACTATACAGTACCAGGAACAATTCCAGCCCTTTGTGAAATCTCAAAAAAGGAAAAGAATATCCTGGCAAGTAGACTGTTATGAAAGATAATTACAGCTAACCATTTAGACTGCTCTTGGGCCCTTTCTTCACTGGGTCTTATTCTGGATTATATCCTAGAACTGGGGCCTAATATCCACATAGTAGTGCAGACTATAGCAGCTTCTCAGTCAACAAGGATGATGAGTTTTGTAGTCCAGCAGCTTCTAAAGAGCCACATATCCCTGTCTTACGAGAATATTTTCTTGTAGGGGTGTGCACGAATGCAATTTTTGGGATTTGATTTGAGTTGAATACTCAAAAATTCAATTTGATTTGAATCTATTAAATTCGGATTTAACCAAATTCAATTCAAATTAAGCAAATTTGAATCTATTCATTTAAATTTTTCATTCGAATTTGCACTTACGTCAACAACATTCATAGATGCCTGTATGCATCTTCTCCAGGTCTGTACACATCCATACACATCCGTATCCATCCCATAGTTATCCCATATGCAACCCGTTTTCATCCCATACGGATCAGTACAAAATGCGTACGGAAGCGGGAAAGATGCAGATTTTCAAGTGCACATCATGTACAAACCTGTACACATATGAATGTCCAAATGATTCAAACGAATAGATACAAAATTTGAATCAAAACTTTAAATTCAAATTTAAGGACATTTGGTTCGAATTCGAAGGTCGAAATTTGGTCAATTCGAATTTTGAATGCATTTGAATATTCATGCACATCCCTAATTTCTAGTTGGATATATTTCCACTAAAGCTTCATCCAGACAGCACTAATTTAGTCCACATTATTTTGATAATCCAGAGTAAAGCACATCCAGACACATTTTATTCCAGATTATTCATGGTTTATTCTGGTTTATCCAAAGAATGTGGATTAAGTAAATGCTATCTGAATGAAGCTCAAGACTGACCTTTTGGACTGCTTTGGACCCTTTCCACTTTGGGCCATGGACTTTCTCCCCACATGACAGCAACCACTTGCCAACTCTCTAATCAGTCCTAATCAGGGCTTCGTGTGGATGGTCCTCTAGTTCAGCCAACTATGCAACTATTTGGATGGTCCATTAGTTCAGCCAATTGGGCAGATGTCCTCTGCTGGAGGTGATGCAAGGGTAGTTCAAAAGTAAAGGGCCATAAGAGAAAAAAGCAAGGATGCTGAAGTTTCCTGTCACAATTCACGCATTCACAATAGGCTGAGGAGGCACATAGGCCATCCAACCACAGTCGTCTCTACTGTGATGAGCTGTATTTGTACTGTGGTAATAGAACTAATCAGAACTAAGTTTGCATCTATGTGGCATGCACACTTCAATGGAACTCTGTATCACGTCCTTGGCAACATATTAGTGGCCACCTTGCTTCTTCACATTGGCCCTACACATCAGTGTGTGCCCCATAGAAGAGCTCCAGAGGGTGAATAGAGGCCTTTCTCAACTTAGCTGATTAGGCTGCCATGAACTAGGGCTGGTAAACTTCTGGTAAAGGTGGACCATTCACACTTGTCACAAGGAAAGCTTCCCCAAGGCATCCATTACTGGTCAGAAGTGAGATTGGTCCTCCCGTTTACCAGCCCACACCGCTGTGTCCAAAGCCAGAAGTTCTGCCTCCTCGCTGCCACAATTGGCCATTCCATGATATGCTCAGATGCCATTGCAGAGGGGTATGTTCAAGCACAGGGACATATTGTGGCTGATCACTTCGGCGCCCATGATCAACACTCCTCTCGCAACTCTATGGGTGGATGCCATTCCCAAGGATTGGTGGTCCGGTCACAGCAGAGGTTAGCGATTGATCATGTCTGCCACACCAACTGCGCCTGCATGGACGCTGCTTCCCCCACCCACCCACCGTGGAGAAGTGGAAGAAGAGCGAATGGTTGCACCACTGGATGCTTCAGGCAGGCTTTTGGTCATCATTGGTAAAGATGTGGACCACAATTCGGTGCTCCACACCTAATCGATTAGTGAACTTCTGGGGAGGCAAGACACGCTTGTAGGCTGTAACAGCCTACTCACATGCGGATGCTCTTTACCAGAAGTTCACTAATTTTTGACTACCAGCCTAAGTGCGAAGAGGCCTCAGGAACCACCCACCCCAGCCCCAGTCTAGAAAGCAAAATTCTGTGTAAATCTTGCATTGCATAGTCCAGCAACTTCACGTACAGTATTCATCCATAGCAGCACTAAAGCAAAATATGGTTCAGAATAAGAAGCTGAAAATGACTCTGCGGCATCCCCTAGTGATTCTAGGGAAGTATCAAAAACCAGCTGCAGTTTTTCCTTAAAAAAAACACCTTTCTTATCAAAGAAATCTGTTAATAATCTGTCTCAAGAGGACTGGGGGTCTTACTGTAAACTTTAGGGCTACGTAACCACTATAGGCCCTTCTCCTGTTATTTTTGTTTTCCCAGCATAATTTGCCTCTACTAGGAAGAAGGAAATGAAGTCCAACTAGTTCACCAAGCATCGAAATGCTGCAGTCACTAGTGCCAACATGTACTTGGTAGAGCTAGAGGAGAGGAGAAAGGGAAGCAGGAATTCATCTTAAAAGCACAGTGACATTTACTACGTAACAAGAAGTAGTAAGCAGGCTTGTTTTTCCAGTTTCATGATATCCGCATGCTTCGACATACTGGCTCAAAAATGTTTTGAAACAACAATCACAGTACATTGGGCTTTTCCTCTCCCTTAATCTCTTCCCAACCTCTGTTCCCCATTTCTGGGCACTTCTTGTCCCACTTTAGGAGACTTGTATACACCTTAGAGATGTGCACAAATGTTTTTTTTGGGGGGGTTTCTATTCATATTGAATTGAATGCAAGATAATGCATATTCGTTTGAATAGATCCCCTTCAAATGTGGAAGGATTCAAATTTGATACAAATTCAATACAAATTGCATATGAATCCCCTATGTATCCCTTACGAATCCCCTGCATATCTGCTCTGAACTCTTCTAATCTGCCCTGAATCCACTTTGAATCTACTCTCTATCCACTTCAAATCCACTCTGGATCCGTTGCAGATGTGATTGGCGCAGCTCCTTTCCCACCTCCCTAGATCCACATACAAATGTTCCAAAGCACTTGATGTGAATTCAAATGTCTGAATTTGGAAGAATTTTGAATGTTATTAATATTTGTGAACATCACTAATACAGCTAAGATAATGGTCCTATTCAGACCGCCTGTGGGGGTGTTATAGCATAGTTCTGTCTGAACTGTGGTGGGAATGCCTCATGTATCTGTGGCAACCCATCACAGCCCCTGTATATCTCCACTAAATCCCCTTATAACTTATTTCAGGAAACCCAGACTCAGGTCACGGGTTTTATTAAAATAGTGCTACTATTTATCTTGTGCATGGAACAACCATCTTCCCCATGGCCATTGCACATGCCCAGTGGTGGCAATTGCAGACTTCCAGGTATTTTGCATTATGGGAAAGGAGCAGGGGCAATGGGACTCTGTGGTTCTCCTTGATGTCCTCATTTCAGCTAGCTGAGCACAAATACAGGATGACAGCCCATTTCACTGAAAGGAAGCCACTTTTTTCCTGGTAGCAGCTTACACCTCCCTTTATCACCACTTTACCATCATTCACCTCTACCTGCTTGCTCTTGAATAGACAGGTGAAGTAAGTGCCCGACGCCCTTGTGTCACGATTTTTGACAAAACCTACGGGAAGTGGTGAATATATTGTTCACTGTAGATGAATAATGTGTACGCTTTATTAACTGAACTTTCTATAGCAAATAAAACCCTGGAATAAATGAAGGCAAACTTGACAGTGATGCTAACCTTTTGCACATCTTTTGTTTTCCTTGTTATTATCATGAATTAAACAGGAGGGAAGAGAAAATGCGCAAACATTTAGAACATAAGAGGAGCCCTGCTGGATCAGGCCACAGCCCATCTAGTCCAGCATCCTGTCTCACACAGTGACCCAGTTTACTTCTGGGCATCACAAGCAGAAGATGAAGGCAAAACCTTCACTTTCTCTCAATTCCCTACTAACGCCCTTCAGACGTATCCTGCCATTTTCTGTACCTATGTGCGGTTTGCACATCAAAGCGACACTGAAACCTATATAGTCTCATAGCATTCACTTAGTGACTAGTCTATGGAAACACTTGCCAGTTTTAAAACACTGCATTTAAGAGAAATACAAGAGTAAAAACAGTAAAGATGTGTTCAAATCATGCATAATTTGGGATGACCACATGGATGGGAATCTTCCCCCAAAAAAACAATAAAGCTTGTCAATGTTTTTTCTGCAACATGTCAATAACTGAGCCTGCAACTAACTGTGTGCAGAGCTAGATACCACCATTCCATTTTATGTGGAAAACAAGAGAACAGGTTTGATATATGGAAACTATCAGTTCCATTTCCTGTGCAGTTCTTTCCTTGCAAGGTACCCATTTGTATCAGGGCAAAGAGCGACATGCAGAGGTAAGAATTATGTTTGCTTATTCATCAGTGATTCCACAAACACAATCCAATAGGCAGTAGTAATATTTATGGACCACATTCTAAACTCCCTTCTAAGACATTGCAATAGCGGCATTATCTGATACAGGAACTCCTCCTGGCTGTTCAGTGAAAATATATCATTGTTCTAGTACCAAAAATCTTTGAAACTATTTGATACCATGTCATACCACTTGTCAATCAAAAAACAAACATATTTCTTCTAACCTATAATGTATTTGCATAATACATCCCCTTTTTCAGTCTTGGGAAGAGTTCTTTCCCATCATGTGCTAATCCCAAGGCTGAAATCCAGAGTCATCTGCTGCACAAAGCAATATTTGCCACGAAGCAGCAGTCTTTCCTTGAGGAATAGATAGCTTCATAGAGGACAGTTGTATCAGTGGCTGCTAGAATGGATGACTAGGTACCCCATCCAGGTTGGAGAGCTAGGCAGGATGCTTCTAAAGGTCATTTGCAATAAGGGCATTTCCCCACTAGGGCTTAGAACCCTTCTAAGACCCCATTAGGAACCCGATTAGTACTTGATTGGTACCAATCGGGAAGGCCCTGTCCCCACCTGGCCCCCATTGAAGGACCCATCTGCAAGGCCCTGTCCCCACAAGGCTAGGGGAAATCCAGATTTAATGGGTCCTTCAGGCCCTTAAATCTGGATTTCGTGTGGACCTGATTAAAGGTGTCTACAATGGGGTCTTCAATCATCTTCAGGATCCTGATCTCCAGGAGGATCCCATCTCAGGGATCTGGATCTTGAAGATCTGGATCTTTGACTGTGCAAGGAAAAAGGGGGTAAGTCAAGAGCAGGGGAAGCCTTTGTCTTAAAGTATTTTGCTTGAGAATGCCCAGGAGCAATTGGTGGGCTAGTGTATGAGACAGGATGTTGATTAGATGGGCTATAAAGCGTTAAAGGTATTGCACTCCAATCCTCTTTTCCACATGATAAAAACGGTTCAGGCATCATCCAATCCCTGGGAGACATATGCTTGTTGCCAATCTCCAACTTACAGAATTAGTAAATGAGTTTAAAGCCCTAAATGCCTAGGGCCTGAATATCTGAAGAACTGGCTCTCTTGTTATGCATTTACCCAAAGTTAGAAGCATCCCTTTGCAATATTCCCTCCACCGCCAGAAGCTTACCTATCTGGCCCAAGAGTCTCTCTTGTATCACCTGCAAAATTGTATTTTTCTCCCACTCTCCCAATGTTCAGAAAAAGAGAAAACATGCACCCTTTCCACCCAGGGTTTTAATTGTAAATACTTATACTGCTTTTAGGGTTGTTTTAATATTGACTTTGTGGTCCTGTTTCCACTATCTTTGGGTTTTATTCTGGATTGTCTCCTGGAATCTGCATGCTGGTGCAGACTACCATGCGGATGGCAGGACCCTATTCCAAGACATAATCTCTCAGCCTTAGGTGCTGTGAGCTGTTCTCTGTGCTCATATGAACAGAAAGAAGAAGAGTTGGCTTTTCTACCCTGCTTTTCTCACTCATTTAAGGGGACTCAAAGTGGCTGACAAAGCTTTTTTATTCTTCTCCCCACAATAGACACCTTGTGATGTAGGTGGGGCTGTGAGAGCTCAGAAGAGAGCTGTGACTAGCCCAAGGTCACCCAGCTGGCTTTGTGGAGGAGAGCAGAATCAAACCCGGTATTCCCAGATAAGAGTCTGGCTCCTTAACCACTGGACCAATCTGGCTCAGATGGGGAACAAAACAAAAAGAAACCTTTGCAGTACAATCCTGTTCATGTCTTCTCCTACATCCAGTATATCTAACTAACTGACTCCAAGCAAGGCTCGCAATCCAAGTACATAGGTTCAGAATCTGAGTCTCAACTTTTCCTGCAACTTCCTATCCAGGGGAGGATTACTACATTCTATTGCCAATGAGAGAGCACAAAAACAAGTAAAAATGAGATTACCCATATCCCTTTGCCTGGCGGGACGTCAAGTCCTGCGTCTCTCCCTATAACAGGATTTTATCTCCTTTGCCTTTCTCCTCCTTCAACTGGCTTCCGGTCTGACACCACAGCCCGTCCCCCCAAAAAAGCCAACAACAGCCCCTTACTTCTGCAGTTTGTCCATTGTGCTTTTCTTCCTGATACTCGTTTACTGAAGGTCCAATGGACATTTGCCTCTTACAACGAATCCGAAGGTATGTGTCATTCTTCTGCTTTACACCGCTTTGGGATTTACCTGCTGTTCACCTACCAAGATATCAACTCCTACGGCAGGGTGAGGCTGTTCAAACAGAGGCTGCCAATACAGTGCTTTCCCATCCAGCCCAGAACCATGCAGTTAAATGAGGCAGATCATAACTAAGTAGGCAGCAGTTCCAGAAATTCCCCCCTCCCCCTTGTGGGAGCATAAAATAGTCATCAAACTGGTTCGGTCAATATGGGCAGCCCCTTCCAGATGTGTAGGATCTCAGTACTTCGTTTGGCACTTCACTTGTCTTTGGGAAATGTCAAAGCAGTACACATTATTCTACCCTCTGCCATTTTATCATCAGAATGTTTATTTATTTAAATAAGAAAGATAAAATGCATAAAATATTCTTTAAAATACAACCCACCCTCTGCAGGAAGACAACACCCATAAAAAACCATTACCCCAAATGCAGACATGTGTGTGGGCACCACCATCTTGGGTCTGGACACCGCCATCTTGGATCTGTACACTTCCGCAACTGACCGTGCACCAGGGCCATCACGAGTAAGATGGTGATGGGCCACACACTCACCTTTTTGATCATCTGAGGTGTCAGCACGCTTCCATGGCACCTCAGATGGCTCCTGGCATCTAGAAGATGTGTAAATAGTCTCTCCGGTGGCCAGGAAAGGTAGGTTTTTGGACTCCTGTGATGCATTATTTCCTGCACCACTACTAGTGGACACTGGGGTAGCTTCTGGGGTAGCAGGAGACCTTTCTGGTGTGGATACACCTCCTCCAAGTGCAGATGATGCTACCCAGAAGCTACACCAATGTGCACCACCAGGCCAAGCACAAAAGGGTCTCTGGTTTAGAGGTTAACCTCTTTAAGGCCGCATCCCCATGCACTCCATTTAGTTCGGATTGGATTCGGATTAGTCCAAATACAGAGCCAAATTTGAATTGACCCATCCCCATGCGATTGCCGAAGGTGCGGGCTCAAGTCGAACACACCAGTCCCCATGCAAACCACGCTAACCCCCTGCATAGGGAAACAGAATCTTTTTCTCTCCACCCCCTCTCTCCTGATAGGAGAACGGGCATGGAAATTCCATGCAACGCCCCTGGGCTGGGCATTAAACAGTGATCAAATGGAAACGAACCTCTTCTCTCTGCGATCTTGCTGTCCCACAAGTCTCTTCCTGCAACCCTTATTCAACCCCCACTCCCCGATTGCCGGCAAGCAACTTCTGAAGTTAGAGGCAGTTTAACTCTGGGAAACTTCAGAAGCTGCTTGCCAGCTAAAAAGCTTTTTAAAAATTAATCATTTAAATGTTAGATTTGAATGTATAGACGTTCAATTCAAATTTGAATGTCCCAATTTGATCAAATGCAATCAAATTTCGAATGTTTCGAATATTCATGCACATCCCTACCACAGGTAGACCCATTTCATCCACTGTCTCTCATAGCATGCTTCACTCCTGTTCCTGCCCCTGCCCACCCCAGTGCACTGTGCCGCCTTGCCCCTGCCCCAGCCACGTTCTGCTTCCCCTCACCCCACCTGGCCACGTGCTCAAAGGGTGCCCCTTTCAGCTTGTGTGCCCCATGTCATGCCTCACTTCTCCCCCACCTCACTTCCCCTCCACTTTGACCCTGCCCCTTGCACCCACACTGCCTCCCCCTCCCCCAGAAAATTACCCCCACACACAATTGCTAGGGTCAGCACTGCCCTGTATTAAGGAGTAACCCACGGCAAAATCAGTAGGACCTACTTTTTAATGGACATGTATACCATTGCTCTATTGAGATAACAGCCCTGTGAGGTAGGTTAGGTGGCCAATAGGAAAGACCCTCTTATGAGCATCATCTCAACTACATTGTGAAGTCTTGCAACAAATGTAATAGAGGGAAGTTCACAGCAAAAAAGGCCCTATGTTTACTGAAACATGCCAGCTGATTTCATCTGCTGATCATACAAAACAAGAGGTATTAAAATGGCAGGTGTCAAGCAGATCGGTCAACCACCACTCCTTCTGTGTGAACTTACGCAGGCAGTTTTTATGGTGCCATAAAGTTATGCCAGAGAAACTCAGGACTAGACATGGCAAAGAAAGGATCTGTAGTAGGGATGGGCACAAATATCCGCTAGGTTCAAAATTCATTAGAATTTGTTCAAATTTATTTAAATTTGTACATTTGAATTCAATTAGAATGTTGGCTACATTCAAAGACTGACATTTGAATGCAAAGCGAACGCTTTTGTGCATTTGTTCAAAGTTTTGTTATATTTATGACATAGGGAACTGGCAAAAGCAGCTCCCCAGTCATATCCACAGTGGATCCCGAATGGATTCAAAGTGGATCCAGAGCAGATTCACAGGGGATATAGAGCAGATTCAGAACAGATTCACAGGGGATTCGTAGGGGATTCATAGAGGATTCGTGGGAGGGCAGTGGCAGCAGTGGTGGTGGATGATGTGATGGGAGACCTTGCAGTAGGATGAGGGGCTGATGAGGAGCAGAGGCCACATGAGTGGAGGCACTGTGGGAGGGCAAGGGGTGGTGGCAGCGATGGCAGGGAGCTGATGCGATGGGGAAACTGCAGGACAGCAAGGGGGCTTGGGGGTGACTCTGCATGCCAGGGGGCAATGTGATGGGGGGGCTTTGTAAGAGGGCAAAGGGGTGCAGGTGGAGAAGACCCTCCCCCTCCACTGCCATATTGAAGCTTACTTTTTTCCAGGTGAGAACTGTGTGATGGTGGCAGGTCTTTGCCTAACCCTGGGACCGTCTGAACAGACTCAGTGCTGGGATTATCTAGTTAATTAGAATAGTCCCTTCCCAGCCTAGAAAGTCCTCAGAAAAACAAGATGCCCACTTTGAGGTCTGGTCTCCAAAGACTTAAGATGATTTCAATCTTCCTAAAATACAAGGGATGAACACAGCGAAGAAGAGCTTAGAACCCAGAAGGCCTAAGGTAGCACCTTCAAAATCTCCTCCTCCTTTTGCCCTTTTCCAGGCACACAAAAGTTTTCTTCAAAAAAGCTTAACAAAAGATTTCCATTTATACATGAAAAGAACTGCTACTGTTTCATCTACCCACGCTAAATAAAGGTTCCGTTACCCATCAAAGGAGCAGCTGTGTTGGTCTGGATCAGTAAGCAAGTGGGTCTAATAGCACCTTAGAGACTAACAGAGCAAAAGAAGTTGGTGGCATAAGCATAAGATTCCTTGTTCATAGTACTAATGAAGATCATAAATAGAAAAGGCAAAAACATCGCAGCTCTCCTGAACAATTCCTGTCAAATACTGAAACAGCCCAGATGTTCTATGGAAACAATCAGCTTTCTTCCACCAAATACTTTGGCAGGAATAACAGAACAATTCCCGCACCACGGCACCATAATTATTGCTCATGGCACTCAGAAGCCAATGCTCTTAATTTCTGATATGAGAGGAAAGCCACCATGGTTCAGGACTGATGATCTGGAGGAATAGGATGGTCTACTGAACAAACACTTAGGCTATGTTTCCACTGGTCAAAACAATTCTGATTTTAACCCGGATTTTTTTTCCAGTGATGAGGGCTCCTTGCAACCACCTTGCATTGGGGCGCTCTTTCCAGCTAGTTCCCCCCTGATGCCCTGGTCCTCTGTCTTTCAGCATCATCCCACTGCTTGCCTTCCCCACTGTTCTCCTACAGGAGGAGGAAAGATGTGGTGAGGAAAGGCAAGTACCAGAGGAGACAAAGAAAGAATGAAGAAAGGCAAGTACCAGAGGAGACAAGGAAAGAATGAAGAAAGGCAAGCACCGGAGGAGATGAGGAAAGACGGAGGAAAGGCGCTGGGAGTATGTAAATGTTAGGTGGCAGTGGAGATCAGCATAGGTGGTGTTCCCCCTTTTTCTGCCAGGCTTTTGGCTAGCTTCTGGCTAGCCTCAGGCTGGTCTTGCTCTTTCTGTTGTCTTTAGTAATACTGTCCCTATGGACGTGAATTTGTTTGTGTTGGAGCTGTACTACTATTTTATGTTTGTTGTGTAGTAATCTATTCTCTGCCACTGTGGGGGATAGCTGGGATTTATGACTGTTTAAATTGTTTTAAATATTCTTTTGACTTTGATTTTATATAATTCATGTTATATGCAGTATTGCATTATCCTGTATTTTATGTTTTGTATTGTGAGCCACCCAGAGCCCAATTGTGGGGTCTGGGCGGGGGGTATAAATCAAAGAGTAAAGTAAAGTAAAATATTCAGATTTTAACAGGATTCCGCAGTGAGTCCTGCTAAAATCCAAACAGGGATTCCCTGGATTATTGGACAAATAGTCCGCAGAAACAGGGAATCCCATCAAAGTGTCAAGACGTTGGACCCTCGAGACAGATTTAGGCCACACCAAAGGGCCAGTGGAAACACACCCTTAGTTTGCCCCTGAGCAAGACGTTACACAACTTGAGGATCCAAGCCTGAATTAGCAACTATCTACAAACAATTTAACATTTGTTGCTGTTTTGTTGTTTTACTGTTTGTTCAATATTAATTTTTTTTTAAAAAAAGTTCAACTTTGTCAAGAAAAAAACAAGCCAGTTCGGTCTTGTGGTTAGAATGTCAGACTCTTATCTGAAAGTCTTCTGCACAAAGCCAGCTGGGTGACCTTGGGCTAGTCACAGCTCTCTTTCTGAGCTCTCACAGCCCCATCTACCTTACAGGATGGCTGTTGTGGGGAGAAGAACAGAAAGTTTGTCAGTTATTTTGAGTCTCCTTAAAGCGTGAGAAAAGCAGAGTATAAAAGCCAACTCTCCTTTTTCTCCTCCTCCTGGTCCCCTGGCATTATGATCCACAATAGCATCACTGACATTGATCTGAACATTGTTGCAGAGGAAACAAGACAAAATCAGAAAAGTTGGACATTCAGGCTATGGAGGCACCAGACTGGGTTTTCAGGTGACTCACTCAAGTTCAACAAGGGTAGATTACCCAAATCAGGTACTTATGATCCAGGACAGTTGTAGATTGCAACTAAACAAAATTACACTCAAACCACCACCATTTTCAAGGACCTCATGGACCCCGAGTCCATGTGTCAGTACATTCTTTAGTCCCGAGTGAGAGAGAGCAGAAGGACTTGTAGGGCTAGATCAAAAGCTAAGGGCTCCCTCTTTGAGGCTGCCCTCAGAGATGAGAACATTTAAAGACATTATTAATATTAAGGCTGCATTCACATGCAGTAAAAAAAAGCAAATTAGAAGTGTAGCTGCCATATACTATTCTTCCCATCCAACCTTCAATCCACATTAAAGGCTGGAAAATTCTCTTTTAAAGCATGTTTTTTTCCTTGCCCTTTCTTGTAGGTTAGAAACAGGCTAAGAAGATTAACTGAGCAGCTTTTATTCACTTGCTACCATCTCTAAGGCACTTCCAAACCACTTTTTTAAAAAAAGTGTGCTGAAACTCAAGTTGGCAGGTCCTTGTCCAGGGTCCTGAATAACCTTACGTGGACCACCCTTGTTTCCTAAATCCGAACTTCAGCCCCTGATGCAGCCATTTGATCTTCTGTTTTTACTCTCAACTCTAAAATGTTCTGTGAGTTTAGCTTTGCTTAGACTGTGAGTCTAGCCTGGCTAAGATCATCCTGGTAGCTGTGAGATCTCTTCGTAGCTGCTTGCAGACTCTTGCTGGGACACAAATGATAGCACAGATAATGCCCCAAAAAAGCACCCTGTGAAGGTCTCTATAAAACAGTCAAGCAAGCAACAGACTCAGTGGGTTGCAGATGGAATATCAACTTCAGCACTTTAGCTTGGAAAACAGTCCTCAGCCAATTGCAGCTTAAATAAACAATTCATGCTGATCCTCCAGAGAATAATTGCCTGGCCATCAGTACACCTATAGACTTGAAAAGGCAATTGCCCTCAAGACGCTTTGAAAGCTAACTTATAAGTTTATTTGTTTGTTGGGTTCATTTATATCGCACCTGGCAGCCCAAAACTCGCAGAGTTACTCGCAACATGTAGTCCTAGCCAGACTCACAAAATGTAATTGTAGCCTCAAGCTTTCAATCTAAAAGAGATATGACACACAACCCATTAAATTAGTCAACCCATTTTCAAGGAGAGGGTGTGTCGATAGAGATATACTATGCCTTAAAACATTAGAAACATCATGCTGGGTCAAATGAATGGTCTATGCAGCCCAGTGACCAGCCAGGGCCCATGGGAAACCCACAATCAATGCTACTTTTCTGAGTCTTTGGAGGTATATTGCAGAAGTAATACACAGACATTGTGCCTGATAGCCACTGGCTACTTTATCCTTCATGAATTTGCAACAGTGATGTGATGGCACATTTAATAAGCAATTAGGACAGAAAAAAATAGAAAAGACTATATAACAACTGAAAATTAGTATCTAATAAGGCTATATATTGGAGTGTCTGATGTGTGCGAGTGTATATACAGTGGTACCTTGACATACGAGTTTAATTCGTTCCGTAACCTTGCTCTTATGTCAAATCGCTCGTATCTCAAAGCAATTTTCCCATTAATCCATTCCAGCTCCCAAAACACCCCCTCAGTTGTTTTTGTTATGTACTGTACTGTATTTACATACTCGTATCTCAAATCTTGCTCTCATCTCAAAGCAAAATATCACTCGCTCGGCGGCTTGTATCTCAAAACACTTGTATGTCAGGGCACTTGTATGTCGAGGTACCACTGTACATGTGTGTGTAGACAAAATTGTCCTTGTAAAAGGTGTAACTGTCGTGTCTCAGGCAGGGGAGGGCAGCAAGGCAAACACACACACAGGCTCACAGCAGTTCACTAGGGCTCAAGAGAAGGGAACATCAGTCAGTCCAAGGTCAGGGGTTCCATAGGTTCGGCAGAGAGTAGTAGCAAGATCCAAGAGTCAGTTTCACAGGCGAGAACACAGACGGAGGTTGCACAAATGTGTTGTCTGCAATGCTGGACCAGCAAATGCTGCTGAGTTAAGTGGTTGAGCCAGCCCCATGCCCTTTTCGCTGCAGCTGAGCAAGACGCTGAGATCTGTGTAGCACGTGCTTCTCCTTCTGGAGCAGATGTGGAGAGGGGAGCACCTGAGGCTGGCTGTCCAAACTCTCATCCCCAGAACTTTCTGAGTGCACCCCTAAAACTGTCCCCTGGCTCTCAAGGTCTGCGCTGCTGTGCAATGGTTGCTGCCCAGACTGCTAGGCAATTGGGGACGCTCCTTCATCCTCAGAGGAGGGAGCTGGACTGGCATGACAGGGCATGACAGTACCATAATATAAAAGATGGTATAGCCATTTCAAAGGGAAATTTGCAAAGTAACCTCATGGCTTTCCAACCATGAAGATCTTCCCCAGTAGCAATTGACCTGCTGTTAAAGCTTCTGCAATCTGTAATAAGCAAAGAAATAATCCAAACTCATTTGAAAAGCCAGAAACTTATCAATCTTCCCAACATCTTCCCCTCTCCAAATCATACAGACAACTCACCACTGAAATCTTAATGATTTACTGTCTGCAAAACACAGGTTGAATCAGTAATGGATTTCCATTATTTGGAAGACAGAATATTTTAGGTCAATCATTCCAATTTTACATAAGAAGAGTCCTGCTGAGTCATGCCATGACTCATCTAGACCAGTGTTCTGTCTCACAAAGTTGCCCACCAATTGCTGCTGGGCATCTCAAGAAGAAGACAAGGGCAAAACCTTCACCTGCTCTCCACTCCCTGCAAATGGTCTTTAGGAGCATCCTGCCTGATTCTCCAACCTGGACTTGCAATCTAAGCATCCATTCTAGCATCTATAGCAGCAACTTGAAATTAGGACCAGAAGCAATAACAACTTACTTGTTTAATGTCCACAGCCTTTACACAAATCACCTCAACCCAGAGTTGGAGACCCTATTGAATTCACTGGGATTTCTCTATCAGTAAACAAGCTTTGAACTACACTGCTGGTAGTAACATCTGTCACATCTAGGGATGTGTACGAATATTCATAGGCATTCAAAATCCGATTGAATGTGCCAAATTTCAACATTCAGTTTCAAATCAAATGTCCCAAAATTCAAATGTAAACATTTGAATCAAAGTTTGAATTTTGGATCTATTTGTTCAAATTATTTGTATGTGTACAGGTTCATACATGATGTGTACTTGAAGATCTGCATCTTTCCCACATCCGTACACATTTGTACTGATACGTATGGGACGAAAACGGGTTGCATACGGGATAACTACGGGATGCATACGGACATGTACAGATGTGTACTGATGTGTACTGATGTGGGGAAGATGCGTACATGCATATATGAATGCTGCCGACATTTGTATGTGCAGATTCAAATAAAACATTTGAAAGAATAGATTCAAATTTGGTAAATTCGAATCAGATCTTGTTAAATTTGAATTTAAAAGATTTGAATTGGATTGGATTTTTGGTTATTCGATTCGATTTGAATAGAATGTTGAAAAAACATTTGTGCACATCACTAGCCACATCTGAATTACCGTAAAATACAGGCATCTTCTAGTCTAGTTTTTGATTTGAAAATGAGATAAGAAGAAGAAAAATATCCTATATTAGGAGGTATATTGAAGAAAGAGGAATTACAATAGACTTCAAATCTTCCTCCACTATTTTTAAAAATAATTATTACTTCTCTGCTGCTCTTGAGAGCTAATCTTCAGGATAAAAAAACACTTCTACATTATCAAGCAAAATAAATACAGTACATACCTAGATTAGTGACTTTTATCTCCAGTTACATGGAATTACTAGTTGGCAGCAAAATAGCCCAAAGGCTAGGCACTTGAAAAAAAAGAAATCTGCTGATAAGGATAAAGAGTTGGAAACTGAACCACATTCACCCTCATGATGATACAGCAAGAAACATGTGATTGGAAAAAGGTTTTGGAATGTTGCATTTAAATTTATCCAGTTCAGGAAAGAGCAAGAGATCCTTGCAGGTTAGAAAATAAGATTAAGATGCACAAATAGGAACTTAGAAATCTCCTGATCAGGGAGTTTTATGTCGTTATGGACAAGGAAAAGTGAACATTTTTTTGGATACATTTGAAGGTTTCCAAAAAAGAAGAAAAGAAAGATGTTCTCTTTGATTCCAGATGGCCTAAACAACCTCATATACCATCTGCTCCAAGATATTAGCAATTGAGAAGCAACAACATTCAGGAGAAGTGAACCGTAACTCTAGCTCTGCATATTGTTTTTGTTGCTATGTGGCTTTCCTGTTATAATCCCAGGAAAATCAAGGTTTTAGCTTGCATCCAGAGGCACTCAAAGAATTCAATTAGTGTGAGACCTTGTCAAGACCAGAACTGAAATAATCCACATCTCTCAAATAGAAATGGATGGAGTGGGTGTAGCTCAGTTGCCTAGAAAGCAAAGGGTGTTTTTCCACTGGCAGAAAGTACCCATTTTTGCACACATTAAGGACCCATTTGGTTGTGAGCCAGATGACCCCATTTCCACCATGGCACCCATTTGGGACACATTTGTTTCCACCACCGCTGGGGAAATCCAGATCATATGGGTACATCTCAGCCTTTAATCTGGATTTTCTGTAGACCCCATTAATGGGGTCTACAATGGGAACTTCAGACAGAAAATTCAGATTAAAGGGAGCCTGTTTCCACATTAGTTTGGCAATGGGGTCTAGAGGAAGCTAGGGGGAGGGGTCACCCATGGGAGGAGCCCCAAACCCTAGGCTTCGAAGTCATTTCGAAGCCATTTCGAAGTTACCTTTGGAGATTAGCAAAGGCTCCAAAGAACAAAGCGAGAACAAAGTGGACTGCTACCTTCAGGCATGGAAAGAGGTGCATATTAATGAGGCTGACTCATCCTGTTACATTCAGGCATGGAAAGACGTGCATATTAATGGTGCTCACAAGGAGCTAATTAATATGCACCTCTCTTGTATTGCTCTTGCAAGGGGGTTGTCTTCTGAGCCTTTGCTAATCTTCGAAGTTGCCTTCAGAGGGACTTCGAAGCCTTTGCTAACCTCCGAAGGCAACTTCGGAGGGATTTCGGAGGGACTTCGGAAATTGCACCCCCTATCCCCTCAAACACCTGGGGTGACAGGCAGACCCCTTGTGGGTCAATCTAGATTTGCAAATGGGTGCTCCGGTGTTTCCACAGCAGGGAGGCTAGCACCCATTGCTGTTAGGTGCTAGACCACCCATGGAAACACACTGGGTACTTGCCTTAGATCCGGATTAAAGGAGCGCAGTGGAAAAACACCCCTTGTCTTAGCAGAGCAGAAATATGAGGCTCAAGGGCATATAGATTTTTATAAAGATTTTCAACTGGAAAAGTCAAACAATTATAATCCTGCATAGGCCTCAAGACAGGAGTAGGACTCCTTAGAAAGCTAAGTGTAAGTGGACAAGTTTAGCAATAATCTCTGACTTTGTTTACTGCATCTTTTTACTCAGAAAAGTATGTACTCTCTCAGGAATATCTCCTGCCTGTTGACATGGATTTTAAAACAGTAAATGTGTGACACCTAGAGGCTGAAAAGAAAACTTGTACAGTCTCATTTAAAATCACAGGGAAAAATGACTTTTTCATGTATGTTTGTTTCATGTATGCTTTTCATGTATACTGCCTTTCCACAGGATGCCCAAGGCAATTTAGAGGATATAGTGGTCAATTTAAAAGTATTCACTCACTCACTCACTGATTCATTTTGCTCAGCCAATAATAAAGATCATGTTACTTTTTTACACCTGGAATGCATGTCTCAGATTGAACTTCGTTTTAAAAAAATTGTGTAATTAAACTTCCTTTTAAAAAATATGAAAACACAAAATAGAAAAAAAATAGAACACAATAAAATTAATCAGTAAGTTTAAAAATGTACATCAAACATCAAGTCAGTCATTCTTAATAGGCCTCCTGTGAGTAAAAAAAATGTCTTCAGGTTGTACCTGAACACATGCAATGATGCCCCCTAGTAGACCACCACAGAGAAAGCCTTTGCTCTTATAAGGGTGATGGGGACAAATATTTTTATTTTGTTCCTTAATTTTATCCTTGTATGTTTTATATGATTTTATCTTTTGTCAACTTGATATGGTCAAATGACTAATCAATGAAGTTCATTTTGTTTTCATCTAAGGTTTAACCCAACTTCAGTCCACCTTCAGATTGGCAAAACACATCAGCAACAGTGACATGACATTTTTTTCCCCATGCTCTCTATCCCAAAGGTGAATTTTCTGAGTTATTTAACACTGAAAGTTTGTCACTTTGCTGATGTATTTTCTCACTCTGAAAGTGGACTGAAGCTGGATTAAACCTTAAGTGTGAGCACTGCCTAATAATCAGAGCCACCACTCTCCCAGATTTCCCTAGGAAGTGGCTGTTGGCAAGAGATCTCCGTTGGTCACGTGTAGGTCCAGGCAGTAACATCTTTGCCCACTGAATAAAGGAACAAAATGTATAGTTTTAATTTGTATAAGGAAATGTTTATTAAGTATGGCGTTTCTAAATATTTGTATTATTGTTGGTAAGTGTATTATGTAATTAAAATGTAAAAAGTTAATAAATAAAAGAACAAGAAAGCCCAGATTATTCATCCTGAACGTCTTTTCTTGCCAAGATCGCCCTCCATGAGATGCAAGAACATCGCAACGACTTCTAATAGTTTTATAAGGTATTTCAATGTAGAAGCAGAACGTTACTTCACGATACTCACAAGTGGCAGAAAAGCAGTAACAGCTGTCAGCGACAATGCACCGGCTTATATACTCCAGCCTCCCTGACGTCACAAAAAGTAGCATCATGGGAATTGTAGTCTTACGTCATCGGCAGTGACGTCACACGCCCCGTGTTTTTTATTTATTTTTTTTAAAGCGGCACCCAAGCGCTGAGGTATGTCCTTTGGTAAACAGCAATTGAGCTGCGCGCTGCTCCTGACTGTGACTGACAGCGAGTCCGAGCCGTCGGAAGTGACGTTAGAGAAGGGCGGGACAAACGAATTCGTAAACGCGGAAGCTCGGTTTGAGGAGAAAGGGGAGGGGGGAGGAGGAGAAGGAAACAAGACGACTGTGTGAGGCGGAGCGGAGTCCAGGTTACGGCCGCCGCCGCCGCCGCCTGCCTGAAGCCGTGAGGGGAAATAGGGGCCGGGGGGCGCCTACCGCCTTCCCTCCTTCCCTCCCTGCCTTCCCCGTCCTGGGGCGCCTGCCATGAATGTGGACGTGGAGTTTCACATTCGCCACAACTACCCCTGGGCCCGCCTCCCCGCCAGCGTCAAGCAGGTACTGACTGACCCCTCCCGGCACCTGTAGACAGCGGGGGCGAGTCTCCCCCCCGCCTCGCCTACCCTCGGAATTGACCCCTGCGGGCTTCTGTAGGCAGGCAGGCAGGCAGGCACTCCCCTCCCTCGTTCCCCCCAGCCCAGCTGGCTTCCTTCTTCCCTGCACAGGGACTCGTGTCAGGCAGCTTCCGAAGTTCCTCTTGATCCCGTGATCAACTAGGAGGAGGATCTAGAAGAGCAACTGTGCATAGTGTGGAGAACTCGGGCATTGGGAGGGGGGGCGTGGGTGTCTGTAGTCTTTAAAAACCAACTTATTATTTATTTGTATTTCTATCCCGCCCTATACCCGAAGGTCTCAGGGCGGGTAACATTTGAGATCAGACATATTAAGACAGTAACAGTGTCTGAAAGTGGGAAGAGACAGCATGGGTGTTTTTCCACTAGCACTAGAGGACCCAATAAGGACCTCTAATGGGTCCTTAATGGGTACTCTAGTACTAAGTGGGAAAACACCCTGTATCCCCATCTAGCCAAAGGCCAGGGCAAAGAGGTGCGTCTTCCCTGCCCTCCTAAACTTATATACTGAAGGAGCCTGACGTATCTCAAGGAGGAGACTGTTCCGTAGCCTGGGGGCCGTCACTGAGAAGGCCCTCTCCTGGGTGCCCACCCCTTTTACTACTGGAGGCGGTGGGACAACCAGGAGGGCCTCCCCTCCAGATCTTAAGTCACAGGAAGGTCCATAAGGCAGAAGGTGTTCCTTTAGATCAGTGGTAGGCAAACCATGGCTCGGGAGCCACATGTGGCTCTTTGGCCCCTTGAGTGTGGCTCTTCCAACTTAGGAGTAACCTAATTAGGTTAATAACAATTACCTACTTCTATAGTTCAAGTGTAAAAAATTTGTCGCTTTTGACTAATGAGTTGGCCGACTACTGCTTTAGATATTTGGGGCCCAAGTCATTTAGGGGCTTATAAGTTAAAGTTAACATCTGTAATGGGTTCGGTAGCAAATTGGCAGCCAAGGCAACTCTTTTAAAACCAGCGTGATATGCCTCCGGCCAGATGTCCTAGTCTGCAATCTAGCAGCTGCATTCTGCACCAGCCACAGCTTCCAAACCATCTTCAAGGGCAGCCCCATGTAGAACACATTACATTACTCCACTTTAGAGGTTACCAGAGCATGGGTAACGGGGTAATTTCAACTCATTGAACATGGTTGCAGACAGAATTCAATAAATCAAAACAGTTATGACATAAATTCATACGTTTTAAAATCAAACCAAAACTTAGCATGTATATAGCTATATAGGTTTATATAATCAGTCAGTGATCAGGTAGTCGGAAAATTTACAATATATAGTGGATTAAATAGTATTTCACTAAGGCCAGGTAGTGCTGCAATGAAAGGGGACCAAACTTCTTGGTATGAATAGTTAGGTCTAATTTTCTCTATTTTCTTGTGTTGTGAGGGGATTAATTCTATAACTGCCATCTCTCCCATGGGTTTGTTTCTTTGACCTTCTCTTAAACCCCCAAAAGGAGCATGAGACAAAAGATAAACTCAGAAATTATTGAGTTTCTAGCTTGTGGTAGAACCATTGGTCTAAAGACAGGTTACAAGGTGAAAGACAAAGATCGGTAAAGCCCCAGGACAATACAACTATTAAAATCACCATGGTTGAAATCATTGAATTTGAAAGAAAATTGATCTGAAAGAGTGCCAGCTGGAGGAAGCTCTCTGTACACACAGTTGTACTGCCTGCTTTCCTGAATTCACCTGTGTATATTTTTGCGATAGTTTATTTTTGCATGTGAGTTTAGTTGGACCTGATACTTTCTGTTCTTTAATATTAGGACCTACCAGAAGTCAGTCTGAATTTTCTTCTAGCATCTAGTATTTGAATTGCAGTTGTAACAAGTTTGTATGTAGTTATATGTGTATGATTGGCACCTAAATGCCAGTAGCTGCATTGTCCTCCATTGAAAGCCATCAGAGTTGCAGTTTGCCACAGGATTTCAGAGAAACCTATTTCTGAAGAGCTGTGAACTTCAAGAAATCTGGCCTAATACTAATAGAAGGCATCTTTTTTTATTTTGGTCATTAAACACTAGAGAGCCAGAATTGTTGGGGAGGGGTGTGTATATGACTTCTTAAATGAGCGAGAAAAAGTGGGATAGAAAAGCCAACTTTTCTTTTATATAAACTTTCCTGCAAAAATCACTATATATTTAATTGCAAAAAGCAATCAGGGATAGTGGAAAACAGAACTGGCTTTCCTTTCCTCTTCTTCAATCTGGAGAACTGTTGATGATGCTGGAATATATCTCAGGTTAGGGGGTTGTTATGTGCATGCTAATACAAACTCTAGCAGGCTTCACTTGGGCCCTACTGTATCCTGCACCAGCATGTGGACAGCAGGCCCCTTTGCCAGGATATATTCCAAAATAAAGCCAAGTGTGAACAAACCGAAATAGTTTTTTTTGTTAAATTACTTCCCACTGTGTTCTGTCTCTTTTCTGTTAGCTTTAGTGGGCATCCACGTCTTGGTGTCATAAGGGCTCATGCTGGTCAAACAGCCCATACCTCACCCCTAGCTGAGCAATCAGCTACGAAGGCAAGAGTCCTCCTTGGGCTGGAAAAGACTAAAAGTGGTCCTTTTCCTGCATAGTGCTGCATCTGTAGCCTATGCTGTTTGTCTTGGCAGGGGTGCTGCAAGGCAGTTAGTAGCACTTGGAGACTAACAGGAGAAGGGTTGGTGGCATGAGCCTTCATAGACACGTCTACTTCTTCAGATGTCTATGAAAGCTCATGCCACCAACCCTTCTCCTAACATCTCCAAGTGCTACTAACCACCTTGCTGGACTTTTCAAATTAGACTAACACGGCTTTTTCTCTGATATTGACTAACAGGGGTGCTGTCAGAGTACTTTCTCAGTGCTCCGATAATAAGTTCCAGGATCGCTGTGTTGTTGTGCTTTAGTTAATTATTTCTAGAGTCTATAACTGATAAAGAGCAATTCTAATAGACTGCACTCATATCACTAAATAAAGTCTTGCAAATGGGAACTAAGGCAGCTCAGGAAGATTGAGTCTGAAGTTATTTACTGTATTAGGAGCTGATACGTTGTTCGCTAGACAGTTGTGCTTTTTCACATTCCACAATATCACTAAAACAGCTAGAATTTCACGCAAGCCCATAATCAGATACAAGAAACCTTGTGCCTCAGAGGAGTGCGTAATATTGCAAAAGCTGCAAATGACAGCTTTCTGCCAGTGTCAAGCAAAGATCCTTTCACAAGATCATTTAAATGAGATGAATACCCAGACAGTTTTGGCTGTTCTTGTGTGCCTAACCAATTAATGTATTCAAGTGTTACCAACAGAATTCTTCAGTAGGTGGGCACTAGCAAATGCTGTAGAAATACATTTACAGTGGGGTATTTGATAGCAAGGTATCGCTAGAATATTGAATGCTAGAGGATTGCCACTGTACTTTTAAGTGTCTTTTTCTTTCTGCGTGTTCTTTGAAAGAATTTGAGTAACATCTGATCATCGAGTTTATGCTGATAAGAGACATGACAGGATCAAGTGAAGAGACTGTTTTCAGCACTTCTCCTGCTCTTTCCTCGGCTTTTCTACGGTCCCCCTCCAAATGCTCCAATACATTCACAAACTTTTAAAGGTTCAGCCTCTATTTTCTAACACCCATCTTCTGTCAGTAGAGGGATGCTAGTGAATTACGATGCAGTTTAAATTGGATCTAACAATCATTTTTATCCCTACAAAAGCCTCAAGGTAATTGCTTGATGATTTTGTAAGAATTTCTGAGGTTATTAAGATGCTAGCCTCCACATACCAGTTTATTTCAAAGCATTCTCTGCCACCCAGTGAAAAGATGTTTATTTTCAGGTATTGTGCATCTTAAATTGGGTTTAATTTAAGGAAATTTCAGGGTAACAGTGTGGTGCTCTTAGCTATTTAAATGGAAACGAATACCATATGTTTTCATGGATGCCCAGGACTGTCAATGGTTACGAGTCCTTCTATGAGTCAATACCTTCTTCTATTTGATGGCAGCATGACTGCCTCTGATAATGGGAGGCAGTATGCCCTCTAAAAGACAGCTGTTGGGAGGTTGTAAAAACAAGTTTTGTCCTGCTAGTGGTCTTCCTTGTGCGACTAATTTGGTCTTGTGGTTAGAGTGCCAGGCTCATATCTTGTAGTCACCAGGTTTGATATCACCCTCCTCCATGAAGCCAGCTGGGTGACTGTGGGCTAGTAACAGCTGGCTTTCTGAGCTCACATAGCCCCACCTACCTCACAGGGTGTCTTTTGTAAGGAGAACAGGTGGTTTGTCAGCTGCCTTGAGTCCCCTTAAATGGGTAAGAAAAGTGGGGTACAAAAGCCAACTCTTCTTCTTCTAATTGGCCATTTTGAGGTCAGATTACTGAACTGTATGGGCCATGAGACCAATTCTCACTATCTTATGTCTTATTTCGTAGGGTCTTGGAAACTCACAGCGAGAATATGAAAAGCAGGTTGTGCTTTATAGCATCCGCAATCAGTTACGGTACCGGAATAACTTAGGTAAGTAAGAACAGTACAAAATCAGGGCAGGGAGAAATGCTTTTAAAATAAGACCATTGCTGTTTGTCTTCACTGGCCAAATCATCAGTGCTTAAGTGCAGAAACACAAAGTTTTGAAGTGATGCATGCAGAGCTCAGAGACGTTTTCGCACGGGGCTGAACGGAACGCGAAAAAGACAGCTGCGGACACGTCATCCGCATTGCCCGAGCGCGGCTTGCGCTCCGACGTGTCCGCAGCTGTCTTTTCCGCGTTCAAAATGTAGAGCACTTTAAAGTGCTCTACATGCGTTCCAATGCGGACGAGCCGCCCGCAGGCATTCGGGAGGAGAAGCGTTCGCGCCTGCTTCTGTCTCCCGAACAGCTGCGGGCTCGCCTCCGACGCCGGCGCGGCTTCGACAATCAGCTGTTTGACAATCAGCTGATTGTCGATCTGCCTCCGCGGCTGTCTCCGCGCCCCTGGCCGGCATTTGCCGGCTAAGACAGCTCCCGGCGCTTTGAGCATTCGCACACAGACGCTCCGGAACGCGTTTACACGCGTTCTGGCGCGTCTGTGTGTGAACGGGGAAAGCGCCCGGAGCTGTCTTAAGCTTTCCGCCTGAACGCGTTCCGTTTGGAACGCGTTGCAGTGCGGAAATGCCTCTTGTGAAAGAGCAAGGAAGTACACAGCTTTGTAGGGAGTTTAGCCAAAGCTTGTAAAATAGCACAGAATCAGCAAAAAAACAAAACAAAAGCAGGACTCAAAATAATTGCTTTCCATCAAAGTTAATATTTAAATCTTTATTTTAAAACTATTTTATCCTACACGGAGCTTGAACATATGATGTGAGGGTGGTATGCATTTTAAATAAATGACCTGAAAACCCTTCAGCACCATTTCCTATAGGAGACGGTGTGCTTCTGAAGGCCAGGTCTTAGGAGCAAGCCATGTACTCATGTCCTGTTGGTGAGTTTTCCTTTGCAGCATTTTGGCACCTGTGCAGAAAGCCCCCACTTGCAGACTGCCCCATCCTGGAAAAAGCAATCTGTCCTGAGCTGGGACAAGTTGCCAGTGGAGCAGGTTATTCAGACAGCCAGTTACATTCTAGTCCTTGCTGCTGCCTCCACTTCCAGCAACACTTCCTGGAGTGCCAATGAAAAGAGTCCCCTGTAGTATATTGGGCCACAGCGCATGCCATCCACATGCCTCCATAGTCCGGTATACTACCCCTGGGCCAGTTGTAGACTTCAACATTAAGCTCTGCAACTTCATTAGGCTAAGGCACCATTTTCAGCACCCAAGCCCAGTCCATGCTTCATCCAACACAGCTGAAACGTGACCCCGGGGTGGGGTGGGGGGGCTTGTCCTAGTTTACTGATGGCGAACCTATGACAGGTGACACACTAAGCCCTTTTTGATGACACACAGCGTCACCCCAGCACGTTATTGCCATTCAGTATCTTGTACGCTGCTGGCTGCTTCTGGCTTGCGGCCTACAAGACGCCAGGAGCACAGACACACTTCTGTGCCCGGCACAGGTGGCGAGCTGAAGTCACGTAATTGTGCCACTGGGTCATGCACAGTGCGTCTGTGGTCCCAGCAGCTGGAGGACTGAAGTCCTGTGTGTGGCACCGATGGCTTTACTCAATTTTTCCCTCTACATACTTTTGTGTGACCTTATTCTCAGCATTAAATAATATTAAAACCAATAAAAGAAACCGACTGACAGATGAAGTTAGTAGCGCTTGCTTAGGCTTGAAGTGTATGAAATGCCAACCCTCAGTTGAAAATTTAACAAATGAAATTCAGTAACAAAAACGTTAGTAATGTAAAGAATTGTTTTTGGTTTCAATAAACACATATATCAAAAATATAACACTTTTCTTTTCTCATAAAATTGTTGATATTTCTAGATGTGACACGGCACCCAAGTTAAGCCAGGTTTTGTTTTGTTTTGTGTTTTGTTTTTGTGTTTTGTTTTTTGAGAATTTTGACAACCTGAGCTTGAAAGGTTCACCATCACTGTCCTAGTCCACTTGTGTGCATGGACATGGTGCCCCATAATTCAGAATTTGTCCAGAATAAGGGCCTCTGAAAACAGATTGTTGGACTAAATGAGCCACAAAGCCAATATAGTGGTGCATTTCTTATTTGAAGCAATGGCACTCCTTTAGGTGTGGGCAAGGTTTGCTAAGTAGAACACTTGGCTAAGTCCCCTAGCCCCCCCCCCCCCCGATCAAAACTCATGTGTTGCTCTGCAATGATGTCATAACACAGTGGGATACCACATTGCTCAGCCCTGCCCTCCCCAGGTTCCAAGGAGTCGTGGAGGAGTAATTCAAGAGCAGTGTGAGCTAAATTAAGTGCTTACCTTTCTCTTAGGGGAGGTTAGTGAAGTGTTCCAACTAACAAGCTGTGATCTGCGCAGAGCCTGTATATTTGGTTGTATGTGTTTTGTAAAGCATTCAGAACAGCATCTTAATACTCGTCATAAAATCTGTTCACTAAGGGAAGACTGCTTTTGTTTCCGGTGACTGCCTTTTTCTCATTGTAATTTACTGTATTTTTTTCTACTTAAGACCCACATGTTTTCCAAAACAATTTCTCCTAAAATCATACTGCATCCTATTACTTTTAAATCTTTTCTTAATATTGCTTGGCAAATTATAGGTGCCTCTTATAGGTGGCCTCAATAATTCCAGGGTGTACTATTATAATGCACTCTATATGGCACTGTCCTTGAAGATAGTTTAGAAGTTGCAGCTGGTACAAATGCATCAGCAAGATTGCTGATTGGTGCTGCTGGCTGGATGTACATCATGCCAGTCTTAATAGAATTGCACTGGCTGCCTATTTGCTACCAAGCCAAATTCAAGGTCTTAACATTAATCTATAAAGCCCTACACAACATTAATCTATAAAACCCTCCCCATGTACCTCATTGTCCTTTAAGATCTGCCAACAATATTTCTTGGTTGTGGCACCACTTTCAGCAGTTGAAGAGGTGAACATCCATCGAAGCCTTCTCAGTTGTAGCCCCTAGAGTACGGAATAACCTCCCCTGTGAGATGCATTGTGCAAGATCATTGTATACATTCAAAAGATTACTGAAGATGCACCTTTTCACCCTGGCCTTCAGTTATGAGACAGTTTGCCCCCCCCCTCCTTTCAGCCACTTTGTTGTTATTTTTTAAGTTGTTGTTTTTAGTGGTTTCTTTTTAGCTTTGTTTTTATTCTTCTTACTGTAAATCAGCTTGAGACCTTTGGGATTGGAAGAGGATATAAATGGTAAATGAATAAATAAATTACATGACAGTGTTATTTCTGTGGTGCAAAATACTATTCATTCATCAGGATTTGTTTGAAGTTCCTAGTGTTAGCAAAGATTTCTCTCACCTTGTAGCATTCCCCTTAAAGTTAAGCACACCTTGCTGGATCCTCTGCAGATCTTAATGCCTGAAAGATCTTTTGCATAGCAACATTCAGATTCCAGTTCCAAGTTTAGCCTTAATTCTTGCTGATGCTATAGCTATATGGATTTACTCAGGTTCTGAGCCTGTTGTAGCATGTCTTTTGGACTGCTCGGATTAATGGTCTTTAATAACAAGGCGTGGGCACATGGTCTTCACTCATTTACAAAGGCTAACTCAGAATCATGTGGCCTGCCCCCTGGTGTGTTACAAACTCTAGGATATCTACTTCCAGTCCTCTACATGTTTTATTTTCCCCAACCTTCTTTTCTTGGGTGAATATTCAGATCATGCTCCAGATGCATGCAAGTGGATTCGCAAAGCTTGCCTTGGGGTTTTCCAAGTTTTATTCATGACCTGACAAAAATCCTAAGGTTATTTCTGCAGTGTTTGGTTTATTCTGCTAACACTTCTTTTTTTCCTTCCAGTTAAGCACATCAAAAAAGATGAACGAAAATATTATGAGGATCTTTTAAAATACAGTAGAGATCATCTCATGTTATATCCATACCATTTGTCTGATATTATGGTGAAAGGTCTGAGGATAACACCCTTTTCATATTACACAGGAATAATGGAGGTGAGTATAGTAGAGCTTAAATAAGTCATAACTCTTGTCTGGGTTCATGCTGTCACAGTGAAACACAGTACATGCCTACTGGAGTCCTGTATCCCAGAATGTTATTTTTTTACCAAGATGCTACCAGTTAATAGCAAGAAAAATCTTCATAGAACAGGAGTGCTGGTTACAATTTCTCTTTATAGCCAAATTACTTTGAAAAAGGATTTCTCAAACTTTTGGTGGGTCTTATGAATTTACAACCAGAGGAGGTAGTGACAGCAAAGACAGCTTCATGGAGAACAGGTATTATCAGTGGCTACTAAGGATGTGCATGAATGTATTTTTGACATTTGAATCCAAGTAGATTCAAATGTCAGAAAATCCAATTCGGATATTTAAGATCCGAATGTCATAAAATCCAATTCGAATCCGTACATTCAAATGTTAGATTCATATTTAAAGATACGAATGTCGACAATATTCGTATCTGTTATACTTATCTCTGCACATTGCATAAAAATCCATATTCATCCCGTATTGTCCCATATGCATCCCGTTTTAATCCAGTATTTTAACCGCAAGATACGTAAACTTTTTGTGCAGATTCATATGCGACAGATAGGAATCTACACATTCGAATTATTCGAAAATTGGTGGGCTGCTGTGTGAGACAGGATGCTGGACTAGATGCGCTGTAGCCCAATCTAATGGGCTGTAGCCCAATAAGGGTCCCTCTTATATTCTTACATTGAGAGCACCTGAAACACATCAATGTCTATTATCATGTGAGAGAAACAGATTGGAGGTTTGATGTGCAGTAAGTTGGCATGCCTGTGCAAATAAGGAAATATTCTGTTGCTCTTGTGCCATTGGCTCTACAGTAGCATCTTCCATGGGGCAGGTAAAGTTGGTAGTATCTTGCCTGTGTCCCGTTCTATCTTTAGGGAGCTTAGAAGGTGTTTTTCCTTTCATATCCCTATTCTTAGATGCTTTTACTGTAGAGTAACTATATCTGGAATAGCATCTGAGGACCTTTTAAGATAGGAAAATAATTTCTAGATTGCTCCTCATCAATTATCACCTTCTATTGCAAGAGAGCCATCAGTGATTTCCTAGCGCCTTTCCATAAAGTAGTTAAGATGAGTTAGTTAAAGGCATGGCATCTTTTCATATCTAGTAGTGAAACTCACTGGAAGACCATGGCAAACCCCACACTAAATAACAAAAAATAAAATGGAAAGGGAGAATGCAGAATTCCCTTTAGAGAAATGGCTGGCAACCATCATGAGAAATATTAACAGGTTAACCCCAACATAATGGTATGAGGATTGTTAAGAATCACATGCCTTGCTTTCTTCTCCATTTCTTCCTGGAGCGAATATTGAAATTAATGGAACAACCTGTTGAGATCTGGGTGTTATTTTCTTAAAAGTCACTGTTGACTTCATTTTGTGCATTTAATTTTAAAATTTGAAGGTGAAAGGAAATGTTGAGTACAATGGGAAAAGTTTCAAATCTGAGACATAAGGGCAGAGCCCAGTATATAATATGTGTAAATATGTGAAGCCTACTTTATAATAGCTTCACATATTTACTAATCCCATTGTCAGTGTACAGCTATGAAAAAATAACTACATTGACTCCAACTGACTTCAACATCTTTTTCTTTTTGAAGGACATAATGAATAGTGAAAAAAGCTATGATTCATTGCCCAATTTTACTGCAGCAGACTGTAAGTGTAACACTGCATTTTATTTCTGTAGGCTTAATAATTGTCTAATTGCACATTTTTGGAAGTTATAGCTCTAGGATCATGTTTGTAAGTTTTAAGAAGAGAGTAAATAAAAGGTGCTAATGATAAAATAAGACCAAGCCACCAAAGGGAGTTCAGTAGGAGATCACAAGTAACTATCACTTGAATAGGTGTTTATTTCAATTTCAAGCAGTAATAATTTATTTCATCCAATGACTATTTCATCACATGAAATTTTTAAAAGCCAGATGGAAGCACAATAGCCATTGCAGCAAATGTAGTGGTTTGTGATAGATCATTTATTTAGCCTTTGTTTTATAAACGAATTGGACGTCATTGTAGCAGACGGAAGGAAGCAGAGGGCCTTCTGCATAGATAAACACATCCTTGTTATTTCCTTCCCAAAGATATGGAAATTGTTTGGTGTTTCTTCTTCCAAGGAAATGCTGGGGATCAAGCTCATGACCCTCTTTTTTCCAGGCAGTAATAACCCAGATTTGATGAGTAGTTATTTCCCAACACTGCCCTCTCTTTCTGTCATCCCATGTAGTGGATCTGTTAAAGGCAAATCAGTAGTAAGGCAAGTTTTGCCTTCAGTTTAGAGTATAATTCAGATTGAATTTCCAGGAATTTTAAAAATGGGGTGGTCTAAGTTGGTGCTAAAATGTAATGTCATAAATGGAAAGAAGAGGAGAATAAAATGTTGCTAAAAAGGTGACATTAGTTTTTTAGTATAATCCTGTTTCAAGGGACTAAAATATGTGCTTTCTTTTTCTCAGGTCTAAGGCTTCTTGGCATAGGAAGAAACCAATATATTGATTTAATGAATCAGTGTCGATCATCAAAAGTACGTCTTCAGTTTGTGGTATCTTCCTATCATATTTGATTAACTGCTGATAGCATAATAATGTGGAACATCTTTCATTTAGTAGACTTGGGTACCCTTAAAGGCAAAGGGCATTTGTGAGGTCTGTACTCCTTGCCTGAATACAAGCAGCAGTTCACCAGGTTTTATGATGATGCGCCTGATTAACTGTGCTGTTCGGCATATAGTGTATAGTGCACTTTCCTACCTTTCCCCAGATATCTAATCTCATAAGGTAAAAGTTTCCTCCTTACTTTGTCTAGCAACATTTATTAAAACATTATAAGTCACTATTCAACCAGAATGTTCTCAGGGAACCCAGCAGTTGAGAAGACAACTAAATATAAGATGCTAACCTGTTATAGCACTAGAAATGAAGACATAAATAACATGTTTAAAAATGCTTCCCAAAGATGCAGTGCTAATGCAGAAAAACTTCGCTTGCTGCCTTCCTTGCCTGAGAAATGGGGTGACTGAGAGATAATTAGGCAAAATTATGGAAGATAGGTGTATCAATGGCTATTAAAATGGATACCTAGGAATTATTCTAGGCTGTTTTTGCACTTAGCATCTGAAATCTAGATCTAGAAGGTCCGGATCTTTGAGATGGGGTTCTACCTTGAATTTGGTCCTGAAAGATCTGGATCTTGGTGAGGACCCTCTAGCACCCGATTGCAGTGGGTGCTAAACAGAGGCACCGTGCAGATGCCATAGCACCCGTTGCAACACTTTGTTTAGCCAGAGCCAGAAGGGCCACCAGTTGTGCAGTGCAGTTGGCCAGTGCCAACTTCAGTCAAGGTGTCCTCCCGCCAGCAGAAAGAGTGGCAGAGAAGCATGGTTTTGTAGCTGCTTATGCAGCAACTATGAAGCCTGTGCTCAACTCTGTACTCAGCTGCAAAGGCCATACAGGCTTCCATAGCTGTGAGTGGCAGGGCGGAGCCAGAGATGCCCTGCTGCAAATGGCACCCGCTGTGCCCGCCTCTGGACCCCATCAGCCCAGGAAGTCATCCAGACACGTGTCCCTTATATGTCTTCACAGCTGGACAGGATTGTGGAAACGATTAAAGAGGTCTAAAGTAAATCCAGATTTAAGGGCCTGAAGGACCCATTAAATCTGGATTTCGCCCACACTAGTGGGAACAGAGTCTTCAGGTGGGGCCCTAATCGGGTCTCATGTGGGGACAGAGCATGGCTGATTGGTACTGATCAGGTTCCTAAAGGGTTCTTAATGGGGTCTTAGTCCCTAGTGCAAGACCGAGAGCCCTAGGTTGGAGAGCAAGACAGGATGCCCCTAAATTCCATTTGCTGGGAGTGAAGAGCAAGTGAAGGTTTTTGCCCTTGCCTTCTGCTTGAGATGCCATAAGCAATTGGTGGCCCACTGTATGAGACAGGACACTGTACTAGATGGGCTGTGGCCTGATCCAGCAGGGCTCCTCTTAGGTTCTTAACTGGAAGATCATGTTGGAGCAGATCTGTTTTGGATAATGCTAATGGGTTTGGTGCTGTATCTCCAAGATCCCTAGGATAGGATTAGAGAACCTCTGTCTCTGCAGTTGATGTCTGACTCCAAACTCAAAGCAACCCTAACCCAACTAGGCAGTGATTAGGAATAGTGGGTTCTCCAGTCAACAACACCAGCAGGGTCGCAAGTCCTCCAAGACGTCCTCAAAGGCAGCCCAATGCATAAAACAATGTAGTAATCCAGTCTAAAATGTTTCCACGTGCACTATAGTTTGTTAAATTGCCTCCATCACATTTACTGTTTGCTATTTTGGGCATTTATTTCATGAAAATAAAATTGAACCTGCTGAATTCCCAAGTTTGGAGGAACCTAATGTAGGAAATAAACACGTGGAAATATTAAGCTGAAGGCACTGAAGTCTTTTCTGACAAAACTAATTCCTTGAATTGTGTCTAAAGATTTATAAGGTGTCAGGGCAGCTGCTGAGAAGTGTTCCTATAAACAGCAGTGATGGATTGTACCGTGCCCCGTATATATTTGGAACCATTTAGTGAATTGCAACCTTCCTGCTTATTTTCCAATAGCTTTGTGTGAACTTAACTTTGAGGTGACAGAGATATAAATAAGCACTCTTTGAGATATCATCCATTTTATCTGCACTCATATTAAAAATGTACTGAAGCAAATGCTCAGTTGGGGGTGAAAAGGGGTAGCATTTCTCCTTTGCAATGTTGCATTGTGCATTTTGGTGGCTGAGATACTCTGGTCTGCTAGATGGAGGAAGCATGAAACTGGTTGTCTCCTTTTCATCTTTGTCATGTACAACCTCAAACGGACTGTGCCACTTCAGAAATTTTTCAGAAGGAAAACTGCTCGTGATTTGCTTCCCGTGAAACCAGTTGAGATTGCCATAGAAGCATGGTGGGTGGTACAAGCTGGTTATATCACAGAGGACGACATAAAGGTATTAAACCAATATTTTTGTCTTAGTTAACCAGGTTTGCTTTCAGACTTGCGGTCCTGTATTGCATTGGCCAGGAGTAATCTAAGAGTAATTGCTGAAGAAATAAATACCACCGTGAGTTGGATGGTGCTTTTCAGTGACTTAGGCTTACCGCATCACAAGCTCAAGAGAAATGGGGAAACTGTGGTATGAGAAAAGGGGAGAGCATAGCACGAGAGGAGGAGGAAAGAGCACAGAGGAGATCATGGGTACAAGGGAAGAAAATTTCAGCAAATCTAAACCTGAACTGGCCAGAACGTGTTATGGTGACACCAAGGTTCAGTTCCTATGAAACCCAACCAGGAAGAAACAATTCTTGCACATCCATAGTCAATATGAACAGTAGCGTAGAATGTCTGAGCCACTGTATTTGGGAATGACTTCCATAAGTGAATTGTGCATTGCATAAAAAAAAATACAGTATATTCTGGCGTATAAGACTACTTTTTAACCCAGGAAAATCTTCTCAAAAGTCGGGGGTCATCTTATATGCCCGGTGTCATCTTCTTATACAGAGGGTATATCCCAAACTCTATATTAACTGGAAAAGTTGGGGTCGTCTTATACGCTGGAATATATGGGGTGTTTGCCCAGTGTATTTCACTGGGAGGTCTTGTTGGCTAATGTATGAGAGGGAAAATGTCTTACCTCAAAGTTCCTTTTCCTGTTTTGTTCTTGATTAGGCAGCCATGTAATTCTTATTGTGGGTTTGAGTTATGCTTATCATTACTAATCTTCATTGTAGCGGGAATAGTTTTAAAACCCTGAAACCTGATGCAAAGTTGTGATTCAGTATATACATTTCTCACTAGATTTGCTCTACCTCTGAAAAATCTGCTATTGATAAGATAATTGATTCAGGCCCTCAGCTTGCGGGATCTCTGGATTACCACGTAGTTCACAGTAAGTTCTGGTTTTGTTTTTTATAACAAAACGCTAATTTCTGTTGTGGCTTTAAAATTAAGACGCTTACAAGCTTTTCCCAGACTGTTAAGGTTCTTGAGAATAACATGATTTTGTAGAGATGCAGAAGCAGAGAGAAACACCTCTCTCCAAATATTTCATTTTCCCTTCAGTTTTAATTCGTATATTATTTAAGCATTTCTATATCACTTCTTCATTTAAAAACCCCAAAGCCTTTTACAATATAGCTTGAAACAAAAACAACAAAATATTTAAACAGCAGTAATAAAAACTGGATGAGGTGATATACACTCATTCACAGTAGGAATGCTTGAGCAAACAGGCTTTTGGTAACTCCCAAAAAACGTGAGGGTAGATGCATTTCAGTGTGTCATCACCACCCTCCAAGATGGGATTCAGTAATCAGTGGTACTAGCAGTAGAACATCAAAGGGAGATCACAGTGATCTTGCTAGTGATCTTGCTGATGGGCAACAAAGTTACGACTGAGAAAGAGAAGTATATTTTTTTTATCCGGTGAATCATGGGTCTATAGAATTTGCTATCAGAGGGTGTGGTGATAGCAATGAGCCTGAATAGCATAGCTTTAAGACAAATTCATGGAAGATTGGTGTATCAGTGACTACAGGAATGGATGTCTTGGTACTTTGTTCAGGCTGGAGAGACAGGCAGAATGCCTCTAAAGGCCATTTACAGGGAATCAACCTACAGATGAAGGTTTTACCTTTTATCGTTGGCTTGAGATGCCCAGAAGCTGTTGGTGGGACATCGTATGAGACAGGATGCTGGACTAGATGGTTTATGGCCTCGAGCCTGTAGGGTTCCTTTTATGTTCTTATATTCTTATGTGTATAATGGGGAAAGCAATCAAGTAAGTATCCTATCCTGGCTTTCTTATGGCCATAGACACCAAGCATATACGTGGCCCTGATGATAATTGGCAACCAGGACAACTGCTTATGCAAGGAGCTTATGTTACACCAGAAGAGTTCTGCTTTCCATGGCTTCTTTTGGAACTGTTTATCTGTATGCCACATCATCAGCTTTAGTTTCCAGAGCTTTTTCAAGAGGTGAATGGTACTGAAAGCCTACTTGAATGCACAAAACAAGCTACATTGTGTCTTGTATCCTGGCCAGTATAATTTGTCATGAGAGATTAAATTTCTGGTCTTGATACATATGGAAATAAAACATTGCAGTGATTTAAAGGGTTTTGTTACCACTGCATTTGTACAGTCATATATTTTGCATATATTATTATCCTTCATTATCCGTAGATTTAATAACTGGGTTTTGAACATAAGGGGAGCCCTGCTGGATCAGGCCACAGCCCATCTAGTCCAGCATCCTATCTCACAGAGTAGATCACCAAAGGGAGAAATGCAAAGGTCTGCCCTGTTACTTAGGCCGGACTCTTATCTGGGAATCCCAGGTTTGATTCCAACCTTCTCCATGAAACCAACTGGGTGACCTTGGGCTAGTCACAGCTCTCTTCTGAGCTCTCACAGCCCCACCTTTCTCACAGATGTCTCGTGTGGGGAGAAGAAAGCTTTGTCAGCTACTTTGAGTCCCCTTAAATGGGTGAGAAAAGCTGGGTAGAAAAGTCAATTCTTCTTGTATATCATGCTTCATGTTCTCTTAGAAAATTTTGTTAACTGAGGTTGCATCCACTTGCAGTTTTGTTTAAAAAAAACCCACCTCTGCAGCAGCTTACATATGGCCTAGAGGTGCTTTTCAGATAGGTACATTCACAGGACAATCTACTTCTCCCTCTCAAATGAATATTTAGGCTAGAAAAAATAGATTATGCATGGAATGAGAACAAGAACTACTAGAATGGATGCCTAGGTATTCCTCCAGGTTTTAGAGACAGGCAGGATGCCTCTAAAGGCCATTTGCAGGGAGTAGAGAGCAGCTGAAGCTTCTGACTGAAGTTTTCTGCTTGAGATTCCCAAAAGCAACTGGTGTGTGCCACTGCATGAGACAGGGTGCTGGACTAGATGGGCTGTGGCCCAGTCCAGCAGAGATCCTCTTATGTTCTCACAAACACCACAGACTACCACCTCTAATGTGCTTTGCTGCCATTTTTTTCCGTGTGTGTGAATACCGCCGAAACATTAGTGTCTTTGAATAAACCTTTGACTCAAAATATGTTATGGTGTTTTTCCTTCTATAGGTTTATATAACAAGGGCTTCATTTACCTTGATGTCCCAATATCGGATGACAGCTGCATAGCAGGTAAGTGCAAATGTTTCTTTAAAAAGACTTCCCTAGGCTGACAGTGGAGGGCACTCTGAAGCATGGAATAATAACATTGGTAGTGAATTTCTTAGTCTGATCTCTGTGTTATTAAAACTTTTGTCATAAAACATGTCAAAGCTGTTTACAGGGTAATGTTAATACAAGGTTAAGAACATTATTGAAACAGGTGGTAGGATAAAAGGAAGACAGGACAGGCAATACAGCTGTTAACACAGGGAAGGCCTGAGTGAAACAGAAGACCTTCAGTAGGCATATAAAAGTTGTAATAGCAGGTCCCTTTTGAATGTCAGAGGGAAGGGCATTCTGGAAGGCAGGTGCAACCACAGAGGAGGTTCTGTTGGTGACTACACGATAACATTTCAGGTACTTTGGGGTACATGCAGGGACGATGATAGGAATCATATAGTTTTATCTCATGTGAATCATCAGACCAGGTTTAGCTTAACATTATTGTTTCTTCTTCTTTACACTAAGTTAAGAGCAAAAAGGTTCAAGAATCAGTGTAACCATGTTGATATTAGATGTTGTTTTTCTTTGCAGTTCCACCACTTGAAGGTTTTGTTATGAACAGAGTACAGGGTGATTATTTCGAAACTCTGTTGTATAAGATATTTGTTTCCATAGATGAGCACACAAATGTGGCCGAGGTAAGGCGTTGTTCTGTACTTCTCTATTCCGTAGGTCAACGTCTGTTCAGAAATCACATGATAAAGTATTCTGGTTATAGCTCATAATTTAATGATTCTTACCTTGAGCCATGTATAAAATGCAGCATTCATATGCCTAGTATGGACAGTTCATATATTAAACATAATATGTATACATATGCTGGATACCTCCTTAATTTCCTTTGACATTAATCTTTATTTTTGTATCCTTTCAGCTTGCAAATGTCTTAGAGATAGATCTCTCACTAGTTAAGGTAGGCTGAATTGTTAAATTGGTATATCGGGGGGAGTCAAACTAATTGCTTAATGGGTACGGGGGAAGCCATTAAACTCGTGTTTTGTAATGATTAAACAAAAATACCAATTACCAATTGATGAATGTCATTATCATCTTTGCAGAACGCTGTTTCCATGTACTGTCGGTTAGGGTTTGCCCATAAAAAAGGACAAGTAATAAATCTGGATAGTCTCCATTCATCGTGGCGGAATGTTCCATCTATAAACAGACTAAAGTAAGTAGATTCAAGTAGAGCTCGTCAGTCGGATGAAAGCGAAAGTAGAGTAGCTTCTCTGAACTCTCTAAGCCAGTTTGCTTGACCAAGCATATTTTTTCCCATTCAGCTTGATGTATTAATATCCATGGCTAGTAAGCTTGTGGTTTTGGTTGAGTTCAGACATTCACAGCAAGTAATAATGAGAGAGGAACAAAATCTGCCACACTACTTAAGAGAGTTGCACTGGCTGCTGATTCGCTGCTAATCCCAATTCAAGGTGTTAACTTTAACTTATAAGGCCCTAAATGACTTGGGACCCAAATATCTGAAGGAACGTCTGCTCTCATATCAACCTGCCCATGCCTTAAGATTTGGAGGGGTTGGTTGTCCTACCACCCTCAGCAGCAAAACGGGTGACCACCTAGGAGAGGCCTTCTCAGTGATGACCCCTAAGCTATGGAATAGTCTCCCCCTTGAGGTATGTCTGTCGCCTTTATTGTACACATTTAGGAAGGCAGTGAAGATGAACCTCTTTGCCCTGGCCTTTGGTTAAATGGAGATACACTTTTCTCTTCCCACTGGCAGATGCTGTTATTGTTTTAATGATGTTTGATTTTAGATGTTGTTATCCGCCTGGAGACCTCCAGGTATAAGGCGGGGAAAAATAAATAAATAAATAGTTACAAGTGTGTTATTAACTCATGGATTTGAAATTGATGCTACTAACAGAGGTAATTGCTGCTGGAATCAGGCTTCCAATTTAAATGGCGCATGTTACTTGTCACTTCTAAACTGTGCCAGTAATAATAAGATAGATTCATTGTGGCTGAGTTGCTGCTAGAAGAGATATTTACATCTTGGGTGTTTGATTCACCGTCCTACAATTCAGGGCGGCTTTTTAACCATGTTTTTTCCTATTTGAAGGTTTAACAGGTTTTATTGATGCTTTATGTTTTTATGAATATTTTGACTTGCTCTGAGACTATTTGCTGAAGAGCAGGATATAAATAGGTGGAAATGAACACACAAGTCATTATTTGCCAAGCTTCTTGATTAAATTTTAATCTGTATGCATGAGTTCTAGCAGTCCTTAGGATTTATATTTTTAATAAATGAAGGGAACCATCTTGTGTGCATTTACATGAAGATAAACTGCATTGATTCTAGTGGCATTACCTTCCAGGGTTAAGCCAAGTAGATACGCTGCCTTTTAATTACTCTTCCTTGGTTAGAATCATAAAATACATTTGTACCATTAATTTGCAGCTTGGTGACTATAAAATTTGGGCCCATTCTGCACTGGGCCTTAGTCCAGATTATATCTCAGAACAGAGACCTGTCAACTGCCCATTAGTGCAGACTACAGCCGGTCCAGGTCCCTATTCCAGGATATAGGCTGTTTTTGCATTACAAACGAAAACCCCATTAGGAACCCAATAGGTATGGAATTGGTACATATCTGTTATGTGCTGTTTGCACAGAAGACCCTTTAAGGACCCCATTAGTATACCCCGTTCTGAACGTGCTGTACCCACAAGCACCAGTGAAATCTGGATTTAATGGGGTATTTGGGCCCTTAAATCCAGATTAACAGACCCCTTTCATGGTGTCTTCAGGAAGTATGGTCTCCATTTATTACAGAGTTAAATATGATTACTGAAAGGGATATGATACCGAGGAACATTGTGAAATTTCTATTGGACTAATGTAACCAAATGACTTCAAATATATATTGTGCGTGCCATGTAAAAATATAGTTATTTGAATTTTGATATATTGTATATATACTGAGCTGTTTTAATGTATATAGTTTAATGATTGTTTGTTATAAGTTATAAGTTAAACAAACAATGTTCAGTTTGATGTTATTGTTGGAAAGGTAATCTATAGTTGTGCATACATTGTTGTTACTCTATAAGCAGTTTAAATAAAATTGTTTAATTAAAATAGAAAATAATGGTGTCTTCAATCCGGTCTTCTGCTGTAAAGACCAGATCAGAGGCCCTGCTTCCGCATGTATACTGGGGCAGTGGGGTCTTTGGGGGGGATTGGGGGGGGGGTTAGAGGCCACCATTTCCAGTGGGGCAGTTCCAGCTCTGTCCCTCAACACACATGCTATGTAGGCCCGCATGTCCTTCGTAGCTGTCTACGAAGCTGAGCACAAGCTTCGTAGCAGCTGCGTAGGCAGCTATGAAGCCATGTCTCTCCACCATGCCCACTGTAACTGGAAGTGACCCCTAACTGATGGCTACACAGGCCAATTGTGCTGCACCACCAGTGGACCTTCCTACTTGGGTCTAATTGGGCCTAACTGGACCCTTGGGATGGGTGCTACGGTGTCCTCACAGCAGCCCCATTTAGCACCCATTGCCATTGGGTGCTAAATGCCCCCTGCGGACATATTGGGCCCTCACCATGATGTTCATCTTCATTGACTGGACTCAATGAAGACTGGATATCAAAGATCCAGATTAATGCAGAAAAGGCCTTGGGATCCTTGACACAAATCAGCCTGCCCCAAGTGTGGTTGTGGTAGCTGCCATGCACATTAGCTTTGAGGTTGGACAATCCTTTTTTTCCCATTGTTGCTGGGAGAAATCAAATAAGGGGAGTAGGATGGACTTTTGTGGCCTGCAAGCTGCACGGCAATATCTTTGGGTTGATTCATCAAAGCTGTTATGTTTTCCCCTTTATTAGAACTACTCTAGATCCCCAAAAGATGTTATTATCTTGGGACAGCACAGAAAGCAGGAGCCCTATACAGGAGGCCGGATCATCTGCTACAGATACAGACACCAATAGTCAGGATGATCAAGGTGAGTTGCGGAAGACCCGTTTATAGCATTTGTACAAATCAGAGTACCGCATGCTTCTTTTTTGAGGTTCGCAGAGGCAGGTGTTGTCCCTTGTGCGACATTCTGTGGTTTGGGTTGTACATGTTGAAGCAGGTTTGCGTATTACAAAGGCACTTGAAAAACAGCTCACTGTGGCAATTGAGAATTTGCAGGGCAATGTCTTCCTATTAGCGTAGGCTACAAGGCAAGGGCATTTGCACAAGCTTTAAGTGGAGTATATTCAAGATCCCCTGTTGGCAGAGAGCAAGGAGACACGGGTTGAGTTAGGGGGTGCCTGCGGAGGGTGGGGGTGACTGATCTGATCACCGCGGGAAATTGAAACCGTGGTTACCAAATTAGTGGATACCGGGGTCCGAGTGTAGATTCCAGTACAAATAGCTAGAGACCCAGAAGTGGTCGTTTTCTGACCCACCTGTTTTCTCCAGAAATCTTCCAAATCCCAACTGACAAATGCCCAAGCTGTTCTTAACCCTTTTTGCTCATATTATTTATTATCATTTTATCATATGGCGGCAGCACATGGACTAACAACAACTAAAATAGGAAGTTAGAGTTCATAAGTTAAAGGGGCTCTATATAACAGTATCAAGGCCACTCATCCAAGGACTGCATCTGTTATTTTGGAAAAAGTCTGTACCAATCCTGTAAAGGCCCTTAGTTCAAAGCTGGTCACAATACAGTCAACAGTCTGATGTGCAGCTCCAGAATCACAGAGGGGGGGGGATGTTTTACTCGACCTATACAGTGATTCCTGGCAGATGCCATGAGATATACAGATCCTATTTAGGGTTTTCCAAGGCAGGCATGGTAAGAAGAAGAGTTGGTTTTTTATCCCGCTTTTCTCACCCATTTCAGGGAACTCAAAATGGCTTGACAAAACTTTCTGTTCTTTTCCCCACAACAGACACCCTGTGAGGTAGGCGGGGCAGTGAGAGCTCAGAAGAGAGCTGTGACTAGCCCAAGGTCACCCAGCTAGTTTTGTGGAGGAGTGCGAAATCAATTATTTTTCTTAGTTGTTGCCATATCCTGAATGAAGTATTGCTGAGGTTGTATTGGTTTTATATTGTGCAGTTCTCTGGGATGATGGTGAAGGCTGGTATAAAACTCTTCCTAAATAAATGAATATGATAATGAAAGAACAGCTGGGCTATGGTTTTTAAGCAGTTCTGATGAATGTCATTCAAGAAGCCCGTATCACACATATGATATTTAGCTATAATTTTAGACTTCAAAACTGAATTCTGGTGAGTAGTGAAGGATTCTTCTTTGCAAGCCTCTTCACCATTATTCCCAGTTTATAATAATCTAATTGGCTTATTATAGGTCAACTGATTTTTGGCTAGTTTTCTACTTAATCATGTAAAGGACATCCCATCTCCTTTGACTCAGCAGTCATACTGAACTTAGCTTTTCTTCTGTCCTGCGTGAGACAAGTTTCCGTATCTCACAGAGGATGTGAAGTTATTGTATCCCTAACGTGGCCTGTTTTGAGGGAGTGCCTCATTGTGAAGCTCAGAGTGTCTCCAGACATGAGGAAAGCTTTGTAGCCACTATCATGCGGCCAGTCACGTGACTGTCCAGCAGCGGCACAGCCACAGGGCAAGTGCAATGTCAAAAGCTGCTGTTTCATCAGCAGCTTTTTACTTCACACTTTTCCTCTCATGCTGTGAGGATACTGCGGAGTATTGATTCTCCCTCACAGTGGTTCTGCCATTCCTGCACCACTTTCCCTTGTCCCACTGGGATGTTGTGAAGCAACTACACAGGGACTTCAAAGATTCAGTCGCATCTGGAGGCACTCAAAGTCACTGTATTGTGACAGTGAAATCATGTTAGTCTGACCAGTCCAGGAAGATGAGATATTCAGTGATGCTACATTGCCGAACCCTGAGCTAATACGTCTTTCTTTGCTTACCTTCTTAGCTGATACTGCCAGTGTGAGCAGCTTGAGTCTATCCAGTGGACACATGAAACGCATAGCCTTCTTGTTTGATTCAACGCTCACTGCTTTTTTGATGATGGGGAATCTTTCACCAGTAAGTCAACTCACAATTTATCAAAATCTTAATGCATGCTTACTCTAGTTGTAAACAACACTGAGGATACTGTTTGGGGACAAGTGTAGTAAGTAAGTAGTAATTGTAGTAGTAAGGCTTGTGTCAGTGAAATTTCAGTGTTAGCAGACTATGCAAAGACGGCCAGGTTACCTGTCATCTATAAAGCAGCAAGAGAAAGATACAGGGCAAGGAGATTGAATGGAGGACAGGTGTGCTCCTCTTTGCACACCATCTGTTGCTACTTCCTACTTCCCAGAGGCCATGTAGCCAGGAGAGGATGGGACCACATCATGGTTAAAAGTGATGCCATCATGCAGGGACATTGAGTATAACGTGCTCCCACCTTCCCTTGACTGCATAACTTCCGCAAAACAAGCAGCACCAACAGATGGATCATGAAGGGGAGAAGATTGAACAGAAAGCCAGAGGTCAAAGAACCAAACAGAACAAGATCCAAGACAAAGGGAATAAGAGATTTTTTTTTTCTTTTCAAGTTTTAACAGAGAAAAGGTAAGGCAGCTAAGAATCCCAAGACAGAAAAAGAGATGAGGAAAAAGAGGCAATGTCAGGCAACAAAACTACAAATTGAGCCAGAGAAGGAGAGAGAAGTGCTTGGTATTTAAGATGCAGGGCACCCTCTGTCATCTGCCATGGGAGTGGGAGGAGTTACTCTACCTATGTCTCTCACCTTCAGCTTCTGAAAAGCAGTCTCCATTCAGTCTCTGTCCTGCTCCTGCGTCTCACCATCCCCCTTTCGCCCTATTGGGCCAGGTTTGCATGATAGAGCACCTAACAATTCAGCCCACTTTGCTTATTTCACAAGCCTAGTAGTCGTCGTCGTCGTCGTCGTCATTTTATCATGTCATTTTTCCTAGAAAACCCACGGTATCTGATACCCAGAATGAGAGAACAATTTTATACAAACAAATTCCATGCTGTTCATAAGCCCTTGTATAAGAACCCATGTTTCAGTGTAATAAATGTAGAAAATTTATTTTGTTTTGAGAGATGCGGTATGTATGTTCCTCGCCACCATGTGCAGGTGGGTGTCTTGTTGACTTCAGTAGCTTCACGGGAACTGAATACTCACCGCTAAGAGTTTTGCCTCCATTGCAGAATCTGAAAAGTCATGCAGTCACCATGTTTGAAGTTGGGAAATTGTCAGATGAGTCCCTGGACAGCTTCCTTGTAGAACTTGAGAAGGTAAAGACTGGAGGTCGCCTGTTAATACTGTAAAGAAAGTCACCTCTTGCTTCCTGAGATTCTCCACCTCACGTATTCCTCACCTGAGTAACAATGGCAGTGTTGATATTCTAGTTCAGAATGTGGTCTTAGAAACTTTGTTTTTCTTATGGGCGAAAGTACAGACTTGGTTGAAACACCAGAGGCTACTAAGGCAACTTAAAGGTGTGTAAGAAACTGCGAGCCCATCTTCTTCAAAGTAATATTTTTTTAAAATGGTAGAAATAGTAATTCCGAATTACTATTTGCATGTTGTTCAAAATCCTCAAATTTTTATGAAATGAGAGAGTCTAGTGGGACCTTAGGGACTATCAGAGAGAAAGATATTAGTAATAAAGCTTTCATAGATACTGTCTGCTTCATCAGATGCTTAGTTTATGACTCATGCTACAAACGTCTTCCTCCCTGTTAGTCTCTAAGATGCTACTCAACCCTCTTCTTCATAGATCCAGACTCCTTTGATTTGTACTGTAACTGAACTTTTAGTGTGAGTAGATGAAACAGAAGATGTGTCAGGTGCTACGAGACCCCCTTGCTTACCGATCCAAACCAACACAGCTGCTGTTTTGAATGAAACTTTTATTGTATCCATAATTTTTTTTCCCCCTGTGGAAAAAAGAAGCTTCAGTCAGGCTGCCTCCAGACTAGCTGAACAAATCCCCAGTTAAATGTAAAAGGCGCAATATCCTTACTGTGCAGCGGCAATCGGACTTCCTGACTGGAAAAGCAGCTCCATAGCTTCCCCTATCGGAGCTGCGAGAGTTTGGGAGGCCTGCAGCATCACGCAGGTTGAGGCAGCCAATCAAATTTCGAGCTGCCCTTCCTGCTTTGGCGGCATCTCATCTGCTTTTCTCGCCCTCCTGCCTTCATTGGCTTGAAACTCCAGATTTTCTTTATACTGCGCAATGAGTATCATTGAACCAGCATTAAGGTAAGTGTGCAGTCCCAATCGTATAACTGATTGATAATCGTGTGTGACTGCTCGAACAGGACTGCACATTCCAATAAAAATAAATTATTTATTTATATTTCTATCCTGCCCTATACCCGTAGGTCTCAGGGCGGGTTACAAGTTTTAAAACAGCAGGTTAATGTGTCTGGACGCAACCTCACTGTTTCTGTGAGTGGGCTTCCAGTCAATTATTTATAGTTTCTGTCTTTCCCTTTTTAAGTTGTGTAAATAACAAAGTAGTGCAGACTCTCCAGATAATAGCTTTGCCTTAGCTTCTTGCAGAAAAAAGTGACCTGTGGAAATGGATCTAACAGCTTTACCTACTCAAAGATATTTAAAATGCTGACAGTGCTGAAAGGGCTGCATAAGTACTAAAATCCTAATCTCACTTGCCCCTCCATTGCTTGAGTATTTTTTGAGCAAGAAAGCAGCTGCACATCCATAATGACTGAACAGGTTTTGTTGTATGATGTACTAATTAAATTATCTGTGTCAATATATAATAGTGTAAACAGCTTATTTTAAAAAAGGTACATTTGCGTCCTTTTTTTTTTTTAGGTTCAAAGCACAGGAGAGGGTGAAGCTCAAAGATATTTCGACCATGCACTTACCCTACGAAACACTATACTGTTTCTGAGACATAATAAGGACCTAGTGGCTCAGGTTACCCAGCCGGAGCAGCCTAGCAATGGTACAGTGAGAAACATCTTTATTTTCTTTAGAAAATTATTTACCCATTTTGTAAGCTTTGTATTTTAATGAAACACTCCTGCCGGTTCTTTAAAAAAGAAAGAAATGTGCCAAACGTGTTCCTTGAGAACAGACACTCTTTGTCCACATTTGGCTTGTATTGGTCCCACTTAATATACTATTAACAATTCAACAGCCTCTGGGGTCACATGTAATCGGTAGACAGCCAGGAAAAACAATTCAAGTCAAGAATTAAGTAAGCTCCATTTATTTAATAATTTGTTAATAAACAAGGCTAACTGATATATAAATCTTCAAAAGGCAGGACATGGTTAAATATATACCAGAGCAAATATGTCGTCAGTACTATCCAGAATATCCAAAAAGAGAACACTAATCCCTCTTTATATACGCTCCATAGGTTTTCATGTCTGTGTTTTTTATTACCTCTTTCTGTTCTACAAAGCAACCTTTTCAGTTATAAGATCTGCAGTCTGGGAAACAAAATCCCCTACCCTCTTTTCCTAAGTTGCTGTACTGTTGATAACAAATGTGAAAGGCGTCTGATCTGCCCGTAGACAATTCCAAAGCCTGAAACAAAATTAACTGAATGCCAGACAGAAAATTCCAGGAATGATCTATCAAAATAATCTTTATTATTTTATATACATTATCAAAGTTTAAAAGCAATATATAACTGCACCAATGTACATAAATGTGAAGGAACAAATTGGTAATATGTGGGAGTAATATCCAACTGGAAAATGTGCAAATGAAAATCCAATTATCCCAAATGATGGCCTAGTTCATCATCAGCTACTGCTGCTTCCAGTCTGCAGTTGGCTGGGTGTGGTAATTTTGCTGTTCTTCTTGAAAAAAGACTCTCCAACCTAGATGAAAATGTGGACAATCTGTGGTCTCTTGGTTTCAGCAGTGCTTAACCTGGGCTCCAGGGACCCCAGGGGTCTGCAAAGGCCTCACAGGGGTTCCTTGGTAGGCCAGCAGCAGTGCTGAGTGGCAAGGGGGGCAAGGGGGTGGGAGAGCAGGGGTTCGTAGTGACAAAAGTTATGTGCTGGGGGTCCACAGAAAAGAAAGGGTTAAGAACTGCTGCTTTGTTTTATCATGTTACTTAACATTTTGCTTGATTTGGGGCTATTTGGGACTTGGAACAAATTAGAATTTCCCCCCACTGACATTAATGGAATAACTTTGTTATACAGATGTTCCCTGTAGAATCAGTTGGATATACATTCCAAAACACAGAAATTTATTTATTTATTTAAAATTTCTATCCCACCCTGTACCCAAAGGTCTTAGGGCAGGTTACAACATTAAAAACCAGTGAGCATATGGACATTAAGACTATAACAATGCCTGGATATAGGGGGTGGGGAGCCATTTCCTTGTTTAGTCAAAAGCCAGGACAATAAAATAAAATTTCAAAAACATTTTCATCTCAGATTTACTATAAGCAAACCGGGGGGGGGGATTTGTGCACATTCCTAGTGTCTTTTACAGTTGTATTTACTATAGATTTTCTACTTGTGTTAGCTGGCTTGGGATGATATTCTGGTTCAAAGATTCAATGGCCAAGTAGTACTGTATTTTCTGGCGTATAAGACTACTTTTTAACTCAGGAAAATCTTCTCAAAAGTCAGGGGTCATCTTATACGCCGGGTGTCGTCTTCTTATACGGTGAGTATATCCCAAACTCTATATTTTAACTGGAAAAGTTGGAGGTCGTCTTATACACCCAGTCGTCTTATACACCGGAAAATACGGTACCTAGATTCATATTCAAGCCACTTTGGGATTTGTCTGGCGCAGTGGTCGGCAAACTCATTAGTCAACGGAGCCAAATATCAACAGTAAAACAATTGAAATTTATTTTGAGAGCCAGATTTTTAAAAACTCAATCTATATAGGTAGGTACATTGTTATTAACGTAATTAGGGTACTCCTAAGCTGGAAGAGCCACATTCAAGGGGTCAAAGAGCCGCATGTGGCTCCCAAGCCGCAGTTTGCCTACCACTGGTCTAGCGGAAGGGATACAAAAGCAAATCAAATATATGACTAATACTCAAAAAAGAGGTTCATTATAACTAAGCATCTACAGCCCGCACGAGAAAGATGTAATAGATATTTGAAAAGAAAGTTTAAAAATGATCAATGAAGGAGTATTTTTGAGCAGGATCCAGTGTAGTGAATGAACTGCTTTTCTGGAATTGCCCATTCAGAAAGCTTATCCCCAGGAGAAAACTGGATTTCTTTCTTGCAGGCTCTTCCCTCCATGCTTCATTGCCAAATCCTTTTTAGAACAGAAGAGCTGTTCACAGTTCAAAAGTAGCTTCTGGTATTACGTAGGAGTTTGCTATTCATTCATTCATTCATTCATTCTTTCATTCTTTCATTCCTAAGCATTTATAATCACGTCCCAAGGTGGCCACAATACTCAATAAAAACATCAATTAAGATCCATTAAGCGACTTAAAGCATGATTAAAATGCCTGCCTTCCATCCCAGTGGGACATTAGGCGGAAGCAAAACATCTTGAATCAGAAAGGGCAGAAATCTCTCCATTCATCGATGGCTGTTCTTTCCCTCTTACTCTGAGTCATCCAAAAGCCAGAATCCAATTTCTATCTGAAAGTGTGAGGCTCATCAAAGGGAGTTGATGCCCCATGTAGGAGTCAGCAATTCAGAGACTCTCTCAAATCCTAGTAGGCCTCTGAAGTAGCATAGGGTTTTATTTTTTATACTTACCTGAGTTGCAATTATTTTTATTTATTATTTATTTATGTTTCTATCCTGCCCTGTACCTGAAGGTCTCAGGGCAGGTAACAACTTCTAAAACAGCAAATTACAAATCAGTATGCAGTAAAACAGTAAAGAGGTGCATCTTCACCACCATCCTGAATATATACAGGGAAGGGGTGTAATGTAACCTGGGGGCCATTTCCGAAAAGGCCCTTTCCCATATACCCACCTGTTTCACTACTGAAGGTGGTGAGACAACCAGGAGGGCCTCACCCCCTAATGTTAAGGCACGGGCAGGACAGTATGGGAGAAGGTGTTCCTTTAGATATTTAGACTAAGAGTAGCATTTCCTAGCTTATGGCATCTGTACTTAATTCATTTAAAGTTCTTAACTGTAGAGGAAGAGAGAAAAAGAGAGAAGAGACTATCTAAAACCTGTATTTCTCCCTCCCCCTTTCCTGTGCCCCTTTCAGTTGTATATGTTCGTTCTCTATCTGTATTCCAAGTGTCTTTGACATTGTTAATGTAGGTTTTCCTCTGGATTTACTGCGCTGTGAAAGCTTACTTGGCTTGGACCCTGCCACGTGCAGCAGAGTTCTGAACAAAAACTACACGCTGCTAGTCTCCATGGCACCTCTCACAAACGAAATTCGGCCCATCAGCAGCTGCACCCCGCAGGTAAGACACTGAAATCTTTCATCATTTGTGTTCCTCTTTCACTTGTCCGTCATGCTGAACCTTCCCAAAGTGCTGCTGTTATGGGGAAGGGGCTCTCTTGGAGATGAAGCTCTGCAAAACAATAACAGAAGTGTGGCAAATGTTTCTTACTGGGGCTGGATAATACTACGACCAGGTACATCTGGCGTTGGCATGAAACTCTTCCTTTTGCTTCCATCACTGCCATTTTGCTGGGCTTCATCTCCCACACAGTCCTTTTTCTGTAATAAATCACCGGGGATGGAGGAAGGATGTGCACACATTGAATCTTCATGCTTCACTTCACGTTACACCAGAGCTTGGTAGATTCCATTTGTAATGAACCCTAAAACTGCAGGCCTGCTTCTATAAACCAGCCTGATACATCAGGGTTCAATTCATGAATGCCTCGATCACGTTCGCTGTCTTCTCCTCCCATTGTTTTCCCATGCATCTAGCCTTCCCCAAACACATTCCTTGTGAGCCAGTTTGGTCTAGTGGTTAGGGAGCCCGTCTCTTATCTGGGAATACCAGGTTCGATTCCGCCCTCCTCCATGAAGCCAGCTGGGTGACCTTGGGCTAGTCACAGCTCTCTTCTGAGCTCTCACAGCCCCACCTACCTCACAGGGTGTTCTGCTGTGGGGAGAAGAACAGAAGGTTTGTCAGCTGCTTTGAGTCCCCTTAAATTGGTGAGACAAGAGGGGTAGAAAAGCCAACTCGTCGTCTTCTTGCCTTTTTTCACCTCATCTTCCAGATGCTCATGCTGAGCTGCTGTTGCTGGCCATGTGGTTCTTCAGAAAGCCATTCAACCTGCTTTCCAGTCTGCCAGACTTCCTGGAATGGAGGATCATGGGTCTTTCCAGTGGGCCAAGTGTGCCTTGAACATGATTGGTCAAGTTTGCACGCATGGTCTTCTGTAGTGCTGACATTAGTGTGAAGATTAGCCTTCTGCAAAATATAAATTTATAGAGTTGTTTTCAGTGCTGAGTGTGAAATTGGTGTTAATGTTGTCTCACTAGTAGGAGGACAATCCAGATGCTGATAACACCGTTATACTTGTTTCTGTGGCCGTTATTGAATCAGATGACTTTTTGGTCTTTCTGACAGCATATTGGTCCGGCTATTCCAGAAGTTAGCTCAGTCTGGTTCAAACTTTACCTTTATCACATTACTGGACAAGGGCCTCCATCCCTGTTGTTATCTAAAGGAACAAGGCTTCGAAAACTTCCAGATATTTTCCAGGTAAGCATTATGTATTTTGGAAATATAAGACTCTTTGAGAGTTTTGCTGCTTCTGCTTTGTACAAATACAGGCTGAAATTGCTATTTTTTCCAAAAACAAACAATTGAATTAGATTTCAGTTATGCTTCTCATAGTTTTTATAGAAAATAAACAGATAAATGTCTTTAGTAGGCAACACAAGACAGTCACTTTCAGTCAATTCACCTGCCTTCAAAACTCCCAACTCTTCATCTTTATATAGTTTTAAATGACTTTGGTGGTTAAGGCATAAGAAATTTACCTGTCAGGTGTTGTTCAGCATTATTCTTCTACCAGTTTTACCCACACCTACCAGCCCTGGGTGCAAGTAGAAGCTGAAATCCCATAATATTTAGAGTCATTTATGTGCCTGGGTGTTCATAAACAAATATATTTTGTGAATTATTTATTTTGGAATGTATTTAAGATGGGTTTATGACCAAAATACGGACAGTCAAGATATTGATGATGGTGAATCTCTTCAGCTCAATTTTGGAGTGCTGCCTATCAGAATTCTCCCAGCTGAATTTTATTTCTGTAGATGTGTCTGTATCAGACTAGATAGCATCACTAATGCAAATGTTCTTTCTTGATTAGTAATGGATTATATGGCAGCACCTTGTATGGGATTGACAAATGACTGTTTTTTGTTTTCCTTGGCAATTGCTCCCTATTGAGTTGATGTATCCTCGCATGGTAGTCTTCTTTAGTAATTTGTTTCTTGGTTCTTTGTTGAGTTGATGAGTTAATCTCTTGAGTCATTAGGGTGTTGAGTAACTTCTCTGCTTAAGTGTTGGTAGATAGAAATGGGAGTAGGTGTGACTTGAGAAAATGTGAGATGGTTCTCTCATTGTTGCATTCTGGGTTGATATTTTCTTTCCCTGTCTTCAGGCTGTTTTCTGAATTGACTTTTAAGTGTTTTAGTGGCTTATAGGTGAGTTCTAAGTCTGTGTTCATCAATAATTTGTCTGAATGCCAGGTGTCTTGACATTATCTTGCCTTTTTTAATTTGGCCTGCTCTTGTATTTCTACAGTTCCCCTGTTGGATTTACAATTATTTTCGCCCATGTGAGGGCAACTAAAGATTTTCCATCATGTCTTTTTACTGTTAGTTGTTCATGGGTGCTCCCTGCTATTCTTCGGCCAGCTTGAACTACATAGTGGTGTTCACAGTGGTAACACTTAATTTTGTAAACCACCACTATTTTATCTTGAAATACCTGTAGCATTCAAAGCCATTAAGTCCCACAAAATGTAGAAAGCAAAACCAAAGATCCGGTATCAAAGAAGAGAAAACTAGAAGGGTGAACTGGGGACTACAAGGCGATCTGGCAGAAGATTAGTAGGATATATCAATTTACCAGTCTCAGGCAAAGAGCAAAAGAAGTCTAATTTCTATATAACCCATCACTGACCAAGGAAGAACATTTGTCGTGATGATATTACCTAGCTTGTTAGTTAAATGTCTGCAGGAAAAAAAATGCATTAGTGAACTCCAATGATGCAGCAGAAGGATCTGTTTTTTTATTTTTTAAAAATAATAATCCAACTCCAATTTATCCTTCTCAATGGGCTGAAAAAATAAATAGTTGCTCAGGCTTACAATAGTATAAAGATGATTCATCTTGGTTTTGATGAGCACGTACAGACATTTTAAGTTTTAACCTTAAAAGATCGCATTGAGCTCAGTTCAAGGCATTAAAATGCAGGTATTCATACCCGATGTCTCTAGCCTAAATGGGTTAGGCCCTGATTCTTTAAAGCAAGTTTCTCCCATATTGATATGTCTGCATGTGAAGATTTACTGGAGGTTCTGCTGCACTTACCACCACACTGATTCTGAGACCTGCCATATGAGCGGGGTCTTCTCTTTGCCCATAAAGATGCACCACTTTATATCTTTGGTGACTGATGAAGAGGCAGCTTTCTACCTGTTCTCCAAATGCTCTTGCTCCAAAGTTTCCATTCTTTGTTTTTAAGCTATTACAACCTGGCCCAAGACCCTAGCCTATAGGAAAAGAAGAAATCCAAAAACATGAATAAATACGCTGACCACAGCGTCTTTCTTTTTCCTAGGGTTATGACCGCTTATTAATAACATCTTGGGGACACGATCCAGGTGTTGTGCCAACTTCAAATGTGCTCACTATGTTGAATGACGCTTTGACCCATTCAGCGGTTTTGATTCAGGTATGGAACATCTCGGCTAAAAATGAACTGAGTTACAGTACAAATTTTGATGGCTAGCATTCCTGAGAAAGAAGAGAAGGGAAGCTAAGCAGGCATTATCATTAATTGCATAATATTCAGATCAGCTACAGTAGCAGGCAGATGGTGGCATAGACACTGGTTTGCTTGAGTTCCTTGTGCAGTCTAGAACCATTCAGAGATTTTGGACTACAGCGCCTGTCATTCTTGCCAACACAGCTGTTGTCAAGTTCTGCAGGGTGTGGATTGACATCTCCGAAACTGTAATGTGCCTTACTTGGGGCTATCTTTGTGCCAGGTCCTGAAGTTGCAACTGGTGCAAATTACAGTGGGCAGATGGTTGATAGTTACCAGCTTGGACACACAGCTGTACTGGTTAGTTGTGTGTCCAAGTTCAAGGTTTTGTGCTTAGCGTAGAAGGCTCTATACAGCTTGGAACTAGGATACTTGCTAGATTGCCTTCCCCATTTCAAATCAGCAAGATCTCTGTGATTGTTTGGAGAGGTTCTCCTGAGGCCGTCATGAATTACGGAATGTCAGGGTGTCTTGCAGCAGGGCCTTCCCATTGGCGGCCCCTACACATTGGAATGCTCTCCCCTCAGATGTCCATGATGTACCAAATGTTACATATTTTATCTAGGTCTTCCCATTGTGAATGGTTGTCAGTTTCCTGTTGTTTTTATTTGTTTTGAACCTCGTTTTTAAAGCAAACCACTTTGGGATTTTTTTTCAATGATGAAAAAGTATATAAATGTTACACGTAATTAAATAAAGTTGTTGATTTCATACCTTAACTGTTGTCTTGGTATTTAGGGACATGGTATGCATGGTATGGGGGAGACTATCCATATGCCATTTCCATTCGATGATACGGAGTTGCAAGGAGGTAACTAGTATTCTGATTTCAGACATACTTCCTGCCTCATTATATTTTCAGATGAAATCGTGCTACTCACAACCATAAAATGATACTAGGGGAGGATCTAGTAAAATTGGGAAGTAGTGTTTGACTAGGACATGGGAGACCAAGTGTTCATTTCCCCAGTTGACTGTGAAATTCATGTTAGTCATTTCTACCTATCAGTCTTTTTACAAAGGTAAAATTGAGGAGACAAGCATAATGTTCCTTTGAGCTCTTTATAAGTAGGATAGAGCATAAATGCAGGAAAAAGTGAAACAGGAGGCATTAAGACAATGGATCTGGGTTCTTCTGTTTACAGAGCAGATATACTACCAAGCTAGGGTCCTTTGTCTCAGAGATACCAGGCTTGTATCTTATTATGAAAATATAAAAATGATAAATCTCTTCCCAAATTCTAAAAGAACACATAAAGACCACAATTAGCATTGCTGTCAATTAACTGTCAGCCTACAGACCTTCATTGCCTCCCTTCTTGTGGTTCTACATGGTCTTAGTTTCATTACAAGGCGATGAAACTTGCCGCTAGATTTCTTTGCCACCACAGTCTCTCGCATTTATTAGTCTCTCTTTAATGCTTGATCCGGTACAATCTGGTGATCTCGGGGAATCTGAACATTCATTATTGCAGTGTTGAGACTTGACATGGCATTCTTTGGGTCTGTGTTTAGATTTTTCTCGTCTCAACATGGGTGTTCATAAAGCACTGAGGATATTGAGAGAAAAACTGGATCTGCGGCACTTCTGCGGTTACGTAACCATGCTGAATCCTTTCAGTCACCACATCAACAGAAAGCTGAGTGACGCTTCTGATGGAAAAGGTTGGTCAGCAGTAAATCCTGCTCCCCAAATTTCATGGCTTATTATCAGCAGATTCTGTGTAAGTCCCTGCTTTGCGTCCAGTAGAAAGAGTTCAGCTCGGGAGCCTAGGTCTAGAATAGGGTTTTTACCTTCTTTCCTGGGAGAAAAAAATTGTGTATACATTAGGGATGTGCATGAATATTTGTAAGATTCAATATCCGAATGAGTTTGTTCATATATGAATCTAATGTTATGGCATTCATATATTGACGTTCGTATTCATATAAATGTTTTGCAACATTGGGTGTTTTTCCACTGTCACTAGAAGTACCCATTAAGTACCCATTAATGGGTACATAATGGCATTTTTGTACCCATTAATGGGTACTTAATGGGTACTTCTAGTGACAGTGGAAAAACACCCATTCATACAAATCCTTCGGAACATTTGTGAAATGGGGAGGTGGGAAAGCCAGTCACATATGCAGCTGATCCAGAGTGAATTCAACATGGATTGAGAGTGGATTCAGGGTGGATTCAGGGTGGATTTGATGGTTTCAGAGCCGTTGCGTTACAGGATAAGTATCAGATATGCATGCGTTCATATTGGATATTAGTACAAATTCGTACCAATGCATTCGTTTCGAATAGAATCCTACCACATTTGAAGGGCATCTATTCGAACAAATGCAGATTTTCTTACATTCAGTTCAAATCAAGTGCAAGAAAACCCATTTGTGCTCCTCCCTAGTATACATAGGCACACATCAAGGATGTTTCTGTTAGAGAAATGGCTATGGTTGGGAATGTACAGTTGTTATTATAACCAAAACACCTTATTCCTTCTAAGGTGAGCCAGAACTGGCGCTGGGCTCAGATGTGAATGGGAGTACAGAGTCATTTGAAATGGTCATTGAGGAGCCACCCATGGATTCTGCAGCTAAGCAAAGTCCAGAAGGTATTTTTTTAAAAAATTCAAGAAAATATACCCAGTATTTTTCTACCAGGTGAAATGGCTTCGTTTTTTATTGAAGGTGTAATTTCTCTGTAACTGCTGCTGCTGTTTAGTGTATCAGTGGTATGTTATATGCCAGTTAAGTTTGCCATTGTGAGATCCAGGTGGTCTTTACAGTGCCTTGAGAGCTTCTCCTGGTACCTGCAGAACTTCTTTACCTCCATTCAGTGACTTGAGGAAAGAATAATTTGGCAGGAATAAATTCCAGGTGGGTCCAAAGCCCTGAAAATGTTGGTGACTTTGATCTGTGGTGTGTAGAAGGTATAATGAGAATGCATGAGTACTAGAAGAAGAAGAGTTGGCTTTTATACCCTGCTTTTCTCACCCATTTAAGAGGACTCAAAGCTTTTGACAAACCTTCTGTTCTTCTCCCCACAACAGACACCCTGTGAGGTAGGTGTGGCTGTATGAGCTCAGAAAGAGAGCTATGACTAGCCCAGGGTCACTTTCATGTAGGAGTGCGAAAGTGAACCAGGACACTACCAGATAAGACTCCAACTCTCTAACCACAAAATCAAACATATATGGTGGAGAGTCTGAACATAAACGTTGTGGTGTACAGTCTTGTAGTGACTTGTGCTGTAGGAAGAGGAGGATTATCAAGTCACAGCAAAAAAAAAAAGTAAAAACAGTATATGAAACAATTCATGCTCAAGTGATTTTCATAACCAGTATTTCTTCTGGGAAAATTACAGTTTTAAGTAAAGAAGCAGTCTTCCATTTCATATTTTCACATCTCTACTATTACAGCTCCCACCACAGAACTAGAATGGGTTCCCTTGGAACTGTGTTTTGGAATTCCACTTTTCAGCTCTGAATTAAATCGTAAAGTCTGTCAAAAAATTGCAACCCATGGATTGTGTAGCAAAGAGAGGTGAGATCCTTTCCGAAACGCTTGCTTAAAAAATTGTTCACAGAATTAAAATGCACAACAGCCTTTATTCTGATAACCAGCTTAGATGATCTTACTTCTTTTTCTTTCTTCTGACAGCCTCCAAAAACTCTTACATTCCAGTAGAAAACTTTCTCTACAGGTCCTTAGCTTTGTTCATTCATTCCAGGTAAAGTATGTTTTGGGGAAGAAAAAAAATAAATATACATATCTGCTGCTTAGATTGATATTGGGCAAAGGTGAACAAGTGATGTTTGCCAATATAACTTAAATTGTAGTTTAATTTTAAAAGGTCTTTAATTGAAATTGCAAAGAAAAGAAACTGCATTATTTTATAGGCCTTTTCCTTGCGTTAGTTTTCACAAGTGCATGACAGAAAGGTGTAGGTGAAGTTTGAATGGTTGGAAGACGTAGCCTAGTGTTTCTTCTCAGAATAACCAGTTAAACTATGGACATTATTAAAGCAGTCATAGAAACTGGCTAGCCGCCTGGACAATTTTAACCTCAAACCTCATGGTAGTTTAATAGTAACTGAGGTCACAGGACACTATTGTACCCTGGGTAAATTTGAACCCCATTTTTAATTGCAAGGAAAGTGTTGGACATGTTCATAAAGAGTTAACTAGAGTGGAAAGATTAAGTGGTAATAAGTCCTTGTTGAAAACAATTTCCAAGAGCAACTTTGCTAGCTTATACTGCTTGAATGTCTAAACTATCTGGAACTAAATGGTTGTTCTACGTGAATGCTACATGGTTTTAGCTGTCAGTGGAGCTGAGATGCTCCTTGTTCTTTGGGTTCAGTTAGCTTGCAAACAAAGCAGAAGAACAAGGAAATCTAATGCGGGGCATTTAACACAGGAAGAGAAGTCGCCATCATTTACTGCTGTTGGAATTAAGTGTGCGGCCTGAGACAAAGCACATGTAAATGAGCTAAAATTTACAGGGTTTATTCTCTAGGTTGTCCTTAAAGATGTCTTACATCACCATGACACTGCAATTCCAGCAGTTGACTTGAGGCGGGTACTAACATACCCTAAAAATGTTGGTGAGGGATTTAAAAAGAGCCTAGATAAACCCATAGGAGAGGCTAAAAGGGTTTCTAGTCTTCACAGCTGAGAAATACTAGCTGCTAGAAAAAGACATTTTAGCCTAATCAAAGATTAGGGCTGTTGGTTAGTTGCTAACTAGGAACAGGGTACACGCCACCCTAGTCTTGAAAGAGGTATATCATTTTTAACACTGACAGGTCTGGTCTTAAATTTAGGTTCAAAATATTTAAAAAACAAAACAAAAACAACCTCTTCCTCTCATACGGACCTGCTTGCCTATTAAGATCAGCAGAAGAGGTGCAGAGGCTTTTGCTGTCTGATGGTTGAAGAGTGGTAGCCCAGGAAATAACCTTTTCAGTGATGGCCCCCAGACCTTTGGTCTTAATGATGTCCATCCTTCATCCTATTCCACTTCACTTACAGTTTGTGTCATTTTGAATATTCTTACTGAAAATTATGCTTTTGCCATTAAAATCCCCTTTTTCTTTACTTCGACTTGTTATATACCGTACCTTAAGATTCTAGGGTGAAGAGTTGTCTGTCCATTTAAGTAAGAATCAAGATCCTATCAAGGTGTGTTTCTCTCTTTCCTCACTAGGAAAGCATTTCGACCATGGAGTTGCTTTCAGAATCCAACTTCTCCTCCTCATCTTCAAGTTTACTCTCCTGCCCCACCTCTGCTGACACAGGTGTCCCTCTTCCTGCTAAGAATCTCATGTTCAAGGACGGGGCGCTGTCAGAGTGGAACGGACGGTCTCCTTCGTCTGTTCTTATTGCAACCATGCCACCAGAATACCTGAAATAGCCTGAGTGTTCACCTCTTGCCTTTTTTACTCCCGCGTTGGACGTACTGTGCCAATCTTCTCAAAAGCATAACGCTACCACAGCATGATCTTTGCAATGATAAGTGTTATTAAATGTGTAGTGTTGCACTTAACTTTGAGGAGACACATCATATCTAACCTGTTTGTTCTCCCTGCGTGCCCTGCTGCAGCCCAATGTCTATTAGTTGCCAGCTTGCCTCTTTTTACCTCAAGACAATCAATTGTTCTTTTATAACTGAAAGCACCCTTCGTAAGCTTTCTGACTGAATTTCTATGCTGTTCATGAAGGATAACAGTAATTTTGTACGTTAGTGATGCAGATCTTAAATTTGCTTAATTTTTTTGTATTTTATTAACATACAACAGTTAAAGAGAGTCTGGGCATTAGTAAGGCACAAATTATATTCAAATAGCATAAGAAAAATCTCAGTAGCTCCCATGATGCTCTTAGAGAAGGGGTCTTCTAAGGAACTGTTTCTGACCCATTCTATAGTTATTATCTGTCTGAAGGTAAGGGTATCCAGAAGGTAGCTTTCATAGCATCACTGACGCCATTTTGTAAATGGTTGCCACTCCGAAAGAAGAAGTACCTACTGATGCTCATAGGAAAACTTCTAGAAATAGGACTAAATTTTCTCATCCGTGGTAGAACTGTGCTCTTTGATGGCATTATACCAGTGTTAACTTGTGGTGCTGTCTGTATATAGAAGTCTTTGTCAGTAAGAGTGCACTGCTTAAACTGAGTTTGTTGACACAATTTCAATACTGCTACAATTCTGAGAGCCTGTTCACATGGTCACTCCATGATGGAGGTATATATCCAAGGAGAAGCATGTGTAACGGCTCTCAACTTATAGTATGTTGAGAGTGTGAAGCTGCCACCGGGTGCAAAATCAGGTTTTTGATTTGGCTGTATGAAAAGCTTTTATGTTCCCAGATCTGTATCTGGCTTCATAGCGGTGACACTGCAAGCTTGCTTTATGAAGATACTGTGAAAAGTAGTCATTTAATTAGGCCTTAAGCAAGTAGAAACAACTGGAGAGTATCAAATGAAGACCACAAAAATACTTACACTGGACGGCATTTGGCTGAAACACAGAAGCCCTTTTTTTAGCGGAGTCTTCTGGTGGTGTGGTTTTGAGCAGAAGAGGAGATCCACAAGACGATGCAGGCCGGATTAATGTTCCCTGGAGAGAGATGAGCAGTCACTAACCAAGCTAGTCAGCTGTAAGCAGGCCTGGTATTTCAGGGAGAGTTTAGGGCCCAATCCATTGAAAAGTTCTCTTTCCCTCTCTAGAATAATGAAAGCTGTTCTCCTTGCTTAGGTATCTGTCATATGTTCCACTGGAACCTGACTAGAAAAACTTTCTCGTGCAGTGGTTCTTAACCTTTTTGCTGCCACTCCCACTTGCCCCCCCCCATCATGCCCCCCTCCATTTGTACCCCATTTTGCATCCCCCACTTACTCTGCCCACCCATGCCTCAAATTCTGTGCCCTCCCACCCCCCATTTTGCAGATGAGCTGCCCGACCGTGGCCCCCCTCTGAGGCCTTTGTTGGACAGCTGGGTGTCCATGGAGCCCAGGATAAGAACCGGTGCTCTGGTGGATTGTGCCCATACTTTGAGGATGGGCGTAATTCATCATGAAGCAAAGGTGAACTGAAAATCACATTTTTGCCCTTTCTAGATTTTATCAAGGTACCCTTCCTTAAGAGGGTAGGAGAAATGTATGTAGCATTGTATGACAGCGTTGTATAGTTTATAATATTAATGGTATAAAATGTTCTCCTTGTTTCAGAATTTCTTCAGAAACTGTAAAAAGTTCAAAGGGGTTAGAAGGTTTCTGCCGTTAAATCAACATGGTCCAAAATGTTTGATATCAAGTCTTCAGGGGGAGGCTGGTTCATTTCACTGGCTGGAATAGGGTTTGTTAATTTAGTGGTAGAAATATTTGGGACCAAAAGGCCAAAAAACGACATTCACAGTATTAGGCACAATCTGAAAATGTAAAAGTGGGTGAAAATCACTTTGCTTTCCAATCTTTGTTGGAAGTTTATTTCCCCTCTTCGATATAAATAGCTGTTTTCCATGCTCTCTCTCTCTCTCTCATTTTGGTTGCCTTTAATTCTGCACAGAGCTTTTCCTGGTGAAGTGATTTAGTATATCTTTTTACAAGAAGGCTGGAGTTCAGCTTAGGAGACTGGCAAATCCACCCACGACCACTTCATTACCTTTTAATGGCCGGACGGTGTTGGAGCAGGCATTGCTGCACAGAGCTAATTGCTCTCAAATGTCCTAGGGCAACCAAATTGCAGAAGAAAAAGATGACAGGCCTGAGTCCCACTTGATTCTTCAATATCCCGCAAGAGGAAGGCTAAACAATTATAAGCCATGAGAGTGGGGAGCTCTAAAAGAGTGGGAAACTTTGAACTCGCTTTTCCAGAGTTACTTGCTCAAAAACATTTGTCAGTTGAGCCTTTCAGCCGTGTTTCTCTCTCTCTTTCATGAAAATACAAAGCTACAGAAATGGCTGATTTTTTTATATCTGACTTACCTGGCTGGGATCAGATCTGCAAATGACAAAGCAGCCGCCGTGAGTGCAGAAAACCATTTTGAATGGTGGTGGAAGCACTCAAAATGGCCGCGTCCATCTTAAGAGGAGGGCCCGGTTTGTTGGTTTCGCACACCCCAGTCATCTGAGCTACATAACGAGTTGCTTAGCCAGTTCTCACAATGCTTTTGCTTTTATAAAGCATCATCCAATAGTTACCAATTGGATCTGACCAGCACCCAAGGGGAGAGGTGGTTAAATCGCCACAGATGCAGCAAAAGGGAGATGCCCAGTTTCAGTTTCAATTCAGATACAAGCGTAGAAAGGGCGTATAAATATTGCCCTGTCCAGCCCGTTGTATGATGGAAAATGTTCAATACGATTACATTAGATTTAAAGCGTTTGGAGATCCCCCACACTGCATTATGATCGGCCACCAACTGAGTTTTCAGTAGTAAGGCAAGAAAGTGTTTCTGGAAACATTACAGCTGCCTAGATTTGTGATGGTGATAAGTTAGTTACTGTTTCACGTAAACTTAAGATTTCATCTGGAAATTCCCTTTCTGCTGCTGTGACCGAATTGAGCTGGGAGTCAAGTCAGACTTGCCCAGTTCCAGGACTCTTGTCTTACCCCCTCGTCTTGGAACCAGTCTAGGATCTTCAACTTAGTGAGGTCCAGTTTTGTTTCTGGATCTTCTGGCTCTGCTAGGTAGCTGATCCCAAGGTGTCGCAGTGCCTTTAATCTTTACGTCATCAATTCTGGGAGTGCATTTGAATTAGATGTGGTAGGAGAGTGTTTACAAAGGGCAGCATTCCATAAATAGTTTGAAAGGGGAAATCTGGGCCATTCCATGGAACATCGTAGACCCATTCTTAGAAAAATCTGATCCAAGATGCAAAACTGTTCTTTTAATTTGTTTTGTTGCTAATCCTTCCTGTCAGTTTTGGCTGAATTTTGATTGTAACATGAAGTCTTGAGTTATTTTTACTGTGAACAAAGGCAAAACTTGTTTTCAACCAAAAAACTCTTTTCTACTGTCTGTTCATGCTTAATCCTTCCCCCCAACAGTTTTTTACTTGTCGGGAATCAGGTTTTTGATGTTTTAAGCCTTAACATTTCGTAGTTTCATCTACATGTACTTCAGAATTGAGATGTATTTTGCTGCTTTAATTTGAGAATAAATGATACATTGAAATAGAATTTGCAACTGGACTCACCTTAAAAAGCTTGAATTTTTCAAGGCAGACGGACATATTCCTTTAAAAGTCTGTTCTGTTTCCTCCTTTCCTAGTTCTCAAGTGATTCCCTCCCCCCATAGTGTACATATCTTGTTTGTAGTATTTTCTGCAATGTTCCTAACGCCGCTTGTTACGTTTTGAAGGTTTTCGAGTGTGACAGCGTGACCGTCAGAACTGACCCAACTGCTTTGTTTCTAGTCTAAAGTTGTTGATAACATACAGTACAGCTGGATAGAGGCTTGAATTTGATTAAATTACTGGAATATGTAACATAAATGTTTACAAATAAAACTGTGTTGCTGGTCAGGGCCTTTTCTAGAACAGCTTACTTGTATTACCTTTTGATTATGGGTGTGAGTTCAGTAAAGGGAGTCCCACTCCAGGGAAATGTGAATCTGCATTATAGGGAAAATGTAAATCCAGGAGTTAGGGAAAGTGCAACAAAAACCCATTATTGACTTACGCTGTAGTAGGCAAGCCCTGTTCAAAATTATATTTATTTGAATAGGGAAGAGATCCCAATGCAAGTCAATGGAGGAAAGGGACTGGAATTGAAATGGGCACAGTACAGCACCCCCAGGGAGCATCTACCATGGGTACAGTGGGAACACAAATGCCATGCTGAACACACTATGCTACATGGAAATTCTTATTTTGGGGGTGGGTGCGTCTGGAGCTCTCTAGCCACCCCATTGTACTCACATCACGAGCAAGACATCATCAAAGGTAGGAGGTGGTGTTTTTCCATCAGATGAGGAATGAGTAAGCATCAAAGTGTTTCTGAGGGCTGGAGTCAGCTTGTTTTCCCACTGCAGCCTCAGAAGGACATGTGCCTTCTCTCTTACTCATTTTCCTTTTCTGACGTAATGATACTGGTAGAAGCGGAAGAGTTGGCTTTTCTACCCCACTTTTCTCACCCATTTAAGGGGACTCAAAGCGGCTGACAAACCTTCTGTTCTTCTCCCCACAACAGACATCCTGTGAGGCAGGTGGGTCTGTGATTGCTCAGAAAGAGCTGTGACCAGCCCAAGGTCACCCAGCTGGCTTCGTGGAGCAGTGCAGAATCAAACCAAGAGACTACTAGATAAAGAGTCCAACACTAACCACAAGTCCAAACTGGTTCACCTCGTAGAAGGAGAACATGGTGTAAGCCATTTGGGCTGGTGACCTTTGATGGGACAGAGTTCTCTGGAGTTTTGCAGGTGTGAACCTTGAAAACAAAAGTACACTTAGGGTGTTTTTCCACTGTCACTAAAAGTACCCATTAAGTACCCATTGATGGGTATGTAATGGCATTTTTGTACCCATTAATGGGTACTTAATGGGTACTTCTAGTGACAGTGGAAAAACACCCTTAGACTGGGAGCACTGAAAAACATCCTGAAAGAAAACTACAGCCAAAAGAACCGGTACAAGTAATATTCATACAAATGTCAGGACTGCTTCAAACTGTTCTCACACAGGCAAGATAGCTAAAATCAGGTGATTTCAAGGGTCTGTTCTGACTCTGATTCTTTGCTTCAAGGCCTTTTCTGTACTGAGCCTTATTCCAGATTCTGTCTCAGAATAGGGACCTTCCATCTGTATGTAGGCATAGACTATGGCAGGCCCTGGGAGGACCCTACTTTGATCTGCACCAGTGTGTGGATGACCAGTCCCTGTTCTGGGATATAGAATAAGGCCCAGTGCTGTCATCTGTTGTTCCTTTAGATACAATTGAGGATGCTGCCTGTGCCAGAAATGGAGGCCCTCCAGGACTGGCAGCTGCTGTGCCACGCTAGTAACCTAAGAGTATAGACAGCGGGCACAGGAAATGAGTAAGTGAAGCCCAGGTGGTATGCCCTCTTCCCTGGCAAAACCACTGACTTTCAGACATGGCCTTAAATAACTTATCAGATATTTATACAGAACTGGCATCTGTTCTTATATACATCTGTGTCCAACTTCCAGAAGAGGTAACAGGTGGGCAAATAAACTAAATAGTCCTATGTGATAGTGTCTTTCACGAGAAGAAGGGTTGGCTTTTGTTCCCCACTTTTCTCACAAACCTGTTCTTCTCCCCTCAGCAGACACCCTGTGAGGTAGGTGGGACTGTGAGAGCTCAGAAAGAGCTGTGACCAGCCCAAGTTCACCCAGCTGGCTTCGTGGAGGAGTGCGGAATCAAACCTGGTGACTACAAGATATGAGTCTGGCACTTTATCCACAAGACCAGACTGGCTCACCAGGGGCCTAACTATGATGGAATGCAGCTCTGGCAAATAGTTCAGTATGAGACTCCTATATGATGGATATTTGAACAAATTATTTATATGCATTTTTATCCCATCCTATCCCCAAAAGTCTCAAGGCGTATTATGACCATGAAAAAAAATATAAAGTTGAGCACACTAAAAACAGTAACAGTGTCTGAAAGTGAGGAAGGGCCACTCTTCAGCCAAAGACCAAGGTAAGCAGGTGCCTCTACACAAAATATGATAAACACCAAAATGTCAAAGACCTTCTGCAACCTGCACCAGCATGCAGACAGCAGGCCCCTATTCTGGGATATAATCCGGAATAAGGCCCACCGCAAAAAAAGCCAAGGATTGATTTCAGGAAATGTACAAGATGTCTCAAAGGCTGCAGTCACACCTAAGTTTTAATCTGGTTTCAATCCACTTTCAGAGTGAGAGAATACACCAGCAAAGTGTCTAGTTATTTCCTTTCCTCTTTAACTCAGAAAATCCATCTTTCGATTAAAGTAGAAAGTTAGTCACTTTGCTGATGTGCTCTGAAAGTGGACTGAGACTGGATTAAAACTTAGGTGTGACTGTAGCCTGATAGAGGTCATCTGGTCTGGTTGCTTTGCTGCACTAAATCCTTGTCAAAACAATTGAGTGAATGGACATTAAAAAAACACAAAAAGTGCTATTATTTTCTTACTATTTCCAAGCTTTAAGCACTTTTCCATTGCACTCTTTTAGTGTCAGGTTTATGCCAGGGAATTGCTTCTGCCGTAATTTTATTTTGAGCCTTTTCTCTTTTTTTTTCTTTTTGTGCTTATGATGGGAATTAATAAAACCCTAAAAGGCTTTACAGTAAACCTTTATTTTAATGGCTTAAAGGTGGGGTGGGATTTGTTCTGTCTTTTAAACAAGGATGTCGTTTAAATCTAATGTAAACATAACACCTACACAACTCAATTCATGCTATTTAAGTAGGCCAGACTGGTCTAACACAGCACAGAATGCAAAAATAGCACCACTGTGGCTCATAAAAGGAACAAGATATGCGGATGATGATCTTTCTCCAGGAACTTAGGCCCCATCCAAATGGGAGGAACACAGCACCGCTGTGGTGCCACTATGGTGGGATTGCCTCACGTATCTGTGGCAACCCCACCTCAGCCTTGCTATTCCCCCCACCCTAAAAAGTACTAGATACTATTGCTGGAAAGCCCAGTGCTGGCCACAGGTTTTCCAACAATAGCACATTTACTTACAGAGCTGCCATGATCGTTCCATCCAGCGTGCATGCCTGGAGGCAGAAACAAGTATACACAAATGTGCAGATGTGACAATTAGCACATGCAGGTATTCCAGATGGCTTAATGGCCAGATGTGTGGGTCAGTTAAAACAGGCAAAGGCAGTGCCAGCTGCAGCACTGCCTAGCTAGGAGGAGGTAATCGTGGAATAGGGGCATGCACAAATGGTTGTTTGTTTGTGGTTTTTTTGCACTCCATATCATATCAAATGTAAGAACATTTGTATTCTTTCAAATAGATCTTCAAATGTGCTTGGATTCTATTCGATATGAATGTATTCGTACGAATTTGCTATGAACAAATACATATCCCATATATATCCCATAACATCTGCTCTGAAAGCATCAAATCTGCCCTGAATCCACTTTGAATCCAGAGCATTCTTCTGATTTGACCTACAGTGAAGAAAGTCAGACAATGCAGATATAGTACCAAAAAATAAAATAAAATCTCTTGATTATCCTGAAAAAAAAGAGGTCATGGGCAGCAAAGGTGCATGATCTACAGAACTCAGCATTATTTCAATTCTTCTGTATCGTGAGCCCATTGAAATGGATCTATAAATAATTACTCAAGTGCCCCAGACATTGATATGAAGATCTACTGTGGTTGACAGGAAAGTATCTATAAATTATGTTCAAGAACATGACCCTGTGGTTTTTGTGGTTAGCTACAACCTGCTACACAATGAAGAAAATAGTTAACTAGCCTGGCCTAGTGGTTAAGGAGCCGGACTCTTATCTGAGAATACCAGTTTCTGCTGTCCTCCACAAAGCCAGCTGGGTGACCTTGGGCCAGTCACAGCTCTCCTCTGAGCTCTCACAGCCCCACCTACCTCACGGGGTGTTCTGTTGGGGGGAGAAGAACAGAAGGTTTGTCAGCCACTTTTAGACCCATTAAATGGGTGAGAAAAGCAGGGTGGAAAAGCCATAAGAGAACATAAGAACATAAGAGAAGCCCTGCTGGATTAGGCCACAGCCCATCTAGTCCAGCATCCTGTCACACACAGTGGCCCGCCGCCAAATGCTCATGGGCCAACTCTACAGTCTGAAGAGAAATGGTTCCTTCATCTTTCTGTCTTTATTCTGAGAAAGAAGCCTTTTTGTTTTAAGCTTATAATAAATATATTAAAGTCGATTCCTTCTTTGTCACGATGGTGCTGGAAAATGTCACGCCGACTAAAGGGTCTATTTGGCCACAACACTGTTGCTATGAAGTCAGGCAAACCTCAAAAGACTTAGCAGATACTAGAAAAATAGAAATCCTATTGCAGCAACAATATAGCCAGACTACAGTACAGGCAGAAGTAAAACTAAATCTTAAAAAATAACCATGAGGGATGAAATGTGACCCACGTTCTAAAAATAATGTAGCTGTACCCTGGGGATCAATCCAAAGCAAGCCAGAGGCAGACTGTCTTTTTGGCAACAGTTAGCAGCTCACATAGAAATATACCATTAAAATGGTCTTCAAGGTTGAATTAAGGCCATTTCTGCACTTACTTTGTTAAAACCGGATTGAGGAAGACCAGATCTTTGGGATCTGGTCCTTGGAGAATCCAGTCCATCAGGGCATTTGGCGCCTGATGGCAATGTGGGCCGCAGTGTGGACACCACAGCGTGGATGCTCAATTAAGCCCAGGAAGGAGTGCCACCTCTCCGGCCCGCCACTCAGGGGTCGCTCCCTCTGGCCTGCCCTTGGACCCCATCAGCCCAACGCGCATACGGAAGCACATTCTGCAATCTGGTCTTCATGATAGAAGACTGGATTGAAGACATGATTAAAGGGGTCTACCGCTAATCTGGATCCACAGGCCCAAAGACTCCATTAGGACCAGAATCGAGGCACTCGTGTGGATGACACATCCCTCGTGAAGTCCTCATGGGGTCCTCCATGCAGGAGGTAGGTGTAGGATCCGTTCTGCATGGGTCCCTAATGGGGTCTTCAGGGCCCGTGCGGACACAGTTAAGTCCTAGCATAGATCTTTGCACAAATGTAGGACTGTGTAACTATTTAGGGACTCCTTCTTATTATATATTTATGTAGATGATCTTTCACATGCTGTCCTAGAGATCTGGAAGCAAATTATGGGGGTGCAGCCTTTTCAAATCAAAGGGTCACCTGCCCTGGGCAACTCCTCACCAAACTCCACACCTCATACCTGCTTTGTGATGCAGATCTAGGGGTACCATTAAGACCCATTTTGTGCTGCCCCATACTGGTACTGGTAAATTATACAGGTGTTTTACATGCTGTGTTCTCATACGGTTGTGAAGATTTTGAATGCATTTTCTTTTGTGCAATTGGTCCAGATGAGAAACTATATGCCTGGTGTACTTTCTAGCCCTGAGGCCAATTCGCACTAAAGGAACACCTCCCATATCAACTTGACCATGCCTTAAGATCTGGTGGGGAGGCCTTCCTGGTGGTCCCCCCACTTTTGGTAGTAAAAGGGGTGGGCACCCAGGAGAGGGCCTTTTCAGTGATGGCCCCCAGGCTATGGAGCAGTCTCCCCCTTGAGGTCTGTCAGGCTCCTCAAGTCACATGAAGGCACCTCAGTTTCCACACCCACAATCTAATGAATGTCCAAACTATTTGTACAAATGTCCGGAAACATTCATATTCGTACGAATGTTAGTATACGAATATCGTAACACTCAATTTGTTTACGAATGTCCAAAATTTGTCCAAATTCATCCAAATAACCAATGTTACAAATATTCACGTACCTGGCTGCGGCCACTTCTTGTGCTTCCTAGTCACACTGGGATTTGTTTCTGTACCTTTTTAAAAGTGTTTCGATGTTTTAAATGTAATATTCCTTTTAAGAAACATGCTTATGTTTCCTGAACGGCCAGTCCCCCAAGGTCCCACCACTAGAATCGGCCTTTAAAAGTTCTTCACTTTCACTAGATTATACCACTGTTTTTTTAAAAAAAAATAATTCAGAGAGATCTTAGTTTGTCAAAAGGAGATTAACGGACCCAGGTGTATTTATTTATTTTAGCCTTTTGTTTACATTTCCTGTCCTGCCTCAATTCCAAGAGCTACAGCACAGCTTTCTCTCGTTTTATCAACATTCTTGGGGGGAGTTGGCCTTAGTCCTGACGGACTTCCCTTTGGCCACCCAGCAAGTTTCTTCATTGCACAAGGACATCATCCTAAATATTATGAAAAGGCCAGCAGACAGTAATTCATGCTAGTACCATGTGTTCGTTAATTGCGAGGGGAAAAATAACTACTCCGAGCATCATAGTTGCGGTGAAATCTTTGGAAGAAATGCCCCTATGTGGGAGGGGAAGCGGGGAGGTGGGCTTGCACGACAAAGGGTCAATGCGGTGGGGAGCATTGTGGAAGGGTGAGGGGGCCAGTAAAGATTTGGTTTGCACACCAAGTGAGCAATGCGATCAAGGGGGGCAATTCAGGGGAGTGGGGGGTTGGGGTGGTAGATGGACAGGTGGAGGGGGAAGTCCCCCTCACTGCTGCTACCAACCTCCCCCCATAGCTTACCTTTTCAGGTGAGTGGAACAGTGTGATAGCTGCAGCGACAGGTCTTTGCCTGGGGGGGGGGAGGTCGCACTTCCCCTCCCATCCACGGGACAGGAATGGTGAACTTTCACTGGCGTGTACTAGCATTTGCACTTGCGTACACTCAATCTTCCCCATCTCACCCTCATGCATCCAAGTGCTTACTTGGTGCAGACCCGTGGTCTGGGCACCGCCATCTTAGGTCATGCTGCTGGCATCACTGCGTTGGTGCCATCACTGGGATGACGGTGATGTGCCGTGCATGCACAGTGACACCAGCACGTCGTGCCATGCTCCAGCGTGCTTGCACGGTGTGTCACGTGCCTCCCCGTGCACCATAAAGGTGTGGATCGGGCCACCGCTGACCAGGGCAAGTGCACATCTGGAGCACTAAATCATGCTCCTCACATGGTTTGCGTGCAGTGCACTCTTGCCCGGAAGAGACCATTTCTAACTTGGAAATGTCCCCTTCCGTGCAAATGTTCCATCTAGGAGCATACAGCACGCAAACCAAGGGCCCAAGTGCAGAAAGGCCCCTGATTCTGGGTCCATTTCTGACTGAAACGGACTCAGTGTTGGATTATCTATTAACAGGGTAGACCCTTGCTGATCAGGAAAGTCCTTGGAAAAAATGGAAGCCTACTTTGGCGTCTGGTGAGGGCTTAAGGCAATCTCAGTTCTGGTAAAAAGCAAGGTGTGACCTACAACATCATTAGGTGAAAATATAACCTTCTTTAAGGTGAGGAGGTGGACCTCAACGGCCAAGAGAGTTTTCACTCCATTTGAAGGGGAGCCATAATTAGAAAGAACCTTCTGCTGGGTTCCGGCTGGGAGACAGCAAGGTCTTGGCATTAAGGGACCGCAAATAACACGAGGCAATTTAAGCATATAGGTCAGAGTTGAGTTGAGGCCACACCTGAACCAAGTTACATGAATCAAGCTACGTCTGAATCTAGCTACTGGATCCAAAGAGGCTTATTAAACTAGTGAAAGCAAAAGTCCACAGTTCAGAGAAATATTGGCAATTGGAATTGGGCTTTCAAAGTGTACTTACTTTGCCATGGAAATAGGTCTACTGCAACAACCGCATGAATTTTTAAATGCACACTGCTGTGTGACATTTTCCATTCCTTATATAAAGCTATGGTTCTGTTCCTGCAAACCACTATCTACTGCAAAACTACAGCCCTTTCTGCACTGAGCCTTATTCTGGGATATGTCCTGGAATGGGGGGCAGCAATTTGCATGCTAATACTGACCCATGAGATTTCCCCAAATGCAGGAAATTCTACTGCATAATTTGTGGCCGGCCCTGAGCAGGTTCTGCCATAGTCTGCACTAGAATGCACACAGCAGAGGCCAATTCGCACTTAGGCTTCTAGTCAACAGAACAGCTGAAGACCATGCACACAACCACTAGGCTGCTACAACCTAGAAGCATGCTCTCCCTCACTAGACATGCACTAATTGTTGGATAATAGTTAATCAACAGCTAGAAGCTTACCTGAAGCGTCCAGCGGTGCGCGATGGTGGTGGCGGCCGTGATCAATCCCGTGATCAATCATAGGGTTCCAAGAGGGGCATTTCATTGGCGATGAGCAGTGCTGATGTGATTGGCCACCACATGTCCCCTGTGCTTGAACACTTGGCTGATGGCAGCCAATCGCGGCAGCGAGGAGGCGGGACTACCAGCTTTGGAGGTGGCAGAGCAGACTGGTAAATGGGAGGACCATTCACATTTCTGGCCAGTATGGGACACTTTGGGTAAACTTTTCTCAGGCACATGAGAATGATCTACCTGTATCTGGTGTTTACCAGCCTTAGATCACGGCAGCCTAGGTAAGTGCAGAAAGGCCTCAGGTCCCTGTTCCAGCATATATTCTGAAACAAGGCCCAGCGCAGAAAGGACCTTCGTTATGAAGAACCTATGCTTAAGAGAGCTAAGGAGGCGTAGTCTGGCAATGTAACTCAGTGGAACTATGGCAGAGAGGTCCAGAATATCAATAGGTCAACGGTGTTCCACCGCTGAAGTAGCTTGGAGATGGGTTATGGGTCTGTTCACATGCCAGTCTGTCCCTCTGCACTCTCATAAATACTCTAGACTAGAAAAGGTGAATTAGCAGTGGAATGAGAACACAAGGTCCACAGGATGCTTTTTTTGTTATGTGTGATCAAAGTCTCAGTCCGCCTCTGTGTGAACACCACCCTCAAAGGGAAACTCAGTCTATCAGTGTGAGTCACTCCTGCCCTGAGAAGTAGGTCCTTCCCATACCCACCTCTCTTGGAGCTGTTTAATTATTCCAGTCCACTCTATTCTGGGATAAGAGGTAAGAAGCTGTCTGCACTGTGAGCACAGGAAGGCCATCTGGCCTGGGATAAGTTTAGCTGCAATGTGGTTGCCGTTCTGATACACACAACTGAATCTCTGCTCAAGGTATCATCCACACCTGCCAGTGCTTGATCCAGATACCCCATCACTCATAAGCTGTATCTCATGCACAAGGGTAGGGCTGAGCAAAACAGCTTTTGAAGGTAACGTGCGTGCCTCCCACAATGTGGGGGTTCCAACAATGATCTTCAGAAGTTTGCATAAGCTTTGAAGATGGGGCTGCAGCATTTTCCTTGTTCTGGACCAGATGTGGAAGCTGGACCAGAACAAAACAGTGCAGGACAGTTGGAGGCCTCCTGAAACAGATTTACAGTTAATCCTGAATAGTTGGGACAATCCTGGACTGGGATAGTGCTAGTCCCGTGCAGACAAAGAGTACTGGGGACTTTCTTGATAAGAACTGAAAGAGCTGCGATGTCCATATTGTGACTGGAACTGTGAATTTCTTTCAAATTCTGAACTTCATTTGCATCTTAACAAAGAAGCAAAGAACCTAAGCCTTCTTCTCTAGACCCCTGGTCACACAAGTCTAAGACAGGATGGCCTTATTCATTAATTCAAACTGAGGTCGTACCAGCTGTTTTCACACCTGGATCGTTATAGGTCCTCCTCAGGCCGTCCCTGCCTTGGGCTGCATTGCTCACACCTTTTTGTGTGATTAACCTGAGCCTCTTCCACAGAACTCTTGGCTCTTCACCCCTTTTGCTGTGTCAAATCTAACTCCTTTCTTATTAGATGCTGTTCTGTCACTCAAGGGAGGTGAGGGTATGTGTTTGCAGTTCTTTTTTAAGCCTGCTCCCCCACCTCCATGTCCCCCTTTATTTTTTATTAATATCCGTGTGATTAATGTTTAAAAATATAATAAATTTGCCTTAAAACACTAGAGGAATCATACACATAAACTGTGGAGAGAAGGGAAGGTGCCTCACAAACTCCGCACTGATTGGCTGAAGGAAAGACTGACCCCACCCACCACAGCATGGTTCAGCCTCCTTTAGCCCATCCCCCTGCTCACACTGAGGAAGAGAAGATAGCCTGGAGTGCCAGAGTGGGTTGAGTCCTGTAAAAATGAGGACTCCAGTTAGAATGATCTAATGTGGGTAGGCCGGCTTGGAAAATGAATTAAACAAATATCCATTTCAATTGGATATTGCTATATTCGAGGATTCTTTGCATGCGAAGCGAAGACTTTTGTGCCTTCATTCAAAGCTTTGGGCAGCAGTGCCACTAGGCAAAAAGTGGCTGTCCAGGTGCCTCCAGAACGAATTCGGAGCAGGTCCGGAGGAAGCAGGGATCGACAAACATTTGAAGCAAATTTGAAGCCCAGCACATTCAAAGTAGCTCCATTTGCACAAATGCAAATTTCTGTCTCGTTTGCTTCGATGCGAAGCCAACAGAGAGGAAAAAACCACGCGCATCCCTATTGTTGTGTGGATAAAATGGGGCAGAGGAGAATGCTGTAGGAGAGGCGAGATATAAATGCCATAAATAAACTGTGAGCCATTTTGGTCTAGTGGTTAGGGAGCCAGACTCTTATCTGGGAATACCGGGTTCGATTCCACCCTCCCTCATGAAGCCAGCCGGGTGACTTTGGGCTAGTCACAGCTCTCTTCTGAGCTCCCACAGCCCCACCTACCTCACAGGGTCTTCTGTTGTGGGGAGAATAGAAAAGCTTTGTCAGCCACTTTGAGTCCCCTTAAATGGGTGAGAAAAGTGGGGTAGAAAAGCCAACTCTTCTTCTTTTGCATACCTCATTTTTTTCATATTGAAGCATTCTAGACTTTGCAAAAGAAGCCTCCTTCCTTTTCCAAACTGAATCAAATCAAAACATAGTCCCAGGAGGTCAAACTGAGGCCGGTCCCAATTCTGATGCTCACCAACAATGCAAACATGACACGGACAGATTGTGCCTGGGACAAATCATTTGAAAGCTCCATGATGTTTGTGGTGCAGCACATGAATGGGGTCTCCATTAATCTTTCCGAAAACCAAAATGCTACAACTCTGCAGAGCTGATAGGGCAAAACAACACACGCGCGCACAAAAACCCTTGGCAAAATAGGCAAGACTGTAGCCTTCCAGAGATTTCAGGCTATTTGCAAGGATTTAGAATTATTTGTTTACTTCTGAGCTCCAGAGCTGTTTCCAGCCAGGGCTTTTATGAGGGCCTCATCCTTCATCTTCACATCTATTTCTGTATGTAAACACTTGCCAGTTGCCAGAAAAACACCACTTGGGCATGCTCAGTCACGCGGTGCTCCGTTTACCTCATGGCTACAGCAGGGAAAAATATCACATGGAGCAGCACTGTGCAAAGGACATGGGGAACTATTCTTAGGTTAGGAATGTATACAGTGCCTGCTTGAGGTACCTCATTAACCAACCTTCAGAGAAAAGTAACAGGGCTTTGATGCTAAACAAACCTAGAAATTGCCCCTATGCACCTTTCACCAGAGAAAAGAGCAGGCTCGAGAAGTTTAACTGCTTTAAAAACAACAACAGTGGGAGCAACCGTAAATGCTCCATGCTCTTGGTCTTGCTGTGGAAAGTTTCAGCAGAGAATAAACAAGCCAAAGTATCGGAAGGCAGAGGACAAAGGTAAACAGCTCTGCCACAGTTTTCACTGTTAGGTTTGGGACTGGGAAACCATGATGTTTATGGGTTCAGACCCTGCATTTTAAGTGTTAGCATACTGTGCAATGTGCTGTACGTGGTTTGTATATGTTGCATGAGCGGATTCGTTTTCTCCTTTGCAAAGTTAGCAAGCAGCTGCCATTCCGTCTGAAGCAAAGCAGAGAATGTTTAAATTAATTATTTCCCTTTGACCCAAATGAGAATGAAAATCTCTGTAAACAAAGGCTATGTTACATCGGTTTTAGCCAGGATGGGTATAAACGTTCTCAACGGATATTTTTACACCAAGCAAAGCAAAATATATATATACCATCTCTCTGAATACGAAAGCAAAAGAAACTAGAGTCCATAGTATATCATTTTTCCTACATTCCTAGACTTGGGGAGTTTATTTTGTCATGAAGTCGCATTCTTCAGCAGTGACTAAATGGTGGGGTCAGAGTTGAGGTGGACGATACTGAACTATAAATTCTTCATGGGAATGAAAAGCCTGCGGGCATTTATTGGAGATCATTTTTGTGAACAAACTGTTGCATTTGTGCTCTAGACGTATACAACCATGCTCTTTTTCATATGCATCATCTCTACTGTATTTAAAGCATTTAAAGATTCTGTCTTTTCAATCAGGTTGTCAAAAATAACTATCCCAGCCCTTGAAGTCTAAATGTCTGACTTGCTTTGAGAGCAACATGCTGTATGACTTTTTATTTACCTGTTTGGATTTTCAGTGGTTCTGGTAAACAGCTTTCACTCCCTGCACCAGATGGATAACATTTAAAGGGGACATCGGGTCATGATCTGCGCCAGTGCAGAATTTTGATGAGATACGGCTGAGAACTGGGATTTAACTGTTTCCGACATCCCCTTGCTTCCACTGTGGATGTGATGGCTTCGCAGGACCTGCTATTCAGAGATGAGGACTTCTCCTCTGAGTTGCTAAAGGAGCTAAATGTTTTGCGGCAGAGCAGAATCCTGACCGACGTCATTCTGTGCACGGGTAACCTCGAAATCCCTTGCCACAGGAGCGTCCTGGCTGCAAGCAGCGCATATTTTAAGGCAATGTTTTGTAACAACTTTAAAGAGAGCAGTCAAGAAAAGGTCCACCTTGGAGGCATAGACTCAGATAGCGTTCATCATATTGTCATTTATGCGTATACGGGAGAGATTCTGGTGACAGAGAAGAATGTATTATATTTAATGGAGGCTGCATCCATGCTTCAGTACATGAAGGTCTTTGAGGCCTGCTCAGTCTACCTCCAGAACCAACTTGCACCAGATAACTGTCTCAGCCTGATCAGGCTTTCCAAAATCTTCCACTGCGAGACCCTCCAGAAGAAGGCCCAGGCTGTGGCTTTGAAGTGTTTCCCTGAAGTAGCCATTTCTGAAGACTTGAAAGAACTTTGTGCTTTGGAGTTGATTGACTATCTTGGAGACGATGAGCTCTGTGGAGAAGAGGAACAAGTCTTTGAGGCTCTCATGACTTGGGTCAGACATGACCTCCAGGCTCGGCAAAAGTATCTTCAAGAGTTGTTTAAGAAAGTGCGGCTCCAGTACGTCCATCCAGCCTTTTTTTTCCACTTCATTGCCAATGACTCTCTAATTCAGTCATCTCCTACCTGTAGGAACATCTTAGATGTGGCACACAGGCAAATGTTTTCTTTGTACAGTGTCAGTGCTCCTGATATCAAACCCATGTGGCACGTTCCCCGACGATATTCGTACCAGGAGTTCCTCCTTCTGGTTGGTGGTTGGAAGGACGACCAACAAGCAACGAGAGATGTCTTGCTGTTTGATGAGAAGATGGACCAATGGTTGAGCCTGGCCAGGTGCCCAACCCACCTTTACAAAGCCTCAACTGTGAGCTTGCATAGTAACATTTACCTCCTTGGGGGCATTCTTGTTGGAAAGAACCAAGTCAGCAGCAGCGTTTATATCTTCTCACTCAGGCTTAACCAGTGGAGGTTGATAGAACCTATGCTAGTGCCACGCTATTCCCACAGAAGCGTCACCTGTAAAAACTATGTTTTTGCTATTGGCGGCATTGGAGAGAACCAGGAAATCTTAAACTCCATTGAAAGATATGATAGTATCTACAATGTCTGGGAGCACATGGCCCATATGCCCGTAGCTGTTCTTCATCCTGCAGTGTCTGCTAAAGACCAAAGAATCTATCTCTTTGGAGGAGAAGATGCAATGCAAAACCCTGTCCGCCTTGTACAGGTAATTTCTGTTCCTCGCCAACTGCTGTGCAATACTTTACAACCTATTTGTAATTTGTTTTTGGTGAGACCAAGGTGGAACACATTATTCCTCTCCATTTTATCCTCAAAGCAGCCCTATGAGGTAGGTTAGGTTGAGAGTGACCAGCCCAAGGGAGTTTTCATGGGTAGTTGCAGTGGTGGCCAAAATGGATTAGCATAGCCAGAAGTCCTTTCTCCTGCTGAAAGCCAGTTCATGAGATCTCTTCAATGTCCAGGTAGCTTTGAAGGAAACTCATGAACCAGCTTTTCGCAAGGTCACTGCTGCTGAGTGGATTTTCAAACATATGCATTCCTTGGTTCTTGCCCCTCTCTCTAACCACCATACTAACCACTGGCACATTGAGTTTTATTTTCTCTTAGGGATAGCCTTGGGCGTATATCATCAACCAGGGTCCAGAAAGTCAATAAATGTTCCTTCATTAATTGTCAATGACAGAAGACAAGGTTTGCAAGGTTACAATGCATACATCAAATAGGATTAGCTAGCAAAACTTTCCCACACTCCCAGCCAGGACCGTTATGGAGATAACAGTTCTTATGGGCTAGTTATCTGTGCTGAGACGGAAGGAAACATGAGATTAGTCAGGAATTCAAGCGAGCAAGGCTGAACTTTTGCAAGGAAACAAAATGGACGTGCAGTGGCTTTAGCCAGAATCTTTGCAATGGGGAAATGAATTCAGTTTTGTTAAAGCACTGGTCCTGATTGCATTTTGCTATGCTGCTGTTCTCCAAAGTACTCAATTACACGCATCCAGACTCAACAAGGAATATAAATGCTGACCTTAACCCTAATGCTTTATCATGAATTCCATGCAAGAGACAGCCAGATATACTTGCTAAGCTGGAATTGCCATTTTCAGAAAACTGCATCTGTATATATTACCGTTTATACTTATAAAAACTTTGTCATTCAGAGCTTTTCCAAGACTTTATTCCTTTAGGAGTCACTTCAAGAAGCCTGGCTTTATTTTGCAGCGCGGTGTGTGCATCTTTAAGGTGCATTGGCTTACTAGCTAATCTTTGATCCATCTACCTGAGTAGTGTCCACACAGATAGCAGGAAATGGCAGAGGACAGACTGAAAACTGAATGGTTCTTTGAATTTACTTGAACTTTATACAATTTGAAAAACTAGAGTTTTAAGTTCCTCAGCTATTTCTGCATGTCTGAACTTCTGTGGAGCTGCATTCACACCTAGGTTTTAGTCTAGATTTAATCCACTTTCGGGTCCTGTTCCCACTGGGGTTTTAATGAGCTTTGAAAACGTTTTGGAAATCCTTTGGCCTCATTAAAAATTTGCTTCTTGCACTTTCCAAAGAGTAAATCACCCAAAAATGCAATTAAAAAAACCTTATAAAAACAGCTCTCGCTCCCATTTTTTCTGCTAGCATGTTTTCTTTTTTGCTTTGGGAACGGTACTACAGTATGGGGAGGGGGAGATCGGTCTTTAGGGTTATTTCCCCCTGATAGCCTTCTGTCCAATGTCTGTCGCCTTTGTGTGTGTGCCATTAAATGGGGGAGTTCACTCTTGGGAGGGCAGCCCCTTGCCATACCTCCTGTGTTATGGTTCCCCTCTTTTGTGGTGGGTAGAAGGAAAAAAGTTTTGGGCTAGGGAAAAACAGAGGATAATATTGCTAAATAAAGGATCCATTCAGACATAAAAAAAACCCTGCCCAGTCTGTTTTCCCCCTCTCCCTCATCCAGACCCAGACTTTACCCCCATCCTTTTCTCTCTTTTTCTTCTTTCTCCCTTTTTGATCACCTCCCGAATGGTTTTGGGCACCGGTGGCAGAGCTCTTTGCTCGCAGGGAAATATACAAAATCATACCAAGATCTTGCTTTTTTCGACATCACAAGTGGATGGAGAATTTTAACAAGAGAGGGTGAGAGAGAGAGAGGGTAAGAGAGAAATGTATCAACCTCAATGCGTCCCCATTGCCGGGCATAAAACATGGGCTAGATCTTCACTTAGGGGGTTGATTTTGCGCACGAGCACAGCATCGTGGAACCAATCCCCATGGTAGTGGGGGATCACTAGTATGGAATTTCATAGTTGCGCAAAAGTGCTACCCCGAAAGGCACTGATCGCAATGCCCAAGAACCGCCAGGAGGTGGCAGCAAACCAGTCACTCAAGCGGCAATTTCTGCAAAGCTCAGTCAGTCACAGAGCTGGTCAGCAAGAGGCAAGCCTCCCAAGGATTGGCACCAAGGGGTGGGCATGTGATCAAGGGGTGGAGTTGGAACTCCCCACCCTCAGCCATGTCATGATTTTAGTGGCCCCTCTAGGAAGGAAGGAAGGAAGGAAATATGTCATGTTTCACTTTAGAATAATTAAAATGATCATGTGCAGTTTCAAATGCCATCATATGCTCAAACCCAGGTACCTATACTTTTCCTAGGTATACCACGTGTCCAGGAATATGTGGTTCCGAATGGAGACTCGGATGGTGAAGAATGTCTGTGCCCCAGCGGTTCTGATTGGAGACCGGATTTTTATTATCGGAGGTAATTCTTATTTAATTATGTTTTTGATGTTTTCTTCTTGCAGCAGCTCCATGACAGAATTTTCCCCTCTTTTACTACAAGGTCTTGCGGTATACTTTCTTCCTACAACTGGTAGAGCGGTCAGGACTGCATAAATGCGAGTGTGGCCTTACCCTTGTGTTTCTTGCACCCTTAAGGCCTTTTAAATAGAGGGAGTAATGGGCACCTCTTGTTACTTCCTGCCACAAGAGAGCTGAACTCTTTCCTTTCCCTATTTACATAGTCTTCTGTGTCAGGAATATAAACATTCCAGGAATTAATAAAACAGAACACGTCATGGAAAAGTCCACACCAAACTAGTATGTTGAGATTTACTGAATGTTTCCTTAGATATATACACTACACTGCCATCTCTTTGTACAGGGCTTATATTATGTTCATATCTCCATTCATTCTTCCAATCTTGACCATTACTAATTTACTACATCAACAGCCAAAGATAATTGAATGAAAAGAATATCATGCAAGTAATGTTTCCTCCAGTCCCCTACTCTGCCTGCCGGCTGGGATGTATGGTGGGGAACACAGCAAGAAGGGGAAACTTGTCAAAATTGGCATTAAGTCTGTGTTCGTCCCTAAGTTTTAATCCGCTTTCAGTCCACTTTCACATTCAGAAGTCACATCAGCAAAATGACTAGTCATTTTTCTTCCACCTTATCTAACACAGAGGTGGATTTTCTGAATTAGATAATACTAAAAGAAAACAACTTGTTACCTGGTTCCTGTAGTCTCTCATGCTGAAAGTGGACCAAAACGGAGGCTTCTTCGTACTACAGGCCATAGTGCATGATTAGGGAACTCCTAGGGAAGATCATCCGCACCTTGAGGAGGCTGTTACAGCCTCCAGGTGCTCCCTGCCTTTCCAGAAGTTCCCTAATTGTGCACCAGATGTGGAGCACGAAATTGTGTTCCACACCTTTGCCAACCTTAACCAAAAGCTTACATGGCGCCTCCTGGCACCCTGGACGACCATAGATGCAGCCGCACTGCACAGAGCATCAGCATCGTCATGGTGATGGTGCTGACATACACGCAGTCGTGGAGTGCACTGCAACCAAAATGGCAGCACCCAGAAGAGGACCGGCCCTGGGACTGGTCACAGGTGAGTGACCGATTTCGTGGGGCTTAGTGTGTAAGTGACCAGCATTCGCAAGTGCAAGCACTAGTCAGCATTGGGTGATTATCCTCCTTTCCTGTCCAGCAGACGGGAAGGGAAGTGCGGAATCAACCCTAGGTTAAAACATGGGTGTGAATGCAACCCAAGTCTACCAGTTTGGGGTGATTCACCATTCACACTGTTTCACTGTACAAAGGGGCATTTCTTGGGTGGGGGATAAACATAAGAGCCTCAATGGATGGGAGTCGAAGTATGAATTTGCCCTATATATTTGGGAGAGGTTGGGGTGAGTGGTGTTGCAGGTCATGGTGGAATTGGGCTGAACTGGAGCAATGTGGCTCAGAGCAAGGAGGCCCGTGGATAATGGCAGTGCTGTTTCAAGTGCATTCCTTTCCCCTATGAAACTGGTGTTTGTGTTAGGAAATAAAAACGTATGAAATGGCTCTAACTGAAGAGGAAAATAGGGAGATCAAAATGTGAGCAGAGCACAGACGAAGGAAAGGATTTTCAGAAATAATGCCTTCAAACCTATTTCTCCCTCTTTTCTGTAACTTTCTGCCAATGATTCAGGCAGGCAAGCTTAAGTCGTAATCTTTAGGGTTTAGTTAACAAAGCATACAAACATTTCATCTAATTTCAGACATAATTCATTCCCTTTTCAAGTGGGGAGATTTACGGCCAACAAATTTTCATTTACCAAGTAAGTATCCCATAACATCATCCAGTTGTCCCTGGCTTATCAGCAACTAAAACTGTAGGGAAAAACGATCATCATAATAACAAACACATTTTCCAGTTTTTGAAAAAGCAGCCCATATATTTCATGTCTTCCTTGGACAACTCACATCAAAACAAAATTAAGCTTATTGGCACCAGGAGTAGGATTCTCGTAATTAGAGAATGCCTTCGTATTTGTTGTAACCTACTATCGTTCTAGAAGCCAAATAGACCAGAGGTAAAGCATTTGCAAGGTCCTTTTCACACTAGGCCCTACTAGCCCCTAGGGTAGGTTAGAACATAAGAGCATAAGAGGAGTCCTGCTGGATCAGGCCACAGCCCATCTAGTCCAGCATCCCGTTGCACACAGTGGCCCACCAATTGCCCATAGGCATCTCAAGCAGAGACAAGGGCAAGCCTTGTGCTCTCGAATCCCAGCAGATGGCCTTAGGGGCATACTGATTGTCCCCCCAGCCTGAAAGATGTACCTAGGCATCCAATCTAGTAGCCACTGATGCATCTGTCATCCATACATTTGTCTAACCCTTCCTAAAAGCCATATAGGCTGGTAGCTGTTACCACCTCTTCCTACAGCAAATTCCACAAGCCGATGACCCTCTGGGTGAAGAAATACTTGGTACAGCAGGAGATGTTTGGCTTCTGGTATAGCAGGAGACATTTCTGATGATGAAACACTGGTGCTTCCCAGAAGCTACCCTAGTATGCACTAGCAGGGCAAGTGCAAATTGGCCTCAGGAATGCTTTAACCGGGTGCTAAAAACCTTGTAATGCAGGTGCCTTGAAAACCTTCAGTGGGAGACTCTGGGGGCTACAACAGAAAAGGCTCTCTTGTGTGTCCTTGCTCCTTGTACTGCTGAGAGAGAAGGAACTATAAGAAGGCCTTCTCCTTGAGATCTCAGTACCTGGGCTAGTCGGTATGGGAGAAGGCAGTCTTTCAGGTAACCATGGTCGTGAGGAGCTGAGCGTAACTTGTGAGGATGTTGGAATTGGGCTATATAGGCTGCCACATGGAACAAGGTTCATACGGCTGCCCTTACAGCTGGTCTCCACAGAAATGGCATTTCTAACTTAGAAGCTCCTCTTGATGTGAAAGATATTCCCCATTTGTAATTGCTTTGGTGTTCTTTTTTCTCAGGGTACACCAGACGAGTGATTGCTTATGACACCAAGGCCAATAAATTTGTGAAGTGTGCAGATATGAAAGACAGGAGAATGCATCATGGTGCTACACCAATGAACGGGAAGTTGTACCTGACAGGAGGCCGTTGCCTTACTATTGACAATGCCATTGTGGACTCTGATTCACTGGAGTGCTATGACCCCAGCACAGATACCTGGTCCTCCAAGGGAAAACTGCCACACACGCTCTTTGACCATGGGTGCCTCACACTCCACTGTGTGCCTTATAACAATCTCTTCGGAGAGGAGGGCTGAGGAAACTGGGAGATGATTTCCTACACTGAAAGGCCTAGATTATTATCTGCATAAGGAATACTAAGAAACTCTTACCAACATGGACGCCAAAAAAAGACTGACAGATAGGATGGAGAAGTTGGGGGTTCAGTTCTGTCATGGCTTCCATTTCCCTCAGTTTCATGATGTACAGTGAGGTGTTGGTGATGATTAAAGGGTAGCAGCTGGTCTGTGGGTTTACCCCAAAAGATCTCATTTTGATTTTCTGCTCCAGACACCAGAAGGTCTGGTTTTCTCTGTCTATCCTTCTAAATTGCTTTCCCTCAGGTTCAAGAGAATTTGGTCTTGTGGTTAGTGTATCAGGCTCTTATCTCATAGTCACCAGATTTGTTTCCACACTCCTGTAAGCCAGCTGAGTGACCTTGGGTTAGTCACAGCTTTTGTTCTGAGCTCTCACAGCTTCAGTTACCTCACAGGGTGTCTGTTGTAGGGGGGGAAAACAGAAAGTTTGTCAGCCACTTTGAGTTCCTTTAAAATGATGAGAAAAATGAAGTATAAAAGCCAACTCTTCTTCAAAGAAATGCCTCTATACCATTAATGAGCCTTTCAGACAGAGCTCAAGGCCATCTCTGCTATTAGGCAGCAGACTTGAGAGGTCATTAATAGATAACAAGTTGATAATTCTTTTTTGTTTTCTGATACCATCAAGCTGTGGCTGACACTACGTTGAGTGTATGGGCACCTTCATGGAGTACTTCTGTGCAGCTTTCTTGGCAGGAATACCAAAGTGGTTTGCCATTTTCTCCTTCTGATGAGAGGGGATTGAACCAGTAACCCTCTGCTTTCAGGCTGCTTGCATTACCGCTAAACTACAGCCCCTTCCTTGATAATTATGTCATTGATATCATGTTCCGCTTCCTGCTGGGGAGAATAAAAAGGGTTTGTGGGATTTTCTGCCTCAGAAACATTACACCTTTTGACTTGGAGGCAAGAAGGAAAACCTTTCACCCCTGTGCCTCAAGCAGCAAATTCCCTCAGGCTGGCCTGGTATACATAGAGGGACCAGGAATTAAATTATTGGGCAGCATTGAGGTAACTGAGCCAACCGACTAGAGGTCCCTTCCAACTCTGTGATTCAATGGGTGTTTCCGCAATGGCTGTGGAAACCAGATTAACAAGACTTTTAAGCCCCATTTAAAACCCCTTGGTACTTACTTTCCACACTGCAGACCTCTTCAGCGACCCTTCCAGGCGGCCGCTTCCACATTTCAGTGCACAAGATCCGTTTCTAAAACGGGTCTCACCGCCGAAAAATGGATTAAAATGAAGACCTAAAAAATTAGGTCTTTAATCTGTCCCTTTGCCTGGATCCGTGTGGAAGCAGGACACTTCCGCACATGGCCAGGCGAAGGAATGGATGTCCCTATGACCGCCATCTTGGGGAGGGCAGAGGCAGGCCGGTTTGCCTCCTTCCGCCCTCCCCTGTGCACCACGCACTGTCGAAAACACACGGTGACCGGCAGCTGCATGCTCCAGTCCCACGGCTCCAGGGGTGGGGTTGGCGGCGTGGGAGGGCGGATGCCCGTTGGAATGGGTGCTGCGGCTTCCACGCAGCACCCAGGCGATCCGGCCACCCAATTCGGCCTCCCTGCGCGTGTGTGGACGCCTGAGGGTCCTTCGGATCCGTCCAAAATAGGGACAGATCCTCGGGAGGTCAGATCACCGAGAAACGACTCTTCTTTCAGCCGTTTCTCAGTGGCAAATGCAGAAGCGCCCAAAGACTCTTCGATGGAAAGAGAAACTGATACATTTTGGAGTCCTGAATCTGAAAATCTTTGGTGTCTGAATTTTCATCTTTGAAGGAGGACATTTTCTTCCTCCATTTGGACATGTTGTACCTCCAAACTACTAGTGAGGCATTACTGTCATATTTTTATACTGCTCTGCAGCAATGTATCAGGATAGTTTAATAATAAAGACAAAAAGTACTATAAAATTCAAGGGGGAAAAAAACAGCCAGAAGAAAGATAAAATGGGGCAGAGAAGACCAAAATTAATTACCACAAACATTGCCGAATAAAAATATTTCCCTAAACTAGAAACTAATTAATGAAAATGCCTGGCCTGGCATATCTCCAAGGAAAAACTATATTAGAGCCTCTTTGGGGTCACCACAGGGAAGGCCTTCTCTCTAACCATAGCTCTTCTGCTATCTTCTTTTATAAGTGTTTTGTTTTGTTTTGTTTTGTTTTGTTTTGTTTTGTTTTGTTTTGTTTTGTTTTGTTTTGTTTTGTTTTGTTTTGTTTTGTTTTGGTAAGCTTTCGTTGGTCATAGTGGGTTACAAACTAAAACTAAGCTAGCACAAAAGCAGTAAATATGAACATGATTTGGTTTCAGCCTCAAAAATGATAACAACTTGGTTAATGAGAGGATTTACGAAGTAGCCCCACCTCAAAAAAAGGTCAACCACCCACTTTAGGAGCCCAATAACTTCTGAAGCAGCATTCAGGACACCCCCTTCACCCCCCCCTTTTAAACATTTTCTTGCCTCACTTCTGTGTTGTGAAAGGTTTTTGCTGTGATCTTCACCAGGAGCTTTGGGAGTTTTGCCTGTGTTCTTTTAACTCTGGGCATACATCTGAAAACGAAGACGCTTCCAAGAAGGGCTGTATGTTCCTTTATGCCTCAACGTGTTTATCACTTTAATGCATTTGTCATTTCCTTTCATTAAACAGAGCTGACAAAATTATGAAAGAAACTGATGCAAAGATAAATAAGTGTTTCAGCTCACTCGCTTTCTCTCCCCATCTCCCCTTTTCCTTTGCCAGGTCTCAAGAAAATAAATATGAACGTCATCTGGTTTATCGTTACTGTGCAGCATTTATTTTCTTCAGAGAGATATTTGGGGGCATGATATTACTTTGAGAAAACTTTATTCCTAGAAGGTCTTACTTTTAATGTCAAATGTGTGAAGTTACATTATAGTGTCAAATGTTCGCAAGGTTTAATCGTGGGTGCAGTCAGTCACACTTAAAGGGGCACATTCTGGGCAAATCTGAGGCTCTAGGGACAGACATTAAATACTTAAAAATGCCTCAGTACATGGATATGCCTGGACAGCTCCACATGCCCCCTTTTTCCACACACAGTCAAAGATCTGGATCTTCAACATCTGGATCTTTGAGATGGGATCCTCTTGGAGATCTGGATCTTGAAGATGCCTGAAGACCCCATTGTGGACACCTTTAATCAGATCCACACAAAATCCAGATTTAAGGGCCTGGAGGACCCATTAAATCTGGATTTCCCCTGCCCTCATGGGGACAGGGCCTTGCAGATGGGGCCTTCAATAGGGTCCAGGTGGGGACAGGGTCTTCCCGATTGGTACCAGTCAGGTACCAACCGGGTTCCTAATGGAATCTTAGAAGGATTCTAAGTCCTAGTGGGAAAAGGCCCATGGGTGACTAATGGCCATGGAACTAATCAGGGCTATTACTCACATCCTTATTTATATTTTCTTGTGTTTCTATTCACCTTTTCCTTTATCATTAAATTCAACATGGCTTACTGGTGTAGTTTCCAAGGAATTACCCATCCAGGAACTGGCTGAGCTCTGCCTTAGGGACTTACCAGATAGCAAGGGGAAATATCAGACAATCACAGAATTTTGGCATTTCTCTGAAATGTGGGCTCTCAGATACCTGCAGTGCTTCTCTAGTATTGTGTCTGGAGCAATTTCTGAGAGCTCACTGAGCCCAGCTCTATTTTTTGTCTTTTCTCCCACATGCAATGCTAAAGGATTAGCAGTAGGTCACTTCAGTTGGTGATTGCAGCAGTTCAGAGGCTGGTAGTGGGCAGGAATATCTAGGCACCCAGGCCTCCAGGTACCCATGCGATGCCTTAGGTTCGACACCTTAGCTTTGAATTGAGCTTGTTGCACATATCTGAATTAATGTCAACTCTGGTGAGAGGAGTTCCCCTCCAGTTAAAGAGCTTAAACAATCACTAATTCCAACAGAGTAGGACAGACAATGGGGCCACCAAGGCTGCTGGCCTCCACATGAAAGCAGGGCAATGTCCTAATGTCAATAACGTGCCCATTATGTTTCTTTTGAATTTCTGGCTGTTTCTGCATGGACCCTTAATTCACATTAAAGGTCCATGTAGTACACGTTCTGGGCCTCCCACCCACATATTAATGTGGATCAAGGATGCCTCATCCCTTGCTGGTTCAGCTCTGTCTCCATGAAACAGGGTGAGATCCAAATTAAGAGGCTCTTAGTCTGGATTTCGGGTAGTACCATTTAATCAGTATTGCCAGAGGGATCAGGGCCTGTGTTCTAGGACAACTGGAGGATACTTTTTGGTGATGCACTGTAGCTCACCACAGAAAAGCACACACGGCTAGGCCTCAAGGTTAGGAACTTTGATTCTTAGCCTTCAGAAGCATGGAGGTGCAGCTGTGAAGCTCACACAAGCTTTGCAGCCATGGTATATGTTATTCTGGATCAGCTTCATCGGGCTGATCTCATCCGCGTCTACCTACAATCTAGATCAATAGACTGGACAAGCTATTATCCGTTGCCAAGCTAGGAGATCTCTTGAAAAACCTGGGGAGTGGTGGGAGGGTCACCATCTCAAATACAGGAGGGGTAATAGTCTTCCTTTTTATGGCATGCTTTTGTATAACACAGTGGCTCACAACCTGTGGGTCGCGACCCCTTTTGGGGGCCAATCTACTTTCACAGGGGTCATCTAAGGCCACCGGAAAACACATAGGAACCGAGACATCACTCCTCTATCCGTCTCCAGGCGGGTCCGCCCACATGCAGATACGCCCACATATGGGTACCTGGCGTGATGACATCATTGCACCAATCCCATCACATACACCCCATACAAATACTGTAGAGAACAGCTACTGCATAGAAAGCAGGAGTATTGGAGGTAAAACAACACTTTTATATTCAGCTCCGGTTGACATTAACACTGTGCTTTAATTATGTTCAGTTTGTAACAATGAAAATACATCCTGCATATCAGATATTTACATTACAATTCATAACAGTAGCAAATTACCATTATGAAGTAGCACTGAAAATAATTTTATGGTTGGGATTTAGGGTTAGGTTGGGGGTCACCACAACATGAGGAACTGTATTAAAGGGTCGCGGCATTAGGAAGGTTGAGAACCACTGCCAAATCCCTGCTTTTTACAGGCTTATTGTCATAGTATCACAGAAATGATCAGTAATGTGTCTTGGCCTTACCAACTTACCCTGTTTTGAGTCTCTCTCCCCTGCCAAACCCATTGGACTTACTAATTGGACTACCAGCATGGTGCCATCGGCCTGCCCTGGCAGACCAGGAGCCTGTTTGCACTTGGCTTTATTCTGGAATATATCCTGGAATAGCGAAAAGGTCAAGTGTGAACAAGCCCAGGGCTTCCATGGTTCCTTTCCATAGGTGGCAATTACTTGTGCACTACACAGTGGTGCGCAGAAGCCACACTGTAGCCTTATACTTACTTGGCATGGCTGTACTAGTGTTATACAGGGAAGGGGGGACTAGAGCTGTGTCATGAATGAACCAAGTGTCATGGACAGCCACAGTTACACGGTAACATTTTTAGCAGTTGTACCCTAGTTTGGCCAATGGCAGCCAATGGGGAGGAGGATTGCAGGAGATTCAAAATAGCTGGCAAATCAGCACAATGCAGGGGAGGGGCTTCTGTTTCTAAGCCACTCCCACCAGCCAGTTAGCTGGCAAATCAGCACAATGAATGGAGGAGCTTCTGCTTGCAAGCCACTCCCACCAGCTATTTAGCTGGCAAATCACCAGAATGCAGGGAGGAGCTTGTTTCCAAGCCACTCCCACCAGCCATTTATCTGGCAAATCAGAATGCAGGGAGGAGCTTCTGTTTCCAAGCCACTCCCCCCAGCCATTTTACTGGCAAATCAGCACAATGCAGGGAGGAACTTGTTTCCAAGCCACTCCCACCAGCCATTTCACTGGCAAATCAGCACAATGCAGGGAGGAGCTTCTGCTTCCAAGCCACTCCCACCAGCTATTGCTTGTTCTGTGATTTGAATGTCTTGCTCTCCAGCCAAAAGATGCCATGAGCTATTTCTAGGCCTGATATCATTTGTTAGTCTCTCCAGATATTCCTGATATTCGAATAGGCCAGGGGTCGGCAAACTCATTAGTCAAAAGAGCCAAATATCAACAATACAAAGATTGAAATTTCTTTTGAGAGCCAAATTTTTAAAACTTAAACTATATAGGTAGGTACATTGTTATTAACTTAATTAGGGTACTCCTAAGCTGGAAGAGCCACACTCAAGGGGCCAAAGAGCCACATATGGCTCCCGAGCAGTGGTTTGCCTACCCCTGGAATAGGCGAAAGATACTACAGGCACAGAAATGCCTGCTGCGGAAGTAGTAGCAGCGGACTCAATCAGGTCAGCTTGACTTAAGGCAAGATCTTCACTTTCCTTGCCAGTTTCCTGCGGGTGGTAAGGAGCAGAGCTGGCGGGGGAATCTCTGCTTTTTGTCGTTATGACACATGTATATACTGCTCTTAATGCATTTAAAAGCACAATGGGTGCTGGATCTCTCGGTCTGTGAATATTTCTTAGATGGGTCTCATATTCCATGGGGTAAAATAAATATCTCAAGAGGCAACCACTGAACGTGATCTGTCTCTGTTCGACTTTTAGGAAACAGGAGTATGTATTTTCTACCCATGACCCGAGAAGCTAAATCAAGACCTGTTCAAGATGACGGGCCAGTTCCCACTAGGAGTTTTTTGACTGTTCAAAACGGTTTCAAAACACTCTGTCCGGACTCAAAAGTGCCATTCAGCATTAAAAACAGGAGTAAAGTGCAAAACAATTAATTAAATAAAACACCCCTTTAAACAACTCTCGCTCCCGTTTTTGTTTAATGGGACAGTTTAAGGGGCGTTTCCACTCATAAGAACATAAGAGAACATAAGAGAGGCCCTGCTGGATCAGGCCACAGCCCACCTAATCCACCATCCTATCTCATGCAGTGGCCCATCAAGTGTCCATGGGCATCTCAAGCAGAGACAAGAACAAACCTTCTCCTGCTCTTGAATCCCAGCAAATGGCATTAGAAGAGTGCTTTGAAACCGTGTTTTGAAGCAGCAGCCCACCCAGGTGCTTGCCTATCCGCCTGTCCACCTGCTGTTTCAGTGGCTGCTTCGTCCCCGCCACTGTGGCTGCCACCGGCCACTGCCACCACCCTGCTTGCTCGCTCCGCATCCTGCCAAGCAGCCCTGGTGCTCCTGAGGCATAGAAGAAGAAGAGTTGAAGAAGAAGAGTTTGCTTTTCTACCCCACTTTTCTCACCCATTTAAGGAGACTCAAAGTGGCTGACAACGCTTTTCTATTCTTCTCCCCACAACAGAACACCCTGTGAGGTAGGTGGGGCTGTGAGAGCTCAAAAGAGAGCTGTGACTAGCCCAAGGTCACCCAGCTGCTTCCAAGGTGGAGGGCGGAATCAAACCCGGTATTCCCAGATAAGAGTCCAGCTCCCTAACCGCTAGACCAAACTGACGTAAGGAGGAGGAACGGAAAGTGACCGGCAAGCGAGCGAGCTCCGCCTCCCTTTCGGACACTGCTGCACCGCTGCCGCCACTGCCGCCATGCTCTGCTTTAAAGGAGAATTAAGAAAAACAAATGGGAACGCAAATAATGTGCGTTCGTATCTGTTTGTTTGGTGTTTTTAATTCCACTTTAAGGGAGCTAAGTGGGAATTCACCCGATATGTTTCAACCACTATATCCCAGATTCCAGATTTGCTCTGCTGCCACCTTTACCTTTGATAAAGGGTCCCTTTGCAATAATCTGCCCCTTCAGGCACCCTCAAAAGCTGGGTATACAAAACTAGCATTAGCCAACCTGCTTCAGACTTTGCACTTTTGCCTCATTTCACCCCTCTCCTCCTTCAGACCTTCTACTATTCCTTGTCATTAGCTGAGCCACCTCCCTTGCAAAATCCCCCTCCTATTGCTTTTCACTCCCCCCCACCCCACCCATCAGCAAGGCAGTGGCTCAGCCTGTCTGAAAATCTGATTCTTTCCCTCCTGCTTTGGACTTTTTTCAGCTTAAATGCCTGCAAATCTTTGCCCTCCAGGCATCATTCTAGCAAAAGCACCTCTCCCTTTTTTGCTTTTCGCCTTTGTTTTGCCTGAAGAATCCAGCATTTGAAGCTTCAACACGAGACCATTGCTGCTTCTTTCTAAAAGTAGCCAGTCGCTGGCCTTGGCTTGAAAACCCATCTTCCTGCTGGTTTGTCTCTGCTTCTACTCTTCAGCCAGACCCGCAAGGGACATGAGTCCACAGAAGGAGGGAAATGTTTGATGTCCCATTGGCTGATTATACCCTTTGAGGCATCATCAGAATTTTTTGTTCAGGTCTGTGCAAGGAACGCTATAAGAGTTCCTGAGATGCCTGGGTTCACATCCAGATTCAACCACCTTCAAAGTGAGGCTGCGTTCCCACTTAGCTTTCTGAATTCGGGTTGGACTTTTCAAATCCAGATTCAGGACCGAGTGCACAATCTGGCTGTCCCCATTTCCTTAAAGATAACACAGACTGAATCCAAATACTGGCGTTCCCAGTCAAACTACAAAAAAAACCCAGCACAGAGAAATAGGACCTTTTAAACTCTACCCCTGTCCAACCCTTGTTAAGCCTGTCCCTTACCGGCCAAGTGTGAATGGGGGATTCGTCCCCACGTGTCCCAGCCTTCGTACTACAACAGTCTGGCCTCAGGTCCCTATTCTGGGCCCCAAAATACCTAAAGGAATGCCTTCTTCCATACTGACCTGCCTGTACCTTAAGATCTGGCAGGGAGGCCCTCCTGGTTGTCCCACCACCCTCAGTAGTAAGAGGGGTGGGCACTTGGGAGAGGGCCTTCTCAGTAATGGCCCCCAGGCTGTGGAATAGTCTCCCCCTTGAGGTGTGTCAAGCTCTTTCTCTGTACATGTTCAGGAAGGCAGTAAAGATGCAACTCTTTGTCCTGGCCTTTGGCTAAATGTGGTTACTTCCCCCCGCCCTCCCACCCCACTTTTAATATATATTTGGTTTGTTTCAACATTCTGGATTTTAAATGTTGTTGTAGGTATTACTGTTTAATATATATTGTTGTGTTTTAATGTTTGGAATTTTTTAAGCATTGTTACCTGCCCTGAGACCTTTGGGCATAGGCCAGGATAGAAATTCAAATAATAAATAAATAAATAAATAAATAAATAAATAAATAAATAAATAAATAAATAAATAAATAAATAAATCCAGAATAAGGCCCAGTGTGGAAAGTACCCCAGCTGCATTTACCCAGGAGCAGATTTCGGCATGCAGCCTCAGCTCATGAAAAGTGTTTCAAATGTAGCCTGTAGTTTCTGGAAGGAAACTGATCTGTTTGTATTTAAAGGGTCAAGGGAATATAGGCAATACCATTTGCCCCTCATGTGAGTGTAGATGATTCCAAGAGGCAGGGGGTAAAGAAGGTGACAGGTTGCTTATTGCGGTTGGAGAGGTACAAGAATGGAAAATCTGAGCCACAGTCAGACTTACAGCAACAGGTGCCCTCGTCCTGAGTCAAACTCAAAACAAAGTATCCCAGAATTGGACTGGGTGATAATGGCCGTTCAGGGGGAAGCAAGTTCCAGTTGGGAATGTAAACAACTTGGAAAATGATCTGTTCTTTGGCAGTAAATCACCCCAGCGGCCCTTTGCTCTGGCAGTCTTGGAAGGAGCAAGCTGGCTCATAAATCCGAGGGAGGCGGACAAGGCTTCTAGGAGGCAGAAGGCAGCAAAATTCGGAGACGGGAGAAGCAAAGACTCCTTAGCTTCCTTTTTCCTGGGGCACAGAGACCAATGTTAATTGCTTGCATACAACGGTAGTATGTGGACAGAAGATAAGTCTGTCACAGGAATGCTTTTGCACCGTTCTCACATACAGTACTGTGCAAAAGTTTTAGGCCGGTGTGGAAAAACTGCTGCAAAGTAAGTCTGGGAAGTGATGATTTTTGTATTTATTTGTTTATTATTTGCATATCTATCTATCCCGCCCTATACCCAGAGGTCTCAGACTGGTTAACAACATTTAAAATTGAACATTAAAACAATAACCGTATATATGATATGGACCCCACAGAAGAAGAAGAGTTGGCTTTTCTACCCCGCTTTTCTGACCCATATAAGGGGACTCAAAGCGGCTGACAAACCTTCTGTTCTTCTCCCCACAACACCCTGTGAGGTAGGTGGGGCTGTGAGAGCTCAGAAGAGAGCTGTGGCTAGCCCAAAATCACCCAGCTGACTCCACGGAGGAGGGCAGAATCAAACCTGGTATTCCCAGATAAGAGTCTGGCTCCCTAACCACTAGACCAGTGATGGCGAACCTTTTGAGCTCAGTGTGTCGAAATTCGCAAGAAAACCTATCTTAACTCAGGAGCTGTGTCACATCTATAAATATCCATAATTTTGTGATATTTGTAGCTCTAGTAAAAAAGTTATATTTTTTATATATTTATTTTATTAAAACCAAAAACAAATAATTCTTTACATTAGTGCATTTTGTTGCTAAATCTTCAGTTGAAAGTTGGTATTTCATACACTTCAATAACAAACAAGCACTACATGCACAGGTGCCAGGGTGACCAGGTGTGTCACCCAAAAGGGCTTGGTGTGTCACCTGTGACACGCGTGTCATAGGTTGGCCATCACCGCACTAGACCGAACTGACTCAGAGGGCCCTGATCTCAGCCTCATCGAATCTATCTGGGATTCCATGAGGAGACGGAAGGATCTGAGGAAGCCTACATCTACAGAGGATCTGTGGTGACTTCTCCAAGATGTTTGGAACAACTTCTCTGTCGAGTTCCTTCAAAAACTGTGTGCAGGTGGACCTAGGAGAACTGATGCTGTTCTGAAGGCAAAGGGCGATCACATCAAATATTAATTTGGTTTAGCTTTCTCTTTGGTCATTGCCTGTGAAACCTGATTCCTAGACTTTGTTATTTGACCCTCCTGAACTTGTGGGTTCCTCTGACCTTGGACTGTTTGACGTTGCCTTCTCTTGAGCCCCTAAGGACTGCGGTGAGTGAGCGTGTGCGTTTCCATCACAGACCCAGCCTACCTAAGACACGACAAATACATCCTGGAATAGGGCAGTACTGTCCACATGCTAGTGCATGGTATAGCAGGCTTTAGCCAGGGCCTGTCATAGTCTGCATTAGCATGAAGACAACAGACCCATATCCCAAGATATTTTCCAGAATAAATCCAAGTGCAGAAAGAGCCAAAGCTTCACAAGTGCACCATTTTCTAACCTCATAAAGAATGTAATCTTTCTTCTAAGCCCACTCTTCCTGCTGATAATTCTGCCCCCTCCTTGCAAAAGCTTTCAATATTAGCTATGCTTATGTAAACTAGAAAATAATTAGCTCTCATCAGGTCTGTAAAAGAATTTCTGCCTTCATTTTTTTTGGTCTCTCTCTAGATAGGTTGGAATCTCATTGGCTTGAAGAGAAAGGAAAACAGAAAGAAGGTATAGACTTCCAAATAAGTTATTTTTGTTGCAAAAATTATAAACCCTCTTGAAAGGCGGGGTGAACTGTAGAGGGAAGTAAAAATATGGCTTTGATCAGTCAATTTGTTTACATACCACCTTTCCGACTATTGCACAAGGAGGTCCATAGATGGAATACGTTACGTAAATTACAATAATAATAGACAAGAAAGTTATTCTCTCCTAAAGAATTTGGGGATACAGTATCAAACACATTAGCCTTATCCAAAACAGATCCGCTCAGACATGAAGATCTTCCACTAAAGAACATAAGAGAAGCCCTGCTGGATCAGGCCACTGCCCTTCTGGTCCAGGATCCTGTCTCACACAGTGGCCCACCAGTTGTTTCTGGGCATTCTCAAGCAGAAGACAAAGGCAAAACCTTCACCTGGGGCAATTTCGCACTTCCCTTCCTGTCCACTGGACAGTAAAGGAGTGAAATCACCCAATGTTAACTAGCCCTTGCAAGCACTAGGTAACTACAGCCCACCCCACACACAACCGAACACTCACCTGTATTCAATCGCACCACACCTCCTCTTCGGGGCACCACCATTCTGTTTGCAGTGCCCTGCGCAACTGTGTGCATGCATCAGCACTGTTGCTATGACGACGCTGACGCTCTGCACACACGCAGTCGCATATTTGGTTGTTCTAGGTGCCAGTGTTCTTGTGTGGCACCTCAGATGACTATGGACCACCGGAAGAGGTGTGGATGCTCACCGCTGGACGTGCCAGGTAAGGAAATGGATAACGTTAGTAAAGGTGCTCCACACCTAGTGCATAATTAAGGAACTTCTGGGAACACAGGGGGCGCCTGGAGGCTGTAACAGCCTCCTCAAGGTGCAGGGGCTCTTTCCCAGAAGTAGTAGTAGTAGTAGTAGTAGTAGTAGTAGTAAGGTGAAGGTGCTCTTTCCCAGTAGTAGTAGTAGTAGTAGTAGTAGTAGTAGTAGTAGTAGTAGTAAGGTGAAGGTGCTCTTTCCCAGTAGTAGTAGTAGTAGTAGTAGTAGTAGTAGTAGTAGTAGTAGTAGTAGTAGTAGTAGTAGTAGTAGTAAGGTGAAGGTGCTCTTTCCCAGTAGTAGTAGTAGTAGTAGTAGTAGTAGTAGTAGTAGTAGTAGTAGTAGTTGTTGTTGTTATTGTTATTGTTGTTGTTGTTGTTGTTGTTGTTGTTGTTGTTGTTGTTGTTAATTTGTATTTCTATCCCGCCCTATACCCGAAGGTCCCAGGGCAGGTAACGACCTTTAAAACAAATTACAAATAACTATGTATTAAAAGCAATAATATACATTAAAAGACTTTAAAAATTCAGCATATCTAACAATATCTAATTATGCACACAGGCTGTAGTGCGAATAGGCCTCTCCTCTCAACTTCTTGCACATGGCCTTGAGGGACATCCTACCTGTCTCTCCAGCCTGGAGGAAGTACCTAGGCATCCATTTTAGAAACATGCTTTCTTAGAATATGGAAATAGGTTTTTGGGATGCTACAGGTCAAGTCCTCCATTTGATGTTGCACAGCTTTGATACAGGAATAAAAGGGCCAAAGAATATCATCACAAGCCAACAAAAAGATGAAGATTGTGGCTGTCAGATCTATTGCCAATACTGTACAGATGTCCATCTGTAGCCACATTAGCAGCCATTTCCCAGTTTTCAAAGTAGATATCTCTTTTGATATAGATACGGTACCATGAAAAACCTATTTGCCTTTTTTGACGTCTTCTATTTTTGTATGCTTGGCACACTTAATTGTTCCTGATCTTGAAATGAAATTTAATACGAGATGAAGCCCCCAGACACGGGCTAAAACCTGCTCTTGTCTCAGCACTATACTGGATATCCAATACAGTTCCAGCTTACCGAAGCAAAACCCCAAAATGTTATTACAGCAATCATGCCTGTTTTCCTGTCCTAGTGATACTTACCTTTGTGCCTGTTAGACACAAGGGCTGGGGGCTACCAGCCAAGCATATGAAGAATAACAAAAGGACATGGATGGGTGCTTGCCTGACATCCAGCAACTCCAAGACAGCTCGTTCCAGAGGGTCTGTGAAATCGTTGTACTGCAGCAGTTTTTCCTTCTCCGCAGCGTCACCGGGACGCAGTGTTCACACTTTCTTCCAATACCGACACTGGGGGCTGGGGGGGGGGGAGGCAAGGGGGCATGGTTGTCCCTGCCTGCATTAATGCATGCCACATTGCAATTACCACAGCAACGCCCAGGGACATGGCTGAAGTAGTCACAGCCATTGCCATGGCCGTCCACACCTCAAGCGCTGGTAGTGAAGTTGGAGGATATACCAGCGCTCAAGCTGCAAACTCAGCCTAGCGGCAAATTGAGACAATAACGCAAGAACATTTTGCTTTAATTCAGCCACACTGGAGGTCTTTCAAGCATGAAATACTTCTTCATAGCACTGTAAAGATGTTTAGTCCCATCTAGAAGCAGGAGTCATTATGGAGAACCACAATTAGAGCTGGGTACACTTGAAGATATTTCTCGAAACACAGACTAACAAATGGGAATTAGAAGTAATCGCCATTGTCCTCCTGATGTGGGTGCATTTTTGCTGATTTATACCAACTGTCTTGCTTGTTTAGAGTACGCTGTGTATCTGGCAGCAGTTCGTTCTGCTAGTTCTCCCCTTCGCTTTGAAGATGCAATGTTCCTGATCTCGAAGGTACTTCCTCTCCCTATTACAACTTGAAGATAATCAGAACATAAATTCATTTTTAAATGCTGCATAACTTCCCAAAGGTTCAGGATGGTAGGTGTGGCCGGAAGCACCCAGTTGCACCAAATCGAGACCATTGATCTTGCTTTTATGTTGGAAGCATCTGTCCTCTCCAGTCCCTTTCAGGTGCCAGTGACGTGGTGAAAGGCAAAAAAGCTACATTCATTATCATTTCTCTGTTAATAAAGTGCTCATCCTGTGGACACCCTGTGGATACATCCAGGAGAGGTCATTTACTAGAACTTAATTACTGCTTTAAACTGGAAGCAGAAGAGCCATTCTGCTTCTAAACTTGCAAACACAGAGGCTGTCCCTAGAAGGCAAAAGGCAATGACGGATCTAAGGAAGATTGCCACCACCGGCCAGACTGAGCTTACCTCCATGTCTGTCAGCAGCTTCCATGATGGGGTTGATTGGGGCTACAGGAAGCCAGCCAAGAACCTGCCCTCTTCCTTTCACACACTTGGCTGGCTTCTCATCACCCCAACTGGCCCTGTCATGAAAGCAGTTGACAGATGTTGAAGTAAGCATTGCTATTGCAGGAAACCAGAGACCATTGCTAGGCTCCCCTTAAGGCCGAGTTCCCACCCGCTGTAAACTCCATACCAGAGTAATCCAGGTTGTGATGCGGTTAGGATTGGAGGCCAGGAACAGTTCCCACAACCTACCCACAGGTGCCCACAAGAACACCTGCACCCACCACCACCACTATCCGCCACCGCTGCCACCCTGGCCTCCTCCTCCTCCTCTTCCTCCTCCAATCCCGCAACAACTGGCCACCGTCTGCCGTCTCCCCGCAACCTCCACTCACCCCAGTCTCCTCTTCCTCCTCCTCCTCCTGCAACAACCTGCAACAACCATCCCCCCACACACACACAGTCGCTTTCTCACTTCACTCACCCAAGCCACCAGCTGGGACTAAAATCAAGACTGGAACAGAAAAGTTCTCAGTAGAGCTCCTTAACCAGAGGTGGCCTTTCCCATCTCTGCTAAAGCCCATCCTAACCTCTATGGTGCTGGGCAGGTCATCTGAGGTGCCGCACAAGTGCAATGGCACTTCAGATGACCCCAGACTCAAGTGCACGTGCACCATGCATCACCATCATCCCAGTGACGGCGCATGCACGGTCGCACCAGCCTTCAAGACAAAGATGGCGTTGCCCGAACACACATCCACGTGACAGGTAAGTCTGTGGACGCGTGGGAGGAGGTATAGCGTGAATGCTAGTGCGCACCAGGGGAAGTTCACCATTCCTGTCCCCTGGATGGGATGGGAAGTGTGAACGTTTCCATGTAATGGTAGGAGTGGAATATTAGGGAATTGATCAGGAACATACGGAGGACCTCTGTGTCAGATTTACTGATCCAGAAGCACTGAACTGGGACTCCAGAGGCTCTGAGGATAACACCGCCTATCTTATTTCTCAAGCAGAGTGCAAGAAGTCAGGTGTATCTAATAATCTGCTTCTCACCTTCAAGCCCACCTGCTGGAGTTCTCAGCCAGTTGCCAAGTGACAACTATTTCCCTGGGTTTTCCAGCAATAGGCTGTTGTGCGTTTTAGAGCAGATATAGCAGACCAATGGTGGAGTTGCCACAGATACATGTGGCATCCCCGCCATAGCAACAGCCATGAATGGTGCTACATTTCCCCTGTTTGGGTGCTCCCAAAAATATTGGGTTGGCAAAAGAATAAGCAAGAGAAGCAAAGAGCCAAAGATAACAACCGGTCATTCAGAAGATTGGAAGTCACTAATTATATTATTAAGTATAAATTGTACCAGCTGGTGTTTTCCATGTATCTTTTGGTGCATTCAGACAGGACAACAATAGTGCCATTAGGGCACTAATAGGACAAGGTCACCCACCATCGTCCCACATTTTATTCCTTAAAAAGTGCAAAAGACTATGGCTGCAAAAGCCAGATCTGGTAGCAGGTTTTCCAGCAACAGCGCTTTTTAGGGACACACCTTTGTGGACAGACCAACCATCAGAGCTCTGTCCAGCACGCATGTGCAGAGGCTGAAACAGCCGACCAGCATGCATGGAGGTGGTCACGTGCACGTCTGTGAATTTGACGGGAGTCAAATTGTCCAGATTGCACATGCCTGAAATGCAGAAAGACAGGGCTGGGGCCAGCACTGTGAGGGCAAAAAACAATAACAGTGGGGGGGAGGGGGAGGAGCAAGGCCCCACATTTTTGCTTTGCAGCAATATTTTGGGCTGCGGTCTTGAGGCAGCCTTTATGTGGTAGGATCTGATGCTTAATAATAAAAAGGCAATTCGTCTGGGCATGGATCCTGGCATTTCTAATACCTAGCACCACGCCCATCAGATTATTGCTGCAACGTGCCAATGGTTAAAATCGGACACCGAAGGGTAAATTTGGAACCTGCACTGTGACCGCCCAGAAAAACAGAAGAGCCTTTCATGTTGGAAACTGTACCAGGGCCCTCCGTTCTGCATCTGTATCTGCAAACAAAAGGCAACCAAAGCAATCGAATTGTACACAAACATCGTTTGAGGACAGAACATTGCAGAGTCACGTGACTTTGGAGATGCAAGCCAGCAAAGGCCAGCGGAGATGGTGGAACTCAGCCAGCGGCTGCCGGCGAAAAAGATTCAACAGTTGGAGATGGGGAGAGAGACAGAGAGAGCGCATAAGAACAACAAAGAAAGTTCGTTTCATATATGGATTAGAGTTACACGTCCAGCATCTCATTTGTCACAGGGATGTTGCAGATCCAGGACAGGCTGGAACAAAATGTTTCTGTCCAACCCATTCTTATTAGACAAAGGAAGCCGTTCATTAAAACCAGTGTTGGGTTTTCAGGCATTGCCTTTGCCCAGGCCAGGAGGAACGAGGGGAATTTACACAAGAGAAGCCCTGCTGGATCAGGCCACAGCCCATCTAGGCCAGCATCCTGCCTAACACAGTGGCCCACTAATTGCTGCTGGGCATCTCAAACAAAAGAGCAAGACAAAAACTTCACCTGCTCTAGAATCCCTGCAAATGGCTTTGAGAGACATCCTGTCTGTCTCTCCAATCTGGAGGCAGTACATAGGCACCCATTCTAGTAGCCATTGTTATACCTGTCCTCCCTGAATGTATGTAACCTCCCTGAATTGCTGCCGCCACCTCTTTTGCTAATAAATTCCATAGACCGATGGCCCTTTGGGTGAAGAAATACTTCTCCTCACCTGTTCTAACTCTCCTGCCCTCTGGTTCTGGTCTATGTGATAAAGACAAGACTTCTTTTCTATCCACCTTTTCCACACCATGCATGATTTTATATACTTCAATCAGGTTTTCACCCCTCAAATGCTGCCATTACAGGCTGAGGAGGCCTAGATGTTGCAGCCTGATTTCATACGGAAGGTGTTTGAGCCCCTTAAGCATTCTGGATGCCCCTTTCTGTACCTTTTCCAGTTCCACAATATTGTTTCTAAGGTGCACTTCAAAATCCAAATCTGGAACTCAACTTAGAGAAGCACCAGGCTCTAATGAATGCCTAGGTACATCTTTCAGACTGGGGGTCGGGGAGAAAAGCAGGATGCTTCTAAGGCCATTTGCTGGGATTCGAGAGCAGGAAAAGGTTTGTCTTTGTCTCTGCTTGAGACGCCCATGGGCAATTAGTGGGCCACCTTGTGCCACAGGATGCTGGACTAGATGGGCTGTGGCCTGATTCAGCAGGGCTTCCCTTATGTTCTTATGTAATCATATTACTAGCACTTGCTTCTGGTCATTGTTATGATTATTTTATTTGCTGTTTTTCAGTGGCATTAAATTGGGTCCAAAGCCATTGAGATTTTAACTAAATAGACAAAAGCAGATCATTCCAGTATCTTATTTCATTCCATCCATTTGCCTTCACCTTTTTTCACTCCCTTTCCTCAGACCTTTTGGCTGCCATGATTGATTGACTGATTGACTGATTGATTGATTGATTGATTTTCAGATATTTTCATGACTCTTTCCATTTAAAAAAACAATCTCAAAACTTCAATCAAGGATAAAAACATGGCCATTGGTAGGGCAAGGCAGGCCAAGCCAGATGGCAGCATTCACACTTTAATCCTTCATAAGAACACAAGAACATAAGAGAAGCCTTGCTGGATCAGGCCATGGCCCATCTAGTCCAGCATCCTGTCGCACACAGTGGCCCACCAGTTGCCCATGGGCATCTCAAGCAGAGACAAGGACAAACCTTCTCCTGCTCTCGAGTCCCAGCAGATGGCCTTAGAAGCGCCCCAGTTCCTCCCCCCCCCCCAGCCTAAAGGATGCACCTAGGCATTCATTCTAGTAGCCATTGATACATCTGTCATCCATTAATTTGTCTAACCCTACCTTAAAGCCATCTAGACTGGTAGCTGTCACCACCTCTTCCGGCAGCACATTCCATAAGGCAATGACCCTCTGGGTGAAGAAATACTTCCCCCTGTCAGACCTTACTCTCCTACCCATCAGCTTCATAGAGTGTCCCCTGGTTCTAGTGTTGTGTGATAGAGAAAAGAAATTTTCTCTATCCACCTTTTCTATACTGTGCATAATTTTATATACTTCAGTCAGGTCCCCTCTTAAACGCCATCTCTCCACACTGAAGATGCCTAGATGTTGCAGCCTGGTTTCGTAAGGGAGGTGTTCCAGACCCTTAATCATTCTGGTTGCCCTTCTCTGCACCTTCTCTAGTTCCACAATATTCTTTTTGTGGTGTGGTGACCAGAGGTGACTTCCTCAGTCTGTCTTCAGACTCCTCCACTCACACCTTTTTAGTCCTATCCATTTTACTTCTGGATTTCCCTCTCTTCGGTCGTACTTTCCCGAGTTCTGATCTTTACGGGTCTCAAGCCGTTATAGAGTGCTAATCTGTTTTCATTTTCTGGGTGTGATCAGGGAAGAGGATTCAATGGAGCTGAACCGTACTATAGTGGGTGGATACTGCATTAATTTGCATTCCCCTCTACCCAATGGGTGATGATATGCTGTTGAGTGACAGAACTTTTATCCTATGAGAGTGCAGGGGATGTTGTGACGGTGGAGAGGGGTGGAGATATACAAAAGGTCTCGTAAAGTTGAGTCTCAGAATGGGAGCAGAACAGTGTGAGCACAGCAACCAAAACGGAGCAAGGATTATCAGGCATTGAGTGTGGTCCAAGTTAGTGCAATTTGAGTCCTGTTTCTTAGATACAGATGGACTATTTCAGCAAAGTTGAGCTAGAAGGCAGAAATCATGGAGAGAATGTTCAGTTTTATCACTCCCTAGCAGGATATCCAGCAGTTTTCTGACCTCAGTGTTTGTGGTTGCACTGTGTGCACACTTGAGATCTCTGTGTGATACCTGGCTCCTTTGCCAGGAGTCCAAGTCCACCCTTGCGGCTCCGCTGGCATTCTCCCCTCCTCCACGGTTGCTTGAAACACAATTTGCTTCAGAGCACTGAATTCTACACATCCATGTGCCTAATGAAAAGGGCACATGAAATACAGGACTACAGAAACTTCAGGAACAAATCTCTTTACTGCGCTATAAGCTTTTTATTGCATGCATAAATCAGCCGTCTAGGGAACATGCATAAAAACCTGTCCCTTGAAATGCCTTGCTGTTTATCTAAAACCAAGGGTGCGTTCCCAAACAGATTATAATGAGCTCCGAGACCATTTTGAGTGCTCACTGTTCCCAAAGTTTTAAAAGAATCCACAGTTTCTGAGGATTAAAGGTGCCTAAATGCAGATTATTTATATTTGGATCAAAAGAGGTCTCGCTGCTGGATTTAGAAATACTCCACTTGGTTTAGCAAAATGGGAATGCAAGTGGTTTTGGGGGGAGGGAACCATGTTTCAGGGGAGTTCTCAGTTTCCTCTGACCCTCAGTCCCCTCTTCCCCGGGCTCTTCCTTATGGGCTTAGGAAATCTCCCCCTGGCTGAAAGGAGAGGGGAAGGAGATGAAAAATGAACAGAGCCTGCAGTGGCTAAGGCACACACAACAATGTAACAAGCTCAGACAAATATAGCAGGAACGGGAGTAAGTGAAAGTGCCTGGTTTCAATAAGAAGGACATGTTGACAGCAATTATTTCCATTTCAGATCAGACTATAGCAGCTTCTGTCATGGGGTTGCAAAGTGTGTTGGCTTTGTGTAAAAGCCTGCCTGCTCCTTCCCTTCCCTCCCTCCTTCCTTCCTTCTGCCATCAACCCCTTTTGCCTCGCTCCCTGCTGTTTTGTGCTGCTCTGATCTACCAATCTAGCGCAAAACATCATTATAAAAAGGGAAAGTGATCTTTAATCCTCTGCTGCCTTGTTAACATGAAAAAGAAGCTGTGCCAAGGTGGGGAGAGAAGCAGTGAACAAAAACTGTTGCCAAAGGACTCCATGATCTGATGCAGGGGCAGGTTTATATAGAGGGTGGGGTTTGAATTGCCCACTCCAATGAAATCAGAGTATGATGTTGTCCAGTTACTGACTGCATAAGGAGGGGGTGCTCCTGAGGGGAGGACAGAGAGGAGGGGGTTTCTCCCCTTCCAGGCATTGAGGAATGGCAGATGAGTCTACATTATAATATAACAGTGGGAATGCAAAAACCAGATCTTGCTGCTGACTAAAAAAAAAAAAAACAGTTTAAAATCTATTTAAATTGCCAAGTGGGAACTTGCCCCAAAAGTGCAATTTTGGTCAAAAGAGCCTACTTGCAAGCAAATGTATTAAGACAGACCATGCTCCAAAGGTGTTCACACCTAGCTTTTAATCCAGCTTCAATCCACATTCAGAGTGAGGGAACACATCAGCAAAGTGAGCAGTAATTCTCTTTCCACATCTTCATGCTGGTGCTGACTATAAGCACATAAGAGGAGCTCTGCTGGATTCAGCCACGGCCCATCTAGTCCAGCATCTTGTTGCCCACAGTGGCTCACCAACTGCCTATGGGCATCTCAAATGGAGGCAAGGGCAAACCTCCTGCTCCCAGATCCAAGCAAATGGCCCTAGAAGTATCCTGCTTGTCCCCCGCAGCCTGAAAGACGTACTCAGGCATTGAGACCTACTACAGTCTGCACTAACACATGGACGGCATGTCCCTATTTCAAGATTTAATCTGGAACACTTTTCTAATGCCCATGATGTTCCACAGCATGCCAGTCCTTAGAGACCCAGGTTCCAAGCACCAGGCGATGTACGTGTGGAAAAGAAGTGCTCGTGCTGGGTGTATTTTTTTTTTTTTATTTGCATGGATTGTTCTCTGCTAAGGCTTTAAGGCAAAGCAAGCAAAACAAGGCTCTGATTTCTCATTTTGCTTTCTATTTTGGGAAATCACCCCTGGCACAAATTACAAAGCTTTGCTGTACTCAGGCAGGCTCTTCTATGGGATCAGTAGGGCTGATCCTGGAAAAACGCTTTAGCTGTTATAGGTTTCACCACCCGATCTGGCTGCAAAGTACAACTGTCAGTCCTGGGGCTGGGGGCCGGGGGGTGGGAATCCCTCCCCTCCTTCCTGCATATGGCAATCATTGTCTTCTCCTGGAGTCACATCACTTGGATGCCTGGAATAACACTGTGGTTTGGCTGAGGGGGGGAAAGGGGGTTTAAACACCAGGCTTCCATTACAAGGCATTTATCACATGTTAGAACTTAACCCATGATTGTGACCCGTACAAAGGTCAGTTTTATCAATAGTAAAGTCCATGTGTAAAATTTCCAGTTAATGGATTTCAGAAAGTAAAGCTGAGGATGAACTCTTAATAAATCCTAGGGTGCTTCCGCATAGGGCTTAATAAATCCAGATCTACCACACCCAGATTTAGTAAAGCCGGATTCCAGAAGACCCGGTTTTACTAAATCCGGATGCCTGGTAGATCCGGATTTACGGGGTAGATCTGCATCTAATAGATGCGGATCTACCCCCTCCCTGTCCTTCCGCACACGTGGCGGGAGGATGGAATAAATCCGGATTGGAGGTGGGTGCTGTGCGGATGCACAGCACCCGCCTCCCATCCGTGCTCCGGGGCCCTCCCCTGGCCCGCCATGATTGGCTCCTCGGGGCCAAGCATGGCGAGCCGGGGGACTCCTACCTTTCGGCTCGCCCTTGCCCCAGAAGCGGCGGATCGCCGCTTCTGGAGCCAGGGGGAGCTTCCCTAAAGCCTACCCTAGCCCACCCGGGGGGGAGCCAGTGGAATCCCCTCCTTACCTGCTCGGCATCGCCCCAATTCTGCAAGGAGGAACCCAGGATGCAACGCACCTGCATCCTGCGCGCCTCCGGAATGGCTGGGGCTGCTGCTAGCAGCCCCTGCCTTCAGGAGGTGTTCTGCGCAGGCACACTGCCCTGGCTAGACGGGCACATCCCCATGCACGTTTTAGTCTGAATTGAAATCGGGTTTGGCAAAGGTCGCTCCCATGCACTTTTGATTTGGTACTGGAAACAGAAGTCTCATCACGGTTTGATGTCCGGGCACGCATTGCTTTGCAAGCGAAGCCTGCACATGGGGACGGCCCCGGGCTATTTGGGGAGGAGACTGGCTCTCGCATCAGTGGGAGGTGGGGTTTCATCCCGCATTCAGCCTTTGTTGTCGGGAATGGCATGGGAACAGGCAACATCTGATCTCAGTCCCACACCTGGTCACATGCATGACCAATCAGAGCCAAAAGGCTTGCAGGGAACACGGCCTCAGAGTCTAATCCACACATTGAGCTGAGTCTGTGCTTTTGAAAGACTGCCATGAAGCCAGCTGGGTGACCTTGGGCTAGTCACAGCTCTCTTCTGATCTCTCACATCCCCACCTACCTCACAGGGCTTTCTCTTGCAGGGAAAAGAATAGAACGCTTTGTCAGCTGCCCTGAGTCTCCTTAAATGGGTAAGAAAAGCGGGGTAGAAAAGCCTTCTTCTTCTTCTTCTTCTTCTTCAGATGCTTTTGGCTGTGTGTGTGGAATGGCAGCTCTAAACCATAGTGTTCAGGGGGAGTCATCAGGTAAATGATTGCGTTTTTACATCTTTTCCTAGGTGCCTCCTTAGGTTTTAAACATCAGGCACACCTGCGGTTCAGAGCCTTACCCATCAATGTTTTCCCCTTTGCACCTGCTCTGCAAACAGGGCCAGATCAGAACAGGACTCTGGGTTGTATAACAGACGTTGTGCTTTCAGCCTGTCACAAATAAACCCAATTATCTGTTATTTCAAAAGTTCTGCCTTGTTTAGCACAAAAACAGCAGACCGCGGTGTGAGGGGCGTACCCATATTTATTCCCCTTATTTCATTTAAAGCCAAAATACTAATCAAGCATGTGCCTTCAGATGCTCTTCCAATCTTTACAATACCACATGTAGGACATTGCTGGAGAGCAGAAACCCAAAATCACACACAACTACCCTTGACACTTGAGGGCAGCTCGATTTGGACACAAACTTTTGATGTCTGGCCATATTGCTAATTGTAACGGACGCCTCTTATCTTTCTCCAAGGAAGGGATGCCAGGTGCCTTTGTTGGACCTGGAACACACTGTTCTTGCTCAGCAATTGATCATCCCAAGAAAAGCTGGACAAAGAAAGCAGCAGCTGTAGTTCACGTCTAGGTATCAAGGTTTGGGGTTTTTAATTGTCAGCTCTGTGCTTTGGGACGGCCCCAAGAACATGCAGTCATGTATGCCGAAGAGACAAGAAAACATAAGAAATGTCTTGCTTAATCGGACCTGTGGCCCATGTACTCCAGCAGTCTGCTTGCACAATGGTAGCCCATTGCACATATGAGCACAAGTGGGGACCACGCCCTGTTCACAAGTCTCTGAGCCACTGATATTCAGAGGCATACCACGTTCAATGTATTCCTCCCTGAAATCACATAGCCTTCAGAGATACAGTCTGTGGTGGCACTGTCTTCCATGGGAAGAAGAAGAAGAAACAGAAGAAGAAGAGTTGGCTTTTCTACCCCACTTTTCTCACCCATTTAAGGGGACTCAAAGTCGCTGACAAACCTTCTGTTCATCTCCCCACAACAGAACACCCGGTGAGGAACGTAGGGCTGTGACAGTCTAATTCAAGGGATGACTGCTCACATGACATAGTTGTCTGTTCTCATGGGTCACATCCAGAAAGAGAACAAACAGTGCAACTATCACTTAACTATGCTGGGATTTGCCACATGTACCTGTGGCAACCCCAACATAGCCCCACAATATCCCATTTTGGGACAACCCAACACAGGTTTTCCTGAAATAGCACTATATCCTACCTGTCTGGGAGCCGCTGCTGGATGCCACCATCTTAAATGTGGTCACCATGCATGTCTGCCCCCCCCCAAAAAAAGGCAGCTGTGCACATGCAATGTGGTGATTGTGCACTTCCAGGTATTTTGCACATGTGTGTGTTACTCAGTCACACAAAGACAACACCAACTCCACAATTATTCCAGGGTCCTTATTCCAGAATACAATTTGTTTGTGCAATTCTCTTGTGGCATCTGGAGCCTGCCTTGGTCAAATCAGTCCATCTACATATTTCTGTGATTATATTCCATCTGGTACTAGAGGTGTGCAAGAATATTCAAAGGTATTCAAAATTCGGTCGAATCCATCCAAATTACAACAGTCAAATTTAAAAATTTGAACAAATTTCAAATTTTGGATCTATTCGTTCAAATTATCCAGACATTTGCATGTCTACAGGGTCATACATAATGCATACTTACACGTATGCATCTTTCTCACATCTGTACACATTTGTATAGATCTGTACAGAATGAAAATGGGTTCCATACGGGATAACTACAGGATGCATACGGACATGTACGGATGCATACAGGAAGCGTAACAATGCATACGGGCACATACGAATGTTGTTGACATTCATAAGTGCAAATTCAAATAAAAAATTCGAATGAATAGATTCAAATTTGCTTAATTCGAATTGAATTTTTGGATAGTCGATTCAAATCAAATTGAATCCCCAAAATTGTATTAGTTAACGGTCCCATCTGGTACAGAACCAAACAAACAGCATCCCTAGCAGATCCAAACAAAAGAACAAGAAAAAAAATGTATTAACGGAATGAACAGTTGAAATATCTGCATATACAAACCAAAATCAGAATTTTACTGGCCCTCTCCAAGTTACATAATTCACAAATATCTGTGTTTTCTAACTCGTGATGTTAATCGAGCAAACAAACATGTATTTGGTACTACAGATGCAGTCTTCTGATCATCAGTGGTGACATGGATGGCTTATTTGTCTTATGCCATTTAGCTGACTACAAACGCAATTCATTAAATGATTCCTATCTGAATTACACTACTGGATGTGTTCTTGAACAGGAAACAATGAAGCACAGTTAAGCCTATTGTGTGAACAACAATAGGCAAAACAGAACAATAATTCATATCCTCATCACAAAAATCACATTTATTTCTATGGATAAATGTTCTAAATGTTTCAGACTCTTGAACAGGAAAACAAATATCTACAAATAACGGAGCAGATTTCACATTTTATTATTTAGTTGTTTTATTATTGCATTGTTGTTATTTTGTTGTTGTTGTTGTTGCTGTCGATGGCATTTATTTTTCCTCCAGAGAGTCCAAAACGTCTCCATTGTCTGCCTTGCTACTTTATTGCCACAACAACCCTGTAAGGTAGGCTGGCCCAGGTTCATCTGCTGAGTTTCATGACAGAGGAAGTCCTAAGTTCTAGCTTGGGCTTTAGGATGTGATCAGACACAGCAAAAAAAAAAGCACCTCTGAGGTGACTCAAAGGCAGCTTAGAGATGGGAATATTCACACACCAGTTCACCCTTCCCACCTCTCCTAAACATACTGTACTAGAACAGGTGGATTACAAGAGGGCTGAAAACACATTGTCCCTCTGAGGTATCTCTTTTGTTATGTCTGAATACAGCCTTAGCCACCATGCTGTCCTGGCATATGACAAATCAACCCATGTAGTCCAGCATCCTGCCTGACACAGTGGCCCACCAACCGCTTATGGGCATCTCAAGCAGAAGACAAAGTCTTCACCTGCTCTCGAATTCCTGCAAATGCCCTTTAGAGGCCTCCTGCCTGTCTCTTACACTTGGGGATTGCACAGAGGTATGCTGTCTGCAAGTTTCCCATGATCTGGATCCAAGGCCCTTGATCTGGATGTAGATCCGATCAATCCAAATTAAGGTTCTGTGCAGAAAGGGCCCAGTATTGAACAGATCCTGCCTAAATTGCCTTTATCTTTTGTTCAGTCAAATGGCCCAGTCCAGGCAGGACCTAAAACAGGATTATCCTAACCTGCGGCAATGTTGGGATTGCCACAGGTATGTCTAGCCAGACCAGCATAGCCCCATGAAAAAGGGATGGAATCCTCTGTCATCAATATTCAGGATAAATCAATATCCACTATAGGTTTCTCTCAATAGTGTTATGATTCCCATGATTTTTGGCCTGGAAACGGCGATTGTGCAGGCAAGGACCCAAAACTGGGCTGGAAATGGCCATTGTGCACTTCTGGGTATTTTGCGCCATTAAAATGTCCAGATGTATGCAACAAGCCATTGCAAGAGCAAACATCCAACCAGGTAAGTGCCCACACATGCCCCACAATTTTGTTCTGCTGTCTGATTGGGATGGCAAGAGGCAAACTGGGGAATGCAAATGAGATTCAGCATTTTTCTTTCCCCATCTGGAGGCAGCCTTAGGAACAGAGATCGCACTACGGCCTCTAGTGCACGATTAGCGCACTTCTGTGGAAAAGCATACACACATCAAGTAGGCTGTTGCGGCCTACAAGTGTGCCCACCCTCGCCAGAAGTGCACTAATCATTGATTAGGTGTGGAGCACGAAATTGTGCTCTGGGGTCATTTGAGGTGCCACACGAGCATGCTGTCACCTTGGACAACAGTAGACACAACTGCGCATGCACAGAGTCTCAGCATCGTCAAGGCAATGGCGCTGATGCATGCGCAGTCTCATAGGCACCTCTTCCAAAATGGTGGCATCCAGAGGAGGACGGGGGCCCAGGCATCGAATAAGGTGAGTATCCAATTCTGGTGGGAGGGAGCAGGTAAAGTTGACTAGCGCTCAAGCTGGGTCATTGCGCTCCTTTCTCATCCAGCGGATGAGAAGGGTGGCGCAAAAACGCCTCCATTCTCCGCTCCATTTAACCAACTACCATAGTGCAAATACTATTAGTTCATAGGTGTGTGTGTCAAATTCACAGGTTTTTGTTTGTTTTGTTTGTTTTTAAAAAGATAATAGCCCCATCTTCACGGCATCGTTATCTCGAATTCAAAACGATTTGAGTCCTCACAGTTCAGACGGCAGTTCGGCTTAACACGCTTCTTTCGTGTTAAACCACGTTATACCGATTTGAAATCAATCCTGATTTCAACAGGTCTCACTCCGGAACGTGCCCTTGATACGTGTTTCATTTTTTACTGTGTGGACAGTATCGTTTTCCGGGATGAGATTCCATGTCCAGGCTGTCCCGCCCGCAATCGCACTGTAACCAATGGCTTGTCCGTATTCGAGGCACGTCATGTTTAGGATTCCCTCCCCCAATAGCTCGCTTCCAAAGAGTGATTCCATTGAAAGAATCCAGTCTCGAAACAGCCACTACCTCCAAAGCTACACTGTAGTGATGTAGCTTATAACAATGTTGCAGTTTTGCACAGTTCTGAACTTTAAAAAGGAAAGGAAAGGGGAGTCCCCGCGGAACTTTCCCAGCCCACTCTCCCCGCTCTCCGAGTTCCCTCCTGGCCCCCGGGGGAAGAGCGAGCGAGGAGCCCCCTTCACCTTCCCCGCGGTGGGCACGCTGAGCCCGCCCGCCCCTCGGCTCTCCTCCTCTTCCAGCCTCGCGCCGAGGGAAGAGCAGCCAGCGGCGGCAGTGGCAGAGCGGGGCAAACGCTGCAGCGCCAGGATGGATGGATGGATGGATGGATGGATGGATGGATGGATGGATGGATGGATGGATGGATGGATGGCGCGGCGGGCGTCGGAGCCGCCGGCGGGGGAGGCAGGGGCGGCCTGGGCTGCGAGTGCGCTCCGGCCAGCGGGGCGAAAGGCGCCGAGAACGCGGCGGCGGCAGCGGTGGAGTGGGGCAAAGCGGAGGCGGGCACCAAGGAGCCCCAGGGCGAAGCTGCCTGTGCTGCAGCGCCAGGATGGGTAGATGGATGGATGGATGGATGGATGGATGGATGCTGCTGCTGCTGCTGGGAAGGGGGAGGGGAGAGAACGGGAATCCCCGGCGGAGCATGGATGACGCAAAGGGAAGGGAGGGTGGGATCCTGGGACAGAACACCAATGAGAGAGAGGGGGTGGGCAATGGGTGGGAAGGCAGGGCTGCCGTCTGGACTCCCAGGATTGATTCCAATTTAAGGCTGAAATCGGAATGCCACTGAACCGGGTTAACTTGCAAGTCGTGTAAACAGGATTAACCGGTTCACTTATTTCGGATTCCTTAAACCAAATTAAGGCATCCCATGTGGATGCAGCCCTATTGTCATCAAAGAAAATTGTAAGCTGATATTTTTGAACTTTGCAAAGTTAACTTTGGGGCAAAACGTTTTTTTTCCCCTGACTGCAGATTTTAGGATGTGTAGGTATGGTAATAATAAAGTCTCAGTCTCCCAAGTTAGGGCAAATTCACATAGCCCCCAAAGCAGATAAATAGCCACGCCTTTCAACAGTCCGTTTTTGGCAAAAAGTGATTGGTTTCAACTATATTAGTAAGGAGAAAGGAGAAATGTTTCTAATTCTCTAAAAGCAAGATTTTATAAAAATGGCACTTTCCACATGAAAATGCAGGTTACCTTTACATAATCTATGCAGGCTCCTGAAATTCTACAACGCTGCTCTCTAATTTGTTTTTATTACCTGCCCTGAGGCCTATGGGGATATAGGATATAAATAAAGATAAAAATAAATAGTCCATCTTTTTAAGAAAAGGACTCAAAATGCACTAACTCTGACCACACCCAATACCTGATAATCCTCCCTCAGTTCATCCTCAGTTTGGGTCTCTATGCTCACACCTTTCTTTTCCTGTCCTGAAACTCCATACACTTTGATATCAGCAGTGTGTAATCACACACTGGGAGAAAGGGAAGGCAAATTCATGCAGAATCCACCCACCAGAGTACAGTTCACCCCGCTTTAGTTCTCTTCCTCCATCACACCCAAAAAATGAAAATGGGTTAACACTCTGTAACAGCTTGAGACCTGGGGTGATTTTGCGCTTCCCTAGGGAACTACAGCCTATCACATGTGTGACCAAGCACTCACTTGTGTTCGATCGCGCCACAGTTCCTCTTCTGGGCACCGCCATTTTGTTTGTGGCGCCCTGCGTAACTGCGCATGCGTCAGTGCCATCACTAACACTGCGCACACACAGTCGCGTCTGAGATTGTCTCAGGTGCCAACGTGCTTGCATGGCACCTCACACAACCCCAGAGCATTGGAAAAGGTGCAAATGCTCACTGTTGGATGGGCCAGGTAAGGAATTGGGTAACATTAGTAAATGTGTGGAGCATGATTTCATGCTCCACACCTAGTGCATAATTAGGGGATTTCTGAGAAGGCAGGGGGCGCCTGGAGGCTGTAACAGCCTCCTCAAGGTGTGCTTGCTCTTCCCTAGAAGTTGCCTAATTATGCACTACAGGCTGTAGTGCAAATAGGCCCCTATAAGGATCAGGACTCAGGAAAGTACAGTTGAAGGGAAGAAGTCCAGAAATATAACAGATAGGACTAGAAAAGTGTGAGTGGTGGGAACCAAAGATGGGCTAAGGAAGGATTAAAGTGACAGTGTGACCACAGCCTCTGTCTGGAAGCAATTAGTGGCCCCCTGTGTAGGACAGGATGCTGGTTTAGATGGGCTCCTCTCTCATCCAGCAGGGGTCCTCTAATGCTCTTATGTTCACAATTTCGGCCCCCAGTTTTCCCCAGGTGTCTGTTCTGGCACACAAAGCTTAAATAAAGCTTCACCTCAATATTAAGCAATACTCATCCTAGCAGTTGCCTCACCGAACTTGCAACAGGGAAAAGGGAAAGCCAGGAAACAAACCTTGCGAACCTTATACTACAAAGTACCGTGAAATTGCAACAGCACCAGAAATCGGACCCCTGAGTTTTCTCAACAGGGGCTGAAACGCAGCTCTGTGAGCTAAAAACAGCAACATGTTGATACAAAAGCCCACGGAAACAGAGCAAAGATATAAGTGCCCGCCACAGAATGGCAGAGCTGTAAATCACCCTGTACGCTGTGACACCTATTTGCTGTGGCCACATGCTCCAGCAGGAGCTTAACAATGCACCTGTTGCCTCAGCTGCGATCAATTTGCAGTTTCATAATTCTCACATGTTACCTTGGTCCTCCAGCGATGTTTTCCACAACTCCTCAGGGCTGCCGCTTCTTAGGCCACCTCAGATTGCTTCCACTCACCTTCCAATAAGGCTTAGGGATGAATTTTCTGGAAAAGACATTTCCTTGAACTGCCCAGCCACTGCAACCAAACTTTCTAGGGTCAAAGAAGGTGATTTATTTGGACTTAGCTGTCTTGCATTTGTGTGCCACAGCACCCATCACGTATAACAGAGAGAGAGAATTCTGAGGTGATTTTGGACAGACAATATATCTGAAATTCAAAACGTGGAATCTCTGAAAGACACAAGTAGAAGTATTACTTTATGCAGTGAGTAGGGACGAGCACGAATATTTGTAACATTTGTTATTTGTACAGAATTGTACGAATTTGGATGAATTCAGACTGTTCCCGAGCTGTCCGGAAGGGAGAACATTCGCACTCTGACTGCCGGATAATTCTGGCCCCCTCCCTCCCCCTCCTCGCTGCCATTGGGTCAGCTGGAGCCCACAGGGACCCCCTGGGCAACTACCCCCACCCAGGGGCTCACGCTGCCCTTATCCCTGCGTGTGTGACTTACCTGCTCAGGCATGCACCACGGCTCAATGGCAGGCCATGGTGCATGCAAGTGCAGAATGCCATGCATCAAACTTGGCAAGCCTCGCCCACAGGGTTGCCAGTTTGATCCCAGGCGCTGAGCTGGTAAGTTGCGGGCATGCGTCTGGGGTGTGGGCGTGGACCCCTGGGTCAGGGTGTGTGCCCAGTGGTCCCTGCAGGCTCCAGTCGGTACGAATTGGCCGGCGGCAGCCCACAGGACCCAAAGATGGGCCAAGACTAGCCTGGCAGCCAGTGGGCCAATATGGCCAATGGAAGCAGGCCTTGGCAGGGCGTCCTGCCACCACTCCAGCCTTTTCGGGCTTGGACATGTGGGGACAGCTGCCCCATTTGTCACGCATCCCTTATCAGCCAAGTGTGAATGCGGGATCTGTCCCTGCGTGTCCCAGCCTAAGTGCTGATGGCTTCCCTCACTTGGAAAGTGGTCCGAAACTGGATTAAAGCTTAGGTGTGAATGCGACCTAAGATGAAATAATGTATTGTGGTGTGATTGGACCATAAAATAGTTTTTAAAAATTATGAGTTAGTAGAACATGAATAAAAATACCATAGAAACAAGAATTAATTTAAAAATGCATCTAAAACGCTGTGCAAGATAAATGAAACACAGACTGACAGTAACATAAATATGAATGCAAATTTCCTTCTTTTTCTTTAATGGAGTTTTGTGCCAAAAAGACTAGGAGTCTCTGATCTTTGCCCATTATGAATTGGCATGCATAACATGTAGTCTATGATATTATGCAGAAATAGGTTAGCACAGTGTTTTGCATTTTGTTTACATATTCTAAATATATATTATTTATGTATATATATCAGAATGGGATTGGTATTCAAAGTACAGGAATCATGAAACTGGCAAGAGATTAGAAGGAGGAGGAGGAGGAGAAAGCGTTCTACCCCGCTCCGTCAGCCACTTTGAGTCCCCTTAAATGGGAAATGCAAATGGTTCACCTTTGCCTGGCTTTTTCCAGCCCTAGTTCACGGCAGCCTAATCAGGTGAATGCAAAAACGCCTCTGGACCATCCACACTGCGAACATCAGTAAGTTGGGGATTGCACTGGCGCTCACAGTGGGAATGCAGACGACTGCCCTTGTACCGCGCTGAAATACTCATTCCAGGCATTTAAGTGCAATCTATATGAGAAGATAGATTAGGAATTATTGTTAACTTAAGGTGGGGAGAAGAGCCACTGTTAAAGCTGGACTAGAAGCTTTCTTCCTGCTAGATGATTAGTTAGACGAGAACCTCATAAACTTGATTTTTATGTCACATTCCTGGCCCTACATTTCGTCAGCTATGCAGGCAAATAATGTATATCTTAGGAATGTAGACAGGCTGGAAAATATTTGCAGAACCAAAACATTCTGACTGCAATGAGAACCAGAACCTCGGCACACTGATTAGCTGAAAACTATGGGCTGTTTAACACTCACTCTAATGTCAAATATGTTGACATGGACTTATGAAGTCACAAATTTAAAATCATTTTCAATTCAGCTGAACTGTTCAGTCCTTCAACAAATGTTTATCAAATGTACCTGAGAAATGCCTGGAAGTTACTTTCCTTCCATAGCTCTTATTTTTAGTTTTCACAGCGGGAGTTAAACTTGAGGATATTTCAGGCATTAAAGTCCCTCTTTTTTACTATTTCAAGACAAAAAAATTATAGATAGTAGTTATAACAAAGACAGTAGACAAAATATGTGCAGAGAAAACATGCACACTAGATCCAATAATTTCACTTATGCTTTAAATAATATTTAACTGTATTCTTCACCCAATCTACACCCTCCCGTTCTACATACAGAGATGAAGGAACTTTCTTCAAATTATATTATTGTTCTTATTTCTTGTATAATTGTATACTATATTAATTGTAGCAAAAGAACTTCTTTTTCAGGAAAATTTGTATCTGAGATCAGTGCCAATACTTCTATGCATGGTTTTCATACTCTTAAAGAAATATTTTCCTAATACCACCTTTCTGTTTTATCACATTGGTATATCATTCATTCATTCATCATGATTTTTCATATCTCTTTATACCTATCTGAGATTATCAAATCAACATATTCCCACTTTCTTACAGTTACTAACTGGACTGCATATATTAAATAGTGCAGTCTTAAATTCTCACATTTATCAGTGTCTAAAGCAGAAAAAATCATCTAATAAAAACTTTTTTGCAGTAAAGGATAATGTATTTTCCCTGAACATATTTTGAATTACCTGATATACTGACTTCCAAAACTGGATTACTGGTGGATGTATCCATCACATATGAAACTATGTTGCAATCTGTTGGCAGTTATGCCAGCATCTCAAATTACTGATCATAGTTATTTTGGAAAGACATATCGGAGTTAGGTACCATCTACATCGTATTTTAGTATATGTTTCCTTCAGTGTCATTGATGAGTACCATTATGTTTCCTTTTAATTATGTTGCTTATATAGTCTGATCACCTTTCTCCCAAATCTATTCCCCAATTTCCTTTTATGCCATATGAAACATTACTTTGTAATTCTATTAGTAAATCGTCATTTACTAATGGCACGTAAATGTAGATTTAGTGTACCCATTAAGTCATTTTTTGAAAAGGACTTCTGCTTGAGTAACACATTTAGGAGTCACCCATATAAACAAAGAAACAAACATAGAATCTTTATTGATTTGACTGCAGTATCATAAGGAATTATTATTTTAAACTGCAAGGATTCATAATCATCTACCCTTTGGATCGCTTTTTTGCGATATGTCAGCAAATACTAGATTCAATTATTCCATGGGAGTTGAGGGGATTGAAACCATGGGTCTTTCTGCATTTGCCTTAGATCCAGATTAAGAGTCCTTGTAGGCCACTTTCTGAGCCTTCCACCTGCACATTAATGCAGATCAAGGAGCTCCGCCCCCCGGTCCGGTTCCATCTGCAGTAGATGGAGCCAGATCCGGATTACAAGTCCAGCAGAGACAGCATGTGTCTGTGTTCTGGGACTACCGGGCGGGTCCTTTTCAGCTGCACTATAGCATGCTGCCAAAAAACCACTTACACCCTGGGGCTAGGAAAGCAAATTCAATGCCAGGAGTAATTAGGAAGGGAACAGAAGACAAGTCAAAGTGTCATTTGCCTCTTTCTAAATCTATGGTGCGGCCACATTTGGAATATTGTGTACAATTCAGGGCATCAAACCTCAGAAAGGTTATTGTGGAACTGGAAAACATGCAGAAAAGGGCAATCAGAATGAACAAGGGACTGGAACACCTTCCTTATGAAACATTGCAACATCTAGCAGCATTTAAAGGCATTGTGATTAAACTATAAAAAATCATGCATGGGGCAGAACAGGTGGATATAAAAATATTATTTTCTCCATCACAACACTAGAACCAGAAGGGCTCCATGAAGCCGATGGGCAGAAGAGTTAGGGCTGACAAAGGGAAGGTTTATTTTCACCCAGAGGGTCATCAGTCTATGGAATTTACTACCAGAAGAGATGATGACAGAAACCAATCTGACTGACTTTAAGAAAGGATTATATAAATTCATGGAGGACAGGTATATCAAAGCAATGGATACTTCCAGGTTGGAGAGACAGGCAGAATGCCCCTCAAGTCCATTTACAAGGAACTGAGAGCAAGTGAAGGTTTTGCCTTTGTCTTCTGCCTGAGATGCCTAGAAGCAGTTGATGGGTGACTGCATGAGACAGGATGCTGAACTAGATTGTGGCCGCATCCCCATTATAAGTTTAATCCAGTTTCCTTAAAACGAAATAAGAGAACTGGATGCAAACGCAAATTTGCCTGATCCTATTACTTTCAGCCAGAATCGCGTTCAATCCAGATTCTGAGGACGTACGTGACTCAAGGGGGGACTCCAGTGGCTACTTTTTAAAAGCCGTGTTTCAGGGCTGCCCTGCCCTCTTCCTCCTGGCGTGAACACGCCACCCATAAGGGACCCCTTCATGGAGCCTAGCTGGGTGGCTGGGTGGCTGCCGCTTGCCCGGATGGAGGAAAAACGGCAGCGGGCAGCCAGCGATTCTTTCCCCTTCTCTCCCCATTGCCCAGGGCACGCAGCAGCAGCGGCAACTCAAGCCCACTTCGCCCATCACTGTTACAGCCTTTAAAACATTCACACATCTCACCCAAACTTCGGCTGCTTTCCTCCCTTTTCCCTTTTTTAAAGGTCAGAACTTTCAAAATTGCAACATGGTTATCAGGTGTGAAGTGGTTGGATTGCTACAGTGTAGCGACTGCTTTAAGGGGTGGATTTTACAGCATGCTTTGGAAGCAAGCTACTGGGGGAGGGAAACTCTCATCCCTTAACACGGAAGGGTTCCCACAGTAAAAAATGTAAAACGTTTCAAGCGCATGAACCGGAGTGAGACCTGTTGAAATGAGGATTAATATTTACAACGCTTTGGGGTGATTTAACACGCGGAAAGTGTGTTAAGCCAAACTGATGTGGGGTCTACGAGGATTGAAAGCGGTTTGAAACCAAAATAAGTTTGTCATGGGGATGTGGCCTGACTGTGGCCTGATCCAGCAGGGCTCCACTTGTGTTCATATGAGGCATCTGCAAAGCTTGTGCATGCTTCACAGCCACAGTGTAGCTTAAGGTGGATCAGCACTGTCCGTCCAGATGGTGCTTGTTGCATCCATGCTTCCCCCAACAGTCCAAACCAGTAGGCTGGGTTATTTCAGACCCCGGCCGTTCAGCCCCCAGTGACCGTCTTTTTGCCACTTTGCCCAGATTTTTCTTGCTGGCATTATCTTGCCCCCTCTCAAGCCAGCTTCTCCGGAATTCACTTTTACAGAGGGGAGCCAATCTGTTTTCATTTCCCCTCTGAGAGCACAGAGCTGGACTAGAGGGGGCTGAACCACCCTAGGAAGGGTGGATCCAGTCTTCCCTCCTGCCCAATGCCTGGCTGCAGGTGGCACACACGTGATCCCCCTTCCTTGCACCCCCTTCCACCATTCATAGGATGGACCCCTCTCCTATTCTGCCCCTTCCCTGTTTCCCCTTTGTTCCACTTGCAAGCTTGTGAACCCTGTCCATCATTTTTTAAAAAATAGAAGTCTCTTTTATGCCAGACTGATAATGTGTTTTTTCCAAAGAAGACGGAGGGGTTTAAAAATTAAATGGCCAGAAAAGCACTGTTGGCAGGGGAGAGGGAAAGTGTGAAGCAGGAGTAGAAATGATACCATTTTAAGGACAATGTAGCTTCCATTTTCCTCCAGCAAACTGCAAGGGAAACAAGGTTTCATTGCAATGAGAAAGGGACTCAGAAGAAGAAGAGCTGGCTTTTCTACCCCACTTTTCTCACCTATTCAGGGGGACTCAAAGTGGCTGACAAACCTACTGTTCTTCTCCCCACAACAGAACATCCTGTGAGGTGGGCGGGACTGTGAGAGCTCAGAAGAGAGCTGTGACTAGCCCAAGGTCACCCAGCTGGCTTCATGGGGAAGGGTGGAATCCAACCTGGTATTCCCAGATAAGAGTCCAGCTCCCTAACCGCAAGATCAAACTGGTTCAGAAGTGAAAGTTCTTCAGCAGCTTTAGGGAAAAGGGCAGATTGTAGGTTCTCCTTTTCTATCGGAACAACTGCAGAGGTGGAGGTGCATGCTGGCTGGGATATGCCTTTGCTACATCTATTTGGGGGTACAGTCCCCTCACCTCAACAGTACCCCATGTTTGCCCTCAGCACTACGCAACTCCAAACATACCCTGTTGCCAGTATTGACTGACAGAACTTTATCCTATCAGAATGCAGGTGGTGTTGACGTACCCATATATTCTGGTGTATAAGATGACTGGGGGTATAAGATGACCCCAACTTTTGCAATTAAAATATAGAGTTTGGGATATACTCGCCATGTAAGAAGATGACACCCAGTGTATAAGATGACACCCGACTTTTGAGAAGATTTTCCTGGGTTAAAAAGTAGTCTTATATGCCAGAATATACTGTAATCAATAGGGGTGGAGAACTAAAGAGTCATGTAAAGGAGACTCAGAGGGATAACATAAAAGGTGTGAGCTTAGCCCAACTGAGGATGATCTGAGAACTAATTATCAGGGACTGGGTGTGAACAGGGCTAGGATGGCTTCAGTTCAGTTTCTTAAGGGGACAAGCTAGTTTGGCCAGGTGTGATCATAACCCCACTGATCCAGATTTACTTGAACTAAGTGCAAAAGGGGCACTTGGCAATTAAGCTGAAATCTCTCCAGCTTCTCATACAGTTTCACCTGAGAAAATATTACACACCTTATCACCACCTCATGATAAAAGAGAGGGAGGTCAGAATTCTTACATTGATGGAAGGCAAAGAAATGCTGAGCAACTTTTGCTCTGAATTATCGTCACCTCTGATTGATACCCAGTGAAGACCTCAGAAGCAAAGGAAGCTATGGCCACCTCCAATAGGAACCCAACGAAGACCTTGAAGGCAAAGGAAGGCATCCGCTTGGGCGAGGGTATGATCCAGCACATTGGCAGATGCTTTGCCACATGGTAACTTCATATGATCAGGACGTAAAGCTGGTATTGAATTATAATTTAGTGGTTTGGGATGGGTTTATTATTATTTTTCTTTATGGAACAAAAACAACAGCTTGCTCATCTCCCTTGAAGGATTATTGGCTGGACCAATAACATGCACAAATGATTTGTAAGCTGCCAGGTGTTATGTAAAAAAATGTGCCGTGCTTTGCGTGATTAAGCACAATGAACTTTGTAGCCAGAAGTGTGGTTAGAATACTTCTCATTTGCAAAGCCTCAGTAAGGCATCCCGAGATTAAACTGGCTAAGAGCTGATCTGGAAGAAGATACCTGCTTGGCAAAGGCACTTCTAAAGGAACAGAACCATGCTTGCCATGAAGTTCCATAAAATGTCTGCCCTGAAGAGGATTGTCTTCTAGTTTCATGATGTTTAGGACGTGCAATAAAACATTGCAGCATATTCTCATAATTTAAAAGGGGTACCAGTTTCCAGCTTGTCAGTCAGGCTGGCTTCCTGGATACTGTAAGCAGTTTAACCAAGCCAAGAAACCAATTCTTTTTTGTCATTTTTCAAAAATTGCCATTCAATTGCTGTGGGTTCTGTAGACCACCAAGCCCCTTCCAGAATGTGCAGAGATATAGCCAGCTGCTGCTACTTTGAATTTACCTTGCTGCAGAATGATCAATATACCACAGTATAAGGTAAATTTGAATGTATTTTTTAATAGCAGCAGATTTAATCTGCTAACCTGGAAGCTGCCAATGTTGAGCAGGTCCCACCTTGGAATAGGTAAAAGGTCATAAGTGAAGAGTGAATCAGCAGCTTGTTAAGTAAAATGAAACCAGCTAGACGTGATGCTGCTTTATTTTTAGCACAGGGCAGCCTGCAATTCAAAAGATACCATCTGGTGACGAATTGATTGTTGTGGGATAACTAGCAGGTAGAACTCCACTTTCAGTTTATTACGTACTGGTTTCTTAAATTGAAAGCAAGGTAGCTAAAAGAAGCCATCTATAGAGAGAGAGAGAGACCGCTTTAACCCCTTGTGGGGAAAAGGCAAAATGCATAACCAAGGGCTCTTTCTGCATTTACCTGCATCCTGTCAGGATCAAAGGGTCTGGAATAGTGCAGCCCATGGATCTCAAGCACAGGAAGGCGTAACTGGATCAGCGCCATCTGAATCTGGATCAGCCCATGCCACAGCCACAAAGCTCACGCAGCCCTCACAGCCATACCCCCATATTTTTCCGAGGGCTAGGAACAAAGATTCCTAGTCTCGGGGGGATTTTTTTTTTGACAACACACCACTGAAAGGCACCCCCGAGTAGTCTGGAACATTGAAGGCATACCTTCTGCATATCTCCCATGTTCCAGATCAGGGTCTATCAGTGATCCAGGAGTAGGGCCTCCTTAATCCAAATCCTGCCCTGTCTAATGCAAGATAGAGTGGACCAATGGGGATGAGGTCTCAGAGATCCGTACTATTGTGCAGATCTAGGAGGTCCTGAAGTGCTTAATCCATACGCACTGTGGCTTGGAAACTTATTGCTATCAGACTTTCAGAAATGCCCCTGTGAACATGAACCAAATGACAGGTTTTAAAACAAACAATTTTCCAAAAACTAAGAGCCGAATAGAAGTTTACCAGATCTCCCCACAAAAGAGAAGACTGCAACCAGGCGATTCCACTAGTTTATTCTGTTGCTGCTACTACTCTTGGGCTAATTCTTGGGCATGGACCGAGTGCCCATAAAAGCTTAGTGAGCAGTTCCCCGTCATATTCAACACTGTCCTTCATGCAAGCAAAATCTTTTGCCTAGTTCTTTTGGCCAACCTTATTTTAACTACTGAGGGTTGACAGGTTAGATAATAACCTTTTGAGGGCATCATGTGATATTTAAATTATAAGCTGCCCCAGGGCAAAAGAGATGCCAAGCAAGAGAGCAACTAAGCAGCGGAGAATGGTAAAAAGTAGGTCTGCAAAAGTTGGGAAGATCTAAGCCTATGTTTCTCATGCTTCCTTCATGCAGTGGGCCTGAGGGCTGATCCTGCTCACACACAGAAGATTCCCCACATATCTGTCAGTGTGTGCATAAGCCCTGTGGTGGCTACTGCCCATTGCTGCTGGCAGGGCAGAGAGCACTAAAGCCAAAGGAAGTGGCACCAGGGGTAAGAACAGGTAGATCTAATGTAGTGTTTCTCAAAGGTTGTTCCTCTAGATATTCCTGAGCAATAACTCCTAGCATTGTATCCCCCAAAGGGGCTGGCACGGGGTGCTGGGAGCAGAATGCTGAGAGGTGGTAACGTGTGGGAGGGCACCTTCCATTGTAGCCCCCAGGTTATGGAACCCTCTCCCCTCTGGGGTGCCTTAGACACCCACATTGTATGCATTCAGATGACTGACGAAGAAACACGTCTTTGCCCCTGCCTTCAGCTGAGGGAACAAGCCCCCCTCCGCACATAGGCACTGTTGCTGTTTCAGTGATGTTTTTAATCTGCTTTTATTATGATTTTATTGTGACCTGCCCTGAGATATTTGGGTACTGATAGGACAGAAAAACAAACAACTCTTTTATAATGCTGTAAACTATCTTGAGCAATGCCTTTTTGGAAAGGTGGTATACATAAAGAGTGAGTGAGTGAGTGAGTGAGTGAGTGAGTGAGTGAGTGAGTGAGTGAGTGAGTGAGTGAGTGAGTGAGTGAGTGAGTGAGTGAGTGAACCAACCACAGCCATTGTTTATCTTATCTCAGATCCCCACTCGACTTGTCTTTGAAGTGAGGTGGCCAGAAGTGGGCTCAGGGCACTATGGCTGCATTCACACTTATGTTTTAATCCAGCTTCAGTCTACTTTCAGAGCAAGGCAATGCATCAGCAGAGTGGCCAGACATTTTCTTTCCACTTTATCTAAGCCAAAGGTAGATTTTTCTGAGCTAGATAATGTCGAAATCAAACAGCTTGTCATTTTGCCAATGCATCATCTCACTCTGAAAGTGGACTGAAGCTGAATTAAAACTTAGGTGTGAACACAGACTTTTATGTGATCTGGCTAATGCAAAATACTCACTCCTATCACCAAAGAACATAATTCCAAAGAGTGTAGCTGCCATTGACAGGTAGATACCAGGGCCCTTCCTGCACTTGGCCTTATTCTGCAATATATCTCAGGATAGGGATCTGTTGTCTGCATCCTAATGCAGGCTATGGAAGACCTCGCCCGGGGGCTGATTAGCAGGTGGACAGAACTCTCCTATTCCAGGATATATTCCAGAATAAGGCCAAGTGCAGAAAGGACCCAGGATAAGTAGAAGACTTTGGATGATATGCTGGGAATTGTCGTTGCCTGGAAGGTTTCCTCACACATTGACTCATTGCAAAAGTCTTTTTAAAATAACATGCAAGAAAGGGTTGTTTTCAACCTCCTGGAGGTGGTAGTCATCAAAGGGGGGTGGGGTACAGGGAGAGAAGCTCTCATGTGATGTGGTCATCACCCTATGAATGAACTACCAGCTTGGAGGAAATTATCCTGGATGACTCAATAACACAGGGTAATTGATGCTAGCAAGCTGTGAGGTTCTCCGGTGACACCTGAAGCCACTGCACAAACACATTCCAACAGAATATGCAAACTCAGTCTGTCCAGACTGGCTGGGGAGCGTTGTTTTTTTACGCAGGCAATGGATTTCCATTCATAATCAGCCGCTTTTATTCTTTGCTTTTGAATTGTGGTTTCAACCTATAGGAAGATCTTTTCTTTTATTCAAAGTTTTTTTTCCCTTCTTTTATCTAACCAGAGTTTGAAAATGCTGCTTTTACAGACTTTTCAGCCTGGATTAAGGGTCCGTGTAGACCAGTGATGGCGAACCTTTTGAGCTTGGTGTGTCAAAATTCGCAAGAAAACCTAGCTTAACTCGGGTGCTGTGTCACTTCCAGAAATATCCATAATTTTGTGATATTTGTAGCTCTAGTAAGAAAGTTATATTTTTGATATATGTATTTTATTAAAAGCAAAAATGAATAATTCTTTACATTTGCTAAATCTTCAATTGAAAGTTGGTATTTCGTACACTTCAAGAACAAGCAAGCACTACATGCCCAGGTGCCAGGGTGACCAGGTGTGTCACCTAAAAGGGCTTGGCGTGTCACCTGTGTCATAGGTTGGCCATCACTGGTGTAGAACCATTCTAGATTCTATAGATCTACACGTTAGTGTGGATCAATGAGGACACACCTCCTGCTGGTTCACTCTGTCCGCATGAGACGCAGAGCCAGATCTAGATTAAGGAGGCCCTTGATCTGGATCTACGGTAGACCTGTTTAATTGGGTCTACATCTGGACCAAGAGCCTTATCCCGGATCACAGAAGGCATGCAGATGGCAAGCCTCCATGATCCAGAACTACTGGGGAGTGATTTTCAGCAATGTACTATAGCATGCCACCAAAAAGTGCCCCCCCCCCCGGGCTCTGAGGCTAGGAATTTTGGAGACATGGGGAGGGGGGGGGCTGTGAAGCTTGATGAGCTTCACAGCCATGGAGGGACATGGGCTGGATCAGCGCCATCAGTGCAGATGGCAGCAATCCAGCCCATGCCTTCACATGATTTGGATCAATGCATCTAGTTAATCCAGAAACCCCGATCCAGATATAACCGATGTAAGTGCAGCAAGAGTCTAAAAAAAATCAGACTGTAAAGCCCTGTTTGCACTGGGCTTTATTCCAAATTATATCCCAGAATAAGGACCTGACATGGCTGGCACTAGCAAGCAACAGCAGGACCCTATTCTAGAATAAGGCCCAGTGCAGAAAGGGTCAGTTCTCCCCAAATCCTATCTCAAATGCTCAGATAGATGTCACCTTGTTGCTGGCATGGACGTAAAACATCAATTTTGTTTTGGAATGATGGTGTCCTCTATAACTCAGGAGCAGACATGGCTGAAAACCTGAGGTGTAGATGGAGAGATGAAAACCTGAAACGTAAAAGAACTAATAATTTTTTATAGTTAGGCTTAGGGTGATTGCATTGAGTGATTGCCTTGTCTTGGAAACATAAAGACGCAATTTTAGATATATTCAGGACTATGCAGCTATGGAATTCATCATCTATCAGTCCATGAAAATGTTAAGGAAAGCAATGTAAATATCTTTTTTTATAGTCACCTGGCATCTTTTACTAAATTATGTCTGCTCCCTCCCAGGGAACTGACAACCACTGAAGCAAGTTAAATGACACACAAGAAGCTGGTGTACTTTAGCTATTTTCTGCGATGTAAACTCAATTTTTCCACGTGGGCAATGATAGATGCATCTGTTGTTGAAGTTTGTGTTGACCTGTTTGTAATAAAATTTGTCCCTGGTCACACATTATATTTAAGAAGTACAGAAGCCATCTTCAGTCCTTGGAGACCAGGGATGTCCTCTGGATAGGAAAGTAGCATGATGAACTAACACTGACTAGCACTCACACTTGGGCCGCATCCCCACTAGAAGCTTAATCCAGTTTCCCTAAACTGAAATAACAGAAACCGGATGCAAACGCGAATTTGCCTGATCCCCTTACTTTCTGCCAGAATCACGTTCAATCTGGATTCTGAGGACGTACATGACTCAAGGGGGGACTCCAGTGGCTGCTTTTTAAAAACCGCTTTTCATGGCTGCCCTGTCCTCTTCCTCCTGGCGTGAACGCGCCACCCATAAGGGACCACTTCACGGAGCCTGGCTGGGTGGCTGGGTGGCTGCTGCTTGCCTGGATGGAAGGAAAACGGCAGCGGACAGACAGCAATTCTTTCCCCCCCTCTCCTCATTGCTCAGGGCACGCAGCAGCAGCAGCAACAAACATTCACACATCTCCCCAAACCGGCAGCTGCTTTTGATTCTTTTCCCTTTTTAGAAGGTCAGCACTTTCAATGGCAAGATCGTTATCAGGTGTGAAGTGGTTCCATCGCTACAGTGTAGCTTTAAGCAGTGGATTTTACAGCTTGCTTTGGAAGCAAGCTATTGGGGGAGGGAAACTCTCATCCCTTAACACAGAAGGGTTCCCACAGTAAAAAATGTAAAACGTTTCAAGTGCACGAACTGGAGTGAGACCTGTTGAAATGAGGATTAACATTTACAACGCTTTGGGGTGATTTAACACGCGGAAAGCGTGTTAAGCCAAACTGACATGGGGTCTGCCAGGATTGAAAACGTTTGAATTCGAAATAAGCTTGCTGTGGGGATTCGCCCTTTGAGTGCTAGTCAACTTTAGATGTTCCTCCCCACCCACCCCGTGATCAAATACTTACCTTGATTCAATTGCAGAGCTGGTCCTCTTCTGGGCACCGCCATTTTGGCTGCAGCACCCTACGTAACTGCATGTGTGTCAGCACTGTTGCCATGATGATGCTGACCCTCTGCACATGCACAGTCGCATCTATGGTTGTCTGAGGTGCCAGTGCTCTTGCACGGCATCTCAGATGACCCTGGAGCAGCAGAAAAGGTGCAAATGTCCATTGCCTAGACATGCCAGGTAAGCTTTTGGTTAACGTTGGAAAAAGTGTGGGGCACGATTAGGGAACCTCTGGGAAGGCAGGAGGTGCTTGGAGGCTGTAACAGAAGTTCCCTATCATGCACTATGGGCTGTAGTGAAAATAGGTCTCAGATGCCGAAATGCATTTCCAGGTTTTCTCAGGACTTTCCTGCCTTCAACAGGATTGACCTTCAATTGGATGATCCCAGCACTGAGTCAATTTCAGCCAGAAATGGACCTAGGCAAATGGCTTCCATACAACCCAGTAGTGGCATGGAGGTCAGCCAGCAGGGAAGGGCTCAGCCCTGTCACCCTGACCCTGCCGACTCCACCACCACAATGCCCCCCTGCTGACAATGATGGCACCCTGATACCTCCTTCTACCACTACCACTGCTACCACACGATGCCATACCAAGTCTTCATGGAGCCCCTTCACAAAAGGCAAGGTCCAGTGCAGCGGCAGGGGGCTCTAAATCATTTGGGTATAGGCCGAGATAAAATACAAATAAATATATATTACTATACTTAAGTCTCAGTTGAATCCATGCTCTCTTTTGTAAACTAAGAGTCCATTCGCACTCACCCTTCTGGATAGGTTTTGGATGCTCCGGGGGAAGAGCATCTGTCCTCTGTAGCACCACCAGCATCCTGCAGCATCCGGAAGTGTACCGCAGTTGAGCTCCCGAAGAGCTCCTGGAAGAAGCACATGCACTCTCTTCCTGGTGCAAATGCTCTGTAGGGGCATGGTGTGGTGGCTTACTATGCAACTGCACACCGCATTGTGATCACCACAGCAATATCCCAGTTGCCATGGGGATCTGGCCAGGCAGGACTGACCATCCACACTTCACACGCTGGTGGTTAGTTTTGGGATTGCCTCACCACTTGAAGTGCAGACGCATCCTGGTTTGTCCAATGTTTACTTCAGTTGGACACCATTGTTATACAGTTGCACCAAGTTAAGCGTGAGCAAGCCCTGTGTTTCCATTTTATTGCTTTTGCTGCTATTATTAATCACCTTAGTGAAGACTTTAGCAAGAGTTGCATGGGTTTGCCTACAGCATGCTGACCAAGGCAATGTGTATAAGTATAGTAATATTTATTTATTTATTTATTTATTTATTAAAGCACTGGTGTGTGGATGGCAGGTCCCTATTCCAGAATATAGCCCGGAATAAGGCCAAGTACAGAAAGGACCTAAAAGGAATGATCTATAGTTTTCAACCTAGTAGCCCTAATGCCTCAGGAGGGTGGGGGGGTGGGGGTCTTTCCCATTTACTTCAAATATATTTGTTCTTCCATGACAGGAGAACAAATGTCTCCAAAGTCAAGAGAAAAGACTTGTCCTCATTGACTTAGTGCTTGCGGCAGCCATGCCAATCTCGAGAATGAGAGAGAGCATTCCACGATTTCTGTTTACACCCTTGAGCACTTGGCTTTTGAGACTTTATTTTGAGTAGCACATAACACCTTCTGCAGCAAGTGCCAGCTGTTGTTGCAAGGCCACAAGTCAGCAGATCAACCATCCCCCTCCCCACGAGCAGGGGCACAGCGTGACTCAATGTATGACAACCGGACTACAGCAGGCGTGTTTATCTCTCGCGTCCTCTCATATAAGCAAACCCAAGCCACCTTCTCTCCTCTTTTTGGCTTCATAGCAAAGAAAAGGCCCATCCATTCCTACTGCTTATAACTAACAGCACCTCAATGGAAAACCCAGAACACAAAAATGATAGCAAACAATTTCATACGTTGCTGCAGAAAGCTCTGGAAGCAGCCAGTAGGCATGAGCTAGCTATAAAGTCCAGAATGGTGGGAGTTGGCCTCTCTTCTTAGCTCCAACACCAATCCTCCAGGCTGGGGAGGCAGGCAGGATGCCTCTGAAGGCCATCTGCTGGGATTCAAAACCAGATGAGGGTCTTGTCTTTGCTTATGGACACCTCAAGCAGAGGACAATCGGGGGGCAGGAAGCTGGACTAGATGGGCTGCGTCCCAATCCACCAGGGCTTCTCTTATATTCTTATGTTCTTAATGGTGGAAATACATATTATTGGCAGAATTGCATACAGGATGGTAGACCAGACCAAGAAGTTTTGTGGGAGCATCCATTTGGTATGCTATTGCGGTCTAAATGAGGCACAGGATAGAGCATAGACCAAGCTAGGAAGGCCAAAATAGCAGACTGACCCAGTCTATAGGGATAGTGATATACTGGACCATATAGGAGTTGTAGCAGTGGCAGCAGCAGCAGGAGGAAGAAGAAGAAGAAAAAGTTGGCTTTTCTACCCTGCTTTTCTCACCCATTTAAGGGGACTCAAAGCGGCTGACAAAGCTTTCTGTTCTTCTCCCCACAACACCCTGTGAGGTGGGTGGGGCTGTGAGAGCTCAGAAGAGAGCTGTGACTAGCCCAAGGTCACCCAGCGGGCTTCATGGAGGAGCGCAGAATCAAACCTGGTATTCCCAGATAAGAGTCCGGCTCCTTAACCACTTGACCATAAGAACATAAGAGAAGCCTTGCTGGATGAGGCCACAGCCCATCTAGTCCAGCATCCCATTGCACACAGTGGCCCACCAATGCGCATGGGCATCTCAAGCAGAGACAAGGACGAACCTTTGCCTGCTCTCGAGTCCCAGCAGATGGCCTTAGAAGTGCCCCGGTTCCTCCCCCCCCGCCCCAGCCTGAAAGATGCACCTAGGCATTCGTTCTAGTAGCCACTGATACATCTGTCATCCATAAATTTGTCTAACCCTACCTTAAAGCCATCCAGACTGGTAGCTGTCACCACTTCTTCCGGCAGCACATTGCTTTTTATTTATTTATTTATTTATTTTAATCATAAGTCAATACACTTAAAGAGATTATACATTTACATTTTTCAACCCACCCTTCACCCTCCCCCTTCCTCCCGGGACATGGATGTGTTTGTTACAGTTAAATTCTCAAGAAATGAGCTTCGTCAGGTATGCTGATGTTGTTATTGTTTTGCGCACTTCTGGCAGCACATGCCATAAGCCGATGACCCTCTGGGTGAAGAAATGGGTCCCCAGGACTTCAGAGCTTTCAGAGCCCCCCTCTCCCACCGTGGCTCTGGAACCAGCATGAGCTTCAGAGCCAATGTAGGGGCTGGAACGGAACAGGCAGTCTCAATGCAGACAGCCTTGTTCTGCACCCGCAGCCGCCCATCCTAGCAGGGTTTGGTCTACTTGGTATGGTCTACATCTATTTTGTCCTAACTACCATTTGTATTTTGCCTGATGGAATCAATAGCATTCCTCTAACAGCTGACCACAGAACCCTCCAACACTTCAAAATACCTAGGGTGGCCGATATTTTTCATTTTTTTTAAAAAAAATCAGTACTGCAAAAAAAAACACAAAAAACCAACATGCATGTATTTATCTGTTTTTCAGTTGCTTATTATTTTTTAAAGTGCAGAAGTACTTTGGGAAAGGAATAGGATAAGCTCAGACCGGCCTGGGAAAACCATGCACATTTTCCTTCTGTTTCTGGTCTTTGTGTCTGGCGGTTTTTGACCTTCCAGAAGAAAGCAACATTTGAACAGAAAACACTGCTCTGGAAGCTGTCCTTCCATTCGGTCATCACTGCCCTTTCCTGTGATTGATTCCAAAGTCTTGGGGGAACTGGCAGAGTAGCAGCGGTCCGGGAGATCAGACCACAGAGCAACAGAGGAGAAGATTTTGCTTCCAATAGGAACCCTATGCCTCTCCCCTTGTGTTGTAACCCTATGGGAAACCACTGGACTAGACCCCTGAGATGCTGGCCCAGTCAATTTCCTGCTAAGAATGTTTTTTTTTTCCAAAAATTATCACATATTCTTGCACAGCAGTTGGTATCACGTTTCCAACCCAGAGTATGCTTTGCTACATTTGTGATTTCCTTCTTCCTTTTGCCAGATTTTATTTTTTAAAGGGAGTTTTCACTGCACAGTTCCTAGAGTCACACAATACTATACTCACATTATTTTGTGAGGAGTTTGTTTTCCTTCATAAAAAACACCTTTTCACGGATATCTTTTCCCTTGAAATAGCTTTTCCTGAAAATTGCAATTTTGTAGAAGAGAAGAGTAACTTCTTATGGAGACAAGAGGCCTTTTCACACTATGTGCATAGTTAGTGCACCTCTGAGGAAGAGCATACATGTGTGGAGTAGGCCATTACAGCCTACAAGCATCCCTGCGCTCCCCAGAAGTACACCCATCTTTGACTAGATGTGGAACACAATTTCGGGCTCCACACCTTAACCCATGTTACCTAATTACTTACCTGAAGTGTCCAGCGGTGCAACCATTTGCTATTGCTGGTGCTCCAAGGTCGTCTGAGGTGTCATGCAAGCGCGCTGGCATGTCGGACGACCATAGATGCGACTGCGCAAGCACGTGATTAGCCAAATAAACCAAATAAACAGGAAGTTCATTCATAAGAGCCAAAGAATCTAACCCAAAGAACTAGATAGGCTTAGTACCTGCCTCCATGTTTTGCCTCTGTCTGCCTCTGGACGGCAGCTAAATATTACGCAGTGTAGCAATATTCCAAAGGAAAGCACTTCCAGAATAATAACTATGTGCACAGTGGGCAACCGTATGTGGCAAGTGAAAGGATTTACCTGGTCTGGATACTTGATCCCACAATGCCACTGGTGTGATTGCCACTTTTGGGCATGTGTGGCCACCATTTTGACTCTGGTTGGGCCCCACACATGTGTGGTGGCCATTTTCAAAATGGCAGATAACAGGCACTGTCATCCAGATGAGATAACTCCCAGGTGGGGAGTTGATTATGCCAAAATAGGATATCACCTCAATATCCTAGGCTAGAGCTATGCTGGGATTGCCACAGACACATGTGGCAATCCAAACATCGCACCGTAATCCTGGGTTTTACACCTCATCTGGAGACAGCTCCTACAGTATGCCTGTTTTAATCTTGGATTGGCAAAAATGTGCAGAACCACTATGTTCAATCAAGTCAACCTCTGTTTGTTTATTTCATCTAAGAATTTATATCCTACCCTTCACCAGGGCAGGTCACAAAAATAAAGTATAAAATATATAGGAAATTCCTAAAACATATTACCCTCTTCCCCACCCCACCCCCCTTGGGAGGGCAGCACTCAGAGAAAGCTGAACATCAAGGGCTTGGGTGAAGAGATATGCTTTAGCCAAGTGCCAAACAAGCATAATGTAGGTACCTGGCAAACCTCCATACGGAGGATTTTCAAAGTCCTGGGCCCACCACGGAAAAGGCCCTCACGTGTGTCCCCGTCCCTTGCAGCTCTGAGAGATGAGGACCTGCAAGAAGGCCTCCTCCCTGAGATGACAATGCTCAGGTAGATTTACTTAGAAGAAGGCACTTCTTCAAATACCCCAGGCCCAAGCTATTTAGGGCTTTATGTGTTAGCATTAACACTTTGAACTGAACTCACTAGCAAATAGACAACCAGTGCTGGTCTTTCAGGATTGGTGTGATATGTGTCTGGGCCAGAGATTCCCATCAGTAGTTGAGCTGCGGCATTCTGCACCAATTTCGGCTTCTGGAGCATTTTCAAGAGTAGCCCCATGTACAGCGCATGGCAGTAGTCTAAGTTGCAGGTTACCAGATTATGGATCACTATAGCCAAATTGTCCTTTCATGCGGGTGTACAGACAATTGCAGCCTTATAGGGCCTGCCCCCAAGCAATTTAAAGTCTGCTAAAAATCTTCTTTTGCCTCAGAGCGCCCCCATGCCAGGGTTTTTAACGAGCTTCCAGCGCTACAAAAGCAGGAAAACCCATTGCTCTTTCTGGAAGTCGCGGGTTTTCCTGGCAGCATTTACCATGGGGATGCTCCGTGGCAAAAGGGGCGGGGATTGCTGCCTGCACACACAACCATAAAGCATTCACACATCTCCCAGAAATGCTGCAACTTCCCTTCCTTTCCTTTGTAAAGGTCAGAACTTTCAAAGAGCCAGAATTGCTCAGAATTGCAACATTGTTATCAAGTGTGAAGTGGGTGATCTGTGAAAGTGTTAAGAGTAAATGAGCGCACGATCGCGTGGGTGATGGCTGCAGCCGCTGCCTTTGCCAGCACGGGAAGCCATTTCGAACAGAGAGCAAAGTGAAAGTAAGTGCTGAGAGTGAATGAGCGAGCGATCATTCCCTTTGCCAGCACGGAAAGCCATTTCGGGGGACAGAGATCTGGCTATTTTTCCTTTGAACAAGAGAGGGGATGGGGAGAAAAAGATGCGGGGAAAGAAAACACGCTTCTGTAGGGACAGAAGGTGTGTTTTAAACGCGGGTTTTGCTGAGCCTCATGCGGACGCTTATTCCGGAAGTGCAGGGCACTTTTAAAGTCCGCTTGAATACAGTGACAGTAGAGGGAGTCTTTTGGGGACAGTATTTTTGGGGACTCAGCCATAGTGTTTTTTATTTTGCCCCCAAGTAATCTGGATAAGTAGGTCCAGTTATTCTAGACCTACTGATCTGGATTTACTGACAGTAAGTGCGGAAGAGGTCTAATTTGTTAGGTCAGGTACAGTGCATCCAAATTTATGTTGATGTTACTGTTAAATGCTTTCAGGGCACCATTCTTGCAATGTTGCTAAATGTATTTCACTGCATGGAGCTTTACCTCTACTGACCTTCTCACAACCGGATCAAATAGGTTAAACTGAGAGAGGAGGTTTGTTATGTGATCCTGTGTACTAGCTCAGCAATTTGCAAACTTTCTACCTTCAGAAAATACTTTCCACACTGGTTGCCTGCCAGAGAACCTAACTGACCGCCACAGGTCCTAGAGTGCAATTCTCTGAAGCCACAACACTGTTGTGACCTTCCAAGGACTAGACGTAGATGGATCTCTCAACACAGTGCATCACATCTTAGGCCGTTCTCACTTTGTCCGCATTAGACAAGAGCAATTCCAGTTCACAACTGTCCCAGAGCCCCCTATGCCAGATTATACGTAGAAAATACGTTTGAAAATATCTACAGCAGTACTAACAGCAGCTGTTCAGGTCCAAACACCAGCACTTCCATACCTGATCCAGAACAAAGAAAATCCTGCAATTTCATCTTTGAAACTGTGCATGCTTCTGTAGATCATTTTGGAAAGTGCAACACAGAGGTGGGCATACAACCTTCAAAGGCTGTTTTTTCCACCCCTGCCCTTGCGTATCAGTATATGAGTGATGGAGCCCAGTCCAATTGCTGGCCAGAGTGGGGCCGTGTCTTCACGGCAACCCTTATTTCACTTTCCCTAAACCGAGATAACAGAACCGGATGCAAACGCGAATTTGCCTGTTCCCATTACTTTCAGCTTAATCACGTTCAATCCGGGTTCTGAGGACGTACGTGACTCGAGGGGGGACCTCCAGTGGCTACCTTTTAAAAGCCGGTTTTCGGGGCTGCCCTGTCCTCTTCCTCCTGGCGTGAACGTACCACCCATAACAGACCCCTTCACGGAGCCTAGCTGGGTGGCTGCCTTGCCTGGATGGAGGAAAATCGGCAGCAGGCAGACAGCGATTTTTTCCCCTCCTCTCCCGATTGCTTAGGGCACGCAACAGCATTCACACATCTCTCCAAATGGCAGCTGCTTTTCTTTCTTTCCCTTTTAAGAAGGCCAGCACTTTCAATAGCAAGATGTTATCAGGTGTGAATTGCTTGTTTGCTACAGTGAATTGCTTGTTTGCTACAGTGAATTGCTATTCGGGCTAGTGCTGCATTTACAGCTTGCTTTGGAAGCAAGCTACTGGGGGAGGGAAACTCTCATCCCTTAACACGGAAGAGTTCCCACAGTAAAAAATGTAAATCGTTTCAAGCGCACAAACCAGAGTGAGACCTGTTGAAATGAGGATTAACATTTACAACGCTTTGGGGCGATTTAACACGCGGAAATCGTGTTAAGCCAAACTGCCGTCTGGACTGCGAGGATTCAAAACATTTTGAATTCGAAATAAGGGTGCCGTGAAGACACACTCTGGGTGAGTCAGGCTGCATTCAGACATCCGTTATTTATTTGGCCATATTTTGATATTCCAGAATAAAGCACTGATATTCCAAAATATCCATGCTTTAGTCCAGAACATCCAAATATAGTGGAATAAGCAACGGATGTCTGGATGCAGCCCCAGTTGTGTGGACCAGGACAAGCTATGGTGCTTCCACACCGCCACCACTATTGGTACAGGTGATGGATGGTGTCCCTGATGTTGCAATGCAGATGTAAACTGTTGTGCCTGGTCCAAAGTATGCCACCAAAAGGGGTTCCTTGAGGGCTTCAGGTTTGGAACCTTAATTCCTACTTCTTCAGAACCCTCAAAGGCCAGGCCCAAAGCTTGTGTGAGGTTTGGGGCAGGGTCTGGTCTGGTCAGGGAGTGGAAGTGGAAGTGGCTCAGTGGTAGATCAAACTGCCTGGAGTGCAGAGGCTGCCAGTTCAATACCCAGCCTCTTCCTGCAAATAGGCAATGGCAAACTACTTATGTATCTCTGCCCAAAAAACTGCCCAGAGGTGCTCATGGAGATGCCTATGCAGTCAACTGGGGGTTGGCCACGGCAAATCCTAGCAAAAGTGAGGAACCTACAGCAAAGAAAATATTTTTGGAAGGATCTGCTAGTAATTTTAAGCGGCTGCAAAAAAAGGCGTAAAAAAATGTACATTTAAGTTACACAAAATCTAAATAGCTTCTCAGCTTAAAAACAAACAATTTCCCACCTGAAGGGATGATTCCATGTGCTTCCATTTGGGTACATTTTTCACCTGCACCCAGATGGTTACTTATTCCTCTATATCTGAATATTCCACAATAAAGCCTAGCAATTCTGGAATATCCATGCTTTTATTCCGGAATATCCAAATATAGCAAAATAAGCAACCGACGTTTCGACGTAGCCTAAGATTTATCAAGCTGTATTGCTATGTAGAAAGTCCACCTAGTTTTCTTGGCAACAATATAGGACTGTCTTGTCATTTTCCAGAACATTATTTTTTTAACTGCCCATTATAAGGTCTAAGGTTTCCTGGTGGTCTCTCATCCCAAGGAATCACAGAGCTCGGATTGGGAAAGCATATATTATGCATGCAGAATGTCTGGATTCAGTGTCTGACATTTGCCCAGAATACAACAGTGGATCTAGAAATAAAAACTGAGCTGAGGGGCAGAGACCTATTGTTGTCAGCTTGCTGCCCCCACTGTAAAATTTTGAGAATACAACTGGGTATTTTATTTTAGACCTTCCATTGAAATTGCTGCCCATGGTTGCCATGGTTCCAGCCCTCCATCCAGACCTGGCAGAAGATAATAGCAAAGTATTTCCATGTTGTATCTTTCCAGTTACCAGGAATCTAACTTGATTTCAGAGCATTTGGACACCCCATCTGAATACTGATTTGGTTCCATACTTTCAGCTATCAGCCAAGGTCTGCCAAATGCTGCCCGCCCACCCCTTATAGCCACTTAGGGTCTGCTTACCTTACCATATTGCACAAGTTTCTTCTTCTGGATAAAATGTACTGTTTGCTTCCTTTTCACCTAACTTACTGGTACAGATATAAGACAATTAAATAAGCCCTGCTGGATCAAGCCACATCTAGTCCAGCATCCTGTCTCACACAGTGACCACCAATTGCTTCTGAGCATCTCAAGCAGAAGACAAGCTCATAACCTGCACCTGCTCTCAGTTCCCTGCAATGGACCTTTAGAGGCATCCTACCTGTCTCTCCAACGTGGAGGAAGTACCTAGGCATTCATTCTAATACCAACTTATACACAGAGGCCGTGATCCCACTTGAGTTTTTAAAAACGAACTTAACAAAAACCGGTGTGAATGCGCATTATGCTTGTTCCCAATTTTTCTGGTTAATTCTGCTTTTAAAAGGCAAGCACGGTGGCAGCTGAGGCCAAAATGATGGGCAGCCAAGCAGGTGTGCGAGCAGCTAGGCGAGTGAGGTGGCGGCAGTGGGGCAGCCCAAAAGGCTGGCTGGGTGAGGCAGCAATGACCAAAATGATGGGCAGCTGAGCGGGCAGGCAAGCAGCCGGGTGAGTGAGGTGGTGCCAGCGGCACAGCTTGAAAGGCTGGTCAGGTGAGGCATTGGCAGCAGCAGTTGAAATGGCGGGCAGCCAAGTGGGCGGGCGAGTGAGGAGGCGGCAGTGGCGGCGGCGGCAGCAGAAATGGCAGGTAGCTGGACAGGCAAGCAGCCAGGTGAGTGAGGAGGCAGCAGAGGCACAGCAAAGAAGAGGTGGTATCACAGCCTGAAAAGACAAGCAAGGCAGCAGCAGCCAAAAGGGCAGCTGAGCGGGCTAGCAGGCAGGATATACTGTGACTGTACTGTTCCCAAAGCAAAAAATAAAGCGTGTTAGCAACAAAAACAGGAGCGAGAGTTGTTTTAAAAAGTGGGTTTTTTAATGCGGTTTTTGACGATTTACTCCTCCGAAAGTGCAGGAAGCCAATATATAATGGGGAGAAACAATTTTCAAATCATTTTCAAATTATTTTTTCAAGCGTGAGTGGGAACATGGCCTTAGTGCTATCTAGGCTAGGTGCCAAGTGATTTAACTTTCCACGACTTTTGCATGATGCCCAGGCCCACCCCATGCCATGCAAGAAATACTGACTGCCATTTTGGTAATTAGATGGCAAAGGATTTCCTGTGGATGCTGGCAAACCCTGAAACTGCACAGGAAAAGGGTCCAGCAAGTTGCCTCCAGACTGCACAATCCTCAGAGTCCTGCCAAGTGGCAGCCAGGCAAAATTTCAGGGCAACTGCAGGCACTTACCTATCCGAACACTTGCTTCTGCAATGGCCACTTGCCAGGATTCAGATGGTATGAAAAATCCTGAAGTGTGCAACTGTTGGTCCCATGCATGCACAATGTGGCCATTTGGGGGGCAGTTTTGGCCCTGCGCGTGCACTAGGGATGTTCTCTTCAAGGTCCATGCCAAAAGCAAGCATCCAGACAAGGTAAGCCCTACACAGCTATTCCAGGAAAATCCAGCTGCAGGGTTGATTTTCCTGAAATAGTCTAGCAGGGTATCACCAATATCCTCAGGCTATGCTGGGACTGCTTCAGACATCTGTGGCAATCTCAACATAACCTTTTAGGCCCCATCTACATGACACACTACGGCAGCCCTTAACTTCAAACATCTCTGAAGCAGCGGAGAAGGCTTCAAGATCGGATTGCCCACACACCAGCCTGCCCCTCTGCTTCTCATAAACATTTGCTTAGAGAAGAGTTGGGAACATGAGGGCCGCACGCTGTCTCTATGGCTGTGGTCACACCTAAGGTTTAATCCAACTTCAGTCCACCTTCAAGTGGGAGAACCCATCAGCAAAAGGACCAGTCGTTTTTCTTTCCACATGGCCTACCCCAAAGGTGAATTTTCTGAGTTATTTAACCCTGGACGAAAACTGCCAATTTACTGACGTATTATCTCGCTCTGAAAGTGGACTGAAGCTGGATTAAACCTTAAGAAGGTGAGTCAGTTCGGTCTGTGAGTCAGTTTGGTCTAGTGGTTAGGGAGCCAGACTCTTATCTGGGAATACTGGGTTCGATTCCGCCCTCCCCCATTAAGCCAGCTAGGTGACCTTGGGCTAGCCACAGCTCTCTTCTGAGCTCTCACAGTCCCACCCACCTCACAGGGTGTTCTGTTGTGGGGAGAAGAACAGAAGATTTGTCACCCACCTGAGTCCCCTTAAATGGGTGAGAAAAGCAGGGTAGAAAAGCCAACTCTTCTTCCTCCATGAAGCCAGCTGGGTGACCTTGAGCTAGCCACAGCTCTCTTCTGAGCTCTCACAGCCCCACCTACACCTCACAGGGTGTTCTGTTGTGGGGAGGAGAACAGACGGTTTGCCAGACGGTTTGAGTCCCCTTAATTGGGTGAGAAAAGCGGGGTAGGGGCAGAAAAGCCAACTCTTCTTCTTAAGTGTGACCACAGCCTGTGAAGACCCTCTGAGGCAGCCCTTTTGTTACGTCTGAACACAGAAGCCATTATTATCATTATTATTGCTGCTGTTGTTTGTGTATTGTTTATTTCCATAGCGCTGTACCTCATCAAGGAGTTCCTTCTGACCAGGCAGGGGTTTGTTGCTTTTCCTTCCCCACGTGGTTTGGGGCCCTAAAAATAAACAGCGACACCCCTGCCAGGGCGAAAGTTTCCACTCGCCGCGGATTGCGCAAGAGGGGGACGGAGCCGCTCTCGTCGCGCAACAAGCGGGCAGGGCAAGCAGACGAGGCAGCAGCAGCAGCAGCAAGCGATCAACAAAGCCACGTGTCTCTCCCCGAGCGGGAGGCGGAGCTGGGATCTCTTCCGGCAACAAAGATCCCGCTGCTGCTGCTGCTGCTGCTCGCAGATATAAATACAAGAGGCGTCCGAAGAGCGCTGGACAGAAGACAGACCTACCAAAGCGGATCGAAGCCGGGGTGCGGGAAACCTTGGCAGCCTCGCCTCCGATCCGTACTTGCTCCCACCTTAGGATACCCGGAGTCCGCCCTTCCTTGGTTCTTCTTGGGGAGGAAAGGCGAACCAAAAGGGAACGCGCTGCAAATACAGGAGACACACGCGCACTGATTGGGAACGGACCGATCGCGCTTTTGCTGTCCTTTGGCTGGCGACGATGCCTTTTCTGGGGCAGGATTGGCGGTCCCCGGGGCAGAATTGGGTGAAGACGGCCGATGGCTGGACCAGGCTGGTGGGCGAGGGGGAGAACGGCCCCTACGGCAGCGGCGATCGGAGCAGGTGAGGATCCGTGCGCCCGAATGCGCGCTTGTGTGTGGACGGACTGGCGGCGAGCTAAGCGGGAGGGGATCGAGCATCAGATAATGGGGGATATATATATATTCTCCTTCCTCTTTCTCCTTAAGCCTGTTTGAGTATAATCTGTTTCTGAGAGGCTGCAACGCCTCTTGTTTACATGCTGAGGGACTTGTGGCGTCACTGATGCGGGCAGGAAGACGGTCGTCTGGAAAGCTGAAACACCCCCCCCCCCTTGTGCTAAAGCGCGAGAAAGGCGGGGAGGAAATGCAGCCTTCCCCCCCCCCCCCCCTCGGCAATGCAGCAGTAAAAGTGACCAGATCCAGATCTATGCCAGTCTTGAGGCTTTGGCTGATCTTGGCTGTGGCTCTCTCGGATGGGTGTGTGTTGTGTTGTGTTGTGTGTGTGTAAAGAATACACTCTTTGGCTTTAAAACCTGCGGCATAACTGCAAAGGGCATTTCCATACGTCCCCCAACCAGTCTTGACATATTGATGAAGATCAAGTGTGCATTTGTTATTGCAACGCTCCATTAAAAGCAACGCATGATTCATAAAAGGATGGCCTAAATGCGCGAGTCCCCAGGGACCCAGCTACACCTGAGTTTTAATCCACCTTCAGAGTGATTGGGCAGGGCTCTGGGGTGGGGGCGTGGGGGACCAGCAAAATGGCAAGCCATTTTCTTTCTCCATTCTCTAATCCGAAGGGGGATTTTCTGGGTTAGAAAGCAGAACTATTTGCTGCTTTCCCGATGCCTTCTGGCACCCTGAAGTGAACTGAATGTGGAGTAAAACTTCGGTTTGCCTGGGTCCTAGGACTCTTCAGATGACCACAAGGAGCAAGGCAATAATAGCTACTTGCTTATGGGTCACTCTTGTGGCGGCTTTAGAATTTGCTCTGGTGTGAGCTTGTGCCAGTTTTCTGCGCTGCTTCTGTTGTTCTGTATTCTTTCTCTCCCTTGTTTGTGGGATATTCTCTGAGCAGATTCCTAGAATTGAACAAGCAAGGCCTGGATGAGAGAGAAATGTCAGGAGATCCTGTTGTTCGTGGTGCTGATGGATCCTACTTGAGTGATTGCCGGAATCAGTTTAGCCATCATCTACCAGCCCCTAAGCTGCTGAACCAACCTACTGGTCAGAGTTCAAAGGACTCTAAGGGTGATCTGGTCTCGTCCCATGTGAATTCACCAGGGGTGGGGAGATGACTTGAGGTCTGAAGATCTTCCCCTGACTGCCACCATTTCAAGTCCTCCAAAGAAATTTGGACAGGGCCCACCCTGCTGCAAGAAGGGTCCTCTTGTGGGACCATGGCAAGGCACACACTCCCTATTTGTATCTCTGGACAGGATATACAACACATCCCAAGCTGGGAGAGGTTGCCACTGGAGTTGGAAAGAGCCATCTGCAGTGGGATGCCCCATTCTACTCCGTGCCTGCCCACTGTGCCTGGACAGGCCTTGGAGGATGTGCAAACATGGAAAGGCCCCTGGACGCTACCTCAATCAGCTCCAGCTTGTGGTTGGCAGCCCCATATTCCAGAAAATATTCCAGAACAACCCCAAGGCTAGAAAGGGCCTAGTAGACTTGCCCCAGATCCCAGCCACTTCCACGCTCTGTCTTGGTGCCGCTTTGCTAGCTTAGCCCGTGTTTGTGTGCTGTGCAGATGGTATGTTTATCATCTCACCAAGAGGAGTTCCTCCCCATTAGTGGGAAGATGAGAGAGGTGGCCTCCGGGAATCAGTTTTGCATAGTGTAACTATATTTTGCATGCACTAGCTTTATAGATGACAGTCCCAGCACCTGATTGTCCTCACCTTATGTTGCTCCCTAGATGGCACATAACATCCAGATGATGGATGGTCCAAATCAGGAGTGACGTGCGTGCTTCCCAAAGTAGCTGACTTATAGGTGCCACCATGCCTGATCGCTGGCCATGTTGGCTAGGACTTATGGCAATTGTAATTCAACAGGGGCTGGGGGGGGGGGGCAGGGATAACCATTTCTCAGCTTGCACAAGAACATCTGGAGACACTCCTAATATTGGTGCAACGTTGGCAAGCTAGCCTCTGAACCCAGAACCCTGTGCATGGCTAGGCGAATGAGCCGCGGTACAGCAAGCAAGATGGGCCTGACATACCATGTAAACTACTCAAAGAAATACATGTGCAAAACCTCATAGTAAGCATTTGTGCACGGAAACCAGATGTTTTTTTCTGTTGTGTCTGCCTCAGATGCACAACAGCAGACCAAGAGATTGTTTAAGACGGGTGGTTTCTGTAAGAGAGCCAGATTCCTCGTTATTATGGGTTTGAAGCTTCTTGGATAGGTCTGTTGAGTGAGCAAGAAAATAAGGAGAAAACCAAAATATCCCTAGCAGCCTTCAAGCTGAAGTTCCACTGCATGCAACAAGACTCAGTTACCAGGCAGCATGTTTTGCTCACGCAGCAGAGCTTACTTCTAAGTAAATGCAAAGAACCTTGCATATCTTAAAGCTGCAGCAGCACTGGTCACATTCAAGGGAGCTGAATTTTCTTGATAATAGTGTCAAATCTCAGACCTGCTTATCTTAAAAGTGAGGGCTTTATGCTACGGTGCGGATTGGTGCTTCTGTGTGGTAAGTTTTCAAGGTTTAGTTTCTGCATTGTTTGTGTTTTTAATGAAAAAACAAAATTGCCAGTTTTACGTAATCGTTTAAGGGTGGCTACTTTAGTAAAATAAACGTTTCTGGCAACAGGAATGTGGTCTCGGCATGGGTGCAGTCTTGCTTTAAAGGCTGGGTTTAGGTCAGTATCTTTTTTTAAATGGTCAGCCATCAAAACTGATATTTTAAGGGGCAGCAGAGCATTCAGTGGTTAAGATGTGGGAATAAACAAAAATGAGCTGAATATATTTCAGAACTCGGAGGACTAAGCTGTAATATGCTTAGGTAATACAACTCTTGGCTACAGCAAAGCATTCTGGTTTATTTGGTTTGGCACTGAAGAGCAATTCAGTTGGATACTTCAATAGGGTGTTTTTTCACATTAAAGGTTTCTATGCATAAAGACGAAAGATTTTAAGCAATAGCCAATCTGGAACCAGTATCCTGTTTTTTGCAGACGTTGAGATCAGCATTCAGTCTGAATCCAGTGAAATGAGCAGGAACAGGAAACAGGTGAATTGATAGATTTGGTTCAACGGATTAAGTCCTCCAGGGTCTCTCCCCAGTTGCTTGACAGTCAAACAGTGGTTTTCATAGGGAAATGAAAAAAACAAAACAGCATCATTAAGTGAAGTAACAGTGCAAGCCTAACTGTGTCTACTCAGGAGTAAATTTCATCACGTCCAGTGGCTTTTACTCCAGGGAAATTGAGGCTGAGATTGCCCTGTAACCTCATGGTTAACCATGATCGGTCTTGGCGGCTGATTTTGTTTGCTTGATTTTTGTTTATGCCTTTTGCCCAGCGAGTAGCTGGCTGTTGAGTTCTTTGAAACCTGGATGACAGAACTAAAAGCAACAATATTTGGATTAGGCTTGAGTGCCGGGGTATGCTGACACATGGGAAGATGATTTCTTTGTCACGGCCTTGGAATCTGACAGCTTAAATATACAATCTGTCAAAGCATGCCCTAACAACATCATGCCATTGTGTGTGTGTCTTGCAGGGCTCCTTCACCACAACAGTAATTCATCCAAATGAAACTGCTTGAAAAGTTAGCCTGGCCCAAACTGCAGGAAAATAACTGTCCTATCATTCATGCTTTCCTTTTAATCTGGCTACGGCAGGCAGTGCATGATTAGTGCACGATTAGTGAACTTCTGGTGAAGACCATCTGCACTTTGAGGAGGCTGCTACACCCTCCAAGGGTGCCTTGCCTCCCCAGTTGTTCACTAATTGTCGGTTAGGTGCGGAGCACGCAATCGCCTTAACCAACATTGGCCAATAACTTACCTGGAGTGTCCAGGCAGCGGCCATCCGCACCTCTTTTGGTGCTCCAGGGTCGTCGTGCAAGCGCACTGGCACCTCAGACAACCATAGATGCGATCATGCAGAGCGTCAGTGTTGTCACGGCAACAGCACTGATGCAAGCACAGTCGTGGAGGGCGCCGCAGCCAAAATGGCGGCACCCAGAAGAGGACCGGCCCCCCAATCGAATCAAGTAAGTATTTGATTGCAGGGGACGACTAAAGTCAACTAGCATTCCAAGCACTAGCTGATGCTGTAGGGCTTTGCTAGAGGAGATTGGAAGCATTTCACCACATTGCTGTCTGGAAAGGAAAGGCGGGAGGAACACGGACTGTTGTCTCTTTTAAGCTCCTGATTTTGGAAGGGCTGGCAATAATAGCACACCTCAAAAAGGATATTGTGGAACTAGAGAAGGTGCAGAGAAGGGCAACCAGAATGATTAAGGGTCTGGAACACCTCCCTTACGAAACCAGGCTGCAACGTCTAGGCCTCTTCAGTCTGGAGAGACGGCGTTTAAGAGGGCATTTAAGATTGAAGTATATAAAATTATGTATGGTATAGAAAAGGTGGATAGAGAAAATGTCTTTTCTCTATTGCACAACACTAGAACCAGGGGGCATCTACGAAGCTGATGGGTAGGAGAGTTGGATCTGACAAGGGGAAGTATTTCTTCCCCCAGAGGGTCATCGGCTTATGGAATGTGCTGCCGGAAGAGGTGGTGACAGCTTCCAATCTAGATGGCTTTAAGGTAGGGTTAGGCAAATTTATGGATGACAGATGTATCAATGGCTACTAGAATGAATGCCTAGGTACATCCTTCAGGCTTGGGGGGGAAGCAGGACACTTCTAAGGCCATTTGCTAGGATTCAGGAGCAGGCAAAGGTTTGTCCTTGTCTCTGCTTGAGATGCCCATGAGCATTTGGTGGGCCACTGTGTGCGACAGGATGCTGGACTAGATGGGCTGTGGCCTGATCCAGCAGGGCTTCTCTTATGTTCTTAAGGAGGAATAAGGCAATCAACTTGTCCTAGGATGGGAGGTTCAGCATTTGTTCAGCTCCTGACACCTGCTTTGTTGAACAAGGATGTTTTGCAAATCTGTATCCCGCTGCTGGGATCTCAAGACGCCCCTGTAGCAAGTTTGGGGTCACATCATGTGATATTGGCCAACGGCACACTGTTGAATCATCTGATCTGATGACATTTCAATGTCCTGGTAACATAGCCAAGTAAACAAAGATACAGTTTCTGTTGAAGATAAGGTCCGGGAAGACTTGTTCTCTGGGATATGGAGAGGAGGGATGATTCTCTTTAGCTGATTGGGAGCTTCAGATAGCAGCTGTTCTGTTCAACACCTCTTGGTTACTACACCATTGAGTATGCATGTTTTACAAACCGAACCGAAATAGATTTCCAGAAATAGCTATGCTTTCTGGGCAGGAGCTGCCAAATTGCTTAGAAATAACACATTTCTGGATGGGTCAGATGATCAAATTGCAATATGCTTTGAGGAATTCCTAGCCAACATTCCCACATTCATAGCGGAGCTGCTTTTCTTTTGCCTTTGAGCGGATGTTTCTTCAACTGACCAGGCAAAAATCTGAAAGTGTCCTATGGAATGCAGGCTTGATTCTTCACAGCAGCATAACCTTGTTGGTCCTTAAGTGTAAAGCTAGCAAAGCGTCTTGTGAAGGATACCTGAAAGTGCAACAGATACTTTTATGCTGTCAGTTGCACATAGCAGGGCTGCTAGAAATATTCCTGATTACTCTTTGGCGAAACTGCAGAAAGGGGGTGTACAATGCTTCTTCGTATCAGGTCCAGATATGTTGACTTAGGCTGTATTCACACTTAGAGTGTGTCCAGACTTAAGAAAGCTTTGTATCGGAATGTGCAGCCAAGGTGTGGGTGTCACATCTGACGCCCGATCCTGCGTAGCAGGGGCGCACTATGTCGCTGCTACTTCAAATTTACCTTTACTGCAGAATGATCAACACTCATGCCGCAGTATAAGGTAAATTTGAATGTTCCCGCCGGTCCAGCCAGGACTGTGAGAGCAGCAAATGAGAGCTAAGACTGTAGCTCAGCTCTCACTGGCTGCCCCGTCCCATGTCACACCAGCAGGTTAAAACACTAATATCCATAAAAACACTTAAAAATAAACAAGCAGAGAAATAAACGAGTGGAGACCAGGAGTATATCTCTGGATTTAACCCACTAATCTGGAAGCTGCCTCAGTTATTCTAATACAGGGCCATCTGCCCTGTATCAGAAGAAGCAAGCTGACGCAAGCTGGTATGGGTAACCCCTAGCACGGAACAAGGCTGTCCGCATTGGGGAAACCGGTTCCGTGCCGGTCCCTGTGCTGACTCCAAAGTTCAAACCAGCTTCAAATGCTCCAAAACTTCCACTGAACCTGTGCCACTGAAATGGTTTCCTGGACCACAGAGGTATATTGTCTGCACATATCTGTGGTCTAGTATACCAGCCCCTAGGACACCAGTAGACTGGACTAGGATGCCATTTTGGACTTCCTCATCCAGTTTATAGTTCATTCTCTGCAGACATCGGGCGTTAGGAGGGGAAATGACCTCCCTGGTTCATTCTAAGATGTGGACAAAAGAGGCCCAGAAGCAGACCATACTCTGATCTAGCGGTACAAAAATCCCCATATGAGGTAGGGTTACCTTCTGAACTTTTGTGGCCCCATGAGTATATTGATTTGCAGCACACCAGGTAGTATAGCACACCAACCTTCCTAAACATGTTAACATAATCAAATAATTTGGAAAAAGGAAATATTCCCCGCAACCGCGAGCAAACAGGAACTGGTGGGAATATTTGCTGGATAAAGGAGCAAAGTTTCTGGCTCCTACGTTTTAACTGTTGCGGGGGGGGGGGGGGGGACAAAAAGATTTTCCAGAAAGAAAGAAAAATTAGAATCCCAGACGTATAGAGGCACAGACACAGAATTATGTTTGTCAAGCTAGATTAATTTGATTAATGGCATTAGGTCATTGAACAGAGAGAAGAATGTCGTTGACTCCACTTTTGTGTTTCCAGCCCGCAACTCACCTTTGTATGCTTTCCTGTCTCCCCTTCCGTTATCTGGTTCCCATTGATGGATCTTTAGAGTTCTATTTAAAATAAAAAAGTTTGAGGTTTCCTCTAGCAGAAGATGCTGTCTTAGACCCTTTCTCCACTTTGTTTAAGAACGTAAGAGGAGCCCTGCTGGATCAGAGCATTGCCCGTCTCCTCCAGCCTAACCCAGTGGCCCACCAGTTGTTTCTGGGCATCTCAAGCAGATAAAGGCAGAACCTTCACCTGCTCTCAAATTCCTGCAAATGGCCTTTAGAGAGGCACCGGGGCTGTCTTTCCAACCTGGATGAAGTTCCTAGGCATCCATTCTAGTAGCCTTTGATACACCTGTCCTTCATGAATTTATCTAATCTTTTCTTAAGGCTATCCAGGCTAGTTGCTATCACTGTCTATTCCGGCAGCAAATTCCATAGACCTACGACAGTCTGAGTAAAACAAAACAAAACACTTTTCCTTATCAGCCCTAACTCTTCTGCTCATCAGCTTCATAAAGTGCCCCCTGGTTCTAGTGCTGTGCGATGGAGAAAAACAAAATTTTCTCTATCTGACTTTTTCATTTTAATTCCAAAATAAGGACTTGCAGAATAAGGGCCTTAGTGTGGATCTATGAGGGGCCCCCTGAGGTATGCTTCATCTGCATTAGACAGAGCATAATCCTGATCAGGGAGGCCAGTATAAGAGAATGGGCCCTGGTTTAGAACATGAGAGGTGTGCAGAAGGTGTCTTTGAGGCTATTGGGGCACACATTTTGGCGGTGGGCTAAAGTATGCTCCCAAAATACATCCCCCAGAGGTTCCAAGGGTAGCTCATACATGCTTCAAGGCCAGGGATGGGGCTAGATTGGTCTAGTGGTTAGGGAGCCAGACTCATATCTGGGAATACCGGGTTTGATTCCACCCTCCCCCATGAAGCCAGCTGGGTGACCTTGGGCTAGTCACAGCTCTCTTCCGAGCTCTCACAGCCCCACCTACCTCACAGGGTGTTCTGTTGTGGGGAGAAGAATAGAAAAGCTTTGTCAGCCACTTTGAGTCCCCTTGAATGGCTGAGAAAAGCAAGGTAGAAAAGCCAAATCTTCTTCTTCCTCTTCTAGTCTGACTGGATCAGTCTGGTTCTGGTGCAGACCACACTCTTCCATGGTCAGAATCAGTGGGTCTGGCTGTCCGAGACCCACTGATTCCAACCACAGACAGGAAAGTGGGGGACAGACCTTGATTTCCATCCTATACATATCTCTGCCTGGCATTTCTTCTGACAATACAATGAGAAAAAGTATAGAAAGTCTATAAGGGTATCTGCTGTATGGCAATCTAGGTAGTGTTGCAAGGGACCTCCCCTGTCCCAGCCAATATGACCAGTGGTAAGGGCTGATGGAAGCTGATCTCAGACAAACATCTTTTCAAACAGAGTGCAGACAAAAGCTAGTAATTCAATGCCGTGCAGAAAGCATCAATGCTAAATGCATTTGACCTTTTCTGATTAAATTATTTCATAACCGGAAAAGTGTGTAATAGGCAATCAGGAGAGGGATTTTTGCACATCATGGATAAATATAAACCAAGGAGAGTAAAAGTGGTCCCCCATGTTTTAATAGTGCTGTCTTTTTTTAAGTTTAAATAGGAAAACAATAGCACCTGGTTTAAGAAATACACTTGGGCCCTTTCTGCACTCAGCCTTATTCTAGATTAGATTCAGGAATAGGGACCTGCCATCTACATGCTAATGCAGACTATAGTACAACCAGCCCAGGCCTGCATAGTCTTCATGAGCATGCGAACAGCAGAGATGTTTCTGCAAGAGCATTCCCGCTATTGCGCGCCAAACCCACCTTCAGCACTGCTGCAGACCTACCTGGGTCCGGGTGCCACCATCTTCTGTGCGGAACCTGGCATGATTGTGCATGCGGCAGAGCCATCACCACAACAACGGTGGCATCCTGTGCATGCACAGTCATGTTTAGGGTCGTTTGAGGTGCCAGCACACTTGTGCGGTTCCTCAAATGACCCCCAGTACCGGCAGATGGTGCTTCCCAGAAGCCACCCCATTGTATACTAGCAGGCCAAGTGCGAAATGGCCTCTGGTCCCTATTCTAGGATATAATTTGGAATAAGGGTCAATGCAGAGAGGGCCTTAGTTGAAGATGGTCTCATTAGTTCCTATATTCGAGATTGCAGTAGAAATGCTACAGTTCTTCATTCATATGTGAGATGTATGTATAGGTAACTATTTTGTCACCCTGTTGTTCCATTTCACTTGGAAAGATAACCGAAACGGCCCGCTAGCTTGGCCAGTAGAACGTCTTAAACAGATATTTGCCTTTTCAGCTGGCTTGTGATGGATGGGACCATTTGTGGAAACTTGACATCCTTAAATTATACAGTAGCTGACTAAGGATAGATCAACTGTTGGTGTGGTGGCTTTGTGGGAAGTCATTTTAGGTTTGAGGTCTTAGATACGTGGTATACAGAAAGGTCACTGCAAAAGTTGGGGTCTTGATCTGTGTCATTTCAGGCTTGAGATGAAGAGCATATATTTCAGTAGATCCCTTTAGAACATAAGAACATAAGAGAGGCCCTGCTGGATCAGGCCACAGCCCATCTAGTCCAGCATCCTGTCGCACACAGTGGCCTGCCAAATGCTCATGGGCATCTCAAGTATCCTGCTGTATTTAAAAAGCTAGCATATTAGCACCAAATTAGAAATTAGTACCAAAATGTCGTATCCTGTTGTGCATATTCTTTCTTGGCATTCAGCTCTTTTGAGTTTCTAGAATTCCCTTCTGCCTGCATTGGTAGAAAGTTTCCAGTTAAACCGTATTATTTGGATAATCTGGAGTAAAGCCCATCCAGACACATTTTGTCCCAGATTATCCAGGCTTTATTCTGGATTATCCGAAGAATGCAAAATAAGTCGGTGTTGTCTGGATGGAGCTTCAATATCATATTGCTTTCTTCAGCCAGCCTTGTAAACAAAACCATTTGAGCTGGGCTCCTGGCACTGGATTATTTATAGACCTCCTGAAGTATGAGTAGCAGTTTCACAGACGCATGAAACTTGAGTGTTGCCACATCTGAAGATATTTGCAGCATAGACATGTGTGACCCAAGCAGGAAGCGATGACATCAGATGAGTAGGCAAAGGTTAAAGGAAGGACAAGACCGTGAGACAGACATTGTTAGGTTCATTGTGCAACTGTCGTTTGACGATCGGTCGTGCTTGCAACATAGGGTATGGCAGCCTCATATGGTTTTTGTCAGGACAAGCTCATAGAATGACAGTTTATCTTGAGCCAAGGATTGCCCCTTGTGAGAATGGAGACATTCGCCTGTCTTTGCAAGACATCCACAGAAGTAGAAATGCTCCATTGTAGGGGTGTGCACAAATGCAATTTTTGAGATTTTATTCGAATCGAATATCTGAAAATTAAATTCGCTTTGAATCTTTAAAATTAGAATTCAACCACATTCAATTTGAATTAAGCAAATTTGGAATCTGTTGTTTGCATTTTAGATTCGAATTTGCACATACGAATGTCGACAACATTTGTATGTGCTCGTACATGTTACGCATCTCGTATGCATCCGTACACATCTCGTGTTTATCCCGTATGCATCCCATTTTTGTCCCGTACAGAGCCGTACAAATGCGTACAAATGTGAGAAAGATGAGTACTTGCAAGTAGACATCCTGTACGGGGCTGTACAGATATGAATCAATAATTCAAACAAACAGATTCAAGAATTCAAAATCTGTTCAAATGTTCAAATTCGTATTTATAGGCATATGTCCACATTCGAAGGAATTTCAAATGTTTCTAATATTCGTGCGCATTCCTACTCCATTGCTTAAACAATCTGTAATTAGCCTTTTTTGCATTTTTCTCCCCTTGGAATCCTGGTCCAATCCATAGATGGACCTGAGGGAAGAGACCTGTCTAAGATTAATATTATAACCCTCCCTGAGACCTCCGGGTATAGCGCGGGATAGAAATACAAATAAATAAATAAATAATAGATACCGTTTCTGGATCAGCATATAACTAGCGTCAACAGCCAGCAAATGAAGAACTGAACAATTGGAGAATAGTAGAAGCAGAGAATAGTAATAAATGGACAATTTTCAGATTGAAGGAAAGTAAAAAGTGGGGACCTGTTTTTTTTTAATTTATTCACAGGTTATCTAGAACGAGGGATAAGCAATGACTCTAATGATTCTCCGTTGTTCAGGGTAGTAAAAACTGAAAGAGACTGTGAAGAGCTCCAGAAGGATCTCTTGGCATTGGGCGAGAGGGCAGCGAAGTGGTAAATGTACATCAGTCTTAGTAAGTGTAAAGTGATGCACATTGGGGCAAAGAACCCTAGTTGCATCTGTAAACTGATGGAGGGTGAGCTTTCTGTGAGAGACCAGGGAAAGGATCTTGGGGTTTTAGTGGACAGCTCAGTGAAGGTGTCCACCCAAAGAAAAATCAAATTCAATCCTAAAGGTAATTACGATGGGAACGGAAAACGAGTCAAATTCTGGTTATCACACCTCAGAAAGAATATTGTGGAACTGGAAAAGGTTCAGAAGAGGACAACCAGAATAATCAAGGGCTGGAACACCTCCCTTATCATAGAATCATAGAGTTGGAAGGGATCTCTAGGGCAGTGGTTCTTAACCTGTGGGTCGGGACCCCTTTGGGGGTCAATCTACTCTTTCACAGGGGTCCCTATGAAGTATCAAAAACATAATTTTATGGTTGGGGGTTAGGGTTAGAGTTAGGTCACCACCACATGAGGAACTGCATTAAAGGGTCGTGGCATTAGAAAGTTTGAGAACCTGTGCTTTGGTTCCTAGCCTTTAGAAACATGGTTATTCCAGACCACTGATCTGGATTACACAGCGGTAAATGTCAAAAAGGGCCAAAGTTCTAAAGAGAACAAGATTACGGAGATATTTTCCCCCTAACCTCTTTGCTTGTCTGTTGCTTTTAGACATTAATCGTGCAAAGACAATATTGCTCGCTCTTGCTGAAGTGTCCAAGGATTGGGTTACAGCTCTTGATGGCTGTTCTGGCAAAGGATTTTGGGGTCCTATTTCAAATTCAGTTATGGTTATCTTGTCCCACTGATTTCCTTGTGACTAGTGTTCAGTTCCCTAGGCATGGGTCCAACCCATTGGCAGAAGCAATCAGGCATGCAGGGAAGAAGCTCTACAGAAATATTGGCAGGAAACTGGGAAAAGGCTGCCAACTGTCTATGATGATTTAACATCCGCGAATGATATTCATAAACAGGGCCTTACCCAAAAAATGTTAAGGTGTGGGGAAACACATATTGGAGAAATGATTAAATTTGAGCATTACAGTGCCTGGAGTTTGGGATGTTATTGTTGCTGCTGCTGCTGCTGCTGCTATAAATGTTATTTTGAAACTGCCCTAAAACTTTAAAATTTCAACTTTAATTTTGATTCTAAGCTTTGTAGATGACAGAAGATAAGCTGTAAATAGCCCTCGCTTAACAATGTGTTTCACTTGCTACAAACCACTTTATTATCCAGTGACCTTGGGGTTGGTTACCTTTTATTCTGATTTTATTGTAACCTTCCCAGAAACTTTTGGGTTTGGGATGGGATAAATAGAAGTAGAGTAATTCAAAGGCTCTATGTAGAGAAAGCTAGCATACATCCAGAGTACCATAGGGGGAGGTTGATAGATTATCAACCCTGTGAAATCAAAATCATAGAACTATAGAGTTGGAAGGGACCTCTAGGGTCATCTAGTCCAACCCCTGCTCAATGCAGGATTTCCTAAACCAGCGGTTCTCAACCTTCCTAATGTTGCAACCCCTTAATGCAATTCCTCATCTTGTGGAGACCCCCAACCATGGAGAAGGGGCAGCAGGAACGGGGGGGGGGCGGCGGGAGATTTGTCGCATCCCCTTTTAAAGGGTAGTTCGACCCCCCCAAAGGGGTCACGACCCACAGGTTGAGAACCGCTGTCCTAAACCATTCACAGCCAAGTGTCTGTCCAACCTCTGCTTGAAGACCTCCAATGAAGGAGGTCTCATTACCTCCTGTGGCAACCATTTCAATTTACTGTTCAGTAAATGTCCTGTGAAAAACCATTTTGCCAACCAAAAGCAAAACTAGATAACACAGAACCTAGATTACCAAGGTGACTAAAGCGTCTTCCTCTTTCTGGTGTCCTTCCCAGTTACTGCAGGAAAGAAGACTACAATAAAGAGAATATTTTAAACAGTATGAACTGTGATGTTGCTGCAAAGAAGAGAAAGAAGGACCAGTTGAACAGCAAGGCGAGGATTCAGTGTAAGCCATGAGTAGGGGGGATGTATTTAAATGACAACAAATAACTATATTTGGAAAGGGGAAGGGGGGGAATCACTCTTCTCACAAACTGAATTGGCCACTGCAGCTCTTCTCAGAATCTCTGGGGAGAAGTTGTACATGGCCTTTGGCCTTATCTGGAAAGCTCTTTACTCCATGGTTTGTGCTTGTTGTGTTCAAATTTTGTCATTTATGCTTGGCAGAGAGAGAACATTTTTGTCCTTCCAAATGGGACATTCCAATGAAGCGATTCCAATTTCTTCTTTTTCTCCCATTTCCCTGCAGCTCGATCTGGTTCTTTCTCTGTTCCCTGAAAGGTCAAGATTCCCAGTGCTTAAAACCAAATATTTTTTTTAAAAAACAAATATAATGATTAAAATAAAAATGTATGAAGAGCCCCCGTTGGATTAGTTCACAGTCAGGCATCCTGTTTTCATTGTGGCCTTTCAAGGGACCAAATTCCTTCAAAGAATTGATCCATGACCTGCAAATACAATCCCCAGAGGAAGGAAGGAAGGGAAGGAAGGAAGGATTTGGGAAGAGAGAAAAGAACAATCTCCTAGGCCCTTTCTGCATTTACCCGATTTAAGTCTGGACTAGTAGGTCTAGAATAACAGGGTCCAATAATCTGGATCGTGTGGAGGCATGCAGTGAATCAGAACTGTCTGCAGTGATGGCTGCAAAGTTCCTATGGTTTCACAACTGCCTCCTCATGCCTCTGAAGGCTAGGAACGAAACTTCCTATGCTTGGGGTTTGATGGCCGTGGTTTTTGGTGGCATGCTATGGGGTGCTGCTGAAAAAGCTCCCTCAGTAGTCCCAGAACATGTTTAGTAGCCCTCAGCTTCATAGGAAACAGCTAGATTATTCTTGGAAAGCTGTGTCCACACCTCTTGTGGGTGCAGTACTGCAAGTGAGTATAGTGGCATGATTGCAGCTGGACAGTTATGGACCATGTCCAAATAGCCGTAGCAGCATCGAGACACATGCTGGATGTTGCCATGGTGATTTGGCCTGACCTGACCTGCCCATCCACACTTCAAGTACTGCTGGCCAGGTAGGGGCTTATCCAGCACTCAAAGTGTGGAAAGCCACTGCGGTGCTGGGTCTTGACCAGGCTGGTATGGTATCATTATACGATCCAGTCAAGTAAGTGTAAACAGACCCCTTTCCAGCCCTGGTACTACCTCTGGTGAGCCCTCAGAGGCATACTGAGACAATTTCTGGCCTGGCCATTTTCAGGCCTGCTTCCAGAGGCACGTCCTGAAGCATTGCAGAAATGGGCCATCGCTGTAGACTGGGCAGAGTAGGCAGTTTTAAAATGTCCCTTTAGTCCTAATTCAGATTTTCACATAAGTCCTCAAAGTTAAAATAAAAATATGCTTCCCATAGTTAAACGATCACAAAATTGCTCTTATCTGTAAAGAGAAAGTCCCAATATGTTAAAATTCCGTTGTATGATTTTATGTTTCTATTGATTAATTAATTGTAGTTCAGGTAGGTTGTTATTTGGGTTTTCTTTTATCTTAATTATTAACCAGGTTAACAAAATTAATAACAAGAGAAGCCAGCCTTTGCTTACCTCTACTGTATTAGTATCTGGCGATAGTATATTATCGTGTTTAAACTTATTTTCTGCTGAAATGCTGGTATCAAATTCTGATTAAACTATTGGTAATACTAGTAATAATAACTTAAGAATTAATACAATATCAGCCTTTTTTAACAAAAGATGTAAAGAAATTGAAAGCAAAGACTATGATCGAGCTTGATGCATCCCTGAGTTTAAAATCTGAGAGAGAGAGAAAAGTCAGAAATTCCACAACATTAAATCAAGAAAACTTTTGTTGTTTTTAACAGATTTTCATCAAGAAAAATGGATTTACGTGCACAAAGGAAGCACAAAAGAAGTGAGTATCCATTTGTGTCACTTCGCGTACAATAACTCACATAGTTCCTGTTCCCTCAACGCAAAAAAGATTTAATAGCCAGGCAAACATCCACACGAGTCCTTAAGCCAACCTGATGGGCTGACGCATCTGGGCATTTATGGGCCTGTTAGCAGCCCTCAAGCCGATCCCATCCTTCGCCTACATACCCCACAAAGAGTCCAGTTTTATTCTGCCTTCATGCATGGCCCTGTACATGCTCTGTCCACACTGGGCAAAGCATGGGCTGGACTAGGATACTGAAAAGGCTACCTAACCTGGTGTATTGTAGACCTCTGTAAAAAGGTCTACAAGTGACCCAGCATACTCTCTGCTGGGCCAGAGAGGTGTGCAGTTGGTGAACCACTCCTGTGATTCAGTATACCATTGGGCCCTTTTCAGCAGCACTTCAGGAAGTGGCACCGGAAGTAAGTCCACTGCAAAATCAGTTAGGCTGGTTCTGGGCCTTGCTGGCACCTCCATGGACGCTCCAGAGACAGCGGCAATGACTGGAATAGAGAGGGCCATCTAAATGTGAATGGTTCTCTCTTGATCGACTGGCAAGCTCTCCAGGCTTGAGAGAAGTTGCTTAAGACAAATTGCGCTATCCCAAAGCTCATGGAAGCTTCATAGCCGGACACAAGGGTTCCAACAAAATTTTCTTTTGGAAAGGCGGTATATTTATTTGAGGCAAAGGTGCCCTTCCTCTCCATCTTTGCATGAAATCTCCTTTGTATCCATTGAGAATCCTGGATACAAATAAATATTTCTTTCTCTCCTCAGCGCCATGGCTATTGCACTCTTGGAGAAGCGTTCAATAGGCTGGACTTCTCAAGTGCCATTCTAGATTCCAGACGGTTCAACTACGTCGTACGGGTGAGTGTGGAGGAATGGTTGCCTCAAGCAACATGCAGTCCAAATGGTCCTTATGGCCAAGATATCAGTTCTGTTCCATAATATTGTGTTCAGATGTCTGAATTCCCTAGCAGTCTTTATCAGATGGTAAAAAAGCCAAAGGTATAGGGAGGCAGATTTCTTAAAAGTTTTGTTTTTGGCTGGTTTTACAAGCTGACATCTTTGTGTTTGGAGAGCCGGGCATTTCAATAAAGTACAGTTACTATAGCTCATTGCTCTTAGGGGTTCTTAACTTTGTGATACCCAAGAATCTTTGCAAAACTGTTAGTGACTTCTTATCACAGACAATCCATTGTTCAGTTTTCTCATGCCCCCCACGATCATACCAGAAGACTTTAGAGTGGGAGAAGGAAGCGGTCATAAAATCTGTACTGCTTCTTTATCGATCTGTGGTAGTAGGCAGCTGGTTGTAGAAAGAGAATCAGGCGCTTTCTGCACCAGGCCTTGTTCCACATTATATTCTGGAATAGAGGCCCACAGTCGGCATGCTAGTGCATACTATAGCAGTCTGCACTAGCATGCGGACAGGAAGTTCCTATTCAGAGAGATAATCCAGAATAAAGGCCAGTGTAGGAAGTGTCTCTGATGCAAGTATGTAGGTTTTTTACTATTATGAAGGTGCATTCCTAATGCATTTGATTAAAAGTTTTTTCCTTCAAGGCAAGATGAGAAATTATCCTTCCTGTTGCTTTTCTTGTGGCTAAATTGAGAAGGAACTTCACCTGGGCATCATCCTCCCAAATAAATATTTTCAGCATTAAATGTTGCTATGGAATTAATAGATAAATGTTTGCCACGTGGCTAAGGTTTGCATCTGATGGCTTAACATAAATATCCCTCTGGAGTTTTGCAGGGAGGAATGTCTTTTAAATGGACATTCTGTTGGATTGTGGTTGTGCATATAGCCTTGAAACATATGATAAATGACCAATTTAATTGGTGCTTTAGTATATCCTTTTCACTGGCTTACAGGATTCATCAGAACAAAAGTACCTTTATGGTGTCAGTGAAAGGTGATTTTAGAACCTAGCTACAATTTTTTTCCAGTTGCTAAACCATTTGTGATCAAGAGCTGATTTTTGCAAGCTTTGTCCAATATACCCATATACACACACGGAATTTCCTAAAGAGGTATTACTATAGGATTAAATACCAAATTATTTTACACTACTGGGCCTGGAGACCACGCACCTGATCTACCGTTTAAAACAAAAACAATTAACAAGAACTTTACAAAATAAAATAGCAATAAGTAAAACCTGAGCAGACAGATTTAAGGTGGGCAAGATGGAAAATAAAAAGGAAGCTGGAGGAAGGTTCATTACTTTAGATTGTTCAGATCTTTTATTTTCCCTTTACTAACTATAAAATGTTCAACCACTGCAAAGCACGTAAGGAGTAATAGCTACTTTTCTCAAATTGCTTTCCTGGAGCCTTAGAAATTGAGTGGTAGCTTTACGTTCAAAACTGTCTAATTCAAACTGGCTGGTGGTTTGGCCAAGAGAACAAAACCTTCCCTCCAAACCCATAGCTCAAATGAGAACACAATGTTTTGAATAGATTGATCCTATCAGCCAAGTCCCTGGTGAATAATAGCTCACGTCGTAAAATACTACATAAACAGCTGAACAGGCTTTGCGTCTGGAAGACTTCAGCTATACATGGAATTATCTTATTGGATTTAGTTGGTTCTTGGTATGAGAAGGAGCGGTTCCCGTGAGGCATTTGTGGGCAGATGCCAACCTCAGCCTGTGCCACGTTCAGGGCCTAACTGTGCCATCTTCCACAGTTGTGCAAGAGCAGATGGAGTAAATTACTTCCTGTAGCTCACCGGTAATAGAAGTCATCAGAAAAGCAGAGGGCTGCCGGTTCAATCCCCAGTGACAAGGTGGAAGAGGAATTTTAACACCTGTTGAAAGGGCAGGATGAAGCCTTCCCTAAGAGAGCTAAATGATTATTGCAACTAACAATGGATTCAGTAATTTGGATGGATATTTTAAGAATTGTGCTTTTTCCTATTCTAGAGTTTTGTTCCTAGAGCTTATTTTTGTCTTGGTATTTCCTTCCCCGGGACAAAAAGGATTTAGGCCAAATGATTGCTCATGTGTGGCTGAACTGCAGCTCCCATGAGCAACAAGCAATCAGCGGCAATGGCAAAGAATAATGGAGTTGTAGTTGAGCCACATCTAGAGAGCCATAGTTTGGATACCTGTAGTTTGGATACCATCATAGGCTGGTGGAATATAAGTTCTGCCATCTCTGAAGACCACCATTTATAGGTCCCAATACAAGGATATGGATTTGCTTCTCTAGCAGAATGTCACCATTCACTGATAAAAGATAACACACCTTCTGGTTTACTTGTGAGTAGAATGGGGGTAGACTTTTTAAAAAGTCTAGTCCTGTCCCTCTCTAGAGGACCATTTTGGGTCATCCAAACAAGTATCTGCTTCATCCAGTGCAGAACAAAGTGTGGTAGGATGAGGTGTGGCCTCTGTATTCCTCCCCAGATTGCAAACAAGAGAGGTCCAGAAAGTGCAGAAAGGGTCCAAATTCTTATTTCTACAACAAAGGAAAAGTAAAGTCAGTGAAATATGCAAGCAGGCCTGGCTTGGTATCACAGAGCTTGGAAGATGGCAGTGCAGTGGCCAAGCTGACTCTTGGCCATGGGATGGGATTTACCATTCAGAAATATCTAATGGGGTGTCCAGTTTCTCAGTATCTGTTCAAAATATTTAAGAAGTGCCCCACTGGATTGGACCTGTGGCCCATCTAGTCTAGCGGTCTGCCCTCATGGTGGCCAACCAGCATTACTGGCAAGCCCACCAGCAGGAGATAAACACACAGCTTGCTCTGCTTGCAGCCTCCCAACAGTTGGTCTTTGGTGGCATCCCACCTTTAGTGCCTTCAGGGTCTAATACCTATTGGTAGCCCTCACATCCTTGAATTGCTCCAAACCCTTTTTGAACCAATCCTAGCTGGTAATCAACATCATATTTCATGGAAGCAAATTCCAAGGTCTAGCGATGCTTTCTTTCTTTCTTTCTTTCTTTCTTTCTTTCTTTCTTTCTTTCTTTCTTTCTTTCTTTCTTTCTTTCTTTCTTTCTTTCTTTCTTTCTCTGAATTTATTTCACTCCTTTCAAGACTAGTTCCAGGTTTCTGAGAACAAAATATGATTTCACCTGTGTGGAATCATATACTGTCTAGCTCCCTAAGTGGCTTCTGAAATTATAGGAAATGGTTTTATTACCGTACCTTGCAAAGTTCTATACAATTAAAATAAGGGGAAAAGAGATTGTATCCTTCTCAGGCCCTTTCTGCACTGAGCCTTATTCCAGATTATATCCCAGAATAGGGAGCTGCTGTCCACATACTTGTGCAGAGTATGGCAGTCCCAACCCAGGCCCTGCTCTAGTCTGTACTAGCATGTGGACAGCAGGTCCCTATTGTAGGATATAATCCAGGTTAAGGTCCAGTGCGGAAAGGGCCTCAAATTCCTTAGCATAGGAACAGGGTATAAATTAGCAAACTGTACAACTGAATGAGAATTTGCTTCCATATTTATTTATATGCTTCATATAAATAAATATGGAAGCAAATTCTCATTTATTTATTTATATGAAGCATATAAATAAATATGGAAGCAAATTCTCATTCAGTTGTACAGTTTGCTAATTTATATGTATGAGTTTGTTACGATAAAAAAGTATTCTGCCTTTGGTGGAAGTTTGGAATAAAAGTAGGAAAAGTCCATTAATTTTTTTGTTTGTTTGTTTCTTTGACCTTAAGGGCTAGAAATCCCCCTAATTAAAAGAAAAAACCCTCAAGATAATTGTTTCATAGCACATGGAGGCATAATCCATGCAAGATTTCACCATGTTAAGAATCTAGCTGTTGCACATGAGAAAATATTCTAATTATAAAATTCCTCTGTTTTATATATATCTAATAACCAAAGACATAAAGAATAAAACCTAGAAGACTAAAACCTGTTTGGTTAAAAACAACAAATATTATGTACCTGCATAGCAGAGAATTTTGCTTCTTTAATTATCTGGAATGATGAATCATAGAAAAAGGGATTTGACATATTAGATCATTTTTTGAGTTACAAGCTCAACCACATTCTTTCCTTCTTCCCCGTTTCCTATCAGCTGTTCAAATTTCAGATAGCTTTGCTCACTGATCTCAGAAGTGTTCTGTATATGCAGATATCACTAACACCTCCCTTGGTCTGAAATAATTTGCCATGTGATTTAGCAATATTTTGCAAGTGCTTACTCACTGTGAATAGAGAGATAAAATGTGAGTATTGATTTATATGGAAAAATCATGCAGGGTTGCCTTACAGCAATGGAAAAAGAAAAAAATGCTTCTAGTCTGTTTGCGTATTCAAAAAGAGGACTCCAAATGCAAGCAACCAAGCAAAGAAAACTCGGTATTAAAAATACAAAGTAATCAAGAAGTTGCTTTTGTTGTTCTTTAATATAGGGTGTTTTTCCACTGTCACTAGAAGTACCCATTAAGTACCCATTAACGGGTATTTAATGGCATTTTTGTATTCATTCATGGGTACTTAATGGGTACTTCTAGTGACAGTGGAAAAACACCCATAGTGTTTTAGGCCATTTCTGCATTTACTGATGGTTATCCAGATCAGTTGGTAAGGATCAGCCAAGCATCTGATCTGGATCATCAGGCCCTGAGGCGGCCCCAAAATGTTAACAGTGCCGTAAAAACTCCAGCAGAAAGGAATAAACGTTCCTGTCCTCGGACCCCAGAGAGACCTATTTCAGCAGGGCGCCTTGTCATGCCACTAAAATGGGTCACTCATGGCACTGGTACGCATGTATGGGCCTTTCCAAACTCGGCCATATTCTGGAATATATCCCAGAACAGGGACCTGCTATCTGCATGCTAGTGCAGACTATGGAAGGCCCCAAGTGAGGCCTACCATAGCCTCCATTGGCTTGTGGACAGAAGACTATTATCCCGAGATATATTCCAGAATAAGGCCAAGTGCAGAAAGAGCCTAGGCCTATTTAATAAGGTCTATCAGTAATCTGGATCTAAAACAGGGAATGAGACCATTTTGGGCCTTCTGATCCAGATTAGGCTTCATCCTGTGCAGATGGAATGTCCTAGTGGGGGCAGAGCCTTTCTGCACTGAGGTGCAGACAAGTGTCCCAGAAGAGACCATGGTCTAGATTAGGGATAAGTGCAGAAAGGCTCTTTGGGCAAGTCCCCATGCACGTTTGGTCCAGTCCCAAATGTGGTCTTGGCAAGGGGCATCCCCATGCATTTTAGATTTGGTCTGTGGAAAGTGGACCAAATCGCCCCAAACCATGCCAGACCAGGACCAAATTTGGTGTCTGAAAAAACAAGTCTAGGCATGGTGTGGCGTCCCGGCACGCATTGCCAAGCGAGCCGAGACTACGCATGGGGATGGCCCCAGACTTCATGATCTCAGCTGACAAGAAAGAGGTTTGAGTTTTAAAGCCAAGCCTCTGTCCTGTCAGCCAAGATCATGAACAGGGGTTGCAGAGGCTTGAGATGTCTCATTTTTCCAGGGGGCAATAAGGTTTCCCCATTACTCCCTTGTTTTTACTCCCCTTTCAAGGCAAGCAAACGGCTTGCCTGGGAAAGGGAGCCAAATCACAATCCCAGCGCGGTTTGGTTGGGGACGGCTGAATCCGCCCCCAGCCTGCATTAGAGCGAATGGCATGGGGACACCCGAGATTCGATCTTGGTCCCACACTCGGTCCCATGCGTGCCCAATCAGCGCCCAAACAGCACCAAATGGCTTGCATGGGGGTGTGGCCTTAAACACTCAAATCTTTAGCAGGAAATGATACCACAAATATGTCTACACATTTATCTATGCTATTCCTTCAGTAAAATGTGGAGGTAGGGTATTCACAAAGGTGTGACACCATTAACAAGACCCTTTTTTCTCTCCATCCTACACTTAACTGCAATGGTTGTCATAGAAACTGGTCATGCCAGTGTGGGACCTAGTAGGCCTGATGCCAAAACAATGTAAGACGTTAAAGCTTGCACATTTACCTCACAACCTTAAAGGCCTAGAAGTTTAACTTAAGACAATTTCAGAGCATTATGACTGTGGGTGTGTAAATACATCGTTGCACATGTGAAACTAGTAGGTCAAATACTACTTAAGCAACAGCAGCCATAAAATCCCACACCTGCATGCGCAGCCATTTGCTGCTACTTATTTTTAACTTCCCCGAAATGGTAAGTCATAGAAATAAAGCTGATTAGTTGGGGTCAGACAGCTTAGTAAATCAGCCATCCACCTTCATTTTTATACCAGCCACATGGCTGTACAAAGTATTAATAGCAAGCCCACGTAGGAGAGCCATCTGTTGCTGTTCAGAGTTAGCTAGAAAGATAAACAGAAGAGTGATTGGTCACCCTTGGACACTTTGCAGCCTTGTGTTGATAGTCACATGGTGGTGACAGTGCTGAGTAAAATGGGCAAGTGGTTGAAACAATATCTTTCTCCTGTTAATTCTCTCTCTCTCTCCCCACCCCATCTCATCTGCTCTGAATTTACACTGATTACTGTAAATAAACTCTTAAAATTGGCCCAACCGACCAGGGATCCTAGCCACTTTGGTCTAGGGGTTAGGGAGCCCGACTCTTATCGGGGAATACTGGGTTCGATTCCACCCTCCCCCATAAAGCCAGCTGGGTGACCTTGGGCTAATCACAGCTCTCTTCTGAGCTCTCACAGGGTGTTCTTTTGTGGGGAGAAGAATAGAACAGCTTTGTCAGCCGCTTTGAGTCCCTTAAATGGGTGAGAAAAGCGGGGTAGAAAAACCAATTCTTCTGTTATTGAGCAGGTGGCCCAAGGATCAGGGAGACAGATGTTCTGTGACAAAGATAAAAATAAGTAAGTTAATAGTTCATGATTAATAGAGGGTGCTCAGTCGCCCCAAGGAGTGTGTGCATATACACATTTCTGTGTGGTGATAGCATGCGTCAGCAGATCTCTTTACCTTGTGAGGCAGGTTGGACTGCAAGTCCCTTCCTGGTCCAGGGTCATCTAGTGAACTCACTTGACAAAAGGGGGGATTTGAACTGAGGGATGTCTGGGTCTCTCTCCTGATGCTCTAGCCACTTGGACATGTTCACTGTCTGAAAACAAAGTACCAAGCTGGTGAGAGCAGAACTTAGTACAATGGGCACTTTAGGCATTTCCACCTGTCTTGTGCCCTCCAGCAGGACTAGGCGAGGCTGGAGTGGTTCCACCAGCAGGAACAGCCCCATTGTCCCAGAAGAAGCCTTCTGCACTCTGAAAGCTGTTCCAGGACAGCTCTGCACAGGGATTCTATAGATTGTTTGACCTTCAGAGCTGGCTTCCATGTTCTCTGATGGGTGGGAACTAAAGTTCCTAGCCTAAGTCTCTGGGGGACCCATATTGGTGGAACAGGGAAGTGTGTGCCCTTCCACATACCATCTTGTTCCATTATGTGGGTCCCTAGACCACTGGTGGATCTGTTAAAATAGGTCTACTGGTTTCCTTACAATGTGGGCACAGCTACCATGGCCCCTATCCCAGATCAGATTAAAGGTAAGTGCAGAAAAGCCCTTTATCCCACAGCCCATGAAGGGCTTGATGAATGTGAGCCAAATATTACCAAGCAAAAATAGAGACATTTTCAAGTCGCAACTGATACCTGGTAATGATTGACAAAAAGATGGAAGAGGATTGTTCTTGCAGTTTTCTGGGAGATCCTGGCAATAGAATTATGGATTGTGAACATTCTTGCACACCTTGGTTGTTTTTCCACTGTCACTAAAAGTACCCATTAAGTACCCATAAATGGGTACGTAATGGCATTTTTGTATCAATTAATGGGTACTTCTAGTGACAGTGGAAAACACCCCTTGATAACACTGGGCTTTGCAGGCTTTAAAGGGTTAAAACATTCCCCCCTGTCGACCACAGCTGAATCTCAGGATATGGTTCCCTTGTCTGTGCAGAAGTGATTGAAAGGTATATGTGCATCCATCTTGCACAAATATCCTTTGCCTCTTTGTTGTACTGTATTCAGGGTTGCAGCTGCATACACTAAAGCAGATTAGATGGCCACATTCTATTTTTTTCTGCTGCTGTCAGATTTAATGGCTTGGCTTAGTCATTAAGCCAATGAGAAGAGCCCATAGATTGCTATCACTTAAGCTCCTGCATCTGTCTTTCTTTTCCGGCTCTTCTGCCTGTCTCTCCTCTTTTCCTCCATCCCCCAGGCTTTCTTCTTCTTTATTTAAGTCAGGCTGCAAACAAACATCTGAACGTTTTGATAGCGTGTCATATGACCAGAAAACCAAGATTAGAAAAGTGTCTTTGTACTCTGAGTGTCTTATTTTTATCCACAGCTGTTGGAGCTGATAGCAAAGTCCCAGCTAACGTCACTGAGCGGAATCGCCCAGAAAAATTTTATGAACATCTTGGAAAAAGTAGTGCAAAAAGGTAAAAGAAAAGAACCCTGGGGAGGGTATGCAGTACACCCAAGTCCCCACTGTTGTTGGGAACAGCCTGGTTTTAAGTGTGTGGATGTGCAAGTACGCTGAAACTGTCTCCGTGACAAAAGAGTAGTATATGGACCCATAGGGCATTTTGCATAGAATTCAGTATGTATAGCTTTAAGAAAGAGTTAGACAAATTCATGGAGGACAGGTGTATCAATGGCTACTAGAACATGCCTAGGTGCCACCTGCAGAGGAACAGGCAGAAAGCCCATTTGCAGGAAGTCAAGAGCAAGTGAAGGTTTTGTTTTCTGTTTAGAATACTGGGAAACAATTAGCATGGGATAGGATGCTGGACTAGATGAGCTGTGACCTGGAGCAATTTTGCACCTCCCTTCCTGTCTGGGGGACGGGAAAGGCGAGGTTGCCCACATATATACACCATCCCTCCCCCCATGTGTCTGGGCACCGACCTTCAGTGCAAATGGGTGCCCATGCGCCTCTATCTTCTGTCACTGGTGCTAGTGTGCATGTGCTTCTGGACATCGCTGAAGGAACTCTGATGTGTCACACGTGCACAATGTGTCATGTGGCCATCAGGCACGTCTTTCAAACCAGAAAATGTGGGAATGAGCCTGTCCAGAGCCTTACCAGCTTGGGCACAGGTGAAGGTAAGTTCACATGTGGAGCATTCAATTGTGCTCCACATGTAATTACCTCGCAGTGCGTCCCTGCACAGAAGGGCAGTCTTTGATTCAGACAGGGCTCCTTGAAGTGCAGCTGCCCCATATGGGAACGCTTGACTAGTGGGTCAAGTGCAGAAAGTCCCCTTATGCAGCTGGGCTCCTCTTACGTTCTTATGAGATCTGCCCACACATTTAATGTAAAGCTATCATTGGACTGAAAGGCATGTCAGGAAGGATGCCAGTGCCTATAGTCTAAAGCAGTGGTTCTCACCCCGGGGGTCGCGACCCCTTTGGGGGTCGAATTGCCTTTTCTGAGGGGTCGCAGAATCTCCCGCCGCCCTCTCCTTCCCCTGGGCAGTGCCCACCCTCCCCCTGCAGTCCCTCCACATGGTGGTCGGGTGGACAGGCTGTTGCTTTTCTCACCCTGTTGCTTCCCTTGCCACTGCCACCAGGGCTTTCCCTTCACTCCCCCCGCCCCCATGAATTCAGTTCCATGCATAAATTATTTTCTTTATCTGGTTCAGTACCTTTCTGGCCCTGGACCCAGCCCATATGACCTCAGAGGCCCCACGCATATGGCCTCAGCAGCCATACCCCGGCAGCCCTGCACCCATGATTGGGGGTCCCTGCAACATAAGGAACTGCATTAAGGGGTCACGGCATTAGGAAGGTTGAGAACCACTAGTCTAAAGCAACCCTTCTAAATTGGCTATCCTGACTGTTCTGATGATGGGCAGGCTAGTTCTCGTTGAGTTGGTAAGGGCAGGCTTCAACTGCTGCAGGCCAGTTTAGTGGTTAGGGAGGTGGACTCTTATCTGGGAATACTGGGTTTGATTCCACACTCCTCCATGAAGCCAGCTGGGTGGCTTGGGTTAGTAACAGCCTTCTTCTGAGCTCTCACAGCCCCGCCTACCTCACAGGGTGTTCTGTTGTGGGGAGAAGAATGGAAAGCTTTGTCATCTGATTTGAGTCCCCTTAAATGGGTGAGAAAAGCAGGGTAGAAAAGCCAACTACTACTACTCCTTCTAAATGTAAGATTGCATGAATGGTTGGATACCCACCAGGCAAGGACATTTCCTGAAATCCTGGCAGAACCATGAGATGTTATGATGGCTGCCGACCTAGCTAGCATTAAAGTGGATTAGACTCATTAATATAGAGGAGAGGGCTGTTAAAAAGCTGCTTTCTCATAATGCATGTGAACTACCTCCATATCAAAAGTCGCATGTGTTTTAAGATAGCTGTATGGGGGCAAGAGTTGGGAAAACCCTGAGGCGTTCATCCTGCTTCAGGGTTTCCTATGGCCATTGTGATAAGAAAAAGTCTAGCTGGCCCCAGCGATAACAGAATTCTGGACTTGGTGAGCCATTTGTCTTGTCAGGTCAGGAAAATGACTAGATAGAAAATGATTGAGAAGAGCCCTATGTCTAGGTGATTTTTGCTTGTTTCTGGCCATGTGCTTGTTCTGGCTTGTTTCAGGGCTGTCGCGTATTTGCCATTGTGTGTGGGAAGGTTTCACATGGCTGCCCTCCTGAATGTGCTATGGGGGTGGTGGACATTAGCGTCTATGTGGTGGCACACACTTTCTAACTCCGCCACAGAGATGGACAACCCCTTCAGTTCGGCCTTTAGAAGCTGGACAGTCCAAATTTCCACTCTGAAGTCAGTGGGGGTCAGTGCACTGTGCCTCCCCTGGGGCAGTCATAACAATGTACAGATTCCCCCTAAGACAGGATATTTTAAATGATGATGATTTTTTTCAAAATGAAAGAAATATTGAAATTTTGCTAGAATCAACAAAACAAATTAATTGCAGTCCCTTCGCACACAGTGGCCCACCAAATGTTCATGGGCATCTCAAGCAGAAACAAGGACAAACCTTTTCCTGCTCCTGAATCCCAGCAAATGGCCTTAGAAGTGTCCTGCTTTCCCCCTCAGCCTGAAAGATGTACCCAGGCATCCAATCTAGTAGCCATTGATACATCTGTCATCCATAAATTTGTCTAATCCTTCCTTAAAGCCATCTAGACTGGTAGCTGTTGCCACCTCTTCCAGCAGCAAACTCCATAAACCGATGACCCTCTCGGTGAAGAAATACTTCCCCTTGACTCATCTGACCCTCCTACCCATCAGCTTCATAGAGTGACCCCTGGTTCTAGTGTTGTGTGATAGAGAAGACATTTTCTCTATCCACCTTTTCTTCTACTACTACTAAAAGCCTCTCACCTCAATTGGTGTCTCTTACATCTTTTGCTTTGAAAGTGTTATGGAATGAGAATCCTTTGCTTCCCAGCCTGTGGTCGGTCACTCAGCCCCTCCACCCCCCCACCCCCCATAGAGGCAAAAACCAAGAATCAAACCTGGACCCATTCTGCTGTCTCCAATGCCCTTCCATTCCTTAGTCAAGGGCAGGATGTGAGCTTCTTTCATTTGTTTCCTTTCCCATCTGTCTATATTTTCCTCTTTCTCTTCCCCCTCAAAAGTTTTGGAGGATCAGCAGAATATCAGGCTAATCAGAGAATTGCTGCAAACACTTTATATGTCGCTTTGCACGTTGGTCCAAAGCGTTGGCAAGTCTGTACTCGTTGGAAACATCAACACCTGGGTCCACAGGATGGAGACAATCCTTCACTGGCAGCAGCAGCTAAACAACATCCAAATCACCAGGGTGAGTAACAGTTCTGCTGCTTTTGCTGAGTGGTAAAAAATCTTGCGTCATTTTTGTTCCCTGAAATTTTATGAAGCAGCTCATGTTTCATTAGGTGAGATTATTATGAACTGTCACCAGGAAATGTTTGCATGCTGATAGAGAGTGTTTGAAGGAGGAGGAATTTATTGTGAGTGAATTAAAACGTGCTAGCAGAGATGTTAACAGACTAAAATTATGTGTTCATTTCATCACCAAACAGAATACCTGTTTGTTTGGTTCAACAGCGAACAGGTTAATTGAACAATGGTTTGAGTTTGCTTTCAAATTGATTCAAAAACAAATACCCATTTTTCCATTGAAAAAAGCCCTTTTCAAGGGCAAAAACACAGCGGATGTGAACTGTTTGATTGAATATTTCATGTTCACAAGTGGGGAACATGTTTATTTGAATAACCAGATGTTTGGCTTGATGCGAATATTTGTGAACTAGCTAGTTCAGTGCAAACTGAACCAACCGAACCAGTTCAACTCAGCAGATCTCTACTACCTACCAAGTGCTTGACTTGCTGAGATCTGTTTGCATAAGGTGGCTTCTGTATGCAGTGCACTTCAATCAGGAATTATGGAGAGGATCAAAAGCACAATTCATTTGTAAATGGTGAGAAAGGGGGTCAGCACACTGCCAGGTAGTGTGGATTCACAAGCCTTGCAGGTTGAGCCTTATTCTCAGATGACTGAATAGGTTTTTGGAAAAAGTTACCATATAGAAAAGAAGAAGAAGAGCTGGCTTTTCTACCCAGCTTTTCTCAAAGCGGCTGACAAAGCTTTTTTATTCTTCTCCCCACAACAGAACACCCTGTGAGGTAGGTGGGGCTGTGAGAGCTCAGAAGAGAGCTGTGACTAGCCCACGGTCACCCATCTGGCTTCATGGGGGAGGGTGGAATTGAACCCAGTATTCCCAGATATACATTAAAAGCACTTTAAATATTCAACAAATATAAAACATTATACTCCATGTTAAAATGATAGTGTCTGTACTTGGAGGGGGGGATATAATCCCCTTCAGCCAAAGGCCAGGACAAAGAGGTGCATCTTCACTGCCTTCCTGAATATATACAAGGAAGGGGCATGACACACTTCGAGGGGAAAACTATTCCATAGTCTGGGGGCCCACACCGAAAAGGCCCTCTCCTGGGTGCCCCCCAGCCCCACTATTGAAGGTGGTGGTACAGCCAGGAGGGCCTCATCGCTAGATCTTAAGGCACAGACAGGTTGGTATGGGAGAAGGCATTCCTTTAGATATTGGGGCCCAAGTCATTTAGGGCCTTGTAAGTCAGAGTCACATTATGTATCACATTCTGTGGAGTGTCAGTTCATAAGCACATTTGGCTGTTAATTTGTGTTCTTCCACACAAGTCACACATGTCTTTTTGGATGAAGGCAGTGGGCTTTTATTTATTTACTCTGTTTATTGTGAGCTGCCTAGAGAACCTGTGGTTACTCGGCAGGGTGTAGGAATTTAGTAAATATTTTATTTAAATGGTTAGCGCGGAAAACCTTAAAAGGCAATATCTATACTGTGTCTTTTATTCCAGGAACACATATTTTGAGATCATTGATACTTCAGCACCTTCCAAGGGGAGAAATTGGTCTAGGGCAATTGGTTGATGTTTTTAATAAAGTCTGTATAGACTTGCTATGTCTTCCATTTTGACTGCACCTTATTTGCCTTTTTTGTTTGTTTGTTTCCAGCCTCCCCTTAAAGGACTCACCTTCACAGATCTGCCCTTATGTTTGCAATTGAACATCATGCAGCGGCTGACAGACGGCAGGGACCTCGTGAGCCTTGGGCAGGTTGCCCCCAGCATTCATGTGCTTAGTGAGGATCGGCTTCTGTGGAAGAAACTGTGCCACTACCACTTCACAGACAGACAGGTAAGCATTGGCCATATCTCAGCTTTGGCTAAGGATGCTGATTACTACAAACTGCTGAGTCACTATTGCTCAGGCCTTGGATACGTGACTACCTATTCGTTGGGAACAATGGGATGCTGAATATTGTAGCCGGGATTACATTGTCATTGAAGCCTTAGATTGATTCCTCGTGGGCCACCTGTGGAGTGCAGCAGTGTGATGGCTCTGGATGAGCATGGAAAACTTGCCTAGATGAGACCTGGCTCTGGGTCAGCCTTTTCTGACCACTAAAACCCACCAGCCATGGACCAAAAATGGTGGTAGTTGGAGGGAGAACATTGGGCTGTTAAATTATCTTTGGGCTGGTGGAGTGTAATAAATACAGATGGCCTTTTCAGAAGAGGCACCTGGAGAGGGAAATTCCCACTCTCCAGTCCGTGTGACCCTTCCAAAGCTTGGGGCGAGAACTGGACGCTTTCAGGGCACAGTCGTTTTCCCTTTGAGCTGTGTGTGAACTCCGCCTCAGGGCCTTTCAGCAATTACCTTAGATTCGGAAGAGGATTCCTCACGGTCCTCTTCAGGACTTCTTCTCAAAACACATTAATATGGATCAGAAGGGCCCCAGCCACTACTTGTACACTCAGTCCACACAGAATGGAGCGTAATCCGGATCAGGAGATCCCACCTCTGAATTAGTAGTGGTCCTCAAGAGGAGGACTTTCAGCATACCACCTTGGGTCAGTCCAGATCACAGAGGTGAGCAGTCAGAGGGACCCATTTTAGCAGCACACCCAAACAGGTTCTTTGGGGGATCAGCGGTTAGGAACTTTCATCTCCAGATACGTGTAGAAAGGCCTTCACTTTCACTGCCTTCAGTTTCACTGCCTTGGGCCTTGAAGACTGGTAGTCTTGGATCTGGAGCCTGAGCAACAGTTACTCAACCTTTTGTAAGAAGTAGCATTTTAGATCCTGTGACATGGATCTAGTATGGGTGAGTATAGTATGAGTATGGGTGCGGTTCTAACAAACAAGCTACCATTTAATTGAAAAATCGTCTCACCCCTTCAGTTGCTGGAAGAGCTGCACAGGGCCTCATACCTCTAATGGCTGGCTAAGACAACAGCCCTGATATAAGAGACAGTGCACCTTTAAAAGCCAGCTGTTGGGAGACTTGTAAGCAGAGCAGGTTCCTGAGCTTGTGGTCTGCTAACGGGCTTTCATGTGCAACTAATGGGCCTTCAAGGGAACAGGTTGCTTGACTGGACAGGCCACTGGTCCATTGAAGCAGAGCATTTCTTCTTTGTTCATGTGGTCTTAATATTGCATTACGTATTCCTGAAGCTCGAGAAAGCAGCAGCTGCGTGCATCAGACCATGCAGCACTGCAAACCTTTAATCCACCTTAATTTGGAACTTGATCCATGATTTAATGAGTATTGTTTTACCAGTCACTTGATAAACGTGAGAGCTGAGTTCTGAAGCATGCTCATGAAAATTAAATCTTGCAGATACCAAGGGACGCTGCCTTAGAAACGACACCACTGACTTACCAACTAATTGAAAAGTGTGGCTTCTATTTCCAGGCTACAAATAATGAGGGATGCTATCAATTTATATGCAAAATTTTGGGGTTTCCAAGGAGAGAAACTTAGGAGATTCCACGCACATGTTTTCTTGGTCTTTTATTAGAACATAAGAGGAGCCCTGCTGGATCAGGCCACAGTCCATCTAGTTCAGCATCCTGTTGCACACAGTGGCCCACCAATTGCCCATGGACATCTCAAGCAGAGACAAGGACAAACCTTTCTCTGCTCTCAAATCCCAGAAAATGGCCTTAGAGGCATCCTGCTTGTCCTCCCAGCCTGAAAGATGTACTACTATTCTAGTAGCCATTGATACATTTCCTTCCATGATGGCTTTTATATTTTTCAGATTCGCAAACGACTAATCTTGTCTGAGCGAGGGCATTTGGACTGGAAGAAGATGTATTTCAAGCTTGTGAAATGTTACCCAAGGAAAGAGCAGTATGGAGATACTTTGCAACTCTGCAGACATTGTCATATCCTGTCTTGGAAGGTAGGCCATCAGCTGCAATAATACTGAATTGCGTCTTTGATGGCTGAAGGTTTAAACTTGGGCATAAACTCTGTTCTATTGTAACATCTTCTCTCATCAGTCTAATAATTTGAGCTGTTGAATTCTTGCTGTGTTGTTTTTTTGTGTGCAAGAAACTCTTCACGCCCTCTTTTCAAGGACTTCTTGTACTGCAGCATATTTTCTGGTGAGGAAGTTTGCCCTGGATGCAGATATTAACGTAGAAGCAACGTGGTCAATGAAAGCCATATGATGTAGGAAAATTAATATTGGACGTGGATTTAATCCGCATCATTTTCGGCGGAAAAAAATGAGACGGTCTGTGGATGGTGGAGTTAGGTTACGTCCCACTTGTACTTAACTATGAGGTTTCTAATATTGCAAAATCACACTGCTTAATCTTGCTTTTAATTTGGTTGAGGTGCAAATTTAGGTGAGCTGTGACCTGATCCACCAGGGCTCCTCTTATGTTCCACCTTTGATGACTTGTGCCATTTGCATAAGCGCTTAGCACACAAAGCACAAATCAGTATAACACTGTGTGCTGTTTACAAAAGTCTTCCAAAATCTTGGCCATGTATGCAGATGTATTCCAGAGAGGTTGGGAGAATGAATTAGGGGTGGAGGTGGTAGATCTCCAAATATGCTACGCTGGATTTCTTTATAGTTCTATGGGGTAACATACAACAGAAGGACAGTGCTAGTAATTTGCCAAAGACCTTTAGGAAAGGAGCAGAGCTCCATGTGCTTTGAAAATGTAATAGTCCAAATGGTAACTGCTCTTACCTATTGTGTTCAGTTCACTACTTCCTTACAGCATGGATACTGGGGTCCTGGTGACACCTTCATGAAGAGGGTATACCCCTGTGAACAGTAGGATAGTCTAAGATTCTCAGATCAGCCTTATGCAGGATAGAAAACAAAAGACACCACCACCCCCTTGGGGCAGGTTGGAGCCTGCTTACTTTTAAGAAGAAGAGTTTGTTTTTATACCCTGCTTTTCTCACCCATAAGGAGACTCAAAGCAGCTGACAAACTTTCTGTTCTTCTCCCCACAACAGATACTCTGTGAGGTAGGTGGGGCTGTGAGAGCTCAGAAAGAGAGCTGTGACTAGCCCAAGGCCACCCAGCTAGCTTCATGGAGGAGTGCAAAATCAAACCAGGAGACTAGTAGATAAGAGCCCAAGACTAACCACAGGACCAAACTGGCTCTCTCATGGCAAGGAACAGTGGGCACCAGGCAGATGTGTGGAGCTTTTAAAGGTGGCTCTCCGTGCTGGCCGGAACATCTGTGCAAGCAGAACGTTGCTCACATAGATGAGGATCCTGCTTGGGCCTGCCTGTGTCGCCCACCCAATAATCCAATGAAGAGGCTGACATGCTGGCTCAGGAATCATCCTTGGCTTACTTCTACCAAGGGATAATAGTAATTAGTTTCTTTTGGCAGGGAGGCAGAGTGTTGGTTGCAACATCATCTGACTACCCACTCCCTGGACAACTCCTGGCAAGTCGTTAGGGCCCATATATTGAATGAATAGAAATATATACATTTCTTGCACTGACTTGCTTGGACCAATATCGAACATACTACATCAGTGGTTCTCAACCACTTTTGGGTGTCAATCTATTCTTTCACAGGGGTCATCTAAAGTAGCAACGAAAATAATTTTATGGTTGGGGGTTAGGGTTAGGTTGGGGGTCACCACAACATGAGGAACTGTATTAAAGGGTCACAGCATTAGGAAGGTTGAGAACCACTGAACGACAGTAACTTTGGTCAAGCATCCAGTTGTACCACTAGAATTTGGTTAAGCTTATCAAATGTCTTATACTAGCAGCAGAGGCCCATAAAAATCTGGCCTGTTTTTATTTGTACCCCTTTTCTGTCTGGCAATAAATTAGTGAAGCTGTTTTTTCTGAAGAAGATGATCTGATTATATGAAGACTTTTCTTGCAGAAGGGACAGAGTTGTGGGTTGTGTCTATATAACTTTGATATATTTAAAGATTGTTGAAGTACTTTATACTTTGGCATAAAGTTGATCCCTCTTAATGGAAGTGGCTGCATCCTTGCGGCTGTGAACAGCTATTTTTTAACAGGTTTTGTGTAAATTGATTGAACGTGTGTCTTCACTAACGGCAAAACACTTACCTTGAATTGCTGTTACTACTTACACAGTTCAGTGCAAGGTATTAAAGTTAACTTATAAGGACCTAGACAGTTTTGGCCCCAATATCTAAAAGAACACCTCCTCCCACATTGACCTGCCCATGCCCTAAGATCCATCAGTGAGGCCCTCTTGGGGAGGTCCCACCACCCTCAGTAGTTAGGGGTGGGAATGCATGGGAGGGCCTTTTTGGTTGTAGCCTCCAGGTCATAGAACAATCTCCCCTCTGTGATTTGTCAGGCACCCTCATTGTATACGACTCACCTCTTTACCTTGGCCTTGGTTGAGGGAGCAACATCCCCTCTCCATGCAGGTACTGTCATGATTATGATTTTATAGTGATCCACCTGAGACCTTTGGGTATAGGTCAGAATAGAAATTTATTTATTATTTATTTATTTATATTTCTATCCCACCCTATACCTAAAGGTCTCCAGGGCAGGTAACAACCTTTAAAACAGCAATTTACAAATCAGTTTATAAAATGCATAAAAACACTTTTAAAAGATTCAGCACATTTAAAAGAATATCCCAAATATTAAAATGAAATATCTACAGTGGGGGGGGGGGGAGTATAAGTCACTAGCCAAAGGCCAGAGCAAAGAGGTGCGCCTTCACTGCTTTCCTGATTGTATACAGAGAAGGGGCATGACGCACCTCGAGAAGGAGACTATTCCATAGCCTGGGGGCCATTACTAAAAAGCCCCTTTCCCTGGTGCCCACCCAACTCACTGCAGAAGGCAGTGGGACAACCAGCAGTGCCTCACCTCCTGATCGTAAGGTATGGGGAAACAATGATGATGATGTACTGCGCTGTAAACGACGTGATGTTTGCAAACTCAAATATTTTCTTTCTTTTTTTCTTTTCTTTTTAGGGTACTGATCATCCCTGTACAGCTAATAACCCAGAGAGCTGTTCAACGTCTCTTTCACCTCAGGACTTCATCAACTTGTTCAGATTTTGAACTCCCACGTAATTACAGCGTCTGTCTCTAAAGTCCGATGGGATGCTTTGTACCGCTGAGCAGACTTGCTCAGTCCTGTACATAGTGTGTAAATAGTCCTGCTTGGAGCTTCTGTGTCAAGAGGACCAGAGGATTTTAGGAAGCAAAGGGAGTCACAATTCAGTAGCCCTGAACTTTCAAAGAATATGGCCTTCTAGCTGAACTGACGTGTGTAAAGCCAATATTTTGTAAATACGTTGCTTTGTAAGAAGTGGGGTGTGTGTTAATGGGAGAACCTTGATTTTGCTAAAGAAGTTCAAGTGGAATTTGTTCTCTGTCAAGAGGAAAAAACTGATTAGGCAAATGCTGTGGAACTACTCCCAACTCGTGAGTTTTGTTTACAGTAGTTATAGCTATTTTTAGCAGATAGCCTTGCAAAGGACATAGCCCATTTTCTTTCTTAAATGAAGAATTAACATTAAAAATGTCAATACTACACCACTTTCTACCTCTGAACAGCTTTCCAGCCAACTGAAAATGTAATGTGAAGGGTTTGTGCTTTATATATGGGGACTGAAAAGGGAAACGTTGGTGATGATACTGTGTGTATTCCTTTCTGTTAACGCTTCTGGGTGTTTGAGTGATCTGGTTCTAGAACATTTAGAAGGAGGTTTAGCAAACTTTGTTGTCCTTGTTACAGGCTGGTAAATTATCATACATTTAATATTAATAACAATCTTTTGCACGTCACACCTTTTTAAGCCATTGAACACTTTTCTAGATTATCTCAAGTGCTTTACTGGATGATCAATCCATGCCATATAAAGGATATTCAGACATACTGTTGGAGGAGAACCATAAGGAGCTTTGCTGTTTTGTCAAGCTCTCGCTCACAAAACAAACTCCTATTGAAAATCACACCCAGCTGGGTCACTAAGGGCCTCCCTTCTGCCTGTTTGTGTGGAGTAAGGGATGCCTTGACAGTTCCTAGGTTGCTCTGTCCACACAGGACAGAGCATGATACAGAGCAGAAGGCTCCTGAGCTGGATTGCCAGTAGATCTTGATATCCAGGACATTGATGTACTAGCAGGGACTAATCCAGAACACAGAGGTGTGTAGAAGGTGCATGAGTTTTGGGGCCAGTGCAGGAGCTGAGCTAGAGCAGACACCGCCATGCTGACAGCGCTGTTCCAGCTCAGAGCAATCCGTTCCAGCTCAGAGCAATCCGTTCCAGCCGTGGAGTGGATTGGTTTGTGAGTGCAGAAGGGCCCTTGGTCAAAGAACATCCAACTGTGATCAGCTTTTCTGGGCTGGTTCATGACTTCTCCTTATTTCCCCATTCACTGAGCATTTTTGCTGTTTTTATGGGCTACTTTCACATCGCCTAACTGGATACTTTAATCAGGAGATGGCACAGAAACTGCATCTGAGAGCTTGTGCAGACAAAGCCTATGTTCTTCACTGCATTTGACAAGTGTTAGTAACAATAGGACAGCCACATTGGGGTTCAGATTTCTTAAAGGTGATGGAAAAGTGGCCTCTAAGCAGCTTTATTTGTTGAATTGGAAGGAACATTACACCAGAGCTTCTTAAATATATCAGTTTAAAAGCCTGTGACAGCCCGGCCCACTGATCAGATCCAGTTCAGTTCATGTGAGTTTTGGGGCCACATCCACACATCTCCAAGGGCTAGGAACAAAAATGTTCCTCATCTTGGGGGCTCCGGGGGATGGTTTTCTGTGATGCACCATGTCGTGCTGTGAAAGTCACCCCCTGATAGTCCTGAACATGGGAGGCATGACTTCTGCATGACTCCCATGTTCCAGATTAGGCTCATACTGTTCCACTACCAGTGATCCAAATTAGTGCCTCCCTTAATCCAGATCATGATGCGCTGTGAATAGTACAGACAGATAGGACCGGTGTGTTGGGTGGGTGGCCTCATAGATCCATATTAATATGGTAGTCTATGAGGCCTAGAAGTGAACTACATGGACTCTTAATCTGTATTAAGGGTCTGTGCCGAAAGGCCCTTTGATTCTGTTAGGTGTGTAGCAAAAATATGCCTGCATTTCAGTGATGCGTTCCAAAGACTTTCAATAGCAGCTTTTACAAAAATCTCTTGCAGACATAGTTAAAAACAAGACAACTGATAATAGGGGACAGAGATTCTGAAATGTAAGGCTCAGGGGCCTACTGAGAAGGCCTAATCCTCACTAAGACTTATTTGAGTGCCTTGTCTGTCTTATAAAGGAGGCAGCATTGTTTGAAAAGTTTCCAGGATTCTATTAGCCACTTCAGCTAAGGATTATAAGCAATGTGGCTGCATTCTCTCCCCATACCCCCAGAAGCAGGGCGGGGAGGAGGGGGAATCTAATTCTGATAACACGGGAACTCCCATATGTTCTGCATTATCAGGATTGTTGTACTTCACATTGTCCTTTCTCTTTGGTTTGGTGCTAAAACACAACATTGAAGGTGCCTCCAGACGCCATTAAAGCTTCAAAGTCCCTGCACGGCTGCTTCCTGTCGTCCTGACAGGGCAAGGGAAAGCTGTGCAGGGAGGACAGAGCCCCTGCGGAGCCACGCCCAGTCATCCAGATGGGATGATCGATTACCTGCAGTACCTTTGCTGTATCCAAAGGAGAGAACCAGGTAAAAAGCTGCTGATTAATCAGCTTTTTTTCAACTCAATCATGTGACTGCCAGCTGCAAAGCAGCTGCAAAGCTTTCATGGTGTCCTGAGGCACCCAGAGAGGAAATTGCCAGAGTGATGTGAGCTTTGTGACCAGATGGAGGGTTACTTAGAAGGTGGGTGAGCCAGTTTGGTCTAGTGGTTAGGGAGCTGGCCTCTTGTCTAGGAATATCAGGTTTGATTCCGCACTCTTCCATGAAGCCAGCCGGTTGACCTTGGACTAGTCACAGCTCTCTTCTGAGTTCTCACAGCCCCACAGGGTGTTCTGTTGTGGGGAGAAGAGTAGTAAAGCCAACTCTTCTTAGAAATATTGCTGTAGGCAAGTTGTAAAGAAGTAGCATAGAATAGGGCTGTGGAGGGCTAATGTGAGCTTCATCAGTTTAGAAACTGAGGCCTTTTCTGCACTTAACCATGTGCTAATCCAACTCAGTGAGACCCACTGAGTTGGACTACATAGCAGTGGGAGCTGGAACAGCACCTGCCTGTACTGACAGCATTGATCTGGCCCATGCTTCCCCACAGCTGCAGAGCCCATGTAAGCTCACACAAGATTTCTAACTGCCTTCCACCGCTCCAAAGTCTAGGAACAAAAATTCCTAACCTAGGGGTAGTGGTGAAGAGCACCCCCTGGTTGTTCTGGAACACTGAGGCATGAGTGGCATGAAGTCTCCACTCTTCCCGTTAAGTGGAACAAGGCCCTTGGTCTGCTTGTAGATCTGATTAAGAGGGTCTACAACAGATCCAAATTAAGGACTCTGCCGAGTGTAGACTGAGCTGGACCAGCGGGGCAGGGTGTCCTTGAGCTGCATTAACGTGTGGATCAGGAGGCCAGTGATCCAGATTAAGGGGCACCTTAATCCGTATAGCCAGTGAGTGCAAAAAGGGCCTGAAGTGCTTCAGATAATCTATGCTTCTGAGGCAAATGAACTAAATGTGAACTAGCAAACCACACAATTGAGACTTCTATATCCTTTGTATTCTTACCTGGTTGCATCTTGAGTCAACTCACGAAGAGAATATAGAGGGGTAGAAAGATTAATTTTTATCATTTCAAGTTGTGTTCTCACACAAGTTTTTTTAAAAAAAATTGGAATAGCTTAAAGCTGCCTCACAGATGGGATTGTTCACATACCAGTCTGCCGTCCCCCCCAAACATTCTATCCTAGAAAAGATGGATTAGACATGGGATGAATACACAAAGGCCCCATACTATCATCTCCAAGGTGCTTTTTATCCATTTTGTCCATTACATGTGAATGCTGAATAATGTCTGAGGAGATCTGCATTACAGCCCTGCTGGTTTAAGTTGTTTCATTTGTCTAGGGGAAATCTGTTTTTGTGAGGTAATCAAGGCAATCTGAGAATTTTCAGCATCCTTGGAAACTGCTATTTAGACTGTGTTTGAACATAAGAAAAATGGCGCCTCAGAGGCACCTCAGATGTTCCTAAGCTTTCTCTAATCCACAGAATGCTCAAGAGAAGGGGAACTGGCAGGCTGGTGTGTGAACAATCGCACCCTAAAGCTTTCTCTAAGCAGCCTCAGAGGTGATCTTTTTGCTGTGCCTCATCACATCCAGAATGTGGCACCCCGTTCCCAATCTTTCTCTCATCCACCTTTTCTAGCACATAATGTTCAGGAGAGGAACAGACTGGTGTGTGCGCAATCCCACCTTGAAGCCTTCTCTAAGCTCCCTGGGGGATGCTTCTTTTTGGTGTGCCTGATCACAGCGTTTGTGGGAGAGATGAAAAAAGTATGTGACACTGACAATAGGCAGTCATCCCTTGTATAACAGCAGCTGTTCTGTTGTGGGAAACCACTATGTTTGTGCACATTGGATTGGGAAAACATGATCAGAGCTTCCGCTGGTTGCTAGTTTCCAGTAGCCAGCAGTGACCTACAACGGGACTACAAGGAGAACAATATGTTGATCTCAGGAAGCAGCTGGGGTTTTGCAAAGTAGAGGAAAAGTTAGATGGATGAAGAAGATGGTTTGGTGATGAGGCCATGTGGGTATCTGTGAATAAGAAGGAAACTGTTTACAAATATGCTAAGCAACATTTGTTCACAATATGTATCTTATGGTAATATCGCACATATGTTACTTTCTCTGACCCTGTTAAATACTTCCTGTATTCAAGCCAACCGACAACAAAAGACTCCATACTCCAGCTCCCTGGTTTATGATATTACTTTTTATTGTTTGTTTTTTTACCAAAAAAGTGTGAATTTTGTACTATATAGAACCACTGACTGTTTTCTTGCATGTTGTAAATAAGATTGTAAATCACTTTCAGTTTTGGAATAAATCTGGATGTCTTTCACCAGATGTTTGTTAAAAATGTAGAGTTTACCTAAATACCAGATGCTATAAGTTCAGCAGCATGTTGTGACCTGGCTGTACAGTGCAGATGAGGAAATAAAACTTGCTCTAGTGGTTAGGGAGCCGGATCTTTAATCTGGGAATGCCAGGTTTCATTCCACACTCCTCCGTGAAGCCAGCTGGGTGACCTTGGGCTAGTCACAGCCCTCTTCTGAGCTCTCACAACCCCACCCACCTCACAGGGTGTTCTGTCGTGGAGAGAAGAACAGGTTTGTCAGCTGCTTTGAGTCCCCTTAAATGGGTGAGAAAAGCAGGGTAAAAAAACAACTTCTTCTTCTTCTTCTTGGAGAGGTTTTATCTTCTCTGAAGGGGCTTTTAGAAACAGACTCAGGCACAAGCCTGTAGATGTGTTTGATACTGCAATTTGTTGTGGTTCTCTTTATGTGCATAACAGACCCCATTCCTGAGTGTCCTCCTTGAGTATTTATTTGCTAGCCACGTAACATCTGCTGAAATAGACCAGGAGCCTTTTGCATGCAATAATGCACCTAATAAATCTGATGGGATGTTTCTAACTGAAAGACGGGGAAAGGAGGCACTGGCATAAATTTCTCAGCAACCGTTAACGCAGTGCGTCTTTGCAGTTCTGTTTCTTGCCAGGACCCTGTATTTCAATTAAAACACCTCCTGCTTGCTGACTCATTGGCAAAAACAGCAGATTGCCGTAAATGTGATTCTTCCAAGACTTTTAAAGCCATGCTCCTTTTCTGTTTCAGGGGTGGGAGAAATAGGCACTTCTTTTATGATTTGCCATTCTGAACTGACTGTGACATGCACAATGTAAAATACTGTTATACTTGTTTAGGGTCTTTTTCTTTTCTATAGGGTGACAGCAACCAGCCAGGGTAGCTTTAAGAAGAGAGTAGACAAATTCACGGAGGACAGGTGTAATCAATGGCTACTAAAATGGATGCCTAGGTTTCATCTCCAGGTTGGAGCGACAGGCAGGATGCCTCTAAAGGCCATTTGCAGGGAGTTGAGAGCAGGTGAAGGTTCTGCCTTGGTCTGCTGCTTGAGAATGCACAGAAGCAATTGGTTAGCCACTGTTTAGGCTACTTAGATTGCGGCCTGATCCTGATGTTTTTACGTAATTCTAATCATAAAGTCTCTTCCCAAGGGACTTCAAGTCTTCATTTTGCTGTCACACGCTGCTTGTGTCTCCAAAATATATGCTCTAAGCACCCCAGTACAGAAGCTCATCATCTGTCTTGGCAGAGGTTTGAAGTCCAGCATGTATATCAGGACTCAATTTGCCATAATCTATTATCCAGCTTCATAACTCTGGAAATGCACCCCTACCCATCTAAGAAACATCACTGCAAACCGCAAAATTACAGTGAATGTCATCTCTGGAAAACAGTCACTTGAGCCAAAGTTTTGGGGTTTTTTAAAAGTATTTCTGGTGTCCCTGAAACCAGATAAAGAATATCCTTTATCAGAAATCTTTCTTCTGCGGGGCGCGGAAATCTGCATTCAAATATTCACATTCTCTTTGTGATCTAGATAAGAGGGGTTTTCCCCTTACAGTTGTTAAGTGTGACATGAGGAAACCACAAACACTGCCTCCAGACTAGTGGAATAAATCCACAGTTAAAGCTAAAAGTGCAGTATATTCATTGTGCAGTGACAACTGGGTGTTCTGACTGGAAAAGCAGCTCTGTAGCTTCCCTTATCGGAGCTGCGAGAGCTGAGTCGGTACATGCCGTCATGTGGGTTGAGGCAGCCAATCAAATTTTGAGCTGCTCTTCCAGCTTAGCTGGCATCTTGTCTGCTTTTCTCACCATCTTGCCTGCGTTGGCTTGAAGCTCCAGGTTTTCTTTATACTGCGCAGTGAGTGTTGCTTATCTAGGTGAGTGTGCAGTCCCAATTGCATAATGCAACGCCATGACAGTCAATCAATTGTCGTGTGTGACAGCTCGATCCAGACTGAGCATTTCAATGCACAATATAAATGTTTCTAGATGCAGCCATACTAATCTTTATGCTAAAACAGGACTCCTTTTTTCAGAAAATAGAATCACTTCAGAGTATCTCAAGTAAGTTAAAAATGATCTCAGGTTGGGTTCGGTTCCAGGTAACTACATGAGTAGGTCCATGCAGCTTTCTTGGAAAATTAAAAAAGAAGAAGAAACATTGTAATTTTACCAGGAAAGGCTGAGGTTTGAACCTGGAATTTCCTGCTGTAGGGACCTGTCATCCATATGCTAGTGCAGACCATAACAGGCCCCAAATAATCCAGAATAAAGCCCAGCAGAAAGGGCCTTATTTGGTAATTGGCTTTTTCTGCACTGGGCCTTATTCTGGATTATATGCTGGAATAGGGGGCTGCCATGCACATGCTACTGTTGATAATTGCTCTCATTCACTGTTTTATAACAATGAGACTTGTACTCTTCAAAATTATGAAATGGGTATTGTTTCAGAAAGATAATGAAAGGAGAAGCATTTTTTTTCTCTACAATTTGTGCTGTCCTTTTTCTTCATACAGTTCTGAAGAAAGTCATGTCTGTACATACGTAATACCAACAGGACAGTTCCAAAATGATTTTTTAAGAAGACATAAAACATTTATTTTTAGAATTTTGTTAGCATCAATACATTTGCCTGTACAGTATATGTATAAAGTGGAAAACTATTTGTTTAAAATATCTTTTTTAAAAAGAAATGGATACTGTTCAGTAGGGAGTTTCTGAAGTGAAAAGTGTACATTAGGCAATAAAATCTGATGTTTAGTAGCGTAATGGTGTGACTGAAAAATTCCTTCATATAAAATTTGCACACACTTTTCTTTGCATGCTCAACCACTTGATTTTTACAACTGTTTGTTTCATTTTGTTCTTGTTTTGGTAAACTGTTTTTTGACACAGAATTATAAATAAAATGTTCAGAATTTATGAACCCTGGAATTTTCATTACTTGAGTTGGCTCGTGGTTTCTCAACTTGTCACTGTTCCAAGAATACTTTATATTCTTTTTCTCTCTTTCTGCTACATTTGAGAACAAAATATATCCTCCTCCAATTTGTCAAACATCTCATTTTTAAGTAAGGCTAGAAGAATTATTGAACAATTACACTTTATTTATATATCCCAGCCTGCCCACCCTGTTTATTTGCACGTCCATTAGGAATGTTACTACATACATCTGTTTATATGTATGTTTAGTTGCTTTTATTAAATCTTGTACCCCACCCGGGGGACTTAGTTTGAAACATAGGATACAAACATTTCAAACAAACAGACAGACATTCTCTCCCCCCACAAATTTTATCCTGACGGTAACTCTCTAAGGTACATCAGGATGAGAAATAGGGCCTTTTTGCACCTTGGGCATGTCCACATGCAAGCCAGTTGATGCGATTTGGACACGTGTGATAAAAATCCGTGTTGTAATGCAGAATCAAGCGTCCCCATGTGGTTTGGGGCAACGCGGATTCAAACCATAACTGCCTGTCCCCATGGAATGGCAGGAATGGCGGCGGTGAGAGGAGCATTGCAGTATCCCCTCATCCACCCGCCGGCAGAGTGAGCGAGCGAGGTTATTTTCCCATTCATCCCCTCCTCCCCTGCCAGCCATGGACAAGGAGGGGATGAATTGCGCACAATTGCTCGACAGTGCATCTGCTTCAGCGCAAACTTGTTGCCTTCCCAGCAATGTAAATGGAGGTAACGTTACCGGCAGAGTGAGCAAGGTTATTTTCCCATTCATCCCCCCTGGTCCACATGGCACCAGGACACCCTTATTTCCCATGCAAAACACTTGTGAAGTGGGGTGTTTTTTTAACACGTATTGACTCCCGTGTACCACATATTAGGGCTTTGCATGCGGATGCTCCCAAGGCGGACATGGAATCCTTTCAGGTTATTTTTAGCATACGGATGGGCCCCTTCACTTCACCAGGACAACATCCCATGGAAGTGAATATGAGGAATAGATCCGAGGCCTATTCACACAAGGGCTGATGGAACACATGTAGGACACCCTGGGACAGAGCATTCGCTCCGATGGGCGAGCAGTTCCATTCAGAATTGCTCCAGCCTGTCTCAAGGCGTTCTAGACATGATCTGGGTGTAGAGCACTTAATTGTGCTCTACACCCAGCCCAGGGCGTTCACGGCTGTCCATGCACGCTCCCTGCCTGACAGCTGCAGGCCCCGGGCCTATCCAGATTGGGTCCAGCTGGACCCACGGGTGGGCAGGCCTGTCACGGTCCTTCCCCACAAGCATGAGATAAGTGCCGCATGCACATCCCCATGTAGGCCTTGGGCCGGGGGGAAGGATGCCCGGGCCTGGGAGTGGGGTCCACCCCCCACCCCACCCCCGTGCCGGCTTTTTCAGGCTAGGACACGCGGGGACACTTTCCCCTTTCACACACAGGCAGGTAGGAATGTGTGAATAGGGAAAGCATCCCCACGTGTCCTAGCCTACGTGCACTCCAGCTATTCGGCTGTAGTGCGAAAAGGCCTCCGGGGTCTGCACCTCAGGATGTCAAGTTTATTTGCACATCCATTAGGGATGTGACTACAAAGCTGTTGCATTCAGTCAATGTAGAGCACAACCATGCTTGCGCCACCCATTTGCACCTCTTCCATCGAGAAGAGGTACCAATGGTAGGGGCAAGGGCTGTCCCAGCCTGTCTGCTGGTATAGATGTAGAGCAGTTAAAACTGCTCTAGTGCTATGCGCACAGGGGGAGCTCCTGCGTGCCCAGAGCATCTTCTGGTAAAGAAGTAGGAAGTTCCATGTAGTGTGGATGCAGCACCTGGGAATTCCCCCCACATTCACCTTTTCACCTTGTGCAAAACTGTATGTGTTTAGATGAGCTGTGAAGATGCACCTTTTTGCCCTGGCCTTTGGCTAAGTAAAGGAACAGTCTTTTCCTCCCCACATTATGCCATGGTTTTAATACGTTTAATATGTTATTGGTTTTCATGTGTTCCTTTTATATGTTGTAACCCACACTGAGACCTTTGGGTACAGGGCAGGATAAATAAATAAATATATATATTTGTATATAATATATATGTTATATAAAAATAAATAAATAAAAATCTAAAAAGCTTGTCATTCCAAATGAAAACACAGGATAATGTGCTTTATATTTGGAGTAGAATAGGGGAGCCTGAATTTTTATTTTTTTTGCTTTCAGGAACTTGTAGGAATAGCAAGTGTCAGAGGGAGAAAAATGTACTTTTCTGTGGACCTTTGCATTTGTCCACTGGCTTTTGGTGTTGTTGTTTTTTATTGTAGCAGATAGATCTAAAGTCTGATTAATCACCTAATCTCATTTAGCGTAATCCAGAACTTTGATTGCATAAGTATGCACTCCTTTCAGAAGCAAATGAAAGTGGTAGGGGGAGACTGAGATTAGTGGCTAGAAGGAAGACCTAGTATTAGGTGTGCTGGCGGGGTCAGTCATTGGTTGGAAAGGAGATCTAATTATCTATTGCCATCTGCACAATTTCTGCCGGGCCTCCATCTTCACGGGGTGGAGGACGGAAACCATATATGTAGTGGTTTGGAAAGTGTGAGAGCAGACTGTACATGCGTTATCAAGGCAAAATAACTCCTGCGGGAAGGTAAAGGTAGAATTAAAATTGCACCAGTACAACCTCAAGTGATCACATCCACTATCTCTGAAATCTCAGATTGTACCCATAACACTTGTGTGTGCTTGCACCCATTATCTCTGAAATCATTTCAAGCAGGGGTGTCCACTCTGTGTCCTGAGGTCCACATGCGGCCCAAGATGGCTATGAATGTGACTCAACGCAAAAATATGTGGCCCAAGAGAAGACAACTCTTCTTTTTCCAGTGTGGCCCAGAGATGCCGAGGACACCCTTGATTTAAAGGCTACATGCTCACCCCCAGCACCAGACATTTGGGGCATCTCTCCACTGCACTGACTCCTCTCCTGGATTTGGCCACCCACATGGCTTCAGGTAGCTTTGGAACTCCTCTCCAGGGCTACCATTTTCAGTTTTTCATGACCTGAAGCCTTGGAGGACCTCCTTGACTTCTGGATGCAGGTGCAGCAGCCCCACATGAAAATGCAGTGCATTTCCCCACAGTGAGGCCGTGACTCAGTGCACAAGAAATGATTCTTGTGCACTGAACTGCGCACACCTTGGAGGAGGTTCGAAGCCCCTCCATGCATCCTCATTCCCCTTCACTGCGGGGTGCTATGGAGATGGGCAGACTTCAGTGTCCCTCCAAGTTGTCCTGAACGCTTCGTAGAGATGTTGCCTACACCTCTCTCTCAAATGTGTATCTTGAATCATCACTCTTTGTGACCTTGTCCTAGTTTCGGATTGTGGGAGACATGAGGAAAGTGGGGCAAGGCAGGTGTGGAGCCCCTTCTCACCACTGGATCACTAAATGAGGTTCAAGTCAATTCCTCCAAGCCCTGGTGAGCTGAGGAGCGAAGATGGCTGTGGTGGCAAGAAGGAAAATGATTTTCTGTCCCCACTCTAAACCCTTAAAACGCTTCCAAAAACAGGGAAAGCGATTCTTTCCCCTCCTCTTCCCATTCTCCAGGGCACTCGGCAGCAGTGGCAACTCAAGCCCCATTCGCCAGCTCACCTCCACAGCCACCATCCCCAGCAGGGTTTCCCTCCGACAAAAGCACCCTGGCTCTGCTGCCACTGCCGCCTCCACACACTGCCTTAAACATTCACACATCTCAAGGATCCTGCAGCAGCTTCCCTTCCTTTCCCTTTCTAAAGGTCAGAACTTTTAAAGAGCCAGAATTGCACAGAATTGCAACATTGTTATCAGGTGTGAAGTGGGTGGATTGCTACATTGAAACCGCTGCTGTACAGGATGGATTTTTACAGTGAAACTGGCTGCTGTACCTTAACTGAAAGGACTGACCTGCAGGGTGAAACCCCAATCCGTTTCATGACGTATTTGCTCAAATACGGCTCTAGTGTTCCCACTACAGTAAGGAAGAAGCGTTTTAAAAGCCAAACCCGTTTTATTCCGTTTTAAAGCCAAATAATCCTCAAAATACCCCTGAAACTGATTGCCAGTGGGGACAGTGAGGATCCAAACCGTTTTACTTGATTGGGGGTGGAAACTGTTTTAAAACTGTTTTAAAACCGTTTTAAGTGATAATGGGAACGCAGCCATAATCTCACTGTTTAGCAACGTTTTGGAGTATCCTGCTCCCAGAATTATCACTTGTGGCCCGGATGGCAGGGCAAATAGCAAAGGGACAGAGGACTCAGGAAGTTAACTAGTCTAGCAATGTTGCTTCCACAGTGGTGTGACAGGTACATTTGGGTATTTCATTAGGCTGAAACATCAGGTGGTGCACAATCATGACTCCATTCACATGTATGGCCACCATTTTTGGCTGGGGTTGGCCCTGCACATGTGCAGTGGCTGTTCCCAGGTGGTGGATCACATGAGCAGCCATGCTCTTGCTTTTTATGTAAAACACAGGTAGAGGGTTGTCTATCACACACTAAGGTTATTATGGGATATCACCCAAACATCCTGGGGCTTTGTTGGGATTGCCACGGACACATGTGGCATTCCCAACATAGCCCTGGGACAATCCCCAAGTTTTACACCATATCTAAAGGCAGCCTCCAATTGTAACATGCTACAAACAACAATAAAAACACAGTAGCATTGCACACCATTGTTCAGTCTTTTGTGGGCTTTTGGCTTGGTTGCAGAAAAGGAGAGGAGCTGGGAACATTGCCAAAGCGTTGCCTAAATGTGGAAAATGCTGAGCTAGTGTGATATGAAACTGTAAACAATTGGAAACTGAGAAGTTATATAGTGAGTGAGTGACAGCTGTAAACATGAACTCTGAATGGTCATGTTCCCAGAGGACCCTTTCATGCCTGCAAAAAAAAAAAAAAAGCAGATTGAGCCAAGCTTATTTATCAAAATCAAAACCTAACGCATTTTAAAAAATAAAGTGCATTTGTAAAAAAAAAGAAGAAAAGAAAACGAATTCTGGATCTTTCAGATGAGGTTCTCTGCCTGTTTGCATGCCATGGCAATCTATTTCCCCAAGAAGCAAGCAAATTAAGATGCCAAAGGGAAATTCCCAGCTTTGGAGCTCCTGATCCGACTCTCTTGAACTTTGGTTGTCTCTTGAATTACTTCCATCTGTGCAAACTTCGTGGTCGTCTTCTTTAACCCTCTCCCTCCAAATAATTATTTCAGTGTTTCCTCACTGATTTCTACAAAATATTGTGGCCTGATCCAGCAGAGTTTCTCTTGTGTTACTGTTCCCTCACTTAAATTATATTTATATCAGATTTCCTGCATGGCCTGCATAAGTCATAGACAAGCACCATGGGCAAGTACCAATTTAGGATGTGCAAGTATACTGTTCACTATATTTATCTAGATGTGTAATAATTGTGGATGTGTAGATATGAGGAAGGAGAATAATTCATTATCTTAGGGTTTTATGGATTGATGTTTTTCTACCCTTCAGCTATCAAATAGGGCCTTCTCAGTGATGGCTCCGAGATTATGAAAGAGTCTCCCCACTGAGGTGAGCTGAGGAAGCAGCGAAGTTGTACCTCAGTGCCCTGGCTTTTGGCTAAGTGAGGAAACAGCTTTTCCTTCCCACTTTCAGGCATTGTGTTTGCTTTACTATGTTCATTTTATGTTTGGGTTTTAGTGTTGTAGCCCACCCTGGAACCTTTGGGTATAGGGCAGGATAAAAATGCAAATGAATGAATAAATGAGATCCTGATCCTACGGTAGCTTGGGCAAATTTTGCAGAAATCAGTGAGGAAAATACTGCAATATGGCTCTGGAATCAGACTAGGGATGGGCACAAATATTGAAAACATTCGAAATTTGATCGAATTTGTTCAAACTTGGACATTTGAATTTGAATCGAATGTCTATAAATTCGAATTTAAATATTCCAACAAATTTTGAATTTTCGGATCTATTCATTCAAAATACAGTGGTACCTTGACATACGAGTTTAATTCGTTCTGTAACCTTGCTCTTATGTCAAATCGCTTGTATCTCAAAGCAATTTTCCCATTAATCCATTCCAGCTCCCAAAACACCACCTCAGTTGTTTTTGTTATGTACTGTACTGTATTTACATACTCGTATCTCAAATCTTGCTCTCATCTCAAAGCAAAATATCACTCGCTCGGCGGCTTGTATCTCAAAACACTTGTATGTCAGGGCACTTGTATGTCGAGGTACCACTGTATTTGGACATTCATATGTGTACGGGTAGATACATGATGCATACTTGCACGTATGCACATCCGTACGCATTTGTATGGATCCATACAGGATAAGTATGGGATGCATACAGACATGTATGGATGTATATGGGATGTGTAACAACGTGTACGGGCACATACAAATGTTGTCGACATTTGTAAGTGCAAATTCGAATTTAAAAATTCAAACAAATAGATTCAAATTTGTTTAATTCTAATTGAACTTGAGTAAATTCGAATTTTACAGATTTGAATCAAATTTTTGCATATTCAGTTTGAATCAAATCCCGAAAATTTCATTCATGCACACCCCTAAATCAAACCCTTGCAAAAACATTACCTTTTCTGCAATACTCAGAGGAATTTCACACACATACTGGCATAAACAGTAGAGTTTTCTTCTACGCCTACAAGCTAATTCTTTTACTTTGCCTGCAGTGGGAGAAAAATTTTGTTCGTTTCTGTTTTAATAATTTTCTGATAACTTTTTAGCATCCAAAAACATTAAATGGCATTTTCACATGGCCAAATTAGCTCTAGGAATCCGTCTGTTGGATGACGCTTCATATACAGTTTCCAATGAAAGTCGATGCATAGAAATACTTATTATTAGTCAGTGTAATTTCTATAGCCAGGGATTGGTGAGTGATCAGAGGCAGGAACTGTTTCCAGGAAAACAGAGGTTAGAAATTTTATCCCCATCATTTCCCTAGAAGAAGCTAATAGGAAACAGCTTCTGTATCTGACAAGGGGTGTTTTTCCACTGTCACTAGAAGTACCCATTAAGTACCCATTAATGGGTTCAAAAATGTCATTTAGTACCCATTAATGGGTACTTAATGGGTATTTCTAGTGACAGTGGAAAAACTCCGCAGTGGCGTCCATGTTTCCACAGAGGCATCTCCTGATTGGATGGCTACAACTGTGCTCTGACCGTCATGGTTGCTTCCAGATGGTGAGAGGAAAATGTGGCATCTTGTTTAGATCCCACCATTGGCTTTCACCGTTCCTGCCAGATGGCAGGGCAAGGTCATGGGGAAGCACAGTCCTTTACCTGTCTGGAAACTTGTTCCTATGACACCATAGTGCATACTTCTGAGCATTTCAATGGCATGAAATACCTGGAAGTGTGCAATCGCTGGTCCCTGCACATGCGCAATGGCCATTTTCAGCTTGGTTTTGGCCATCCCTTTATCCTGGAGCTATGTTGGGATTGCTACAGATATGGACAGCAGTGATGGTGGTTTACTTCATAGATCCCTGGCTTCTCATGGCAAGAGTTGATGAGGAAACTGAGGGTTGACTTGGGAATCAACGATACTGCAGTGTCTTGGGAGCCAGTTTGGTCTAGTGGTTAGGGACCCAGACTCTTATCTAAGAATACCGGGTTCAATTCCACCCTCCCCCATGAAGCCAGCTGGGTGACTTTGGGCTAGTCACAACTCTCCTCTGAGCTCTCAGCCCCACCTACCTCACAGGGTGTTCTGTTGTGGGGAGAAGAATAGAAAAGTTTTGTCAGCAGTTTTGAGTCCCCTTAAATGGGTGAGAAAAGCAGGATAGAAAAGCCAGCTCTTCTTCTTCTTCTTCTTCTTCTTCTTCTTCTTCTTCTAGGAGTGGGTGTCTGCTGGGGTACAGAACCTTGTAGATGCCATTTATACAGCATGGCTTCTTATCACTAAACCAACATGTTACCTTTAAGCGAGATTTGCTTTGCTGTCACATCCTTACTTTTTCTGGGGCTCAGGTAGGGGGTAGTAGTAGTAGTATTTGTTGTCACGAAACAACAGTATAGCATAACCATCAGATCAGCAGTTGTTCGTCTTCGTCGCACATGAGTTCTTCCCAAGAACTTAGGATGTTGTGATGTATTGGCGTAGAATGCATGCTTTTTGCAATTGACCAATGGTGATTGACAACATTGATGTTTCAAGTGCGTCCCAAGGTCTTTTGGGGTGGCACCCAGCATGCTGACCACCACTAGTACTACAACTGCTGGCTTGTGCCAGAGTCTTTGCACACTGTTATTGTTATATACATAAAACATTCATTGGGTTTCACAAGGGGACTCTTACATGAGTAACTAATTGTTCTTATGGATTATTAATGTCTACCCTTATTCCAAATCTTCTCTTGTATTTTTCATTTCTTGCTGCATTGAGCAAGAGGTTGGACTCGATGACTCTAGAGGTCCCTTCCAACTCTATGATTCTATAATTCTTTAATCTATTAGTCTACAAACTGGGCTATAAACTCATTTTCTAATTCTTGTAGAAAGTCAATAAAGGGCTTCCAGTTTTTAACAAAGTTATCCACAGTCCTATTCTTCATTAAATTTGTCAATTTGTCCATCTCCGCAAAATCAATCATTTTAATCAACTGATGTCACCTGTAGGTATTTTTCATCTTTCTCTTTTTGACAGTTCTAGCAATATTTATCATAAGTTGAATTAAAACATTATCTAAGTTATCACCAACTATGCTTAGCAAATACAATTCTGGTTTATATGAATATTCATTTTTAATATCTTCTGTATGTATTTGCACCTAGAATTTTTGGGGGTCTTGATATGCCCACAACAACCCTGTAAGTTAGGCTGAGAGAAAAGTGCCTGGTCCAGGGTCACTCAATGTGATATATAAACCTTTATTGATGTCGCTTTAGCCATAACAGAGGATAATCATTGCTTTAGTAAAAGATTTGAATGCCGTCAGCTGTCCACCAAACAAGAATCCTTTCGTGGAATAAAGCAGGCTGGAACAACAAGTCAGTGGACTATAAAGTTTAACTAGACCTGGAAAATTTTGATTTTGTACTCTTCCTGAAAACCTGGCTCCAGGAACATTCTCCTGTTTCCATCCCAGACTTTCCTTTGTTAGCCCACATAACAATTAGGCCTTCATCTCACAGCAGAGCCAAAGGGGCCCTGCTGACATTTATGGAAGAGCTAAAGGGGGAACAATTACAACCTGGGAAATAAAAATATCTCAGCATTGGTTATTCAATCAGGACACCCAAAGAAATGCAGAGTATACAAAATCTTAAAATTTTCTAAATGGTACTGCCAGTTTAAGAAGCCTAGAACGTGTGCTGGTTATTTTCCAATCTTACTAATGTGTCCCTGAGGAACCTCTGTACATCCACCCGCTTTTAAGCACTACAAAAACTTATCCATAAGCCTTGGTCTCTGTCACTGCAGGCCTCAATATGTTGAGGACATTGCTCATTTAATGTGCTTCCATCAGTATGTGCATAGGAGAACATGGAGTGACCACACACGTTTTTCACAGTTTGTATTACTGGTATATGATATCTAGAAAGACAAAGGATGAACGTCTCTCTGACGCAAATGTTTCACTCTTGCATTACAAAGCGAATAGTTGCTGTATCTTTCAAATTATTCATGAGCAGAAGAGAATGGGAACAGTGAAAACAGTGACACCTAGTGGTAGGAAACAGTATGAGTCAACCCATAACACAAACTGGGGGATACTGCGCATTCTGGTGCGCAATCAATGCATGGGTGTCACCACCTAATGCCCGATACTTCATAGCGTCGGTGCATTATGCCGCCGCTACTGTGGATTTACCCGCTGTGGAACGATCAACACTTGCCCCACAATATCAGGTAATTTCGGAGTTTCCCGCGAGAAACAGCCAACAAGAGCTGCTGGATCCCATGCGACGCGCAACTTACCACGTGGGCCATGGTCTCACAGCTGCCAAGGAGGAAGCTGTGGACCTTGGTTTTGAGTAGGAACAAGTAGTTGCTCTGCAGACAGGTAAGCTGCAAATTTTCTAACGACTGTGGATTTTTATCCGCTAGTCTGGAAGGGACCCTAAAAAGTGATCTGAAACCAGAATCCTGCAAATAGTGGAGGGGGGGGGCTGGTAAAAATCTCGAGAGCCTGAACATTAGATATTGTCAGGCAACCGCTTCAGGCAGGGACACTTTGGGCATCATGAAGGATCAAATTGTTAACCATTTTCTTTTTTCGCTAAACTGGTGAGAGAATTTTTATCATGTCTTTTTTTTCTGCATTTTTTTTATTTCAAAATAATTCGTAACAAACGTTTAACCATTGCAGAGTTATAAAAATGTGAACGAACAAAATTACAACAGCAGCAGTAAAAACATATATACAAACAGAGCTAGTGAGAAATAGGGAAGCAGTCCTATTGAAGAACTAAGTGTGGAAACATTGGGCCTATTCGCACTAGGCTTTATTCTGGAATATATCTTGGAATAGGGGCCTGCTGTCCACATGCAAGTGCAGGTTACAGCAGGCCCCAGGTGAGGCCTACCAGAGTCTGTATTAGCATGTGGACCAGACACCCCTATCCTGAACTATACCCCAGAAAAAGGCCAAATGCAAGCAGGCTCATTGTTTGCAACCTGTAGTTCATGAAGGAAGGGGGAAATGTAGGATCAGGACTGCCTCCAGACGAGCGGAATAAATCTGCTGTTAAATGTAAAAGCACAGTACACTTACTGCGCAGTAACAACTGGGTGTTCTGACTGGAAAGGCAGCCCCGTAGCTTCCCCTCAGAGCTGCGACAGTTAAAAAGGTACACGCCATCATGCAAGCTGAGGCAGCCAATCAAAGTTTGAGCTGCCCTTCCTGCTTCGCTGGCGTCTTGTCTCCTTCACTCGAAGATCCGGATTTTCTTTATACTGTGCAGTGAGTGTATTTCTACCAGCGTTAAGGTAAGTGCGCAGTCCCGATCATATAATGTGATGCCATGTGCGACGGCTCGATCGGGACTGCACATTCAAATGGACAGTATAAATGTGTACCTCAGATTGTTCCCAGTTTGGGAATATCTCCAAACTTCAGCAGATTTCAGCCTGATAACCCCACTATAACCCCTCCCAGTTCATCTAGGAGGAGTTGGCTTTTCTACCTCACTTTTCTCACCCGTTTAAGGGGTGTCAAAGTGGCTGACAAAACTTTGCATTCTTCTCCCCACAACAGACATCCTTTGAGGTAGGTGGGGCTGTGAGAGCTCAGAAGAGACCTGTGACTAGCCCAAGGTCACCCAGCTGGCTTCGCGGAGGAGTGCAGAATCAAACCCAGTGGCTAAGAGACACGAGTCTGGCAATCTAATCACAAGATCAAACTGGTATGGAGAAGAACAGGATTAAGACCATATGAGTCTTTTAAACTTGATCAGCCTTTAAAAATTTCCCTTCAGATCTACAGGGACTTAGTCCCTGAGGAATCATCTAAAAAATTTCACAGCACACGGTTCTGCTTTTTTCCCAGTGTTCTTTATATATATATATATATAAGTATTTTATTCAGTTCAGTGCATTCTTCATTTTCCTCAAGCATAGCCAGTAGACCTAAACATATCAATCAATGAACAGAGCTTTAGATTGCTTTTTTCAGCTTTAGTGTCTTCACTGTCCTTCATCAGTTCTGGCTGCCAAACGTCTGTGCAAATTCAGCGAGAGGGAACACAGATCCCCATCCGATATCTGGATTCATACTGATGAAGTCGTCCAGGTTCATCTTGAAGTCTTGAAAATTGAACAAGGAAAAGGTGTTAGATGTCCCCAGTGAACTGAGGGCCTTTCCAAAACAGCCCCCAGACCTCTGAGCTGTTTGTAGCATATGCGAACAAAATGATGGCTCAGGATGGACTTAAGCAAGTCCATGCGCTTGCTAAGAGCAAAAAATTGCTTAGAAATAAATGCCCCAGCAGCTAGAAAAAGTGAAGACTTGGAGGGATCATGTCAGGAGGGTTATAATCCTTCATTCTATAGCCACGGTGGCCGCTTTAGTTACTTCTTTCCCATCAAAAGCATTACATTCAGCAGAATAAACTATGAAAGAAGAAGAGTTGGCTTTTCTACCCCGCTTTTCTCACCCATTTAAGGGGATTCAAAGCAGCTGACAGAGCTTTTCTATTCTTCTCCCCACAACAGAACACCCTGTGAGGGAGGTGGGGCTGTGAGAGCTCAGAAGAGAGCTGTGACTAGCCCAAGGTCACCCAGCTGGCTTCATGGAGGAGGGCGGAATCAGACCCGGTATTGCCAGATAAGAGTCCGGCTCCTTAACCATTAGACCAAACCGGTTCACAAAGGTGTTCTCTCTGGTAGTTCACAACCACCGATATTGAACAGGGCTTAGGCACCTGGATTGTATTGCTCCTTAGAACACATCTGCTGCTGTCCAGCCCCCTTAATGCAGATGCTTCTGCCTGCAGTAGATCTGAATCAAACTAATCTAGATTCACTAATCCGGATTAAGGGTGGCAAGTGCAGAAAGGGCCAAAATCTACACAGGAATGTATTTCTCTTAGCCGAGATGATTGATACTGGCAGAACCTGTCAAATGGTTAGATTGCAAGTCTCCCAGAGCAGTATAATGCTAGTTGTATATCTTAATCGAGTTTTTTATCATACTGAAAAAGGCCCTTCCTGCACTGGGTATTATTCTGATTTATATCTCAGACTAGGGACCTCCCATCCTCTTGCTGATGCAGACTATGGCAGACCCTGCCCAAGACCTGCTATAGTCTGCACTACCATGTGGATTGCAGGTCCCTAATTTGAGTTATAATCCAGAATAAGGGCTAGTACAGCAAAGGCTAAACACTGTAATGTAAATGGTGGGTCCCTGAGCCTGTTATGTGCAAAAAGAAGTCTACATTAAATGAGTTTTCAAACAAGTTCTTACCTGCAGTCTCAATACACGGGTATGGAGGTGGTTGTTTCAGCCAGTTCCCACTGGCATCTTTCATGTGGGACCGATCAGAAGCAAATGTCTTCAAATAGATATCAGCCCGAACCAATCTTATTTTTCTAGATAAGCCAAATACATAATTGAAAGGAATTTACATACCATGGCAAAAACTTCCAAGTGTGCTTCTGTTGCTTTTTCTTAACTACAGCTGAGTCAAATATGAATAATTAAACATCAGTTTCCCCTCATATACTTAAAAAACACATCCAGAAGAGCTACCATTTGACATCAGATCTGAAATCCTATGAACCAGGAATCGACCGCTCCCTTCCTTGTAGCCTCACTTCTATCACATCTCATATTTCATTTAAAATGGTTCTATGCTCTTTGCCGCTATTTCATCATAGAATGTGCTTCTAAATATCTGTTCTATTTCATTTAGGGGCTGAAAGTTAGAAGTGGAGGAACCTCATGTAGTTTCTTAATGCCAAAAAATAAAATATCCTAACAACTGACAGCATACTTGGTTGCTTTATTTATCTGGATACCCACTGGTGTAAAATTCACTTAAAATGTGAAGTAATATTTTAGGTTTGAAACCTTACAACCCCTACACGTCTACTCAGAAGGAATTCCAACCCAGTCCTTTGATGTACTTATTCTCAGAGAAGCAAGGAGAGGATTGCGAGCCATTATCCATTCACTCTAGAGCAGCGGTTCTCAACCTGTGGGTTGCGACCCCTTTGGGGGTTGAACTACCCTTTCATAGGGGGTCGCAATGAGTCTCCTGCCTTCCTGCCCCATCTTCACCTGAGCTGCCCCGATCCCGTGGTTGGGGGTCTCCACAACATGAGGAACTGCATTAAGGGGTCGCAGCATTAGAAGGTTGAGAACCGCTGCTCTAGAGAATCTTCCATTTGAACACAGTTGGACTGGTTTCTAAGTAGATGTTTATAATAGACAAACAGAAGTTTGCAGGACGTTTACAGTAGCCTGTGTCTTGTAAACAAAAAAGCTACCATGTTGCTATTTAAGAAATACTGGGGTTTTTTTAAGGTGCTGATAATGCTCTCTGATTTGTTTTTCAGTGGACTGACAGAGCATTATCAACTCATGGTTTGGTTTGCCAAATATTGGTGAACTGCAATTCTTTCATTGTTTGCCACTTGCAAGACTTATGAGACTTGAGTGTTGTAGTCCAGTAACATCTAAGAGGATATAGTTTGAATATCTCTGGCCCTTTCCACACTTAGATTTATTCTGGATAGGGGTCTGTTGTTCACATGCTAATGCCAACTATGGCATGATTCACCTGGAGCCTGCCATAGTCCGCACCAGCTTACGGACAGGAGGCCCCTCACTTTCCTCACCCATTTTAAGGGGACTCAAAGCGGCTGACAAAGCTTTCTATTCTTCTCCCCACAACAGACACCCTGTGAGGTAGGTGGGGCTGTGAGAGTTCAGAAGAGAACTGTGACTAGCCCAAAGTCACCCAGCTGGCTTCGTGGAGGGGTGCGGAATCAAACCTGATGATTCCCAGATAATAAACCAGCACTCTAACCACTAGGCTAAACTAGCCAAGTGCAGAAAGGCCCTCTTTCTAGAATGTATCCTTTGGGACACAAAAAATTCTTGCTCCTCTGTTGCTGCAAATTATTTACATCCGACTATCACAAAATGACAGATGAGTAAATTATGAAGAAACAAAACTAGAAAAATAAAACTTTTCCATCTCTGGGTCAAGCAGACAAGCTTTCCTTGTATATCCAGATAAACTAGAGCTACAAAGTGTATCAAACCAATTCTGTCAGACTCAGACACAAAATGACCTCACCTCTGAAATTCTGGATTAATAATGCTGTCTGATTTAAAAGCCTCTTCTACATAAGTGTCAAAAGGACAAGGGAAAGGTAGCATTGTGTCAAGATCATATATGAAGTTCTGGTTCCCATTTGAAGCATGAAGCAAAACAACATGGTAGTCCTGTAAATAAAGAGTATTATAGGCTTCTTAGTGTAAGTATTTCTAATTAATGGAAAAAAGAGAGGCTATGGATCGCCCAATTTATAAAAAAATATGATCAAACATGCTTAAAAATATATTCTATACAGGTATATTTTTCTAGTAGTTGTAATAGTGAGCTTAAAGATTTTGGGCACAAAATAATCACTTCTCAATGGCTAACCAAAGCAGCACCAGAGTGCTTTTTCCACACTTGGAAACAATGATTTCAAATTATTTGGAGTACAGATTTCTTTGGAGTTAATGACATTTTAGGGTTTGGACAGAAGCTGGTGTCACTCAAAAACAGGCGTTTATGCTTTCCTGTTTCTACTCACAGCTGTGCAAGAAGTGGAGAGGACAAAGGTTCTGGTTCTAGTTCTACAGAGAGGTTAGGCTCTTTCCTGTGATGAAAAGCCAAGGGCTCTTTCTGCACTTATCTGCTTGTTAGTCGGGATCAATAGGTCTGGAATAGCCCAACCACAGGAAGGCATGGAGGGGATCAGAACCATCTCTACCAATAGCATTGATCCATATCAGCCCACACTGTGGCTTTAAAGCTCATGCAAGCTACAGCTACACCTCACACACCTCTCAGGGCTAAGCAACAAAGGTTCCTAGGGTGTTTTTCCACTTAGCACTAGAGTACCCATTAAGGGTCCTTAATGGGTCCTCTAGTGCTAGTGGAAAAAAAACCCTAGACTTGGAGACTCGGGGGGGTGCATTTCAGCAGTGCGTTATGGCACAGTTGTTTAGGTTGTGCTGAACACAGGAGGCATGCCTTCTGAACACCTCCTGTGTTCTAGATCAGGGCCACTCATCTCCTAGTAGACTCAATTAAATGGGTCTAGCAGTGATTCAGATTAAAGACTTCCCTAATCCAGATCAGGCACCATCTAAAGAAGAAGGGGCCATACCAGCGAAGTGTGAGGTTGGCTCCTAGATCTGTGTAGATCTGGAGACTTAAATATGTACTCCATTGACTTTTAATCTGCAATAAGGGCCAAGGTTTCTCTTTTAGAAACAAATACTAAATAGCATTTCTGAATTTAAATAAAATGCTGGAGGATTTCCAGTTTTAAAAATAGGGAGTGTTTTGACCCTTTGTATTTTCACCAAAATCCAATTCAAATCACAGTAATGCCACTGAGTCTAAGACTGTGGTCACACTTAAGGTTTAATCCAGCTTCAGTTCACTTCCAGAGTGAGGGAATATATCAGGAAAGTGACAAGCTGTTTTATTTTAGTGTTAAATAACTAAAAAAAAATCACCTTTGAGATAATGAGGAAAGAAAATTACTGGTCACTTTGCTGATGTGTTTTCTTGCTCTGAAGGTGGTCTGAAGCTGGATTAAATCTTAGGGGAGACCACAGCCTAAGATGCAACTGTCTAAATAAGACCCAGTATTCCAGGTAAAAAAGCTCTTTTAAATATTTTTATCTAACCTAAGGTGGAAATCAACTGACAGAAGACCTTTTTGGCAGAAAGCACGACTGAGTCATTTCTCTGAATATGGTTAAGAGTGAATCGTCAACTCTTTAAAGGAACTGGGAAACAGTCAAAGAGGACAGCAGCAATGGTAAATGGACTTTTTTTCATTTAGTAAGTAAGAGGGAACATGATAGAAGTGCATAAAATTAGGCAAGGTGAAGACAGGGAAAATAAGGAATAGGTTTTCTCCACTTCTTAAAGCACCAGAATTATGAAGTTAACCCAATGAAGCTGAACTTTAGGAAAGTCAGGACAGACAAAAGGTTTTTTTTTACATAGTGTGCAGCTGAACTTGGAGATTCACTGCTACAAGAAGTGGTGTTGGCCATCAGCCTTGAAGATTCAAAAAGGGAGTGGGCCAGTTCTTGATGTCCAGGGCTACCAATGGCTATGTACGTAACATGCTCTAGAACAGATGCTGTGAGCACAACAAGGTATGAATGGCTTTTCCATTATGCAACTGGTTGCCAATATGGGAACAATAGGGAACTTGAGGGGCCCCTTGTTCAGTCCATCAAGGCATGCTCCTATAAATAACTTTGTTGGTAAAGTACTGATTTTGTATTTTTTACACTAACACTTTTTGTATATTTTACCTAACAACAGGAGTAGGAACAAGAATAACTAAACACAGAGTTATGAATTTTCTTACCCAAATCACAGGCTGGCCTTGACATCCAGCTTGTTGCTTCCAAAGTGGGACCTGCGTGTTACGACAAAGAGTTACCCATACAAAAATAAAGCAAGCAAACCTCTAAGGACAGTATAGTATTGGCCACTTATGGGCAGGAGTTAGGACAAACAAGGGAGTGTATTTTTTCACTCAGAGGGTCATTGGAATTTACTACCAGAAGTGGTGTGAGGGCAACCAGCCTGGATGGCTTTAAGAAGAGATTAGATAAATTCATGGAGGACAGATGAATCAATGGCTAATCAATGAATCAATAGGTGCCTCGATACTGCCTCCAGGTTTGCGGGACAAGCAGGATGCCTTTAAAGGCCATTTGCAGGGAGTTTAGAACAGCTGAAGGTTTTGCCTTCGTTTTCTGCTTGAGATGCCCAGAAGCAACTGGTCGGTCAATGGATAAGACAGGATGGTGGACTAGAGGGGCTGTGGACTGATCCAGCACAGCTCCTCTTATGTTCACTAGACTGGCTTTTCTAAGATCACGGGACAAGGTTATGGACAAAGCCAGAGCTGTACAGTAGTTAAACTTGAGGGACCAAGGGTGTTTTTCCACTTAGCACTAGAATACCCATTAAGGACCCATTAAGGGTCCGTAATGGGTGTTTAATGGGTACTCTAGTGCCAGTGGAAAAACACCGCAAGACCAGGCAGTTTGGAGTAAAAAAAATCCCTTGAAAACACCTTTTCAGTTAGAGTCTAGAATCTCCATTCCAGCCCATGTAGTGTCTGAGCTTGCCCTTAAAATCTGGACCCTGGAATCTGGATGACCTGGTGTGAGGAAGAATGCCAGATTTGCACACAGAAGCCAACATAAAACCATTGTCCCCAAAATTATTCCCCCTTCCTTTGCAAAGTTTCGAAAAAAACAGGTTCAGTCTTCCAAGTGCAGTGCCACTTTGGAAACAACAAGAATCATTCTCTGCCTTAGGGGACCTGATGAGTCATATAGTTGCCTAAAGCTTAACAAATCTGTGACAGAATGTTAATCTCATCATGACCAGAAGTGAGGCTGGGGAAATCCAGCCTCAATGCTCATTGTTCAAGAATAGCAGCTTAAGGGGAAAAGTCTTTTGTCATGCAACTCTGACAGAGCTCTTCCTGAGTAGATCATTCTCCCACTCAGGGCAACAGCACCAATGTAGAAATAAATTGGGAGAAGTTATCTGAAGATATGGAGGCATCCTTTCCTACAGGCTCTCTCCAGCCAGGGTGACAGACATTCTTATTCCTCAGTGATCAGGTTGTTTAAGAGGATTTATGATCAGTAGTCTGCAAAAAAGAAGAAGAGTTGGCTTTTCTACCCCGCTTTTCTCACCCATTTAAGGGGACTCAAAGCGGGTGACAAAACTTCTGGTCTTCTCCCCACAACAGAACACCCTGTGAGGTAGGTGGGGCTGTGAGAGCTCAGAAGAGAGCTGTGACTAGCCCAAGGTCACCCAGTTGGCTTCATGGGGGAAGTGTGGTATTAACAAAGCTTGCCCATCTAAAGGATCATTAGCAGGACCATTTGTCGATTTACTCGTCTATTCTAAAATAAGCCCCATTGATTTAAACAAAGCTCACGTGCAAATAAGTGGGTCTCAGTTAGCGAGGTGGAAACCCATTTCCTGAAAATGCAGAACTAGGGATGTGCCCTGAATACATTCACATGTTGTTTGCAGCATACAAACCTCTCAAGAGGACTGAGTTTGTAAGGACAAACACCTCACAAGTCTGGCTGTAATACAAAGGGAAAGGGCAGATGGAATCCTAAGGACTGGAATCGCACAATACTAGAACCATGGAACACTCAATGAAGCTGATGGGTAGGAGAGTTCAGACTAACTAGGGTAAGTATTTTTTCAGTCAGAGGATCATCGGTCTATGGAATTAACTTCTAGAAGAGGTGGTGACAGCAACCCACCTAGATAGCTTTAATGAAGGATTAGATAAATTCATGGAGGCATGGCTATTAGAATGGGTGCCTAGGTACTGCTTCATTCATTCATTCATTCATTCATTCATTCATTCATTTGCATTTCTATCCCGCCCTATACCCAAAGGAGAGATAGGCAGGATGCCTCTTTACAGAAAGTCAGGAGCAGGTGAAGGTTTTGCCTTTGTCTTCTGCTTGAGTTGCCCAGAAACAAATGATTGGCCACTCTGTGAGATGGGCTGTGGCCTGATCCAGGAGATCTTCTCTTGTGTTCTTTTGAAGATGAGCACTAAAGGAGATTACAGGTAGCCTTCATTGTTCTTCTCAGGCTCTTGGCTTCCTGTCTCAGCTGGCTTTGCTTACACATGGTGGCATCACTGCAACACCTGCAAAGCCAGTAGAGACAAGAAGTGAAGAGACTGAGAAGGGTAATGCTCATGCCTGTGCACAACATATAGCAATGGGTTAAAGAGATCAGGATGCAGAAACGGTTAAATTTTAACCATATAAATAACAAGACATCAAACTGACTTTTATTTAAGTCAGTCCCATGTCACAACTCACCATTCTTTTCTCATTTGAAATGAAAACGGCATAAAATTCTTCCAAAGGATATTGATTCTGTCTCTGAATATATTCACAGAGCTTCCATATATTTTCTTCACTGTTAACAAAACAAAGTAACATTTGCATTTTTTTAGTTTCATTAACTTCCCCAGAAACAGCGTTTTAATACCACAGACATTTATTGTAGAGCTTAAAACAGGTCTTTTACTTCTACCCACATATCCTTTTCTGAACTCTGTGTCCTCTGCATTCAGCCATAAATGTTCTAGAATAAAAGTCTATTCCCAAAAAGATTGATGTTTGCAACATTCGTTTTTGTTACTAGGCTCACTGAAAGGTACTGAAAGGTATCAATCTCCTTGAAGGCAAGTACCCCAGATGTTTATATCAAAGCAATACAACACCACAAAATCAAGCTAACCATTTTTAAAAGAAAGGAACTAAGTGATCTCATCTGCATCTAATTATAGAACTTACGAACTAATAGCAAACAGCTGGTGTAATATAGTCACCTGAATATTGGGCAAGAAATTATTTCAAATCCCTGGAACATTCAGATATCCAGGAACATCCAGTTCAGAATACATCAATTTATTGTTAAGTGATACCAATCCTGACATGTCCCTAGCTGCTGCAAAATTCCTAGCCATAGTTATAAAAATAAGGGAGAAGTCAGAAAATGAAACCCTGCAACCGAAGCGACCTTGATTAGAGATATTCTGAAAAAAATATTCTCAATCATATGTATTTAAATCCACTACAGTATTTTGTTTCATTGTCTCTTATAGTGGGCCATTTTACCTGTTTTTATGTACTATCTTCTGAGTATGTAGACTCACTTGATTTTCATATGATTTTATCTGCACATTGTGATTTTAAATAACTTTTTGTACTTTTTAACATTTCCTGGTGCTGGTCTGTGACCGTACAAATAAAATTCACTCATTCATTCATATGTTGCAACCCACACTGAGCCCCTTGGGTACAGAGCAGGATAAAAATGCAAATAAATGCTAAATAAATAAGATAGAGGTGCTTTTATTTATTTACTTATTTTTGCTGTGTCTGATCACAGCCTAAAATTCAGTACTAAAGAATCACAGAGGGAATTGCACAGTTCAGCAATCTAAGGGATTCTCTGGAAACTGCTCAGCAGCTGCTTGGATCGTAAAAATCCTGAAAAGCACTGAAATTCTGGCACTTTATGCGGCTCCCATAGACCATCCCGTCTCCCTTTTGTGCCTAGGAGAGCTTCTTACCAGTAGCAGCTGGTGTAGGCGCAGGCCGGCCGGGGAGGCGCAGCTGACTGGTAAGGAACCGGCGCTGCTGGCTCTGGTTGCTCCATTCCGACCCTCAACCGGCCGGCAATAGGGAAGGCTTAAGGAGTTCATTTCACGAAAGGAGGCTGGGGAGAGAGGGGACAGCAGCGAAGTATCGTGGAGCCGGAGAGGGCTTAGGGAATTTCAGATCAGGAAGCCATTGCTGCGGGGGGATGAGTTACAGGGAACTCCTTCCCCGGGAACGTCGGCAGCGCAGCAGCAGAGCTAAAGGTTCCGGGAGGAGGGGGAGGAAGAGTTGGCTTTTCTACCCCGCTTTTCTCCCCCATTTAAGGAGATTCAAAGGCTAAAGAAACTTTCTTCTCCCCACCACAGAGCACCCTGTGAGATGGGTGGGGCTGCGACAGCTCAGAAGAGAGCTGTGACTAGCCCAAGGTCACCCAGCTGGCTTCATGGAAGAAGAGGTGGCTTTATACCCTTTTTTTCCTCACCCATTTAAGGAGACTCCAAGCAGCTGACAAACCTTCTGTTCTTCTCCCCACAACAGACACCCTGTGAGCTGGGTGGGGCTGTGAGAGCTCAGAGAGAGCTGTCACTAGCTCAAAGTCACCCAGCTGGCTTCGAAGAAGAAGAAGAAGAGAAGAAGAAGAAGAACTTAGTTGCTGCAATTTAGTTTTTGCAAAAACTAAATTGCAACAAGTCGCTGGAAATCTTTGCATTCCATCGACCCCCAGTCATTTTAAGCAGTGTGAAAACCAGCCAACAAAACGCCCTATATAGCCCAGGTCAGGGTTCCTGTATGTCATATGATTTATTTCCCCCCCCCCTCCTTGATTTTAATTATATTTTTACACAACTATTGTGATTTTAGTGGTTTGATTTTTTTGTACTCCACTTCGAGATTGTATTTTAATGAGACACAGCATGTAAATATTTGAAACAAAATATATACATTTAGGACTGCATATAGAAGGGGTTTCAGTAGCAGTTGCCAATAATACAAGCTGAACTTGTCTCCTCTACGCAACTGCAATCCAAGCTGTAATCAATACGGCATTTCTAACTAAGGTTGTGGTCACACCTAAGGTTTAATCCAGCTTCAGTCTACTTTCAGAGCGGGAGAACACATCAGCAAAGTGACCAGTAATGTTATTTCCATATTATCTATCCCAAAGGTGAATTTTCTGAGTCATTTAACACTGAAAAAAAACTGTGTGTCACTTTGCTGATGTATTCTTTCACTCTGAAAGTGGACTGAAGCTGGATTAAACCTTAAATATGACCACAGCCCTAGAGCCCAACTGGTGAGAAAGGCAAGAGAGAATGCAGACACCTTTCACATACAGGTTTGAGAGAAAAAGCGAGCATGTGCAGGTTAGGACATAGGCTTCCTCAAAAAGTGTGCTTCTCAATAATTTAAGGCATCATAGTGTCAGCTTATTTGAAACTTATGAAGCTTACTTCTAAGTAGAAGCAATCCCACTAATTTCGTCCTATTTCTATCCCAATTCAGTTCGTGATTCGTAAGGAAGCATGTATTTTATTAAAAGCAAAAACAAATAATTCTTTGCATTAGTGACTTTTGTTGCTGAATTTCGTTTGCTATATCTTCAATTACATAAGAGAACATAAGAACATAAGAGAAGCCTTGCTGGATCAGGCCACAGCCCATCTAGTCCAGCATCCTGTCGCACACAGTGGTGCTCTCATGAAATAATGAATGGGAATGTCTGCGTTTGCTTCAGGCCTCATAAGAACATAAGAGGAGCCCTGCTAGATCAGGCCACAGCCCATCTAGTCCAGCATCCTGTCGCACACAGTGGCCCACCAAATGCTCATGGGCATCTCAAGCAGAGACAAGGACAAACCTTCTCCTGCTCTCGAGTCCCAGCAGATGGCCCTAGAAGCGCCCCATTTCCTCCCCCCCCCTAGTAGCCATTGATACATCTGTCATCCATAAATTTGTCTAACCCTTCCTTAAAGCCATCCAGACTTAAAAGTTGGTATTTCGTACACTTTAAGAACAAGCAAACACTACACGCCCAGGTGCCAGGGTGACCATGTGTGTCACCCAAAAGGGCCTGGCGTGTCACCTGTGACACGCGTGTCATAGGTTGGCCATCACTGCAATATGAGGAAGCCTGCCCACCATTTTTTCTTATATAGGATGTATAGGATGCAACTGTGCTAAAGTTCCCAATTTGGACTAAAGACCATGGAATACAAATCTAAAATAGGATTTCCCCCACTCTGTGATAGTGAGACATATTGAAATGGTGTTGTCAACTTTACCCCATAAATTGAGCAGAAAACATGAGACTTGTGGCCACCAAGGAAATATGGGAAAGAGTGCTGAAGACTTAATGTCTATTCAGCTTTGTGAGATGCACTGCTTGGCCCTTGGTTGAGAAGAAGAGCTGGCTTTTCTACCCTGCTTTCTCACCCATTTAAGGGGACTCAAAGCGGCTGACAAACCTTCTGTTCTTCTCCCCACAACAGAACACGCTGTGAGGTAGGTGGGGCTGTGAGAGCTCAGAAGAGAGCTGTGACTAGCCCAAGGCCACCCAGCTGGCTTCATGGGGGAGGGTGGAATCGAACCCGGTATTCCCAGATAAGAGTCCAGCTCCCTAACCACTAGACCAGCGGTTCTATAGTGGGCCTATATAGGTGGGGCTTATAATGTTGGTAATTCAGTTAAGGCAATGATCTAATCAGTTGTTAGCCCCAAAACAGTGATAGGTCCAACAGAGTATGGATAAATAAATACCTTTTTTTTTCCTGATATGAGAGAAAAGTCTTGTGGTATTTTTAACTTATTTCCTCTGTCAGATTCCATGTAGGATAAGAGGATAAAGGAATGTTACTTTAAAATGGTTTTCCTTTGCTATCATTAAAATAAGTAAAGAGAAAAGGTGCATCATTTAAATAGTTTGAGTACATTAGGTTATGAGTCCATGGGCAAGGCCTACTTTATTTAATAGGTGTGCAGCAGATGGAAAATTTTAGCTGCTTTTATAATATACAGTACCTTAATCTGATGGGCTGCTCTTTAAAATTTAGCAGCAGACTACATAGTAAAAGAAGTACATAAGAGGAGCCCAGTTGGGTCAGGCAGCATCGTGTCTCACACAGTAGCCCACCCTTTGCTTCTGAGCCAGAAGATTGCAAAAGTATAACAAGATGAAGGCAAAACCTTCAGATGCTCCCAAGCGATCCCCTGCAATCGGTCTTTGGAGACACCTGTGTGTCCACCCTGGTGACTGTACCTGGGCATCCACTTTAGTACCATTGATACGCGTGTCCTCCATGAATTTGCCTAACCCTTTCTTAAAGCTATCCAGGCTGGTGGCTCTCTCTGCCTCTTGTGGTAGTAAGTTCCGTAGATCTTCGACCGATGATCTTTGGAGACTGGGTGAAAAAATACTTCATTATTTTCATTGAGAGGGAAAAATCCAACCTCTTCCCTTCTGCGTCCCGTTGATTTGTTGTACTACTACTTAGTACTTGGAAATATTCTGAAAAGTGTGAACTCCAGGAAGGCACAAAGACATTAACATTAAAATACGGTAAATTTTAAAAGGCAGTGATTTTAATTCTGTCCCTCTTAACAGCTAACGATTTGCTAACATTGTTTTCTTCTGTAGCTTTAACAGACACTCAGTATGCAAAAACAGGCCACGTAGGAGCTTTTCTTTCACAAGGATAAAGGTTTTGATAGGAAAAGCCCTACCCACCTTTTGCCTCGAGGGTAACAATGTAATGGTCTTAATTAAGTAATGAGAAAGGCTAGTAGATTCTATCCGGACGGAGTGGGAGAAAGGTCTTTTGAATGTTTTAGGTGCATTTGCAGCCCTGATCACCAATAAGAAAGGACACTTGGATTCGAAGTGCATAGGATTATGATTACTTTTTCCAGTATCCTGAACACAAGGTAAGATGTTTGGGAAGGTATATGTATGAAACTAGACTTTGGATTTTGGTCTAATCTCAAATCAGCACTCATATAAATCTATACTATATTATTTTGGATGAAGATTCTTTCAATACAATTCTGCATTTAAAAAAAATCTATGCTCTTAGGCATTGACCCCCAATTTGGGGAATTATTTGGAGGGATATTTTTTCTCTCCACCGCAATGCCACTGTGGCTGAAATATTCTGGTTTTTCTGCACATGTATCTGTGTGGTTTGGGCTATGAAAACATGCTATGTTTTTGCTTTATTTATTCCACTTGAAGGTTACCGAGAGTCATTGCCTCATGTTCTGAGTGGGTGCAGTTTGCGCGAATGAGTTGGAAGCTTATAAATTTAAGCAGTTAAAAAAAAGTTTTTCAGTGATTTTCCTAGAGGCATCTTGAGCTCATGAGTTTTCTATGATAAATGTCCTTTCCACTGAGTACTACGGAATAGGGACAAAATAGTCATTTACCTCCCATATTCAAATTTTGGCATCCAAAGCTTGTATATTTGTGCTAGGTGACTGCAATATCTAGCTATTCTTAAGACATCCGATTTTATTTCGGAATAAGGGTTGCAGGTTCTGTGTTATAGTGTATATGGCAGGTAGCGTGGGTGACAGGTTGCAGAGAGACAAATATATCGGTGAATTAATAGTCTCGCAGAATATGGTACCATTATGGTATACTCCTATTTATTATTAGTAGTAGTAGTATTTGCTTTCTCCTCTGATCATTGGTTGCAACTTGCAAGTCAGGTCAGGACTGGGTCGTGGAGAGAACTAAGCTGCTGTTTTTCTTAAGCTCTCTGGCAGTGTGGTCTTCTAGCTGACGATGCGGGGCAGAAGAGCTCCATCCCAGGGCAGGAGGAGGTCATCATGGCTGTGGTCACACTTAAGGTTTAACCCAGCTTCAGTCCACTTTCAGAGTGAGAGAATACCATCAGCAAAGTGACCAGCTGCTTTCCTTTCAGTGTTAAATAACTCAGGAAATTCACCTTTGGGAGAGATGATGTGGAAAGAAAATAACTGGTCACTTTGCTGCTGTGTTCTCTCGTTCTGAAAGTGGACTGAAGCCGGATTAAACCTGAGGTGTGACCACGGCCCACGAGACCACGAGGCGGCGAATCCGACTTAATGGCAACTTAAATGATGTCCTTAATTCAGAAGAAAGTGCCACTGAGCTCAGTGGGGGCTTTTTTTTCTCCTAGCTTGTTGTATATACAGTCACTGCTGCTGCCTTCCACTTCTACTTGGAAATAACTCCCGTTGTGCTCAGTGGAGCTTCTGTGATGATGATCCGGCGTTTAGAAGAAGGATTAAAAGAGATGGCTTTTTTACCCCGCTTTTCTCACCCATTTAAGGGGATCCAAAGCGGCTGACAAACCTTCTGGTCTTCTTCCCACAATAGAACACCCTGTGAGGTGGGTGTGGCTGTGAGAGCTCAGAAGAGAGCTGTGGCTTGCCCAAGGTCACCCAGCTGGCTTCATGGCGAGGGGGGGGGGCTGCGGAATCAAACCCAGTGCTTCCCAGCTAAGAGTTCGACGCCCTAACTACTACACCAGACTGGTGGTCGTATGTGTGCTTAGTCCAGGTGTTAATAAATGTCAAGCCCGCTTTGTCTGATTTGGTGCATGGAGGGAGCAGATATTGCAGTGTCCTCTCCCCGGACTGCAGCCATACTGTGGCACTGGCAGAAATCTCAAAAACGTCATAGGCTATGCGAGTTACTAGTACTAAACTGTGGCCATATGTTTTGTTGTTCCTGTTGAATGGATATGCATGGATTTTGGCGGGCTGCAGCAATTACTTCCAGGGCTTTCTGTGGAAAACTTGCCACAGACTTATTTATCGGTTTGCATTTTTCTCCCGCCCTACACCCGAATCCGTCCTCTTGCATTTATATTGCCCAGAGACTGACTGGGTCGCTACCACAAATTTTGTATTAATGTAACGTTGCTTTCTAGCCCAGAAAAAAAAAACACTAGACCCGCCGCGCGCGCCCGCCAGCACTGCCTCAACCAATGGGAGCGCGGCAGCCCCGCGACGCTTCAAACTCCGCGTTCGCGCCAAAAACTTCTCGACTTGTAGGCACTGTATTCTTCCGCAGTCATGGGGGTGTGTGTGGCGACGTAACGGGGTTTATTTAGCGGGGGGGGGGGACACACACAAAATAATCCCAAGAATGGGATGGGTTGAAGGGAGTATCCCCGTGTTTTGGGAGGGCGTGGAGAAGGCATCGGGGACGAGCCGTGAAAGCGTCCGGCTTCAGCCCGGAGAGACATAATTTCTCCCGTCGGTTGACTAACAGAGCTGAGGTGGGCGCGGAGGGATTCTCAGAGCGACTGGTGACGCGGTCGCAGAGCCTCTGTGGCGCCAGAATTTGGAGGTGTTTTTCGGGCGGCGGGTAAACTGCCGCTGCTGCTGTTGCTGAGGGAGGCGAGCGCAGTGGCCACCACTTCAGGCGACGATGGTGATGCTCCGGAGGGGCTCCAGCCGCCCCGACGGCAACGACGGAGGGGGAGGAGGTGGTGGTGGTGCCACCGCTGCCAGCGGCACCAGGAGCCGCTGCCGGGATACGCGGCCGTCGGGGTCCCTGTACGATACGCTGGACTCCAGCGCCGAGTTCCTCTCCTTGGACAGCCCGACGCCGCCTTCATTGCGCGGCAAACGCGGCACCAGGAACCTCCGTGCCTCGGCCAGCGAGGGCTCCGCCGCTAGTCAGAGAGCCACGCCGGTGAGAAGAGTCTGGGGGGCGGCGGCCGAGGGGGGGGGGAGAGATCCTTCCTTCCTTCCTTCCTCATGAGAGATCTGGTCGCATCTAAGGTTTACTCCAGCTTCGCTCCACTTTCAGTTTGGTCTCCTGGTTAGGGAGCCGGACTCTTACCTGGGAATACCGGGTTCGATTCCTCACTCCTCCATGAAGCCAGCTGGGTGACCTTGGGCTAGTCACAGCTCTCTTCTGAGCTCTCACTGCCCCACCTACCTCGGAGGGTTGTGAGGAGAAGGACAGAAGCTTTGTCAGCTGCTGTGAGTCCCCTTAAGGATGAGAAAAGAAAGGTAGAAAGCCAACTCTTCTTCCATGAAGCCAGCTGGGTGACCTTGGGCAGGTCACAGCTCCCTTCTGAGCTCTCACAGCCCCACCTACGTCACAGGGTGTTCTGTTGTGGGGAGAAGAACAGGTTTGTCATCCGATGTGAGTCCCCATAAGGGTGAGAAAAGAAGGGTAGGAAAGCTATCTCTTCTCCTTCAGAGCAAGAGGGAGAACACATCAGCAAAGTGACCAGTAACCTCCTTTCCACATTACCTATCCCAAAGGTGAATTTTCTGAGTTATTGAACACTGAAAGAAAACAACTTGTCACTTTCCTGATGTGTTCTCTCACTCTGAAAGTGGACTGAAGCTGGATTAAAAGTGTAGGTGTGAATGCAGCCCAGGTGTCTGAATAAATCAGGGGTGGATAACAGGCAAATGTTACTGGGGAGCATGTTACAAGAGGCACCACAGAAAATCCCCTGTTCCTAACAGTTGTCCTGTTAAATATCCCAAAAGCTATCGCACTACGTTGTGGACATACCTAAAATTTAATCCAGCTTCTGAGTGAGAGAACACGGCAGCGGAGTGACCAGTTATTTTAATTTCCACATTATCTATCCCCAAGGTGAATTTTCCAAGTCTTTAAACCTTGAAATAAAACAGCTTGTCACTTTGCTGATTTATTCTTTCAATCTGAAAGTGGACTGAAGCTGGATTAAACCTTAAGTGTGACCACAGCCGAGGTCCCTTGGGGGTTTAGGCTCCCTTATCTCTGTTAAACACTGCCTTGTTCTCAGTAGGGATTTGACAGTGATGCCAAGGCAAGCTGAAGAATTCACAGGTGGCCCACGTCAAGTGCTATAATGAAGCCTTAAAATGCCATGGTCTTAGGCAGCATTTTTGCTTTTAATTTGAAATCTGATTATGGCAAAAAGGTAAATGACATAAAATGCATATGCTTTGAGTGAAGGGTGTGTGCGCCATCCGTTAAACTGATAACCTAATAATTTACAACAATTTATTTGTGATACAGCAAGCCGTAAGAGTAGGCCAACAGGGTACTCTGCTTGTGAGCATTCAGTGGGAATCACTCCTGGATTGTGCAAGCCTTTGTGCCCGATAAGATGGGGGGATTTCTTACGTTCTTAAACTTTTACCTTACCAGAATCTGGGAAAGCTTTTACTGAAATAAATTTGTTGATTTAAAAAATAGCACAAGATCTATTGTTTTGGTGCAGTGGACCACTATGGCTACACCTTGACACGGTTAAAATGTGTGCCTAATAGGTGGAGGAAATCTAGTAGTATATTTTCTTAAAATTAGCAGCAACATTGTTATCCTATAAGTTTAATGGGATGAATTCTTTCAAGAAATGAGCCTCTTTCAGATACTGCAAACTTGAGATCTTGTGCCAGGAGTTGCTAATATTTTATTTGAGGGTGTGGATGTGTTCTTAACCACTGGTGTCTGAAGTTTTAAGAACTTTAAGGGGTGACTGCTAGGTCAGGCCAATGGCCGATATAGCCTATTGTTGCAGGACAACAGGTTGCATATAGAACAGAACTTAACAAGCAGATTATAATTTGGTCTCTGTCTTCCAGCAGCTGACCTCCCTAGACATACTGGGTCCGTGTTAGGAAGTGACATGGCCATTAGGGCTGGTAGCCTTGTTAACTCTGAACTGCTTCCAGATCTTTCAGAACCCATCTAAGCTTATTGTCTCTTCAGTTACGATGCACCAGTGATGTTTGTGGCATTTATATCTATCTACCCTTTAGGAAGTATTTTCCCTTCTTGCTCTCTATTTTATTCTCAAAGCCATCGTATAATTTGGGTTAGCTTGCGAAAGTACAACTGGTCCAGTGAGCTTCAATGATCGATTAGAAACTGAAATTGAGGGCCCAGTCTCACACTGCCCTGCTACAAGCGCACACATTTGACTGTATCTTTATGTTCATATTACTAAAGCAACTTAGAAGTTACATGGCTAAGGATAACACCAGGGAACAGTTCACTTTTCTTTTGGTCAGGGGAGAACATTTAAAATTGTGTACTCTTTGCTGTGTTTGGAAATACAGTATCCCTTAGATGCTTAAGAATATACTGATGATGCTGTTGCTCCACCTTGCCTCTGGAAATGTGTTTCAATTTTACCATGTCTTAAAATTTAACTCCACCTAGGCTTTTTGGGGCCTTCTGAGGGTAGGATCCAGTATTTTGATTTTATAAGAATATATAGTTGTTTTAATATTTTATGCTATTAGTTATCCCATGGTTCCAGGTTCAGTATATACAGACAATGATCTCCCTCTTCCAAGAAAAACTATCTTATAGCAAATCTTTCAAAAAATCCTTAGAATAACAGTCCATCAGAATTTTCATTGATATGCATAATATCGATATTCTTACAGGAACACATTCATAGTTAAGAAATATTAGCATCCTTTAATCAGGAAACTCTAAATAACAATGATCAAACTAGCCAGAAAAGCAAAATGACAATGCTGATTTCAATGCCTGTGTTTGTTAACTAGATGTTAAACTGCTCTGGTTTTGTGGTCCTTATATTTAAAAAAGACGGAGTATTACATTAAAGGAGCTACAAGCTAATTTACTTGATATTTGATATAAGATATGTGCACATTATCTCCAACAAAAACTAGAATATTGGGAGGGGAAAGATTATGAGAAACAAGCTAGGTTCCAAAAGGGCAATTCTACAGTGTTTTATTGTCCAAAGGTAAATTGAGGGGCCTATAGAGAAGCTACATGCATTCTCTGTGGACATTTTCAGCTGCTTTTGATCTCATAGATTGACAGAGATTTTGAAAAAAGCTAACAGACATATCCATGAACAAGGACTGCTGTAGCTGATTAGCAAACCTCACGTGTAAAATAAAATAAACAAGAGTTGGCTTGAGTGGTAGGATCTGCACTGGGATGCTAGCTTGGGCCAGTAGCCTCTGAGGAATGCCATGTCCACACTGAAGACCAGTCCATCAGAGGCCCATGCCTCTCATGGAATTCTGTGTCCACATGGGACCAGGTGTCGAGTGGGCCCCATACATTCACTGAGTAGATGAATCCAGCTGTCAACAGTGCAAACAACTGAACTGGGCTTTTGGAAATGATCTGTTTCTGGGTTCCTAGCAAAAACAGTCTTGGGTGACACCTTTGGAAGCCAGCAACTCTTGTTCTTGGCCACCAAGGTTGGGTTGGGATTGGTTGTTGTAATGTGGACAGCCTTTAGTATGGGCTGCTGACAGCTGCACTGGTCTTGGCCCAGATTGCGCCATGCTTGCATGGTGTGCAAAAACAGCCATAGATACGCTTAGAGACAAGACTGAGATATCCAAGGATGTCAAAGTTCTTCTCGGTTCCTTGTTTAATTTTTATATGAAACTGGTCAGACAGTAAGTTTTACTCCTCCGACTGCGTGCTGAGTTTGAGGATGCTCTTGAATTTTAATTTGTTACTTGAAAAAAAACCCTGATGATTATCTTTGATAAGGACATTCTCCAAGCATACCTATCATATCTCACAACAGAGTCACCTGAAATATTGCCTAGCTCCATATATTGCTAATCATAGCTTAAAATCTGCCTCGGAAGCAAGGCAAGAAGCCACAAAGGAAAGGGAAGACCTTCCCTATGGAGGTCTGCCTGGTACATTGTATCTTTTTAAGTGCTAGGTGAAAACCTGCTAGTTTACTAATATTAATACATTTTAAGAAAGTTTAGGCTGACTGTGGGGTAACTTGTGAGTTGTCAGAATTATAATATGATAATTTCCTGATCATCTCCCTTTGATGTCTTACCCATTACTGAGATAACGTGATGGTGCTTCTCAGTGACTCAGCAGGTTATAAATAGCGTTTTACAGCATAGCTTTGCTATATCGAAAGCCACTTCATTGTGTGTACAATCAAACTTCAAATAATGGGAGAATTAGACTCCTAAGATTTAGTGCATTTTACCCAGCAATCTAGGGATTAGGGGATTGTCCCAGAGATCAGCTGAACTTCTGAGGATGTGCAGTCATGGATTTCATGCCTTCTGAACTTTTGTCAAAAGGGACATCTGCCCGAGAGGGCACTCATGCTTTGTAGAAATACTAGGGGCACAGAAGAAGAGGCAGGCACATCCAGTTTATGGTCTTACAGGGAAAGACTAAGGAAGATGCCTACCAAAAGGGGTTCTGCCCATGTGTGATCTCTCCAGCTCAGCACCAGGAGGATGAAAAAGACAACAAGTTGTTAATTTTCAGCATGGGAGAGAAAGAGTTCTGAGGGCATGGAGCTCCCTTGCTAGAAGATCGCTTACAAGCTCTTATGAAGATGGATTGAAGTGTGAGGACTCCCAAGTGTTGCCTTGCTCATTGCCTGCTTCTGTCTTCCTGTGCCCCAAGTCACAGCTTCTACCAGCTTCTCAATGCACCTCGACCGTCTACAAAAAACGAAAGTGAAATATTGGAGATGCATTTGGCAAGGTTCTACTATGTTCTTTCAGTAGTGGTAATGTGAGGGTAACACATCTTTTCTTTTTAGGCACAATGGATTTCCTTTTGTGTCCTGAGACTTAATATATATGCTAGTTATGGTGATTTCTGTTGTAGCTGTAGAAATCTTGTACATATGCGAGTTAATTAGTTTATAGAATTTATTATTGCAGTTGTAGTCAACGCATGTATTGCTTCAGTTATTACAGATGGAATTAAAATGATGCATTAAAATAATGAGGCTTAAACTCTTGGGAGAATCTGTAAAACAATTTTATTAATGGTTTGGGATTATAAATGGCTGACTCCGCTACTGTTGGAAGGAAAGGCAATTTTGGACAACTCTTCTAGATGCATTTTTAATTATAAGTCGTCCTTAGACATCAGGGTATAATACTACACTTGACCTTAGTGAAAAGTTGGAGAAACCTTTCTGGAAATATAAATGAGAGTAAATTTAAACAATAAATATATTACTTCGGAAGTGGAAGGACTTGTTCCAAATTGCCTCATTGTTCCCAAAGATAAGAGCATCTTAATAGTATTGCAGTACTTGTAGATGCTGTTTGCTAATTCTATAGATATTGATTTTTATTGTGTTCGGATTGGATAAATTTTAGTTATATTTTACTCTACCATGTGATTGGTTATGCTGAAGAACAAGTTTTTTTGTTTTTACTGTTTTGCCCCTTTAAAACATTTTGGGGCTTAATCCAGAGTTTGACAGGATTGTACTCTGATTCACTAGAAAATAAGGTGGTCTTTGGGAAGGTGTTTCCTTTGTTAACTGTATACCTGTATTGCATTTTCGTTATTGTGATAGGATTGTCTCATCCTGAATTTGTCTGAAAAAATAATTCCACCATCAAACAGATTATAAGTAGGAAGCATAGCTTCTTACTGGTATTCCTCGTTGTTTTACTTTTGCAGGAGTTTTCTGCTGACAAAGAGTGTGAACGTTTCACAAGACACTCCTTGAGGTCTATGCATAAAAATAACCAGCGTTATTCAGACTCTAATTTTGACAAAAGTATGGCAATGCTAAGTGAAAATGGCGTTAATAGGAAACATTTCACAAGGTACGTGTTTTTTCTACTTTCTACAGATCAGTTGTCAGGTGCACTTTATGCTCTGGTTGTTTCTTTCTTTACCCAAGGTACCTAATAGAAGGTGTATGTTTTCTGTATCTGTAAAAATTCATCAGGCTGCTACCCAGTTAATTTTTAAATGGCCTTGGCGTGAAATGCAGTTAAGTTGGAGCTGGCTTTGACAGAGGATAAGTTCACTTCAATCTCTTTTTCTCCCAAGACAATTCATAATAAAGATTTGCACGAGCCTCATATTTGCTGGCTTAAGGTGCCTCATCACCAAGCTGGCTCAGTTTGCCCACATTGGGGTGTAATGTTGCTGCGGCTGCAGGAGTGCTACAGAGCTTCACTGTGAGCCCAGAAGTAAACGCTCAGCTCATTTTGGAAGTAAACCAATAAGATTGGCAGACTTGCAGTGAGCCCAACTTCATAGTTACTGACTTGGTTGCAAGAAGAAAAAAAACCCTGCAGCCTGCTCTCTTCTCTTGGTCGTCCTGGGAGTGATAAGGGAGAAGGCTAAGCCTCAGAAACCAGTTACATGTGAACCTGTAGAGCTTCTGCTCACAATTGGACCAGATCCTGAATTTTAAGGAGGGTTCAATCCGATAGTGAGCCTCAAACTCTGATATTCACACAGAACTAGTTCATCAGAACTTTCCAGTTGAGTGCCATTTTGCTGAATATATGAGTTGCTAACAAATAGTATCTGTTTTGTCAGAAAGGAGGTTTACTGAGGAAATCCAGTGACAAGAATGCCATATTTCTTATAGTATTCTGAAGTTTGAACACTATGTGATGCTAGTCAAGAGCATAAAAAGCAGTTCTTCGTAATTAACATGGAAACAAAAAGAATATAAATACTTCTAAAGCTTTGTATCTGTATCGGTACAATCCTGTCTATCCAGAAGAAGACAGAATCACATTAATGAGCGGTCTGTCCTAAGCTCAGTACATGGTGGGAAAGCCATTTAAAATATTTTCTTTAGGATATTTGCTGCCGCAAGGTCTTAAGTGGCGGCACCTTTTATCCTTAGGCCAGATGGCTTCTCACTCTTAGTGAAAAGGGACACTCCCTGTATGCTTCCAGGTGGAGCATACGCAGTGTACAGAGATGCTTCTACCCCAGCGACTCTGCACATACAGAGTGTCCCATGGGCAGGATAGCTGTGAAGCATGTTTTGTGCTCCACAACTTCTCTAGCAGCCTGCTGGTAAAACCCAGCATACTTCAGTTCACACCTCCTCTGGGCAAGCAGAGCTTGGTGTGGCACAGGGCCAGTTGCAGACCTCATTGCCCAGTTGCTTCATCAACGGTGCGACACATGCCCATTGGCACCATTGCCATGGCTGTGTGATTACCTTCTTGTTCAGTGTGATGCGCATTTAGCTGGTGCTTGGTGAAGTGCTGGCTAAGTTTAGATTGGTTTGGTAGAGATGTGCACAGATGGGCTTTTGAGCATTCAATTTGCAACCAACCAAATGTTAGAAAATTCATATTCGTTCAAATAGATCCCCTTTGAATGTGGTAGGATTCTATTTGATACGGATGTATTTGTACAAATTCGTACAAATATCTGATACGAATGCATACATATCTGATATGTATCTGATAACGTATCCTATACGAACGTATACATATCCAATACGTATCCCCAGTTTAACAAATGTACAAACTATTTGTACGAATGTTCCGTACAAATGTCATAACATTCAGTTCGTGTACGAATGTTCAAATTCATACGGATTTGTATGAATAACGAATGTTACCAATATTTATGCACATCGCTATGGTTCAGGTATCGCAAAATTCTAATGGTTAGCTGGCCATTGCACCTCATGAAGGTGTGAACTGGTCCATAGACACATCATGGGGTAGAACAGGTAGAACAGGTGCCTTGATCCATCTCACCTCCCCCTCAGTATTGTCCAGCTCAACATCTAATAGCTCTGTAGGAGCTTTGAATCTGCTGCTTTGAAAGGTCAGACTAGCTGTCCTGCTAAAGATGTTAAGAGTTTCTTTTCCTACAGACTGCTTAGGCTTGCGCGATGAGAGTTAGCATTGTACAGAAAGTCTAAAATTATTTTGGTTCTACCTTTTTGTACTTGTACATCTCTTTTTCTGCTTATGGCCAGTTTACTCTTACTGCGTGTTTGTTTTGTGCAGGCAGCTGGCCAGACTACAAGCTGATAAAAAGACTGAAGACTTTGAAGATGGTAAATCTGTTAAAATTTTGTATATACCTTTTATGTTACACGCTCCTTTGTGGAAAAACTGTGGTTTGATTCCTAAAACTGCCATGAGGTGCAAAAAAATTTTATGTAAATAATTGCCAGTGGAAAATTGAAGGTTAAGGTAAGCACTGAGGCCCAGTTTCCCAGTTCTAATCAGCTGTCATGAAGAGAAGATTATTGTATACATTTTAAAGATTATACGTTTTTGTCAGGTTTTCTTCTGTTTTTGTCTTTCGTTGTAAAGCACCATGTACATTGATAGCACTATATAAATAGATGATGATGATGATGATGATGCAGTGTATGTCAGTGGTGCTGTGGAGGTGCCAGTTTCAAATGTAAGCCATTTGTGCCACAGAGAAAAAAACAGTGCTGTTGCAAATTTCTGAGCTCACTTTAAAGAAAAGTTGCATTTCCTTGACACTGGAAAGAGCAGCACTATACTGTACAGAACTTGCGCTACAGGGGAAGTCATATTTTTCTAGCTGCAAGAGCAAAATTGTGGCGTTAAGTTACTCTATATTATTAAACTTGTTTCATGACCTGTAGAAAGGCAGGGGGTATAAGTAGGTCATTGAATATCTTCATTCTTCAGCTGTGAATGGGTTACTTTTTGCACATTTATTTATTGACTTAGGCTGTGTTTTGACTGGGTATTTAATTCAGCTTGAATTTGGTTCAAGCCCCCCCTCCCCCCCCAATCCCAACACTTTGCAAGGAATCCCCTGTTTCTGCAGACTAAAGGTCCAAAAATCCAGGGAATCCCTATTCGGAGGAAGAGAAAGAGGAGGAAGGAGAATTGTGAGGAGAAATCCCCTGCAGGTTATCCACCAGGGACTTATTTAAAAGGTGTGGCGGGGCAGAAGAAGGAAAAATGCAGAAAGGCTGCTGACAGTCTTCCCTCCCTTGGTCAAGCAGCCCTGAAGAATAAGGACTCCATCATATGAATGGACAAGCTTATATAGGGGGTGGGGTTTCAGTTGCCTCCCCCCATGAAGGTATGATGGAGGACAGAGGGGAGGGGGTCTGTCCCATGTGAGTCCGCATTATACGTTGGCAGTGCCAAAAAGCAGACCTCCCTGGTGATTTAAATAATCCGGGTTAAAATCCAGATTAAAATTAAAAATGGCCAGTTGGGATTTGACCTTAAAGTACTCACTTTGTACAGATTGCAGTAATGAGTTTTGTAAGAAATTTTATGAACTTGCTGAAGGAGAAATATTTTGTATTTTATGCCATATAAGGCATGGTGTCTTATAAAGCACACCTATAATTTGGCAGACAATACTTAGGAAATATAAATGGAAAAATAGTACACAAGGTGTTTTTAGTAGAAATTCTTTTGGAAAGAAGTAAGTCTTATAGGCAAAAAGAAATAGTGTGTTGGAAAAAATAGTGGAAGTATACCTCTAGGAATAATAGCTATGTGGGTTTCAATGTATTATATAAACCATTATGCATTGCTGTAAAAATAGTAGGATGGCTTTTTTGTTAGAGATAATGATAGGAAATACTTATCACTCTAGTAGGCATGTCTTATTGTACCATAAACACCTGATCTTTTAGAAGAATTTCATGACTTAAGGCACATCCTCATCACATTTTCTCTAAACTTTGATATCAGTTGTGTTGCGGCTGTGGACTTTAATTGTCTGGCTGAGGTTGTTTGACGGCTGGGAGAGTACTTTCCAAAACATAGGGTGAATTTGTACCTTCGCTTCCCTGGGTGTTAATTGTGATTGGGTTTTAATTTTGAATGCTCAGTCCATTTGAAACTTACCTGGCACCTCACCAAGCGCCCAGTAAGTGCAATAATCTCTATACTAGAGAAGTTGCCTTGTCATAGCAATGGCCATGCGCAGCAACTGGCCAACACAGTTTGCAACTGCAGCCACCCGTCCTTTGCCCTCCACTGGGCTGTGCTAGCAGCTAGTGTACTTGTGGAGCAGGGGACAATCTGGCGTGTGTGGAACCACTTCTGAGACAGAAGCAGCTCTGCATAGTGCATATGCTCCATGTTGGAGCATGTCTAGACTGTCCTTTTCATCCAAGTGCAAAAAGGCCCTAAGTTGCTTTCTAGTTTCTAAGCTGTATCCCTGTGGCACAGTGACTTACATTTTGGATCCTTACTGAAGAATATTGAATTGATAAAAGTATTGCCTCCCTTCATTTAACAGGGGTTTATATAGACATTTTGTCTTACATAGTTGATAAATTGTTATCTCCCTTGATAACAGGAAAAGCTGAAATAAAGTGATTTGGCTTCCAGGGAGACACTGACTAGCGCTGAATTTTGCCTCTGTGGCTGCATTGACTTGGTAGAATAGATACCTGCACCACTTGCTTCCATAAGCTTCAGTTTCTTGCATAATACGATTTTATATTAGATGGCTGCTTGTAGAAACCAAACAACAATGTTAAAGATTGATGGCGTTTTGCATCATTCTGTATCATTAATATCTTAAAGTTATGGGGTGGGTCATAAACTATTTTCCGTCTTTCCATTTGCCCTCATTTACATGATTACATGATTTTGTTTTTCACCTGTAGATACGAACAAGTTCATTTTATGTTCTACCTCCCATTTAAACTCTTCTGGAATATGTTTTGAATTCACACTGTAATAGCCAGTATTCAAATCGATAAATTCAAATATGGGAATGAAGGGAACCTTATATGCATCTTAGAGTTCCATGAAGGAAACATTAGGCAAATATTTTCTTTTGAATTGTCAGTTTTGGGTCTATATTAAAATTATAACCACCTGTGGTGGCAAACCTAGTGTGATGTAGCAATTAGCATGGTCAATTTCAGATTCAAATAGTTAAATTTAATTATTAGCTTGTGAAGTGATTTGATTTTCATAGTCTGCCAATTCAGATGTAGTGATAAGCTGATATTTTAAGCTTTTTACAAGTGAGAAGGGAGACAGAGAGCAACCCTTGGTCTTCAAATCGTTTATTGTGTTTTAAAATTTTTATACTGTAATATCTTATACAATATAAAAAATACAATACGTTAAAACCCATAATACTAACTTAGACAAGTGGTGACTACTATGGGATCTGCAAATACCTGAGTTCATTGGGGGGGGGTGTCTTGAGGAGGGAACGGAAACTCAATACGCTCGGTGCTTGCCGTATTCCAGCAAAGAGATCAGTCCATAGGCTGCTGCATACTGTTTCTCCCAGTTCATGCCAGATGAACTGTCGGTGATAGATCAAACAGGAAGCTTCAATCGCTAATGTCAGGGATTGTTCAAGCTATACAGGAGGATTTTTTTTTCAGATAGATGAATAAGATATTATTGTTAGCTTATGAGGATAATCTGGTCTGAACTGAACCTAATGCCAAATTAGGGACATTAAAGATTGTTAAAATTCTGACCAGCAGCTATGAAAATGACATAAAAGCTCTGATCCATAAATTTGTACGTTTTGTTGTTGACTAAATTCTAAATTATGTGGGCAAATTTTATTGGTCATGCTGTATTTATAATTCTGTAATTATTTGACTATAATAAATGATTTGAGGATCTCTGTTTCACTGGTTCCAAGAACGAATGCTTGGACAGAAAGCTGTCTTGCACATGCAGAAAGTAGCTTCCGTTAACAGAAGGCAGCTCACTTGATTTTTTTATTAGTTCCCTGTCTGTTTGCTGTGATAGCTTTCAGTTTTTCCATTGCGAGTATCCTTTAATACCAAGTGCATTGTCTAGACCTCTTCACCTTTGAAAGGCAATTGTCTATCACAGAACAGTAGAACCAGGGGGGAGTTTATGAAGTTGATAGGCAGGAGAGTTAAGACAGACAAGGGGAAGTATTTTTTCTCTCAGAGCGTCATTTATTCTATGGAAATTGCTACCAGAAGAGGTGATGACCATAACCAGGACACAGGCCATTTTCAGGGAAAGGAGAGCAGGTGAAGGTTTGCCTTCATCTTCTGCTTGAGAATTCCCAGAAACCATTGGTGGGCTAAAGTGTAAGACAGTGCTGGACCAAAAGGACTGTAGTCTGATCGGGTGGGGTGGGGGGGCTCTTATGTTCTTAAGTGATATGGGGAGGTTGTGGCAGGAAGGGCCTGTTTATGAAAGTATATTTGCGCAAATGGAGACAAATCATGTTCTTTAGCACCATTTGACACTTTCAGATTGCACTGGGAGCTGATGATTTCTAGTTTTGGTTGAGGAAGCTTTTAAGTCATGTTTTTCACCTGTGTTGCTATAGTGCTTAAGCTACCGTTCATATGTGCTTGTCAAAAAAAGTTTTCAGAATGCATAAAAGTCTCTTCCACGTCTATGCCAACAAACTAGTAAAAGAGTACTCTTTTTTTTTTAATCTAGGAACTGTGGTTCCTATCTCTAGGTCATTGAAAAATGAAGTGAACCTAACGACCCCTAAACATATTGCAGAAGAAAATAGGGATGTTGAAGTCCGGCGCAGCTGCAGAATTAGGCGATGCCGCTATAGTACCATGAACCAATCAGTTCTGTTTGACAAGCTTATTACAAAGTAAGGGGAAGTTTTCTGTATCGTGTCAGAATCTCTGAGAAGTCAATATTGTATTGTATTTTGCAATAATTATTCATCAGATAGTATGTACAAATATATTTCTCTTATAACATATGGGGATATTTATAGTATTTATGTCCTGGGGGGGACTGTGGTAATGCAACCAGCCAAGCCCCAGCCTCTTCTCAAAAAGAGGCAATGGCAAATCCACCTCAGTATCTGCCATGGAAACTACATAGAGTTGCCAATGCCATCAGCTGAGTTATAACTGAACTGTACCCAACAACAAGATGTACGTCCTGCCTTTCACCTGAAGGGCCAGGGCATGTCATGGCATTCAGTAAAAGCACTAAACCCACCACATACTCTTAACCCTCTTCACATTTCTCCTAAGACAACCTTGAGGAATACACCATGGGTTGCCTTCCTTTATTTCATCTGAATAAACAATAGGTGACTTGACACAGACATAAAATACCTCAACGTCACCAGAGATCTGGTCCTTTGGTCACTTCATCTGGATGAACATTAAACCAGAAAAGCTTGCCAAGTGTCACAATTAAGCTGGGATCGCTTACCTTGCTGCTGGCAATTTTCTCTGATATCCTTTGCTTCTCCTGCCTCAGGTAGAGACCACAGGGTGTTGCTTGGTGGCGGTTCCTTACTAGGGTGCCTACGAAGGTGAATTCTAAGTTGCTCCTCGTGTCAGAAGCAAGCCACCCTTCTTTGTTTTCTAGTAACCATTTAAGCTGTCCACAAAGTGGAGTCAGTAATAGAGACAGGGTGCCTAACGTCAAAGTCTGCCAATACTTCATAGCTTGGTCTGAGAGTGGAAGTCAGGAATTAGCAATGTGATGCTGAAAGAGTATTGGGGGGGGGGTGTACCCCTGGATCTTCCTTGCACTCACAGTATTTCTGAGCCTTCTACTTTCAGCCTGGGGAAAAGAAACAACTACAGAAGTGGTGTGCACACAGGACTGCTTTTTTACGGGGGAAAGTTCTGCAGTGGAAGAAGTGGTCCAGTTAGCACAGATCATGCATACAGTTGGTTTATTCTGTTTGTGCATTGCTTATATTACTCATATAATGATACTGCCAAGTTGTAGTATATTCAAAGTTAATCACATTTGCAGGCTCATATTCTGATTCATCAGATAAGATGAAGCTCTAATCATCAACAAATAATTTCAAAGCTTTTTGGTTTAATAAAGTACTGTTGCACTGCCTTACTTCCATGCACTGGGCTTTTTTTCTGGCCTAGAAAACAACATCCTACAATACCGAAGCTTAGTAGTCAGGTATACATCGGGTTAGGGTTAGGAAGCTACAATAGCCTGCAAAATTAAGGGGTTTTTTTGTGCTTTTTTTTTTGTTTTGTTTTTTACTATGTACAAAGTAGAACCAGTGGAGACTGACCAAAAAAACACACATAAAAACTGTTAGGCCACACTTTGGGCTTACCTGATCTACTTGGATACTATCTCCTGCCAGGAATATAATCATGGCAAAAAAAGGTGTGTGTGTGAATAAGATATCCATATAACTGAATTTCCTTTCCCAGTATGGTGATTACAAACATTAGTTTTAGGGCCTTCCTGCACTGGGCCTTATCCCAGACTATATTTGAGAGTGTGGACCTGACCATCCACATGCTAGGGCAGATTACAGCAAGCCCCAGGTAGTGTCTGCTCCATCTGCACCAGCATGCAAGTAATATGTCCCTATCCCAAGATATAATCCAGAATAAGCCCCAGTGCAGAAAAGGCCTTAGAATATGGTTGACTCTAGATTCACTTTATTTGTTTGCAGAGCACTAAAGCTTATTTTGTATGGTTGTACCCGAGACTTCAGTATTGGGCTCTACCCTGCAACAAAGTGTAAAATAAACTGGTCCAAGATTTATACTGATAGGGAAGAATAGCTTGTGAGGGAAGGCATGATAGGTGCCACCCCTATCCCAGCTGTCAGCCAGGAGTATTTCAGTCAGAAACTTCCGTGCATTCTTAATAGCCTGGTTTATTGATCTCTGAAAGATTTCTGATTTCCTTTTTCTTATATCTTGCATCCTTTAGTACTGCAGAGGCTGTGCTACAAAAAATGGATGATATGAAAAAGATGCGCCGGCGTCGAATGATGAATTTGGAAGACCTTGGAGTTTTCAATGATGGAGAAGAGGTATATGCTTGTTCAGCTTTTGTGTATAATTATGCTGATGCTTTTAAAATATTGTTATGGCTAATAAACTGGGCATGATAGACGATTGCCCAAAGCTTAAATTATTTGTTCAACATTCCCAGTGTTTATTAGGAATAGGTATGTTACATATGTGATAAGTATTTGCTTGGTTTTTACCATATCTAAATTTGTCCTAAAATAATTTCTACTAAAATTGCACTGTGCCCTGTTTCTTATCTTTCCCAAGTATTCCTTGGCAAATCCTAGGTACGTCTTATGAGCTAGCGCATTTATATGGTGCAGTACAGTTGGTTGAATGACTTGTTGCCTGTCATTTCTAGGAAAGAGTAATCCAAAGGACTGATGAAGAAACTACTGATAACCAGGATGGAAGTGCAGGTTGTCACCCTGTTAATTTCTAGAATACAATTTCTGTTGTATGATGCTCTTCTTTAATCTTTTTTATTTAAAAAGCTTCTAAAAACATAAAGCTAAGCAATAAGGTGCATACAAATGTAGAAACTGTGACCTGTAAGAATAAGGAACCAAATCTAGTAATGTACTGCACTGTTTTTTTTGATGAACTGGTTCTTTGCAATATTAAGGGATTTTGAGGTTCTCTATCAATACAAAAACCAGTTATATTCCAGTATTTGTTCTGATAGCGAGACAGGCTGTTATCTATTCACAAAGCCAGTTTGGCTTTTCTTTCCCCCCTGCCACATGCTGAGCCTACATGACCCACCAGACTTGTCAAACCATTATTTCTGGCCACATGATCCTCTGGAACTTCTGCTTGCACTTGCCTGAGCCTTTCAGCAGTTGCGGACCACAAAGTCTCCCCAAAGGCCAAGTGCACAAATCTATGTAGGCCTCAAACATGTCTCTTTCCCTTGCCTGCTACTTTTGTCAACTTTATTCAAAAAGAATTTGAATTTGTTATTAATTGTAACTGGCTCCAAAGGTATAAGAAAGGATATAATATCAATACAATAAAAAAGTATTCACGTTTCAAGCTAAAGAAAATTATCCTGTTTAGAGTCTTCAGAAGCTGAAGATCAAGAAGATGACGATGGAGAAGATAATCAAAAGCGCTATGATCTTCGACAGCGTAAGACTGTTGTGCGCTATCAGATCTCACCAGAAAGTAAGTGGGGTGGGTTGGTGTTGTACTGTCTTTTCTTTGAATACTCAGTTCATTTTTGCGTGTGAATTGGAACGTGAATGTGGAAGCAATCCGTCTTAAGCTTTTCTCAATAACAATTTTACCCTGGATTGAGTTTTCAGCACATACTGAGTGTATCTGTTTTCTGTACCTTTTACATTTTGAACGAAGAACACATGTCTTAGAAATCAATAACTATTTTTGTAAGCAGGGTAGATGCTGTTAATGTGTGCTGCCTTATTCTTCAGTGTGTGGGCAGCAATGTTTAATCTGCTGAATAAAGTCCTGTTGTTTTAATAGAGCCCAGGCACCAGAGGAAGTCAAAATTATTTTATCCTGATACAACCTCGCCAGAAAGACAAAGCTTTGCTTTTGGTTCTGCAGGACCAAGGAGCCCCTTCTGTAAAAAGAACAGGTTTGTGTTTTTTGTTTTAATATCCTCAAGTTCCATTGCTTGAGATATTATGCAGATATTTGAACTATTTTCTTGTTCTTGTTTCTTGCTCAGGCCTTTGGTGGAAGGGGCGTTATAAACAAAAGTTGTTGCTTAGTTGGCAAGCTCTCTAGTAGCAAATCAGTTACTCTCCTCTGTATGATGTTGGATTTCTCTCCGAAAAAGTCATATCTTACATGTTGCTCCTGGCAGAAACCCCAGTTGAGTTCATTACCTAAAAGAGGTTGGCATGTTCACTGCATGGTTCTGCCCACGCATTCACCTGTGAAGCGAAGAGTTATTGCGTGCTATTTTATTGACAATATCTCACTGATTTGGTTATTGGACAGTCATTCTATGAGTCAATCACTTGTTGTAGGTGCTGTGGCTGGTAAACCAACCAAACATTCCATCAAATAGCATTTGAAAGATGTAACAGCATTCTGGTGATGAAGGCAGTAAAACCCTCTCCTTCCTTTGTATACTTTTGTGTCCTATGCCTGTCGTCACAACTGAAAGCCCCTAGGGCACTCTGAGAAATTCTTTTCCCAGGTTCCCTGCTTTCAGGGAAAATTCCATCATTGATAACATATAGGCATGGCAGAATGATGGAGCATAATGATGGAATGACCTGACTTTATGTCTTCCTATCCCTTTAATGCTTGTTTTTTTTAATCACCTTTCAAATTCACCTTGAGAGACGTGAATATTTCAGCCTTCAGGTTGGAGAGGCAGGCAGGCAGGATGCCTATGAAGTCCATTTTCAGGAAATCGGGAACAACGGAAGGTTTTGCTTGAGAATGTCTAGAAGCAATTGGTGGGCCACTATGTGAGGCAGGATGCTGGAGTAGGTGGCCTGATCCAGCAGGATTCCACTTACGTCCTAATGTATTCAGTGAGGATAAGATCTGTAGAACAAACTTGGAAACCTGCAGAAAATGTGTGTGTCCTTGCCACAGTTGGAGGTATCCATTGACAGTACTCCCGACAAACATGAGTTTTGAAGGTGGAGCATCCCCCAGATGGGGGTTATTGGGATATGCTGGCCAGGATTATGTGATTTGTAATTGATTAATTCTGTGGTCTATGGCTCCATCTAGTGGCTTTTGGAGAAAACAGCTGAACTAGAGCTGTTTCCCCTAAAGTAGTTCATGACTGACTTAGATATTTTTTACCATTTTAGAACTTGACAACCATGCTTCAGTAGCTTTTTCTACACATTCCTTTCTGACCATGTCCTGCGTATTGGCTTGGATCTTTTGAATATTTCCTATTGGCTTTGGAGACTTGTTCAGGCTCCATCCTGAGCCTTAGCATTTTTTCCACACCTGCCGAAAATATTTGCATAATACAGAAGCTGTAATACATAGTGCACCCTACTTACAGTTTGCTTTCAAATTAAATCAGGCGAAAGCATGCAATTCATAATAGCGATTCTGCAACATCTTCATCATCTGATGATGAGCAGCGTTTTGAGATGCGAAGAAGGCGAAGTCGAAGCAAAGCGTTAAGCAGGTATCCCAGAATTTCTTCAGTCCATTTTTGTTGTTGTTGGTATTGGGTAGCACTGAGTCAGATCTGACTCCTGATTGATGACTTGAATCATGGGCACTTTTAAATGCTTGCCATTGCCTACGTCCAAGAAGAGAGTGGGGATTGTATTGTATATGTAGCACATATGTATGGGATTCATATTGAATTCATATGAAACATTCAGATCAAATCCTACCTCATTCAAAGGGGATCTATTTGAACAAATGTGAACTTTTTTGCATTCAGTACAAATTTAATGCAAAAATTGCATTCATGCACATCCCTATTATGTACTGCAACTACCTCATCTGAGCAATAGGTTTCTCCTTCCTCGTGTATAAAATACACAATTCCTATTGCATAATATCCTGAGCAGAACTAGCATAGTGCTAGCCAAAACCAGGGCATATCCAGAGAAGGAGGTGGACACCCCCGCATTCTGAGGACAGTCAATTCTCACTTTCCTCTGGAGTCACCAGCTATATTTCTTAGTATGTTTCCTCTCTTGAACTGTAGTAAGCTATTAACTGATTGTAATAGTAGCTTGTTTTCTGTTTCCTCAAACTTTCAGCATTGTTTCTTTTTCAATTTAGATGCCTCCCTCTAAACTTTAGGAAAGATGAGTTGAAAGGAATCTACAAGGATCGAATGAAAATTGGAGCAAGCCTGGCTGATGTTGACCCAATGCAAATAGATTCTTCGGCACGTATTTAATGCGCTGATTACTTAAACTTAGTGTATTTCTGTCTTGCTATTTAAAATCAGCATAATTCTTAAATTCTAATAACTTACTGAATAGAAACTGCAACTTTTTTTGTTCATGTGTACAGTATACACGTATACAGTTTATGTTGAGTGAGTAACATTTTATGCCATCATGTTTGGTCTGATTTTTGTCAACTTTGTCAATTGTGTCCTCACTTTAGGTACGATTCGATAGTGTGGGTGGTCTCTCCAGCCATATCTCAGCATTAAAGGAAATGGTGGTTTTCCCACTGATTTATCCAGAAGTGTTTGAAAGGTTCAAAATACAGCCACCAAGGTAATGTGTTTAATATATTTTTTGTTGTTAGCATTAACAGTATTGTGTATCTTTTTCAGGATTAATTCTTTAAGATTACATAGCTGTTATAGTCTGTTATGTTTTTATATGGCAAATAGATGCCACCTCTCTCTTTTTCATTTGCATCATAAGCCCAAAATTTGCAATTATTGTATATATGATATAATGCATGCAGACAGAATTTGAATGCAAAAACTTGTGTAAATTGCTGAAATGATTTGAAAATTCAGCAAACTGGGCTTCCTCTATTATTTATTTACATTTCTATCCCGCCCATACCCAAAGGTCTCTGGGCGGGTTACAACAGGTAAAAATAAATTAAAACAAGATACAAATTAAGAGCAGATACAGATTAAAATGAAGTACAAATAAAACAAGATGCACACTTAAAAATATCTTAAAAACATCTTAAGATTCAACAAATTTAAAACTGTGCACTCCGTAGTGCATTAAAATGATACCATCGTAGCTGGGGAGGGAAAATAAATCCTTAACCAAAGGCCGAGGTAAACAGGTGTGTCTTTAAGGCCCTCCTAAATAAATATAAGGAGGGGGCATGGCGCACCTCGAGGGGGAGGCCATTCCACAATCTTGGGGCCACTGCAGAAAAAGCTCGCTCCCGGGTGCCCACCAGCCTCACTACCGAAGGTGGCGGGACAACCAGGAGGGCCTCATTATTGGATCTTAAGGCACGGGCAGGTCGGTATGGGAGAAGGCGTTCCTTTAGATATTTGGGGCCCAAGTCATTTAGGGCTTTATAAGTTAAGGTTAACACCTTGAATTGGGCCCAGTAGTAAGACAGCAAGAGGCAACATGGAATGTGGAGCATGTTCAAGACCTCACAATTGCCTCTTGCAGTATCTTTTCTGCACATCTGGCAAGCAGCTTATGAGATTGTCTGAAGTCTTGAAATACAAGAATGGAAGTTTAAAATTGGATTCATTGCCCTGTGTACTGAATTCTATGCTACTGTTTATCTAGACTTATCAGTTGAGCAGAGAATTATTGTTTTAGGTTATACAAGGCCATATTAATCACCATGTTGTAAGCTAATCTAATTAAGGGATAGATTTTCGCCTGAATGAAGAGGTATGAGAGAAATAACCCTATAAGTTTTTGAAGCAATTTTGTTAACCAAGATTGTACATTCTTGATTTTAACAGAGGCTGCCTCTTCTATGGTCCACCAGGAACTGGAAAAACGCTTGTTGCCAGGGCACTTGCTAACGAATGTAGTCAAGGTGACAGGAGAGTAGCGTTTTTCATGAGAAAAGGTGCTGATTGTCTCAGTAAATGGGTGGGAGAATCTGAACGGCAGCTTCGCTTGCTATTTGACCAGGTAATTAAGTTGTGTTTTCAAATGCATCTGTTTAATTTTTTTTTCATATTCTGTTGTCCTCACACAAAAACACCTCATTTGATTTTCCTTGTAGGCCTTTCAGATGCGTCCTTCTATTATATTTTTTGATGAAATAGATGGTCTCGCTCCTGTGCGATCCAGTAGGCAAGATCAAATTCATAGGTATGGGCATCATTTAATTTTAAAAGTTCATGGTTAAGACATAATTAACTTTAAAGTTAATTAAGAAATGGATTAACTATAAAGGTTGGTATTTATTAAATAGTGTCACCTATTTGTGTACTTAAAACAGTAAAGTATGGAGTGGTTTTACTTTCCTGGGGATAAACAGCATTGAACACAATGTTTCATAATCCTGTGTAGATGCACTTAGGGTTGTGCTATGTGTTTCATTACTTTTAAAGAAGGTTAGGATAGGGAAAAATGAAATCTCAAGTTCATATTGTAATAAGCCTAGCTTGGTCATTGGGGAGGGGTCCTCGTAAAGGGTGGCAAGTGTTACTTCCGTTTGCTTCTGATCAAAGCCCAGTTTATAGAATTCATTGGCTAGGGTTAGCTTCTTCCATATTCAACCGCTTGGTAGCCACTACTGTCCTTCAAAGATACTTTCTGGGTATTTTCTTTCTAAAATTATGCAGTAAATCTGATGAGCACTGCATTTTTCATGGGGAAACTAGAGATGTGCAGCAGCCTAAAATGGCCAGTTTGGTTGGTAGTGAACTTCTCTGCTTCACAGGTTCCCTAGTGCATATGGCCTCTCCCCATGGACTATGACTTCTCACCATTCTACCCTGACTTCTCCCTTTCAGGAAAGGAGGTGCACATATTGCCCTCCTTTTCTGGAAGGCCTAGCAGAACACACAAGTACACTAGCCCATCTGGCAACAGCAAGGGGTATGTGGATTCTGGTAAACATAAGCTTAAGGTGATGCTGCTCATGCAACAGGAAGAGGAGGGAGAGGCCAGACTACAGTGTATGGGAAGCTACGGTGCAATGAACGAGGGGTACGTATGGGGGTGGAGGGATCGAACCGTTTGAAAGGCCCTATTTTGCTTTGATAGTGGACTGAATCCTACAAATTTAAGGGGATTTGGACTGATACTAAACCTACCAGGCTTCCCTGGTTTGTTCTCCACATGTTTTAAATTGAACTGGTTTGGAAAATCTCTAGGCAATACTGGGCACTACGGCTAAACTGAATCTCACAAAAGTGAAGCCTTTTGAATGATTAAAAGTGGACCATTAAAAATGTCCCTTGAATTTTTTTTAATATATATTGATAGAAAGATACCATCAAAGATTTTGAGAATGAAGATCTACTATATAAGCTAAAATGCCTCCCATTTGATTTAGGAGGGACATTTTTCCAGTAACCTTCCATGCACTTATTGTTATTTGTCTTTAGTTTGGCTCTGTGACAAACTATTATTGCTTGCCCCTCAAGCAAATTTACTTGGGTAACAGATCAGCAAGTGGGCAGGGATATGCACAGATTAATTCTGATGTGAAAATTGTTTGCAAATTTTCACATCAAAGCAAAAATACGGACACTCAAACATCTGGACATTTGAACTGAATAATGATCCTGGCTCACAAGTTCAAAAATTCAATTGAATTTTTGCACTTTTCCAGTATTTTTAATGGAAAAAAAGCAGTGAAAATGTTTGGCCACAAATACAAGCATTCAGATGTTGGAATGAATAATTCAACAAAGTAATTTTATTTTCAAATGTTCATTTTGACTGTGAATCAAACGTGAATTCTTCATACACGTCCCTACATGTGGAAGAGTGGGGAAATGTTTAGGTCCCCTTTTGTTTGTGTAGAAGCCATAATAAGTCTTTTTCTATCTTGTTTCTGTTTTTCAAAGCTCAATCGTGTCCACATTGCTTGCACTAATGGATGGCTTAGACAGCAGAGGTGAGATTGTAGTGATTGGAGCAACCAATAGACTAGATTCTATAGATCCTGCTTTGCGAAGGCCTGGACGTTTTGACAGAGAATTCCTTTTCACCTTACCAGATAAAGAAGTAAGAGGCTTGATTATGTTCTTTGAATAAGCAACTAATCAATTTCCAGTCATTGGTTTGGGATGGGTTTTGATTGCTAAACTTTTGATAAATACAGCAACTTTTAAAGTTGAATTGATATGAATGATCTGAATTTGTTTGAATTGTTAGAAAAATCTTGAGGTCCTAGGCTAACAAGTAAACGAGGCTGGGTTATATAAATAACATGGACATTAGTTCTCTTCTAACATTTCATGCCACCTTGCTCAACTGTGTAATGGTAAAGTTGGTCTTAATCACTGGGGTTTGGGTTTTTATAATGTACATCACTATAAATCAAGGTAGCAAGAGACTTCACAAAACATAAATAGATTTGATTTGGTAGAGTGTTGTATCTGTTTAGTCAAAGTCGGTATATTTACTGACTTTGACACCGGGAACTCTATAACCCCAGTATACATTTTTATAAGCGCTTAAAATATGTAACATTTATTATAGCAGTTACTGAAATAGTGCTCTCCATGAAACTGTTTTCCCTTATAAAGTCATCTGAGAGGCTTTCATATTTGATTAACTGGCATGTGGAGTGAAATCCTGTTATACGTTCTGATATTTCCAGCACTATAGGAAACAAACTCTAGCCCACTTCATTTACACCTTCTCATTCATTATTTTTCAGAACTAATGGGGACATAAATGTTACCTTTTCTACAGGAATGATACAATGTCACTTCTTGTTTTGGTTGTCCTTTCCTGCAGTTTTTTTTAGTAATTTAATATCCTTTGGAGGTTGGATGGCCAGAACTATCCACTCAATTCCAAATATGACTTCATTGTAGAATCTGTGTGTGAATTTACTACATAAATGCCAATTTCCCAGTTAAATGGGTAGAAGAATCTGGATGAGAGTAGATCTTTACAGGGACAAGATGACAGTTAGATTTATATGACAGTCATTGAGGCTTGAACCCGCTTCCTTTTCCCCACGTTATCTGTGTTTGAGTTCCTTTGCTTAGCATAATAATAAGGAGTGAGCAGGAGTTTGTCCCCTTACCAAATTCCAATTATTTTCTGGACTTCTGTTACCAAAATAGCCCACCATACTAACATTCAGGATTGGGGAGAAAAGCACTAGCTAACAAATCAATACATGTAAAGTTTTAAAACAAAAAAGTTTCTAAAAACTTTTTTTCAAGGCAAGAAGAAAGATTCTGAAGATTCATACACGAGAATGGTCCCCTAAACCATCTGAGAAGTTTCTTGAAGAGTTGGCTGAAAAATGTGTTGGTAAGGTACTACAAAAACCTGGGAAGTGATAGCTAGAGGATTAAAAGAAATTTTGCAATATTTGTATAGTCTTTTAATTTCTGTGATAACTTTTTAAAAAATTGAAACATTGAGACAATACCTGTGTCACCTTTCTTAAAGAAAATCCTTATACGCTTCATAAAACATGCTTTAAAACAGTAAAAGCAAATTAAAATCAGCATAAATATTGCCTTTGCATGTTTAGCTGAAAAGTTCCCTCTTCCCCAAGAAGTTTTCCCTGTTTCTTATCTTCTCTTGAAACAACATTCCAGGAGCTGAACAGCTGGGTACCTTGGCCAGCATTCTAGAATGCCCAATAGGAGAGCAAAATCTAGTTACCCTGGACTTTGGAGCCATGGTATGGAGGAGAAAGGAAAATCAGACTTATTAGCCATGCCTTGTCCATCTTCGTTCTTTATACTTATAGCACCTTTATCTTAGCAAAGCAACAATTTAGCATATTAATTCAAGAAAGCGTTGGTATGTTAAGAACTACTAAGTGCAGAGGAAATCCAGTACAATAAACCTGGCCAAGAAAACATGCTGGGCTTTAGAAATAGAGATTGTTGCAAGGATCAAACTAGTAGCTAAAGCTATCATCCTTTCTAGCTTGAACATTTAAAGTATGCCCAAGGATAATCTCAGCATCAACTCAACCCAGGCTCATCTCTCTCTCTTCTTCTTTCAATCTATCTACATTAGGTTTCCAAATGTTAGACTTTGGGTGTTTTTCCACTGTCACTAATGGGTACTTAATGGGTACTTCTAGTGACAGTGGAAAAACACCCTTTTAGAGTTTGAGCCACTAGTAGCATAGTTGGGGCAATATAACTATTTTCAGAGGGGCTTTTGGATTTGTGTGGTGAACTGGATAGATATAATGGGCTTGGCACCTTTGGGTGCCTTGGGAGCACGTGTTAAGAGCCAGCCCTTGGACATACAATGGACTGGGGGTGTAGAGCTGTATAAAGGCTGACATTACCATCTAGTAGACCCCCAACTTAGGCTGCCCTATTAAAAATTTTAAACAGTAATATTTCAAAGGAGTCTTGACTTCCTATTAACTATTCAGAGATTCTATGACTTCATCTTATCCCCTTGCACAACTGATGAGCAGAATAGCTGTCTAGAACAGGTGTATTTATCTTCCCCCCCCCCATCTAAGGTATAACACAAAACAGTAAAGTGTAATCAATAACTATCTTGTGTCATAAGATAAATGTGTTTCTTGTATATGATAGGAAACGTTTAAATAACCAGGCGTCGCACAATAAAAGGTCGGCATCCATAATCTTTAGATGCTTGGTCTTGCTTCTGAAAAAGGTTTTTAGAGGAAAGAGCTAATAAAATACTTCCTAGTGACACATTCATACATGGAGTATATTGGTAGGAAGCTAAATAGTATGCTGATATAGCATTGGAAGAAGTTCTTTGAAGCATTGTGTATTGTGATCAGGTTTTATGTGGGCTTTAGACTTGCTGACTACATAATCTCATACAAAATCTTTTTCCTTGTAGGGTACTGTGGTGCTGATATTAAATCCATATGTGCTGAAGCAGCATTATGTGCCTTGCGCCGACGTTATCCTCAAATATACACCAGTAGTGTCAAGTTGCAGCTAGACGTCTCTTCTATTAATATAACAGCCAAGGATTTTGTGGTGGCTATGCAGAAAACTGTACCTGCTTCTCAGAGGGCAGCGACCTCACCTGGCCAAGCCTTATCTCCAATTTCAAGACCACTGCTTGAAAGCACACTCCATAGAATTATGGAAGTTCTACAAAATGTATTTCCACATGCAGAGCTGGCACAAAAAGGAAGAGCTAAGTCAGGTATTTCCACTTGGATTTCTGTTAATATTATCTCAGTGAGGTTCCCTTTGATTTCTTCCAGCCCCTGCTGATTAATAAGCTATTCTTGGACTAGATAATATTTAAAAAATAGGATAACTCATGAAATCTCAGGGTGAAGGAGAGGACTCTAGTATGCGCTTGAAAGCTGTCATCACATATACTAGAAAGGAGGGCAGTGCTCCATACAGGTGATGAAGGGGTACGGTCCTTCATCTGGATTTTCTGGGGTAATGTCCCTTTATCTTGATGAAGTAACAGGCCATCATGAAATAGCATTCTCTGTTTTCTAGGAACAACAGCAGGATCATCTCTGCAATCTTTCCCAATATCAGGATCTTTTCCAACAAATCCTTTTGTCTTACAGTTCTAGATTAGGTTTAGACAAACTTTTACAAGAAATAGGTGCTGGACGGTATTCCAAAACAAGTAACGTTTTGTTCTTTATCTTTTTATTAAAAAAAACAGATTTTACTTTTCATACATTAGAAGGTGATTTGTTGTTCACCGAAGAAGAGGGAACACCAATGTTTGAAAATGGGCATTCTCAGAAAACATCTGATAAATGGAAAGAGAAATTCCTTGATTTTAACAGGTAAGGTAATAAATATGTACTCGAAGAAGAAGTTTCTCTTTAAAAAGGTACGCATTGATGTGCATGGAGCAGGTAAAGGTGTTGTTCCAAGCACCTTGATTTTAGACCTTGGATCATCCAAGATTGGATGCTTAATGTTTTCATTTCTGCCTTATGGTTCCCTGTTGCCAGGCCTTCCTAGTAGTGGCACCTACTTTTAGGAATGAATTTTATCATAAGCAACTTTCAGGCACCTACCAGAGACTTTTTTTACCCAGGCGTTTCCAATTTACTGTTTTTAATTGTCTTTTATTTAACTGGAATACATTTTAATTAAATGAGGGCTTAGGGTATGGAGTTGGTCTTTGGGATCCCAATATAAAAACAATATAAAAATACTTCTAAGTAAATACCTCTGCATCTCCAACTGGGAATTCACAATTAGTGGTTTTCCTGTTTCTCTGCGACCTGCCATTCTCTTTCATACATCACTGACATGTAAGCTCTAAATAACCTCAATCAGGGTACTTGACAGTTATCTTTATTCAGCAGTTACCTGTTCTTTACATGCCATCCCTGAGTGAATGGCTGAGCTGTTTTTTTCCCCTATTTTTATATATATTTTTAAAGTTTCTAGTTTAAATTTACCCCGATAGCTTTGAAATCTTGATATAAAATAGAATCGGAACATTTCAAATAAATATATAAGGAATATTTTTGTCTTATTTGGATTGTTAAGCCTTACTCTGTAATTCTGCCTCGAACCTAAGCTTTTGGAAATGAGTCAAATGGAATTGATCATTTTTAAATTTATGGAAATTTTTAATCACTGCTTTTAGTCCATCTCTCCGTACAATACCTTTGGACCTTTGAATGAGGTTTCATTAGTCTTTAGGAGAGAACAGAAATTCATTTTAGTTTGTGTGTGTCCGTCTGTCTCTCCCTTCCAGAAATGCTTACCAGCAGCCAACATCTTATCGACCAAGACTTTTAATAGCAGGAGAACCTGGGTTTGGACAAACTACTCATTTGGCCCCAGCAGTTATACATGCTTTGGAAAAGTTCTCTGTGTATACACTGGACCTTTCCATTCTCTTTGCAGCCAGCGGCAAAACACCAGAAGAAACATGTGCACAGGTAAAAATGTTGATCATGATGAAATGTTGATACTAAGTGAGTTTTATGGATATGTGAGAGAACATAGAAATGTCCCATTAATCAGTGAATGCATGGGATGTACTGTATTTTTTGCCATAGAAGACCCACATTTTTCCAAAATTATTTTCCTAAAATCACCCTGTGTCCTATTTTTTTTATTTCTTTCCTAAAATTGCTTAGCAAATTATAGGTGTGTTTTGTATGGCACAAAGTATGGCAACTTTCCAGAGGAATTAAGTCTTTTGGTTTTACTTGAATTATGATTATGGTTAATTTTTTAAGGGCTAACAAATATGTTACTGTAAAATACACAGGAGTTTTTAGAATGTGTTGTTTTGCCTCTAGGCAGCTACACAAATGATTCTCCAACAGTCTTGTACTCTGGTAGACACAAACCTGTTCAGTTGATCAAGATATCTGGATCATGTGCTGCCAGCCAATGGTCTGTCCCACACAGTATTGCAGTATTTAATGTTTTTATTAAAACTAAGTAGTTTATTGGAGATAGCCTCAATAAATATTACTGGATGAAACTTATCATTCTGAAACTTTTGGGGGCCGTGAACTTTGGAGCTGTAAGAACTATAACCTTAGTAGGGTTGTCCTAAAATGAGATTTTTTAGTACATAAATATTTTAAAGTTCAATATATAAACATAAATCACTTCTCCAGTTTGTGATTTTTGGACTGCAGCTTCAGGTAAAATGAAGTTTTCCATGGTGGTTCATTATCTGAGCAAATAGCTTATTTCTCAGAATGAGATTAATGGAATATTTCACAGAATTTGTAGCAGTGAGATGGTGAACCTTGTGCCCACAAGATGCTGTTCTCAACTTCATCAGTGCAAGCTAGCATAAGTTTTAATATTTGAATTGTCTTTCCTTGAACTAATTCAGCAGGATCTAGTACTTATGATATGTATCTAGTGACGTTTGGAAGAGCATCACCCTTCTACTCTGCTCAGTAAAAGATCTACAGATGTAAAACACATGGAATGAAGAATAGCTTTTGGACTAACACAAAGTTGTGTTTTGTTTTTTTAATCAGCTGATTTGTGAAGCCAAGAGAACAGCACCAAGTATAATATACATTCCAAATTTGTTCTTATGGTGGGAGACGATCGGACCCACACTGCAAGCTACGTTTACCATGCTGATACAAAATATCCCGTCTTTTGCTCCAGTATTGCTCCTTGCAACTTCAGATGTATATTACAAAGATTTGCCAGAAGAGGTACTTAACATATGAATGCAGAAGAAACATTTTTAGTGAAACATTTTATACTGGTAGTTGTGTAGCATTGTAATCAAGTACAGTATGGTTGAAACAAATGCAGTTTTAAAATGGTTTCATCTGTCTTCCCTTCATAATCTAAAGTAAATAGTAGCTTAAATTTTTCTCATGAGGTGATGGCAGGAGTATTGAGTATTTCCTCCCTTGCATTGCCCCAAAGAAGCAACAGGTACAACTTTCTAATATAAAATTCATTGATGCTCAGTCAGTCCCCAGTTATTACTAATAACGTATCAATATTGGGAGTTTTTCCACTAGCACTAAGTACCCGTTAAGAAGAAGAGTTGGCTTTTCCACCCTGCTTTTCTCACCCATTTAAGGGGACTCAAAGCGGCTGACAAAGCTTTTCTATTCTTCTCCCCACAACAGAACATCCTGTGAGGTGGGTGGGGCTGTGAGAGCTCAGAAGAGAGCTCTGACTAGCCCAAGGTCACCCAGCTGGCTTCATGGGGGAGGGTGGAATTGAAGCCGGTATTCCCAGATAAGAGTCCAGCTCCCTAACCACTAGACCAAACTGGCTCATTAAGTACCCATTAGGGACCCATCAAGGGCCCATTAGGCTCAGAGCAGGAAGACCCCATTTCCACTGCAGACCTCATTAGAGCCACATTTGTTTCCACCAGTTCTAGGGAATTCCAGATTGATTGAGTTCTTCAGGACCTATAATCCAGATTTCCTGTAGACCCTTTTTCTATAATAGTGTCTTCAGGCATCAAATCCGGATTATACGGAGTGCGTTTCTACCATGATTGGGCAGTGGGGTCTAGGCAGAGCTCCAGGGGGGTGCACCCATGGGGAGGGTGCCCTGAAACTCAAAGCTCCGAAGCGGACCCCACTCAAGAGCAATGGAAGTCCTGCGGACCTTTGGCAAAGGCTCTGGAGAACCTTCAAAGTTTGCTTCTGATTGCTCCAGAGAATCTCTGGAGCTTATGACAAAGCTCCGGAGAATCTTTGAAGAATCTCCGGAGCGTCTACGGAGATTGCACCCCTTGTCCCCCCAAAAACCTGCGGTGACAGGTGGGCCCCACATGGGTCAACCCGGATTCACTACATGGGTGCTCTGGCATGTCCACTGCAGGCAGGCTATCACCCATTGTTATTGGGTGCTGTACCACCTGTGGGGACGCATCGGGTACCTCCCTTAATCCAGATCTACTAGATCCGGATTAGTTGAAGGACCTATTCCTTAGATCCGGATTAAGGGAGGTCTGTAGCTGAGCTTAAATGGGCAGGCTCAACACAAGCCATTTATTGAACAGATTAACAGACCTCTACCCCTGGTTTGATTTGTTTTTTGAATCTTATTGGTGCAGAGTGGTGGTGGGGATCAGAACAAAGGGAAGTATCAATGCCAGCAACCAAGCAACTCAAGACGAAAAACAAAATGACACTGACATCACCAACAAAAATGTTGAGGCGGGGAAAAGTTCTGACTCAAAAGTAGCAGCACCCCTTTCACCCAAGTCTCCTAAGGCACAGTGTTAAATTGCCCCTAATGGTTTCTTGAGTCAGTATTCCCACTCTTTTCAGGTTATGACCTTTCTTTGGTTCCTACAGCTAGCCGAGGCCATTTTCCAACGGCTGCTTTGCATACAAACACAGCTAGCTAATATAATGGGGGCAAAGCAACTGTTAATTTATATCGGTTTTGCTTAGATTTTTGACTATGTGTAACCATCCTGATTTATGTATTAGTATTGCTTAGTTGTGCTCCTATTGAGGCGACATTTTTGGGGCCACAAAAAAAGAAATCCATCAAATTAATTGATAAACTTACTTCAGCTTGATATCAAATATTGGACTTAAGTATCTGTATGGTTTAACTTTAAACACCAAATCAGGGGAGGTTTGCTACAAGTCAGTTTGTTTAAAGCTAATTCTTCATATCTCTAGTTTTTAGTGGTCTTAACTTTGTTTTTTAGGTACAAGAATTGTTCATGGTAGCTTATGGAGAAGTTTTTAATGTCTGCTCCTTGCCCACCACTGAAGAGAGAAGAAAGTTCTTTGAGGATCTGATTCTTCACCAGGCTGCTAAGCCACCTGCATCAAGAAAGAAAGCAGGTTAGCATTCACAGCAGATATGTAAATGATAGAATACTCTAGATGACTACAACTGAGGAATGCACTTTAACTTCTCCAATTGTTCTGTTCAAAGTTTTGCAAGCTTTAGAGGTATTACCAGTTGCAACCCCACCTGAGCCACGGCAACTGACAGAAGAGGAGGTCAAAAAACTCGAAGAGCAAGAAGAAGATACCTTTCGTGAACTCAGGATTTTCTTAAGAAATATCACACATAGGCTTGCTAGTGACAGGCGTTTCAGAGTTTTTACAAAACCGGTTGACCTGCATGAGGTAAGTGAAGATTTTTACCTCTGCTTATCACTTGTATTATTCCTTTGATTCCCTGGTACTCTGGTTTGAAGTTTAGAATTTTGTTGGGTTGAAATGGGTATCCAGTATGGATGGATGATGCCTCAGCTCCTTACAGAAGGTGGACAAAGAACATAGGACCAGAGTGACCGTGTTCTTTTTTTCCCCCCTTCCTCCCTTTTTAACAATGAACTGCATAGTTTCTAATCTTTCCTGGTGTAACAGCTTCAATTCCTTTACTTATTTTCTCTCTGATTTTTTTTTGCTAATATTTCATTGAAAAAAATGTATTAAAATATTCCTTTTCAGGCTCAACTGAGAAGCTTCTTAACTTTATATATATGAATTTAGGTACCGGACTATGTCACAGTAATCAAACAGCCAATGGATCTATCAACCATTATTTCAAAAATTGATCTTCACCAATATCTCTCCGCCAAAGACTATTTGAAAGATATTGATCTCATCTGTAGCAATGCACTGGAGTATAATCCAGACAGAGATCCTGGAGGTAGGTAGAAATGCTGCTACGTTGAATTTATTCATTCAGTTCCTTCATTCAAGAGATGGTGCTACCAAGGCTAAAGCCCTTGTAGCCTGGCTCTGGAAGCTGATGCAGTCATGAAGACCCCATTAAAGGGGTCTACAATGGGGTATTCAGGCAACAAATTCAGATTATATGGAGCGCGTTTACACCATGATCGGGCAGTGGGGTCGGGGGGGGGGGCCTCAGAGAAACTGGAAAACTGCTGAGTCAGGCCTGAAGGTGTAGGCCAGAGTCTCTGTAGACCAGCAGTTCTCAACCTTCCTAATGCTGCGACCCCTTAATGGAGTTCCTCATGTTGTGGGGACCCTCAGCCACGGGGGCGAAGCTGCTGGGAGGTGGGAGGGAAGGGCAGCGGGAGGCTCGTCGCGACCCCTCTGAAAGGGTAATTCGACCCCCAGGTTGAGAACCACTGCTGTAGACCAACCCAGGCAACAGCAACAGGAAGCACAGTCCTTGGGGTTGTGATGGCAAAGCTCAGTTTGTATATGGGACATCTGAGTGGCAAATGGCTGGATTTTAAGTACCATTTTGTTATACAATTTTTTTCCACTGATCTCCCATGATCCAGATCTAAGGAATGGGTCCTTCAACTAATCTGGATCTAGATCCGGATTAAGGGAGGCACCTGATCAGTCCCCACGGGCAGTGCAGCACCCAATAGCAATGGGTGTTAGCCTGTCTGCAGTGGAAACGTCAGAGCACCCATGTGGCAAATCCAGATCGACCCACGTGGGCCCCCCCCATCACCCCAGGTTTTTTGGGAGGACAGGGGGGTGCAATCTCCATAGACTTTCTGGAGGATTTCTATATTACTTGGAAATAGTGAGAACTTTTTAATGACTTTCTGAATTACCTGCTGCAAGTACTTTTCTTCATTTACAGATCGACTCATCAGACATAGAGCTTGTTCACTGAGAGATACAGCATATGCAATAATAAAAGAAGAAATGGATGAAGACTTTGAACAACTTTGTGAAGAAATTCAAGAGTCTCGCAAAAAGAGAGGTGTGCATTGTACATTCAGAACATTTCTTTTTACATAGGCGAATCCCAAATTTCTGTTTTGTATACAAAAACTTTAAATGCAGCCTGTTTTACCTCAGATCTCTCTCAGCATCTCATTCCTATAGCACACGCATGGGGGCAGAAATAATATATTTATTTAAGTAAAGACACTTACAAAAAAATTATTACTTTTAAAGGTTGCAGTTCCTCAAAATATGCTCCATCGTACTATTATGTAATGCCGAAACAGAATGCCACTGCAGAGTACAAGAAACTGGATTCTGAAACTGGGGAGAAATCAAAGCTTCCTCCAGTACCTCTGGATTCTAGTTCTCCATTACCTTCCAACAGTAAGTTCTTTTAGTCTAGCCTTACCGTTTGTAAAGCTTGTCATCTTTCCACTGGAAAACTGTGTGTATGTTGCTTTATGCAAAATAATATTTTTCTCATGCAAAAGACTGTGGTTTAATTTCCAGATATGTGCAAAATTCCCCCCTTCCGAAAATAGGGTTCAGATCCTTGCTTTGGTGGCGCCCGTTTGTAGTACCATCTAGTGCCAGTGGGGATTTGGTTTATATGGGCTTTATTTATATATCTATTTACTGATTTTTCTGTCCTGTTCTTTAATCTCTACAAGGCTTTCAGGGTGTCTTGCAATCCCCTAATAAGACAGGCCTCTGCCCTCACACTTACAAGAGCAGGGAAGTCACACGGTGAAGGGAAGATAGGGAAGGAGAAGGGGGGGGAGTCTGTATCTTCCCTGCTTCCCAGTTTTTTTGCTGAATAGAAGGATCTTTAATATAGCAGTTCATACAAAAAAATTATATAGTGACTTTAATTTTTAGGTTTTCCTAAACTGCTGCTGTATATCCTGGGGTATTTTTTCAAAATATTTTCTGCATCATCTTTTAATATGATGCTTGCAGCAACTTTGACTTTTCTTTATTTTTAGAAAGAGCAAAAGTGACTTACTGTATTTTCTGGCGTATAAACTACTTTTTAACCCAGGAAAATCTTCTCAAAAGTCAGGGGTCGTCTTATATGCCGGGTGTCTTCTTCTTATACAGCGAGTATATCCCAAACTCTATATTTTAACTGGAAAGTTGGGGGTCGTCTTATACGCCCAGTCTTATACGCCGGAAAATACGGTAGATACTTTTCATACGTTTTCATTTTTCATTAGGTTTATCAAAGAAAAAGCTCCGTCGAAAGAGCCGATGGTGCCTGGGTAATCTAGCAAAACGGAAGAAGACATCTCACTTCAATAAAGAGAACAAAGCTCCAGGAGAAGAGCGGGATGAAATGGAGAGTGATGGAGAAGATTGCCCAGAAAATCATGACTCAAGTATGGAACAAACTGAAATGGAAGTAACACAGACATCAGTGGAAGAAGCTGAAATAATGCTTTCAGACCAGCGCACAAAAGACTCTGAGAACAAACAGAATACCGACCCTGGCTGTGAGCAAGCTGCTGGCAGCAGCACTAAGTGTAAATCTCAGAAAAGCAACAAGGAGAATGAATGTTCTGAACAAAGCAAAGGAAACCATGGAGACTTAATGGAACCATCAGTAGACAGGGATAGTAATGGTAAAAGAAGTTATTTCTTGGAATTGATGAATACATTTTGTCAGTTACTTAATTTATTTTACTCTGCAGCTTTCATATATATACATATGCCATGTTTCCCGTGCAAGTATATACAGTAGATGATGCCTTGCTCTGCTATCAATCTGAACTCCAAACTTCTAGTGGGGTGAGATCTGATAGTCAATCTCGACCCTTACCTAGTTCAATTCAGAACAGATTCATGCTGAACCAGCTTGGCACAGCCCTAAATGGAAATTTGAAGGTGGAGGGAACAACCATTTTTAAAACCCAAACCTCTTTCATACAGTGAAAAAAGAAGAAACCTTCCTGCAAGATGAGTGGTGTGGCAGGACCAGGGCAAATAACTAATGCATGGGATATTTGAAGTATAGTTTCCCCCCTAAAATCAGGTCTGAGAAAGCATTAGATATTGGCGTCTTAGTCTTGTGCCTGACATTTTGCCATGAGCCTCGTTTAGCTTTTTTCCTTTAACTGAATTGCCAATTGTGGCAGGCAAAGAGGCTGTGTTCCTTATTTCCTGTGGTCTGGATTTGGTATTGTGTAGCGAGCTAGAATTCGTCTCTGAGACATCTCAGACAAGCGTTCAACAGTTGAAAGTTGGAGAGAGCCAGTCTGCACAGCTTCATAAGACACTGCATCAGGTGCTTTCCTTATTCCTACGGGGTACAGATTTGAGTACCATAGTGGGCACAATATGAGGTGGCCTGCAAAAATACTAGGTTTGTTGTTTTTGGATGTTATGCAGATGGTTTGCTTGTGGGCAAAGGGATCGCATAGAAATGGTCCCTCTCTTCCAGGAAATAATAAGAGGCCATAGTATCTCTTGTAATCACCAGGCAATATTCTCAGTATTCAGATGTGGAGAAATTTCTGTTCTGTTCAGTCATGACAGCTTTCTACTGTGATTAATAATCATTACTCAGTTGCTTCCAACTTGCACCTCACATTCAAACAGACTATGGGCCTTGTAACATCAAGTCCATGAAGAAGGTTTTCTGACGCAGGGATCACCAAACCCACTTCTTTGAGACAGCAAAGCCTATGAGGGAGAGGTTCTCTCACTATCTATACTTTCCCCAGTAAAGAAAGGAAACCTTCACTCATTTCTTTTAATCTTCTTAGTATCCAAGTCTTCACTTTAAGTTGTTTCCCCCACTTCTTACGCATAAAGAAAGCTGTTGTTTTTCTACTCTCTCTCCTTACCCTCCACCCTCCCATTCCATTTTCAGTCAAAAATCTGGGTAACTTTTTCCAGTCTCATTAAAAAGGGCTTCACCAGCTTGCCCCAAAGTAATTTTGCACCTCCGGGCCTCGAATCCTCAGGAATACAACTCTTTAACAATTCATCTATGTACAATACAAGCAAAGGGTCCCTTGTGTGGCCTAGCTTTTGACAGTGCTAGGATTTTAGCGTTTAGCTCAGGAGATTGACTTTAGTTTACATTCTTATATGTGCATTCTTGTGATCTTGTTTTTGTGCATAAATCTTATCTGGAGTACCTCTCCTTTCCAAAAACTACCTTTGGTAGAAAGCATTGGCACGTTTTAAAACAAACAAGCAAGCAAACAAAAATGAACCCAGAGTAATAAAGGGTTGTAAAAAAGAGGTGTAATACATGGTGTCCCTTCTGCATTTGCACTGGGACCTCTTCCTAAATGATGTTGAGATAGAATGATACTTAAAGTGAACTGTGCATTGATTCACATGCACATTACAAAGTGTTTTCTACATTTCAGTCTGGGAGTCTGTGCCTTTTCTCTCTTAGTACTGGCAAAGCTGCTCTGCATTCTTAGCCAGGTGCTCTGTGTGGGAGAAAGGCACTTGGCTTTACCCCCTTCATCGTGTGTCTATTTGGCTGTGTCCTAATATCACTCATTCTTTTGTCTGGCCCTCACTATTCTAGATATCTGTGTGCTTCGCATGACACGTGCGAGACGCTCTCAAGTGGAACAGCAACATCTCATCAGTGTCGAGAAAGCTATGGAGATCCTCTCAGAGCAAACCCCACCTCTTATAGTTGACTTTGAGAAGCTTAATGTACGTATACAGTCTCTTCTGAAGGTTGAAATAATAAGACATGGATAAGATGATGCTTTACTGGTGTACAGTGATGCTGAGTGTGACTTGTTTCTGGAAACAGCAATTTGTTTCTTTATACAGTATTTGTATAGTTGCCTAAGTAACTCAGAGAAAGAAACTAAAACAGCAGTTCTTCACCACATGGACGCCCTACTTCGCATCTTCCACTCATCCCCCTTGCATCTCCTGCCCAGCCACCCCCAGCGTCACCACTGGCCTACCACAGATCCTCTGTGAGGCCCTTGTGAACCCCTGGGGGCGGCGGGGGGGGGGGGGGCAGGTTAAGAACTACAGAACTAAAGTATAAAATATGAGTGTGGTCAGGTTGTCAGTGCTTCCCTCAGCCCCTGCCAGGCCCTTGGAGGCCAAATAATATTTTATTATAATCTTTTTCTTTCTTTTTTTTTAACCTTCAGAAGACTGGTAGGGACCAAGAGGTGACTTGACAGGCCTGAAATTATATCCTTGTGTGTGATGACAGCTGATCCTGGGTTCTTAATCAGGGGTCTGTGGAACCTTTGAGGGTCTGTGGAAAAATTTCAGGGGGTCCATGGGCTTGAATTACCAATGTTATGATTGTCCATCTGCTGCTGCATTCTGAAAAGGGATCCATGGTTTTTATGTGACTGGCAAAAAGTGTTAAGAACCCCCGTCCTAAAAGTACCGCAAAGAAGCAGCAAACTTTAATTCAGGCAAGCGTTCACCTTTCTAGTAAGGTTCCTTCATCTCTGTAGACCTCTTATAGTCCGTGCCTTATAGTATTCTGTGCAACGTCTGCTGTTAAGAGATTTTTAAAAACAGTTTTGTTTTCTACAAAATTTTCCCTCCAGACTTTACTGAACACAGTTACTGAGAAAAGTAAGAACTACACTATACTGCAGCTGGAAAAGCTTTATTCATTGCTCAGTCAATGTATTTACCGGCATCGTAAGGATTATGACAAAACCCAGTTGATCCAGGTATGGGGCTTAGATATTTTTGTGTGAACATTTAAATCTGTGAATTCAGTGTTTCATTCCATGCGTCATGGCTATTAGTAGAAAATTGATCAGAAAGATGGCAAAATCTTACTGCTGCCATTCTTTCAGTTAAACTTTTGACAGTATTTATATAAACTCGAACACCCAATTTTAGTTCTCCATCTCAAACAGTAGTTCTAGACAGGCAGGCTCCCATTCTGAAAAACACAACTAAGGAACATAATTCAGATTGAAAGATTTAGCAAAATTGAAGTGCTCTTGCAATCTGTTTTTATTTTTGGTATTTTCTCTGTTTCAGGAAATGGCGAGAGAGATTGCAAACTTCAGCTAATTTAACTTAAAACATCTTGTAAACCACATTCTTTGTGTATGATCAATTTTTTGTTCAGAACAGCATAAATACAAAAGGTGCTATGTTTTAAGAAATTGGAAGCTAGCACTGAAGAGTACAAGTGGATCTGCCACAATGACTACATATCAGTGTGTTTGGTTTGCTTTTAAAAAAGAGACTGCTTTTTAATCAGGTGCTACAATGTGTGTAAAGCAACTTCTATAGTAACAGTTTTGGGTTGTTTCCTAAAAGTTTGGTGTTATTTGCTGCACACTGCACCATTTTTCTCTGTAAAATGCATGAATAGATGGTAATTTATTTTTAAATGAAATCATGTATATATGTTAACATTGTTTTTTAAAATATTCTTAAATATATTAGGAATCAATTGTTGCAAACAAGTGACATAGAATATTCTAGTTTTCCCAAGTTTCCAGCAACAAATACTTTTTTTACCTCTGCACTATTTCTTCTACCTTTTGCACAACTTGTGTTACCTCTTGAGCATTCTGAATGTTGTCTTAATATATAAACGTCTTAAATTTTAATAGCCAAAATAAAATTCTGTACTTCTAACAATTGAATAATAAACATCATTCTTTTGTTGACAAGTTACAGACTATATCATAAAGCACAATAAACACATTTGAAATATAATGGAAATTTAGTTTTAAGAAATTATTTGATCCTGTATAATCTCTAGATCTAAGTTGATGTGTGTGTGTGTGTTTGTTTGAATGTGCCTTGTGAAGCCTGGTACATCCCAGGACAGGAAAGTTTAAGAAATGGTCAAGTTTTGACCACCTGGGAAAAATTACATGCAATTTCAACTAGGATAAAGACAAACCTGAGTTGGTTATGAGACTTGTAAAGGAGAGGACTAAAGCTACATTGGATAAAAAAAGAGGAAGGCCTGAGATTGGGAAAACATATCTTCAGAGGAAGCAATAGGCAAACTTGAACCTTCAAGTCTTTCATCTCTTTTTGTTTCATCTGATCAACACGTGAAACTGTGCAACGATTCCTTTTTTGTGCCAGCTCTAGCCCAGGTTGTTCTTTTGTCACTCTGCTTGATTGATTTGCACGGAGAACAGTCCACACTGAGAGCAGCACAACAGTTAATCTGCATCACAGATAAAAACACCTCAGTGTTTGCCGTGATCATCTTCAGCTCATCCTGGCTGAGGCTATGGCTTTGTGGTCTTTAACGGTCCTTGTGGCTCCTGCTTGATACTTCAGAGGTTGAATCAGCAAGAACTTAGCATGAAGGGGCTCAGGTGCTTTGTCCCTGGTTTTGGTAATGAAGCCTCTCTCCATGGCTGCTTTATTAGGGATATGTCTGCACCTGGTATTCCAGCAGGAGCACCAGCCTTAGCACTCAAATTCTGCAGCTGCTCTTAGAGAAAAGGGAAAAAGATAAGAACAAAGCTATGGTTAATTAACAGAAGAACAGTACCTCATGCAGAGCTTGATAATGGTGCCAACAGCCCTTCCAGCAAAGGTGAGTTCACCAGACCTTTTCAGTGAGACTCACCTGTTCATTTGTTGCTATAGGTTGTAAGGAGAGAAGGGTTGTCAGCACTTGACAGTCCAGGGCATCCGTGCAGTTTGTAAGAACTCCTTACAACTGCTGTTCAGCAGATCCCTGACTTCAGCAATATTACCCCTATGTCCAAGAAACTGTTGGGGTCAGACTCCTCTACTGTAGTTACATGATCTGTCCTAGATGTGACAGGTATCCTCTCCAAATCAGCCACATCATCAGATGAACCTGAAACTTGGTCATGCTAGCCAAACATCCTTCAAAGATATCAGGTAGTCAACTCAGTTCTGGATGCCATACTGCTCTTGGCCATGTCTGTCTCCTGTATGATCGCTGCTGGGGGTGGGTGTGCACTGTAGCTGGCATTTGGGGCAGTTCAGTGCCTGGTTTAACATCACTTTCCAGCATTTCATAGGTGTTGTGTTGTTCAGCCTTGAAGGACATTCTGGTTTTCACCAAAGATAAAAGTGAGCAGTCACTGAACCCAACTTGCTTAGGAAATCCAAGGATTCCTGGCCATTCTGCAGGAGGAGGATGAGATAAGTTTCAAGATGTGCATGGTGTGGAGTATGGAGATTTCCCACCATTCAGACTGGTTTCTGCCTGTACTAACTCTCTTGCCCGTCAGCTTCATTGAGTGCCCTCCGATTCTACTGTTGTGTGACAAGAGTCATACCTAGAAAGGTTTTAGCCATTCCCAGCCCACCTCAGTTGGCTTCATTCTAGCCCTGCTCAAGAGACCAGATTATACCAACAAACTGAACCAACCCAGGTTGGTGTGCTGCAGAAAACCTGAACATTTAGGTTCAGGACTGAACCCTATTACCTTCATCTAACCCAGTGGTTCTCAACCTAGGAGTCGGGACCCCTTTGGGGGTCGAATTATCCTTTCAGAGGGGTCGCAATGAGTCTCCCACCGCCCTTCCCTCCCACCTCCCAGCTGCTCTGCCCCTGTGGTTGGGGGTCTCCACAACATGAGGACTCCATTAAGGAATCGCGGCATTAGGAAGGTTGAGAAGGCTGATCTAACGCATACACATTAGGGGGGCGGAATATTAATCAATGCTATAAATTATAGAATAGTATTAAACAGCATTTCAAAATTAAGCTCCATTCCTAACCTTCCATTTTTGGAAGTACGAATCACTAAGAATGAGGCGTATAATTCCAAGCAGCCATATTTGGAAGATTTTAAAGAACTTTTGCGTGGAAGAAAATGATATTCACCTAGTCTTATGCTGAGAAAGTAGTTAAAAATGGAAAAAAAACTCAGAAGAGGGTGTGGATGAATGAGAAAAAAACCCTCTGGAATGAATTTAAGAAGTAACTGGATGCTTTAATAAATGGCTGTGTTTGTGTAAAACAATCGAGTTCAAGGGCTTTAGCCAAAGCAAACAGAATTATGCAAAGCCCCATTCTAAGAAAGCAAACAAATCTAGGAATAAGCCCAAGAAAGCAAAAGTCTCTAGTTTTGGGTTGTTTAACCGTTTTGGATCATAAGTACTAAAAAGAAAAGGAAAAAAATCAGTGTACTTAGCTGTTAAAAATTAATAACTTTCAGAATAAAGCAAAAATCCCTGGGATCTTGGATTTCTGATTAAAGAGTTAAGAAAGGGGAAAGAAAAGCAAGGGAACAAGAAAATGCATTCATTTCTCAGTCCATTTTTATGAGAAGAAACCAGTTACTTTAGGGTTGCAAATGAAATCATTTGAGTAAAGAAGTTTGTAGGGAAGAGATCCTTAGATCCTTACTTCTTAAAAACCTGATAAATTTAAGATCTCCAGAGTCCCACAAATTGTATATGTTAATGATTTAGTACAGACTTAAAGGGCATTTACAACTATTTTAAAATGAAACAGGAGTAACCAAAATAATATGAGCAACCTCACATCTACGAAATGAGGTACAGGTGTATATACTCATTAGGTTGCTATCACCAGTAACTCTACGGCCTGGGCCTTATTCAGTATTATATTACAAAATAGGAACCTTCTGTTCTGTAATATAATCCAAAATAAAGCCCACTGCAGAAAGAGCCTAAACTTGACTTCTTACAGCTATTTGGTTGAATCTCTTGATTTGACCTATATACGTCCCTGAAATCACCCTAGGAATACCAAACCAAGTGTTACAAGAAAACCATGTTATTTAGCTCCTAATGTGGAATGGAGTGGCACAAAGTCCAGCTCATCAAAACCTCCAGCTTTGTGGATCTGTTGGCAGTTTGACTTCTAAACAGGCAAACGTAATAGTTCATAACTCAATGCACTACGGGGGAGGAACTGGGGCGCTTCTAAGGCCATCTGCTGGGACTCGAGAGCAGGGGAAGGTTTGTCCTTGTCTCTGCTTGAGATGCCCATGAGCATTTGGTGGGCCACTGTGTGTGACAGGATGCTGGACTAGATGGGCTGTGGCCTGATCCAGCAAGGCTTCTCTTATGTTATGTTCTTATAACTCTATGCACTATATACAGAGAGTAGCAAGTCTTATAATGCTGCAATCCAGAGACAACTTGGAAAAGCCTCAACAATGACTAAGTCAGAAAAAGTGACACAAATACAGATGGTGGGATTTAACCCAGAGCTTAAAAACAGCCAAATTGTCTCATCTGACTTTTTTGTACCTAAAGCCTAAAGAAAACATTTTTAAAGAAACTTTTCACTCTAAAGCATAGCTTCCCTAGTGACTGAAATGATCATAACTGTGGAGCACGGCCACCTTCTAGGATGCATTTTGAACTTTGCAGTCTAACCTAGGGCACTGAGATCTCTTAGTGGTCTGCCATCCAAGTACCAAGGTCAGCTGTGGCCTTGAAAGGGTGATTTGGCTGTCGAATCGCACTAGTCTGAGGTGGCTTTGTGGACCCATCTATTTACTTTTCTCAGCAACAATAGAGAAGCAGCTTTATCTATACATCATTGAATAGTATACCTTTGCCATTGCTGCTAGTGTATTTTTAGACTAAATGATCACGTTTAATCTATCTGTATTTCTGTAACCCTAGTCCTTAGTGTTCTTAATATTTTCTTTTTATATGGGTTTGAATTTAATAGAGATTGTTCTCTTCTTCATGTTTAAAGCTTTTCACTATTGTAAAATGTTGTAAAGAAACAATAAAGTTTATTTTAAAAATATAGAAGTAGCTTGCCATTTCCTTCTGTTGGGCAGCTGATTACTGAACAAGCCTGAGAGACCCTTGGCATGGAGAGCCAGTGGTCTTGCCACCTAACCACAGATTCACAGGATCTGAAAGGGGATAAGGGTATAAGTTTTCAGGCAGTGTGCTTAAGGAGCCGGAGTCCTATCTGGGAATACCGGGTTTGATTCTGCACTCCTCCACAAAGCCAGCTGGGTGACCTTGGGCTAGTCACAGCTCTGTTCTGAGCTCTCACAGCCCTACCTACCTCACAGGGTAGGGAGAAGAACAGAAGGTTTGTCAGCAGTTTTGAGTCCCCTTAAATGAGTGAGAAAAGGGGGGTAGAAAAGCCAGCTCTTCTTAGAAGGGGAGAAGAGGAGGAGAATGAGCAGGCAAACGAGTAGTCACCGAGTCCAAGTGTGCCAGCCCGGGGAATTTTCTCAAGCACCCTTCAAATCTCTAAAGGTTTCTCGATTTTTTTTTCATACAAAAATCTTTTATTTTTATTTTTCTTTTATTTTATAAAAGCAATAAATAAAATTGGGAAAACAAAAAACAAAACTTATTTTTATTTTATTTTATAAAAGCAATAAATAAAATTGGGAAAACAAAAAAAACAAATCTTTTATTTTTCTTTTCTTTTATAAAAGCAATAAATAAAATTATTTTTATTTTTCCAATCACCCTTGCTTCTATATTTTCCCCCGCGGCCGGTGGCGACCCGGTTGCATGCCTGCGCCCCGAGGTTGCTCCACCAGCACCGAGCCTGATCGCTGCTGCGGGGAGAGGGCGGGGTGGAGGAGGCGGGACGATGAGAACGCCACCAATCCCGATTCCGTACAGCCAAAGTGCGGTCTCTCTGGGGCCAATCGGGTACTTTCTGTCGGGCCTTTGGGGCTGTGGCCCCACCCACTCCCTCGTTTCCCACAGGGGAGAGGGAGAAAGAGAGAGAGAAACCCACTGGCTCCGCCCTTTCCCTGTTGTCCTCTGTTCCTCCTCCATGTGTTGTTTCTGCGCACGCGCGCGTGTGTGCAAGGGAGCGAGTGTGAGAGAGGCGGGCACGCGCACTTGTGCGTTGTTGCTGCTGCCCATCTATCTCCACCCACCCCACCCCCACCGGGGACGGGGAAAAAAATCACTGGTGGTGTCATGAGAGGAGGAGGGGGAGGCTATGAATCATCCCCCCCCCACAAGAATGGGAAAGCTTGAATGAAGGAGGAGGTTATTTGTCTGCCCTCCTTTTATCTTATTTAAACACAACCGCACCACAAAATCGGAGGGTTTTTAAAGAGTGCTCGTTCCAAAGTTCACACCAAGCATCACACTAGTACTCTCCCCCGCAGCCCCAACCCCACAAAGTGTGCAGTTGTGTGTGTGTTGTGTGTCTGTGTGTGTGTGTGTGAGAGAGAGAGAGCAAGATGGCGGACTTGCACTGAAGGAACCGCAACCCAGAGCAGAGAGGCTCGCCACAGGCAGCCGCCCGTCTGCCCGCCCGTTGGAAGGACAGGTAGGGCTTTCAAACGGCTGAACCTCTCGGGTCGGGGAAAGGAGCGTCGGATGAGACCGAGCGAGCGACCGCCCGCCCGTAGAGGCGTGAGGAAAAGCCCAAGGATGAGGAGGGAATGGCTCCTGCTCCTGCTGAGAGGAAGAGAGCGAGCCACAAAAGCCTCCTTGGTCTAGTGGTCAGGGAGCCGGACTCCTATCTGGCAATGCCGGCTTTGATTCCGCCCTCTTCCACAAAGCCAGCTGGGCGACCTTGGGCGAGTCCCAGCTGAGCCCTCACAGCCCCACCTCCCTCACGGCCTGCCTGTTGTGAGGAGGAGAATGGAAGCTCTGTCAGCCGCTTTGAGTCCCCTGAAATGGGTGAGGGAAGCGGGGTAGAAAAGCCAACTCTTCTTCCTCTCCTCCTCCTCCTCCTCCTCCTCCTCCTTCTTCCTCTCCCCCGGGCAGTTGGGCTCCTTTTTTGCCCCTCGGGTGTCCAAGGAACTGAAGCGGCGGGACCCCCCCACCCCACCCCTTGCCTTCGGGGTGGCGAGGAGGAGGACGACGAAGGAGAGAGAAGCAGCAGCATTCCGGCGGGGGAGGAAACAAACAAACAAACAAACAAACCCCAGCTCCAATATTTCCCCTCAGTTCTTTTGTGTGCAAACTGGGGGGTGTGGTGGGGGTGGCCAAAGAGGGGTTCAAATCCTTCTACCCCTGCGGAGGAGGAGGAGGAGGAGGAGGAAGAGGAGGAGGAGGAAGAAATGTCTGCCTTAAAACCTGGAAGGTTGTAAGCCTTGGGTCATCCTCCTCCTCCTCCTCCTCCTCCTCACAGCCTCCAAGAAATGTTGCTGGAGTTGGTTGGCAGACAGAGTGTGTCTTTATTCCTTGCAGCTGTTTTCCTCTGTTGTTTGCTAGGTGTTGTGTATCGTCTGTATGCCCTTTCCTCTCCTTGTGGTGGGCGTGGGGGAGTTAGGATACAGGGGGCACGTTAGGAAGCATTTAGGGGCAAGGGGTGCCCGGGCAAACATGTAGGCCCTCTGTGGTGGAGAGAGAAAAGGGCTTTTCTGTGGGAAGCAGCAGCAGTGGCAGCCACAATTTATGTCTGGGCTTTGCTGTTCCCTTATTGCTTAAATCTGGTTGTACTTTGTTTTTAACATGGCCCTGAACTTGGAGACACGCCGGTGTAGGGTATTTAAGCTACCTTTTTCAGTCTGGTCTCTATTTATTTATTTATACTTATATTTATATTTATATCCCGCCCTATACCCGAGGGTCTCCAGGCGGGTAACAACCTTTAAAATTGAACATATCAGAAAACCTATATCAGAACAATAATAACCAATGTGACATTTAAAAACCAACATGATAAAAACAAAGCAAAATGGGTTTAAAAAGTAGTGTTTGCAAGGGGGGGGGAATGTAAGCAACATTTAACTAAAGGCCTGAGTGAAGAGGCGCGCCTTCACCACCTTCCTGAACACAAACAGAGAAGGAGCCTGATGTACCTCCAGGGGGAGACCATTCCATAGCCTGGGGGCCACTACTGAGAAGGCCCTCTCTCGGGTGCCCACCCACCTGGCTGCTGAATGTGATGGGACAACCAGGAGGGCCTCCCCTCCAGATCTTATATGGCTCTGTGTAAGGTAATCTGGCAGTTGGGACGGGAGGAGTGGTTCCCTTAATTACCTTTTGTGTATCTAAGAGTAAAGTTAGACAAGGAAACAAACAAGTGGGTGGGTATCATTGTTAATACAACCCCCCCTTGACTTGGCTTAAGTCTTAACAAAGATTTAAACCTGATTCTGCCTCCTATACCACCATCTCTTAGTCCAGCCCTCTAGGAACAACCGATGTACAAAAATGTGCAAAAATCTCAGGCTGCCATAGAATTTGATACTGAATATGCACAAACTTATCTAAGGCACTATCTGGATCAAAGCCTATAAATCTCATTAAAGCAAGGTTGATAACTCAAGTACATGCAGTTTTGGTTTTCAGAGAATCTAATGTCTCTTTTCCAGTTATTGTGTATATAGTATGACTCCAGGGCTACAAGGGCAGATGGGTATAAACCAGAGTGTCTAAGGATATATACAAGAAGTTTCCCAGGTCCTCTGAAAAAGCATCTGAACTCAGTGATAGGTACATCAGTTTCTGAAGTTTGCTAGTCTCTAGTCACTTAGAAGATCCCTTACATCTGCCACCCTGTTTCACACTTCCCTCTGGCACTGTCACAGTTTACATGTCTCATTTTCTTCTGCTGATGAACTCACTTATTTATCTACCATCTGATGTCCCTGCTCAAATCCCTGTACTGCTCTCTTCTACAATGCAGCTTCCTTTTCTTAAATGTTATCTCATTTCTCAAGGTTTATTTATCTGCGGCATATCTATCCTGTCTTTTTTCCAAAAGATCTCTGCAAGATGGTGATACTGCTCTCTTCTGTTTCATTTTAACTTCACAGCTGATACTCCATGCTGGCCCTTCTCAGAACTTTTTAAATCTCCAGCTGAAAATATGCTGTGTGTATAGAGAGCCTTTTCACACTAGGCGAAAAGGTGAAGACCAGGGGGAACTCCCAGATACTTCATCTGCACTGCAGAGCCACTTCTTCCCCAAAAGCAGCCCTGCACATTCAGGATTCCCCCCGACTTGTACTGCGGTGGACTGCTCTACCACTATACTAGCATCAGGGCTGGGGTAGGCCTGCATGCTTCATTCACACCTCTTCCAGGTGGAGGTGCAAATGGAGCTTGTGAACAGCAATGCAGGTGCGGTTGTGTGGTGGGTAACCCCGTCATTTCAGCAATGGTACTGCGGGCGTCTGCTGGTGCCGTTGCTGTGATAGAACAATCACCACCTTAATGGAGGTGATTTGCACTTAGCCAGTACTTAACTAGATGCTGGCTAAGTTTCACATGGTATGGGCATCTAGAAGTGTGGACACCCAAACCATTCCAGAACTTCCACTTCCCTGGGATGTTTTCTCTGCAAAGTCAAAGTGTGAAAAGGCTCATAGTTGCTTGCGTTTTTCCCCTAATATCTTAGAACCTCTTTCTTTCTGAGATCTTCCAGCTTTCCAGCACTTGAAAGAAACAGCTACTTTGCATATACTGTAGAACACCATGTTTCACATTATTGCTAGATAAAATCAAGAGCTGAGCATCATTGCTTTTGGACTGTATTCATTGCTTCAAAGATAAGAAAAATGATTGTGCATTACTATGTTGTAGAGAGGTGCCAATCTTGCTATGATTCTTAAATTTAAGGGTGTTTTTCCACTGTCACTAAAAGTACCCATTAATGGGTACTTAATGGGTACTTCTAGTGACAGTGGAAAAACACCCTAAAAGTAAGCACATGCCATGGAGGGTTATTAGATATTCCGAAAGTGTTGTTTGCTTTTTGCATTGGGTGTCATTTGCCATATTTCTGCACAGAGCAGAGAGTTAGACTAGACCAGGACTGCCAGTATTCCCCTCCAAACATTTGGGAGTAGAGGGCTGCAAGTTGAGCAGCCCTGGGCTAGAAGATCTTAAGGTAATATCCAGTCCATCTGTTCTTTGGTTCTGGAAGTGTCTGAGTGTTGTCTGGCATTTACAATGGGCCTCAAAAATCCAGTTGTTGTACTGCTGACATTGCCACAGTCTTACGGTCTGGTGGATTGCAAGTTGAACTGGCTTGATTTTGGTGAAAGTGAAGACATGGATAGCTTTTTATTTAAAGCTGATTTTCAGAATCAAAACTAAGTTTATATGTTTGCTCTCAAAATTTGCAGGGACATTATTAGCATCTGAAGTTACTGTGTTTTAAGGAAGAGCCAAGGGTGTACGCTTCTTTGAATGGATGTTAAAATCACAGGCACTTATTTAGTCTCTATAATTAACTGGTGTTTTATGTGTAAATATCTGTGCAAGTTCATGTCCCCTCAGGTAAAAGGACCACTTGGAATTGGTTCTGAGAACAATGTAGCACTAAGAATCATTTGTGAATTTGATTGATAAAATTTCATTTACTGATACTTTTTAACAACATTGTTTTTAGAACTTGCCTGAACAGCTTTTTTTTTGTCCAAGAGACTGACATGCTGTTGGCAAGTTTTGAGAGCCACAGTTCAAAAGTGGATGGGACAATTACACAAGGTTAAAGCAGGGACAGGCAGGGCAAATGAATCTAAATCAATGCACAGCCAGGTCCATCTTTGCAGAGTAGTCTCTGAAATTAATCACATGTGTGGCTTTCTTCTTTGTGAAACACAGGCATGTTAATAGGGTGATAGGCAAAAAAATTCACTGCCTATTTGAAGCAGTTTTTTTAGGTTGCTCTTATTGGACCAATTTTGTAGGAACCACATAATGCAAGAAAGGTAACACTTGGGCTGTGTGTTTCATTCTGAAAGACCTGTCTCTGCTCATCTGAAAAACTCTAAATCCTAAAATGGAAGTATTAGTTTCATTGTGCAACAGCCTAAACCTTTCTCTGTTGATGAAACTGTAAGTGATGTCCAGGTACCATGTGCTGTTGCAGAACAGAAAAGTGAGTCAGACACCTTTCGTGCTGTAAAAAGCGATTTGGTAAAAGAAAAAAGCCATTTGGATATTAAAAGTTTTGTCTAAGAACAAATTTACAAAAGTGATGATGGCGCAACTTACTTTACAGTCTTGGTGGCAATACCTACTTGCCCTGATCTAAACTGGGAGTAGATGGCAGAACGCTGATAAAATGGGATGGCAGAATGCACTAGAAAACTGATTACCCTGAACACTTGAATAACATTTGGAAGTAAGCAGGAGAGGTCTTAAGCACTGAGTTCTTGGGTGTGGTTGGGTACCACCCCTTTGCCACCCCTGCACAATTTATTCAGCCACCTTAGCATGCTTATCTTCTCATTCTCCTGATGATGTAGAACTAGTTTTATTTTAACGATCCCCCAAGGGGCTAGGTATAGGTAACCTGAAAGAAATGTTAATTGCAGTCTCGTTCCCATTTGCAAATGTATTTCTCTTTAAAGTGAATGTTTATATGCCAGAGAGTATCAGGCAATGGCAAACTGTAAACATTGGTTTGTGCCTTATGCTTGGTGCCCAGCAAAAAAATACGTAGGATTTGAAAACAATCACACTAACTATATTCATAGTATACTATTTCCTAAACAAGCTGCTACTCTCCAGGTGTGTTTGTCTACAACTCCTGACAACCTTAGCTGGTGCAGTCTTGATAGGCAAAGGTTGCCCTAAACAAGAAATTACCAGACCGTGGATATCCAGACATTACTAAACTGTTTCTCCCATGGGTCCCAGCCAGTTTGGTCAAGGAATGATGGGCATTGTTGAGCCCACATAGTTTGAGTCTGACTGGCTTGGGAATGGACTTATTTTGACTGCCTTCTTTCCCTGAAGCAGCAGTTCTCAACCTTCCTAATGCCGCAACCCCTAAATGCAGTTCCTCATGTTGTGGAGACCCCCAACCACAGGGGCGAGGCAGCTGGGAGGGGGAGGGAGGGGCAGCAGAAGACTTGTTGTGGCCCCTCTGAAAGGGTAGTTTGACCCCCAAAGGGGTCACGACCCACAGGTTGAGAACCACTGCCCTAAAGTACTCAGGCACTTCTGCATATTCTTTTAGAAGTGCAGAACCTGGTGCTTAAGAACGTAAGAGGAGCCCTACTGGATTGGGCCATGGCCCATCTAGTCCAGCATCCTGTCTCACACAATGGCCCACCAATTGCTTCTGGGCATCTCAAGCAGAAGACAAGGGCAAAACCTTCACCTGTTCTCAAATCCTTGCAAATGACCTTTAGAGGCATCCTGCCTGTCTCCCCAGCCTGGATGATGTACCTAGGCACCCATTCTAGCAGCCATTGATACACCTGTTATCCATGAATTTGTCTAACCCTTTCTTAAATCTATTTAGGCTGGTTGCTGTTAAAACGGGATGCCTAGAAGTAACATGCTCTTAATAGATGGTCATCTAGCCTGAACTTGAAAACCTCCTTCAAGGGAAATTCTTGTGAGAAATAGCAGCATTTGACCTCATTGGTATTAGAACCATCAGGAATTTGAATAATAATTCTGCCATGTCGCCCTTATTTCTTCATATTCAGCTTTCCAAATAAAATGCATTTTCCATATTCTTGACAGTTGTCTTTGCACTCCTCTGTAATATTTCCAGCCCTTTAGATGATTTATCTGAGCTGCTTGCTTCAGAGAGGTAAAATTGTTGAAGTTACCTTGGAAGTCACCTAAACTAGTTTTATAAACCTGGTGTCCTCCAGCTGTTTTGGACTGCAATTGTAATTAGCCCTTGCCAACTGTTCCATACTAGTGCAGGTTGATGGAGGCTGTAGCACAAAGCAGCTGGAAAGTATTGGGTTGGTTAAGTCTAAGCCAACACTTTGCCCAGTGGAAGAGTCTTCAGAACTATAGCACCCCAACTGATGACACTCTAACTTTGTTAACATTTCTAGAGAAGCAGAGTGTCTCACTTCTTCAAGCAGTCAGTTCGCCTACAGAACATCTCTTACCCTTAGGCATTGTCCCAATAGTTAGCCTTCATTCTTCTTCTTTATAATGTCCACTCACTCTAATGCTGACCCTGGAGATGGAAAACAAATTCAGTCCTTGTGCTCAAGCAGGAATTGGGTTCTCCTCTCAGCAGTAAATATGACCTCCATTGTAAGGCCAGTGTTTTCCCACCGTAGGACAAATTGAAACCACTATTGCATTGGCAATTTCATTTTAATTAGGAATCTCTGTTTAAAGTGTTTCTTCAGCTTGATGGCAAAACAAGAATATTGGAAGTTGCATTGTGCTAGAATCTTTTTATCCATCTACTATATTGTTTTCTACTCTCTTGGGGTTTCCTTTTTTTTTTATCCGGAGTTGTTTGAGATTATTTCAGAGAACATATGCATGCAAATCATGTTTCCCCAATACCGCTCTGTGGTGGTCCCACCCATAAAAGGTAGAAGAAATGCAAAGCAGAATGTGGACCTTTTGTGTAATGGAATGGAATGGTACCTCAAGTTTATTCTCCTTAGTCTCTCAGGAGGAATACAACCAATGGGTTGCCTCTTCCTGTTCCAACCTGATGCAACAGATGGTGCTAGCTCCTATAATAAAAACTTCCGGCACCAATCTCCCCTCAGTACTTCCTTGTTACTTCAGTTCAATGAGCATTTCTTCAGCTCTGGATCGCTCACCTCAGAGCTAGCCTCCAGTGCAGCTAGTTCTTTTATGGTCCATCATCTCTCTTTATCAGGCAGAAACCAGAGGCAGGAGAGTTTACCTCTCCCAGGCCATCTGTGTCATTGGCAGAGCAGGCAACCTATAGCTATATCATACTTGGGGCTCCAGGGTCTGCAGCCACTATGATAACTGCCCATGATCCTCATCATTCACATTATCAGTTTATTGCTGAAGGCTCAAGGTGGTTTATGAGCAATTAACAAAATACAAAGAAATTAGGGAACATAATACAAAGCTAGATGCAGTGATCTCATATCAATATATAATGTAATATACTGTAATAACATTTAAATATCAAATCCAGGAAAAAAGAAAAAGTCCTCAAACATAAGGAGTTCTGTTTGATCAAGGCCCTGACACTCAAGGACCTCTGTAGAGCATAGGTGAGCTAGCCTCTGCTTCTGAAGACCCCTGCCAGATTGCTGTCACAATCATTCCAGGCCACAAGGAACCCTGCAAGACTGAGGGTGAGGATGCCTGTTTGCATAAAGAGCTCTGCTGAATCAGTTGGGGATCGGGGCTCTGCAATCCCACCTTAATCACCCACGCTTTCTCTAAGCTCTTGGCTGGTTCTTCTGCCACTCCTCTTTCAAGAAGCCTAAAAGCCATTTTCAGCCAATGCAGCTGCCCTCTGCCACACTGGTAGTCCAAGTCCTCTGCTGCTCTCCATCGTTTCTGGAGCAGACACCCCAAGTGTCCTTGCCTGCTATCACCTTCAGTTATTTATAAAGCAAGCGCCCCAAGCCTTAGGCTTCCTGAGTAGATCTCAACTCAGGATGAAGTGGAGCAGTGCTTTTTCTCAACCACAACTGAGGAATGGAGCAACAAATCAACCTTATTCCTCTCAAGCAGCTCCATTTGCTTTCTCCCTTAGGCATCTTCCTTTTGATCTCCAGGGCCTCACTTCACCAATACCTTGGTAGACAGTATGTTACAGATCTGTGCAGGAGCACCACAGGCACTCCAGCAAAATAAAGGGGCCAGGAAGCTAAAGAAGTCTCACAGGCATAAGACATCTAACAGCAGAAGAGGAGATCACAGACTCTAGCTCTTCTCAGAGCCATACTCCAGCTCCCTTATTGACAGGCTTGCTTGGGGATGCTCCAGTGATTGCCTTTCTGAATGGCACACAGTAGGGAGAGAGCCTTGATCTGATTGTAGACTCACTTAGTCAGGCCAAGATGCTTCAAAGACCACCTGTTGCTGGCCACAGGCACAAAGGTTTGTCTACTTACAGAATGAGGGACTCCTCTTCCTAATCTGATTCCTGTAGTTCTGCTTATTCTGTTTCAAAGTCCTCATTGCTTTTGGAGGTGGAAAGGGAGGTATCTGACAGAGAGGTCTCACTAACACTCTTTCCCTTGTACATTTTATACTAGGGGTGTGCATGAATGCAATTTTTGACATTCAATTCAATGTCTGAATTCTTAGGAATAGAGAAAAAACAAATGTATTAAAATTTGAACCGATCTGAATACATTCATATCTATTCGTACGAATATTCAATATGTATTTGATGACACGAATGTTGACTCATTCATATGTATCCATACGAATCCTGTTTTCATCCTGTACATATCCATACAGATGCATACGGATATGAATAAGATGCATATGGATACATATGTAATGCGTGCATATCCATACACATACAAATATCTGAATGATTCATACAAATGGAGAGAGAATATTTGTATTTGTTCAAATATTAAAAAATGAATGTCTGGACATTCCATTTGAATTCGATCGGATAACAAATATTTAGAATATTCTTGCACATCCCTATTTTATACAACTGTGTTCACTAGATTTCTGCCCAAGATCATGTTATTTTGGACTTGTCTATCAGTATTCCAGAGCCAGAGAAAACAGCTGCAGAGGTGGCTGCCTTCCTGTAAGCTCTGGCTAAGCCCTCCTCCATCCTCCCTATTCCTAAGTCCTTAAAAAATATACTGGCTGAATTTGAGATGCCTATGAACCTTCCAGGCTTCCTCCAGTCCCCTGGAAGTGGTTTAATTCAGACTCTAGGGATCCAAACATGTGGTCCGTTCTGCTGCCTCAGCGACCAGAATTCTCTCTCCATTGGCTGCTTATTCAGAGGGAGACAGGAAGCTGGAGAACACTCTGCATAAAAGTTTTGAGGTGAATTACTTAGCTATGAAACCTTTGCCTAACATTTCCTTGTTCACCAGGACAGGAGTCAAATGGACTGAGAAGCTCCTGGCAGAAGTCTCCTACCTCAGGGAAATCTACCTTCGAGCATGTTCGTAAAATCTTACCTCTATTGCTGAGGCCTCCCTAGATGCCATAATCATTTCAGCAAGATCTGTCACTTACTTGGTTTCAGCACATTGTGTTTGTGGCTGAAATTCTGGCCTGTGGATGCAGGGTGTGTAACTTTGGCTGCAAAATCTTTCAGGGGCATGAAACTTTTTGGTGGCCATGTTCTTGTCAGCATTGTGGTAGAAACTAAAGATAAAAAGAAGGCCATGCCATAGAGATCTCAGGCACGAAAAGACAGGCATTCCTCCAGAATATATATTAATTCCTTTTGCTCCAGAGAGGGGATCCAGAGTCAGTCACCCTGAAACTGATTCTGCACAGTCCGCCACAATACAGGTTCCTCCAGCTGCTCCACCAAGCTGGGACAGTAGTCAAGAGCAGCAGCAGCAGGTAGGAGGTAGATTGACATCCTTCACCCCCTCTTGGGCTTCAGAAAAATCAAATTCTTGGATCCTGCAAGTGGTTTCAAGTGGTTACTCATTAGTGTTTTCTCATCTCTCTCTAGGTAGATTTATTTGCTTCACTGTCTCCAGATTCCAACATATTTTAGTTTCTCAGGCCTTTATACGCCTTAGGGACGAAGAGGCCATTGAGATGGTGCCCCCTTAAGCCAGGGGATCTGTGGTATATGCCATCTTTTTTGTTGTCCCACAGAAAGGGGAAGACTGGACTGCTGTCCTCGATTTGAAATTGGTGAACTGGGTCTTAAGAAAGTTAACATTCGTGATGGGGATCCATGTCTCAGTATGGGTAGCTATCCAGCCTTCTTTGTTTGTTAGATTTTTTCACAGGCTTATTTGAATACCATATTTTAATTCATCAGAACAGTAGGTGTTTTCTACACTTTTGCTTTGGCTCCATACATGGCAGTTCAGGGTACTCCCATTTTGGTTGGCTTTGCCTGTTAGGTTTTTTACAGAAGTCCTGTCTCTCTTGATGGGGTCACTGCTTCTTCAAAACATGGGTTCTTGATTAATTTAGGCAAGAGCATTTTGGAGCTTTCTGTATGTATTCTCCATCTAGGTGCAAATCACCGACACTAGGACCTTCTTGATCAGCCCATCTCCGGAATGGATGGATAATTTAGTCTTCTTGTCCCTTTCTGGCAAGATCATATCAAGCACCAATATCTGCCCCTTCAGTGGTTTTTACTGTCTTAAAAATCTCATTGTGGTTTACAGATCATGAAAAACAAGGGTAGCAAGAGATAAGAAAGACCTATAGTGAGCTAAATGAAGAGAAAGTCTGACATCTGATTTCTGAAGTGAACGTCTTCATGATCCAGATTTTTAATCAGTTTATCTAGTGTCCCATTAGGCTGAACATAGTTGCCAGCTGCAAAACAAAGTCCATTGTTTATAGTCACCACAGTAAACCAGAAGTTTACTGAAGAGACATTTAACTTTTGACATTACAAATATGAACAGTGATCAGAATTAGTGGGAGTTGCAATTCATGCTTGAATTTGACCACCAGAATCAATCAGCTTTAGCTAGTTTAAATACCTTGGAGTTTTTAGAGTCCAGGTCCAGCCTCAAATGATTAATATATCAGGTACGATTTACAATAAATATGTCTATATAGCTGAATAAAAATGACTAGATCAAGACAAAATTAATTTGATTCATTCAAATGAAGCAATTCTGTTCTCAGATCTTGACTTTCTTTTTTTATTATTCTTAAATACAGGTGACAGACACAGATGTTAAGAAGTTGATGGCCTTTCCTTTAGCCTTTGGATGGCAAGTTCCTTTCTTGCCTGGTTGCACTATGGGATTGCTGCTAATGGGCTAAATGCCGAGAAGTTACAATGCACTGACACTACTCTGTAAGCCTTTCTATTAACGCAAGCTTCTGAAAAGCTTGAAGGAGGCAGGATTTACATATATTCAGTTTGCTGCTTCTTTCAAGAGCAGAATGGCAAGTAAGCGAAAATCTACTACGCCCTGCATGGTACTAACAAGCGAACCGGACCCAGACTTAGAAGTGGTATCTGATGCTGAAGAAGAAGGCCCCCCTGTGATTACACCAGTAGGAAGTATTTCAAGCGACGATGACTCCAGGGAATGTGTGGATTCAGACAATCAGCAGAACAAAAAAGTTGAAGGTGGCTACGAATGCAAATACTGCACATTTCAGACTCCAGATCTCAACATGTTTACTTTTCATGTGGATTCAGAGCATCCTAATGTTGTCCTAAGCTCCTCTTATGTCTGCCTTGAATGCAAGTTTGTTACCAAAAGATATGATGCTCTTTCAGAACATAATATGAAATACCACCCTGGCGAGGAGAATTTCAAGCTGAGCATGGTAAAACGTAACAATCAGACAATCTTTGAGCAGACAGTGAATGATCTGACTTTTGATGGGAGTTTTGTTCAAGAGGAAAAGGAGGAAGAATCAGAAGCTTCTGAGGGCCACTCGTCTGCCATTTCAATTAGTAAAACTCCAATTATGAAAATGATGAAAAATAAGAATGAAACAAAGCGCATTGCTGTTCTACACAGCACCACAGAAGATGGTCTTGTGGAAGAAAAAGATTCTGAAACGGACCCAGAATGTGAAGAGATAACAGAAAAAGTGGTTCCAGCGGTTTCAGACTCTAATGCAAGTAGTATACTGACGCCAGAAACCATTAATACAGTTGTGAATGCTACAGCTGTGATTCAGCCTACACAAGTGATAACTACGATAGCTTCTCCACAGACCTCAAACTTGATTTCTAAAGTCTTGATCCCTGCCAATAGCATTCCAACCTACAACAGTGCTTTGGATAACAACCCTCTCTTACTTAATACCTACAACAAATTTCCTTACCCAACTGTGTCAGAAATTGCACTTCTAGCTACTCAAGCTAAATATACGGAAGAACAGATCAAAATCTGGTTTTCTGCCCAGCGCCTGAAACATGGGGTCAGTTGGACTCCAGAAGAAGTGGAGGAAGCAAGGAGAAAGCAGTTTAATGGCACCGTCCATACTGTCCCTCAGACAATTACAGTTATCCCTGCACATATTTCAGCATCCAGCAATGGCCTCCCTTCCATTCTGCAAACATGCCAAATAGTTGGCCAGCCTGGTCTAGTTCTTACGCAAGTCGCAGGCACCAGCACGCTTCCTGTGACAGCCCCAATAGCATTGACAGTTGCAGGAGTTCCAAGTCAAGCCCAGCTGCAGAAAGCTCAGGTGCAGGCTACCCAACCTGTTACAGAGATCAAGCAAGTAGCTGCCATCCCAACTCCTCAGCTGACTAAATCAGAGGTAGCAGCAGCGACAAATGTGGATATAGTTGGGGTTCGTACAAAGAAAACAAAAGAACAGTTAACAGAATTGAAAATTAGTTACCTTAAAAATCATTTTCCTGGGGATTCAGAGATAATTAGGTTGATGAAAATCACAGGCCTGACTAAGGGAGAGATCAAGAAGTGGTTCAGTGACACGAGGTACAACCAAAGGAATTCAAAACACAACCACTACAATCATCTCAACAATGAGTCGTGCACTATTATTATTGATTCTAGTGATGAAATGACTGAATCCTCAACACTGATGCAGCCAAAGCAAAAGCAATCATGGAATGCCTCTGATCTCAGCCCCCAGAAATTAAAAGAGAAGACGGTGGAACAGCTGCAAATTCTCCAAGATAGTTTCCACAACAATCCTGTCCTTACAGAAGATGAGCTGAATAGGTTAAGGTCAGAAACCAAGTTGAGTAGACAAGAGATTGATGCTTGGTTTGCAGAAAACAAGACATCCAATGTTGTGCATGATGAAAGTGAGGAATTAAGTGAAAATAATTCCAGAAGCTCAAAGGAACTATCCACAGAGACTTCTGGTGGGAGAGGAAGTAGAAACCAGAGATCAGGAAAGCCCGCAAAAAAGACTCCAGAACAGCTACATATTCTCAAAATGTCCTTTGTCCGGACTCAGTGGCCATCTCCAATAGAATATGACAAGTTGGCTGAAGAAACAGGACTTCCTCGACCAGAAATTGTTGGTTGGTTTGGAGACACGCGATACGCTTGGAAAAATGGTGGCTTGAAATGGTATTACTATTATCAAGGGGCCAATGTGAAAAATGGCCAAAGCTATTCCAGAAGGAGGGCGAGAGGAAGACCAAAGGGAAGGGGTAAAAGTAGGTCTCGGGGGCGACCACGGTCCAACAAACGGACCAAACAGTGGGACAGAACTCCAGTCATCAAGTTTAAAACTGGAAAGGCAATCCTTAAGGATTATTACCTGAAACATAAATTCCTTAACGAACAGGATCTCGATGAACTGGTAGCCAAATCACACATGGGATATGAACAGGTCAGGGAGTGGTTTGGGGATAGGCAGAGAAGAGCCGATCTAGGCCTTGAGTTATTTGATGAGGAGGAGGAAGAGGAGGAGGAGCTAGATGACCAAGATGAGGACGAGGAAGGTGATGAAGATGACGACGATGACGAAGAAAGTGACGACAGCGATACTTGGGAGCCTCCTCGACACGTCAGACGTAAACTTTCAAAATCAGACTGACGTGTAAGTTTTGGGGTTGTAGGACCGTAGTCTTGGTTGCAGTGCAGTGCCAAATCCTTGGTGCTAGCTCTTCAGTCCTAGTGACCACTTAGAATTTGCTTCACTTTGGAATGGGGAAAACAGTTGCTGAATCATGCAGCCGGTCGACATTGGCTTTCTGGTTAGCAGAGGTGGAGAAACAAGCCCAGGATCTTGCATTTACAAAGCCACTCCAATTTTGACCTTCTCTCCACATCTCTGCTGATAGGGCTTCACCATTCAGGGGACTTTGTTTTATTGCCTTATGTTTGATTCTGAAAATCCTTACAAGAAGTGCAGATGCATTTAATTTTCCCCCGGTCTTTTTGCAGAAGAAAATTATTACTTTAAAAAAAATTGCTTACATGCTCCGTTGTAAAACTGCATGTCAGTTTTCCTTATGTTTTCAAGCATAAAAAAAAATCCCAGAGAAAAATAAGATGGTTGGGGGTAAAGGATACCAAAGGACAGAAGCAACAAAGGGGTGAAGAACTGCGTATATTAATAACAAAAGAGAAAAGGAATATCTATGTTACATATGAAACCTCGTTGCTAGGTTTACAAAACTGAATGTGCATCTTTCTCTTTCTCTCTCTAGCCGCGTTCAGGGAATTTGGGTTGGAAGTATTTTATATAGAATTCAGTGTATATCAAGACTAAATATTTGGTACAATTCATGCAGCCAATACCAAAACTTGTTCTCAGTCATGCGGTTCCTTAAAACCTTTAAGGGATGATTCTAAAGAGAAAGCTTTTCCAGTTTAACAATAGGAGAAATGATTAAAACACTTGTTTAGAATAACGTTGGTCAAACCTTTTAGCCAAACCTTGGACTTCTTTCAACCACACCCCCAAAACAGCTACCAACTGATTTGGCTCAGGAAAATCCTCTCTCGCAGGCTAGCTAGCATCACTCCTGTCATAAGAAAGACACCAAAAGCAGCCTGTAAACAACCGGTTTTACCAGGTTGTTTCCAGGGTGACTGTTCATTTCCTGAAGGAAAGATGGTTGCTAGCTATGGTACTTCTCTTCTGCTCTAAGTAGGGGTGGAATGGGACAGTATAGAACCAGGGTGCCATAAGCTATCTGTGGTTTGGAGAAGGAATTATTCATAAAGATACCCAAAGCAGGATGCCTGGTCCTAAGCAGCTCATTGTCTGAAGCTGGAACTCACTTCCTTTTGCTCTATAATTCTGTTCATAGGGTGATAACAGCTGGCAGAGTCTGGTGCAATCAGGAGCGTTTTCTCCTAGTGCTCGTCCCCAGGGCAAGGATCTTGCAAGGTGAACATGAGTCCGCCTCGCAAGAGTCCCCATGCAAAGCCCTAATTTGGGCTACATGAGGGACAAAAATCAAGAAATCGAATTAAAAAAAAAACCTTTATAACTATTCTCACCCTGAATTACGGGGCAAGAGGGTTTTATAAAGGGAGCATGGGGACACTCCCTAGTTACAATTGCAGCATTAGCAGGCAGGGTTTCGCTGTCCACGCCGCTAACGCTGCGATTGCAAACCCCCTACCCCTTGCTTGAGCGTTTAAGCGCTCAGGCAAGGGGTGGTGGTGGAGAAAGCCGCGGCATCCCGATGCAGGGATTTCCCACGGTTTTTATGGGACGGGTGGGTTCACCTTGAACCTGCCCTGCCCTCCATTGCCATGGGGACTCCTTAATGCGAATTATGATCCACATTAAGGCTCCCCTGAATCCACCACGGGGCATTAGCAGTTCCATGGGGATTTGCCCCTAGAGATACTTCAGATTGACTACTCCCTAACAAGTAGTGGCCCCTCTCTGCAGCTATGTGTAGGTCAAACAATCAGTGAGGCTTTTCCAAGCCATGTGCAGATTGGGAGTCAGCCAGTTGAAGCCCTTGAAATCCAGTACAGCGGTGAGGTAGCAGGTGCACACCACGTCTTGGCCAACCTCAAGCTTTTGAGGACTGTGGCTTTGAAACAGGTTTGCAAGAGGGTGATGAAAAAAGCAACTAGAAATTGATACATGAGCACTTAAGATTTATTTTTAAAACCATCTTTAAATGAAATTCGGTGTTCAGATTCATAAGAGATTTTAAACAACGCTTCTTACCTTTTCTGGTTTTGGGTGGTGCTAAATCATGTGCAGAATTCACACTTGTCTCATTTGTCTTCTGTCACAATTGAAGCTCAAATGAGTTCACAAAGCCAGTTTAACTGGAATTCAGGCAATTGCTTCTGCAGCTTTTCAGTACAGCACTCTTTTCTGGCCTAGGGTAATAATTAGTATATGGAAAGTGATTTTCCCAAAATATTTGAGATAGCAGCTTTAAAACAGAGCCAGCACTTTACTTTAACAAGGCAAATGGAATAGGTGCCGTACTTTCTACAAACTGTGCTTGCAACGTGTAGGGTGGCTTGTAGGGCTCTGCATTCTTTCTCATTGGGTCATAAGATCATAAGAGGAGCTCTGCTGGATCAGTCTGCAGCCCATCTAGTTCAGCATCCTGTTCCACACAGAGGCCCAACGATTGCTTAAGGGCTGCTCAAGAGGAAGACAAGGGCAAAACCTTCACCTGTTCTGAAATCCCAGCAAATGGCCTTAGGGGCATCCTGCCTGTCTCCCCTGCCTGGAGGATGTGTCAAGGTATCCATTCTAGTAGCCACTGATACACCTTTCATCCATGAATTTGTCTAACTCTGTCTTAAAGCTATCTAGGCTGGTTGTTGTTCCCACCTCTTCTGGCAGCAAATTCCATAGGCTGATGACCCTCTGGGTGAAGAAATACTTCCCCTTGTCTGATCTAACCCTCCTTCCCATCAGTTTCTTAGTGTGCCCTTCTCTTTTGCCTCCTAAATCAGGACAAGCAGATAATAGATCTGATCATCATTTGATGATTGACAGCAAACGAAGAAGCATTTCTGATTCCACATTGTATCGTTCTGAGAAAAAGGTTTTGAGTTCTGGATTTCTGCATGAATGGTTACTAAAATATGATCTAATCTTCATCTAAGTCATTCATACAGTCTTGTTCAATAAACTACACACACAACATTTTATAGTGCTATATCTTTCTTGGGCAAATGGTTTTAGCAGTTCAGGTCATTAATAGAAAAAAAAATGTGAACCACTAGAATATTTACTTGAAAAAAAGATAATAATCAAATGTTCCAGTCAATTCCGGTGTGGTTTTCAGCTGCCCAGCCTTATCAAAGCACCACACAGTTCTGGTTCCCTACTGTTAACAACAAAGTTCTATCCGAGTGCAAATATGGCATGGTCAATAGAGATTTCAGAAGACCTCGGAAAAAGAGTTGTTGAAGATCATAAGACTAGAAAGGGCTACAAAAGATTTTCTAAAAGACTTGGGCTTCTTATCAGTCCATTCTTGAGCAGATAGTTTACAAATGGGGAAAATGTAGCACTGTTACTCTCCCTAGGAGTGGCCATCCTACCAAAATAGCGAAGGGCATGCATGCAAGTGACAACCTTAGGATGTCAGCTAAGAATCTGCAAGCATTTCTTGCATGTGATCTCTGCATTTGTTCACCTGCTATATGAAAAACCCTGAACAAGTGTGGTGTTCATGATGGAGGAAACCACTGCTCTCCCAAGGAAATTCCTGCAGTCTCATTTGTGGTAAAGGCCACCTAGATGTTCCTCAGCATTATAGAAACAATACTCCCTGGGCAGAAGTTGAACTTTCTGGTAAAGGTACACAGTAGTATGTTTGGAGAGAGAGCAAAACATTGCATACTAATAGCAAAACCTAACCCTAATATGAATAAGACTCAAAAGGGGTTGGATTGTGCAATGTGAGTAAGACAACAAAGTGTTGCCCAAGAGAAGAAATTGCAAACGTTAGAATGGGCAAGTCAGAGTCCTGCCCTGTGGTGTGATCTGGATCAGGCCAGTTGAGGAAGATGCCCCAAAATTATACATGTATTGAAACAGTTTTATATAGACGAATGGGTCCAAATAAATGTTGCAGATGTCTGGTCAGCAAAAAGCCTTTGGTTGAGGTTCCACTAGTTACTAAATACAGACATTCACAAACTGTCCAACGAAGGCCTTGATTGTTTAAAGGCAGGGAACTGTAAAATAGTATGTACATCATTTATTGAATCAGAATGTATTTAATGTGACTGAGATGAAGATGAGCTTGTATTTTAGGAGCCATTCAACTGTCTAATATTAGCAGCAACTGCTTCAAGTTGCTTCCATCCTTGAAAATACCCATTTGGATCTGAATCTCCTCTAGCCCATTTCCAGGGATTATTTTGCACATGGCTGTATTGGTCCTGGGAACCACACCTGTCTTAAACAGTGAGGGAGACAAATCTGAAAAAGGCTTCTAGGATCCCCCGTGTTTGATTTCTTCCAGATTCTCTAAAGTTCTGTGATAGGAGAGGATTTTCGAGAATCAGAACAGGGATGATTGCGGAGAGAAAATGGTTGATGGGATAGGGTTACAAAGAATACCCAAATGCAAGTATTTACAGAAACAGAATCCTCCTACCTACCCCTTCCCCCATGATTCCATCTGTTCCGAAACCTTAAAAAAGCAAAGTGGTGGAATTACTACTATTTTATTACGTGTCAAACTGCTCTTCAAACTGTTTCTGGGTTATTTGACTTTCAGGTTCTCATGGCCAGAGTCACATAGTGCCTAGGAGTCTCTGTGTTTGAAAGCCCTCTTGGCCATAGAAGCTCATTTGGGGACTTTAGTTCTGTTACAATCTCTTAGTCTAACCTCCTTCATAGGGTTGCTGTGAGGATAAAATGAAGTAAAGGAGAAGTATGCCCCCTCCCTTTGACTCTTTGGAGGAAGGATTGAGCAAAGCGTGATAAATCATCTTGTTTGTAAGTGGTAGTTGGCACTTACAAGATACTCATCACCAACCATGTCTTGAGAAACGCAAAACACAATTTGAATTCTTGTTTTTCAACAGACTCTTAAAATACATCCTTAAAGATGTTAAAAATATAGACTGGTAAATGTTCTTTCTATAATAGATTTTTAACCAAATTCTCTCAGATGTTGGGATATGTAAGTGAGGCAGCATCCCCATTACAACCTTATTTCGCTTTCAAACCGTTTTCAATCCTCGCAGACCCCACGTCAGTCTGGCTTTACACGCTTTCCGTGTGTTAAATCGCCCCAAAGCATTGTAAATGTTAATCCTCATTTCAACAGGTCTCCCTTGGGTTCGTGCGCTTGAAACATTTTACATTTTTTACTGTGGGAACCCTTCCGTGTTAAGGGATGAGAGTTTCCCTCCCCCAATAGCTTGCTTCCAAAGCAAGCTAGCTGTAAAAGCAGCAGCCCTAGTAGCAATCCAAACAATCCACTGTAGCAATCCAACACTTCACACCTGATAACGATCTTGCCATTGAAAGTGCTGACCTTTAAAAAAGAGAAAAGAAAGAAAAGCAGCTGCCGCTTTGGGGAGATGTGTGAATGTTTAAAGTGAAGGGGTCTTGAGTTGCTGCTGCTGCTGCGTGCCCTGAGCAGTGAGGAGAGGAGGGGAAAGAATTGCTGGCCGTCCGCTGCTGTTTTTCTTCCATCCAGGCAAGCAGCAGCCACCCAGCCACCCCGCTAGGCTCCGTGAAGGGGTCCCTTATGGGTGACGCGTTCACGCCAGGAGGAAGAGGACAGGGCACCCCCAAAAAGCGGTTTTTAAAAAGTAGCCACAGGAGTCCCCCCTTGAGTCACGTAAGTCCTCAGAATCCGGATTGAACGCGATTCTGGCTGAAAGGAATGGGATCAGGCAAATTCGCGTTTGCATCCGGTTCTGTTATTTCGGTTTAGGGAAACTGGATTAAGCTTCTAATGGGGATGCGGCCTGAATCCTTTAAAACTTTCAGCTACCTGAGGGTCAAATCTTAACTGGTGAGGTTGCAGATTGGGGTACTTTTATTATTATTTTAGGGGTATTTTTTGTTATGGCATGCATACAATTTTTTTTTTTTTAAGAAAGGCATTTCCAGTTAACTATGTGAGGTTTGGTGATAAAATTACAAAGCATTACATATTTTAGTATCTATACAGATTCTTTGTCAGTGTGCATTTTTAAAAAAGTGGATACAGTAATTGAACAGCAGATGAAAATTGGTTGAGAGCCATACTGCAGATACCATTTAAGAAACTGTAAATAGTCTGGAAATTAGTATAGAATTTATGCGGCTTAAAAGTAAGTGGAAGAGACAACAGTTAAGGACTACTTATATTTAGAAAGAGTCAAGTACTCGAAAAAATATGGCACATCCAGTCTCTAGCTCTTTATTCAATCAAAGGAATGACTTGGAAATTGATGGGGGTCTTGGTTGTCAAACATAATTCTGCATTTTCCTTTAGAAAGTCCTGCCCTGCTCCATATTTGGAACTCTGTCACTCAAGGCTGGTCATCAAGCTATTAAATCCCTTTGATTCTAGCTCATATCATGCCTGTTGGGGTCCAAGCAACCTCTTTTTCCAGGGTCGAAAGTATTTTAGCACTGATTTAAGTAAATACTGCATTATAATAATGCTCTTTCTTTTCATACTTCTGTTTTATAGATTTGCAAACCTTTTCTTGGCCTGGTAAAGATTGTTTGGACTTGTCTCGTTTACAGCCAGTTTGCAAACTTGGCTAAAAAAATGTTAACATAATGTTAACAGGTACCATGTTATGAGACGATAAGCACTGTGACAAGATGAGTCACAGGATTTTGTGTTACATTATGCCTTTCCAAGTGGTTTTCTTCCCAACTTCTGGAAAATACAGTAGTTGCTAGTTCTCCATAAGGGAAAAGAGAGAGAGAGTGTGTATGTATAAATACAATGTGAAAGAACTGCACTGAAGGCAATGAAGTTTCCAAATCCCAAATTTACTTCTATGAAGCTTCTACAGGTTTTTAAGTATGCACAATAAAAATATTATTGGACCTAGTTTGTAAGTTGCAATTACTACATCCTGAGTTGTTTGGATCATAGAAATGGTGTGCTAGTAATTCCCAGTAAAAATTTGAACTAAATCTGCACTAAATCTGTTTTCCTGGTGCATTGTCATTGAAGGAAGCCAATGCTGTTAGCTTCTTAAGAAATGACGCCTCCTTTTTCTTTGTTGTTTTGCTGTATTGATGTTCAGCAGCTTAGTCTTCTGATTTTCTGGCTACCCTAACTGAGGTATAGAAGCAGGAAAATATCCTGAGTCCAGAACATCTAGTTTACTGTGAATGGCACCAGGGGAGGGGCCTGATCTTTTCTGAAAGCAAGGAAGGCATTGGATTGAGGCACAGACCCCAGAACTGGAAGAGGCCACTGGAACTGAACTCAACTGTCCATGTTGTGCCAAAATTTAAAAACTACTGCAACTGGCAGGAGTTGTGCACTGTACATATATATGAATGGTTGCATGACAACATGTAAAAAGTGGGAGGGTTCTGATTTTAATACAAACATCTCTATTCTGTTACAGAAGGGGAATTGTAATGTTTTTAAGAACTTTATTAGCAACCATTTTTATCTGGCTTGTAATGACACTATATGTTCCTACTATAAAGATGGGCTTTATGGCCTCCTCCTTTGATATGTGATTTAAGCTTATAGCTTTGAGTGACCAAACATTTTACAGAGTAAAAGTTCTTAGAAACAAGTAAATCGTATGGATATTTCTGTGTCTTACTTACCCGGATCTACATAAATATATATGGGATTTGCAGCATGCTTTCTAAAATATTATGCAAATGGTGTGGCATGAGGAACTCCATAGCTACGTCTTTTATAGAATATATATATGTATATGTAAGAGGTTTGTGATTGTTGAGAAATACTTCATTTCTTTTTGATCATCCAGACGAAGACAACACAGTAGAGAAGGCAGCAAACGTTGGGGAAAATGCCAAAGGTGGATGCAGGAATAAAACCATTTTTGTACTAAAAACATTTGTAAAGGGAAACAATATCGGTTGGTAGTTTTGTTGCCTAAGAAAGAAATGGCAATGAGAAGAGGTATTTGTACAGTACAAACAAATGTATGAACCCTACAAAGCTCTCAGTGGATTGTTTCTTAACAGAAGCCACAAAGAACTTCTTTCACTACCAGCCTTAGCAAAGCTGCTCCCTCAGGCCTCTCAGATTAAGCTATATGATTATATTGGTCTGTGCTTTGGGACATCGAAGCTCCAAGGTCCCCACTGAGATTCTGTTGCTGTTCATACAATGGATGGGAATTCAGAAGGTCTTCCTTCTTGCCTCTGCTTTTTGGGAGAACTCTGATGGCTGTAAAAAGAGATGGAGGCATCTTGGAAATTCTGTTGCAGGTGAGGCAAGTCTGGAAGGCAGCCATCGGGGCGCCTATTGCTTAGTTTCACTACAGAGTTTCACTTCATCATTTGAAAACAGTACAACATCTTTAACTCTTTATGGTCCAAATTAGGAAAAATCCTCTTTGTTAACTGTCACATGAGCTTTTTTTTTTTAAAAAAAAATAAAGTTCAGGTTGATAGCTGATTTAAAATTTAGAGGAATGCTGTGGGAAATGAGGATGTTGAAGTTTGGGTTTCACTTGGAATTGGATGGTATAATTCTATAGAATTATAGTTAGAATTATAGAATTAGAACTATACAATTTATATAACTATAGAACTTATAGTTCTATAGAATTATAATTCTATACAATTCTATAGAACCATAAAAATGTAAATACTTTTATAGTTATCTCTTGCATAAGAGAGCGGTTTTGTTCTGGGAATCCACTGTCTTTATGCAGATTCCACACTGGCTGGTATACTGGACCAACAAGTGTGCTAGGATGCTCCCTTCTGCATGTTGATGGTCTCAGAGGGAGGCCCTGGGCCCTCAGCTTGCCAACATTCAGTGCGTGCCCTTGCGTGGCATGGTTTCATGTTACGTAAGGGAAGTTGCATTTTAGCAACCATCTAGGAGTGAAACTGCTTTACAAGATGATATCAGAGGAAGGATGTTTGGGCATAATTTTTCTGCATGACAGCAAATTATGGATATGAATTCAAGTGCTGGCTAAAGACAAGTTCTACTACTTACTGCTATACTGGGTTTTCCCCCCCACTTATCTCCCTTAATCTGGATCTAAGATGATCTAGATCTAAGGAATGGGTCCTTCAACTAATCTGGATTTAGTAGATTTGGATCTAAGGAGGTATCCGATGCGTCTCCACGGGCGGTATAGTGCCCAATAGCAATGCATGCTAGTGTGCTCGCAGTGGAAACACCCGGATCTACCCACATGGGGCCTGCCTGTCACCCCATGTTTTTTTGGGGTGTGGGTGCCATGGTGTGTGGGTGCAAACTCTGTAGATGCTCTGGAGATTCTTCGAAGATCCTCTGGAGAAGCTCTGGAGAATCTTTGAAGACTGCGGCAAATCGCTCCAGAGATTCTCCAGAGCTTTGGACAAAGCTCTGTAGAAATGGCATTGCTCTGACGGGTCATCTTCGAAGGCTGCGCCGTTCGCCAGAGTTTCCTTCGGAGCCAGCTTTGGAGATTATGCACAGGCTTTGGAGCTTCAGGTTTTGGGGCACCCCCAGAGCCCACCCCTAGACCCCATTGGCCGATCACTGTGGAAACACGCTCCGTATAATCTGGATTTGATGCCTGAAGACCCCAATAATGGGGTCTACAGGAAATCTGAATTATAGATCCTGAAGGACCCATTTAATCTGGATTTCCCTAGAATGGGTGGAAACAAATGTGGCTCTAATGAAGTCTGCAGTGGAAACGGAGTCTTCCTGCTCTGAGCCTAATGGGTCCTTAATAGGTCCTTAATGCGTACTTAATGGGTACTTAGTGCTAGTGGAAAAATCCCCCATGTCTCCATTGAGTGGAAATGTCACAAGATCTAACACAGCATCCTCATAGTACACCGTGATTCTACTGAAGGGCAGGAGAGATGGCGCTGGTACAGGTTTCACTTGTAAACAAAAGAGTGATCTTTTGGTCTAAAGATACATCTTTGAAAAGCTCACACATACTAGCGGTGTTAAGAGGCCAACGGGATGGTTAAGATTTCCTGGCTTAGGGGATGAGTGATTTGCTTAGTTTCTCACCTCTTTCTGTGAATAGCAGAACAAGCCCAAAGTAGGCAAACAGATAAAAACTGCAGAATAAGTTTTACACTTTTGTATGATCCCTACTGCCTAGAGAATCCAGCTTTTCCTGCGATAATGCGAAATGCTTTTGACCCATAACATGATTTTTAGAGTGCATGAATCCCTTTCTGTACTGGATAAATCTGAAGACATAAACATATTATAATGTGCAGTTATTTTGTTTTATGGAATTTGATGAATACAGGGGTACCGTAAATATATATTCTGCCTTTAGACAAAGTATTCGTTAACAGAATTCCTGGACAGCCTTGATTATGCATGATTATTTAATTTTTATGTCCTTTTATAACTGCAGTGTTAAGTTGTCATTTTTTAGTCTGCCACAACTAGATCAGGAAAGCGGAATCCATGATGTCCTGAAATCCCATCAGCTTTGACCAATATGGTTAATGGAAGGGAATGATGAAAATTACAACTCCACAGTATGTGGAGTGCAATCAGCTCTCCATTTCTGAGTTTGTAACCCCTAAACCAGTGGTTCTTAACCTTTTCTTCATTGTGGACCCCCTATACATAACCTTTCTTGCCACGGACCCCCTGCCCCCTTACCTTACTTCCCCTCCTCACTTCCCACCTTGAGTCCCCCACTTGCCCCCAACCCAACACTACTACTGGCCTACTGTGGACCTCCTGTGAGACCTTTGTTGGCCCCTGGGTGGGGGTGGGGGTCCCTAGACCCCAAGTTAAGAACCGTTGCCTTAAACTGATCAGCTGACTTGCATTGACCCAAACTATATTCTTGAGGATTCCGGGTGCCCACCGAAATTTTCACCTATCATGAATCGGGTTGTGCAGAAACATTTTTCTGTTTGATATCTGTAGGTTTATCAGACTTTTTTTTTCTTTTTTACAATGTAGTCATTACTTAGGCACTTTGCCAATTACTACTTTGATCCAGATAGCTTTGGTCTTGTGAATGTCTGCAACCTTGGAGCTGCTGCTGGACTACAGGGCCCGCCATCTTTTAACATGACTGTGCCATCTGGAGTCCCAACAACGCCTGAATGACCAAGGCATCTTCATCCTGGGTTTATACCAGCAGTCATGGTTTGGATGTAACTAGACCATACAGTTCACTCATGGAAGTGAATGAGACCCCCCTGCCCTTCCATCTTTATACTGAAGGTGTAGATGTTATACCCGTTGAAGAGTTACTATCTTAACTAATTGTTGTACGTCTTCACACAAAAAATAGATGCATTTTCTGGCTCTCCGGAGAGCAGGGCATGAAGGCAACAGACATGAAGCTATGAGAAAGGGAAATTCAGCTACGCGTATGAAAGAATATTCAAGACACAAACTTTGAAAAGGTTAAAGTCAATAGCAGATATCAAATGAATAGGTTTTGAGCAGCAGGAGAAGGTTGAATTGACTCACCTTTGAGGCCTGGGATTTTGTGTTCATTGACTTTCAGCTGTGAATACATCGTTAGAGATCAGATTAGAAAGAGGAATGTTGTGCAGTTTTGCTCCAATGTAAATACGTTGTTTTTCAATTTAGTGCCAGATATAAGATGTACAGGAATTGCAGTGTGTCTTGTTTTTTTAACATTAGGGCAGGCACATTCCTCAGCAGCAGAGTGCTGCATTGAGGAGTGTACTGCAATATGAATTAAAATAGGGTTCGTTTAGTCAACCAAAACGTTAAGGTTCTTCAAAACTGCTAGAAAACAGCTGAACGCTCAGGGCTGTAGGCAGGAAATTGATCAAAGTGCCTCTTTCTGGATAGCTAGGATTAAGGCTTCCCTTCCCACAGAAACTGTGGAAAGGAAACCATGGCTGTGTTGTATCTCATCTGCAGAAGAGGGCTAAGCAACACCAGTCCTTTAAAACTGAGCATCTTGCAGATAAATGAAATGGGAGGCTGGCAGCATTTCTGTATCCACTGGAATCTGGCTTGAGGAATGCAAGGAGGGGAATGTTTTCTGTCTCGGCCCCCTAATTATGTCTCTACATTTAGCAAGTGCACTTTCTCCCGAGTTCTCTCTTTCTTTTTGCTGCTTGTGATCCTAGATCGTTTGTAATTTTTTAACACTTAACGGTTCATGTTTATTTGACATGTGATCCAAAAAAACTGTAAAATTAAACATTTGGATATATTTATATTAGTGCCTGTTAACCACTGTTACCATAACCTCTGCCACTGTAAATAATTTCTTATCCATCTGTGTTTCTTTTTATAGGACTGGTGCTGATCTCAGCTTGCCAGCTAGGATATGTGGGGAGGGGAGTTTGCCCCCATTTGATTTGCTTGTTCATAATAAAGGTCAGCGTTCCACAGTAATTCTCTTTCATTGATTTTTCCATTTTCTTTAAATGAAAAATCAAATAGAATTACAGCAACCGATTCCTTCATATACCAACAAACACAAACCATTTGGAGTTTTAGCATGCAGATTAGCTCACACACAGAGATTATATTTTGTGTGGCGTTGTGTGCCTTCCTCATATGACCACCATCAGCCTGAAAAGTAGAAATGGCCAGCTGTCAAAAACAAGGTGCTGCCTTGAGTTGCTCCTTTCTAAAACACTGTTTTTATTGATGACCATGAACCACCTGCTGTTACACTTTGGTATGGGAGCATCAGAGCAGTAGATCTACTGGTGCAGAAGTTATACAACTACTGGAACTACACTGGTGCTAAAAAAAAGTTTATTTTACAGTGGATCATGACCTTTTCTTGCCTTGGAAATGCTTTGTTTCTCTGAAGCCAGAAGCCATCTTAGGACATTGGCTTACCTGCTGCTAATTTTCATGGTCTGATGAACACTTGTTCCACTTCGCTGACTGCGATATAGTCAAGGAGCTCTTGAAGATGCTACAGAGAACGTGGCTCTGATGGACAAATGCTGGACATACTTTCAAGCCAGCAGCTAATGACCCAACATGGTATTACATATACCCATCAATCAGGAAAAAAAATCTCCATAATCTGTTTTTATTTCTAACTCATGACATGCCTTAATCGCCCGTACAGATCCAGGGCGTCTCTTACCCTAGTGGCCCCCAATCTTGTTTCACTTGCAGACTATTGAACCTTTTATCTTAGCAAAATGTCTGCAGGTAATATAGTTGCCTTACACTGTTAATGGATGTGCCTTTTTCTTCTATTATTTGTTTTTTTTTCACATACCCCTAAATGTTCTGGTTTATACCTTGGATATCACTGACTTAACCCATTAAGACATGAACCACGTGTTTGTTCAGGGGTAATTAAGATTTCCATATATGGCAAACTAAAAATATTTCATTGAATTATAAAATCCTTTAAAATTGACTGTTTTGTTAATCCTGTCAGAATAATGTGGGTAAATAAAAACCATGTGTTAACTAGAGAATATATTCACTGTAAACAAAGTCCAGCTATTAATATGCAATATGTAGAAAGGCCAGTTCTCTGAGAAGTTCATCTGAGAAGTGAGAGCCGTCTCCAAGGTCTGCTTTTAATTGCCTAAGCTTCAACTTTCATTTACGGAAAAATACTTTATGTGCTCCCATCTTTTCCTTTACAACCTCCCACCATTGAGAATTTGAACAGCAAGGTTTGCAGACAAGGACAAACCCTTTAAATAATGCTTAAGTCACGTATATTTGAAGGATCTCATGTTTACGTATGCTTTCCCAATATGTTGTGTGGAGTCAGTGTAAAGCTTGTTTCAAAAAGTTGTACGTACAAGTATTTGGGTTTTATGTTTGAATTTGCAATTTTTGTCATCTTCTTCTGCCTCCAGGGTGTAGACTATGGGTGTTTTTCCACCGCCCTCCTTTAATCTGGATCTAAGAAGATCCGGATCTAAGGAATGGGTACTTCCCTTAATCTGGATCTAGTAGATCCGGATTAAGGGAAGTACCCAATGTGTTTCCATGGGTGGTCTAGCACCCAATAGTAATGGGTGCTAGCCTCCATGCCATGGAAACACCGGAGCACCCATTTGCAAATCCGGATTGACCCACAAGGGGTCTGCCTGTCACCCCAGGTGTTTTGGGGGACAGGGGGTGCAATCTCCAAAGTTGCCTTCGGAGATTAGCAAAGACTCTGGAGTCCCTCCAAAGTTGCAATGCAAGAGAGGTGCATATTAATTAGCTCCTTGTGAGCACCATTAATATGCACCTCTTTCCATGCCTGAAGGTAACAGGCAAGGGGTTTGTCTTTGAAGCCTTTGCTAATCTCGGAAGGCAACTTCAGAGGGATTTTGGAGGGACTTTGGAGCTTTGATTTTGGGGCTCCCCCCCATGGGCTCCCCCTCCCCCTAGCCTCTTCTAGACCCCATTGCCGAATTGTAGTGGAAACAGGCTCCCTATAATCCAGATTTTCAGGCTAAAGACCTCATTGTACACGAAATCCGGATTATAGGTCCTGCGGTGGAAACAATTGTGTCCCAAATGTGTCTGTGGTGGAAATGGGGTCATCCAGCTCTCAGCCAAATGGGTCCTTCATGGGTGCTAAAATGGGTACTTTCTGCCAGTGGAAAAACACCCTAGATCGCTCCATTTTCAAACTGAGCATTTTAAATTCACACCCTGAGCATATCTTTCTTGGGGCAACGATATTGTGCAATATTTTTATGTTGTTGTATGCAGCAATCTGTACCGTGACGGGCTTTTTTCTTCCAAATAAATGTACACAAATGAGAATTCAGGTTTCTAGGTGGGGCAGATGCCTCTAGCCTGAACCACTGATCTGGATTGTTGGGGTGTATGGGCATCTGGATCTGCCTATGCTTCAGTTGCAACGCTTGTGCAATTTTTGCAGCCACACCCCATTCTCCAAAGGCTAGGAATGAAAGTTCCTAACGTTGGGGCTTGGGGGTACTTTTCAGCAGTGCATTATGGCATCCCCAGTAATTCTGAGGTGGCCATCTGCACACCTCCTATGTTCTGGACAGGGACCTGGTCTATCTGGCAGTACCAATTAATGTGATCCTTTACTTTGGCAGTAAAGTCAAGCTTCTTTCTGTCAGCAGATCGGAAAAAGGGCAGTAGATCTGCCAACTGAGCAGGCATGTGGAAAGGAAGCTTTGTTCCTGGAGGCTACTTTCTGTGGCCTGTGATGTCACATGACAAGGTCTTCTCTGTTGTGGCCCCCAAGGCTGCGTTCACGCCTAAAGTTTCCACTTGCAGAGTGAGAGAACACATCAGCAAAATGATAAACCCTTTGTTCTCAACCTGTGGGTCGCGACTCCTTTGTGGGTCAATCTCCTCTTTCACAGGGGTCATTACGAAGTAGCAATGAAAATAATTTTATGGTTGGGGGGTTAGGGTTAGGTTAGGGGTCACCACAACATGAGGAACTATATTAAAGGGTCGTGGCATTAGGATGGTTGAGAACCACTGTGTTACACTCTTGTGTTCTGTGGCTGTGTAACTGGATTTCAGATGTCATCTTAGATATCTTGACTCCCATTTACTTCTCGTTTTAACTCCTGATTACTGCCTTTTCTTTGTGGCACTCTGTGGCTGAATGGTGGATCGGAATTGGGGTAAATGAACAAGTCCATAAGGCCCCAAATTTAAAGTTACCCACTGAGTACCGCTTAAAATAGGTTATGATACAGATTGGGAGGGAGGCTGTTGAGTGTGGAATTCTGCAGATGGAAAGTGAGGAAGAGGCTAGTTTGAACTGTCAGCCCAAGCTATTCCTGGGCCTAAATCTGGACTGTGTTCAGACTATGCTCTCTCTGCAGGGACCTTCTGTTCCTTGGACTGCCCTTTAAACTGTTGAACTCTGAAAAGGACACAGTCGCAGGAAGGGAGCCTTCGGGCTTTGGTTTCGCTTCGCCAACATCTGGCAGAAATTCCTCATCTCATGCTGTCTTTGTGCTTAGCTCCACTGACATTCGTCACGCGTATGTTAAGAGTTGCAATGTTGCAATAAAAAGGGAAGGAAGGAAATTTTCATATCTCCTTGTCACTGAACGATGAAACACTTGTTCTTTCGGTGCAGAAAATGGGGTGGATGGATGAGGAAGAAGCAGCGGCAAAGTAGATCACAAGTTGAATGTGCGCTGTTTTCTATATGGCTGCATTCACACCTAAGGTTTAATCCAGCTTCAGTCTGCTTTCAGAGCGAGGGAACACATCAGCAAAGTGGCAAGGGCTGCATTCACACCAAAGGTTTAATCCTGCTTCAGTCCGCTTTCAGAGCGAGGGAACACATCAGCAAAGTGACAAGAGCTGCGTTCACACGTAAGGTTTAATCCGGCTTCAGTCCACTTTCAGAATGAGAAAACTCATCAGAAAAGCGATGAGCTGATTTCTTTCAGCATTATCTTCCTCAGAAGATCCACCTTAGAGTTAGATAATACAGGGGGGGGGGAAAGACTGTTCACTTTGATGATGTGTTTTTCCATCCTGAAACTGAACTGAAGCTGAATTAAAACTTAGATGTGAACACAGTATTATGAGACTTTCGTGCAGTTCGGAAAAAAAAATCCTCTCGATCGAACCCGGAAGTCTGCAACTCTGCGTGAGTCTAAGCACGGATTTCCCCCAGCAGGCGGCGCTGTGTAATTGGGACGCTCTAGCTGTGCAGCCGGGTTGTCTTCTATGACCTCGAGGGGGCGGCGCGCTAGCCCACGGTCCTCCGGCGTCTTGCGTGCCGAAGCCTCCGTGATGGAGCCGCTGCCTTTCGCCTTTGGGTTCGAAGAGTGGGACTTCGAGAGCGGCGCCTGCGCGGAGAAGAGCCGCCGTCGCCCCCCGTCGCCCGCCTATAGCGCCCGGCAGTGCGAGCCCCAGGTGAGGCTGCCCCAGGAGTGCCCATTTCCTGCTATTTTTGAAATGTTTCTCTTAATTCATTAACGTTACTGTTGCTGCTGTATTCGCCATCTTCATCATTCATGCCCCAGGGCTTGAGGGCAGCCTGGGCTGCGTCCACACCTAAGGCTTAATCCAGCTTCCGTCCACTTTCAGAACGGGGGGACACATCAGCAAAGTGGCAAGGGCTGCGTCCACACCTAAGGTTTAATCCAGTGTCAGTCTGCTTTCAGAGCAAGAGAACATATCAGCAAAGTGACAAGGACTGTGTTCACACCAAAGGTTTAATCCAGCTTCGGTCCGCTTTCAGAATGGGGGAACATATCAGCAAAGTGACAATGGCTGCGTCCACACCTAAGGTTTAATCCAGCTTCAGTCCACTTTCAGAACCGGGGGACACATCAGCAAAGTGGCAAGGGCTGCGTCCACACCTAAGGTTTAATCCAGCTTCAGTCCGCTTTCAGAGCAAGAGAACACATCAGCAAAGTGGCAAGAGCTGCATTCACACCTAAGGTTTAATCCAGCTTCAGTCCACTTTCAGAGTGAGGGAACACATCAGCAAAGTGACTGCTACGTTTCTTTCCATAATATCATTTATTATTTAGAGAATTTATATCCCGCCCTTAACCAAATGGTCCCAGGGCAGGTTACAGTAAGAATAAAAAATATGAAATATTACAACATAATTAAAAATATAACCCCCTCTCTCGCTTCGTAACAGGAGAGCACCCCGAGGAAGCTATTTAAACTGCAGAAGCCTCAGTGAAAAGATAAGTTTTCACCAGGCGCTGAAAACTATACAGTGTAGGTTCTTGGCAAACATCGAGGGGAAGGCTGTTCCAGAGTCTAGGGGCTACCACAGAAAAGGCCCTCTTGCATGTCCGTATGCCTTGTACCTCTGCAAAAGACCAAGCTACAAGAAGGCCCTCTTCTTCAGATCTCAGCAGGAGAAGGCAGTCCTTCAGATACCCAGGGCCCAAGCCGTTTAGGGCTTTGTTAGTGTCAACACCTTGAATTATCAATCCCGAAGGTGAATTTTCTGAGTTATTTAACACTGAAAGAAAACACCTTGTCACTTTGCTGATGTGTTCTCTCACTCTGAAAGTGTCCAGAAGGTGGATTAAACCTTTAGTGTGTCCACACAGCCCCGGAGATTTGCACCCTAAAAAGTCCCCTAGATCTTTGTTGCACTTTCTCCAGGAGTGAAGTCCCTCTGTGCATGCTCAGAGGAAACCATCTCCTCTAGCAAGCAAAGGAGGAGGTGGACAGCATGATCCCATGAAAGGAGATTTCCCCAGAAATAAATGCCAGGGCATTGAGTGTTTGCTGTCATTGCATGCCACTGAAATTTATGGAAGAGAGGGGAATGGTTCATAAGTTGGGGGGGGATTGTGGGCTTTTATGGCACCTGCTTAGTGTAGAGGGTTGAATTTCTGCAAGTCTCTGCTGGTTCTATACACAGGCCATCCCTTCTTGGCTCTAAAATCTCAAAGGATCACCTTGATACAGTCACTGCCTCTTAGCCTGGCCTACCTTATAGGGATGTTGTTCATTTAAAAAGGAGGAGAGGAGAATAAGGAGTGCTGCCTTGATCACTGGGGAAAATAGGCGGAATATAAATGCCTAAATAGCTAAATAAATGATAAGAAGAATAGAGGAAGGCGTAATGCAGTCACCATGGCACTTTGGTGGCATGGAGTTTCTTATGTAGGGATTCACTTCAGTGAGTTGATGTGGATAGTATAATGTTCATAGATGCATAAGAGTCTCATGCTGGAAAGTAGTTTTTAACAAAATAATGCCCACTAAAAACAAGCAGTTTCTCAGCTGATCTATTGAGTATATAAGTCCATTTTAAGCACAGGATTCCCATAAACTTATAACAAGAAACCTGACTTTCTTTTTTCTTTTTCTTTCTTTTTTCTTTTTTCTTTTCTCCCCTATAGTGGTTTTGTGAGGAAACAGTTTGTGAGGATGCTGCTGAAATTGTCAATATAAAAAAATTCAGAGGAGATCTGGCTTACAAGCAACAAGAATTCAAGGTATTTTCATGGTTCCTTTTCTATGTTCGTGTTTGTCTACAGGTAAATGGCAGGACAGCGCCAGCAAATGGGTCTTATTCTTGAGGTAGTTTATCTAGCTAATAAAATATGCCATGTATCAGAGGGTTACCATTGCCAATATTTCTTCCTATGTGGTTTAATATTACATTTAATTTTATACTGTAATCTTTGAAGCATAGGAGTTTTCTCAGTTGAGTCTTTTTTGTGTGTAGATATGTTGCTGCTAGGCGTGGTAGTAGCAGCACAAGTACAGAAAGAAGAGAATTTGCAAAATGATGCTACCTAGTCTGGTGGGGAAACAGTTGCACAAATAAGATTCGGCTCTGAGAACTACGATGCAGCTCTCTAACCCTGAGTAGGGGTGTGCACAAAAGGGATTCAATTCAAATCGAATATCCATAAATTCGATTTGATTCAAAAGTTTAAAGTTCAAATTTAACCAAATAGGATTCAAATTAAGGGAATTCGAATCTATTCGTTTGAATTTTTGGTTCGAATTGGCACTTATGAATGTTGACAACATTCATAGATGCCTATGTGCATCTACCCTGGGTCTGAACACATCCGTACAAGTCCCTTTAAATGGGTGAGAAAAGCAGGGTAGAAAAGCCAGCTCTTCTTCTTCTTCTTCTTCTTCTTCTTCTTCTTCTTCTTCTTCTTCTTCTTCTTCTTCTTCTTCTTCTTCTTCTTCTTCTACTACTACTACTACTACTACTACTACTACTACTACTACTACTACTACTACTACTACTACTACTGTAGATTATGCAGCATAAACCGTTTGGTCAAATAAATCTTGTTTATCTGCTCTTAATCTCCCTGTTACCACATTGAACATTGCTGTTTCAGGTGTTAAATCCACATTTATATTTAAAATGTTGTGAATTTCATTTTGGATGATTCTCCAAAAACTTCTGATGCTAGCACATTTGCACCAGAGTGGAAATCTGTACCTCTACGAGTGATTGTAAATCTCATTACAGAAGGCGCTGGAGGAATATTCGGACTGCCTGTCCCTGTTGCCCCGCAGCAATCTTGCAATGCGACGAGACGTGCAGGAGAGCCAGGTTCGCTGCTTAGCAAAGTTGGGGAGACAGAAAGAGGCCTTGGAAATTGCTGAAATACTGGTTAGTAATTTCCCAGTTTCTTTTTCTTTTTCCTGGGCTATCGCAAACAGATCCCACCCCAGTTTTGACTTTTTCCGCCAGTTTTTAATTCAAGGTGATTGCATTGGCCAGTATACTGTACCAGCAAGGATGCCTCCCTTAGAGTCTAAGGGAGGCATCTTAGCTAAGTATCATGGGGTTTGTACTTCAGGCAAGGCACTTTCCATGCTACGGAGTCGCTATTGAAGCCTTAGTAATGTTGCTTGTTCCATACTATTCTATCTGGAAGTACTTCTTTTTTCTTTTGCTTTTAAGGGCTTGTGTGAGTAGACGTCCCCTTAGTCAGGAAGCAATTGTTTTTCTCTCTCCCTTATAAAAAGTATATGCAGCCAGTTTGGTCTAGTGGTTAGGGAGCCGGACTCTTATCTGGGAATACTGGGTTCGATTCCGCCCTCCCCCATGAAGCCAGCCGGGCGACCTTGGGCTAGTCACAGCTCTCTTCTGGGCTTTCAGAGCCCCACCTACCTCACAGGGCGTCCATTGTGGGGAGAAAAACAGAAGGTTTGTCAGCCGCTTTGAGTCCCCTTAAATGAGTGAATAAAGCGGGGTAGAAAAGCCAACTGTAATTCTTCTTATTCTTAAGCACTTTCAGTACTGTGTGTCTGAAGACTTGTGACCATCTTCTAAAATGCATCTCTTTTCTTTGTTCTACGTTCTCTATGCCTCTCCTTCTTCCACACTGTAACTGCCAGCTCCTTTGGCTTCAGCTTCCTCCCAGCACCACTCCTAAGGTAGACCCCTGCCAGGGTAGTTGCCCCCTTAGGCAACAGCCTAAGTGAGCCAGTTTGGTCTCCTGGTTAGGGAGCCAGACTCTTATCTGGGAATACTGGGTTTGATTCTGCACTCTTCCATGAAGCCAGCTGGGTGACCTTGGGCAGGCCACAGCTCTCTTCTGACCTCTTACACCCCCACCCACTTCACAGGGTGTTCTGTTGTGGGGAGAAGAATAGTAAGCTTGCCAGCGGCTTTGAGTCCCCTTAAATGGGTGAGAAAAGCAGGGTAGAAAAGAAGAATTGGCTTTTCTACCCTGCTTTTCTCACCCATTAAAGGGACTCAATGTGGCTGACAAAGCTTCCTGTTCTTCTCCTGACAACAGAACACCCTGTGAAGTAGGTGGGGCTGTGAGAGCTCCGAAGAGAGCTGTGACTCGCCCAAGGTCACCCAGCTGGCTTTATGGTGGAGGGCAGAACTGAACCTAGTATTCCCAGATAAGAGCCTGGCTCCTTAACCGCTAGACCAGTGGTTCTCAACCTGTAGGTCAGACCCCTTTGGGGGTCGAACTACCCTTTCAGAGGGGTCGTGACGAGTCTCCTGCTGCCCCTCCCTCCTCCCTCCCCACTGCCCCTCCCCTGTGGTTGGGGGTCTCCACAACATGAGGAACTGCATTAAGGGGCCGCGGCATTAGGAAGGTTGAGAACCACTGCGCTAGACCAAACTGGCTCAAAATCCAACTCTTCTTCTTCCTCTTCTCCTTCTCCTCCTCCTTCTTTACCCCTTTTGCCCTCAGAAGGTGCTAGATCTGTGCCCAGCTATTCTAACTTCCCCAAACCTTTGGATCGTTCATGCAGCTTACCTTTTCCTGGTAACCTAACCCTCATGTAATGGGAGGCAGCGCCCTCCCACATCAATGCTTTTCCATTCTCACTTTCATTCCCCCCCCCTTTCTTTCTAGAAAAACGGCGCGACAAACACGGAGCACGTGACGGCAGTGCTTGGTCTGCAGCTTGCCATTTACCGCTCTCTGGAGCACATTGAGAGAATCCTTGGGTGCCTGCAGCAGCTTATCTCTCTGCACCCTTTCCACCCACGGCACTGGAAGTTGCTTGCTGAGGCTTATATGCGCCATCCGCGTTTTCCGGCACCGTTACCTCTGCCGGAAGCGAACATCTCGCAGGGTGATGGTCCCACGGCAAACACCTGTCCCCGCGTCGTCACAAACGAAGCTGAATTTCAGTGTCTTGAAAAGCAGCCCCCGCGGAAGGATTTCTCTTTGCAGTTTTCCTACAGATGCAATGGCAGCTTTGAGTTTTGTGAGGAATGCCAAAAACTAGAGAGACCTGATGGCGTGCTTGAAAAACCAGAGGAGCAACACACAGCCAAGAAGACGACACTTGATTATGTGGGACGTGAGGCATCAGAAGACGTTTTGATATTTGCATGGGCTTCTTTAGTCAGAGCAAGGTAGTCTGTGATCATACGTATAATTTTAACGGTTCCTTTGTTTTTGGTGGGGACGTGGTTCTTAAGAGTTTTTCTATGATTGAAACAGTCATTATCATATCACAAATGAGCCAGTTTGGTCTAGTGGTTAGGGAGCCGGACTCTTATCTGGGAATACTGGGTTCGATTCCACCCTCCCCCATGAAGCCAGCTGGGTGACCTTGGGCTAGTCACAGCTCTCTTCTGAGCTTTCACAGCCCTGCCTACCTCACAGGGTGTCTGTTGTGGGGAGAAGAACAGAAGGTTTGTCAGCCGCTTTGAGTCCCCTTAAATGGATGAGAAAAGCGGGGTAGAAAAGCCAACTCTTCTTCTTCTTCTTCATCCCTTCTGTTTTCCCAACTTTAAAATATATATATATATTTCCAATTTTCATTGGAAAATTTCTCTTGCCATTTTCTTAGGCTAAAGCCCTTTCTGCACTCAGCTGTGTTCTGAGACGTTTTCGCACGGGGCTGAACGGAACGCGAAAAAGACAGCTGCGGACACGTCATCCGCATTGCCCGAGCGCGGCTTGCGCTCCGACGTGTCCGCAGCTGTCTTTTCCGCGTTCGAAATGTAGAGCACTTTAAAGTGCTCTACATGCGTTCCAACGCGGACGAGCCGCCCGCAGGCGTTCGGGAGGAGAAGCGTTCGCGCCTGCTTCTGTCTCCCGAACAGCTGCGGCCGCCTCCGACGCCGGCAAGGCTTCGACAATCAGCTGTTTGACAATCAGCTGATTGTCGATCTGCCTCCGCGGCTGTCTCCGCGCCCCGGCCGGCATTTGCAGGCTAAGACAGCTCCCGGCGCTTTGAGCATTCGCACACAGATGCTCCGGAACGCGTTTACACGCGTTCTGGCGCGTCTGTGTGTGAACGGGGAAAGCGCCCGGAGCTGTCTTAAGCTTTCCGCCTGAACGCGTTCCGTTTGGAACGCGTTGCAGTGCGGAAATCCCTCTGATCCATGATCTGCTTCTGGCCCTCTTTCATCTGCAATTTAGAGCAGACCAATGAGGCCCCATCTCTCTGTGTTGGACAAAGTGAAAAGGATATGGGCTGGGCCCTCTTCAAGAACATACAGTAAGAGGAGCCCTGCTGGATCAGGCCACAGCCCATCTAGTCCAGCATCCTTTCTCACACAGTGGCCCACCAATTGCCCATGGGCATCTCAAGCAGAGACAAGGACAAACCTTCTCCTGCCCTTGAATCCCAGCAAATGGCCTTAGAAGCATCTTGCTTGTCCCCCCCAGCCTGAAAGATGTACTCAGGCAGCCACTCTGTACATCTGTCCTCCGTGAATTTGTCCAATCCTTTCTTTAAAGGATGGGCTCTCAGAAATTGCACCAAAAGAATGCACCACTGAATCGGGATCTCCCAGCAACTGTGAAGTCTCCATGCCAGTTCTGAATGCTTTAAAACCAGCAGCTGCAGCTCCTCAAATGTGGGAAGCTCTTGGAGCAGTCTGCTGGTAGTCCACTCTGGCATGGCCCATACCTCCTGTCCCACCTGGTGTAGAAAGGGTTTAAGTGTCCCCAGCCTTTGCATATTTGTTCATGGGGGAAGAGCACTTAAGTTGCAAGGTGGATTATAACAATTAAGAAGTAGAATTAAAACAGATAAAGACAATGTGGGGGGAAATAGGTATCTCTTAGCCCCAAAGCCTGTTGTTAACAATGACCAGTGTTGCAGCTTAGAGACATGGGGCCTATTCACACTTAGGCCTCTGGTGTGCAATTAGGACAGCTCTGGTACAGCTCTGGTACAGGGTATCTGTACCAAAGCTGTCCTAATTGCATACCAGAGGTCTAAGTGTGAATTCAGCCCAGTTCAGAAAATCACACAGAAAACACCAGTGACTCATTTGTTCATCCATAGCTGTATTGATCAGTTGCAGTGTCAGAGGGCCTGTTTAGACTTACCCAGCTGATATGGTGTAATAATATCTTACCAGCATGGTGTTGGCCATCTGCACTTTAAGGGCTGGTAAAGCCCCGTACTGTGCCAGCAGCACTTGAAGTGTGGATGGCCAAGGCAGGCTGGATCCCCACGGCAACAGCCACAGCAGCATCTGACACACGCCGCGAGATTGCCATGGTGATCCGGATGCAGCCTGCACCTGGAAGAGGAGGCATCTAGCCTCTCCCAGCCAAGCTGTGGACTGCATTTTAATGGTCCACAGCTTATTAACTCTGGGGAGGAGCTGGAGCACTCCAGAGCAGTGGTGTCAGCAGCATGTTGGAAGGACTTGCCTAGTGAGTGGACCGCTACTCACTAGCAGGTAAGTGCAAAAAAGGACCAGATAGTGGTTTGTAGTTTCAGATACTCATCCTTTCTACCTGGAGCTAAATTCTGTACATGTCCGTATGCATCCCATAGTTATCCCATACGCAACACGTTTTCATACCATAGGGACCCGTACAAATGTGCACAGATGTGGGAAAGATGCGGATCCCCAAGTACACATCGTGTACGAACCGATACGCATATGAATGTCCAAAGAATTTGAATGAATATATCCGAAATTTGAATCGAACCTTTAAATTTGAATTTAAGGACGTTCGATTCAAATTCAGATGTTGAAATTTTGTTGATTTGATCATATTTCGAATGCATTAGAATATTTGTTCGCATCCTAAGGACGATCAAAACCTTTCAGTCCAGACTGTCACACGCCCAGCTCAGCTTTGCTTGTTTTGCCTTTTGTCTCCAGGCTTTTGTATCAGCTTGAACAGTGCAGCCAGTCGTCTTTTGCTTTAGAAAGTAACTTAAAGGCTCAGCGGGAAATTGGAGACCAAATTAAATACTCTGGCCTTAAGGAACGTGTCCTGTCCTTGATGACTGAGGTGAGTGGGAGTTCTGCAGCTAGGTGGTGATGCTGTGGGCCTCCAGTGGTGGTTGCAGAATAACTCCCATGCACAGAGGCCACAGCCCAAGCCCCTCCGTATGGTCAGGGTTCCAGCTGCTGCCACTGCTCCATCATCTCTCTTCAAAGACCATCCCGTAAAGGATGGTGGGAGCTACCGGCCCTTTCTACACTTCCTCTTTGTATCCCAGGGTAGGCTGGGCCACCTTGGGTACACCCAGGACACAAAACCTCTCTGGAGTCAGACAGGTTGCTGCTGGCATGGAACAGGGTTGTTTGCCTTGAGATGGCCTGTCTCACGCCACCCCCGGAACTAGCTCTGAAGGGTGTGATGGCTCCAAAGCCGGAGACTTCAAAGGCCGGGGACGAAACTCATGTTGCCCAAATGGGTTCCCAGTGCCATCTGGATACTAGTGTGGCATAGCAGAGGCCTTGCCCCTTCCTACATGCTGTTTGCACAGGATGGAATGTAGACTGGGCTAGGGTGCCCAGAATAGGGGCCTGGTCTTTTAGTCTTATCAGTAGTCCTCTTTCTTGGCATACGACTGTAGTGGATGATATACCAGATCACAGAGGCATTTGGATGCTATACCACGATCTCGTGTATCATGGAGGATCTGCTGCAACCCTGCCCTGCCCTAATGCCCCTCACCTCTCTGGGAGCTCTGAAGGCCAGAAGTTTGGTTTCTAGGCTTCAGTACATTTGCCCTCCACCCATCCTCACCCCCATGTCAGCTCTAAAGCTGGCATGAGCTTTGGAGCAGTGTGGGGGCTGGCAGGAACAGGCTATCTCAATGTGGAATAGCCTTGTTCCACACCAGGATCAATCTGTCCCAGGTTGGGACGAGTTGCTTATTCTGGCCTGCCCTGTACAGGAATAGCAAAAGTAAGTCGGAATATACAGCCTAAACTTCAACAGAACCGACAGACAAAAAGGAAATATCTGAGATTGCATCTGGGATTTTTGTCTGCTATAAGCATACCGTCACTAAGCTATGACTAGGAATGTGCAAAATTATTCGAAACATTCAAAATCCCATAGAATTCATTAGAGTTCGGATGTTCAAATTTGAATAGAATGTCTATACATTCATTTTTTTAACATACAGACGAATTCAAATGTTTTGAACCATTTGTATGAATTATTCAGACATTCATATGTGTATGGATGGATATGTCCTGTTGTCGACATTCGTATCTTCAAATACGAACTGAATATTCATACAAATAGATACAAATATATTTGAATCGGTTTGAATTTCAAAACATTTATTTTTTCTCTATTCGTACGAATTCAGACTCTCAGATGTTTGATTCGAATTGAATCAAATGTTGAAAATCTCATTCACGCAACCCCCTAGCTATGATCCTTTCCCCCGTGTTTTGAACTAGGTGAGAGACCTAACATTAGCTAACCAGTTTTATTTTGTCGCTTTCTTGTAGGCAATGGGAGAAGATCTTGTTCCAGAAAAGCTCAAGGAAGATATACAGGGAGAAGTGAAATGCCTAAGTCCTTCAGTCCTGACATCCATCATGACTGCATCTTCTGTGGAGTTCGAAAAAAGATGGTTCCAAAAACTGAAAGACAACTTGTCTCAGTTGAACTTCCAGACACGATGTACGGTGGCTTCATAGGGACTTTTAATCTCTCTTCTGTTTTTCTCTTGCTGTGGCAATCCTAGGCCAACACCACTGGGTGCATGTAGGTCTACCCAGGACCAGAATGTATTAAAACAGAATAACCATCCAAAGTGAAAAGCAATAGCATCTATTTTAATTTAACTTTTCTACTCCTTTTCATGGCACACAGTAGCTGTTTTGACTTTGTTGCCAACATTATCTTAGAATTCCACACAGGGCTCAAAGTATCCATGTTTGGAATGAGATATGAACAAGACAAAAGAGTATGAAACAGGCAACACGTTCCTTCTAAAGTAAGCCCAACCATACACCAGACCAACAACAGATACATCAGTGTTCAGTAAGCCTCTACATGTGTGTGCACAAAGGCTGAACGAACAAAAGGAAAACATGATATACCCAATCAGCTGCCTTCTGTTCTACGTGGAATCCTCAAGGGTGAAATTCTTATGTATTATCACCCAGTTACTTACCTGCCTGTTACTTAACATGAGAGGAGCCCTGCTGGATGGGGCCACAGCCCATATTGTCCAGCATCCGGTCTCACACAGTGGGCCATCCATTGCTTCTGGTCACCTCAAGCAGAAGACAAAGGCAAAACCTTCACCTGCTCTCAAATTCTTGCAGGTGGCCTTTAGAGGCATCCTGCCTGTCTATCCAGCCTGGAGGATGTACCTAGGTGTCCGTTCTAGTATCCATTGATACACCTGTCGTCTGTGAATTTGTCTAACCCTTTCTCCAAGCTATCTAGGCTGGTTGCTGTTACCACCTCTTCTGGCAGCAAATTCCACAGACAAATAGCCCTCTGGATGAAAAAAAAAATACTTCCCTTTGTCTGATCTGCGTTTGGTTTCAGCATGCATATTCCAACTGTGTGGATGCAATGTCATATCCCACATAATCCTGTTTCACAGTCCCCCATTTTGGCTTCAAAGTCCTGATAGCAAGAATGGAGTAAGAATATAAGAGGAGCCCTGCTGGATCAGGCCTCAGCCCAACTAGTCCAGCATCCTGTCACACGCAGTGGCCCATCAATTGCCCATGGGCATCTCAAGCAGAGACAAGGGCAAACCTCCTGTAGTTGTCATTTGTGAGTTGCCAGAGAGGTCACAGTAGTACTATAGGTAGTATAGCCATATTTGGCCTGAGGAGTTCTTGAATGTGAACCCCCACTTTGATTTCCTAGAGCAGTGGTAAGCAAACCATGGCTCGGGAGCCACATGCGGCTCTTGGGCCCCTTGAGTGTGGCTCTTCCAGCTTAGGAGTACCCTAATTAAGTTACTAACAATGTACCTACCTATAGAGTTTTAAGTTTTAAAAATCTGGCTCTCAAAAAAATTCCGTCATTGTACTGTTGATATATGGCTCTTTTGACTAATGAGTTTGCTGACCACTGTTCTAGAGTATGACACTTGGACATGATAACTGAACTCCATCCCCTAGCAGGAGGAACCTCTTCACACAGCCCTGTACTTCTAGTTCAGACATACTATAAGCTTTTATGGTCACAGATCAGGTATCCATGCTTGGATCAAAGGTTCCAGGCAATGTTTCATGACCCTTAAGTATGCAAGGGAATCTTCAACTAATGAGTCAATGATGTGAGTCCATGACCTGGTCACAACTGTTTATGGTTTCGCTTCTGTCCTGAAGCAGATTTTTTTTTTGTTGTTGTTATGGTATGACCAGGTCCTTAAAGAAGAAGAGTTGGCTTTTCTACCCCGCTTTTCTCACCCATTTAAGGGGACTCAAAGCAGCTGACAAAGCTTTTCTATTCTTCTCCCCACAACAGAACACCCTGTGAGGTAGGTGGGGCCGTGAGAGCTCAGAAGAGAACTGGGACTAGCCCAAGGTCACCCAGCTGGCTTCATGGAGGTGTGCGGAATCAAACCCGGTACTCCCAGATAAGTGTCCGGCTCCCTAACCACTAGACCAAACTGGCTCACTTAAGAGATTTTCCTTTCAGCCCAGTTGCAGAGTTTGTGCTCTGGGAATCAGGAACTGAGTATCTTGTGTCTTGTTGTAGATTTCAGTGTTTTGTCTATTGTTTTATTTAGAAACGGTAATTTAAGACCACTTGGAAAGATGACAGTGCAGTTTTAAAAAAAAGGTAAACAGTGATCACTGGAATTACTGAAAATCGTATGGAAGTGTTAAGTGTCAGCAAATTGTTTTCAGCCTTTTCCCAAAGACCAAGAAAAGGTTTGGTTTTCAAGTGGCAAAACTGCATGACAACAGTGCAATAAAATGAACATCATCACTTGGAGGGAATCTGTCCAGTAATTATGCTCCTTTCCGGTCACCTTAATTCAATTTTTAAATACTTTAATTTGCAAAGTGCTGAGATTTTTTCAGATTAGACAAGCTGATGCAAAATAGAGATCTGCCTGAAGGCCTAATTACACAAATCACTACAATGTCTTCGGGCCTATAGTTTTGCTATATAAACAATTATACTGTTTATTTTTATTTCTTGTTCTGCGTGCAGCAAATTGCAACAGACCTGGGTGTGCATAGATTTTGAAGGACCAGATTCCGGGTGGGTTAGCTGAGAGGGTGCATATCATGGAAATGAGTAAGCCACAACAGCCAGAAGTGTTTCTAAAAGTTTTATTTTACTTCCGTTGTAAAAAAAAAAAGGATATAAATGAGTTGAACATGTGTACAAGCAATCCAAGTAAAAATTATGTCGGTGCTGCGGGTACAGTATTTATCTGAAGCAGTGTTAGCTCAAAAATGAAAATAATAAGGACCTCAAAAAAGTCTTTGGCCTACGGACTTTTCACACTTTGCCTTCCCAAGGAAAATGCCCCAGGGAGACAAAGTTATGGAATGGTTTGGGCTTTGTCCACATTTTAGGACCCTCAGCCTGTGTTTCAGGACCCCTTGGGGGTTGATCTACTCTTTCACAGGGGTCATTATGAAGTAGCAATGACAATAATTTTATGGTTGGGGGTTAGGGTTAGGTTGGGTGTCACCACAACATGAGGAACTGTATTAAAGGGCCGCGGCGTTAGGAAGGTGGAGGACCACTGCTTTAGGATGTCCAAACTCATCTGAAACTCAACTGGCACTTAACTACATGCTGGCTAAGTGTGAATCGCCTCCATTGAGGAGAGAATTGCAGCGCTGCAGAAACAGTGCCAATGCTTATGTGTGGTGCCATTGCTGTGGCAATGGACAATGCGATGCACAGTTGCGCCTGAGTGGCCTGGAGACACGCTCCACTCAAACCTCTTCCACCCAGAAGAAGTGCAAATGGGAGGGTGTAGATGTGTGTCCTGTCCAGCATCTAGGTAGTTGTAGATTGGAGATTCTCCCTCTTTTAGCTTTATATTTTGGATTAGGGATGTGTGTGAATTCAATTTTTGGGATTCGATTCTATTTGATCCGAATATCCGAAGATTCGAATAGATTTGAATGTTTAAAATTCAAATGTATGCACATTCTATTCAAATTTGAATGTACAAATTTGAAAGAATTTGTTCAGTTTTTGAATGTTTCAAATATTCATGTACATTCGTACTTTGGATTAAGATTATTTATCTTCCTAGCAGTTTTTGAATCCTAGGAAAATCTCTTGTTTCTTTTGGGTCCTGAGGGACAAAATTTGGTTTTTTCCAAGGACAGCCATGTTTTTCTCTCCACAGGCAAAGTCGTCAAGGGACCACGAGTGACGATATTGCCACTTTTTGGTACTTTGTTCAAAATCTCCCAACTTGGCTGGAATATAAGCCACAGCAAGCCCACTGCCCCCTTCAGCCGACCAGGTTCGCTTTGTGAAGACAGCGCCAGACGGGGTTCATGCGTGCCCTGGCGACATCCTCACACCTCATCCTCACAGGCCTGTAAATGTGGATATTGTTGTAAAGAGCTGCTGGTGAATCTGCAAAGCTCTGCCGCTGGTAGTAGTTCACCTTGGAGTTGTTGGGCGGTGGGCTTGCCATGAATGTGGTGTAGCCGTGGAAAGAGTGGACTCTGTTCAGAGGCGAAGGTGACACAGGGTGACCACTATAGACAGGTGTCCGGAGAGGCCGCCTGCTTGCGGAGGTGCTCTGCTCCGATGGGCAGCTGAATGGGTCTGAGGGCGTGCGGATGCTCGCTTGGCTGCTGCTGCTGGTGAGGCTGCCTTGGGTTGCTGCTGTTCTCCTGTTCAGTAGAAAGAGTGAGGTGCGCAAAGGGGCCCCGAGCCCCGCCACAGGTTTGGACGTGGCGTAAAGGTGGCGGAACTCTTCATCGAAAAGTTCGACAACTTGGCCTGTAAACTTGGATAGGAAGTTCCGGTGGACCTGGCCGCACAACCACGTGAAGCTGAAGGGAGACAGCAGAGAGCGTTAGGTGGTGTAAACATTCGGAAGCTTCATTAAAGCATTACGTTTGTCACATAGGAGACACATTTCTGAGTTGATGGGTGTTTTTCCACTGCAGCCCTTAGATCCAGATCTAAGAAGATCCGGATCTAAGGAATGGGTAGATCCGGATTAAGGGAAGCACCCAGTGTGTTTCCACAGGAGGTGTAGCACCCATTGCTAATCCCACTGTAACCCCCCTGCCGTGGAAACACCTCTGCACCCATGTGGGGAATCTGGATTGACCCACAAGGGGTCTGCCTGTCACCCCAGGTGTTTTGGGGAACGGGGTGCAATCTCTGAAGTCCCTCCAAAATCTCCCAGAAGTTGCCTTCGAAGGTTAGCAAAGGCTCCGAAGTCCCTCTGAAGGCAACTTCGGAGATTAGCAAAGGCTCGGAAGACAAACCCCTTGCGAGAGCCTGCATATGAATTAGCTTTCTGTGAGCAGGGATGAGTCAGCCTCATTAATATGCACCTCTTTCTATGCCTGAAGGTTACAGTCCGCTTTGATCTCCCTTTGTTATCAGAGGTTTGTTGAAATGGCTTCGAAATGATTTTGAAGCCTAGGTTTTGGGGCTCTCCCCCAAGGGTGCCCCTCCCCCTAGCCTCCTCTAGACCCCATTGCCAAACTAATGTGGAAACATGCTCCCTTTAATCCGGATTTTCTGGCTGAAGACCCTGTTGTAGACCCCATTAATGGGGTCTACAGAAAATCCGGATTAAAGGCTGAGATGTACCCATATGTTCCGGATTTCCCCAGCGGCGGTGGAAACAAATGTGCCCCAAATAGATGCTATGGTGAAATGGGGTCATCTGGCTCACACCCAAATGGGTCCTTAATGGGTGCAAAAATGGGTACTTTCTGCCAGTGGAAAAACACCCATATTTCTGCACAGTGGTTGCCTAACATAAGAACGGTTAAGACTGCAGAACAAGAGGAAGAAATGTGTCAGTCAGCAGGGAAGCAAGTGACTTGAAGCATTTTGACTCTCCTGCCCAGATAATAGTTGGGCTGCATCCACACCTAAAATGTAATCCAGCTTCAGTCCACTTTCAGAGTGAAACAACCCATCAGCAGAGTGACCGGTAGTTTTTTTTCCACATTATCTAGTCCAAAGGTGAATTTTCTGAGTTATTTAACAGTGAAAGAAAACAACTTGTCACTTTGCGGATGTATCCTCTCATTCTGAAAGTGGACTGAAGCTGGACTAAATCTTAGGTGTGAACACAGCCTTGGAGAGTGGTTAATCCAGGGCACAAAAGGTAAATGTTTATGACTGTAGGCATATTAGGAAAAATATGAAGCATGCAATCTTACCTGTAGGATCCAGACAGAACATACTTCCAGTCTGAGATGATGAATTTTTCTTGGATTTGGCCTGAGAATTTTCGGCCAGATTTGGCACAGTAAACCTCTCCTGTTACACTTCGCACTGAAATATTCTGACAAGGTATCAAGGAACACAATGTAAGCCTCACCATTCCCAGCTTAAACTGCACAGTATTGTCACAAGCTTAAAACCAGCATGAACGCATTCACAGCTGCTCTAATACTTTATTTTTAAGGTTCATCAGAAATTATTTTCTTTCTGGTCTGAAGATTATTATTATTTTTTAAAGCAGCAATAAAACTTCAGGGTTCATTATTACCCCTTTTATACAGTTATCAGGATCTTATCTTATTATCTTAATATCTTCCATTTCCGCTGGCCCTTGCAATAGTCTGAAGATTACAAACTTGTGGAATTGTGTAGATATGTGCCAAATTTTTACTGCAACCTTGCTTGATCTGAAGTCGCTTTTGAAAGATAATTACTCCATAAGCAAGAACTACAACAAAATGTTGCAGCATAAAGTTGAGAATAATCCTTGACCCTTTCTACATTGAGTCTTATTCTGGATTATATCCCAGCCACCCACATGCCAATGCAAACTAAGGCCCTGCTGTAGTTTGCACTAGCATGCAGATATCAGGTTCCTATTCTCAGATATGATCTATTATAAGAGCCAGTGCAGAAAGGATTTCGTATACTTCTGAAACACTTTTTCCTGGGATACTGATACCGTGAAGTTTCCCCTTTATATCCTACCTGTGACTATTTTGGGATTGGCATGCATATGTGTGGCAATCCCAGTATTGCCCCGAGGTAATTCCGCATTTTAGGATCTGGCTGGATGGGGCTAATTTAAGAGCATCACATATAATTTGCCTCTAAATGCAGATTTATTCCCTTAAATTCCATCAGGGTGTGGCTGTAGTTCAGGAGCAGAGCAAATTGCCCGGAAAGCAGAGGGTCACAAATTCAATCCTCAGCTTCTCACCAGCTCTAGACAATGGCAAACCACTTCTGTATGTTTGCCAATAAAACTGCCAAAGGTATCCATGGAGAAAGCCGCAGAGATTTCACTTATTAGTACCCAACATCAACGATGCTATTCAAATTGTTTAGTACGGAGATCACTTCTACATTTCCCTTATAATAATAATAATAATAATAATAATAATAATAATAATAATAATAATAATAATAATAATAATAATAATACATTATTACATTGCAGTTCAAAGACGCAAGTGTGAACAGAGGCAAACCAAGGCACGAGGCAGGGAAAAGCTTCCAAACAGGGATCGGGGTTACCTTGAAGTGCCCTTCCGAAACGTCCAGCTTATCGCACATCTCAGTGAAAAGCTTGAGGTTGCTGTGGTCAAGAAGGAGATAGACAAACACATTCCGCCGGTTTGCAGCTTCTAAAACGTCACAGAATATCTCCGTATCGGTGAAGACATCCATCAGTATGGCCAGGGCCTGGGAGCCAAGAAACGGGGCACAGGTGAAGAGCAAGTGAGACCGGTTTTGCTCTGAGGCACAGGAACCAATGGTGACCCAGAAACCGACCTGATGGCCTGACATCCAGAAGCCAACTGGTGCTTGGCCTGCTAGTGCACGTTGGCATAGATTCGGGTAGCCCCATCTGCACTTGTGGGAGGTATTTCCACACCAAAAAAAGTCTCCTCCTATCCCAGGAGCTACCCCAATGACCATTAAGCGGTGGTGCAGGAAATCATGCTCCACGCGCGTCCAAAACCTTACCTTTCCCGGCCACCACCCAGGTGCCAGGGGTCATCTGAGGTGCTATGCTGGCACCTCCAATGACTGAAGACGTGAGTGCTGATGTGCGGTGTGTCACAGGTGTCCCGGTGGTGATGCCAGTGCACACAGAGTCACACAGGTGTCTGGACCCAAGATGGCGGCATCCACACCCAAGAGGACGGCATCTGGACGCACGTCTGCCCTTGGGGTAAGTATCCGGATGGGTGGAGGGTGGGTTGGTGTGCACTAGCATTCACGAGTGCAAATCCTAGTGCATGGCAGCGAGAGTGCACTATTTCAGTCCCCCGGATGGGACGGGAAGTGCAGAAAGGCCCAACGTTATCTGGCTGCTGAGGTTGGTGTTCATTATTATTACACTCTGTGTATGTTTGGGGACTCAAGTGGGGGTTCACACCTTCAGGGGGAACTTCAGGGACACTCCCAGATGTTGCGCCTGCACTGAGCAGAACTGCTTCTTTACCAGAGGCAGCTCCACACATGCAGGGGTTCCCCCCAAGAGCACAGCAGCACAGCAGTTGTGTCTGCTCTACAGCTATACAAGAGGCAGGGCTGGGAAAGTCCTGCATGCTCCATTCACGGCTCTTCCCGGTGGAAGAGGTGCAGATGGAGCACACGACCGGATGGTACAGATGTGGCACGCACTGTGTTCTCCGGTTGCTGCAGCAACGGCGCTGCGCAGGTCCTTGGGTACCCTGCAGGCACGAAGGCCCCTACAGGTGCCTTGTTGCTACCGCTCCATGATCACGTCTGTCATGGAGGCAATTCACACCTTGCCAGCACTCTGGGAAACTTTAGCAAGGTTTGGGATTGATTTGGCATCCTGATGTGTGGACAGAACACTAAAATATTATTATTTTAGTATTTTAATATACTGAATCTTTTAAATGTTTTTAGGTATATTATTGGTTTTAAAGTTGGTTTTAATTTGTTGTTTTAAAGGTTGTTACCTGCCCTGAGACCTCTGGGTATAGGGTGGGATAGAAAATAAATAAATAAATAAATAAATAAATAAATAAATAAATAAAGACAGACAGACAGACAGACAGACAGACAGACAGAGACAGAGACAGAGACAGAGACAGAGACAGAGACAGAGACAGAGACAGAGACAGACAGACATTGCTGTTGCAGGACAGTGAAGGTGCACAGACGCCCAAGGATTTTCACACTTAAATTCTGTGGGATAGTATCTCACCGATACTGTCCCCAACGTCCACTTCACACTGGCCATTGCTACAGCAATCCAAGCGCAGCACGCAACTGCACAGCCACAGCTGCCCTGTCCTGCCCCTATGCAGTGTTCACAAAAGAAAGTAGTGTGAACACTGCTTCTGGGACTGTTCCAAGAGCAACTGAGGCAGTCATTGTAAAGAAGACTGGGATGGCCCCACATGCTCTGGGCTACCCTGGGATGGAGGTGGCACAGTGGGCTGGGGATGCAGCATCCCAGAGCAAGCGCAGCCGTTCTGATCTTCTAAGTGCAAAAAGAAGAAGAAATGAAGAAGAAGAAGAGTTGGCTTTTCTGGCCCTCTTTTCTCACCCATTTAAAGGGACTCAAAGTGGCTGACATACTTTCTGTTCTTCTACACTTAACAAAACACCCTGTGAGGTGGGGGGGGGCTGTGAGAGCTCAGAAGAGAGCTGTGACTAGCCCAAGGTCACCCAGCTGGCTTCATGGAGCAGTGCAGAATCAACCCCAGTATTCCCAGATAAGAGGCCGGCTCCCTGACCAGGAGACCAAACTGGCTCACATCTGCACTGTGTGGGGCCCCTTCTTGATATCTTTGCCAGGGACCCATTCCATTCTAGTTCTGCCACGACGGTGGAGACAGGAAAACATGTTTTCAGTTCACAAATTGGCAAATTTACTTATATAGAATGTGTTGCATGTTATAAATGTTTTGCATTAATCATCTCAGTCACTTTCACAACAGCGTAGCAAGTATGGAGAGTGATTTAATTCCAAGAGTTAAACAAATCCACGAGACAATGATACTTTCTGGAAGAAGAGCTATAACTTGTAGCGCACAGCAAAGCAACAAATGTGCTGTTCTTAAACGCACGGCCGCTCCTCACTATACAAACATTACAGCCGGGGCACGTTCGTTCCCTGGCTTTGACGTTTCACACCAGTAGTTTCCTCAAACACAGAAAATGGCCCTAGAAATCAACAATTTATGCATTCAAGAAAACAGGTCAGGTGTTTTGGCGATAAGGAATGTGCTCTAGTGAGGCCACGCCTTTGTGTCTGTGTGGAAGAGCAGGAGGAAACCATGTCTACTGGAGAGAGGTCTTCTGTTCAGTCATTTTTAACAGGGCTTATGCCAGGCTGCTGGTTGGGTCTTGCAGGACCCCATGCCCTTCTCTCAGAGAAAGAAGGATCCCACACCCTCTGAGAGCTCCCGTGGTGCCATGGGAGTAGTGTTCTGGGTAGAGCAGTGGTGACTAGTACCCACCCAATTATGGGGAAGAATGTGTATGAGGTCAAAACAACTGAAAACACATGTTGGCAGCATCAGTAGAAGAGTTGGCTTTTATATCCCACTTTTCTCACCCTTAAGGGGACTCAAAGTGGCTGACAAACCTTCTGTTCTTCTCCCCACAACAGAACACCCTGTGAGGTAGGTGGGGCTGTGGCAGCTCAGAAGAGAGCTGTGACTAGCCCAAGGTTACCCAGCTGGCTTCATGGATGAGTGTGGAATCAAACCAAAGGCATTTGCTCAAATGTTAGAGGATGGATACATAAACATTTCAGAGTAAGGCTGCCTCAAGAGTTGTAAGTTTTTGTTTTGCTTTTTGCTGGCTCAAGCAAGATAAGGGCATTCCCCACCATGCCAATGAAACCTCCACAAAATATATGCTGCCCATAACCTCTTTTTATATGTTGAATTTGCCATGTTGGCAACCACTCAGAAGCACCAGCCTTTTTACAGCCTTTGGCCCGGAAGTTGCTTCTTGAATTTTTTTAACCCAGGTCTAGCCCACCTGGGCATTAAAGGTGTGCCCACCAAACTGTTACCTGCATATCCCAAAGTAGGGCAAACATCTGTGAATTCTCCCCACCCTGATTAAAGCAGGACAAACACACTTTTACCTCTTAAGATTCTATTTTGTTTAGTTAACACATTCCATTCCTTGTGCATCATGCTTTGCTCACCCAAGCATTCTCTGTGTGGCTTTACTAATTTGTTTTTGTAATCCCACCCAACTTTTGATATGATTTTCATTCACTTTATCTTCTTAAGTGCTTTAATCCTTTGCTTTCCATCTTTATCTCTGTAAAGCACTTTGAGATACTTATGGGAAACAGGAGAGAAATGTTTGAAACACATACAGGCAGGCAGGCAGTGCTGTGCAAAGGTTTTAGGCAGGTATGGAAACAACGCATATCAAATCTGTCTGGGTTCCATCTAGGAGACAGAAGGATCTGAGCAAGCCTACATCCACAGAAGATCTGTGGTGACTTCTCCAAGACGTTGAGAACAACCTTTCCACTGAGTTCCTTCAAAAACTGTGCGCAAGTGGACCTAGGAGAGTTGATGCTGTTTGAAGGGTGGTTACACCAAATATTGATTTGAATCCGGTTTCTCTTTGGTCATTCCCTTTGCATTTTGTAAACTGATAAAAATAATATATTAATATGTCTATTTTTGAAAGCATTTTTAGTTTGCAGCATTTTTTTTCCAGACCTGCCTAAAACCTTTGCACAATACTGTAAGGAAATCCGTCCATCCATCCATCCATCCATCCATCCATCCATCCATCCATCCATCCATCCATCCATCCATCCATCCATCCATCCATTGTCTGGGTGATTGCCTGGTTTGGCCATCTACCCATCAGTCCATACCTGGCTGGTCTTGTTGATGGAGCGGCGGATAAGGTCTCGAATATTGCTATTCTTGTCTGTTTGGAAGTACACCGTGGCGCTAGACTTCTCCTTTAAGTAGGGCTTCTCAGCTGCGCTCCATGTGTGAAGTAAGGCTGGTTCACTGCTCTTGGAAAGAAGAGGAAAATACGTTCCCGACTGGAGGGACCTGGCGTCATTACTGTGCTTTTGGGCACCTTCTCCATCGGCCTCGCTAGTATAGTAAGGCTCTCTTGCGTTCTTCGTGATGTACTGAGTTTCCACTGTGGACAAGAAGTCCACCTCTCCTTCCTCCTCCAAGGCCTTGAGATAGGAGTGGAGCCCTCCGTCCAAGAGGGCATCGGTAGCTAACCTCACACTTTCGTTGTGGTTAAAGTCCAGTTTTGCCAGTCGGAATGACCAATTCTTGACCTCTTCCAGCCGCCTCTGGATCTTGCCCATGTGTTTGGATCTGTTCATGACTCTTCCCAGGCTTGGGCGTAGGAAGAATGAATCTGGACCGCTGAGCAGCTGGTTTAGGTAAAATAAATTTCCTGTTAGAAGCTGCCCAGGAGAATGGGGGACGCACCCCCATCACTTGGGTGTGCCACGATGCAAAATCTCTTTGCTTAAGAGGTATATTTTGTCAACTAAGACACAGAGCCCTGAGGCAAATTTTTCAAACTGGTTTCCTCTATCTGTCTCCCTTTCACCAAATGGGTGCCTCTCCGAGCAGAAGAAACGTGAGCTTCACGGATGCCCTTCAGTAACAATTATGCTCCACATTTAGCCAAGTGTGAAACTGATGAGTTTGCTCATCTCAGAAAGTTACACCTTTCCCCCCCAGGGCGCCAAAAAAGATGCTCATGAGCTAATTTTGAATTCATCATACGATTTCCTTTTCTCTTCCATTCAGGTCAAAAAATTAGGCTTGTGTGCAGGAAGATGCCACACTTCTACAGATGTAGGTCCTGTTTCCACTTAATTGTGCGCACTTAACGGTATCATTCCAGCCCATTTAGGTTTAGGAATGGAGGGACAGTCTGCACTGCAAGTGTTGGTGTATCCTCCAGTTTTACTACCAGCGCTCACAGTGTGGACAGTCTATCCCAATCCATCCAAATCGCCATGGCAAAGGCTGCAGCAACTTCCACCGTGTGCCTGGTCTTTGCCAAGGTGATTGTAATGCGATCCCAAAATGGACACCTGATCCATCCCAGAAGCTTTCTGGCCTTTTGGCCTAGCAAAAGTGCAGAAAGGCCGCATGTATGCCCCTTGTGTTCCCAACCCTTCTCCAATCCATCTTTTCTAGCGCAGAATGTTCAGGAGAGGGGTATGTGAGGGGCTTTTCACACTTCATTTCTAACCGTCCCAGGAAAGTGAAGATCAGGGATGGAAGTCAGTGTTTGGGTTTCGAACACCGGCTCCATCCCAGAATTCCCTGGGACTTATGCCATGTGTGAATGCTCATGACCCAGAGCATCTCACTTGCCGCATCAACGGCCATGCACACCGCATTGCCACAGCTCTCACGTGGAAGGCCACATAAAGGCTTGCACCTGGGGGTTTAGGAGCCCCTGTGGCATTCGTAGGGTAGCTGTGGAGCATGTTTGAGTGTTCCACAGCTATTGAAGAGTAGGGAGGATCCTGTACTCTTGGAGCTGTTCCCAGACAGAAGCAGCTCTTGCACTGTGTGGATGTTCTGTGGTGCAACATCCCTGGGCCATTCCCAAGACTAAATATGAAAAGGTCCTGTGAATCCCACTGTCTCTGGGCCTACCCAAGAGGTACCTCAGATATGCATTTTCTTTTAATTTTTTGGTTGCTGAGGCTCATCACAGCCTTAGTCCCAGTTAGCCAGTTTGGTCTAGTGGTTAGGGAACCGGACACTTATCTGGGAGTACCGGGTTTGATTCCGCACACCTCCATGAAGCCAGCTGGGTGACCTTGGGCTAGTCCCAGCTCTCTTCTGAGCTCTCACAGTCCCACCTACCTCACAGGGTGTTCTGTTGTGGGGAGAAGAACAGAAGCTTTGTCAGCTGCTTTGAGTCCTCTTAAATGGGTGAGAAAAGTGGGATATAAAAGCCAACTCTTCTTCTTCTCCCTCCCTCCCCCCAGTGTTAGCTGCACCTTTGTTAAGAAAACTTACGGCTTTGCCATGACAGAGGTAGCAATAAAGAGGTGAGCTTAAAAACTTTGGAAGAAGAAGAGTTGGTTCTTCTACCCCACTTTTCTCCCCCATTTAAATGGACTCAAAACGGCTGACAAACCTTCTGTTCTTCTCCCCACAACAGAACACCCTGTGAGGTAGGTGGGGCTGTGGGAGCTCAGAAGAGAGCTGTGACTAGCCCAAGGTCACCCAGCTGGCTTTGTGGGGGAGGGTTGAATCAAACTGAGTATTCTCGGAAGGAAGGAGGGAAGGAGTGTTAGCTTTTCTACCCCACTTTTCTCACCTATTTAAGGGGACTCAAAGCAGCTGACAAAGCTTTCTGTTCTTCTCCTCACAACAGAACACCCTGTGAGGTGGGTGGAGATCTGAAAGCTCAGAAGGAAAGCTGTGACTAGCCCAAGGTCACCCAGCTGGCTTCATGGAGGATGGCAGAATCAAACCCGGTATTCCCAGATAAGAGTCTGACTCCTTAACCACTAGACCAAACTGACTCACCAAGTTGAGATAAATTTGCCAACTTTCTGGACAAAGGATTTCTGCTTTGAATTTCTCGGGTTGGTGGTCGGACTCTGGCTCCCTAAGCACTAGACGAAACTTTGCAGGCACCAAGGGCAACTCTCAAAAATGACATTGCCCCCTTAGAGCCAGTCATCAAATGAGCAAATCAGCAAAATCAAACTATGCAAACTGGTACATTCTTGGGAGAAGAGCCTGTGTTCCTGAAATATATATTTTATTTTTCTAAATAACACCAAGGATGTCTGTCTACAGGGAAGAAGATCCTTGAAATTCCTCTGAGGGAGGAATGGCATTCGGAGAGCGTCCCCTCCCATTCCCATTTATGCCCCCATGCCAAGACGCCATCGCCAACTTGATGCTGATGAAGGAATCTGTTGACCTCAATTGCTGCACCAGCAGCAGGAAAAAGTAATTAAGGCAGCGAACCATTAAGTGCAATTACCCAGGAGAGAGTTGTCTGGACTCATTAAGTGGATGGATAAATAACGGTTTCCTGTCTTCAGTCAGACCAGATAAATTCTGACATTTCAGCAGTATTTAAAGAATTGGGCTGTTTTATTCTGATCTTTTTAAACCACTAGATCCCAGAATAAAAAGCCGGAAATGGGCTACATCCAGACACTGACCACTTGTTCCATTCAAATATAATATAATAAAGCATCAATATTCCAGAATCTCCATGCTTTTTTCTGGAATATCAAAATATATTCCAGAATATCCAAATATATTCCAGAACAAAGCATGGAGATTCTGGAATATTGATGCTTTATTCCAGGATGTCCAAATATAGCGGAATAAGTAATTGAGGTCTGGATGCAACCCTGGCCACATAAGGAGAAGAAATTCTGCCTGACAGGCAGCAGAAATTCAGTACTACACTAGAAACCAGAAGGGTTTCCGCAGGGTGTGTGGCCCTGATTTGGCCCACATAGGGCGTTGTCCCCATGCACGTTTGGTCTGAAATCACGTTCAGCAAGGGGTGTCCCCATGCATTTTAGATTTGGCCTGATTTCTGGGGACCAAATCACCCAAACACATGCCAAACCGGGACCAAATTTGGTACCCAGAAAAACAAGTCTGGGCACGGTTTGGGCGATTTGGTCCAAGCTGAGCCTGCACATGGGGATGTCCTGGACTTTGGCTAACAGGAAAGAGGCTTGGGTTTACTAGTATAGTAGAAATAATACAAATACAAATACAAAAATGAATGAATGAATGAATGGAATGGAATTTTAAAGGCGTGCTCTTAGCTTAAGAGCACTGTTGTCCAGAAAAAGGAATGAGTGAGTGAATGAATGAATGAATGAATGAATGAATGAATGAATGAATGAATGGAATTTTAGGAGGGTGCTCTTAGTTTACCAGCTAAGTCTTATAGCACTGTTGCCCAGAAAAAGGAATGAGTGAATGAGTGAGTGAGTGAGTGAATGAACCCATTTCTGCGAACTTGACCCAACAGCAGAAGATCCTGCGGAGCCCACTGTAATCAGCGTCTAGAGAGCCTGAATTCATTTGCATCTGGCCCAACACTTTCTTTTTTCCTCTCGCAACCGGTTACAGCAAGAAGACATCTGCAGCCCTCGGTCCCCCTGCAGGCTTCAGCCAGAGAGAAAAGGTTTTGACTTTGGATGGGAGAAAAGAACTGGGGATCCATTCCGCCTTTTATTCAAACACAGAGACTATGCTGCAGCCTCTGCTGCGAGGTGGGCTTGGCGCTCAGCCGGCCAGCGATCTCTGCTTCACAGGGAGACTTGTTGCGCCCGTTCTCAACCGCCTCGTTAGCGCAGTAGGCAGCGCGTCAGTCTCATAATCTGAAGGTCGTGAGTTCGAGCCTCACACGGGGCAGGCGGAATTTTTTTTTCGCCTTCCAATTGCAAAATGCAAAAAGAAGGAACTTTGCCTTGGAAAGCTTTAAACTGTGGGCGAAGCCCCGATTGCAAAACAAGGAAGCCGCGGCGGCGGATCAATACGCGAACCCTTCCAGATCATACAGAGTTTTGCGGGGAAATGATACTGGATCATGAGCCGTTTCTCAAAGCTCTTTTTAACCCCCTCTGATCTTCTGCATGGGTGCAGGCAGCTGGTTTCCATTAAGTCTTGGAAGTCTATGAAGCCTCATAGACTTCCGTAGGACTCCCAAGGAAATGCACAGCGTGTGGCCAGTGAGCATTTCGACGAGCCAGGCATGATGCATGCAAAACCTTGCTATTTTCCTTTCAGCATCGCCTGGGGTGTGATCCTGCTCCCCACTGAGGGGTCAGATGCGCTGGGTGTAAGAGAGCAGGAAAGGCAGGTTAAATCGCAGCCATAACGAAACAGAAATGGACAGAAATGTCCAAATACTCCTTTACTTGCCAGTGCGTAAAACATCCCCTAAGATTTACTAATGCATCTGGCCCTTTTATGTTACTATCTAATGATGGAGCATCCTAGGTCCTCTCCGCACTGGGCCTTATTCTGGATTATAACCCAGAATAGAGACCCAATGTAGGTTGCATCCAGATGGGGCCTGAAATGTGGGATTATCCCAGCACCATATTAGGACTGCCACAGGTATCCGTAGGAACTCGGACATAGCCCTGGAATATAGTGTTGAAATCCTGGAAGCAGATTGCTATTCTGGGTAAAATAAACTCTCAACCCCCAAGGAGAGGCCTGTTTGCACTATGGCCTCTAGTGCATAATTAGTGAACTCCTGGGGAAGGGCAGATGCACGCGGAGTAGCCTGTTGCAGCCTGCGAGCGTGCCCTCCCCAGGAGTTCACTAATCCCTGTTTAGGTGTGGAGCACTAAATCGTGCTCCACACATTAACCAACGTTAACCAGGGACCTACCCGACGCGTCCAGCTGCGCACAGCTGGCACTCTGGGGTCATTCGAGGTGCCACCAAGCGCACTGGCACCTTGAATGACCGTAGATGTGACTGCGCGTGCGTGGAGCATCAGCATCATCAAGGTGACAGCGCTGACGGCGTCGTGGAGGGCGCTGCAGCCGAAATGGCGGCTCCCAGCAGGGGACAGGGCGCCGGGTTGAATAAGGTGAGTATCCGATCCTGGCGAGAGGGAACGGCCAAAGTGGACTAGCGCTCAAGTGCCAGTGCTAGTCAACGTTAATCACACTCAGATCCTATTCAGCAGATGAGAAGTGCGAAAGGCTCCTGGGTCTTCCTAAAATCATGGCATGATTTACCCACCTGGGCACTTGCTCCTGGGATCCATTCTATAGGAAATGGCCAAACCAAGCAAGCCGGGGGCTGGCACCATGCCATTGTGGGAGCTAGTGCCCAGAGAGGCAAGGGCCCGTTTGCCATGCCATTTTGCCCTGCTCTCCAGCAAGGACAAGGAGAGGAAATTGCAGGTTCCATACAAATCCCTGCATTCTCCTCTCGCTATCTGGAGGCAGCCATAGTCTGCGTCTGCACGTCCTATTCCAGGATATAATTTGGAATAGGGGCAAGTGCAGAAAGGGTACTGGTCTTGAAAGAGTCTGGGCACGAAGGTATGGAAACCATCAGGAGAGCTTTCCCTTTTGGCCTTGGCAGGGTGAGCCAAGAAAGCTGTACCAGAAGAGCCTAGTTAGGGTGAAACAGGACAGCCTGTCTCCATTTTGGCCCTAGAGGGTTAACATCTAAAGTAAAAGTCTTCTCTCAGGAAAAAGCAGCTTATGTTAAGAAGAAAGGCATACTTGGCCTTGGAGTGGTACCAGCTGAGATCAGTTGCGCCTGTGAACTTACTCCAAAAATTAGATAACGCTAATTGGCTGCAAAGAGGCAAAGGGCAGTTATTCACATTGCCTGGTGGGAGGGGTTACTCACTCTTCTTCCAGCAGGGTCTAAGTTTGTTATTCAGGAATTTAGGATATAGCCATGCCTACATTAGGATTAGAGATTCCTATTCTATTCAGTCATGTTATGCTGATGTTCTTTTGATACCTGGATGCTGATCTTTTGGACTATTTGAAACTTCAAGTTTGGACCCCATGTTCTTACATGGAGAAACCTTTTTTATTTCATGAATTATTTTGAACCTGTATTCTTTTGCTATTTTATGTACCTGCTCATTTTTCGTCTTTTTATTTTAATAAACCAAATAATTCTATTTTTTTTTATTCAGGTTCATTTTGCTCTTTGAAGCCAGAAGGGAATATTTTGGCAAGCGAGGCTCAGCTGGCCTAGCCCTACCGCTACAAAAGTGCAAGCACCTGTGGTCCACCCAACCACTTTTAAGAACTCCACTCTGGATTCTGTCAGGGTTTACTCCCTTGGCTGTCCGTGTTCTCACAACACTCAAAAGGCAGCGAGGCTATTTTACTCACAGCTGGGAAAAACCTCATGAAGTTCCATAGCAGAGTGTGGATTCAAACGCAGGGACTCATGGGAAAAATTCATGGATGTCAAAGGCTGAAGTTCCCCTGGTGTGGACTAAGCACTTGTGCTAATGATTGCTAGCATATGCCAGTCCACCCCAGACACGTACCTTGGTGCAGATGCATGACCAGACATCGCCATCTTCATTCCAGTGCCAGAAGTGTGTGCATGCTGTCATTAGGACAACAGTGATGTGCTGCACACATGCGCAGGTGCCAGCGTGTCACATGCTTGCGTGGCATGTCAGATGATCCCCCAGCAACAAGAGAGGTGGAAATCCAGTGTACAGGGACCTTATTGGCTCTGGCACTGGGAAAAGTGCACATGTGGAACGCTTCATTGTGCTCCACATGTAGTCATCTTCCGGTGCGCTCCTGTATGGGAGGAGCCATTTCTGAGTCAGAAATGGCTCCTTCAAGTACAGATGCTCTGTCAGGGAGCGAACTGGAAGGGAACCACAGGGCCAAATGCGGTTTTAGTCTAGTTGTCTTAACTGCTTTACTCAGTGGGTTAATATACATTGAAAATATACTAGAGATCAAACATAACGCTTTAGGAAAGGCTTAGGCAAATTCCTGGAGGTGTATCGCTAGAATTTATGCCTATGGTATTGCCTCTAGGTTTTTGAGACAGGTAGGATGCCTCCAAAGGCCACTTGCTTGGATTTGAGAGCAGGTGAAGGTTTTGCCTTTGTTTTCTGCTTGAGATTCCCAAAAGCAATTGGTGGTCCAGTGCATCCAACAGGATATCACACTTGCTGTGCTGTTGCCTGATCAAGCAGGGCTCCTCTTCCTTTATTAACCCATCAAAATGGACCACTGTGCCCAATGGTGATCGATTCCAGGAAAGTAAGAAGAGCACTGCAGGACCCAAAAAGATTACTGTATATCTAAGATAATATTGATAATGTAGAAGAATTAGCTTACAGAAATGGCATTTTTGGAACAACATGTATGCAGTTCTTAGTCACTGGCAACACTTTCGAGGTTGGGGTTTTGTCTAAAAATATTCTGTACTTAACACTGATTTTAAAAATACATTTCAATGTTTTCTGCCTTATGTTTATTTACAAAATATAATATATATCTAAAAGCATTTACAGTACATAGTGTAAAATCAGTTCCTTTGATTCTTTTAACACGGCTACTTCTAAGGCTATTGAAAAAGTTCATCTGGAGGCAGCCTCAGTTGCTCAGTTCTGCCTGTGCAGAGGGGCCACGATTTGTCCGGGCCTGGGATGTCAGCTTTTGCCTCAGTTGTCTAACATCTGCCAACAATTCCCGCTCCTTGGATTCCAGATCCTGCCGCCCTCGATCTAAAGAAACTTGAAAGGAAAAATAAGAATTAAACTCTGCACTTTTAGAACTTGGAGGGTCTGAATATGTAGTTAGATGAGGCAAATTGCTCTGTGACTGGATCTTTTTTTTCATTTTATTTTCCTGAATTGTGCCATTACACATTGAAGTAAACTTTTCAAATAAACCATACAGAACCACATATACATTTACACACACACCCCCCAAAAAAACCCCCTCCAACTTCTTTCAGGTCACTGGCAAGCCATCCTGAATTGATAAAAGATCTAATCAGAATACACAATGGATCTTCAAAATTAATCAACCAAGTGCCCTGGAATATCCTTTGCCTTGCTGTGCTTAATGGCATGGCTGGATGATCCCTTGCCTCTTGCATTACAAGAATGCATCATGTAAAGAAGACAAAGCTGTATCATGAATTGGTCTAGACATACAGCGCAAGCTGGATCATCCCGTTTTGAGGGTAAGAGAAAACCATTGATCTTTGTCAAGTCATTTTACTGATCTGAGGAATCTTTTTATCTACTTACATTGCCTTGCCGACACAACCTCTGCCGAATCATTTAAGCAGATGTTACCAGGCCGTGACTGAGTCTTGGTGGGTTCATGATGGGTTACCAATTTTGGGGGGGCCTGAGAGGCTCTCAGGTCACGCAGTCTTTCTGCAGAAAGCAAGCAGATTTCTTGCTGATTTACAATCATACCATATTTTCCACCCCATTTAAGACATGGTAGGATGTAGCACGCACACATGCCAAGGAATTTTTAGGAAAGATATATCAAAAATATAGAACACAGGGCGATTTTAGGAGAAATAATTTGAAAAAAATGTGAGTCTCGTGAGGCAAAAAAACACAGGAGCTAGGTATGATTTGTGACAATCTTATTTTTTTAAGCCAAAGAATTTGGACTTGATTTAAGAAACGTGGCTCTATTCTGATGGCAGAATCTTTTGCTGCTGTTGGGTACCACCAAATCTTGGCCAACTCCTGCAAGATTCCACGGGCACCTCTATGCAGGTTCCTTGGCAAAGATGCAGAAGTGACTTGCCACTGCCTGCTCCCAGGGTGTCAGGCCTCCTCTTGTCAGTCCCCCTTCCTCTGACAATGAAGGAGAAGTTGCAATGGCCAGCCAAGATGAGGCAGGCTGCCCGGCCAGGTACGACCAAGTGACAAGAGAGAACGCTGAGTCTATAGCTCAAACTGACAGCAGCTCAGAATCAGAGCAAGAAGCCAGGCAACACCCTTCCCCAATGGCTACGAGACAAGAGCGCTCACAGCTGTGTAAATCAGAATATTTACACCACCTGCAATGAAAGAGGCGTGACTCTGCTTCCCCTATTTAAAGCCTCACATTCAGGCCAGAGTTGCTGCAGACAAAGACCGTAAAATCTGCAGCTCTTGGAATCTGTGATCTTGCTTTGTGATTTATGACTAATCCTTCTGACTCTGATAGCTTTTGACCTTGGAACTGTTTGACAGCACATTAACTCTTCAACCCCCCAAAACCTTGCCTTGATAGTGTCTCTTGCTGCTACTAAGCCTGTGCACGTGTGTGTGTGTGTGTGTGTGTGTGTGTGTGTGTGTTGCTTCCAGACCTTGTTGGCTGGAGACAGGACACTGGAGGAGTCTTGGGATTGAACTGGCCACCCTCTGCTTTCCAGGCACGTAAGCTGCTCTATTGATTCTGTTTTACTGAATACTTGCGTGAAGCCTTTCTCTTCCTGTCTCTGCACACCAATTCTTATTATAAGTACTTTTCCCAAAGGGGTTTTGAACTTTTAGTTTTTAATTGAAGTGATCATTGGTCAGTGGTAGAGCCTGTGCCTGTCACAGGCATTACGCTGGAAGAAGGCAAGGAGGAACCACTTTCTGTATTTTCCACAATCGACAGTCACCCCTGATCCATTCATACTTAACACCAATGTCTACATCAGTAGTTTTACAGGGTCGCTTATACTATTTTTGGCTGCTTGTAGTATTGTTTCTAATTTGTAAAGTGCCAAGATGTATACATTAGAAAGCAAGGGGACAGAAGTAATTAGAGAATTTGCAGGTAGAGGGTTCATTTGCTCACCAAAATAGCCATCTTCATTCTGGAGTTTGATAGCCAGTTCTACTGCATCCTCCATTTCACGTTCCAAAAACCGTTTCCGGTTGGCATCCAAAGCTGCGTTAACGGCCTGCTCTGCTGCCAGCTGCTCTTTCTTCTCTAAAACTTCCTCCCACTAAAACAGAATAGATTCAAAGCTGAATGCTGGACAAAACCACATCCTCTAAAAGGCAGGCACATAAAGACAATATTATAACTGCCCGTGCCTTAAGATCTGGAGGGGAGGCCCTTTTGGTTGTACTACCACCTTCAGTGGTAAAAGGAGTGGGCACCCGGGAGAGGGAATTCTCAGTGATGGCCCCCAGGCTATGGAATAGTGTCCCCCTTGAGGTGCGTCAGGCCAGTTCATTGTGTATGTTTAGGAAGGCAGTGAAGATGCACCTTGATCCACCTTCTGAATCCCTCTGGGATTCCCCCCAAACCCAGAAAATTGACCTGGGGAAGAAGGAGGGCAGACCCAAGGGAATCCATTTAGATAAGAACAAATCTAAAACAAAAAGAGAAACGGTATGAAAAAGTCCTGCTGACCCGCTGGCATGAGGCACCAGCAGGAGCGAAGGGCGATTACTGGGACAACCGCCTTCTCTTCTGTGGTTTTGAAAGGCAATGGCAGGCGCCAGCCTTCGGTGCCAGCAGGGGCAGCAAGAGATTGCCCACTAGTCAAGGTTCTGAGGGGGATTCTGGGAATGCTGTTACCTGCCCTGAGACTTTCGGGTATAGGGCGGGATAGAAATATGAATAATAAATAAATAAATAAAATAAAATAAAATAACTACGCAATCCAATATAATTAGATGCCATTGAAGATTCCAGCTACAAGCAATTGGTGGGCCACTGTGTGAGACAGGGTGCTAGACCAAGATGGCCTGTGGCCTGATCTAGCAGTTCCTCTTATGTTCTCATAAGAATATGAGCAAGAATTCAATGCGAGCTTTAATGTTGTGAAGGTCAGAGGCTGCATGTTATTGGTTCTCTTTGTAGCCAATTTGGAGTGGGGTGGATCAAACCGATGAGAGTTTCTTGACACGCTAGCATAATTAACATACTTTGCAGGGTGGAAACACATTGTTTTGCTCTTGTGTGTCTTTTGGGCATTGTCTTTATCCCATGTTCCTATATTAAAGGGAAGTGTTAGAATGTGGCTGATTGGTTTATGTTTCTGTAGCGATTCTCACGAACATACGAATGGGAAACGTTACAAGCAACGAAGAACGTTAAGGGAGTTAAGCATCATCCAGAGAGCATTTTCTTAATTCACATTATTTGGCAAATCCAGAATAAAGCAGATTAAATAAATTCTGTATGGATGAAACTTAACTGCTTTTGGCATTTAGCAGTCTCTGGATGGGTGAGGTCTCTTGCTGTACTTCAGAAGAACTAGTTGGTTTGTTATTGATCAACATGTTAGCTTTTGAACAAACGACTCCTTGACATTCTGATAATTTCTGTTCAGTGTTTCTCAAGTTTCCTGGAGCCCAGGCTGGAATCTAGGGAAACAAATAGTGTCAGCATCAGGAGCACCATAACTTCTGGTGTTATATAAAAGCTCACCTTTTGTGCTTCCTCTTCCTTCATGGCATCAAACAGTTCTGCCTCGGTGGCTCTGTTATCATGAAGGAGCTTTAGCAGCTCCCGGTAACGTGCGTCGCGATCCATATCGCTGCGCCTCTGTTTCTGCAGAATCTGAGTTCTCCAATCTGTGTCAATGTGCTCTTGCTCAGTTTTCGCCAAAGATTCTTCAACTAACTAGGGAGACAAAAAACGTGTCAGAAGGACAGGCTCGGCTTTGTTTTTGAGATTTGATGTATTTGGCATAAAATTCCAGACGTTCCAAACAATACAGGAAAAGTTTCAAAACAGTTCTAACCAAGCAACTAACATCTGCTTACAAAAGGAGAGAAAAAAGCAAAAATAATCTCCCCAAAACACAGATTCACCTTGAAGACTTTGGGCAATTTCACGATTCCCTTCCCGTCCCGTGGACTGGAGAGGTGAACAATGAACCAACGCCAACTAGTGTTTGCGCTTGTGAGTGCTAGCTGAGGATAGCCCAGCCAGCGCATGATTGAGCACTTACCTCTGTTCGATCGCCAGGTTGCTCCTCCACAGGGTGCTGCCATTTTGAGTGTGGCGGCTGCGCGATGGCACATGCATCAGCGCTGTTGCTACGGTGATGCTGATGCTCTGTGCAGTTGCATCAGGGGGTCACGTGGCCTGCCAGGGCGCTTGCGCGGCAGCTCCGATGCCCTCCCCAGCTGACAGAGGTGCGAATGGTCACTTGCTGCACGCTGTCAGGTAAGTTCCACTTGCGTAGGGTAAGGGTTGGTGAGCTTGTGGTGCACGATGTCATTCACGATGAGTAAACATCTGGGAAGGCAGGGAGAGCTTGTAGGCTGTAAGCGCCTCCTGCAAGTGCAGATGCACTTGCCCAGATGTTCACCTATCGTGAACTATGGGCCAAAGTGTGAATCGGCCCTTTGTGTGCAGTTTTTGAGTAACGCATGAGGTTGCATGCTCACCTGTAATGAGAACTGCTCTGGCACCCTGCAAGGACACAGCGTTCGTGCCATCAATATGACCACTGTGCTGCCATCTTTATCTCTTTCCCACACTCAGCCATCACTATTAGCTTTCATTACAGATGCAGCTTTCCCCTTGTGTATGTGCAGATAAACATTCTGCTAGGGACTGCTAGATGTTTTGGGAATTCCATAGTAGGGTGACAGTAGTCTGTCAGGGGGTATTGGGGTGTCAGGTACCCCCCGTTGGTAATAAATCATCGCAGAGTTGCGCTTCCGTGCTGAAGAAATACGAGCTTCTGCCGTCCCAGGAAAGCTAGCAAGCTGTCAGCATTTCTCGGCGTCGCTGTCCAATATTTCAGGAGGTTCGCCCCTCCTCTCTCTGCCCACAGTTTAAACAAACAGACTGAGGCAGATTTCTCCGTAGAGGTTTATTCATTGCGGTTACATCCTTCTCCCTCTCCAGCAATCAATCAACAGTCAACGGTCAATGAACCACGAGCAGAACAGAACAGACCAACACACAGCCGTGTGTGACCACCTTTATACCCTTCCTTTATCACAAGAAGGTGACTCACTTCCTTTGTATTACACAAGCCTGTGTTGCAAGTATTACTTCATTCTTGCACAATTCATTCTTGCTCAATCCAACCTTGAGTCAGTCTGGTGATAGTCACGCTTGTGACTCCTAGTTACCTTTCTGCACACATCTCTACATTTTCTTTATATGGGCTTTCCAGCCTAACATAGTCAGCGCTGTGGGACCCAGGAGGGAGTAGAATACTCATCAGCACTTACCAGCTCAATACGGTATCACAATATTGTAACAGGCTGGTAGGGATTCAGCATGGTGGTGGTTGTTTGCACTTACAAGGACTAAAGCAGCCTGGGGCTGCCCAGATGGTGAAGGCAACATCCAAAGCAACATCCAGAGAGGCCAATCGTTGCCATAGTGACCCAACAGCTATGCGCAAATGCACATGCAACCATGCACACTTGTTCACACTGTGCCTCGAAGAAGTTGCAAATCCATCCACCCCAGGAGCAATCCAACTGCTTCTGGTCAGGCTGTGGGATGCTTTTTAGTAGTCCACAGCTGGATTGCTCCACCGAAGGCTCAGACAACTCTAGGTGAGCTGCAGGGGTAGTCAGGTGCGGATGGGCCTGACCAATGAGCGGACCAGAGCTCACTACCAGGTCAATGAGGACAGGCCCATATTCTCTGTGTTGCAATCTTTTATCAAATAAAGCTGGAAGTATGTTTGAGCTACTGCCACCTATGTTCATTGTATGAGAGCTGGGAAAAGTGATTCTGACACAAAGGATCTTTATAATTAAATGTTTGGCTTAACAGACACTGAACTGTCAGATGATCTGCACAGCAGTGAGAAATAATCAGGCTGATTTATTTAAAAGGTTCATTATTGAACCCAAGGAAGGAAAAGAAACTAGTTGTTTGAAGTGACAAACCAGTGGTGGGAATTAGATGCCAATAGTAAGAGTCAATGGGTTAACCCACCTACTCCCTTGACAGACAGACAGACAGACAGACAGACAGACACAGACCTAGGCTCAATACATCATAAGCTGCACACTTTCAGCCCTTATTTTGGAAAATTGAAAGCATTTCGAAATAAGACTGCAAAGCAGGAGCTAAAACCCTTTATGTCAGCCTGCAGAAAGGGGCTCAAGATGAGAGTGCTCACCTGCTGGGCCTTCTGCTCTCCGAGCTGCTCCATTTCAATCAACCTCTGCAGATAATGTTCTTCCAGATCAGCTTTTTTCCGGCTGGCATCCAGTTCCCCCTTCACTTCTTGACTGATGGCTTCCTGGTCTTTGGTAAGTTTCTGTTGGAATAAGGATTAAAGACAACAGCAGTCAGGCTGTTCAGATTGGAAAATTAAACAGTAGGTTTTTTAAAATTTTAAATGACATAACTGTAAACTTTCTCCTGTGTAAAATTCAACAAAGCAAAGATGGTTTCCTTTTTCAGTAAATGAACTGAACAAGATGGGACATTTTCATGAGGGGGGAAGAGTTGGATCCGACAAGGGGAAGTAGTTCTTCACCCAGAGGGTCATCGGTTTATGGAATTTGCTGCCGGAAGAGGTGGTAACACCTACCAGCCTAGGTGGTTTTAAGGAAGGGTTAGACAAATTTATGGATGACAGATGTATCAATGGCTACTAGAATGAATGTCTAGGTACATCTTTCAGGCTGGGGGGCAAAGCAGGATGCCTCTAAGGCCATTTGCTGGGACTTGAGAGCAGGAAAAGGTTTGTCCTTGTCTCTGCTTGAGATGCCCATGAGCATCTGGTGGGCCACTGCGTGAGATGGGATGCTGGACTAGATGGGCTGTGGCCTGATCCAACAGGGCTTCTCTTATGTTCTTACGAAGAAAGCTTGAGAAGACTGACAGGAGGAAGAAGCAGGGTCTCAAATTGACTTTGCCCTTGGCGTCTACCCTGTCATGCTTGCCATCTATCTCAGTCTGGGTGGTACGTAAGAACGTAAGAGGCCACAGCCCATCTCACGCAGCCCTGGCTCACCCAGTGGCCCACTAATAGCTTCTGGGTAATGAAGACCTAATTCATGTGCGCACTTCACCCCTTTCTATGCAGTATGGCCGCACCTGCTCAAAAAGCTTTCTTTGGGCCTCAAGTTCCATTTGACGCACTTCTACATCTTGAATTGTTGCAGCAGTTTCTTGGTCGCGCATTGCTGCCTAGGAGACACAGACGGAGTTAGGCAAAAGAGCAGAGATGTTTCCCACTATTCCCAACATCTCCAAAGACATTTAAAAACAAAATAGCCATAAAAGGCCAGTTATTCAACCAGCTTCTTGTAAAAGAAAGAGCCTTCCAAGTCTTCGCTTTGCTCAGAGGGGTGGCTGCAGGATCTACAGCAAGAAGACCTAATATTTATTTATTTAAAAACTTATATCCTGCCCTTCACCGAATGGTTCCAGGGCGGGTTTCAATGAAATTAGCACATATTAAATGGTAAATCATAATTAAAAATAGAACACCCACCCTCCTTTCCTCCCTAACAGGAGAGTACTCTGATAAAGCTATTTAAATAGTAAAAGCCTGGGTGAAAAGATGTTTTCACCAGGCGCCAAAAAGTATACACTGTGGGCACCTGGCGAACCTCAAGAGGGAAGCTGTTCTGGAGTCTAGGGGCCACAACAGAAAAGGCCTTCTTGCTATATTTGCTATTACTCTCCCAACAGAAGAGCATCTTTGACTGGATTGGCTTATATGCCGGCCAACTGCAAACAGCCCCAACACTTCTATACCACTTTTTCATATTATAATCTGCAGCATGGTATAGTCAGTAAACAACAAATGATGGGAGTTGACATTTTTAGGTGCCCGGCTGGTAAATCAGATTTGAATTACTTATTTTTATGCATCCTCAGATGGGTCGCTCCTTGCGAAAGGGGTGACCTAAAAAAAATCCTAAGACTAGATGGGTTGTGATTCTGCAGCCTACAGTGAATAAAGCTTTCTCCATGTGCAGTGAGCGCGAGCATGATTTCTGGGGATAGGACTGCTATGAGTTCTAAGGACAAGAAAAGATCTCAGAAGATTTTAAATTGTCTGTGCATTTTAATTCCACCTTCTTCATCATTACTCAAGAAATATAAAAGTGGTGTGTTGCTGTTTAAAGAGTGACAGCCTAATCACAGGCACTTGTGCAAAGCTTCATATGCAAAATATTGTGAGTATAACTGGCTACATACTGTTCTTATCCAAGGAACTGTGGTGCTGAGAAACTCGGCCATTTTCGCATCCCCCTTTCTGTCCCCTGGACAGGAAAGGTGTGCAATCAAATGACATGCAATCGCTAGTCAACATTAGCCTACCCCCATGCGATCGAACACGCACCTCTGTTCAATCACCGGGCCAATCCTCTTCTGAGCGCCACCATCTTGAGTGTGGTGCCCTCCATAACTGTACATGTACCAGCGCCGTTGCTATGACAACACTGATGCTCGTCGTAGTAACGTCAGTGGGCCGCTGGAGCGGCCGGCACACTTGCGCAGCATCTCCGATGGCCTTCCTGGCTGGCAGAGGCGTGAATGCTTGCCTGCTGGACGCTTCAGGTAAGTGTCCAGGGAAGGTTAGCATGCTTGTGGAGCACAATTTTATGCCCCAACGCTAGCATGCAATTAGTCAAATTCTGGGCAGGTGGGGGCATTTCTAGTCTGTAAACACCTCCTGACCGTGCAGATACACCTGCCCAGATGTTGCCTAATTGCATAAAACGGGCTGAAGTGTGAATTCAACTCGGGAGAAAAGTGCAAGGGTGGGGTGGTTTCTTTTTTTGTTTTTTTGGGTTGTTGGGTTTTTTTTTAGGAAATGAGACTTCCATTCAAAACAACCAAAATTAACTTATTCTAATTGCAAGGGATCAGAACAAAGAAACAATGTCATGCCGCCGCAGCAAATGTTCTCTGGTTGGCCACCAGCCAAGCATCGCTGCAGCGAGCTTTTAAAAGCTGCTCTTTCCAGCCTGCCTCCTCTGCTCTGCTTCAGTCCACGTTGTCAATACTACTTGCTTCCCTGATGACAAGTGCTCACCACTGTTTGGCGCTTGCCTGGGGGGTTTCCTGGGAACTGATCAGTTGATTTTCTGTGCCAGCCTGGGTTTGGCTTTGGTACTTCCTGCTCATCCAACTCTAACAGTAAGTCGCTCTGGGAGGGCTGATTTTCCTTCTCTGAAAGAAGTACACAACTGAAGGCTTGGGAACTTGGTAAGTTGCTTTTTTTTTTTGGTCTGTCTCTTAGATCTCCAACATGCCCAAAAGGTGTCCCTTACAAATATCTGATTGCACCCTTATAGAGAACTGGCTGTCCAGTTTTAAAGCTTTGAAGACTAGAAGCATACTCCGATTCTTGTTGTTGCAGATTTATATTCCCTGGTAGGGCAAACAGACCTTATCCTAACAAATGAACTATATATAAGCAAAACTGCATATAAGATCTGCAGGCTATGGTACCAAAGCTAGGGAGACACAAAAGTGAAGAAATCTCTTCTTTAGAGGAGATTCAGCTATTTGCCTTTTTAAAGATATGGGGAGGTGAACAGCACTGACTCAAACTCACATGTATCCAAATGCAAATACTGTTGGGACAGAGAGGTCCAAATATAAACGGATTACCTTTCTCGAAATTTCATCATCAAGCCGCCTGAGCTCCATTTCTCGTTGATCTTGCTGGTATTTCAGAAAACATCTTCTTGCAGCTTCTAGTAATTGCAGCTCTTTGACCTTTAGCTCTCTCTTCACAGCAGCTAGCCTTCAAAGTTGAAAAAAGCAGCAGGAATTTCAGCAGAAATTCAGAAGCATGAGCCAGGACTAGAGGATCTTTATTGATGGAGACAATATTTAGCAGGCGCTTTCCCCAGTCTGATGTTCTCCAGACGTCTTGGAAAACCATCCCCGTCCGTTCTAATTATCATACGTAAACGGTCAGAGATGTTGGAAGATAAGAGTCCCAAACATCTGGAGGACATGAAGTTGGGAAAGGCTGAAAATTTTTGGAAGGGTTATATGATCCAGTAATGTAGATCTCTTTTCAGATATATTCTTAATCAAATTCAGTCTGCAAGACAAATTTCATCCATGGCCCCCTATTATCCAAGTTCACCAAGATAAATGCTCTAAAAACTGTGAAAACAAAATACCTTCGCCTCTGTTCTGCTAGTTTATCTTCTTCCTTGAGTAAAATTTTCCTCCGTTGCTTCTCTGCCTCCTGAAGCAACTCTTGTTTTCGGTACCATGTTTCATCTTCCACTTTTCGCTCAATTGCTTTTGCTTCTATTTCCTGAACCAACTGCCTGCAAAGAAGAATTTCATACGTGACTTATTAAATGAAACTGCAAATCAAAGAAGACTATTCTGCTTTCAATTCAAAGTAAAAGATCTACATAGCTGCTGCTGCTGATGATGATGAAAAAGAAGAAGAAGAGTTGGCTTTTCTAACCCCCTTTTCTCACCCATTTAAGGGGACTCAAAGCAACTGACAAAGCTTTTCTATTCTTCTCCCCACAACAGAACACCCTGTGAGGTAGGTGGGGCTGTGCGAGCTCAGAAGAGAGCTGTGACTCACCGAAGGTCACCCTGCTGGCTTCATGGGGGAGGATGGAATCGAGCCCGGTATTCCCAGATAAGAGTCTGGCTCCCTAACCGGACATTTAGTTGAAATGTTTCCCTGTTACACTGAGTCATCAATTCAAATCTTGGAGAAAAGAAGCACACTTGTCTGCTCTAGGTTGGTATTGGGATTTGGCCAGATCACCAGTTCACAATGACAATTTTCTGTCTCTGGCCACAGTTTCCAATGAGTTTCCAACTCTCCACTTGGTCAAAGGAACTGGACATCTCCTCTCCCATTCCCCATCGGCAGTAACTCAATACCTTTCTCTCAAGTACTCCATTTCATCCTGCCTGATCCGTTCACGCTCTTGAGACTGATAATCCACGATAAACTTGGGGTACTTGTTAAATATTGGGTACTGCCCTTTGGTCAACGGCATGAAATCATCCAGCATACGACGTGGGTGGATGTCAGCTGGGGTGCAGTCCATGAGGTGGTAGGCCTCTTTGATAACAACGCTGACATCAAGGTTGTTCCGATGATGGAAGAAATACTGCAATGAAAAGGAAGAAACACAAGGAGAAGCAGGCAAAGTTGCTCCACTCTGCCTGTAGGCGTGAAATCAATTCATACTATTTTGCAAGCAATTTGTCAGGGTAGCATGAGGTCCAGAAGACTTCCCTTGGCAAAGCAATGGTCTGAATGTATCACTAATCCATATTTCACTCAAGGTTTCAGATCATAAACCTGACCCTCGTGATCTATGCTCAGGTGGGGGACAATGACTGCTCAGGTCCGTGACACTCCTTAAGTCACACGTGTTCCCTGGGTGGTGCTAAAGAGCAGTCACTTCAGGCCTACCATCTAAAACCTCAAAGGTGCAGCAACCAGACGATCTTAAAGGATCTTCTGCTTCTGTCACGTTGTTTAAACTATGTGAATTTGTCATACGCTAAATAAAACACACTCAGATTAGTGACAAATATGAGCTAGACTAAGAGATTAGGGATGGGCAAGAATATCTGAAATATTCATTATTCGATCAAATTCGGCCAAATTTGGACATCTGAATTCAAATCGAATGCCCAGACATTCGTTTTTTAATATTCAAATGAATATGAATATTTTGAATCATTCAGACGACTAATTCGGACATTCGTATGCGCAGAGATACATACACGTTACACAGGTATTCGTACGCGTCTTATTAGTAATCGTGGGCATCTGTACAGATACGTATGGGATGAAAACAGGATGCGTACGGATACATGTGAATGTTGTCGACATTTGTATCATCAAATACGTATCGAATATTAGTATGAATAGATACAAATGAATTCAAATCGGTTTGAATTTGAATACATTCATTTTTTCCTTATTCGTACGAATTCAGACATTCGAATATTCGATTCGAATATCAGAAACTGCATTCGTGCATACCCCTATAAAAGATTCATTTCTTTCTTTAACCAGATCCTTCAAAGAGAAGAGCCCAAATTAAAAGTGAACACCCTGAATGCATTTTTCCCCTTGTTTTTTTTTTTTTTTGTATAACAAAACAAACCAATTTTGGGATTTCTTTTGATGTTGCTTGATAGCATACAGGTGGCAGCAGGCAGATGGCAGGTGTTTATTTCAAGATACAGGCCAGGATAAGGTCCAGTTTCTCATCTAATCCACGGTTTTAGTACCATTTTAAACATTGTTTTCATACTCATTTGTAAACTACTTCAACATGTCTTTTTGACGTGGCAGAGAATTGTTTCAAATAAATAAAGAATAAATTAAAATCCCCCCACATCTCTGAAGCTGAAGCCACAATGCACACGTTGTCAGAGAAGATAGAGAGTATTTCTGCACTTACTTGCCTAGACCCAGATCAGCTAGTCTGGATCAAGAAATGCCCTCTGGTACAGATCAAGCAAAGGCTTGGACTGAAACCATGCAGTCGAATTAAGTTTCTGAGCAGGCCTCCATGAACTCCAATGGCCTTGGAGTTTCCACGGAACCCATTTCAGTGGTGTATCTTATTGCACTGCCAAAAAGGATCCCTCTAGTAAACCAGAACATGGAGGCATACTGTGATCCAGATTATCACCTGATGGTACTGATTGGCCTGTTTAATCAGACCCACCCATAATGCTGATCAGAAGCCTCCCGATGTGGATTATGCTCCATCTTGTGCAAATGGAACATGCCTGCAGGGGGCAAGGGGACTCTAATCTGCACCAGTGTGCAGACAAGAGGTCCTGAAGAGGCCTACACTGTTGCCTAATCGGGGCTATCTTGATGAAGCTTCAGTAACAGCGGAAAGTTTACCTCAAAGTCATCTTTTTCATTACAGTGAAGCAAAGGAGCTCTGGAACATATAATGTAAGCAGCGACCACCATCAAGAAATATGAAGGGTGGCTGGAGAAGACATTATCAAACATTTTCAGCCATTCCTCCCTTGTCAGAACCTCAGAGAACATGGTTTCCAGAAGTGGCCAGGCATATATCTAAAACAATACGGAGCAGTTCATTAACAGCAGTCAGAAACTGAACATAGTAACCAGAGACAAACCTGAACATTACTTGAGTAGCCAGAGGATTGTAGTCTAAGGCTGTATTCACACTCGTTTTAAAACGTAGATCAAAAACAGGTTAGAGGTGGTAGAACATCTAATACATATTAAAGGCCAGAAAATGCACTTCCAAAGTCCATTCTCTGGCCTTAAATGTTTATCAAATGTTGGATGGGAAGACTATTGTCCATATACTACCACCTCTAAGTGGCTTCTCAGATATTTTTTTAAAAATCTGTGCAGATGCAACTTTACTAAATGGTTATAGGGACCTGTGCTTAGAGGTATAAAAGTATCCTTAGACCTTCTCTCTGGTGGCACACACCTACTGGAATAGGCTCTCTTCTGATATTTGCATGGGGCCTACACTTCTGGTTTTTAGATGCTGGTTGAAATTACTTATCTTTTTACCCAGGCCTTCTGAGAATGAATACCTATATTCCTCATTCATTATTTCAGTCATGTTTCTTTATATAATTATGATTTTAGCAATTTTTATTCTTTATAAACCACTCTGCAAAGCCAGTTTGGTCTAGTCATTAGGGAGCCAGACTCTTATCTGGGAATACCGGATTCGATTCCGCCCTCCCCCATGAAGCCAGCTGGGTGACCTTGGGCTAGTCACTGCTCTCTTCTGAGCTCTCACAGCCCCACCCACCTCACAGAGTGTTCTGTTGTGGGGAGAAGAATAGAAAGCTTTGTCAGCTGCTTTGAGTCCCCTTTAGTGGGTGAGAAAAGCAGGGTAGAAAAGCCAACTCTTCTTCTTCTTCTTCTGAGACTCTATTTTAATGGGAAGTGGCATAAAAACAAAATAAAAACTTATATCTTGTACTTACATCTTACCTATTGTAGCAGCTAGAAATTCTGGCTCAGAAGTAATGGTATCACAGATTCTTGAATCAAAGAACATGCCTATTACTCTGAGCAATTTGTCAACTGAACTATCTTGCCCTGATACTGCTCTATGCAGGAATGATTTTACTAAGTTCAAAGCCAGCAAGATTTCCCCCCCTAACCTGTGAGGTTATATTGTAATTCATTAAATGCTGAAGCAGTTCTTTGTCATGATGAGCCAAGATATTTTCTATCATGCTGAGGACGTTGATTGGAGGATTTGGGAAAAATTCAAACCAATGCTGACACCAATTAACTACAGAAAGAAAAAGAAAAAAAGAAATCAGCTGATAATCATGATGTAACAATCGCACTTATCTCATATTCCACCCTACTAGCTGAAAATTCACACCATGGAAAACTGGAGCTGCACCACAGAAATAATACCACAGAGACAACCTTCTCCAATGTTTATCAGTTCATTTGAGGTCTTCTCCCCCACCTCACCCCCACCACTTTGCAACTGAAGTTCAGCCAGGAGAATCCAATCCTATTAATTGGGAAACTGAGTTTGCACTTACAAGTTGGAGTGGTCCCTTATGCTCCCTGGTGAGGCCTGTCCACATGCTGCCACTGTTCCAAAGCTCACCAAACTGTCCCCAGTCCTAACTAGCTGCAGGCAACTAAAATGTCCTCCACAATGGTGTTTGCACCCTCTTGCATGTGGGAAGCTGAGAGTGGGTGTGGTGGTGTAGCTGCAGAGTCACATATTGCTTCACAATTACCATGGCAACGTTCAGGCATGTGCTGGATATTGCTGTGGCTGTTGTCATGGTGATCCAGCCTGTCTGTGCCTGGCCATCTGCACTTCAAGTACTGGTGATCCAGTTCACTACCTCACTAGCCCCTGATGGGTGGATAGCTCCTGCCATACTTTATCATCACCTGAATGGTATGGCATTATTACCATACTAGTTAGGTAAGAGAGAACAGGGCCTGAAACTCTGGAATGTCTTATTTAAATATGAGGTCCTCCTGCTCAGGATGTCAATCGTGTCTTCTCACAGGATACTCTGTTCTATTTACCACCTCAATTTGGGCCCTCTCCTCAGTCATTTTTTTGTTTACTGTGCATACTCAATATTAATGGGACATTTTTATTTTTCCCTTCTGAGTTCTTGCTTTGGATTCTGTATACTCTCTTAAACTCATAAGGTTTCCCTGAGCACATGATGTTTTCCTACTATATTTGTACAGAATAAATATAAGCAGCATCTCGTGTAGATAAATACTGAAGATCCCAGTGTGCTGTTTCAAAGAACCAAGTTTATGTAACTCAGAACTCAAAGCTGGTACGATTGTGGTCAGAAAGGATATCAAATCCCAGAGCCATTTAGACAGGGTTTTCTTAACTTTGGTGCCCATGGTCCATTGCTTTGGAAAAGATTTCTTTTTCTCCTTAAAAGTTCAGTAAGAAAATCCATGTCATGTTCCTCCTAAATTTCTCCTTCACCCAGGTGGGCTGCAACTAAAACCATGATATAGAAGATTAACAACTTCTCCATGTATGCCTGAACACTGAGGTCCCAGCATTTCCCTCTCTCTCAGAAAGCAGGTCAAGAGGTCTTCCATTAATTTTGTTCTATACCTGGTTCTGCCTACTGAACTGAAATGCAAAACATTTAAAAAAAATCCCACAAGAAAGCTTTCTACTTAATGCATGGTTCAAAGCAGTTTTAATATCCTGGCTTCTTCTGATGTTGCAAATGAGCATATTCTAATTCAGGTGAATTAAGAAAACACATTTAATAGAAGTCTTCTGGGTTGTAAATAAGTTTGCTCAAAGGAAGAAGTACATATGTACTTATAATTGCCGAGATATAATTGTCTAAATGCAGCCTTAATCACTCTGGGAATCAAAGGATATGTTGTCATTCACGGAAGCCCTATGGTTTACATGTGCAACCCTTCCTTACCAATCACAGTAGCTACAACCTCAAAGCAGATAAGCTGATTATTCTGGAAAAGTTTGACAAAAGGGAAGGCCAGCAGAGGGATGTAGGGCATTTCACTGAAGATGGCAGACCAGTGAGCTAGAGCAGATAATGTCCTATATAGAGACAGTAAGAAAAAAAACTGCTTAAAAGATGTTTGCCAAGAAGAATCTCAGTTGCATTACAAATTATGCTTTGTAATTTCTGCACTTACTGTATTTTCTGGCATATAAGACTACTTTTTAACCCAGGAAAATCTTCTCAAAAGTTGGGGGTCGTCTTATACGCCGGGTGTTGTCTTCTTATACGGCGATTTTATCCCAAACTATATTTTAAGTGGAAAGTTGGGGGTCGTCTTATATGACCAATCGTCTTATACGCCGGAAAATATGGTACTTTGTTTGGAGCAGTTTAACTATTCCAGACCAAGCATAGCAAGTTGCATTCACATCATGGGTCTTTTTCCACTAGGGCTTAGAATCCTTCTAAGACCCTATTAGGAACCCGACTGGTACCTGATTGGTACCAATCGAGAAGGCCCTGTCCCCACCTGGATCCCATTGAAAGCCCCATCTGCAAGGCCCTGTCCCCATGAGGGCAGTGAAAATCTGGATTTAATGGGTCTTTCAGGCCCTTTGAATTTCGTGTGGACCTGATTAAAGGTGTCCACAATGTGGTCTTCAGGCATCTCCAAGATCCAGAACTCCAGGATCTCAAAGATCCGGATCTTGAAGATCCTGGTTTTTGACTGTGCGTGTGAAAAGGGGCATGGGGGGATGAAGACGGGATGGGGACTAATCCTGGTAGCAGTATGGAGGAAGGTCTACGGCTAATTTGGAATAGGGACCTCTTGGGATGGTTCTGGGATGAAATAGCACTAATCCAATGCAGACGAAGTGTCCTAGGCAGCCACTTGGTCTGGACCACTGACCAAATGTGGAAATGGCCTAAGATCTTTTCAAATGGAAAATCAAAAGAAGCTTTGATTAGGACATTATTGAAATACCATGGCCTGCTACACTGAAGAGTGGCATAAATTCTCTTCCATGGAGCTCAGCCTGATTACATGCGAACTTAGTGGCAAAAGAGCTTTGACACGGAGGAATGACATGAGTGTCATTATGGGTGATTTCCTCATGATGCTGATGTCCATCTCATGCTTTGTACAAGTGGAAAATGCAGAGATTTTCTAAAACTTTGACAGGCATGCACTGATGAACTTAAGGGTCCAAGACCTCAAACAAAGACCCTTATTCAACAAATACAGCTTCAAATGATGCACCACAAAACAATAACCGAACCTGTAGCAGTATATTTTTTAAAGTTGTAGGCAATTAACAACTTAGCTGATGTCCACTACCACACAGGAAACAGCAGCAAAGATTAAGGGCCAGTTCTTAGGTTTTGGAAGTGTGTGAGGGCAGCTACTAATGTGGATCAAAACCAGGGACCTGTTCGCACTTGACCATATTTTGGAATATATCCCAGGATAGGGATCTATTATCTGTATGCTAATGCAGACTCTGGCATACCTCACTTGGGACCTACTGTAGCCTGCACTAGCAGGTCCCTATTCCGGGATATATACCAGAATACGGCTAAATGTGAACAGGTCCCAGGTTAAGTGCAGGAAGGGCCAGGGTCGAACCATTCAACTAATATAAGTGGAATAAACACTCTGTATTTTGCCCTTGACTGGTCCTCTTTGGGAAAGAGGTTCTAATAATATTTGTTCACCATTATGCAGTTTTTCTGTTTTCCTGGGCTTTTAGCACAGGAGCTGAAAGTAATCAGTCCATTCATCCCCTAACCCCAACTCTATTGAGGACTTTAGTTTTGTATAATCTTTTTTGAGACAAAGAGCTAGGCACTGTAGGGCCTTAATATGTGCATGGGAGGGGCGCACAAACACCCACATGGCCAAATCCTCTGGGAAGACCTCTTGGGGGCCAAGCTTCCATGGGTTTGAGTGCTGGAAAGCAGAGGAAGGTTATAACCCTTGCAAGGAGAGGACAACAGTAAATGGAAGCAACCTAGCACTACTAGGGCTGAGAAGGTAAGGGAGACCCTTATATACTGAAGCAAGATATTTATTGGTTGTAAATTTCCCAAGTTCTTCTGAAAATTATATTTAGTTCTCATATAGACCTACTGTGCCCTAAGATTAGTCCCCAGGTTATGGAATAATCTCCCCTCTGAGATGTGCCAGGCACCCTCATGGTATGCGATCAGATGACTGGTGAAGAAACATTTCTTTACCCTCACCTTTGGCTGAGGGAACACCATCCCTTCCCCATGTCAGCACTGTTACTGTTTCAGCTAGTTAATTTTATCTGTTTATGGTATTTTATGGTGACCTTCAGGTATACAGCAGGACAGAAATACAGGCCTGCCCCTGTATCTGCAGGGGATAGATTCTAAGACTATCATGGATATGTGAAATCGTTGATACTATGAATGCTGGAAAATTGTGTGAGATTTCCCATACACATTACGGTGTTTACCTTTGTAAGACTCTCAAGAGTTTCCTGCTTTTGATAGGATACTCATTCTGGAGATGTACGAAGGCTGAGTGGGTTCCTTTATCTAAGAGGCTGCTAAAGGCCAGGTGATTTTCTGGAAGACGTAGCAATGAGCGCCAAATAAACATCCTGTAATTATAAGGCAGATTTACAGACATAGATCAATTCTGCTTAACGAAGTAGAAGGGAAGAGATCAGGTATGACACATGCACCCACACACCTGTATTTTGCCGGATACTCCCCAAAACCTTTCAGCAATGTTTGTAGCCGCCGCTTATTCAGTCCTTCTGGCAGGTCATTCTAGAATAGGACCACAGAGATGATTGTTCAGGTATGATGATTACTAGAGGTATTCCTAATATTTGTGCGGACATGTGTAATTCTAAGGAGGCTTTATAAAAATTCAGAAAATGGCTGCTGTGCAGAATGCAAAAGATAAAGCTGCATTAAAGCATAAAATCTCTTGCTCTGTCCCTCTTACTTTGCAAAAATGGGAAGTGATGGGTTGTAGAAAGGAGCAGAGTGTCATCCCAAATCTCTGACTGCAAGAGCCAGGTGAGAATTCACCTCATGCTTACAGGATGCAGCCATTATTTAACCCAAGGCTAGACAAAGAAACCTGTATTGGCCAAAATCAGTCATAAACAGATACCAATACAAAAATGGTGAGCTTAGGAAACATGAAAGTTGAGAAGGAGACACCAAGCAGAACAGTATAACCTTAGGGTCAACAGAAATAAAACATCCACCTTTCAAATCCACTCAGAAGAAATATCTATTTACTGAACTACACTTGCAATGTTCCACGTCTTATTTTTTATTTAATATATTCATTCTTTCCTCAGTAATCTTTTGGATGTTGTAAATGTGTTTTCCACTTCAGATGTTATATATTGACCCTGTACTCTTACCTCTTTATCATCCTGTGATACATCAGATGGTGGTCTTAACACTCTGGATTGGATTTTGCCTCCTTTTGATTTCCACAGCCTCTCTGGGACCCCAGGTGTTACCTTCACTTGAATCTTATTTTTGTCAAATTTGCCTCTGTATGGTTCTTCAATTACTTTAAACAGAGGTGGGGGAGGCTGAAAAGCAAAGGATTCAGGATATTTCTCAAGAAACACACATTTGTTCCATTAGATCCTAAGAATCATTGTGATTTACCTTGTTCACTTCCTGTGTCAGACTCTGAACACTATATATGTTCAGGCTACCATTCTCCATGACTGCTGCAAGATATCTTCCATTAGGGCTTATGGTGACCAGGCTGATGCCCTCCTCGTGACTGCCCACATCGAAGAGAAGCTTACATGTCCGTATGTTGATAAATCTCATGATATTATCTTGACTCAACACTCCAAGAACCTAGACAGCAAAGCAAAGGGTATGAAATAGCTTAATGCGTAGTCTGTCAATTCCATAACTTGTTTTCATGGGCCTTACATACAGCAATTTTGAGCTGCAGTCACGACTGACCAGAAGCAGATTATACTGAAATAAAATAGATTTACAGTGGAGTAAACACAGTTAAGATAGGCCTGGAAATAAACATTGTCCAATATGTAGGGTTCCATTCCAAGAAATGCTTGTTATACACTAAACACAATGGGATTTACATCTAAAAATACTTTGATCAAGGAAAATATGATATGGGGCCAGAAGATTACACTTCATTTCACCTGGGTACACTGGGTTCTGAAAATACAACTAAGCCAGTTTGGTCTAGTGGTTATGGAGCCAGACTCTTATCTGGGAATATTGGGTTTGATTCTGCCCTCCCTGATGAAGCCAGCTAGGTGACCTTGGGCTAGTCACAGCTCCCTTCTGATCTATCACAGCCCCACCTACCTCTCAGGGTGTTCTGTTGTGGGGAGAAGAATAGAAAAGCTTTGTCAGCCACTTTGAGTCCCCTTAAATGGGTGAGAAAAGATGACAGAAAAGCCAACTCTTCTTCTTCTTCTTCTTGATTGAAAGGAGTTGCATGGGCTCTTGGCCCCTAAATTGGCATGCATCACTTTGACTACCTTCAAATGCAGAGGCAGCTTTTAGCTTCATCTTGGGCCAGTAATAAATATATGCTGGCACTCTGGGCTTTTCTGCTCTTATAGGCATGGATCTGGATCTAGCAGGGATGAGTTATGCTAAAAACCAAACACTGTCTGGATGGTAGCAGCTGTTCCATTCTATCCAGCATGCTGGGCCCACAGCTCACATTAGCTTCAGAGTTGCTCCTGGAGCTCTGATGGCCAGCCCCCGGGCGACTTATCTGGGCAGCGCACTTTGGTGTGCCACTGGAATGGATCTCTCAGCAATCTGGAACATGGAGGCATTCTACTACACTGGTGGATCTGTTAAATCTGGTCCACTGGCAATCTGGAACTAAACCTCCAGATCCAGAATGCACTCTGTCTGGTGAAGACAGAGTGCCCTAGTGGTCAGTGGGGCCTCTCCAGTCCACACCATGTCTTTGAAGGTATACATGGAAAGCCCTATGTTTCTGCAGCTTTTTAATTACTTCTACAGAAGAGAAGCAAATCACTTTATACTGAAGAGGGAAACAGACCTCAAATTTCAGCATAAGAAGAAGAGTTGGCTTTTCTACCTCACTTCTCTCACCCATTTAAGGGGACTCAAAGCGGCTGGCAAAGCTTTCTATTCTTCTCCCCAAAACAGAACACCCTGTGAGGTGGGTGGGGCTGTGAGAGCTCAGAAGAGAGCTGTGACTAGCCCAAGGTCACCCAGCTGGCTTCGTGGAGGAGTGCAGAATCAAACCCAGTATTCCCAGATAAGAGTCCGGATCCCTAACCACTAGACCAAACTGGAGGAAAAAACAGACATTGGTTGCTGGGAGCTGAGTAAGCACTTTTCCTCTTCTGCCAGATTTGGCCACCCACCTGATTAGAACCACCATCAAAACTATCTGGCAGGAATTCCAGGTGACGGACGGCTCGGACCTTGGTGGGCATCTGAATTATTCGGAGAAGCTGCTTGGACTCCAGGCACCAGAGGTGGAGGTGATTTGATTTGCCACCGGCTGCAAGAACGCGACCGTCTCTGCACTCCAAGACAAGATGTAATTCCAATTAATCCACCCCGTGTCTCAAAATCTAAACTTAATTAAGTTTTTTCTATAGCAGTAGCTTGTAAGCTTACCGAATACAAAAACTGAATTATTTTTAATTTCTAAAACCTTTGAACAAGGATTCAAAGTAACACTTTAAACAATAAAGTTACATTGCTGAATGTGTATCTCAGCAGTGTAGCTCTAGCATACAAACATATAAGTCACCGATAATGGAATTCTTTGCACTTCTATGTGCAAAAGTAAACCTCTCTGAATTTAAGAGGATTTACACCAATCTATGTATTTATAAAGGAATGAAGCCAGGACACAAATAATTCATGCAACAATTTCTAGCTCATAAAATGAAATGACTAACTTAACTTTTGTAAAAAGATTTCAGTTCCATGAAACAGTACATGTCTTGTTTGTAAAAGACCCTGATAACTTCAGGTAGGACTGTTGAAAACCCCTGCTCAAAATGCTGGACACCTACTGACAATCAATCAGTATGTCGTGTTTCAGGGCCATTCTGCGCTTACCTTCCAACCGGAACACAAGGCTGTAAAGGTCCGCACATACCTCCATCTGCACGAGCCCAAGGACAGTGCAGATCAGGAAGTCCCTGATCTGGATTACTAATAATCCTTGACACTGAGGACTACTGGCATACCAGCTCAGCCCAGTTTGGATCATGGAGGTGTGGCAGAAGGATGCATTTTGGCAGTGCACCAAAGTGTGCTACCAAAATGGCCTCTTGAGGGCGCCACTGGGCTGAGAGAGAGGCGAGGAGGAGTTTAAAGCTTGCGCCCTCTCTTGGTCATTCGGTGAATAGCAGCACAAACCCATATTTCCCCCCACCTATGGAGGCCTTAGGAGAACACACCTTGCCATGACCTGGACCAGAGGGTCCTGCTGAGCCAGATCCACTGGGTCACATTATGGCACAGCGAATGCAGAAAGGCACTCAGTTACAGACTGATACAGCAATAGAACAGCTGTGCCTGTTCAGATGTTCCTGAGCAGCCACTCCCCAGCTAATCTGCAAAGAGCACTGGCATCCCAGCACAGACGCCACTGCGTTACGCAAGAGATGATCGTAATTCAGCATCATTACAAGTTCTCTCAGGCTGGAACTCATGACATACCGTGTAACAGCAAAAACTTTGTAAATCAAAGAAGAACCTTCAACTGGAGATGGCAACTGATATTTGCAGTGTAAAGTATCAAACTCCCAAGCAAAGATGGAGTTGTCTTTAAAGCAGCTGAGAATAGTGTTACTTAGCGGAAGAAAGAAAACCTGAAAACATAGAATACACAAGAGTGGAATTTAATAACAAAGATAAACCTTTTCACTGAGCTAAATGCATTTTTCATTGTTCTACTGGGCAGAACAAGAATTCATTGATGAATCTAGATTCCATCTATTAGGGATTTCATATTACTTGAGAAGCAGTGGGCAGTCACCTTTACTAGAGGAGATTAAGGAAATGATGGATGGCTATTTATAGTTGCTTCTCGTGTCACCAATTCTGAATGGTAAGGATGGATGATCAGAAGACCAACAGCCTTCTTTCCCACTCTGATTTTAAAATACAAACTCCCAATTTCAAATCTTATTACATCTCTAATATTTCTAGAATCCAAACAGATCATTTGCACTTACAAGGCTGGCAAGCCCTAGAGCAGTGATGGTGAACCTTTTGAGCTTGGTGTGTCACAATTCGCAAGAAAACCTAGCTTAACTCGGGTGCTGTGTCACATTTAGAAATATCCATAATTTTGTAATATTTGTAGCTCTAGTAAAAAAAATTATATATTTGCTATATGTATTTTATTAAAAGCAAAAACAAATAATTCTTTACATTAGTGACTTTTGTAGCTAAATCTTCAATTGAAAGTTGGTATTTCGTACACTTCAGGAACAAGCAAGCACTACACGCCCAGGTGCCAGGGTGACCAGGTGTGTCACCCAAAAGGGCTTGGCGTGTCACCTGTGACACGTGTGTCATAGGTTGGCCATCACTGCCCTAGAGCTTCAGGCCAAAAGTGTTGAGGCACAGAAATGAAGGCTGTCTGGCACTGCACAGGACTGTCAAACAGAGTGCTAAAGTAAATCACAGAACTCTGCGACAGCAATCCTATCAGCATGCAAAAAATTACATATCATATAAAAAGCTGGTTCTCAAACCTTTGGGGCAGTGATGTTGCCATTTCACACAGGCTGAAATCTACATGTTTTACCAACAAGAGGGAAAGGACTAAGGCCCTTTCCGCACTAGGCCCTATTCTAGATTGTATCCTGGATTAGGAACCTCCCATCTGCATGGTGGTATCACCATGGCAGGGTCTGCCACAGTCTGCACTGGCATGTGGATATCAGGACCTATTCTGGGGAAAAAAAAACAGAATAAGACCCAGTACAGAAAGGACTTATGTTTCACCCTGATACAACCACAGTTCCTGTAATTCTCATCAGATATGATAGGGATATTCTAAATAAAAGCATAAATATGGGGAAAAACAAGAGGATCTGACCTTCTGGATGCCAACCGACTGGCGAACATTCAGCTTTCTTTTTCGTTGAAATGTGTCAAGATCCCAAAGCTGAGCTGTATCTGCGGATGATGTGATGGCGTACCTACCAGAACCATGAACTGAAACTGAGAATATAGAGGAATCGTGTCCTCTCATCCAACTGACAAGCTCTTTGGTATCTATATCAAGAAACAACAACACAAAAAAAGAAAAAGAAAGGAGCTCACGTGGGCCTTAGAGATGGTAGAATGTGGCCTTCATGTTGTTCATCCTATTTCCAATCCACCTTTTCCAGGCTAGAATGTGCATGAGACTGAGATATGAATAATCCCACCTGGGAGCCATTGCTGCACTGCCTCAGAGATAGTAGGTCAACGAGGGCCGAGTTGACCATGGAACTTGTTCCATTACAAGTCCTCATCTTCCACTCCCACCTCTGTCCCTCTTCACCTTTACTCATTTATTCAAAATAAATGAGTTACAATATTAAAATCAACGACCATATTAAATGAACATATTAAAACTATAACAGTGCCCGAATGTGGGGAGGAAAAGCTGTATCCTTATTTAGCCAAAGGCCAAGACAAATTAATGCGTTCTTTTAGAATATCACCTATGGCTGATGGTGGTATGAGTTGCTTTAAGAACAAAAAAGTAAATTAGGATTCCCATCAAAGTCAATAACAGAGTAGGGATGTGCACAAATTATTTGTGCATTCAGAATATGGATGAATACATCTGAATTATGAGATTTGTGGACAGATTGAATAGGGCCCTACTCAAAGGGCCCTATCTGTCCATGAATCAGATAATCCAGTATCCATAGAAGCTTTGGTAGAAGCTTCTACAGATACTGGATGTCCTGGGGCCTCCCTCCCCAGCCTCCCACCCCCCAAAGCTCCCCCTGCGGCCTCCCCAGGGCCCCTTTACCTGCTCTGGTGGTGGCGTGGACCTCTTCCAGGGCCCTCTGGACCCACCAACAGGCTTTCTGAGAGCTAAATACAGCCTCTGGAACCCCAGAAGTTTGGGTGGCGGCAGCAGTGACGTGGAGAAAGCAGCAGCGAGGTGTTCAGGTAAGTGGCGGAGGGGTGGGAATGGGGGCAGGTGTATTCATTCCGGGCATGGATATTCGATAGAATATCCGTGCCTGGATCCGAATACCCCTACATATGTTAACATCAGCACCTTGAGCTGGGGTCAGTAGTGAATAGGCAATGATTGGGAGCGATTCCATCAAGTCTCAACACCTATTTCATGAAGATGTCTAAAGCACATCAGCAACACAAAGCTGTCCCATTTTTGAACACATCTGCACCTCTCTATCTAATAGTTCCAATACTAAACTGCCCTTGCTATAAGGATTTTTAACTGGAATCTCCTTTGCTGTAATGCAAGCCCATTATTCCAGTACCACTATATAGGAGGTGGATGCCAAGAGCTTCTGCGAGGCTTTTGGTCCCAGATCAACAAACAAAAACAGTTAGAGATGTCACAAGGAACCCGAGTTCCAAAGCCATGGCCATTACCTGTATCAAAGCATTTAATAGAATAATCAGCCAAAGCCACAAGGAATTCTGTCTTTCTGCGGAGATTAAATGCCAGAGCAGTACACGCTTGCATTGTCCGCTGAACCAGCTTAAACCTATTGGAACAAATCAAAATTATTCATGTATGGCAAAAGAAAAATTCCACCTTCTCCTTCGGCCTAGTGCTTACATGCCCTTCTCTATGATAGTGTGGTGTGCTGCTCATAACTGCACAAGAGAAGCAGACAGGAAACTGCATTATTTTACAGCTTTATAAGTAAGGTTGCTCTCTTTATTCAAGGTCCCTGAGAGATGCATTTTAGAAACATGATCTCTTCAGTACTGGTGAATGGTGATAGTTTACATAGCTGTTTATGAATCACAGCCATTGTTAACCATGGCTTCCATGAATACAGAGAAAGCATGCTCTTTTATGTGACGATTAGAAAACTTGTGTCTGGTATAGGGAAGTGCACAAATAGTCAAATGCATTTGAAATTCGATCAAACTGACTGAATTTCGACATTCAAATTCGAACCAAATGTCCTTAAATTCGGATTTAAAGTTTTGATCTGAATTTTGAATTTTGAACCTATTCATTCAAATTATTTGGACATTCACATGTGTACAGGTTCGTACACGATGCATACTTAAAAATCTGCATCTTTCCCACATCTGTACGCATTTGTACTGATCCGTACGGGATGAAAACGGGTTGCATATGGGATAACTATGGGACGCATACGGATGGATATGTACGCACCCGGGGAAGATGCGTATGGGCATCTATGAATGTTGTCGATATTTGTAAAGGCAATTTCGAATGAAAAATTTAAACAAATAGATTTCAATTTGCTTAATTCGAAATGAATTTGCTTAAATTCGAATTTAAGAGGTTTGAATCAAATCGAATTTTCAAGTATTCAAATCGAATCGAATCCCAAAAATTGCATTCATGCGCACCTCTAGTCTCGTACTGAAAAGTTCTTTTTCATTATTAGCAATAATGGTTGAGGAGGTCAACAACCACATCTCTCCATTCATACAGTATACATGTTTTAAAATGGAAGTCTCAGAAACAAACAAGTAGCATTTACCTGTTCCCCACCAAATCAAAAACGTAGATATTTCCTTGGTGGTCCCCAGCAAGCAACAAATCTCCAGAGGTGTCAAAGGCCACATTCAAAAAACGTATTGTCTTGGAATGGTAGCCTGTGGTACTGTGAATAATATTTATAATGACTCTAAGGAAAAAAGAATAGCATAGTATTATTAACAGCTAAGAATGCCTTGGTCCACCAAAATTAGTATAATAAGCTTGGCCTAACTGCAGAAAACCTGAGGCCTATTTACACTATAGTCTGTAGTGCATGATTATGGAACTTCTGGGGAAGAGCATCAGCACCTTGAGGAGACTGTTACAGCCTCCAGGCGCCCCCTGTCTTCCCAGAAGTACCCTAATGTGTGAAGTATGAAACTGTGCTCCACACCTTTACCAAAAGCTTACCTGGCACGTCCAGGCAGCAGCCATTTGCACCTCTTCCGGTGCTCTGGTGTTGTTTGAGGTGCCACACAAGTGTGCTGGAACCTCAGATAACCATAGACGTGAATACACATGTGCAGAGCATCAGTGTCATCATAGCAAAGCCGCTGATGCCAAAATGGTGGTGCCCTGAAGAGCCCCAGCCTCACAATCAAATTGAGGTAAGTATTTGATCCTGTAGGGGGAATAGGTAACGTTGACTAGCGCTCCAAGTGTGAGCACTAGTCAACATTGGTTCATCATGCTCCCTTCCTGCCCAGTAGATGGGAATCAAATAAGCCACTTTTAGTGTTATCAGAAGTAGTTTTTATGTATATAAAAATACTTTGATTTAATCTTTCTGGCCTTAGAAAAAGCAAGAAGTAGAACAGAAGTAAAATTGCTTCCCTAGATAGGAAAAATATTGGCTCAAGGGACAGCAATATGAGAAAGGGCCTCTTTTGTGGTAGCTCCCAGGCTTTGGAAACCATTTTCTACTGAGTACTAGGCACTAACGTTATCCAATTTTTGGCACATGAAAATGTATCTCTTCATGAGGTTTCTGATGCTTAAGCATTCTTGAGCTGCACTGGCTGGGTGGACAGGAACTATGTTTGAGTTATGTTTTACTTCTTTTTATTAACATTTATGGTTGGTGTGACCTGTCGCGAGTCCCTAGTTGAAGAGTAAGGTATAAATATTCTGAAAGAAACAAACAAAATAAATACTAAGAAAAATATAATTTAGAAACTGCTTAAGAACAAAAAAGATTATCGGGAAAACATCATCTTGTCTGCAATGGTTTATTACCTGTATTTGGTCCTGTGTCAGAAAGTTCATTATCATAAAATGTGATGGTCTCTTGGATCCTATGAGGTTTGATCCTACCCCAAGTTACCGTTTAAATGAAAATATGGCTATCTCCAGGAGAACCAATCCTTTGTCCCATTTCTTTTTCATTTTAGGTTTTTATAAAAGTTGCTTACTTCGCTGCTTTCCTACATAATAGAAAAATCACTCAACCTTTGTTGGGAGGGAAGTTGGTTGGCCATTAACATTCCTCCAGCCGCCCAGAGATCTTGGGACATATGGCGTGACATAAATATTTTAAATAAATAGGTCTCAAGATGGTTTATGGCCATTAAAACAGGTATAATCAGGAAAATAAAAACCAACTTTAAATGTCAAAGTAAAATAGCTAGAGTGGAAGATCACATTAGCAAAGTGGCAAGTCTTTTTCTTTCCACATTATCTAACCCAAAGGTGGATTTTTTGAGCTAGATAAAGCCAAAAGCAAACAGCTTATCACTTTGCCAGTGCCTTTGCTCTCTTTAGAAGCGGACTGAAGTTAGATTAAAATTGAGGTGTGAACATAGCCGTATAAAAGACTGCGGCAGCAATATGGTTTCTGTTGTGCAGCTTTGGAAGATGGGGAGGTTAATTCAGGTACATCTCATGTAAAAATATTTTGTAGCTATCAGGGTTTCTGATCAGAGATGAACCCAGAGAAACAATCTTTATAGGGAGACCATATTAAGCTACTACTCCTCGATGAGCTATAAATTGTTATAATTGTAATAAACACATACACACAGTAGAAACTGAACACCCCTTGCTCTCCAGATGTAGTTGGACTTTGAGGCCAACAATTGTCCATGCCAACCAGTGTTCTTGGAGTCCGCTACCTGTTTGCCAACTGCAAAATGGATTGATGGTTCAGCTGTTTATAAATTTTGCTGGGATTCAAGAGCAGGAGAAGGCTTGCCCTTGTCTCTGCTTGAGATGCCCATGGGCAACTGTTGGGCCATCATGTATGATGGGATGCTGGGCTAGATGGGCTGCGGTCTGATCAGCAGGGCTCCTCTTATATTCTAACTTTGGACTGTACCGCATTGGGTACGTTCACGGATCACCACTCATGGTTGCATTCCTCTTGATGATTGCTTATGAGAAACCAAACAGGAGGTTGAAGCTAGTCCAGTGGACCAGCTGGGAATCCTTAGCTGTTATTTCTCTATCAGTCAAGCCATTATAGCTGGAAAAGAATGCTATCCAAGTGAGAGGGTTGCCAGAAGGGGAAAAGGATGCTCTGCCCATCCTCTACACTCACAATGGAAGCCAGGAGGGCTGCTCCTTCTGTGCTGAGCATAGTAGAAGAGCAATCAGCCTGTTCCCACTTACCAGGTGGAATGGTTCCATTCACTCTTTGGTGAGGCCCATCTGCATGCTGTCACTACCATCCTGGAGCTCACCAAGCCTGGCCTGGTCCTAACTAGCTGTGGAAAATTAAAATGCTGTCCATAGCTTGGCCAGGCGCAGCTTGGCAGCTCACAGTCAGCACCTCTTCTTGGTGTGGCACCATGAATGTAGCAACACAGCTGCAGCTGCACAGTTATGCACCACCAGAAATGGCCAAAGTGTTGGGGTCCAGTCTGGGACTTCACTAGCACTAGTCCCTTCCAACTCTATGATTCTAAGTGCAGATGGTTCCTTCTGAACTTCATCCCTTCACTGCATTTCAGAGTGAGGGAAATACAGACAGGCCCTAAGTTCCTGTAAGATGAACCAGCTCTTTGAGGGTCAATTGCGGGATTGTCCAGATAGTTAGAAAAGATCCTTTTATGAATCTACTGCATTCCCGCCTACCTTTTAATCTAGTTTCAGTCCACTTTCAGAGTGAGAGAACACATCAGAAAAGTGAATGGTCATTTTCTTTCCACTGTATCGACTTGAAAGGAGGATTTTGAGTTAGATGATGCTGAAAGGAAACAGCTTGATACTTTGCAGATGCGTTCCTTCACTCTGAAAGTGGACTGAAGCTGAATTAAAACTCGGGTGTGTAGAGGTTTAAGTAGATAACAGAGTCTTGTGCCCTCCCTGAATTGATTTAATACAATGCACTCTACAGTCTACACCCCAGCAGTCTAGATCTTCATTTGCAAGCCAGAAAATTTTGTGATACTATGAAAATACAATATTAAAGGGCTTGAAAAGATAAGTCATTCTTCTGTTTACTTCTTGAAAACACTAACCGATGTATCTACAGTATTTATTTGTTAGTGGGGTTTCTAATTCAGCTTTCACACAAAGTTTCCCAGGTGGATGATTGGACAAAATAACATAATTTTCCAAGATCAACTGGAAAAATAAAGAATTTGCTAAAACTGATTTAAAGCAGGAATAAGGCTGCATCTGCATACACAAAAAGTAGCTCAAAACCAACTTAGAGATGGTAGCATCCACATGCTGGTACCTTAGTCCACCTTGAAGACCAGAAAATGCACTTCCAAATGCATTATCTGGCCTTTAACGTGGATTAGAGGTGGGATGGGAACACTAGTGTCTACATGCTGCCACCTCTAAGCCACAGTGAAGCTGCTTTTTTAAATGTGTGCGGATGCAGCCTGAAGACGCTTGTGGCCCCAGGAGGCTGCAGCCACTTGCAGCAAAAATAAAGCGGCTTAGAGGCGGCAGCATCCGTACGTAGTGCCTTCAATTCAGATTAAAAGTCAGGAAGGCTGCATTAACACCTACATTTTAATCCAGCTTCAGTCCGCTTTCGGAGTGGCAAAACACAGGTTCAAAATGTTTTGTTATTTTCCTTCCATGTTATCTAAGGGTGTTTTTCCACTTAGCACTATAGTACCCTTTTAAGGACCCACTAAGGACCCTTAATGGGTCCTTAATGGGTACTCTAGTGCTAGGGGGTTTTTTCCACCAGTGCTAAGTGGAAAAACACCCTTAGATAACATGGAAGGAAATTGGAGTGAGATAACACATTGGTAACGTGACAAGATGTTTGTTTTCAACTTGATCTAATTCAGAAAATCCACCCTTGAATTAGGGTGTTTTTCCACTTAGCACTAGAGTACCCATTAAGGAATGGGTCCTTAATGGGTACTCTAGTGCCAGGGTTTTTTTCCACCAGTGCTAAGTGGAAAAACACCCTAATTCAAGGGTGGATTTTCTGAATTAGATCAAGTTGAAAACAAACATCTTGTCACTTTACCAATGTGTTATCTCACTCCAAAAGCGGACTGAAGGTGGATTAAAATGTAGGTGTGAACAAAGCCGAAGTGCACCTTAATGTGGATTAGAGGTGAGGCAAGAGCACACATGCTGCCACTTCTAAACTGCTTTTTAACCAGCTTTTTTTCAGAAGTGTGGACAGCGCCAAAGGGTGCCCGGGTTCCATTCCGCTTCAGCACCGCACCGCACACGGGGACCTCGTCGCTCTCTGGTTACCCCTGCTGCGTCGCCGGGGACGGCTTGCGGTGCCAGATCTTGCCCTCCTCCTTGTTGCCCACGTCCGAGGTCTGCATCCTGGCCGGCGGAAGAAGAAACGACGACGCCACATCTGCCGCCGCTGCTGCCGCCTCGCGTTCAACAGTCAAACCGAATCACCCACTGTAACCCTCCGCCCCCAACCGCCGCTGGCTTCCGCTTTCCCCCTTTGGAAGATACCAAAGTGCCACAAGGGGGGCAGTGAGAAAGGAAGACCTTCATTCGAGTCGTAAACAGGGCAGAATGTGCTTCCCTCTCGGTGTGGAACATTCCCTCCCACTGCTTGTCGGGATTTGTGGTTTCTTTGAGGGAAACTGGCTAGGTTAGGAAAGGGTTGCGCCAGGCAACAGGATCCTTTCTGCACTTAGCCTTACTCTGGAGTATATCTGCAGGATAGGGGGCTGCTGGCCACAAGCTAATGCAGACAATGGCAGGACTCACTTGGGGCCTTCCATAGTCTGCACTAGCATGCAGATAGCAGGTCCCTGTTCTGGGATATAATCTAGAATAAGGCCAAGTGCAGAAAGGGCCCAGGTGCACAGTTTCCAGTCCCAGTGGGGTGACTGTAACTCATGGGCTGCTGGTTATTGGAATAATATTTTGCTGGTCTTCCAAAAAGATGTGAAACGCTGCCCTGGGTTTTACCCTCCCATACCATTTTAGGAGGGGTTAGGCTGAGAGGTTGTGTGACTACTAGTACTACTAGCCCGCGTTGCACAGGGGACTTTGCAAAGTGCATGGTCTGATAGAAGGAAACAAGGCTTGCACTGAGGTGGTGGCAAAGAATGAAAATAAAGTGCATTGGGTCCTCAGTTTGGTCTAGTGGTTAGGGAGCCGGAATCTTATCCGGGAATACCTGGTTTGATTCCGCCTTCCCCCATGAAGCCAGCTGGATGACCTTGGGCTAGTCATAGCTCTCTTCTGAGCTCTTACAGCCCCACCTACCTCACAGGGTGTCTGGTGTGGGGAGAAGAATAAAAAGCTTCGTCAGCCGCTTTGAGTCCCCTTAAATGGGTGAGAAAAGCGGGGTAGAAAAGCCAATTCTTCTTCTTCAATATAAAGCTGTGCTAAATCTGTGCTAAGTTCTGAGTACATGAACAGCGCTTTATAAATAAACTATAATAATAATAATAAGTTCTGCTGAGCTGCTCCAAGGTAGATTTTGGAAAAGGCCAACACTCAGCTTCGCATGGAGCAGGCTGTCCCTATTGCACTTTAAAGCATGTGAAGCCCCAGTGTTTCTTAATATGCATTAGTTTATACTGTATTTGGTTGTGTTTGCACTTAAGGTTTAATCCAGCTTCAGTCCACTTTCAGAGTGAGAGAATACATCTGCAAAGTGACGAGCTGTTTTCTTTCGGTGTTAAATAACTCAGAAAATTCACCTTTGGAAATAGATAATGTGGAAATTAAAATCACTGGTTACTTTGCTGATGTGTTCTCTCGCTCTGAAGGTGGACTGAAGCTGGATTAAACCTTAGGTGTGACCACATACTGTCTGAGGGAACACACAGAAGCTTAAAAGAGTGACAATCAAGTGCAAAAAGTGTGTGTAGCGAGAGAGCATGTATTTATTTATATTTATATCCCGTCCTACACCTGAAGGTCTCAGTATGTGACATACTGTACAGTAATAGCACCAATATACACTTTTTGCACAAGAGCTTCATTCCAAAGCAAGCATCTTTAATTTTAATTTTCTTTTTAAAAAGGGAATGCAAAGCAGCAACTTAAGAGTTGCTCAAAGAAAGCGTTTCAGCAGGTGAACATATTACGACACTATATGATCCCGGAATAGGGACCTGCTATCGGCATGCTAGTGCAGACCATGGAAGGCCCTAGGTGAGACCTGCCATAGTCTGCATTAGCTTCCGGCCAGCAGATGGCTACCCCAGAATGTCCCCTGCTCAGTAAAGATCAGGCTAGTTTGCACTTTTTTTTAGATCTATGCACTCGGAGGCGGCCTTGACGCCGGCGTCTTCCAAACCCACGCTTCTTCCGCTTACTCCTCCCAGTATTGTTTTGTTGCTAGGTTACGAGAGGGCGGGACCCGGAAGCGACCGCTGCGCGGCCGAATTCTGCGCCGACACGTCGTCGGAAGAGGGCGGGCTCCTCCCACCGCCCCTCCCCCTCCCCGCCCCTCCCCCTGGCTTTGCTGTAGGAACGGAGTAGGCGGCGAGGAGCTCAAAGCCTAACGAGTCTAGGCCCCGGCGGCCTAGCAGTAAGAGCTCAGCGGTGGAGGAGGCGAGATGTCGGACCTGGGGGAATGGTTCCGGAGTATCCCGTTGATCACTCGCTACTGGTTTGCGGCTTCCATCGCGGTACCTCTTATCGGCAAGCTAGGCCTCATCAGCCCTGTCTATTTCTTCCTGTGGCCCGAAGTGTTTTTCAACCGCTTCCAGGTAGGGAGTTCGGACTACAGTTCCCTGCGCGCTTAGCGCCCTCAAAGCCGCAGAACTACTTAGCGTGGGCGGTGCGGTGGGTGCTGGGAGCCGTAGTTTGGGTCGGCCGCTTGGCATGCTGGATGTGGTAGTTGCCTGAGGGTTTCTTTTGTCAGGAGGGGTTGACCTCAAGGGACAAGAATAGAAATGTCAAGATGGGCTCGTGATAGGGAGCAAAGGCTGCCTGGTAGTCCTTGACACCTCGTTCGCCTCTTTTCTGTCCATGTGTTGAGTCTGTTTATGTGAAAGGAAAAACAGCTGAAAGTGTTTACATATACGTATGTATGTATTTATATATGTGTATATATGTATATGCATACATGCATATGTATATATATGTAGATATATACATACATATATATGCATTTGTATAATCTTACATACATGCATACATACATACAAACATACCCTACCCTATACCCGGAAGTCTCAGGGCAGGTTACAATGTTATAAAAATCTTAAGACAGGTCCCTGCCCTCAGGGTTACAATCTAAAGATTGTAAATTTTGTAATTTTGTAAATTGGAAATGACTTTGAAACTGTTACCTCAAGCAGAAGTGTTGATGTGTGACCCCGCTTCCCTCTGATCAGTGTTTAAATTAATGCAAATTACAGTTTAGCAGTCTCTGGAGAAACACATGCTGAATAGTAATCTTAATAAAAATAACTCGCCGATTTGATGTCCATCAAACGTTTTGAATCCCAGCTGCCAGCTGTTTCAGCCAGCATGCCCCAGGGAGTTGCAGTCCAAAATAATCCGAAAGAAGAGTTGGCTTTTCTATCGCGCTTTTCTCACCCATTTAAGGGGACTCAAAGTGGCTGACAAAGCTTTTCTATTCTTCTGTCCACAACAGACACCCTGTGAGGTGGGTGGGACTGTGAGAACTCAGAAGAGAGCTGTGACTAGCCCAAGGTCACCCAGCTGGCTTCATAGGGGAGGGTAGAATCGAACCCGGTATTCCCAGATAAAGAGTCCAGGTCCCTAACCACTAGACCAAACTGGCTCACAGCACTAAGCAAGTGAAGGCTGTAGTAGGGATAAGTAAATGACACACACTGAACTGAGAGATTAATATTCAGATGCCCAGCCCTGTGGCACTTAGTCACACTTTGCCCAAGAGAAAGTCATTTTCAGTTGACTTAGTCTTCCTTTAAGGTGACACCTTGCTTACAGATATCATTTTGAAAGAATGATCCATTTTCAGCTGGAATTCCCAAATAGGCACTCTCACTGTTTTAGTCATACTTTTAAACAGTTTTTATTGTGATATTATTGTAATCTGTCACAAGACCTTCTGGTATAGGCGGGATAAAAATATAATAAATCTGGCATCCCATGTTGTTGATTCTGAATCCAGGTTTAAAGTGCTTTGATATTCTTTTTCTGCATGATACACAGTTATACAGTGTGGTTGAATTTCTTTTTTAGATTATTTTGCAACCATAACAGTAAAAAAAGTACAGAAGAAATTTTAAGTACATAAAGGAATATTTTTGCTCAGTTACCTTACATTCTACACCTTACCCTGAAATCCCAGAGTAGTTTACGCAAATCCAATATGTTTCAGATACTGCAAAAAACAACAAATTCACTCTCCATCAGGTGTGAAGTTGGGGGAGTAAGGGGATACTTCTGGTTGTGATGGAGTTAATCCCCCTTTTTCCATGCACCAAGATCCGGATCTTCAAGATCTGGATCTTTGAGATGGGATCCTCCTGGTGATCCGGATCATGAAGATGCCTGAAGACCCCATTGAAGACACCTTTAATCAGCTCCACACAAAATCCAGACTTAAGGGCCTGAAGGACCCATTAAATCTGGATTTCCCCTGCCCTCGTGGGGAACAGGGCCTTGCGGATGGGGCGTTCAATGGGGTCCAGATGTGGACAGGGCCTTCCCGATTGGTACTAATCAGGTTTTAATCGGGTTCCTAATGAGATCTTAGAAGGGTTCTAAGCCCTAGTGGATAAAGGCCCCAAAGTCATAAAATAAAGCATACCAGATGGACAAAATTATGCTTACAATGTCACAGAAAAATAATTGAGCTTTAGCACAGCTACAATTCACTCTACTTCTTTTAAGAGATATAGTCTGATTTGCAAAATTATTTAAAATACAGCGGTGATGCTGGTTGTAATTTTTGCAAGGAACTGTATATTGAAGGGGGATGCTACTGAATGAAGGGTTTTTTCTGCGATTATGGGAGACATTGCAGTTCTTTTCTATCTTATAACAAAAATGATAAACAGAGTAGAAGAGCAGTAAATTTGCATAATTCAACCAGATCACAGAATTCAATTATTCTTGGTGCATACTGTAAATGACGCAATAATGTAGACTATAGCAGGCCCTACCCAGGGTCTGTCGTTCCTCGTGTGGATAGCAGATCTTTATTCTGAGCTAAAAGACCTTAGTGATCTGAAGAAAAGTAGTTAATTAGGATCTTCCTAATGGTATGAGTCCTAAAATTTGAATGTAATGGGAAGGCAGAAAACAGGTCTCCAAAATTTAAATGATATGACAGTTTTGGGTTCTAGTGTACAGATATGGGTACTTTCCAGCTTTTGTGTGTGTGTGTAAAATAGTGAGGGGGTGTTACAGCCTATCCTTTTCAGGTATGCAGAACTTCAAACCTTTGTGTATGGATTGAAGATCAAATCTAGCTGATCAGCTGACAGTGACTGTGTATCAGAACAGAACAAGTGTGGCAGTCAAACCTCTGTCCATACTTGGCAATTTTATTTTGATTTGGTTGAAGATGATGTGATTCCATTCATGTTTCTTGTTTTCTTACAAACCTTTCCTATTTCATCACCAAATGAGGTGGTAGCATGAAAACTGGAAGTTGAGATTGACTGAAGCAGTGCTGTTTATTTATAACCAAGTATTTTTGGCCCATGCCTGTAGACGTTAGACACGAGGGCTGCAGAGGGAATATATCTGTGCGGCTGCTGTCAGGTTGTTAATGGAATACGCTGGCCTGAAGCTCTCTTCCCCTTCAGAGAACGTTACTTTCTGAAATGCAGTGCAGAATACATGGAGTTGATAGTAATATTTCCTGTCTGTTCTGTTGTTGCTCTGTGCAAAATGCAACCTTGCTCTTTGGGACAGGCATGCCTTTTGTGTTGGGTATCCAAATGGGCAATGAACTAGACCTAGGGCACCAATTGGTTTGATAGAGTAAGTACCGTTAGTGTTTCCCTAGTACAAAGTCAGTCCTCTGTACTCTTACCTGGAACTTTTGAGTAAATAAGCAGTGCTGCGGCGAACACTTGATTCAACACACAATTGTCCAAGGGGCAGTTTTTTTCAAGCCTCCTGCTGTTCCCTGGTTCTGTTCTTTGGAGACCAATAGGGCTGCATCTCCACTCATTAAAAATAAGATTAGTGTGAGGTGGTTAATAACCACACTGCCTTTTGTAAGCTTGTAATTAAGGGAAGTCATCATAACAAACCAAGAAGCATCCAGTGAAACTATACTTGTGGAACCAGGATAAATTAAAGGAAATATTTCTTTATGGAATTTGTAGTTAAAACAATGGATTTTAGTAGCACAGTAGGTCACAGTTAGGTATTGTTGGTTACCAGCTTAGATGGCTTCAAAAATGGTTTGGGCAAATGTATGGAGAAAGCACTGTCAATGGCTTTTAGTCCTGATGGCTGTGTGGCTACCTGTGCCTGGAACAGGAGGTGGGGGGGGTTTCCTAAAGGTTAGCCCCTGGAATGGTACTCTAACCCAATATGGGTAACTTATGTCTCCCTGCACAATAATTCATGGTGTTGGCATGGCTGTGAAGCAAGAGGGCACATACTGCTACGTGTGAAGTTGTCCCACCATCTAACTCTTTTGGTCAGCCATTGAAAGAGAAATATTCAAAATAATACCAATCTCTCTAAAGCTATCACCAGAGGTATGCCTCTTACATATTAACTTAGCCAACCACGTAAACACAAATTCTAATCCGTTTCATGCTTTTTGCAGCCAGGAAAGTCATTGCTAAAAACTGGAAAAGTCACAATGCACTGAATATTTATAATGAGCCAACTAACCTAACAACGATAGCTATAACAGAGTTTATCACACACCAATTTAACTTATGCCATGGCAGAAAACTCTATTACAATTATTATGATGCCTGGAACCCATTTCTCCCTAAGTTTAGTGGCCCCAGCAATGATTATGTCCAACCTCCTTGTGTAATTAGCTCCCTTGTTCAGTAGAAACAGGAATAGCAAGCACTACTGTTTCCAAAATCATTAAGTATAAATGTTATCTGTGAATTGAAATACATGCTCCAAGTCTCTGACTGTTTTGAGTTAACCTATGTTTTGTTTTGTTTTATTTAACCACCTGTGTGGAATTACTGTCTGTGGAAAAGTTGCGCTTTTGCTTGTTTGCTGTTGAAATTGTATTTATTAAATGATTAATCTTTTTTTCTTTTATAAACTCATTATTTATCACTCAGACTGCAAGCAAGGCTGCTTGCACTCACTTCCTGCTCATTGGCTTCCATATGGAATATTATGGCTACACAGTGGGACTAGGTGGGGCCACTGATCCAGTCTACCAGGGCTTTCTTAGATTCTTGTTCAGGATTTGGTGTAAATGTCTTGACATGTAACAATCAATTGTGATTGTTTTAGTCATTGTTTATTCTGAGTTTGTATTTTACTTGTAAACCGCATGGAGTCTTTTTGAAATTCAGTCCATCAATATTAGCATGATGTGATGTTCCGATTTGGTCATTGTTTCCTTTGTTTTATCACTTCGGATATTACTGGAGAAATAGCCATGTTAGTCTAATTCGAAAAGTCCAGCAAGGTAGTTAGTTGCACTTGGAGATTAACAGGGGAAGGGTTGGTGGTATGAGCTTTTGTAGATACTTCTCAAGAAGTAGACCAGTCTACGAAAGCTCATGCCACCAACCCTTCTCCTGTTAGTCTCCAAGTGCTACTAACTACCTTGCTGGACTGATCTTCTTACATCCTCCATCTAACGATATTGCTGATGAACAAACAGGTTAAATTTTGATACTGTTTCAATGAAGAGGAATTCTGTATACTGCACCAGCAAGCGTTCTAGGAATCCCCCTTACATGAGGTTGGGATCTTCTTTAGATCACACCGGCATTTGGAAGGGAGGCTTTTAGTAAGCTTGCTGGTCCACCCTAAGTCTGATAAATTAGCATATGTACTTTCCAGATTCTTATAGGATTAGATAAATTAATGGAGGTGTATCAATGGTACTAGGATGGATGCTCAGGCACCATCTTCAGGTTGGAGAGAAGGCAGGAAGCCATTCAAGGCTATCTGTAGGATGTTAAGAGTAGGTGAAGATTTTGCCTTTGTCTTCTGCTTGAGAATGCCCAGAAGCAATGGGTAGGCCACTGTGGGAGACAGGATACTCGAGTAGATGGGCTTTGGCCTTGATCCTGCAGGTTCTTATGTTCTTATAGGCATATTAATTTTTTCAGTTTATTAGGTGCCTGATGTATAGTTCTAAAATACCAAAACTGTGTGTGTTTAGGTGGAGGAAAAATTGTAGTCCTAATATCAATAGGCAAGTGAACCGCAAACTGGGTAGTTCAGTGATGGCCAACCTATGACACACGTGTCACAGGTGACACACCAAGCCCTTTTGGGTGACACACATGGTCACCCTGGCACCTGGACGTGTAGTGCTTGCTTGTTCTTGAAGTGTATGAAATACCAACTTTAAATTGAAGATTTAGCAAACCAAATTCAGCAACAAAAGTCACTAATGTAAAGAATTATTATTTTTTGCTTTTAATAAAATACAGATATCAAAAATATAACTTTTTTACTAGAGCTACAAATATCATAAAATTATGGATATTTCTAGATGTGACACAGCACCTGAGTTAAGCTAGGTTTTCTTGCAAATTTTGACACACCAAGCTCAAAAGGTTCGCCATCACTGGGGTAGTTAAAACTACCCTGAAGCTTTTGATTTCCTTTTTCATGCATGCTTGCCAATTTAGAATGATACATCTGATGAAGTTGACTGTGGTCCGTGAAGGTCCAGTTGCCTTTACAACACCACAAGACATATTGTTTCTTGATGGTAAAACACTGAAGACCTTGTGTGTATTTTTTTTAAACAGATCTGGAGGCCAATAACAGCAACATTTTATTTCCCTGTTGGCCCTGGAACGGGCTTTCTTTACCTGGTGAACTTATACTTTTTATATCAGTATTCATCACGACTAGAAACAGGTAAACTAAGATTAAATAGATATTTATATGGGTGTACTGTTTAATTCTTGCATTTAGCCACTCATTACTTTCTACTTCCTTTTGTAACTGCTTTGATCTATTATGTTTTGCTAGAATGTTAACTTGGCCTGTGATCTAAAAATTGTGAGACCTGTGCCAGGTAGATGCAAAGGTGTGTTGTCAAAGGGTCTTTTGGCTCTTACGTATTGGAGCACTTCTGTCCATTTGCAGCCCAGACCCAACCCGACCCAACCACATTTCCCCACTGCCACAGCTGTTCTGGAGTGGGATAACCCTTTCCCAGAGTGATCCAGTAGTGGACTGCTAAAAAGTAGTCCACATCCTGCCCAGAAATTTCTGGATTGCCCCTGGGAAAGTGGATTCCCATCAATTCCAGGTACAGCACAGCAAGTGGTTGTGGCTGCATGACTGCAGCTAAGCACAGCTGCTAGGTTGCCATGGCAGCATCTGACCACTCACCAGGTATCAGTTCGGGTGTTGCCTTGGCTATCTGGTTAGACAAAATTATGGATGACAGAAGTATCAATGGCTACGAGAATGGATGCCTAAGTACATCTTTCTGGCTGGGATGCCTCTAGGTCCCATTTTCTGGGATTTGAGAGCAGAAGAAGGATGCTGGGCTAAATGGGCTGTGGCCTGATCCAGCAGGGCTCCTCTTATGTTCTTAAGTATTGCTGGCCAAGTTTGGAGCTAGTTCAGCACTTATATGTATGAGTGGCTTCTACCATGCTAGATCCTTACCAGCCTGCTGTGGTATTTGTTGTACCATACCAGCCTGGTAAGTGCGAACAGGCTCAAAGTTCAAAATTCCTTAAATATAAGCTCACTTTTGTTTAGCTAAATCATTGCTGGGTTCAATTTAGTCTCCACAGTGGAAGGAATGCAGGAAATAGGGGTGTTCAAAATGTCATTTCCAGTGTTTCTGAAAGACTTAAAATCTTACGTGAGGGCCAGGTTCCACTAATCAAACCTGGCCCTGTAGCAAGGTTAATGCTTAGCTCATTGTGCTACTGCTGGTTGCCCTTCCCAACTTCTGTGTGAGCCTCAAGAGGAATGTGGCCATCAAGCGTTGCGTCAGTCCTGCCAGGTTGCTTGAAGGCCTTGCAAAGGCTATAGTCTTCTGTTTGCTCATCTGGCAACAAGCCCTGTTAAGCTAGGATGAACTTAACCTGATAGTAATAGCACACAATATTGTGCTGTGGTCTTGTTTCCTTCGTATGCAGAAAAGGAAGTATCATACCCAATTTGGTCTCCCGATTATTTAAATCTCTCTCTTTCCCCATAGTAATGGCACAAATATACCTTTAAAAACTTTCAAATATACAGTACCAGTGTAACACACCTTATAGGCACTCCTGCAACAAACTTTGCTGGCTCTTTCTACAGGTCCTTTTAACAGGTTATCCTTGTTTCTGCTCTGACCTATAATCACAGCCTTGAAGAGCTAACCAGTGCCTCTTGGGATGAGATAGCAAAACAACTGTCAAGGTTGCAACTCACGCAAATGTCCTCTTTGTTCACAGGTGCTTTTGATGGAAGGCCTGCAGACTATGTATTTATGCTTCTCTTCAACTGGATCTGTATAGTTGTATCCTTTTACTTGTCGCTGATGGGGTTTGATGGGTTTGAGTTCCAGAAGAAGGACTGCAGTGGTGGTTTAAATCTTACTTAGAATTCAGAATGTTTCCTGTACATATCTTGGCTAGGTGGTGCCTCTGTTGAGTGTAACATCAACCGCCGTTAGCCTCTTTCCATTTCTGCTGTGTATGATAAAACTGGCAAGAAAAGATGGTTAGAAAAGTTAGGTGTTGAAAAACTGCAAAAATGTATTTATTCATTGTTTTCATGAAAAACTTAAGATGGTGAGCCTCAAAAAGCAAAAACAAAATGTTGTATAATATGGCACCAGCAGTCTTGTATGTATGGGTGTTTTTCCGCTAGCACTAGAGTATCCATTAAGGACCCATTAAGGACCCTTAATGGGTCCTTAATGCGTACTCTAGTGCTAAGTGGAAAAACAGCCTATATTTACTAAACTGGTTTATTTCTGTTGGAGGAGCTTAATAAACCTGACTTTTTAGGGCAGGGAGGTGAACCTCTTGCAGTTATCTACATTTATATCTACATCTATATCTGTCACCCTGTACCTGCAGCTCTCAGGGCAGGTTTTAGTGAAAATAATAAACAAGGTTAAAAAGACTTCTAAAAACAGTAATAATGCTAAAAACAACCCAGTGCCTGAAAGGTGTAGGGAAAACTCTTCCATTAACCAAAGGGGTAAAGTGGTGTGTCTTAATTAATCTGCTAAATGTACATACTGATGGTACCTAATGCACCTCAGAGGAGAAGCTATTCCATAATCTGGGGACCATCACTGAGAGGGCTCTCTCATGATTATCCACCCCTTTAACTGTTGGAGGAGGCATTCCTTTAGATATGTAGGGCCCAAGTTGTTCAGGGCTTTATAGATTAATGTTAAAACTTTGAATTGTGCTTGAGTAAGTACATAGAGAGCCAGTGCCGTTCTCTTAGGACCAGTGTTATGTGCACCCAGCCAGGGGTACTAGTCATTTGCCTTGCTGCTGCATTCTGCACATCCTGCAACTTCCAAACTGTCTTCAAGGGCAGCTCCATGTAGAGTGCATTACAATAGTCTAGCCTGGAAGTTACTGGATCATGGATTATTGTGGTCAGGTCATCTCTATTCAGAAAGGGTTGTAGCTGGTAAACCAGCCATAGCTGAAGGCAAGCTATCACCTCCACCTGAGCTTCAAGCATCAGCACAGGGTCCAAGATTCCAAATCTTAAGAGCAAATTTATTGCCCTCCATCCAGCCCATTATTGCTTCTAAGCACCTGTCAAAAAACCTTCACTACTTCTCCTCGTTCAGAGGACCTGGAGAGATAGAGCTGGGTGTAATCTGCAATTTAATGGCGCCTCACTTGAAATCTCCCAGTGGCTTCATATAGATATCAAAGAGCAAGGAAGACAAGATTGATCCATGTGGAACTCCACAAGTTCCACAACCACTCATTGTTATCAGCCTTGATGAGAGTAATGGTACCATAGCAATGCCTTGTCTCCAGCTACCAAACTCAGTAGCCTTTCCAGAAGGATTCCATGGTCAGTGGACTCAAAAGTTGCCAAGAGATCCAGGAGAAGCATCAGGGCAGAGGTGCCTGTCTTTCTCCCAGAGACAGCCATCAACTGGGGTAATCAAGGCTGTTTCAGTGTCATAACCAGGCCTCGTGAAGCCAGATTGAAACAGATCTAGATAATCAGCTTCTTCTAAGCATGCTTTTAGTTGTGTAGCCATAACCTTCTCCAACACCTTGACCAAAAAGGGTATATTTGCCACTGAGTGATGATTATTTAAGTCTTCTGGAGCCAGGCAAGGAACACACTACTGCCTCTTTAAGAGCCAGTAGAACAATTTCATTTCTCAAGGAGGCATTTAGCACTAGGCATGTGTACGAATGTATTTTGTGCATTCGAATTCAAGTCAATTACACTATCCAAACATTTGATTTGATTCGAATGTTTAGAATCTGAATGCAACAAAATCCAATTGGAAACAAATACATTTACATCTATTCGTTCAAATGTTAGATTTCAATCTGAAGATTCGAATGTCAATACGTATCTGACATTCGAATGTTATACGTATCTGTACGCATTTCGTACGCATCCCGTTTTGTCCCATCCTATCGGCGCAAATGTGTACAGATACGTATGAGATTCGTAATACATGTATCTGTACATCTGAATCATTCGAATGAATGTTTTGGAACATTCAAAAGTAGTTTGAATGTTCAAATGTGTAGACATTCTGTTTGAATTCGAGTGTCCACATTCGATTGAATTTGATCAAATTTCAAATGTTTAGAACATTCATGCCCATCCCTAAGGACCCCTGGCTTTTTGTTGAGAAGATGGAAATGGCAGCCCTGGTTTCGATATTCTGTGCTTAAGTAAATCAGTTACTCATAGGGATCCCTTATTCACAAGTAATATTAAACTATGAGAAGATGAAATATATCTCTGTGAACGTCCTTCAAGTTATGGGAATGAGAAGGAAAATCAGCATTTCTGATTTTCAGAAGTTTCTTGCTATACACAAGATGAAATAAATAGGCTGTGCAAGGGATGATCACTTTTTAGATTTGAAATCTTCCATCACAGTATTGAACATTTATGGTACCTTGTTATAGTTTTGTTTTTCCTTAGATAAATGTTGAAAGATTACTGGCTTGGCAATGAATATGCAGGTAATTTTTTGTGCTCTGTTTTCAAAGCAATCTTCTCCCCCCTCCCCACCCCCCAAAAAGTAATCTTGACTACAAGAAGCTTGCTTTTTGACAGTGCTGCTTACAATCTGGCGTAATCACTAAGTTCATGTGGAGCAGGGCAGATAGGAATGTCTCTGGTTGAGATGCCTACTGTGTGAGACAGGATGCTGGACTAGATAGGCTCTGGCCTGATCGAGTTGGGTTACTCTTATGTTCTTATGTAAAGTACAGAGAAAGCGTCAGCCACTTATGTAAAGTGGCAGGCTGCTTTTGAATTAGTTTGGCAAGCTGTATGAATTTAATGTTGCGACAACCCTTGTTTGTTTCAAAATTAATTGCTAATGCCTTTATGCACCCTTGTATGGAGAATCCTCTTCTTAAAGATTTTGTGCACAATTCTAAGCCCTAGTTTAGCGAGCATTATGAGGATGGGCCCTTCCTCCTCTTGCATTCCCACAAAATGCCTGGAAGCTACCTTTCCATTGTAAATTAACCACCATTTATCATGTCGTTCATGTTCTTAACTATAGTTAATTTTAACTTTGGTTAGTGGAAACATGCCAGCATCCTAAACTGTATTTGAAATTGGCTGGTTTCCACAAACACTTTTAAGATTAGCCTGTGTGTTGACTTTGATTGCAGCTTTACTATTTGTCAAAAGTGAACATGTTCAGATGTCTTACGGTTACCCTGTTAGTGATGGGATGTCTGTATCTGTGATAGAGAGGGCTTCAGCATTGCATGGGAGAGTTGTTTAAAATGTTCCTTAGCATTTCCTGCCATTGTGAGCCTCCTATTTTTAACGATTTGCTGTCTCTGTTCTCTTGTAGCTGCTGATGATCCCTCTAATCATGTCAGTGCTTTATGTTTGGGCACAGCTGAACAGAGACATGATTGTTTCATTCTGGTTTGGCACACGATTTAAGGTAAGGCCTGAGATGTACGGAGAGTGGTTCTGTCTTTATCTGCAGTAGGCATGAGCACGAATATTCGAAAACTCGGATATTCAATTCTGACAAATTTCAACATTTGAAGTTGAATACGGATTTTTAAAAATCCGATACAGATTTTCGAATGATTCAAATGTGTAGATTTGTATTTGACGTATACAGATCTGCCAGAAAATTATCCATATTTTGCACTTCAAATATGGGATTAAAACAGGATGTGTACGGGATAATCTGGGATGCCTACGGATTTCTCTGGCATGCGCACAGATATGTATAACAGATACAAATGTTGTTGACATTTGTATCTTTAAATACGAATCTAACATTCGAATGTTATGAATTTGAATCGGATTTTAGGACATTTGAGTCTTACATATCCGATTCGAATAGGATTTTATGACATTCAAATCTACTCGGATACGAATGTCAAAAATACATTCATGCACATCCCTGATCTGCAGTAGTTTGGTTAGTTGTTAAGAGTGTCGGACTCTTACTGGCACTCCCGGTTCAATTCCATGCTCCTACATGAAGCAATCTGGGTGATGCTGGACTACTCACAGCTCTCTTTCTTAGCCCTCACAGCCCCACCTACCTCACAGGGTATCTGTTGTGGGGAGAAGAACAGAAAGTTTGACAGCCACTTTGAGTCCCTTTAAGGGTGAGAAAAGGAGATTATAAAAGCCAGCTCTTTCTTTCTTTCTTTCTTTCTTTCTTTCTTTCTTTCTTTCTTTCTTTCTTTCTTTCTTTCTTTCTTTCTTTCTTTCTTTCTTTCTTTCTTTCTTTCTTTCTGTCTGTCTGTCTGTCTGTCTGTCTGTCTGTCTGTCTGTCTGTCTGTCTGTCTGTCTGTCTGTCTGTCCTGCCCTTTACCTGAAGGTCTCAGGACAGGTTACAGTATTATATTAGCCTTAGACAGATCCCTGCCCTCAGGCTTATAATCTAAGAGACAAGATACAAAGAGCAAGCACTTGAGGTCTTCAGTTCCAGTTCTTCTGTTCTTTCTTTCTTTCTTTGAAGGGGGCAGTGAGTAGGTGGGAGACTCGAAACCATAGGCATCAGAGAAAGCCTTTTGGTGGCATACTGTCCTTGAACACTGACGTATCTTCTTCTGAATTCCAGCGCTTGGGGAAACCTCTGCCATGATATCTTATCATTCATGTACATGTTTTTCCATCTCTTTAGAGAACTGCCTAATTCTTTCTTACTTGCACACTTCAGTTCTTTTGGTATTTTTTTAATTGTATACACTTTTTTTTCCTAGGCATGTTATCTACCATGGGTTATCCTAGGATTCAACTATATCATTGGAGGCACGTAAGTACTCCTGAAGGTTTTTCATTTGATTAGAGAATGAGCTAAGATGATGGGCTGAAATGGTGTGTTGAGCAGTAGCTCTTCAGGTTTTTTAAAATAATATGCTGTTTTGTTTTTACTGAACTTGCTCTCTGCGACATCTTGAATTTCTCCCTTTTCCTATATGGAGATATATGTGGATTATTTTTCTCTTTTTGCCCTAACTTAGAAACATGACAAATAGATAACTTTGCCTGACTATAGACAGAGCTGACAGTACAATATGTATTACTTCTCTATCTTAAAGATCACCTGGAACAGTTAAAAACCAAGAGCACCATGCTGCAATGACTTGTTCAGTTTGGGGATTTCAACTTATTTTTGAAGCATTTACTTCTCAGCAATATTCTTAACATGGAACCTTGATGGTCCAGTTTCCACACAGAGTTGTGAACTTTCCGTATTTAGCCCTTCTTATAATGCTCTTCAACCAGTATTGGACCCATGTGAGACATGATTAGATTGTTTCTTTCTTGAACCATATAGTATCATCCCGTTCATTACTCTGTTAAGCCCCCTTGGCCTCAATATCTTTCAGCCCACAAAACTTTGCTAATATTTAATTGAAAGTTGTAAAACCTTGTTCTCTCCCTCTGCAGTATCATCAATGAGCTGATTGGCAACTTGGTTGGTCACCTCTACTTTTTTCTAATGTTCAAATATCCAATGGACTTGGGTGGAAGAAATTTCCTATCAACACCTCAGTTTCTGTAAGTTAGTAGTTATTTCCTTTTTTAAAATAAAGTTCAGGCTTGCCTATGTAGAAGGACTGATGAATTAACCTGATTTAATCCTGTGGTAGTTAGAGATCCACGCTCTGATACGGCAGCAGGGAAACACAGAGGATAGCGTTTGATTTTCCTGCCCCTGTGAAGTCAAGATTTGAGTGCTGGAACTGCAGCCATCACTAACTTTAGAGAGAGGGCAATCTGATGAGAGGCAGAAAGAGAGAGAGGTACAATTTCCCCATAACAGAACTAAGTCCTTGTTATATTACAAATGTGCTGTAGGAACAACCAAAATACGTACTCTATCTTTCTTCCCTCGATACGGATTGTTCCTATGATGTCTGACCATGTCCAAAGACTATAGTCTGAAGATTCTTGGAACCAGTGGAAAAGAATTTGTAACAACAAGAAGTTTCAGAGGGTGCAAGTTTGTTTATTCAGGCTAGTAGTTGAGTAATTGTTGGGATAGCAACCGATAAAAAAGAATCAAGGTGTACTAAATCATCTGTTCAGAATGGGAACATTCTGAATATTACATACTACACTTTTGTAATTCATCCCTGCCTCTCTCCCTCTTGATTATGAAATGGAATTTTAAAACCTCCTTAAAAATCTCCTAAGTGATCAGTTCTTTTATGGGTTTTGTAGCACTTGAAATGGAGGGACTTGTTCCTTCTGGCTGGAACCCTCAGAGTATACAAAAGTTTTTGTGGTGTTATGAAAATTGCACTGGCACTTTGCATGTGCTCAGAGATGTCAGTTCTTTTGAACTCAAGGATTGGTTTAACAACATGCGCCTGGCAGCTGATCTTCAGGGAAACGGGTAATAGGCTGGTTTAGATATGTTACCTTTATTAAATCCAAGGAGGCAAAAGAAGCTACTTATAGTGACAAATCAGGTTGTGGGAATTGACACAATGGGTATGAGCAATTTGAGCAATGGGATTAGAAAGTTTCCTGGTAGGAAAGGCTGGGGCACCTCAAACTTCTGCAGCTCCTGAAAAGCTCACAAACATCAGGGTTGCAGCGAAGATGCCCATCTCTTTTTGGCCCAGGGAGTGACTTCAGCAAGAAAGTTCAGCTTTTGGAGAATGGGAGTGTCCTTAGGCATACACAGCAGCGGTCCCAATGTTCTTGTGGTAGAACACACACCTCCCTAGTTAATCCTCCTCCCATTATACTTCCCACAAAAACAATGGGATCTTGGTTAGTTCTAACCAAATTGTGTTGTCTTGCTTGCAGCATTCCACATGTACCTACTTCATTTATTTGCTTCATTTATTTATTTTTATTTCTAACCCACCTATAGCTGAAGGTCTCAGGGCAGGTCATAATAAAATTGGTGAGCCAGTTTGGTCTAGTGGTTAGGGAACCGGACTCTTATCTGGAAATACCGGGTTTGATTCCGTCCACCCCCATGAAGCCAGCTGGATAACCTTGGGCTAGTCACAGCTCTCTTCTGAGCTCTCACAGCCCCACCTACCTCACAGGGTGTCTGTTGTGGGGAGAAGAACAGAAGGTTTGCCAGCTGCTTTGAGTCGCCTTCAATGGGTAAGAAAAGCGGGGTAGAAAAGCCAACTCTTCTTCTGTTAACAAGTTAGTTAAGACAGTGATAATTCCTGCATTGTGTGTGTGTGTGTGGGAATACTGCTCCCTCAGTCAAAGACCAGGGCAAAGAGATGCATCTTCACTTGTCACCTAAATACATATCAAGAGTGTTCCTGATGCATCTCAGAGGGGAGACAGTTCCATAGCCTGGGGGCTGTCACCACGGAGGCCCTCCCATGTGTCTCCATCTCCTTAACTGCCAAAGGGGGTGGCACCACCAAGTGGGCCTCGCCAGCAGATTGTGAGGCACAAGCAGGTCTATATGGGAGGAGGCCTTCACAGTGCTGCACCCAAGGGCTGCTGTTTGGACTACTTGGCTTTTGCAGGATGGCCTAGGCATGCTTCTAAGTGTCTGCTTTGCTTGACCCCCAGGTACCACTGGCTGCCAAATAGGAGAGGAGGTGTGTCTGGGTTTGGAGCGCCACCTGCCAGCATGCGTAGGCCTGCAGACAATCGCCAGGGTGATGGCAGACACAATTGGGGCCAAGGCTTTCGGCTGGGCGATCAATGAAAAAAACCAAACACCTCCTTGCTTCTTTTCTTTTTCTTTGTTTTCTTTTGTGCGGAACTTCTTCAACCTTGCAAAGGAACGACTCCTGCTGGGCAGTGTACTTAAAGCCCTGGTTTTCCTCCAGGGACGTTGGGTCTGACCTGTTAAGATGTCTTCGTTTCCGGTGGAAGATGACCTCCTATCCGAAGGCGCACAGAACTCTTTTTTTCCTTCCCCTCTTCTGTGCTGTCGAGTGCCCAACTCAGTACTGCCATTAAAACATAAAAAAAACCCATACATTTTTAATCCTATCTGCACACAATGTAGTTTCTTTTACCACCCTCTCTTCAGGTGAATTAATGCTGTTGCGTCTGTCTTGCAAGCCTTGCTTGGTTTAAGGGGTGAAGGAATCCAGTGGAAAGGTACTCTCTTCAGGTATGTCTAAAGACATACTCCTCCTAGGGTAATTATTTAAAGGGGTTAGTTTACCTTAATGTTAAGTAAAGCCGGTCAGATGTCCGTACGTGTGTTAAGTTTTTCTTTAGCAGGACTAGACTTTTCACACTTTCCCCTTTCGGAGCCTCAGTCACTAGCTAACCAATTCAGATTGGCTCTGGAGAAGGGACACTTTATGCCACAGGGGCAGGAAAGAAGAACTGGTCCATTTTGAGGTTATAGTCCTGTGTGCCCTTGCTTGGGAATATGTCCTGCTGAAGTTGGCAGGACTGACCTCTGGGTAACAAAGCACATTGGATTCGATCAAAATAACGGCGTTCATGCTGGTGTGTCTACAGCAGAAGATGTGGAAATGGGTGGCCCTTCAGGCAATCTGTGAGATTCTATTTAATTATGCTGCAATTAAAATTAAGGAATAATGGAAGGAACCAGGCTCTTAGCTGTAACAAAAGAGATGCTGTCTTCTTTTGTTCGTGTTTCTTCATTGTAATAGAAGACTGCAGGACCTAGGAATATACAGTAGTCAGATGTGCTGCATGTTTATGGTGCTCATTTATCAAAGAAGAGCATGTTACTGTTTAAGCATAAGTGGAGTTGCTGGTAACTGTGCTTTGGAGCAATGCTGGAGATTTTTTCCCCTAGGATTGTTTCCTAATGGGAATGATAGCCGGACCTCCTCCTCTTAAGTCATGGGCCTCTTCTTTCCCTCAACTGCTTTTATTCTGTTGGCTTAATACCAAACATCTCCATTGGCCTGCTATGCAAATGCAAGAAAGATTATGAGAATCATGGGTCCCTACTTCCCCCTAGGAAGGATGTTAGAGTATTTGGGATCTAATTTGAAAAAAATGGGGCTATGAACCATTAATGGGCAATTATTTCCATAGCCTCACAAATGTGGCAGGTCCTATAAGCCATGGATGCTTTAGGTTTACTTTTTATTTATGATTTCCCATGCATTCTTCCACATCACAACTTACACTTGTCCAGCTTTGCTATGCTGGAGGAATTGTTTTCTTCCTGGATTTCACTTTGTGACTTGTTTGAACAGAAACCCATTTTTTTGTGGTCTTGACAGGGAAACAAGACCCACTGCAGTGAAATGAATAGGTTACGAAGTCTTGCACTGTTGCCTCTGTGGAAATAAACCTTTCAATGGCTTATATCATGGTTTTTATTTGTATTTTTAATAAAATGATTGAATCCTCCAAGATCCAGAATGTATTTTGCTCTGCCTTGTAGCAAAGAGGAAGCAAAATTCCTGTTGTGTTTGCGTAACTAAACATCAGAAGTTCTCTTTCCACATGTTGTGGAAAACAGAAGAGAAAGCAAAATGGGAATTTTTGTGTTTGCACCTGAGGTTATTTCCCACGGGCTGAATATTGTTCTGTTGGATCTGAAATGAAACATCGTGAATCTTGCTTTACCGAAGGCCACATTCTTGATACTAAAAGCAGGATTTCATTGTGAAGCAGGCAGCCATTTGGTAAAACCTTGTTTTTGCTTCTTATTCTTTCCCTCAACTGCTTTTATTCTGTTGGCTTAATACCAAACATCTTCATTGGCCTGCTATGCAAATGCAAGAAAGATTATGAGAATCATGGGTCCCTACTTCCCCCTAGGAAGGCCATCTGCTGGGACTCGAGAGCAGGAGAAGGTTTGTCCTTGTCTCTGCTTGAGATGCCCGTGAGCATTTGGCGGGCCACTGTGTGCGACAGGATGCTGGACTAGATGGGCTGTGGCCTGATCCAGCAGGGCTTCTCTTATGTTCTTATGTTCTTATTCACTCTAGAAGAAATCTTAGCACTGCATTGTGTGAGATATTCCTGATTTCTCTACGCTGAAATGACTTCTCATGAAGATTGTGTCTGCATTAAACTCTTGGGCTGATCTCTGCGTTCAGTAAATGCATGTTAACTCATACCTCTCTGGAAATTTAAGTGGGAAATTAATAGGTCTCAGTTTTATACCTTCTTCTAGCAAACCTGCACTAGAGAGGGGAGAGGTGCATGAAATAGTTCCTCTCTGGGATGACAACTTTGTGGAAATATGGAATTTCAGATTCATTTGAAGTAGGGTTGGAGATCCTGATTTCTCCTGTGGAATTTTGGAGGTTGTTTTTGTGTCCCTAATGTAACTATTGTGATGAAAGGAATTTGATGTCTCTACTGTAGAGATGTACGCAAATATTGGTAACATTTGTTGTTCATCAAATCTAATGTTACAACATTTGTACAAATATGAATATTTCAGAACCCTCGTATGAATAGTTCAGACATTCATCAAACTGAGGATATGTATTGGATATGTATTGATATGTATGCGTTTGTATAGGATACATATCCAATACGTATGCGTTGGTATAGGATACATATCTGATATGTATGCGTTTGCATAGGATATGTATAGGCTACATATCCGATAAGTATGTGTTCGTATCAGATATTCATACGAATTCGTACAAATACAATCATATCAAATAGAATCCTACCACATTTGAAGGGGATCTATTTGAATGAATATGAATTTTCTAACATTTGATTTGTTACAAATTGAATGCGAAAACCCATTCATGCACATCCCTGCTCTGTTGCTGTCACCCTGGCTGTAGTTCTCAAGCTGGTCCTCACAGAAACAGGGGTTTTGCCACGCTGAGGACTGGCTCAGTGCACCAGCGGCAGCCTCAGAGTTGCTTCTTGCGCACTGAACCATATGTGCCTTGAATGGGTACTGAAAACCCTCCATGCACCCTCAAGCCCTTTCAGACTGGGATGCTCTGGGGGCAGACAGGCTTCAATGTCTCTCCGTGTTGTTTTGAATGCTGTATGGAGATGTGGCCCTAGGCCAAAGGTTATGAACGATGGCGCACTGCCTCCTATCGTTATCGCTGAAAAGGATCCATTGCGCGTCTGTTGAATCCGTAAGTGGCTTCTTGCTTGGAGCATGATGATGGAAATGAAGCAGCAAAATGGCATGCACACCCTGCCCCTCCTTTCTTCACGGCGGTTCTCGTTGCCAAAGTGTCAAGCAACTTTTAAACCTGAACTGATGCCTGTTGTAGCAATGCCAGCCTCCTTTGTTCTTCAGCGGGATGCTAGAAAAATCTTTTAAGGCATTTGAGAGATGCAGCAGATTCTATCCTTACAGGATTGGGGGAAATGCAGGGGAAGCAGGAAAAGCTGAATGGTTAGATCTATCACAATGCACCAAGGAGATTCAGATGTTCTGGATGGGTACTTTCCTGCAAAACATGTGGATGATGGCTGAGGCAGGCACATTTTGTTCCTCTGTTGCTGTTTTGTGGTACTTTAATCCTTGGTGCCCTTTTGGGGGTGAAGGTGGAGCTCGTCTTGTTTAAATAGACTGCCTCAATCGTTTTGCACAGGGAAAACCAAAGTTGCCAGAGAGGCAGCTTGCCATCTGAATTTTCTGTACTCTGATTTGCGTGTGCAGCTTGTGAATTCAAGCTCATGATTTGTGCTGGTCATGTGTCAATGCCATCTGCCTTTCTTGGATGTCAAAACTCTTAACCTTTCAGTGCTTGACATGACTGCTGAGCTGTTCACCTGAAGCACTCTCTCCGTCCGTCACGAGTCAATGCTGCTGATGGCACTGTACCTTTGTGAATCAAGTAGTCCTCCTTTTGTATAGAGAATTTTTGTTGTTACCAACTTTTTTGTTGGCAAAATTTTAAATTAAATTTCTAAAACTCTAAATCTGTCTCACATGAAGTTTGTTTAGTTTTCCGAGGCTTTGACTGGTCTGCCAAACATCAAGGGAGCTTCAGTGTCACTTCCCACATGGTGACAGCGACCTGTCGAATGGCTTTAAGAAAGGATTAGATAAATTCATGGAGGATAAGTGTATCAGTGGCTACTAGAACGGATGCCCAAGTACTGACTCTGGGCTGGTGGAACAGACAGGATGCTCCTCAAGGCCATTGGCAGGTAATTGAGATCAAGTAATGTTTTGGCTTGGCTTCTGCTTGAAGCCCAAAAGCAATTGGTGGGCCACTGTGTAAGACGGGATGCTGGACTAGATAGGCTGTGGATAGATCCAGCAGAGCCCCTCTTATATTCTTATGCACAGTAAAAATTGTTCCTCAGCTATACTAGGAGCACCTATGATGCTCCTAGGACAGTCCTGTATGAAGTGTTCCCACTACATGCGAAGGCTGCACGGTGGCTGCACTTCTTCCTAATGGAGAAGGTTCAAACGGAGTGTGGGGAGGGCCAGCACGAGCGTGGTCAGCGCAAGTGTGGTTAGATAGGCTGTGCATTGATCCAGCAGAGCCCCTCTTATGAACAGTAAAAATTGCTCTACAGCTATACTAGGAGCACCTGTGATGCTCCTAGGACAGCCCTGTATGAAGTCTTCACACTACGTGTGAAGGCTGCACAGTGGTGTGCCTGCAGCTGCCCAGTCATGCACTACCTTGCCTAACCGCCATAGCAACAGCTTGGCATGGATTACCATTGCTGCATTGAGGTGGATGCTCTCATATGGAAGCATTCACACTTGGTACAACCAGAAGGTAGGTGCTGCTTAGGTTTGCACACACTGGCTCCTAGTTTTCCAGTTCACAACTGCATCCAGGGTTTTCGCCATTCTGTCACTCTGTGCACTGACTGTCAGAAAGTTCTTGCCCAAGTCAGTATCACATTACCCCATGTTACATACCCTGTGCTCAATTCTCTTGCATAACAAGTTGTTTAGGTCTTGGTTTTTCTGTTGCAATCCCTAATGGGTACAGGCTCTCCCTCAAATGTTATTAAGAAAGCTATTGCTGCTGTAGTTCTCAGATTTTCTTTCCTCCTAGAAGCTGCTTGAAAATCATTGGGGGCATGTGATTCTATTTACACTTGCAGTGATGTTCTACAAATCAAAGTAGGTAACCTAATTTTTGCCTTTATATTTTTCCACCCCAGTTCCCATAATTGTTTTCAAACCTAGGCCTTCTTAGCAACTTCTTCAATAATGCAGACCTAGTAAAAACATCCTAAATATCCATTGCCAGGAAAAATAAATATGTAACATTGCTTAGCCAAGCTCAAATATTTTGTAGACTTCTGCAACCTTTCCACAGCAAACACTGATCCATGCTCTTGGACCCCAACTGGAAAATCTTTGTTGCCTCATGCTGGATGCTACTGGAAATATACATGACACCCAACTATGGAGCCCCTTCCCCACCATGTGTGTAGATGTAGAGCTGTAGAAACATCTACCTGTCTCCCAGTGCAGTTCTGTTTGCACTTCTCCCTAATGGAGAAGGTTCAAATGGAGCGTGGGGAGCGCTGCATCAGCCCATCACCATGGCAACAGCACTGCACAGATGCATTGGCATCGTTGTTGCAGCTTGTGATCACCTTCATAATGGAGGTGATTCACACGTTGCCAGTGCTTAAGGTATTGCTGGCGAGGTTGGGGATAGATCCAGCATCACGAAGTGCGGGCGCCACATCTATCCCATCTTCACTTCCCCAGGTTTTCACAGGGAAGTGAAAGCGCAAAAATGCCCATGGTATCAATATTCAGGTACACCAAAGATGATCAGGGACTGTTCTCCCAGCAAGAGCCACAGATATTAGAACTAGAAATAATTTATTCTGGTTGCAGCTTTCCAGGTCCTGGTTGAAAACAAACATTTCCTGACCGTAAGATCTGTACAAGAGTGAACTAGTTTATATATGAAGGTTATGACTTCTCCATCTTTGGAAGTTTTCAAGAAGACTGGAAGGCAAATAGTGTTTATCTAAATGTATCATAATTTTTTAATCACTTAAAAGGATGGAAAGCCACTTCCCTACAATGATTTAATACACCTTTGCTGAACTTGAGCAGGATTAGACTTTATGATCCTTATGGTCCCTCCCAACTATAAAAAGTCAATGATTTGATGGTTCTAGCAGTGGGTTTCTTATATATAGTATTATATTTTTTAAAAAAAAAGAACAGTTTATCCAAACCATAAAGCCTTTGCTCTACTGAACTATAATGAACAAGCAAAAAGTTAGAAAAGTTTTTATTTTTATTCTGTCAAACTTCCTAGCAGTAGTGCACAGTTTATCTTGGGAGGAGGGATTTGGGGAAATGGATTATTGTCTCTTCATTCAAACTACAACAAAGTCAAATAGTAACAGTAATTGAAGACATTAACTCCTTTCCAGCAGTTATTTGAAGCACAAAGGGCCCCTGTGGGGACTTAGAAACAAGGTAAAAACTCAGTGGCAAGGTTTTTAAAAAAGTGTTGTGCACCACACAGCACCTAAGGCTGGCAAAAATAAGATAAAATCTCTCTTGTCTTTGCAGGGACGAAGAATTACAAACAAGTTCCGTTAGAAAGAAGCTTCAGCCCTCCATTGCAGAGTCTCTTCTGTAGACAGTATTGTCTGTAGTAGAAAAAGGTGCTTGGAACAAGCAAAGGCGTTGTATGATCAACATTTCTAGAATTCCATTATGTGTTGATACGTACAGGATGCGGGATGCAATTTGTTCTCCTGTTGCCACAAAGATCCTTCTGCGAGCAGGCAGGATGGAAACTTGGTCAACTGCAAATGTCTCTGGCAGTCATTTGTATGGAGTTGAGAGCAGGTGAAGGTTTCGCCCTTGTCTTCTGCTTGAGATATTTGGAAGCAGTTGGTGGGCCACAGCTGTGAGATGGGATGCTGGACTAGATCGTCTGTGGCCGGATCCAGCAGGCCTCCTCTTATGTTCTTATGTCTGTTTAAAAAGTCTCCCAACACCAGGTAGAATGAGCAAACGACGAGGTGGTAGAATGCTTTGAGATGGATAAATTTCCCTCGGACCATCTTTAGAAACTGATGCAGAAGCCCTAAACAGCTTCCAATGGTGAATGGGAGTAGACACAAATGTGCTAATTGTTAGGAAGGTCAAAAGATGACGCTGAAATGGCAAGAGACTTGCAAAATATTTAATGAGAGAACGTAGCAAGAAGTCTGCATTTGAGTAGTCATAAACAACAGAAGTCAACTGGTCAGCATGCAGCATAAAAAAATTATATATATAGGGAGCCTCTGAAAAATTCCATTTGGCACCACAATTCTTGTTTTGATGCTCTGCAAGGCTGCCTTTCCCCCATCACAACCACGGGAATATGATTCAGTCTTGGAATCAGGCAATTGTCAGTCTTGCGTCATTCTGGAGTCGGCAACAGGGTGATCCTAAGGCTATCAAGGAAAGAGGCTGAAGGACGTGCCTAAAGCAAAGGGGGAAAAATGCATGCTAGCGGTTATTTCATCAAACATGCCCAATTTAAAAAGCTATGCATATATGTTGAATTGAAAAAAGGAAAAAAAGTTTCTTTTTTTGTTTTCCCCTGCAGGGAACATAGGAAGGATTTTGCTTTTACATATACATGGTTGTTTTTAAATCAGGAATTATCTGAGCAGATATTTACTTACGTTATTAATTTATGAATGTATATCCTGCCTTCCATTAAAAGGTCTTAGGGTGGGCCGCAGCAGTACACAATAACGGATATAAAACATTACAATATATTTAAAATATAAATCCTCCAGAGGGAAGCTATTCCAGAGTCTGGGGGCTATCACAGAAAAGGCTTTGTGTCATTGCCCCCTGCACCACTGAGAAAGGATGGACTACATGAGTCCCTCTCTATGATCACATGGTTGCTTCCAACTCATCTGTTCTAGGAATCCTGTCTCTGGGCCCAGCGAGATCTACCTGGTGGTCCCACCACAGGGAAGGTCATGGTATTTCATGTTGCCTAGTAAGCAATATGAAATCTTGTATGACTTGAAAGCGAGACAACTTTAAATCTAGAATGGGGATGGAAGATTCCAACTGAGTCAGATGCAGTTTACTTTGATAGGGCACAGCCAGATGTGATGGCTAAGAGATGTTTCTCTAAATGACAGGGAAATACTGCATACAACAATGTGATCCCTTCATCTCACTTGCTCCAGAGTTTAGAAACGTATTGCAACTTTAGGGCAACTCCAACAGGTTCTCTGATAAAGGCTGCACTCAGACAGGGTTTAAAACATGGCATTAGCCCGGCGCTGTATTGAAATTGCCACACGCATCCATAGCAATCCGGACATAGAGCTGGGATATAGGGATAAAATCCCACTTTATTGCTATTCTGGGGAAAATCAACTCCCAGTCTTTTTCCAGACTGGCAATATGGCTTACCTATCTGGAAGCTTGCTCCCACGATTCATACTGGTGGAAATGCTCAATGTGTATATATGCAGATGAAACTGGGCCAGAAATTGTTGCTGTGCATGTGCAGGGGCTGGTGATTGTGCACTTCTTGGTATTTCATGCCATAGAAATACCCAGAAGTATACACCATACCATCACAGAAGCAAGCAACCAGATACGTAAGGGCACATGTGCTTGTCCTGTCACTTGGCAGGGATAGTAAGATGCAACTGCAGGATCTAAACAAGGTCCCACTATCTGGAGACATGCACAGAGATGCTGTTATGCTATTTTTGTTTTGTTTTGCAGAGAACAACTTTCCATTAGCCAAAAGAGCAAAAGCAAGTTCAAAATATCTATGGTGTTAACTTAAGGAGACTAGATAGAGTGATACTCTTCATTCTTACTGGCTTGCTAGCTCTGGAGTCAATGTCATTCTGCATAAATGAGCCCACAGTGGTGTGCAGGATGATGGCTTTATTGAGAAAAAAACGCTACATGGAAGAGTGAGAGGACCTCAGCTCATCCTTTGGCCTTGCTGCTGTTGGGAGCCTTTTGGGACTTTGGGTTCCACACATCATCTTAGAGATACTCCTCTATTACAGGACTTGCACGGCCTAGCAGTAATCCTATATACAGTCCTCCTGATAAACTACCATCCACTTTCAACAGGCAGGGAATCAAATTAGCAAGCCATATGCTTGTCAAATGAGAAAAAAATTATTTATAACCCACCCAGCTGATCCATACTTTCCTTTCCATTATTTCTCTTTTGAGTTTCTTTCTTATGCCCTGTACTTAGTGATTTCTTTATTATTTACATTGTTTTAGTGGTGGCTCTTTTATTACAAGTGAAGTAAAAAAGATGATGAATGCCAATACAGAATTGATTATTCACATTTTTGCCTGGCATTAAGCAATATATCCAATACTGATTTCCTTTTTGTTTTGTTTTGGCGGGGGGAAGCATCTGTTCTAATAAATATTAACATAGGACAGAAACATCAGGGCAAGACCGTTATCCCAACACAGATTAACGCATGTCACATTTTGCGCTGGAGTTTTATATTTTCCCACTAGAGGGCATATATTTAAATTTGCAAGATATGACAGAAAGAGATACCGAGAAGGATGAAAGCAAAAATCACCTTTTCTTTTCAATGGGAAAGAAGAAGAAGTAGAGTTGGTTTTCTACCCCGCTTTTCTCACCCATTTAAGAGGGCTCAAAGCAGCTGACAAAGCTTTCTATTCTTCTCCCCACAACAGAAAACCCTGTGAGGTAGGCGGGGCTGTGAGAGGTCAGAAGAGAGCTGTGACTAGCCCGAGGTCACCTAGCTGGCTTCATGAGGGAGGGTGGAATCGAACCCGGTATTCCCAGATAAATCTGGCTCCCTAACCACTAGACCAAACTGGCTCAAAGGGGGAATTAGAACCCCTAAATTGTTATCTCTCCTCATCTTCAGCTGGCTGAGGCAGCCTCCAGAAGGCAAGAAGCAATATGGGATATAAAGAAATTCCCACCATTGCCTCTTGCCACGTCTCACCAGATATGTGCTGCAAATTCTCGACTGGCATGGTGCATACGACATTGCTGGGACTTCTGTGAGCCACCCAAGTGCCTGCCCCTTTTCTTTTGTTTTTGCTCTGGCTCCCAGAAGTCCCCAGCACAGCAATGTCCTTTACACCTCACCTGGTATGCGGGTAAGTGTGGTTATTATGGGAATCCTGATGTCGCTGCTGGGGTTCCCATGACAGAGTTGCAATGTGCTTTTCTGCACACTGCAAAAGAGATTGCATTGGGAAAGCTGGGGGCATGTGTAGCAATCCCAATGCAATGCCAAGAGGATTGTGGGGCAGACCTCACAGCCAGAGGAACTTGGACATGATTTTTAAAGGATCATAATCATATGAAATGGGTGACGTTTTATATCATATATGCACAGTGAGGCATCTACATCAGAAAAATTAAAGTGTAGTGTTCTGGATATGCACGTTGGTGCTGCCACTGTTCCCCCTCAAGGGCTTCTCAAATAGCCTTGAGTAGAGTGTTCTTTACCCCCTTCAGGTTGCACATGTAGGCATGTGCAAGGTGCGATCCAGTCATCTAAATTCTCCTTAAAAGCTGGTTTCCTTCCCTTATGGGGAATTTGGGAAGGGTGTCTCTCTTGCGCCCTACAGAAATGAAAGCAGTCTGGAGCTTTCTGAACAAAAGCACCAGTAAGTGTTTCTTACTCACGCTAGACCAGTGATGGCGAACCTTTTGAGCTCGGTGTGTCAAAATTCACAAGAAAAGGTAGCTTAACTCGGGTGCTGTGTCACATCTAGAAATATCCATAATTTTGTGATATTTGTAGCTCTAGTAAAAAAGTTATATTTCTGATATATGTATATTATTAAAAGCAAAAACAAATAATTCTTTACGTTAGTGACTTTTGTTGCTGAATCTTCAGTTGGAAGTTGGTATTTCGTACACTTCAAGAACAAGCAAGCACTCCATGCCCAGGTGCCAGGGTGACCAGGTGTGTCACCCAAAAGGGCTTGGTGTGTCACCTGTGATACGCGTGTCATAGGTTGGCCATCACCGCGCTAGATAGTGCTAAAAGTGAGTGCAATCATGCAACACAATTCTATGCTTCCGCTGGCTTGGTGCACCATGAAGCCCTTCCACACCAGGGGAGTATGGTACCTAGATGAACTGAACCATATGCATCACTACTTGGGTTCCACTTGCTCAGGCCTATTACCTATATGCATCACACCGGTAAGCCATTTGGGCAGGTGAAACTGATATAAAATCACACGACCACCTCCTCTTATGGGGCCAACTGACAACCCCTCTTACCCACTCACATGCCCGTCACAAGGGCAAAACATGGAGAAACAATTTCCGTGTTAAATATACTGTGTGTCACATACAATCTCTGCTCAATCCAGAAGCATCTTAAGTGATCCCTGCCCCCAGGCAGCATAATCAATAACTGTGGTGATGGCCATGAAGGAGCAATTTACCTGGAATTGCAACGGTGCGTAAGGAAGACCAACCAGTTCACGTCAAAGACATCAGCATATTACCTGCATTAGGTGTGACAACGATCATCCGGTAAACTTTCAGAATCCAAATCTGCTTTAATTTCGGGAACAGTTTGAGTCCAGCTGTCTGCACAATTGGAAGCGTTGTCGTCATCGTCTATTGTCATTGGTTCCGCCCAATTCCCAAGGCTGGTGTTCTGGTTCTCGTTATTGTCTTTACATTCAGATCTCTCTGTGCTCAGTATGTTCTTCCCCAGCTTTTGATGTTCCTCATTGCTCTGTTCAACTGTCTCAGTATTGTCCTTCACGCTCTCAGAGGGCACAGTCTCTGTTGTGTTGTTATGCTCATCCAGCCTAAGCTGCTCCCGGTATTGGTCCAACCATTTTAACGAACCAGTCCTTAAAGCATTCCTGTTGTCTTTGAACCAGCGAACTATCTCAGTCCTAGTGAGACCCGTCTGAGTTGCCAGTGCATCGTACTCCTGTGGGGAAGGCCACTGAGTTTTTACAAACATACACTTCAGCAGGTGGCCTTGTTCTTGGCTATTTGTGGCAAATGCTGTGGAGCCCTTGGGCAAAGATGTTGCCTGGTAGACATCGAGCTGTTCTGTTTGACTTACTGAACCATTGGAAATGCCTTGATCGTTACTCTCAACGCTCGATTCCGAGTCCAAGACAACTTGCTCCAAGTTGTTCCTCTTTCTTTGCTCAGAGAACCAGGATTCGATTTCCTGCCTGCTCATCTTGGCTTCAGTTTTAAGTCTTTCCAATTCACTTTGGCTTGGATAGGAGCTCTTAAGGAAGCTTTCTTCAAGGATCCTAAGCTGTTCTTCAGATTTTCCTTTCAACGTCTGGGAAGCGAGGTCTGGGCAGGGGTTACGCCCCTGTCGTGCAGCAGCGAGAACGATCTGATCCTTGGCTACAGATTCACTGGTGATGTGGACAATGCCTCTTTGATTTCGGTATCGGTGGTCACTGAACCACTTCTTGATCTCGCTTCTAGAAAGGCCCGTGATTTCTATCAGCCTATAAATTTCGGCATTATCAGGAAACTGACTGTTCACAAAACTTGCCTTGAGGGCTGTAATTTGTTCCTTGGACTTCTTGCGGTCAGTGGAGGATGCCGGCGATACAGCTGGTGCAGTTACAACAGTAGTAGTACAATACCGAGACGGAGGGGGGTTCTGTTTCGACAAGGCTTCTACAGGGACAATGTTGGGGCGCTTGGCTTCCGGGATAATTACTGGGTTCTGTGTGCTCCGTTTCTGCCCTTGGTTACTTGCCACAGCAACAGTAACCGGAGAGATGTTTGACCCACTTGACACCTGTGTCAAAACCAAACCAGTCTGGCTGAGTATCTGACAAGGCACGGCCGTCTGGATAATTGGCTGTGTCATTTTTGCAGTAGTGACTTGAGCTGGTAAAACAGTGATGGTGTGAGGTGCGGCCTGGATTGTGCCATTAAACATCTTCTTCCGTGCTTCTTCGACCTCTTCTGGAGACCAGCTGATGCCATGCTTCAAGCGCTGAGTAGCAAACCAAATCCGGATCTGCTCCTCTGGATGTTTGGATGCTGCTGTTAGCCATGACAACTCTGCCTGCGTTGGGTAGGGAAATTTGTTGAAGGAACTGATCATAGTTGTGTTTGTATCCAGTGCGGAATTGTATTTGGTACTGTTCAGTGGTACAGGGACTTTGGGGACAAGGTTGATATTTGGTGGAAGTTGTACAGAGGGCATTACGTGAGCCATAATATCCTGGAGTAGTTCGACCCCATTGACACACGGAATAGTCTCTGGGGTTTCTGTAACAAGATGGCGGATCCCATCCAAATGGTTCTCTGCTGAAATTTTCTTAGCTTCGCCTTTAGGCTTTCCAGCATTAACAGCAGTTGGCACTTTGTCTATACTGCCAACCGCCTCAGGAACTACTTCATATTCAGAGGTTTCAGCAACAACTGAGTGGTTGGTTACCTCAATGGATTGTTCTAGAACCGTTTGGTTGTTGAGTTTGATTAGCTTAAGCTTGAAATTGTTTTCTCCTGGATGGAGATTTGTGTTGTGTTCTGATAAGGAATCATACTTTTTGGTTGTAAAATTACATTCGGCGCAGATGTAGAGGGGGTTGAGGATCACATTGGGATGCTGGGTGTCTATGTGCTCAGTGAATTCATTCAGATTCTGGGTGGAGTAGGGACAGTACTTACATTCATAACCCCCTAGGGTTTTCCTTGTTGGATTGGCAGGAGAAGATTTCCCTTCAATCACCTCACAGTCGTTTTCACAGTTTTCATCTCCAGTAGTCAAAGAATCCCTTGAATCCTGTTCTGAAGTACTAACTGCGTTTCCTGTGTTGCAGTCCTTTGGAACTTCCTGCTCCATGGTTTCCATGGCTCGTACCATACATGGAGTGGTTGACTTTCTTTTGCTAGCCATGGTACCTGTGCAGTGGTCTTCGGTGACCACAAATTCTTCTCTTGGAGAAGCACTAAAGATGTGTTCTTAACACAGTTCTTAGTTTTACAAGAAATGAAGATGTCCACGATGTAGCTTGAAGGTTTCTAGGGTCCACCGTGCTTTTCAGGTATAGCTACCAAATAGCTGGGCTGCATAACCTCTGTAAACAAAGATGCATACTGTTAAAATACATCTGTAGCTTCATTTTTTTTCCAGTCATGGTTCTTTGTCACTAGAAATTGATAACTGGTGCTGTCCTTTGCTTCATCCCTACTTTGAGAAGAAAGTAGTACATGGAGTGGAAAGGTCTAGCAAACCTGGCTTAGGAGCTATGTGAGCACTTACTTTACACCACCTTGCTTCTGTGCTGCTGGCCTTTTTGGAGCCCATATTTCATGTTGTGCCACAGGACGGCAGGTAATTTTGGGCAATCTGGGGTGTTCCCTGCTCCCAACCACGTCTCTAGACAAATGCTTCACTTTGCTAGGGGATAAGTGGTTAGGAAGAGTGTCCATTCATAAACTTTGACAGTAGGAGCCCTGCTGGATCATCTAGCCCACCTAGTCAGCATCCTCTAGTCCAGGATCTTGTCCAGCCCATCTAGTCCAGCATCCTGTCTCACAAAGGGGCCCACCTATTGCCCTTGGGCATCTCAAGCAGAGACAAGGGCAAGCCTTTTGCTTTTGAATCCCAGCAAATGTCCTCAGAGGCATCCTGCTTCCCCAGCCTGAAAGATGTACTTAGGCATCTATCTTTTCTATACCATGCATGATTTTAAATACTTCAATCAGGTCCCCTCTTAAATGCAGTCTTTTCAGGTCGAAGAGGCCTAGATGTTGCAGTCTGATTTCATAAGGGGAGTTGTTCCAGCGCCTTAATCATTCAGGTTCATATGTTAGCCAAGCACCCACTCATCTTGCTTGACTAGCATTTGGGTATTTTCAAGAGGAACAATCACAGTAGCAACAGGCAGACATGGGTAAGCATTTGCTATTATGAGAAATCCACAATCATTGCCAGTTTTCCTGTAATTATCCTAAGTAATTCTTTGGATTCCAGCCAATTTATATTCTGCCAATCCTACCATTTCTACCTGGGTTCCAGGAACTATACCGGGGCCGTGGTCACACGTTCACCTTAATCCTTCTCCAGTCCATCTTCAGATCTGACTGTTCACACCTTTTCATTTCTATTCCATTTTATTAGTGGACTTTCCAACCTCCATTTGGACTGAATGGAAAGTCTGCAAATAAAACAGGTAGAAATGGAAAGGTGTGAGCAGTCAGACCTGAAGATAGACTGAACATGAGTCTTACAACAAATGCTACTGGGTAAAGTGGCCATAGCCTCTCTGTTCCATTCCATTCTTCCAAGTCTTTCATTCCACCCACTGACTGCCCCCTCCTCAGTTCATGTGAGCAGCCAGTCAGTTTTCTGAGGCTTCTCAGCTTGACTTGTACACCAAGAACTGTTTTGAGTTTCTACCTTAGGTTTATTATGTGATTTACAATTCCACTCCAGCAGGAGCAGTGTGCTGTAGAACTTCACAATAAAATAAAATATAAAAATCCTGCATAATTTTCTTTTGTACTACTGCAGACTTCTTGGGTTCTTATTATAGCTGCTGATATCATCAGCTTTGTGTGGGCATGCGTGCAGTGCCATTTTGCTTATGATGAATAGTACTCAAAACACAAACATCAGAAACCTGAGGACTAGCAATCCTTCAAATTGTCAGAGACGCAACAGTCTTCATATTAAATTTATAGCCCAATTTCCTTCTGTCATGGTACTCAATCCAGAGTTCAAGGATCCAGTTCCTGACTGCATCCAGACAGGGCTTAAAACACGAGATTATCCTGGGGTTATATTAGGATTATCACTATTCCAGGAAAAAACAACTCCCAACCCAACTTTTCCTGGAGTAGCAATATGATTTACCCTGTCTACACACTTGCTTCCAGGAACTGTCTTCTTGGAAATGGCCACCACGCTTGCATGGGGCCGAAACTGAGCTGAGAACAGCCACTGTGCAAATGAGGAGGCCAATGCTTGCACACTTCCAAGTACCAAAATACCTGGAAACATCCACCATTGCAGGAGCAAGTGCCGAGACAGGTAAGGACCAAGGGGCGTTTTCGTACTTCCCTTCTCGACTGCTGGATGGGAAAGGAGTATGATTAACCAACACTGACTAGCGCTCACACTTGGAGAGCTAGTCAACTTTGGCTATTCCCTCCCCACGATCGAATACTTACCTTATTTGATCCAGGGACCGGTCCTCCTCTGGGCGTCACCATTTTGGCTGTGACTGCGCAACTGCGCATGTGTCAGAATCATTGCCCTGACGATGCTGATGTTCTCTGCATGTGCAGTTGTGTCTATGCTCATTTCAGGTGCCAGTGCACTTGAGCGGCACCTCAGACAACCCTGGAGTACCGGAAGTGGTGCAGATGGTTCTGGTGCTGGATGCTTAAGGTAAGTTCTGGTCAAGGCTGGTTAAGGTGTGGAGCACAATTTCATGCTCCACACCTAATCAACAGTTAGTGAACTTCTGGTGAGGCAGGGCACGCTTGGAGGCTATAGCAGCCTCCTCCACATCTGGTTGCTCTTCACCAGAAGTTCACTAATCATGCACTACTGGCTGCAGTGTGAATAGTTCCCAGGCTTGCTCCATGGTTTTGTTCTGCCATCAAGCAGGGATGGCGAGAGGCAACTGTGGGATCTAAACATGGTCCTGCATTTTCCTCTTGCCATCTGGAAGCAAGCTCCTATCTCCATGGATGCTGTTATTTTGGTCTTTTAAACATTTAATTGGATCTAGCTTGCATGTTTTCAACAATGGCTCCTAGATACAGAAAGGCTTGTCTCTTTTAATTGTGTTGGTGGTTTAACTGGCATTGGTGATTTAACTACTTAATTGGCATTGTGAAGTAATGAGCGTCAGTATGCTGCAAACTGTACACTGTGTTCTCCTGTTTCAGAAACCTTTTTTTTGTAGTGTCTGAATCTGATGCCTGAAAATCTTGTTACGCTTCCAACCCATCCTTTCTTAAATTCAGGATCTTCATTATTCAGCATTGAAGCAATTGTCCTTGAGTTTATTGAAAGCAAAATAATACAAGGATCCATATGTAAACATGATAGGACACATTCCTGACTTCCTAAGATCTAAGTCACTCAAGTTCCCGGAAGGGGGACCAACATAATTACTGTGGGGAAAATTCCTTTACATAATTCACCTCACTAAAATATTAAGACCAAAGCCATTTCAGAAAATATCACAGTTAATCTACTTGCTGAGGAATCTAATTAAAGCCTTGGCCATGTTTTCCACAACATTTTGATACTAAGCAATTAATTCTATTATCCCTGCGCAAGATAAGTCATGATAAATAATATTAGCTGGAATATGGAGATAGATTCACTTTTGCTTGAAAATAATAAGGTCCTTACTTCAAGTTACAGGCCAAGTACAAGAAATAGACCTGTGAAGGTGAGCTTGTTTTAGGCCCTTTCCACATTTGTCAGTAAACAGGTACAGTGAGAGGTCTAGACCCATTCTGGGTTTCTTTCCGCACTTTGGTTCAGAACAGATGGGCCATGCCCTCTGCTACCAAACTCAGCCTGCACTGGATGGAGCATAGTCTGCTTTAAGCAGCCCAAAATGACTGCCTAGCCTGGGATAGTGGTAGACATAAGATGAGTCCTGCTGGATCAGGCCAAAGCCCATCTAGTCCAGCATCCTGTTTCAACAGTGGCTCACCAACTGCCCATGGGCATCTCAAGCAGATACAAGGGCAAACCTTCTCCTGCTCTTGAATCCCAGCAAATCGTCTGAGAGGCACCCTGCTTTTAAAGTCTACTGTGGTCTACTCACAAGTGAATTGGAATCAGGAAGATATGCGTAAGGGCACTTGCCTCTGTGAGGCAATTTAGCAGGGCCACCCTTTTTTATGATGCACCAAATGGGTCTTCTGGGGGGTTCCAGACTAGAAACCTCTACTTTAGTTCCTGGTTGTCAGAGCCCTTGAAGCAGACCTCAGAAGAGCTGTTCCCAGGTGTGGATGGTCTTGTTCTGGGATTGCCATACCAGTGGGAACCATTCCAGCTGGAGTGGCCAAGTCTAGGTCTTTGCAAAAGGCCCTTGGTGTCCTGCCTCCTGTAAAAATAGGAGTTCAGGGAAGACAAGTTGAGCAGTTTCTTTGTTTTTAAACACTTTTATTAATACCTTCAAACCATACAAATGAACAAGCACAATAATAATGCATGTTCTACCCAATGCCCTAAGATCTGCAGGGGAGGCCCTCCTGGTTGTATCACCACCTTTACCGACAAAAGGGGTGGGCACCTGGGATAGGGCCTTTTCAGTGATGGCTCCGAGACTGTCCTGAGGTGCCTCAGGCACCTTCACTCTGTGTGTTCGGTAGAGCTGTGAAGATGCACCTCTTTACCCTGGCTTTTGGCTAATTAAGGAAACATCTTTTTCTCCCCACATCCAGGCACTGTTATGGTTTTAATAAATTTAGTACGTTACGATTTTAATGTGTTAATTTTATATGTTGTAACCCACCCTGAGACCTTTGGGTATAGGGTGGGATTAAAAAAAATCAATTAAATAAATAATATCTATTCTTGTAGCATGGTCCAAAGAGTGCAAAGCTGATGGTCAAGCCTGATCTAGTTCACATTCTAAGAATTTTGCTATGCAGCTCCAATGTGGTCAGCTTCTATTCTGAAGTATTTGTAAATATATAGGTAAAGATGAATGCCAGCAGATATTTCAAGTTATTTCCGCTAATGCCCTATCAGTGAATTAGAAACTACTGCATTAAAAGAAAAAAAAAAGCTCCCTTAAGAATCTTTGAACTCCTATGAAGGCTTCTGTTGGGCAATGTGCCCAGGACACTTTATTTACTTCAAGAGAAACAGCACTGGGAATGGTAATTGATCAAAAAAGTTTTGCACAAAAGTAGTTTTAGATTAATTAACTGTGCATATTAAAAGAACAAGATAGTTCCTAAATCCCTGGAGGACTAAAGAAATCAAAGTAATTCCATTGCTCACAGATTTCACTCATACTGAGGGGCTGCCTCCTTCGCTTCTCATGGCTGTGCCATTCCCAAAGGTACTTATTTTTCAGGGGTGGGTGAAGCAGTTCCCTATAAGCACCCTTAGGAGGTTTTGGATAAAATGGGCAAAAGCTGAGATGGGCAAAAGAGGAGAATGGAAGGTTGAGTGATTTGCCCAGCAGACAAGCAAGCATTATTGCTAGCCACAAAATGACTCTCCTTCTCCATCTGGCCAAGAGACCTGATAATCAATATGGTTGTTTTGCTGTTTCCTCACACTAACTGAAGGGGAGGGGCAGAAATAAGAACTTTAATGCCAGCCAGTGCCCCCCTTCTGTGGTGTCAATGAGGTTCCCCTCACAACCCAAGACAGTAGAGGTGGCCTAGCAACCTGCAACCCAAAATCCAGACCAAAAAGGTTCTGTGTGAAAACAATATTATTTCTATAAGGGTAAATTTTACCCCACTAAAGATATAAAAAACGCTATAATAAAAATATAGGTTTACAAAATAATTCAAAAATTATATATAACAATGAAGCCAATGCAACAGGGAAGCCAGATGTGTTTTGACCCTCCAATCGGGTCTTCTTCGGTGGCTCCTAATTATTTAAAATAGTTATAAATATTATATATCATTCAATATATTCAGCTCACTTTCATGACTCTTGTCTATTCAGAAAGTATCAAGCACACTTCAACTCCAAGTTTTGCCTCTTATATATCCAGTTGTACTAGATTAGAGAAATGATTCTGAAAAGACTCAAGGACAGAAGAGTCAAAGGGGAAAAAACCATGTGTTAACAAGAAAAACCTTACACTGAATGTTTTTCAGCTCATGAATTTACATTTCTATAAAAGAAAAGTCCAAGGCAACAGGGCTTGTATTCTGACATTTTTACTCTTCTCTTTTATTTTGAGTTTACTTTCATTTTATTGTCATTTTTTGCCTTTTATCTTTCCGGTTTTATGGTACATGTAGGTTTGAGGAAATAAATTGTTTGTCTGATTAACAAAAAGTGGCAATTTGCATTCCCATCCAGGTACTGGTCAACCCAAAAAATGTTTGTTGTTGCCACCACACACACATACAAAATCAATGGGTGATAAAATCAATGGCTTGAAAAAATTACCTCAGTGATTACCTCAGACTTCTGAGTAGGAAGTTAGCTATTCTTATTCTGTATGGTGACTTGAGTTCTTTGAAACTAGGGAAGGCCCAGGCACAAATTCTCACAAATTTGAACTTCTGGTATAGATGGTATATAACACCACATAAGCTGAGGAAAATGTATCAAAATATGTCTATGAGATGCTGGAAATGTAAAAAAGTAGAAGGAATGTTTTATCATATGTGGTGGACATGTGAAAAAGCAAGAAAATATTGGGTGGTAATAGGTAACCGGATGAGACAAATTTTGAAGAGTAACGTTATGTTGAAACCAGAATTATTTTTGTTGGGAATAGCAGACAATAGTTTAAATAGTATAAAGACTTTGATTTTATATATGGTGACTGCAGCCAGATTGCTATATGCACAGAAATGGAAGGAAGAAGAGGATGTTTTTCCACCGTGCTCCTTTAATCTGCATCTAAGAAGATCCAGATCTAGGGAATGGGTACTTCCCTTAATCCGGATCTAGTAGATCCGGATTAAGGGAAGTACCCAATGTGTTTCCATGGGTGGTCTAGCACCCAATAGCTAATAGCTGTGGAAACACTGCAGCACCCATTTGGAGATCTGGATCTACCCACGAGGGGTCTGCCTGTCACCCCAGGTGTTTGGGGGGACAGGGGGTGCAATCTCCGAAGCGGCTCCAAAGTCACTTCAAAGTCATTTTGAAGTCATTTCGAAGTCTGTGCAAAATAGTTCTGGAGTGTCTTTGAAGTCTGTGCTGATCTTCGGAGTAAACATCGAAGTGACTTTGGAGTGACTTCAGAGTCACTTCGAAGTTCACTCCAAAGATCAGCACAGACTTCAAAGACGCTCCGGAGCTATTTTGCACAGACTTCGAAGTGACTTCAAAATGACTTCAAAAAGACTTTGAAATGACTTCAAAGCTTAGGTTTTGGGGCTCCCCCCCCAAGGGTGCCCCCTCCCCCAGCCCTCTCTAGAACCCATTGCCAAACTAACATGGAAACAGGCTCCCTTTAATCTGGATTTTCTGGCTGAAGACCCCATTGTAGACTCCATTAATGGGGTCTACAGAAAATCCGGATTAAAGGCTGAGATGTACCCATATGATCCGGATTTCCCCAGCAGCGGTGGAAACAAATGTGTCCCAAATGGGTGCCGTGGTAGAAATGGCTCACACCCAAATGGGTCCTTAATGGGTGCAAAAATGGGTACTTTCTGACAGTGGAAAAACACCCAGAGTTACCTACAGAAGAAGACTGGTTAATTAAATTGATTGAACTGGCGGAAATGGACAAACTGACAAATTTACTAAAGGACAAAACAATAAATAAGTTCCTGGAAGACTGGGAGTCCCCTTATTGACTATTTACAGGAACTGGAGGTGACGATGAAGGGTTTTGGTTAATTACTAAAAAGCATGTAGAAAAAACAAAAGGTATACAAGGGGAGTATAAAACTAAACAATAATAATAAGCGAAGTCTGAAGAACGGAGAAAGTCACACAGGCAACATTAAAGCATTGTAACAATTGGATGTGGGGAATTTATTGTATTTTGCTGAAGTGAGGTGAAAATCCTTTGAAAAAAATATATACACAATTTTTTTTTGAACTTCTGGTAAATTTCTTGCCCCTGTATTGGGATAATCTTTACACAATAAGCCTGAAATATTTAGCTATGATGTCATCAATAAACCAGGCTCCACAGGCACCAGGAAACAAAGGGATTTTTCTTTCCACATATCGATCCTCCTGACAGCAAGATGGGGGAAAGCAGGGCACAGGTTCTTTATAGCCTCTGGAAATGTATTTCAAAGCAGCCAGAGCATTCGAGAACTGTCAGGTGAAGGAAAGGCAAGTCTAGTGATTTTGACCATCTCACGCTTGACCTCCTCCCTGTGAACATGTGCAGTGGCAGTACAGATGCGCCACTGCCCAGAATGGGGGAGAAGGTCAGTCTGCAGGACGCTTTTGACTCACATCGCATTGAAGCAAATGTATATCAAGATGCTAAAAGATGCTCCGTGCAACCTGCCCTGAAGCTTCCCTGTTTGCCCGCACGGCCCAATGAAGGCCACGTGTCATGTCCCAATGGAACGATGCCGTATGGTTTGGGAGAGGCTGCCACATTTCATTCCAGTGTTTTGCAGAGCACGTCAGTGAAGATCAGAATGGGAGAAGACATCAAAGAACCTCGACGGCAGCTCTGAAGCTTCTCAGGATCCCCTGACAAAGCTGTTAATGGATTTTGCCACAGGAAAGGCCACCATGCTAAGTTTCAAAGTAGCATGCACAATACGCATGGAAAGATGCCAGCTTATTAGCATCTGCCACTCACTTTAATGATGTCTAAAGCGTAAGGAAAAGGTCATCTCAGCCCTGCGTGACTTTGAGAAATGGAACTTTGCTTTTTGAGGGCACTAACGCCAAGTGGTCTAGATGAAATCATTACAGTAGAGTGAAAGCCAATTAAACTGTTACCAGTAGCAGCTCAAAAGTTTCTGTCCTGCAGCTTCTTACCACACCACGCTCGTTCAGTCTTCAATCCAGAGGCCGCCCCTGAAGTCAGTGGTTATAGTTCTTTATTGTTTAAATGCAAGTCTCCCTTGAAGGTGGGCTAAAATTGGGCTGTAAGGCAGAACTATAAAGGTGTGGAATTTGATGCTTATAAGAGATGCTGCTTGTAGATGTCCTTTTTGAAAAAATGCAAAAAAAAATCAGATTTATTGGTCACAACACTCATTGAGTACTTGGGCCAAAATGTTGTACATAAGGCAAAGGAGAAGATGGAATCTAAATATATGGAAAACCTGATCAATCTGGCAACTGAATTGCAGGCTGAATTTGCATTTACCTGAAAGCAATGGTCTCTGAAGACCATTCCAGACCAGTTAATGCCCAGAGTGGCTGGGCCCATTTGTAGACTGGATGCAGGAAGATTCCTGTTCTTGCCCCAGCAATGGGAAGTGTGCTAATGTTCCACATTCTAGGTCTTGCATTCAGATGTTGGACATCCCACCAACACCTAGCCATGAATGGCCAAGGGGACAGTGCAAATGCTGCACAAGGATTGGGTGAGCCAAGTCAAGACACAACACCAGGAAGTGTCCCATTTGCACTGCTTCAGTACTGTTCCAGTGGCACAGGACAACCTGTGAACAGCTGTTAAGTTGTCCAGAGCAGGTAAGCCCCAGGAAGGGCCAGGAGGCCTTGAGGACTGTAGCAGCTATGGATGGCATGTTCCTATGAGCCACCTGGAACTGAATCTAGGACAAGTAGAAAAAGGCCCTTTGATTAACAGTGTCTTTAGGACCTGCTAGTTAAAACAATTAATTCAACCCACCTCACTGTAGGGCCAGCCCTGTTATTGCTTCTGAAGGTAAAGGACATAAACAAAGGAAGTCTGTTGCCTTTCTCTCAAGTCTTCCAGAAGCAATTAGATGGGGTGCTGGACAGGAATTCATGCATAAGCAGAGCCACAGACAGACAGAGGACAGGTTTATGAAGAGAGTCTTCCTCACTCGATGACTCAAAAAGTACTTGTGTCTTCACAGATTAAATGCCAGCTTGAGGATGTGAATATTCTCACTTCACAGACAAAGCATCCCAGTTGGGTTTGTTCGCGCATTTAATCCCAAATCATCAGCCAATGAGTCATAAACTGATTATTATTATTATTTTTAAATCTAGCCTTCTAAAGTAACGTAAGGTGGCTAATGATTCACCATCTGAATGCTGATTTTAAAAAAGCTTGCTTTTGCTTACTGGAATAAGAGAATGGTATCTACACAAGCAAAAGTGAAGGGTTTTAATACGCCAGTGTAATGAACATGCCATTGGAGGTGCCCATGCAGTCAACCAGGAGTTGGTCACAATTCAGTGGTACCCAGCAACAATGATGACGTGTACCGTTTTACATGCAGTATTTATTATTTTCATTTCGATTCCACCTTATATCCTGAGGCTTTAGGGCAGGTTACAGGTTGCTTTCACACTTGAAAAGTTTCAAAATTTCAGAATTCACTAATTTTTTTTTTCTTTGAATGTTGTATCTTACTATGACGTGATCCCAGAAGAAACGATTTCTGCTCTGGGATTGCCAATGGTGCCTGCTGGATTCAATGTTCTTTTCACCTCTTGTCCTTACCACTAGGAGAAGTATATGGGTATGGGTATTTAATAAGGAACTCATTCTTTCATTCTTGTCTTTATTTCTGCTGCTTGCTCCTGATTTGTAAATCACTAATCCCCAGGGATTATGTCATTTCCATCTCCATGTGGCCTTGTTTCCTTCCCATTTCAGGAACATTAGCTTAATTAAAGTTAGATCATAGGCCTTCCTGTCAAGCATGTAACTTGCCTAACAAACTCTATTTAACACTTAATCACTGTATCTTTAGGCTAGCCTTATTTCACACAAGCAATTTCAGTTAATTATAGGTAAAATCCTCCTCTTCAACAATGATTTCCTTGTCACAGCTCCCCTTTTTTCTTATATGGCTGCATTTTGAAAACTGGGGAGCAGGTTGGCTGAGATGGGCATTGCCCTGATATAAAAATTTCTTCAAAAACATTTCATTAAATTCCCTTCCCTCATGCAACCAGAGGCTGGAAACATTATTTGAAAATAGCCTGTAGTGACTAAATGAAAAGCGTTTTGGAATCCAAATCCACAGCAATTGTCTGCATGTAGCTCAGGGAAAAATGATTTCCTTGGTTTTCCAGAGTGCACAATGGGTGTTTTCCCACTTAGCACTAAAGGCCCCATTAAGGGTCCTTAACGGGTACTCTAGTGCTAGTGGAAAAATACCCAATCATCCCTTGTATAAATGGGTTTGGTTCCTAGAAAACTGAGTACTGCAAAACATTTATTCAGGTAATTGTCACCTATAAAAAACTGAGGGTTATGAGAACTGAGAAGGCTTAGTCCACCAGTGTAAGTCAAGGGCACTACATGGTGAGACTCAGTTAACTAACCTTAAATCAATGGAGGATCAGAGTACTTTCCCAGAATGCCCCGCCAAACTCTTTCCCTAAAGAACACTGTGATCAACAACATTGGTTAAATATGGGAACTTACCTCCAAGAGTCCTTGATGGTTTTGCCACCACAAATTACACCACCTCCCTTGTGAAACATGCTACTGCATTTCCATTTTATTTCCAGGACCAATGGGAACTCCAGTGATCAATTTATACCTTGGTCGCGCCATTTCAAATTGTATGTGACCACCTTCCCAGGGCACAAGCCAGTATAAGGGGTTGGCTTTATAGACCACAAGGTCCATATCCCAACAGGCGTCCACTCTCTCACCAGATTCCTAGGATCCTTTATTTCTATTTTTTTTTTTTTTTTGCTGCTTCCTCCCCTTCTGTGCACTCTGGTTCCCCCCCCCCTTCTGAATCCTGCTGTATTTGAGATAAGGCATGAATATAAGTAACAACCAACAGAGATGCTCAGGAAGAATGATCAGGGAATATTTTCCCAAGGCAACCCAGGTTTTAGAGCTGCTATTATGGTTCCTTGCAGGATAAGCAGTTTATCTTCTCTGCAATCGTCTCTGTAGGTGCAAAGACCTGATTCAGGATGTGTGACAAAACACAGTTGTTATCTACACTTTCTTCCTAAAAGAGGTAATGCACAAGGGAAAAAAAGAAGAGCATAAAGCCAATCTGCATAATGCACGGATATGCTGATTTGTATGTATGTAGGACAACTCAGGGAAGAGGTCACAAAGGGCATAGTGTTATTGTACTGTTGCAGTCTTCCTCCCCCTTGCAAAGAAATACCCTCCACTGAGATACGGAAGGGATCGCTATAGTTTATACAGAAATGCAGCTCATGTAACCATCATAGGAAAGCTGTGAAGAGATGACCAGTGTGCTGGCTTATTCTGTTATCCAGGTGCATAGAATTTATGTCCTTTAAGTCTAGGATAAAGTTTTAGGGGCGCAGCAAGTAAATCCGTGCTGATCCATTTTATAGAATCATAAAACGATAGTTATTCTACTAAATACTGAAAAGCATTGCATGTACAGCAACAACACCCAAATGATGATTAAAAGCTACAGGTGAAGCATTTAAAAAAAACCCTAATTTCTCAAAATTCTCAAAAGTAATTTTTCTTCCTTTTGCCTCTAAAGCATTTCTTTGTCCACACCTTTAGCTTGTTTGTTCTTGAAGAGTAATTTAGGCCATTGTGGAACCTACAGTTGCATATGTCTTCTGTCCCCTTTTCCTTCTCCTCAGAAAGTCTCAGTTACCAGCCATTGATTTTTGGTTGGGCGGTCTACCGAGAAAGATTGAGGTGCTGCCGAGTGCCTTGAAAGAGCACGCAGAAAATGCTGTGTTCCAAAAAACGTTCTCTTTTGCTCCTCTTTTCCACACTCCTCTCTTTTTCACTTAAATTTGACCTGCACCGCTTGGAACCCTTGATCCCCAGAACTAGTTTTAGATGTGTTCCTTTGCTCTTTAAAAGCCTCCAGAAGCACCAGCACCAATATTCTTTTGTTGAAAACAGTTTTGATTTCTCATCCATGCCCTAGAAGAAAAATTTTCCTCCTTTCCCCTTTTCTAAAAGCCTATTTTAATTCTAAATTGTGCCCACATTTTCCTATTCATCTGTAACATTGGGCCTGCTCGCAATGAAATAATATAATAATACCATTCCACTGAGGTTAAGATGAGGTGCAGAGGAAACCATCTGCATGTCAAGTGCTGGTGTACTAGTTGGACCTCCAGCGCTTGACATGCAGACGGTCCGCCCCGACCTGGCCCAGCTAGATCACTGTAACCTGCCCTGAGACCCTTGGGTATAAGGTGGGATAAAAATACAAAGGAATAAATATCTCAAAAGCTGTCATAGTGCGAAGGGATCATCCTTATTCTCACTTGCCCAAGATGGAAGGACTGGAAACAATGGTATGAAACTTCAAAGAGTCAATACATATTAGATATTAGAAAAAAACTTCCTGACAGTAGGGGTGATCTGTCAATGGAATAAACAGTGGTTCTCAACCTGTGGGTTGCCATCCTTTGGGAGTCAAACTACCCTTTCAGAGGGGTCGCGATGAGTCTCCCACCTACTCGCCCCATCCTCATCCAAGCTGCCCCACCCCCGGGGTTGGGGGTCTCCACAACACGAGGAACTACATTAAGGGGTCGCAGCATTAGGAAGGTTGAGAACCGCTGGAATAGAAAAAGAGTTGGCTTTGTACCCTGCTTTTCACACCCATTTAAGGGGAGTCAAAGCAGCTGACAAAACTTCTGTTCTTCTCCCCATAACAGAACACCCTGTGAGGTAGGTGGGGCTGTGAGAGCTCAGAAGAGAGCTGTGACTAGCCCAAGGTCACCCAGCTGGCTTCACGAGGGAGTGCGGAATTGAATCCAGTATTCCCAGATAAGAGTCTGGCTCCCTAACCACTAGACCAAGCTAGGTTGTCACGGGAGGTAGTGGGTTCTCCTTCACTGGAGTCTTCAAGCAGAGGCTGGACCTATACCTGTCTGGAATGGTTTAGGAAATCCTGCATTGAGCACAGGGTTGGACTTGATGACCCTAGAGGTCCCTTCCAGCTCTATGATTCTATGATAACTCTCTCCACCACTATGCCGTTCAAGTGCTATGATGCCGTGCTTTTTAATCTGTTTTTTAAATTATGATTTTATTGTAATCTGCCCATTCACCTTCAGGTACAGGCCAGGATAGAAAATAAATCCATGTTACTTGAGGTGGCAGAGTGGTAGATAAGTGTGGTTTCAATGTGGACCCTGCATTCATCTAGTGTACCGAAGGTGCTATGAGAGAACAGGCAAGGACAGGTGATTCTTGCACTCTGAAAACGCTCTGTGAATACTGTTAAAGGTTCACCATCCTTTGAACAATCTGGAACAGAGTTCCTGTATCTTTTTAAAAAAATGCTGAAAATGAAACACTAGCCATCCACTGACTGGGAGTTATTACTTGAATGAAGCTATAAAACAATAAAGCCTTTCAGCAGCAAGCAGAATGACTTCCAAGGAAAACCTCTCTGCCATAAGCAACAATAGTTAATGGGGTGGAATGAAGTCACTGAATTAGGCCACAGTCTAAGCTGGTGGACTTGGGGAGGGACTGATAGATAGCAAACTCACAAAGCAAGGGAGTCTCTACGTTCAGCTGAGTCTCTATAACCCCCTCTCCTCAGCAGAGAAGAAGAGTCCTGAGCGGTTTTTGTGTACCCCCGTGGTCTCCAAATCTTACAAGACCACTGTGAGGAATATTCATCATAAAGTGAAGAGATGTGGTGGCCTGTCTGAATAAGGTCACTGTACTAGTCAGAACTAGTATAGAGAAAGCGATAGGCACACAGCCGTTTCTTCCTGCCTCCATCCCAAGTCAAAAATTGAATTTGTGGGAACCCAAAATGTTGTCTATTGTTGTTGTTGCTGCTGCTGTTATGTGCCATAAATTCTGGCTCGACCCTTGGTGATTATGGCAGCATCCACACAGACCTTTCAGATTGCGTCAGATGTGCGCTGAGAACACTATCTACACACCAGTGCATTCCTCAGAGACAAGAAGCCTATTAGCACTAGGGCCTCCGGAACATGAGTAGGACATCCTGGGATGGAGCATTTGCTCTGCTGGGCCGGTGGTTCAGTTTGGAACTGCCCCAGCCCATCCCAGGGCGGCCTACTCACATTCCAGCTGTATGGGCAGGAGAGAATTTGCACTCTCCTTCCCGGACAGCTAGGGGGCCTGCCCCCGCTGCCACCATTGGACTGAAATTGGCCCAACAGCTAGCAGGCCTGCACAGTCACCTTACCTTGCCAGGCTCTGGGTGCTCCTCGTGCGGCCTGGAGAGCAATCTGCTGTGGTCTGCACAGGCGCATGAACTCCTGTAGACTGAACTCACACTGACCTGTCAGGTGAGCTCCTGGAGCGTGCAAGCCTGCGCACATCACGGCATATTGCTCTTGAGGCCGGACGAACTCCAGGCCTGAGGTGAGGCATCACGTGTGTGGGATGGGTGGATGGTGTGAACCCCTGGGTGCTGCTGGGCACCCAGGGGTTTACTGCTGGCTGCTGCAGTCTGACTGAGACTGCCGCAGATCGAACCCATGGCTATTAGATTGAATCTGACAGAGTGGGCCCCATCTACCACGCGGACCAGCACATCTGCCAGTGCACCAGGGTGGATCTTCAGCCATGACGGGGCTCAGCCGCTGAGCCTCACAAGCGCTTTCCGGGACCACCCCCTACCCCAGGATGGGGCCTCTCCAGGGATGCGTGTGCATGAGTTACTTACTTCCTCACTGCCTTAGTCCAGACTGGGGGAGTCCGGTTGGCAGCGTTCTGCATCTGTGTGTGCCGCTGGCTCTGACTGGCCAGCACTCCATGTCTGTGCAGAACGCCTGGCATCGAACTGGGTGTTCTGTGCAGGTGTGGGCCGCTGGCCAATCAGAGCCAGCGGCGCACACAGATGCAGAGCGTCACCAACCATGCTGGGAAGCCCCAACCCCCAGACTTCCCAGTCCAAACTCTGGTGGCGAGGAGTTAGGTCCCTCACACACGTGTGTTTGGGGGAGGTGTGTGTCCCAGGGTGGGGGGGATGCCCGGGGGGGGGGGTTTCCTGCTAGTTGTAGCGGACCCATTCGGGGCAGCTACAGCCCACAGGAACCCGGAGAAGGGCCTGGCCTGGCCTGCCCGCCCTTGGGTCGACTCCAACCTAATGGCGGCAGGCCTGGGCGGGGCGTCCTGCCCCTGTGCCGGCCTTTTCAGGCTAGGCCACGTTGTGACAGATTCCTCATTTGCACGTAGGCAGGCAGGGATGTGTCCCCATGCGTTCCTTACCTGCCTAGATGCGTATGGGGAATCCGTCCCTGCGTGTCTAAGGCCTATGGTCTCCTGTGGAATATGCTAACCACACAGACCTCTCACCTGGAGTACTATTACAGATGCAAAAAACATTCCAGTTGTCATTGATACATCTGTCCTCCATTTTAATCTGCCCTGTTTTTTTACCTCTTAAGATAAAATGTGCTATTGAAGTTAATTAATTTTTTTAAACATACAGCTTAACAAACAGTACAACTAAAAAAATCTACAGAACTTCCAACTAAATACATAAAAATGACAAGCATATTAATGCGACAACCAAACCCCCTACCATGAGTATTATTAGCTATGACTGAATTTTGAAGCTGGACCCTCCTAGTATGTTGATGGAAACCATAACGAGGTACAGAATGGAAAACATCAAGACAAATTCCCAAAGCCACCCATCAATAGTTGTTATGCTCCTGTTCACTTTCTCTTTTCAGGTGAAAAATGAATCCACATAGGTATGCTTTAGCATCTCTTGGAAAGTGATTTGGATGTGAAACGAATCTTTCAGATCTGGTCACTTAACAACTACAGGTTGAGATAAATACTACTGGGAGCCATGTTAACTTAGCCCTCCCAAGACCACAGAGTTCTGACCCTACCCCTGAACCCTCCAAAAAATCAAAGCTAGACAGCTTTGGCATTCAACTAAAAAGGGAGCGGGGAAAGAGAACAAGAGAAAATATATGCAAGATATGGGATATTTGGAAAGACTCAGCAGTTTAATTAACTCACCATGGAAAAGAAAGAATTAATGAACCAGATCTCAAGTGTTTTTTTAGTTACAGTTCCTTTGACTTCTGGAGATACATTTGCATATTTTTGCCAGTGGTACAGCATTAAAAGAATTTAAATGCAGCCCTGAAATCTCATTAACAACTGGAACCCTACAAAATAAAATTTGCAATTAAAAGTAGGCGTGCTTGCTAGACAAACAAGGCAAACCATTGCAAAGCTCTGTTTAAGGGCAGGATGAAGCCTTCTTGAAGTCCTTTCCCATTGTGGGAGTGGCAGCAAAAAGAGCTGCTCTCTCTCTCTCCAGAGATATTATTTGATCATTTAATGAGCTGGCAGAGCATTCTCTCCATCAGTTATTCTGCATGCCTGTGCCATGTAGGTACTGTGTAAGTACCATGTAGGAGTGGTTTAGTTAAAAAAGTAGAATGTTGCCAGCTCAATCCCCAGCCTCTCCCTAGAAGTTGGGAATGGCAAACCACTTCTATATCTCTGCCAAGAAAACTGCTTAGAGGGGCCCATGGAGGTGTCCATGCAGTCAACCAGGAGTTGGCCACTGAGTCAGTGGTACCCAGCAACAAAAGCAGCAGCAACCGCAGGTACACCAAACACCACAAGCAGTTTGGTCTAGTGGTTAAGGAGTTGGACTGTTATCTGGGAATACTGGGTTTGATTGGCATAGTGACAGTGCTGACACACATGCAGTCGTGGAGGGCACCATACACAAGATAGAGGCACCCAGAAGAGGACCAACTGGCAACTGAAAACAGAGCAAGTGCGATCGCTAGTAGACATTAGTTAATTGCACTCCATTCCCATCCATGGGATGGAAAGGGAAGTGCAAAAACACCCATGGCCTGATGCTCATTTATAATTAAATCACTGCAAGCTTAATAAATTAGTCTGGTTGTTATTATACAGTATGGCAGCTTCTCCATGGTCCTTGAGGATTGTGGTAGCTCCTGCTGAGCAACATGGCTTCTGCACACGCAGGGTAGCCCCAGGAGGCTGTACCTCTGCATGGAGCTGGCAGCTGGTCTTCTCCCCAACACATAAAAGGTGTTGAGGAATGCATCAATGGGAGACTATTTTAAAGTGGTCTCCTGCATGTTCATAATGGTGGACTGGACCAGCTGTCTGCCCTCTGGATGGATGGTCTGGCTCAAGTGACATGAAATGGCTTGGTTTGATTCACCTCAAGACCCTTAGCCTGCAAATTTGGAGACCATGGGGCTTCTGTTCCTGACCTCTGGAACTGAGTCAGGGCAGGGCTGTGGCGGAGTGGGTGGTCCCTGGCACACAGCACTGTCCACTACTCCAGTCTTGGCTTAGACTGAGAAATCCAGACCAAGATTGACCTCCACACTGCATACCAAGGAATGCAGTGTGGAAACAGCTAAGGGTTTCGTGATCTAGACATACTTTGTTTTGTTCTTTAAAGATGGATTTGCTTTCATCAGCTGCCTTCTATCTTCCAAGAAGCAACTCTTTTTGTCCATACTGTTTCTTTTCTTGACCACACTGTTATCATTTTTTCCATAATTACATAAGAAATCCCCTGGTGGATCAGGCCATGAAGTCCACTACAGTCTTCTTGCTATGGCCAACCACTTCTGCACAGATAATGCCCATAAGAAGGACATTAGCACAATGATGTAGCTTGCTAATCATATCCCCTCAAAATGGCCTTTAAAGGCATATCACCTCTTCCAGCACCTGCCAAGATTACTTCACTCCTCCATGATGTTAAGAACTGCAGCTTAGAAAACAGTGGTCACAACATTTTCTGACTAGATCAAGCCTCAGAGGGAACAAATAGCACAGGAACAAGTCATTTCTTGTTTTTCCCTGAAGTGTTAATTAAATCACTGCAATTCTTAAAAACAAATGTAAGTGTAAATCTTTCTGCCCTACATATCGCCACCTCTGGGCAACTGCCTTTAATTATTCACACTGACCGGTTAAATGCTGATCCCTGGGAAGCTTGAGGGTAGGGAGTTGGGTGAGGAAAAGTCTGATCAGACGTAGGTAAACAGAACTTGGTAAGTCTTTATTTATTTACTTCTCTTATGCCTTGGCATCAGCAGTTTTCATTCTTACTATTTTTGGAACCACCTCTAAAAGAGAACTTTGTGATATGTTAAATTTTAGATTGTTACAGCCCACTTCCTACAAGAAAGCAGTGTGGAAGAAATCCAAAGTTAAAGCTAAAAGCACAGCTTACCTGCTGCGCAGCAACAACCTGCCGTCTTGACTAAAAAGCAGCTCTGTAGCTTCCTTCTCAGAAGCTGTGAGAGCTGAATCAGTGTGCGTGGTCATGTGGGATGAGGCAGCCAATCAGAGTTGAGCTCCCCTCCTACTCTTGTTCATCTCTTCTCGCCGTCCTGGTAGGAAGATTTGAATTTTCTTAATACTGTGCAGCAAGTGTCCTTAATCCAGGGTTAAGGTAAATGTGCAGTAGCAATGGCATAATGCATTGCTACGATGATCCATCGATCATCGTGTGTGATGCCCCAGTCATGACGGTGCATTCCGCTGCACAATATTAACGTGTCTGGATGCAGCCTCTGTGAGATTCTCTCATTTCTCTTCCATTCTGGTACTCTATCCTCATTGATTAACATGGGTTGCTTTGCTTTCCCTCAAGAGTGCTTATGTCCTGTCAGTAAGCAAGAGAACAGCTAAATCTACAGGGTTTCCCCCAAAATAAGACAGGGTCTTATATTAATTTTTGCTCCTAAAGATGCTCTAGGGCTTATTTTCAGGGGATGTTTTATATAATACTTATATAGGGCTTATATTTCGAGCATCCTGAGAAATCATGCTAGGGCTTATTTTCAGTGTAGGGCTTATTTTCGGGGAAACAGGATATATAAAAGATGTGATTAAAAGCAACAAAAAAGCAGACCAGAAACACCTTAAGAGGTGGTACTTTGTGACACTCATGTTTTCTTCCCATTTCTAATCCATTTTTTCTATTCCATAATAAGAACATAAGAGAAGCCCTGCTAGATCAGGCCACAGCCCATCTAGTCACACACAGTGGCCCACCAAATGCTCATGGGCATCTCAAGCAGAGACAAGGACAAACCTTCTCCTGCTCTTGAATCCCAGCAAATGGCCTTAGAAGCGTCCAGCTTCCTGCGCCCCCAGCCTGAAAGATGTACCCAGGCATTCACTCTAGTAGCCATTGATACATCTGTCGTCCATAAATTTGTCCAACCTTACCTTAAAGCCATCTAGACTGGTAGCTGTCACCACCTCCTCTGGCAGCAAATTCCATAAACCGATGACCCTCCGGGTGAAGAAATACTTCCCCTTGTCAGATCCGACTCTCCTACCCATCAGCTTCATAGAGTGCCCCCTGGTTCTAGTGTTGTGTGATAGAGAAAAGAAATTTTCTCTATCTCCTTTTCTGTACCATGCAACTTGTTAACATTTAGTTTATTAAGACATGCAAGGACCTCTTCCTTGGTTATCTCTGTCCAGTTTAATTCTCAGAAAATACCTGCTCAGCTACTGGCATGTGTCCTCTGTCTTCCTCCATGAATATGGAGGCAAAGAATTCGTTTAGTCTCTCTGCAATTTCCGTGTCTTCTTTAATTATCCCTTTCTGTCCTTTGCCATCTAATGGTCCAACTGCTTTCCTCGTTGGATTCCTACTTCTGATATACTTATAGAAGTTCTTGTTATTTTTTTTTTAATGTTCATGAGAAAGGGGAGGAGCAGAAGAGCCTAAAAGACGCTGCTAGGGAACATCTGGGTGAGGTGGCATGGCAGACTAACATCTCAAGCATAGTTCCTCCACATGATCTCTGTGGAGTTCACACTGACACACTGCAGAAGAGGTGGTTAGGAAGTTGTTTCCAGCCACTGAGATCTCCCTGGGCAAGGCAGAGTGCTGGAACTGTCCACTTGCACTGCTCCTCATGAGTAGACTGTGGACCTTCTGCCACTGATTGTGAGTGAAGAGGTGAGAAGCTGAGGAATTGTCAGCATTGTCCAGTGGCTCAAGTGAAACACCCCCCCCTTTCAATAAATCTGCAAATCCCTCACTTACTTAAACTATTCTGGACTTCACAACCGAGAAGACCTCTCGTTTGGTGATTCTGTTACACCTGGGGAGAGTAGCTTCCTTTTGAGTACAGAAGAGAGAAGGAATATTTCACCTTAACTGAGGAAAGTTTAACTAGAACTTGATGCTACAAAGTTAAAAGTAGACAGAGGTCTTTTTCTAACTAAAAAGGAAAAGATTTAATATTTCACTTTAAACAACTCTGTTTTGGGGCTAAGAAAACTGCTTACCCAGAGGGACTAAGAAACTGGGAAGAGGTGCATCAGAACTACCACTAGAAGGGACAGGCTTTCCAGACCTTTTACAGAAAATACTTGAAATTCTAAGATACGATATATCGGACAAGAGAAGTGAAATGTCAAGATTGAAGGCAGAGTTAAGAGGACCTTAAAATGAGATTTAGGAAGTTAAAGACACAATGGGTTGCAGATCTAAAACAAACCTAGGATAAAGTGGGAAAACTAGGGACTAAAATTGAGATTATCCAAAACTTGTTCCACCTCTTTATTTATAATCTTACATTATGGGAACTGAGCAAAACAGGACTCCCAGTGATATACAAGGCAATTCTGGAGGGGAATGAAGAACATATTAGAGAAAAGGGGTGTGTCCAGACTGGGGATACTTCACATTCTGCTGTGCAGTCGGTGCTTGGGCGTCACACCTGATGCCCGATACTTCGTAGCAGCAGCAGCACATTATGCTGCCGCTACTGCGGATTTACCTGCTGCAGAACGATCAACACTCACTCCACAGTATCAAGTACATTTGAAGTTTCCTACATCAGGGAACAGCCAATGAGAGCTGAGAGCCTCTAGTTTCGCTCCCGTTGGCTACCCCATCCCATGTGAAACACGCATCACCACCACGCACACCTTGGATGTTTCACTGCTACCGAGGAGGAAGCTGCAAACCTCTGTTTGAAGTGCGGACAACGAATCGTTGCTTTGCAGCCAGGTAAGCTGCAATTTTTTCTATCACTGTGGATTTTTATCCACTAGTATGGATGGGACCAAGGTCAGAGGCTCTAGCAGATTTTACTATGAAGAAGAACAGTTGGCTTTTCTACCCCACTTTTTTCACCCATTGAAGGGGACTCAAAGCGGCTGACAAAGCTTCTATTCTTCTCCCCACAACAGAACACCCCGTGAGGTAGGTGAGGCTGTGAGAGCTAAGAAGAGAGCTGTGACTAGCCCAAGGTCACCCAGCTGGCTTCGTGGGGGAAGGTGGACTTGAATGCAGTATTCCCAGATAAGAGTCAGACTCCCTAACCACTAGACTAAATTGGCCCTATATAAGTACTATGAAGAAGAATTTTTTTCTGATAAAGAAACTCAAGCTGAGAAAGAGGATCTTTCCTGAGTTCCTGAGCAAATTTGAAGAGGGATGGAAGAAACTCAAATGGAAGGGGAGCGAAAGACGGAACAATCCCAAACTGCAAAGCAGATAATAAAGCATTCCAAATACTAATATACAATTGAAATTGGAGGGGGGAGGGTTGGATGGGCTATATTTTAAATATGTTTTCGTGCCTGTGTTTATCATGTGGCATTGACCTCCAGGTGGAGGGTGGGATACAAATGTCATACATAGATAATTAAATAAATAAATAGTAGGTCAAGAGACCCCATGGAGAGAGAAAACTTAATGCCGAGTTGTTCCTGTCATCTCACTATCCATTCTTCCTGTATAAACCTGCTGAATATCTCCAAAATGCCAAAAGGGTCTTCAGACATACAAAATTTACTGCGAAGGAGGATCAGGGTTTCAAGACTCCACAGAGCCGTTTGATGATAAAACATATCTTATGCAAGTCATCAAGCTACGCTAAATGTTTTCTGGGTGCTTTTTCTTTATATGATTGCTGTCTCTCTTCCTTACTAATTTTCCCCTGTTTCCAGTGGGCCACAAACTGGTTACCTGTTAGTTTCTTCCCCCTGTCTCCCTTTCTGTCCACTAACATAGAAAAGCAGCGATGTCTACAGATCTGTAAGGCTGTAAATACTCCAGGGCTTAGAATCAAAAGAAGGGAAAGAGATCAGTTTTGTCATTTCATCCAAATTCCTCCACCAAAGTCTCCACGAAGCTCCAGACACAGTGAAGGAAAAAGCATAATTTTGCTAAGTATTCCCACAATACAGGAGATATTCCCAATCTTTCTTCTCTTACCTAAAACCCATTTCCCCCCTGTGACCTACAATGTAGGACCACAGAATCTAGGTCAAGCCTCTCTGCTGTGTGACATTTTATTTTAATAGGTTTGCCGTACAGAAAATATGACAGCAAGGTTTTGCAACTTTAACAGCTGTTTGCAGAAGAGATTTCAGCAGCTGTAGCTAGTCACACAGGCAACCTTGCTGAAACTGACCCTTTTGTACAAAGGCATGGGATCCTGGCTTCCATAAGGCAACCCCGTATAATTTTATTTATTTGTTTGTTTACATTTTTATCCTGCCCTATATCCAAGGCTCTCGGGGCAGGTTACAGCATATAAAATGAGCACGTTAAAACCATAACATATTAAGCTTATTAAAACCATATCAGTGCAGGGATGTGGGGAGGAAAAGCTGCTCCTTTACTTAGCCAAAGGCTAGGGTAAAGAGGTGCGTCTTCACAACTCATCTAAACACATATGGTAAAGGTGCCCGAGGCACCTCAGGAGGGAGACTATTCCACAGGCTGGGAGCCATCACTGAAAAGGCCCTGTGTATCTAAGTCTACACAGATAGAAGAGTAAAGATGCACCTTGGTTTTAATCCACCTGTGTTACACCCTCAGACTGAGATAATGCATTGTCTGTACCTTGGAATCCCAAACTGGCTTAGAATGGGATAGGCAGATCCAGCTTATCACTTCCCTAAAATACTGGCTTCATAAATGTTACAAATCTTTAGCTGCTGCAGAAGTCTGGACCTCTTCCAACTTGAAAGGCAGTGTTTAAGAGGTGACCTGACTTTGAATTTTATATTCAAAGTTTCTGGTACAGGAGAGGGTCTTCCCTGTGGCAGCCCCACACAACATTGGAATGGCATCCCTTTGGAGGCACACCAGGCCCCAACTTTATACGGTTTGCGGCACTTGGTTAGAATGTACCTCTTCACCCAGGTCTTCGATTCAGTTTCCTCTCAATGTCCTGTCAGAGTGGGAAGGAGGAAGGAAGATTAGTTTGGTGGGCTATATTTTAAGTATGTTTTAGGCTGCATCCAGAGCCTGCTTAATTATTCTGATATATTTGGATATTCTGGAGTAAAGCATGGATATAGTGGAATAACGAAGCGACATCTGGATGCAGTTTAAGTCTCTGTCCTTTATCATACGTTGTGACCTGCCCTGCGCCCTTTCTGCACTTAGCTGATTAGGCTGCCGTCAACTAGTGCTGGTAAACGTCAGGTACAGGTGAACATTTGCATTTGAAGGGAGGTAAGTGTCCCCAGTGCATCCATTACTGGCCAGAAATGGGAATGTTCCTCCCATTTACTAGCCTGTGCCGATGCCTCCGAAGCTGGAAGTTCCACCTCTTTGCTGCTGCGATTGGCCACTAGGATGCCATTGCGAGAGGAGCGTGTTCAACCACAGACTAACCTGTGATTGAACACCCCTCTCGCAATTCTGTGATCGATCGCCACTCCCGGGGATTGGAGGTCCAATTACGGCATGGGTGAGCAATCAGTCATGGATGCCACGATCCCCGCCCACCAACTGCAGGGAATTGGACACAGAGCGAATGGTTGTGCTGCTGGACACTTCAGGTACGTTTTACGTAAACGTCGGTAAAGGTGTGGAGCATGAAATAGTACTCCACAGCTAATCAACAATTAGTGAACTTCTGGTGAGGGGTGGCACGCTTGTAGGCTGTAGCAGCCTAGTTGATGTGCATATGCTCTTCACCAGACGTTCACTACTTCTTCACTAGCAGCCTAAGTGCGAATAGGCCTCTGGGGCCTCCAGGTAAAGGCTGGGATGCAAATGTTATAAATAAATCAAACTAAACAAAATGTCCAAAGCTGGGGTGCCAAAAGAAGAGTTGGGGTTAGGGACTGCACAAATATTCAAAACATTTGTTATCTGAACGAATTTGGACATTCCCATATGAATAGAATGTCTGAATATCTGAATTTCCGAATTTAAACTAATACAAATATTTTGAGTTATTTGTAGGAATAATTCAGACATCCATATGTGTACGGATCTTGTGCGTATCTGTACGCATCCGTACGGATACATACGGGATGTATACAGGTACATACAAGATGCATATGTACCCATAGAGACATGAATGTCCGAATTATTTGTGCAAATACATATGAACCATGAACGTCTTTGTATGGAATTGAATGTCCGGACATTCGGTTTTTTGCTATTCCAGATGCATTCAAATTTCTGAATATCCGGTTCGTTATGAATCAGATTCAAAAACTGCATTCCTGCCCCCCCCATGAATTGGGATTGTGCCGAATCCCTACATTCTTCTTCGCAGCATCTTTGGAGGCGACTGCATCCGTGCCCTACTCCAGCGGATACTCACTTCCTGCTGCTGTTTTAACAATTGCTTTGCCACGGACTCTGCACTATCCAGATAAAACCCTGCCCCAGTATCTCTTAGGCCTCTGAAGGGAGGGGAGGGATAAATGTGCTATGTGTCTTTAAGCGGAGGAAAGGGAGTCAGCCAATCACCCAGCTGAAGAGCAAGCCAGGCAAATTCCCAGGCCAAGCAAACAAAAGGCAGGATAGAATAAGGAAAGAGTGGAGGGCACAGAGAGAGAGAGAGAGAGTTCTCACATGGCTTTGAAGTCAATCAATCAGGTGGAACTTCTCAGCAAATCACCACTTCACTTCCTCGAAAATCAAGTCCTTTGCCCCCTCCTTGTGACAGGGAACAAGACAAGGGGGGGAAATCTTTGCTACTTTCTTTCTCTCTCCCTAGTGTACAGGGGGGAACCCAGAAATGGGTCCCGGACAAATACATGCCCATTCCAGGAAAGACAGCAAAGCTGATCGCTCCCCCTAAAGAAACTGATTTAACATGGAAGCCTTTTTTATTTTTATTTTTTCCCAAAAGGGGATTGATGGAATGACCAGAAAGCGTTCCCTGACCTGTACTCCGATTGCACATTTTCGAATTCATGTGGCGCCTTTTGGAACGGGATCAAAACAGAAAGGAAAGGAAAGCCAGCAGCAACGGTTAGGAACGACTCTCTTCTTTTGGTTTGCTTTAAGCGGGGTAGCTGTGTATGCAGCAGGAGAGCTTTCTTTAGCAATAATAATATTAATATTAATAATAATAATGGATATTTTAAGCCAGCCTCGATCGCCCTTCCCCCGATGATCGGAAGATGGAGAGGGGGTGTGGGACAGACGTAGGCACGGCTGTCGTTGCGCGTTCTTTCTGCTGCGGTATAAGAGCCCCCTTGCCCAGCGATTGCGCTCCGGAGCCGCTCTCCTTGTCGGCGTGGCTAGGCGCCCATGCCCGCCCCTGCCTGCCTGCCTGCCATGGCACACTGGCTTCTTCCCCCCTCCTGCAGCCCGAACACGTCACGTTTCCAGCCCCACCGGGAAAGAGGGTGGAGGGAGAAGGGAAGGCGAGGCTCCGCAACCCACTATTATCACCACCACCAGCACGACCACCCTCCAAAACCCAGGGCCGCCGCTGCTGCGCCCACTGCAGCGTTTTTGCTTCCCTCCCGGATCCTGCCCGATCCCGATCCCGGCTCCCAGGGACGGAGGGTGCCTGGCACAAGCCCTGCCTGCTGGCGCCTTCTCTCGCCCCCTTTCCAAAACTCTGAAGATCTTCTGGGCGCGCTGGGGGAGAGGAAACGCATCTGTGCAAAGGCTGCGGCGGTGCGGCGGGTGGGTTGGGTGCAGCCCGGGGGAGGGCTTGTTTTCCAAGCCCGGCTGGGCTGCCTGCCTGCCTGCGCCTTGTGTCCACGATCGCCGCCTCGCCTCTCTGCGTAACGCCCTCTCGACAGCGGACGCCATATTTTGTGTGGCTGATGTCGACACAGCGGAACGTAGACATATTTTGTTTGTTTAGAAAAAAAAATCTTCCGTCTCCTCGCCTTTTGGGCCCCTGCACGCTTCCCCAGCCCCGATCCTAAACACGCAGGCAGCCGCGCCCTCCGCCCGCCCGATTCTTCCCATTCATCCATCCAGGCAATGCATTGATGGATGCATTGTGTGCGCCCTGGAGAGGCGAGCTCCGTTGCCTTGCTGCCTTGCGCGCGATCCTATCCCTACAGCCCTTCCTTTCCTTCGCCCTTTGCAGCCGCGGCGGGCGCCCCTCCTTCCCTCCCTCCTTCCTTCTTTCCTTCCTCCCTTCCCTGCCTCCAGTGCCAAATGCGCCCTCCTTCTCCTCCCTGGCTTGGAGCTGTCCTGGGGGTCCAGGGAAGAAACGAGAGGAGGAAAAGTTGGGGCCAAGTGGAGCTCGAGGCGATCGGGCCACTAAGCCGAGCCCATGTGGCAGGAGGAGGCAGAGCGGACGGGGAGGCGAGGAACGGCTTCAGTGCGCTTTGGCAACGCATCGGCACTTCCGTCTTTGGGAACAAGGGGGCCGCGCGGCGTGTGTCTGTCTGTGTGTGTGTTTGCGCGCAGCACCAGCAATGCTGTGTTTTTTTTTTCCTTTAAAGAAAATATGTTTTAAAAAGCAGGGCGGGGGAGCGGAGGGAGGGAGGGAAGGAAGGAAGGAGGGAGGGAGGGTGAAGTTTCTCTCTCTCTCTTTTCTCTCTCTCGTCTTACCTGCGATCAAAGATGAGACCCGAACTTTCCCAGGAGCAGCAAATGCAACTCTTTCGGAGATCGCCTTTTCGGCCGTGCCAAACAGCAGCCAACCTGGGACTCTCGCTTTCCTCAGCACCATAGGCCCCCGACGAGGATTTATTTAAAAAAAAAATTGCAAAAAATAAAATTAAAAAAAAATTCTCTCCGATCGGTGCTGGTGATCTACGCCACCCCCCACATGATCTCTTACGTCAGCTTGCGTATTTGCATACGATACAACCCGCGGCTCTCGGAGTGTAGAGGGACCCTGGATTTCGTAGAAAGTTTGGGGGATTCTTTTCCCTCTCCTCCCTCCCGTGCCGAAGGGCAGAAATCCAGCCCCGATCCCGGTTCCCTCTAAGCCCCAATGCTGCTCTTCCTCGATGCACATGCTGCCACTCTTTATGGATTAAATAAGATCTTCCCATATGCTTGTCTCATGTTTTCCAGTTCTTTTTGTTGTTGTTGGGGGGGGGAGGGAGCGGGGGTGTAGGAAGGTTTATGTGCATGCCTGGCATTGAACTGTTAACTTAAATGCGGGATCTATGCAGCGTGTTGCAAGGAGGGGGCGGCGTTGTAAGTTTGCCTGGGCGAGGGGAGGGAGGGGAGTGGGCAGGAGGAAATAGTTTCCAAGCACAGCGATCGTGATTCAGAAATGCGTCCGCTCGGGTCTTTTGGGTGTTGTAATCGGCTTTTACGCCCTAGGGAATTCAACGATCGTCCCAGATCTGGTCTGGAATAAAGGGACCGTGCGCGCAATCCCAAAGTGCTGAAGAAAAGTCGGCGCTCCCAGGTAAGTCGACCTGAAATCGGAGGGGCGGCCCGATGAGGCGCAAACGGGTCGTGGAGAAAAGAAGTTCGGGGCTTGTGCCACTCACTGCTAGATGACCTCTAGGGCTAGCCTTAGGAGTTCCCGCCAGCCACGGGCGCCACCTACTTCCAAAGCCAGAGAGGGCTCCGAACATGCGATCCACAAGCTAAAGAGGCGGAGGCGCGGGCGACCGGGCAAAGCGCGCGCCTCTCACCTGTCCTGACTGCCTGGAAAAAAAACCGGAGGGGGGGGGCGGCTTTAAAAGAGCAAGAAGTTCGAGTTCCTCCGTGATAGGTACCAGTGATTTCAGGTTTCATCCACGGGGGTCGCCTTTCAGCATTGCAGAAGTTTAGAGATGGGAGAAAGGCTTGCACTGAAAGAGGAATGGGTAATGTCTAGGGCAGTGATGGCCAACCTTTTGAGCTCAGTGTGTGTCAAAATTCACAAGAAAACCTAGCTTAAGTTGGGTGCTGTGTCACATCTAGAAATATCCATAATTTTGTGATATTGGTGGCTCTAGTAAGTTATATTTTTGATATATGTATTTTATTAAAAGCAAAAACAAATAATTCTTTACACTAGTGACTTTTGTGGCTGAATTTCGTTTGCTAAATCTTCAGTTGAAAGTTGGTATTTCGTACACTTCAAGAACAAGCAAGCACTACATGCCCAGGTGCCAGGGTGACCAGGTGTGTCACCCAAAGGGGCTTGGCGTGTCACCTGTGACATGCGTGTCATAGGTTGGCCATCACTGGTCTAGGGAATACCTTGGCATCCCTCGAGGTTTTACCCTCTTTGTGAACCGTGTTTCATCTCAGACGTATCTGTTTTACAAACTCTGCTGCAGTCTAGTTCACTTGTTTCATAAGCCTGGACTTCCGTTGGGTGAATGGACATGGCTATTTCCTGCCCTTCCGCCTCCATCAAAATTCTTATACATGGAGCTTCTAGTGGTGGGTGGCCGATTACTTCAAAGTACCTTAAAAGCAGTGCAGCTGGTGAATCCAAAGAGACCCAAATCCGGATTTCACAGTTTGATCTTGTGATCCTCCAAAGAGAATTCAAACTGTTAACCTGGGAAAGGCATAAACCCCTTTTTTGTGACCCTATAATCCTAGCTTCTTGGGATACTGAAAGAATGGCAGTGCATCGCTGAAGCAGATATTATTAATTATTATTATTTAATATATATATAATATATATTAGAGGTATCAGTGCTCTTATTCTTATTCTTATTATTATTATTATTATGTAAAGCAACAGTTACACACAGCAAACGAGATCACTATGCTGGATTTCATATTATATCACTAGTCGGGCACTTCCCAAGCACCTAGGACTGTGTGATGTATCAGCGAATTATGCGAGCAGACCCCAGTAAAGTGGCTTTTTGTAGTTGGCAGATGGATATTTTGTCAATGCCAATGATTTTTAGGTGCCCGCTGAGATCTTTACTACTACTACTACTACTACTACTACACCACAATATGATGTCACTAACAATACATGACTGATACCTCTGATTATCCTAGATCTTTGGAAAGGATCAGGTGGTCAAAGTATTGTTGATAATTTCTGTGGTTGCTGTCTGACATTCATTATCTCATTCTCCATGCTTCTGTCAGCCAGTGAGCTTTTGATGTCGTGGCTGAGCTGGTTAAAGCACTTGTCCAGTATATAGGAGAGTCTGGGTTCAAATCCCAGCGGTTCCTCGGAAAATGTTATATGAACGTGAGTCAACGAGGGAAGACTGCAAGATGAGAAGGTCATTTGTCTCAGACCAAGACAAACAGCCACATGGGACTGTGGCTGCATCCAGACATTAGTTACTTGTTCTGCAATATTTGGATATTCTGAAATATCCATGCTTTATTCTGGAATATCTAAATCTAATGGGAATATCTACATCTGTGAAGAGAGATGAATGTGTGAGGAGCCCATCCAAAGCTGGTCATTTAGATTTGTTGATTGCTTCCTTCTCTAGGCTCATTATATTGACTTAGGAGAAAAGAATTAAAAAAAACCAAAACAAGACAAAAACCACAGACAGCTTCTATTGCTCTGTCACAAAGATTGAGGGTAACATGTTCTGCTAGGTCTTTGAGCTGAGGGGTCGTATGTTGGACGTAGCAGTGGTGGTACATGAGAGGATTTTAGGTAGGGCATGGATGGGTGGGGGTTTTCAAAATTATTTAAAGGGGGAAGTTGATTTAAATAATGACATTGATGTAATGGCAAACATTGTGAAGATTTCAGGGGAAGGAGTGAAGTTTGAGAAACATTGCATTATAGGTATGGAAGAATGTAGAAAACATCCTGTTGGATCACACCAATCGCCAGGTTCTCACAAGGGCCAAGCATTTGCTTATGAGGAATATCCATACTTCTTATTGTTTGATATTGCTGAGTAGGGGGTGAATTCTGGGTGACTCTAATGCATTCATGTTGTTTTCTTGACAGATATGCAAGTGATTTACAATTATGATAAGAGTGTAAGAGGAGGCCTGCTGGATGAAGCCACAGCCCATCTGATCTGGCAACCTATCTCACACATTGGCTCACCAATTGCTTCAGGGCATTAGCAAGCAGAAAACAAATGAAAAACCTTCACCTGCTCTCGAATCCCTGTAAACGGCCTTGAGAGGCGTCCTGCCTGTCTCCCCAACTTGGAGGTGGTACTTAGGCATCCATCCATGTGTACTTTTGGGGAAATGCCTGGAACTGAACCTGTGGAAGATGCTGAGGTCATTGCTGCAGTGATGTGGATGGTCAAGGATGGACCACCCACACTTCAGTGACCTCCAGGTAAGTTTGGGAGTCCTGGCACTCATAGTGTGAACACCAGCAACTGTCCCTGAACTTACCTTCTGTGGGACACTTTTCCAGGGACGTTACGTTTGAAAAAAACCTTTCTTTCCACATTATCTAATCCAAAGAAGAATTTTTGGAGTTAGATCATGCCAAAAGAAAAGCAGCTCACCACTTTGCTGATGTGTTCTTTCACTCTGAGAGTAGACTGAAGCTGGATTAAACTTTAGATGTAGATGGGCCCCTGGCCACAATTCATTGGATGGACACCTTTTGTCAGGCTTTATTTCTGTAATGATGGGGTGGAGACAGAGATGGGTCACCTGGTAGGGTGACTGTGAGACTATGAAGCTGTATGGTAGCAAAACATCCCACACATCTACATAGTGCAATAAATGGTGTCAAATTAATACCATAGAATGTGTTGCCTCTGAGCACAAATAGGCAGGTTTCACACGGTAGCCACATTTTTCTAAAAAGGTAAAGAATGAAGAGAAGGGGATGATGGATGAATGTGGCTGTGATCAGGCAGTCTTATTAAAGTGACAGGCAGACACATGTGACCTGAGAGTCACCTGAGCACACATGCCAGTTGTCCACTCTCTTGGTCATGGAGATGTGGAGAGGCACAGGAAAGGAGAAGATGTGATTCTTCATACTCTGAGCACCAGGCCACAGTCTCTCCTTCCTGTGCTTGATCGGGCATCCATTTGACACTCTACCACACTGCAGTGTTGGAGTGATGGTCCTGTTTGTAACTGCATATCGTGCCCCATAGCTGTCAAATGCCATGCAGAGCACTACGAGGACAAAGCCACAGTGGTGCTCCAGTAAGGTTGCCACTGTCTGATCAGGGCCTGTGCTTGTGGCTAATCCTCAATTTCTCTAATAAATAATGTTTTAATTGTCTTTCCGTAGTGCTGAAATTGCTGCTCTGGTTAGATGTCCTTTTGACTTGAAGTCTTCAAGAGTTCAGGTCATTGGAGGTTCTTTCACACTTGCTTATATTCACTGAAGAAGAAGAAGAAGAGATGTCTTTTCTACCCTGCTTTTCTCACTGATTTAAGGGGACTCAAAGTGGCTGACGAAGATTTCTATTCTTCAGAACACCCTGTGAGGTGCGTGGGGCTGCGTGAGCTCAGAAGAGAGCTGTGACTAGCCCAAGGTCACCCAGCTGGCTCCATGGAGGAGTGCGGAATCAAATCCAGTATTCCCAGGTGTGAGCCCGACTCCCTAACCACTAGACCAAATTGGCTCTAAAATTACCCTACTTTCAGCTTTGCATATGATGTTTCTGAATATCTGTCTGCCCTATTGTGGGCTCTGAGGAGCAAGCCAGTGGCTTAACATTGGGTAAAAAGTAATTATAGGACAACCTTTAGCAGATGATAAATAATAGCTTAGCCACCCTGTACTTATAAATCATAGATACTTGATAACTTATATTTTAGCAACACACTTTCAACTTTATAGATTAGTTTGTGGATCTCTTTTTTCATGTTCCTTCCAGATCATAGCCATGTAATTTGCAGGATTTTATTTCAAGACTAGATTATTAGCATTTAATAATGTGCATTTTATGTACTTAGCATTTTCCTTGTTATTGGATAAAGCTCTTTATATCTTGAATCAGAGACCTGTTTGCGCTTGGCCTTTTTCTGGAGTAAATCTCAAATATAGGGTCTGTGCTCCACATGGTAATGCAGACTCTGGTAGACCTCACCTAGGGCCTGCTGTAACCTGCACTAGCATGTGGACAGCAGGCCCCTATTCCGGTATATATTCAAAAATAAATCTGAGTGTGAACAGGCCCCAGGACAATAAAGGTGCATGATGGTGAATTCTGCTTCTTGATGCCTAGACACTGACTCTAGGTTGGAGATGCCTTTAAAGGCCATTGGGGACTGGTGAAGCTTTTGCCTTTGTCTTCTGCTCGAACTGCTGGACTAGATGAGGTGTGAGACAGGATGCTGGACTAGACGAGGTATGGCCTGATCCAGCAGTGCTTCGCTTAATTCATGGAGGACAAGTGTATCAGTGGCTACTAGAATGGTTGCCTTGGAGCTTCATACAGGTTGGAGAGAGGCAGAGCACTTCTAAAGGCCATTTGCAGCATAAAATCATTAAAATGGTTGGCACGTACGAAATCTGTTTTCCGAATTGAAAAATACCTGCTTTATAAGATGCCTCATCCGTTGAGACAGCAACTCACTTATGCACGATTTGAATTGACTGACTCCATGATGAAGTACGGTAGATACCTTCAGATACCTTATGAAGATAGACTGTGCATCTGTGGGGCAACAGAGGTTGAAAACCTCTCACACATTTTGTTTACTTGCCCCCTGTACTCCCAATTAAGAACAACATGTCTGGATCCCCTTTTGCAAAACATGGCGTACTGGAATACAGAGCAAAAAGTGAGCTACCTTTTGCAGGGAGAAAACACTCAGGCAACATTTAAGGTGACTTTGTACCTGGTTAAGGCAGCCCGGCTCAGGAAACTTTTCATTGAGCCTTGTAAGGGTGATGAGGATATGTAATGATAACATATGTACAGACCTGATCGTACTCTTGTTTATACTGATTTTATTCTTGTTTGGTTTTATCTTTGTACACTCGATACTTGATATGGTCAAGCGACTAATCAATAAACTTTATTATATTCTATTCCATTTGTAGGAAGTCAAGAGCAGGTGAAGGTTTTGTCTTTGTCTTCTGCTTGAGCTGCCCAGAAGCAAATGTCATGGCAGTGTGTAAGATGGGATGCTGAACTAGAGCAGGAGAAAGTGCTGTAATAATGCTTTTTCCCTCTGCCGTGGTGGGAAGCTTGCTCAGTGAGTATGGATGCTATTATGGCATTTTGTGGATTCTGCCAGGGAGGAGGAGGAGGAGGAGGAGGAGGAGGAGGAGGAGAAGAGTTGGCTTTTCTACCCCACTTTTCTCACCCATTTAAGGGGACTCAAAGTGGCTCACAAAGCTTCGGTTCTTCTCCCCACAACAGACACCTTGTGAGGTAGGTGGGGCTGTGAGAGGTCAGAAGAGAGCTGTGACTAGCCCAAGGCCACCCAGCTGGCTTCATGGGGGAGGGTGGAATCGAACCTGGCATTCCCAGATAGGAGTCCGGCTCCTTAACCACTGGACCAGACTGGCTCACAGTTCCAAAGTGTGCGAACTCATTCATTTTCTGTGCAGTTCTGGCTCATTTTTCCTGTAGCAACCTGACTGATAACCACACTGTGAAGTAACATTTAGTCCCGTAACTTTATCTCAGGAAGAGGAGAAAGAGATAAAGATCACACGATCAAAGGAACACTACCGTCTTCGGTCCTGTAGGGATTCAAGAGCAGGTGTTTGTTGCCTTTGTATTCTGTCTGAGAATGGCCATAAGCAATTGGTGGGTCATTGTGTGATGCTGAACTAGATGGCTTGTTCTGATGCTCACCATCACATGTAATCAGACACTTCAGAGCCAGTTTGGTCTAGTGGTTAAGAAGCCAGACTCTTATCAGGGAATACCGGGTTCGATTCCGCCCTCCCCCATGACGCCAGCTGGGTGACCTTGGGCTAGTCACAGCTCTCTTCTGAGCTCTCACAGCCCCACCTACCTCACAGGGTGTTCTGCTGTGGGAAGAAGAACAGAAAAGCTTTGTCAGTCTTAATGTGACCTGGCCCAAGGGAAAGGTTATGTTTATGAACAGAATGCATTGACCACTTTAAAGTTCTAGCTGCTTTGGTATTTTCCTTTGCTCTTTCTAGGCATCATCTTGGTGGATGGAAGGTATCTATTCCGAAATAATTCCTGGGACAAGGGCTAGTGTGGAAAGGTGTTGCGCAATAGAGGTGGGGGAGTATCTTTCCACCTTTCCCACACCATGCATGATTTATGTATATACCTCAAACAGGCCACCTCTTAAATGCCATTATTCAAGGCTGAAGAGGCATAGACATTGCAGCCTGGTTTTGTAAGGGGCTGGTGGTGTTCCAGCCCCTTGATCATTTGAGTTGCCCTTTTCTGCCCTTTTTCCAGTTCTTCAATATCCTTTTTGAGGTGTGGTGACCTGAATCATACACAATATTCCAAATACAGCATCACCACAGATTTATAAAGAGGCATAATGACATAATTAACTGCATAATTGCTGAGTTATTTTCTATTCCTGTCCTAATTAACCCTAGCACTTAATTCACTTTTTTTCACTGCCACTGTGCACTGGGTCAAGACCTTCACTGACCTATCCAACTGAACCCCAAGATCTCTTTCATGGTCTGTCACAGTATGGCATAAGAATATCTGCAAGCTCACATGTATACCTTTTGAGTGGTGAGTACAAACGTGCAACTTTAGCCACTGAACTACTTTTAATAGTCCTGCAATACAGTTTGAGAACCCAGTATTTGTACAAGCTAACACACTTTAAAACACGCCTGTAAGAGAAGAAGGGGCGCTTAAATGCACTCACCAGGTGTTTTTGCTTCTTCCCTAAGGTCTCCAGTGTGCAAGTCAGAACCCAGCACAGGCATGCTATTCTGTGCAAACAGTCTTTCCAATGGATGCTGCAGAGCCATTAACAGCATTTTGTCAACTGAATTTGCAAACATATACTCAAGAGTACCCAGCTAGATAGCTGAAGAAGAAGAAGAAGAAAAAGGGTTGGCTTTTCTACCCTGCTTTTCTCACCCACATTCTTCTCCCCACAACAGACACCCTGTGAGGTAGGTGGGGCTGTGACAGCTCAGAAGAGAGCTGTGACTAGCCCAAGGTCACCCTGCTGGCTTCAAGGAGGAGTGCGGAATCAAACCTCGTATTTCCAGATAAGAGTCTGGCTCCCTAACCACTAGACGAACCTGGAAGAAGTGCAGATGCCACTAGTATAGGCATGGAACAGTTCTAACTACTGTACACTTAGGCCGCATTCCCATTCTAAGCTTATTTCAGTTTCAAAATGGTTTCAATCCTTGCAGTTCCCATGTCAGGTTGGCTTAACACTCTTTCTGCATGTTAAATCGCCCCAAAGCGTTGTAAATGTTAATCCTCATTTCAACAGATCTCACTCCGGTTCGTGTGCTTGAAACTTTTTACATTTTTTACTGTGGGAATGGTACCGTGTTAAGTGATGAGAATGCTTGTTTAGGGTTTCCCTTCCCCAATAGCTTGCTTCCAAAGACAGTGATTTTACTGTAAAAATCCACCCCTTAAAGCAGCCGCTACACTGTAGCAATCCAACCACTTCACACTTGATAACGATGTTGCAATTCTCCGCAATTTTGAAAGTTCTGACCTTTAAAAAAGGGAAAGGAAAGCAGCTGCAGGTTCTGGGAGATGTGTGAATGTTTAAGGTGAAGGGGGCTTGAGTTGCCGCTGCTGCTGTGTGCCCTGGGCAATGGGGAGAATCGCTGGCTGCCTGCTGCTGTTTTTCCTCCATCCAGGCAAGCGGTAGCCGCCCAGCCACCCAGCTAGGCTCCATGAAGGGCTCCCTTATGGGTGGCGCGTTCAAGCCAGGAGGAAGAGGGCAGGGCAGCGGCTTTTAAAAAGTAGCCACTTGAGTCCTCCCTTGAGTTACGGACGCCACCTACGATCCTCAGAATCCGGATCGAGTTGAAAGTAATGGGACCAGGCAAATTTGCGTTTGCATCCGGTTCTATTATTTTGGTTTAGGGAAACCAAATTAAGCTTATAATGGGAACTCCCCCTTATATACATGGGGGGAACTCCAGTGCACGTGGACCCTTTTTTAGTAAAGAAGTGGCTCTGCATAGTGTGGATGCACGGTACAGAAGTTCCCCTTGTCTTTACCAGTAAGGTAAGTGCGAATTCACTCATATGCTCTTTTTGCACAGGTCGGTATCCTGGAACACAGCAGGGTCTAGCCCACCTCATTCCGCATGTTAGTGTGAGACAGGGCAGATTCCTTCCTCTCCTGATGAAGCATAGACCAGGACAGGGTGCCCACAATGGCGATGAGAGTTACAAGCGTATTACTAAGCACACGGACTGCCCTTTTGTGTGTCACACCAAGAAGTTCTGCCAAAAGGTCCCTCCCACAAACTTTAAAAGCCAGGAACTTTTATTTATTTATTTATTTATTTATTTATTTATTTATTTATTTATTTATTTATTTATTTATTTATTTATTTATTTATTTATTTAATAAATTTATACCTCACCCTTTACCAAATGGCCCCAGGCGGGTTACAATAAGAATAAAACATATCAAATAACAAAACTTAACTAAAAATATCACCCCTTCTTCCCTCCCTCCCTCCCTCCCTCCCGCCCCACCCCCCTTCCCTAATAGGACAGCACCCCGAGGAAGCTATTTAAAAGGCGAAAGCCTGGGTGAAAAGTCATGTTTTCACCAGTCACTGAAAACTATATGGTGTATGTGCCTGGGAAACCTCAAGAGGGAGGCTGTTCCAAAGTCTAGGGGCCACCACAGAAAAGGCCCTCTTGAATGTCCGTATGCCTTGTACCTCTGCAAGAGAAGGAACTACAAGAAGGCCCTCTCCTTGAGATCCCAGCGCATGGGCAGATCTATACGGGAGAAGACGCTCCTTCAGATACCCAGAGCCCAACCTGTTTAGGACCTTAACACCTTGACACCTTGAATTGAACTCAATAGTGAATAGGTAACCAGTGCAGATCCTTTAAGACTGGTGTGATATCAGTCCTGCCAGAGACTCCCGTCATTCTGCAACAGTTCTAGCTTCCAAACCATTTTCAAAGGCAGCTATGTTCATTCCCAGTCTTTGGAGGCCAAGGCCCTTCCTGCACTTGTTGATAATCTGGATAAAGGAGGCCCTTAATCCGGATCATGGATCTCCTGGTCTACACACTAATGCGGATCAAAGACCTTCTTCTGTTGGTCTGGCTTTGTCTGCGCTGGAAGAAGCCACATCTGGATTAAGCAGGCCTTTAATCCAGATCTGTGGAAGGTTCATGGCCCTCTACATAATCCAGATCACTGGAATCTACTGATCTAGATTAACAAAGGGTCCATGCATAAAAAGCCTGAGGGTTATATTTGAGGGTTGGGTTTGGCTTAGCCTTTTTTGGCTGGCGCTCAGGCCTAGGTGAGGAGGAGCTGTTGGTATGCGGATGGTCTTACCCTGTCCCAGTGCAACCCCTTCCTCTGAGAGGAAGAGAGCATCCGACTCTGTTCCAGGATAGTATATGGGGTGATGGTGCGGAAATGGCCAAAGGTGCTCATATTAAACATCTCTGACCCTAGAGACCCTGGGTCTCCTTTCCATTATGCTTCTCAAAGCAGGAGTATGCTCGATGCTTTTGAAGTCATCAATTATTATTTTAGCTTGATTAAATTCCCATGCTCAAGTGGTGTTTGCTGAAAGGCCAAATGCAGAAGGGTTCATTAGCAAAGGATAAGCTTATTTCCAAATTAATGAAACCCTGCTGTAATTGATTCTACAAGTGTTTAGGGTTTTTGGATTTCACACTCACATTTTTAATAGAATGAACATTTGAACAGCCTAGGGACCGGGCTGGGTGTGTGTGATATTTCCTCTCTTTTAAACAATTAATTAGACATTTACAGGGCGTTCCTACTGGGGTGAAGAAGTTGTCTTTCTCCTCCTCCTCCTGGATTTGGTCCTAGAATTGTTCTGTCTTAAAAAGCAACACCAAAACAAAGATAATTACCAACACTCCAGATGCATTTGCATATTCTAACACTAACTTCCTTAACTTAAAGTGCAGTAGAAAATTTTTAAAAAGATGGTTAGAATTTAATTGAAATGATTAGTTACTCAGCTCAATAGAACATAATATAATGAACTCTGTCCCTTATCTGGGAATACCAGGTTTGATTCCGCCCTCCCCCATGAAATCAGCTGGGCCACCTTGGGTTAGTCACAGCTCTCTTCTGAGCTCTCACAGCCCCACCTACCTCACAGGGTGTTTTGTTGTAGGGAGAAGAACAGGAAGCTTTGGGTGTTTTTCCACTGCAGTCCGTAGATCTGCATCTAAGAAGATCCGGATCTAAGGAATGGGTACATTTCTTAATCCAGATCTAGTAGATCCGGATTAAGGGAAGCACCCACTGTGTTTCCACAGGAGGTGTAGCATCCATTAGGAATGGGTGCTAACACTCCTGCTGTGGAAACAGCTTTGCACCCATCTGGGGAATCCGGATCGACCCACAAGGGGTCGGTCCATTACCCCAGGTGTTTTGGGGGGCAGGGGGGTGCAGTCTTCGAAGCAACTTCGAAGTGATTTCAAAGTCACTTCGAAGTGACTTCGAAGCATGAGCTCAACTTTTGAAGTTGGGTCCCAAAGGTACATCCCCTCCCCCTAGCCACCTTTGGACCCCATTGCCTGCTTCCAGTGGAAAAAGGCTCCCTTTAATCCAGATTTTCTGGGAGAAGACCCCATTGTAGACCCCTTTAATGGGGTAAACAGAAAATCTGGATTAAAGGCCAAAATGTACCCATTAGATCTGGATTTCCCCAATGGCAGTGGAAACAATTGGGTCCCAAATGGGTGCCATAGTGGAAATGGGGTCATCCAGCTCACACCTAAAAGGGTCCTAAATGGGTGCAAAAATGGGTACTTTTGACAGTGGAAAAACACCCCATGTCAGCCACTTTGTCCCCTTAAATGGGTGGGAAAAGTGGGGTAGAAAAGGCAACTCTTCTTCTTCTTCTTCTTCTTTACTCATTGTCTGCTATTTTTCTCTGCAATTCTTCTTTCTTAATTTTGCAGAGGGACCTGGGCATTGAGTTGCGACTTCCCATTCACTGGAGCCTGTGCCAGAAATATTCAGGAATTGTTCCTGTCACTGAGACTATGGACTGGGAGAGCTATTTCCATAGCAACCATATGGTCACTTTTTAAGGTCTTTTCCTTGAATTATTTATACAATGAGCTCCTTCACCCAAGCCTTTCATTCACTGTTTATAACTGGATGATTAGTGTTGGAGGAGGGGATGATTTGAAGGTCAGATTGGGGGTTCACTCTCCTGATATTTTATTTCATGGTGAAAATGCAGAGGTGTTGTGATATTTGTTATTCTTGTACCTAAAGTGTTGCAGATAGCACAACCAAGGATTACTTTGCTTGCTCAGAGTACTTGGGGTCCTTTCTGCACTGACCTGGCAATCCAGATTGTGACGCTCATGCCAGTCAGCAGAGACAGGGCAGCCATTTCGTGGGCTTTCCAAGCTCCGTGTCTGACAGCTGGGGCGGAGCATTGGAAGAAGCCCCACCAGCCTGCCGAAATGGACCAATCAGAAGTGCGGAATCACGAACTATAAAAGCAGGCGGCTTGCTGCATCTCTGGTCTCTCGTCTTGGGTAGCGGGGGATCAAGAGAGTGTTACTCTGAACTGCTAGGTGTAGGCCTCTTCTCTCTGGGGTGACAGGAGAAGAAAGGCAGGGGATCTTCTCTTATGGAGAGGGAGATTGGGGTGCACAAGGGAAGCATGTGCGTGTGAGTGTGGGACTCTCCACTTGGAGCCAGAGCGGAATAGAGCCCAGGAGAACAGTATTGGGATTGCTGTAATGCTATTTTTATTATTTTGGGGATTTATATTACTTCAGGTCAGAGAAAAGCCTGAGAAGCAAGGACTAGGAACTGATTGAGCTTACTGTGAAGCTTAATAGGGAATGTTGGCAAACAGTAGGGCTTTCTAAGGGAACGGGACAGATTATTAGTTTCTATATCTTTTCAAGTATCAGAAGGTTCAAGTCAAAGTACAAACTTGCTTCTTTATTTTTCCTTTTGTAACAATAAACTAACAGTGTTTTACAACTGAGTCATCTTGCTGCTTTATGGGAGTCTGAGTCACAGACATAAAAGGCAGGACACCGGGGGGCGGGGGGGCGGGGACAGGACTGATTGGACGCAGCCCCGCCAGAGCTGGTAGGGACCTTGGTGCTCAGTGGCTCGCTTTCTTTCTGTGTTGCTCTGCGGAGGTCGAGGAGGGAGGGGCTAGGCTGAGTCACCACACAGATCAAGGAGCCTTGTAGTCCACATGGTCTGCATGGAGCTAGTGCTAATCGAGGTCAGGTCTGTACCAAAGGTGTAGTAATCTGGATTAGTGGTGGACCTTAGAAACCAGTCTTGCAACCATACTAATGCTGCCTGATTTGGAACAAGCCATGAGGCATCCACTTGTAGAATGGACCTAGGAAGACTGTGAGAGTTGGCATTGAGGAACATGCACTGAGACAGTGAGATGGTGAAGATGGTAGTGGGGTCATTGCATTGCCTGTGAAGATACCCCACGTCTGCTGTTCTGATGCAGCATTTGATTGATGGGGATGTGGCCTAATTGCACCAAGGTTTTGGAGCTGGCATGTGGGTGCAAACATCACACCCCTTCAGCCTCCACCAGATGCAGTCTAAAAGTTCTGTTAGACCCAAGCCAGCAACTCCAGTCTGAGAATATGAGAATATATACATCAGCCATTGGAAACTGCTTGTGGTCATAATGCACAGTATGGTCCTCTAAGCATATTATCAGTGGCAGAAGAGGTTTGCCTTTGATCCTGGTGAGTAAGCACTTTGGGGTCTGATGAAAGGGTCACTTGGGGTGTTTTTCCACTGTCAAAAGTACCCATTTTTGCACCCATTTAGGACCCTTTTGGGTGTGAGCTGGATGACCCCATTTCCACTATGGCACCCATTTGGGACCATATTGTTTCCACTGCCATTGGGGAAACCCGGATCTAATGGGTACATTTTGGCTTTCAATCCGGATTTTCTGTAGATCCCATTAAAGGGGTCTATAATGGGGTCTTCTCCCAGAAAATCTGGATTAAAGGGAGCCTGTTTCCACTGGAAACAGGCAATGGGGTCCAAAGGAGGCTAGGGGGAGGGGATGCACCTTTGGGACCCCCTCCCCAACATTGGCTTCGAAGTCACTTCGAAGTTGACTTCACATTCACTTCGAAGTGACTTTGAAATCACTTCGAAGTTGCTTCGAAGACTGCCCCCCCTGCCTCCCAAAACACCTGGGGTAAAGGACCAACCCCTTGTAGGTCGATCCGGATTCCCCAGGTGGATGCAAAGCTGTTACCACAGCAGGGGTGTTAGCACCCATTCCTAATGGGTGCTACATCTCCTGTGGAAACACATTGGGTGCTTCCCTTAATCCGGATCTACTGGATCCGGATTAAGAAATGTACCCATTCCTTAGATCCGGATCTTCTTAGGTCCAGATCTAAGGCCTGCAGTGGAAAAACACCCTTGGTGTGCTGTAGGAGAATCAGAGGCAAATGATGAATTCACATATATCCCTTCTGATTGTCAGAATCACCAGCCCTGGGGCCCAGAACTCAAGAACAAGACACTCATAGCAAGTTCCCCTGTTTATTATCACTAACAGAAGACAAAGAAGCAGAATTAGACAATGGTAAAGCACTCAGGTTCTCAACAGCACTTTTCACAGACATCTATCTATTGCTGGGTCTGTACTGGGAGCTGAAGAAAGAGTGAATCCAAGAAGAACGCGAGCAGGCCTGGCTGAATTTGAACAAGACCACAGGCTGTATGGGCAAAGGCCTTTACACTGATGTGCTGTTGCCCCAAATTCTTACTCTCCAAATTAGAAGGGGTCAGAGACTTTTGACTCATCCATATGCAAACTGTTATTCTGTGGCTGGTACTCCTCCATTTAAGAGGTAATTAAGTCAGTACAACTGAATCGCTGTTGCTCATATCCTTTTGTACGGGGCTGGTTGGCCTCTTTAAAACCAGGCTGCTGAACTGGAAGGACCCCTGGCCCAATCCTGCAGGCAGGTTCTTCCATTACGGCCTTATATGTATGCATAAAGTATAGTAGTCCCAAATACATACAGAATCTTTTGGCCCTCATCATTTCTACGAATTGAGACATTCATACATGAATCGAATGTTATGACGTTCATATATTAACGTTCGTATGAATACAAATAATTCTGGACATTCGTATGAATAGTCCAGAAATCCGTGAAAATGGGGAGGTGGCAAAGCAGCTGCACCAGTCATATCTGCAATGGATCCAGAGTGCATTCAACACAGATTGAGAGAGGTGGATTCAGGTCAGATTTGATGCTTTCAGAGTAGATATGTATTGGATACGTATTTGTTTGTATCACATATTTGTACAAATATGTATGAATACGTTCATATCAAATAGAATCCTACCACACTCGAAGGGGATCTATTCAAATGAAAATGACTTTTCTAACTTTCAGTTTGTTACAAATCGAATACCCCCCCCCCAAAACGATTTGTTAATAACCAGTAACAGCTGGCAGTTTTATTTCCCCTTAATTTGTCTGAATTTTAATACCATCTAATCTGGTTGCTTTTTATCTACAGAGCCATTGGATGGGTTCTGAATCAGGAGACAACTTTTCCCCATCTTCTTTCTCAGCATTGTACATAGTTTTACTGCGGTATTGTATGGCTGTGAGATATGGGCCCTAAGGAAGGCGGAGTGCCAAAGAATCAACACTTTCAAATGGTGGCGCTGGAGAAGACTTTTGAGAGCCCTTTGGAATGCAAGGAGATCACTCGGTCAAAGCTAAAGGAAACCAACCCTTTACAGTCCATTGGAAGGACAAATATTGAAGTGAAGCTCAAATACCTTGGCCACATAATGAGAAGACACTGGAAAAGACCATGATGCTAGGAAAGATGGAAGGCCAGAGGAGAAGGCACAGCAGAGGCTGAGATGGGTAGATGGTGTTGTGGAGGCAATGAACATGAGTTTGGGCATACGTTGGAGGCAATGGAGGACAGAGCGGCCTGGTGTGGTCCATAAAGTCACAAAGAGTTTGACAAGAGTTGGATCCAAGCCAGATGTTCCTCACAGAATAGCTGGGATGGGGAAGGAGGTCCCTGGATTTAGACTTCAGTGAAGGCACTGACTCTGTTCACCCCCCTGGTTGGCTGTTAGGTCTGTGCCCTAGTGCTTACTGTAGGCCTCCCCCTCACATTGACTCCAGCACTCCTTCCTCCATGTTCAACTCAGAGCTTTGCACCAACAAAAAAAGTGCCTAGTACAGCACTACATGGGACTGCCTGTAGCTCAGTGGTAGAGCATGACTGGAAAGCTGAGGATTGCAAGCCTGATCCCCAGCCTCTCCCTGGAAGGAGGCAATGGCAAACCCCTTTTGTATCTCTGCCAAGAAGACTGCATAGAAGTGACCATGCAGTCAGCCAGGAGCTGGTCATGTCTTGATAGTACCCAACAACAACAGAGCTTGATTAGGGATGTACACAAATATTCGCAACATTCATTATTTGTACGAATTTGAACGAATACAAATTTTCTAACATTCAATTCTTTATAAGTCAAATGGCAAAAAATACATTCATGCACATCCCTAGACTTGATAGATGTTCTGAAGTTCTTTTTCACTAGATGGCAGCAGATTCATTTAGAAATACATTAACACCCTCTTCCTTGGCTTACACGCTGTTCTCTCTTTCAGGTTATTTCTGTGCAACAGTATTGGTCTTTGGAGTAACTGTCCGCATGCTAAAAATGATACGAAAGTATTCCGTGTCTGCCCTGGGATAGTCTCCATGCAAAGCCCTAATATGGGTTGCATGGGAGACAATACGTGTTAACCCCCCCCCCCCACTCTGCAAGTGTACTGCATCCAAAATAAGGGGCTAACACGTATTGTCCTGGAGTCATGCGGACGCTCCCGGGTATCATTCATTAGGGCTGTCATTAGGAGGCTGTCATTTGCCTTCTCCCACACAGACACAAGTGCTCACGGGGCTGCAGAATGGGAGACGAAAGGATTCAAGCTGCCTGTTGCCTCCGAGCCGTAAAGAGCCTTTCTCCTTGCTGGCCAGGCTGGTTGGAGGCTGACTCATGGGGCTCAAAGACAAATGCATATTAATGAGCCCCTTGCCAGCTGACAGAGAGGTGCGTATTGAATTAGCTCCTTGCCAGGAGCTTACTGGTGCTGGGTAAAAGGATCATCTTAGTGAAGCTCTGTACGTGCGCACAACAGCCCCTATCCCAGCTGAAAGGATTGTGGGGGGGGGGAGGAGAACCAAGGGAGGGGGAGAGGGGAGGAAGGCGAACATGTAGAAGGAAGGAAAGAACGTGTAAGAGGGAGGGAGGGAGGAGGGGAAGGCATGTTCATTAGTCCTTTCATCTTGAAGGATTGCTGCTGCTGCTGCTGCTGTGGAGAAAGGGTTCCCAAAAAGTGGCTTCCATGCAGACAGGCACGTGTGTTTTGAATCCACGTTGCCCCAAATCACCAGGGATATTATTCACTGTAAACATAAAAGGTCATTGTGAAGATTCCTAGTGAAGTCTGGTGAAAACCCATCTTCTTTTTTTAATTACCCATTTCCCTTCTTTTGGTCAGGGAACTCAATCAGGACTTCCTAGGACCCATCTACATCTAAGCTTTAATCTGGCTTCAGTCCACTTTCTGAGTGAGAGAACACATCAGAAGACAAGCAGGGTTTGGGTAATGGCATATTTGAGATACAATTCCTTCAGTTAAGCTGGCCTTGGGACATCAGAATCTAAGACAGGGAAGAGAAAGGCAACATCACACAACTGAGGCTGAACTGCTCAGGCTTGAGGCCAGCCAGAAGATGATGGTGCCTGATGTACCCAAAGGAGATGAAACAAGGGAGTGTATCTTAAGACTTGCGAATGTCCAGACATTTGCTCTTCTTTATTCATACAAATTTGGATTTTCGAATATTCGATTCATTACGAATCAAATTTCAAAAACTGCATTTGTGCCCAGCCCTACTTGTGACCACATAGAATGTTGTGGGGGCATCTTTTTCCTAGGATCACCCCAACGGTGGACAAGGGGAACCCACACACAAACATCACACAGTTTAAAAAGCAGTTTAGGCAATAGACTTATCACTGCCCAATTTTCAGCAGACCTGATTGGTTGGTGGCGCTAGCAGGTTTCTCTTGGCTATAGGAGCCTGTAAATTTCCTATCCCATCTGATCCAAACTGAGAGATTCAGCCTGAGAATGAGTTTTCTCATGTCTGCGGAAAGGGCGGATATACAGAGACTTGGAGATGAAGTAAGTGATTTTTAAAAAATTTATGTTTGACCCTTGGGCTCCTAATTTGTCCAGGGGACGTCCCAAAATATCTGTGTGATCATATCCCTAAACTTTACAACAGTCATATCTTTTGACTTAGTCTGTGGCAACAATCTAGTTTATTAACTGGAACAGTTAAGGGACTGCTAATGCCATCCACCACTTCTGCCTTTTCAAACATTTGGCTTCCACTGCCCTGGGGAGCTGTCCAATGTACTGTTATGTACTATTTGTAGTGGTTAGGGAGCCGGACTCTTATCTGGGAATACCGGGTTCAATTCTGCCCTCCCCCCATGAAGCCAGCTGGGTGACCTTGGGCTAGTCACAGCTCTCTTCAGAGCTCTCACAGCCCCACCTACCTCACAGGGTGTTCTGTTGTGGGGAGAAGAACAGAAGCTTTGTCAGCTGCTTTGAGTCCCCTTAAATGGGTGAGAAAAGCAGGGTAGAAAAGCCAACTCTTATAGATCCATTTTCCAGCAGCATGTGCAGAAAGGCCCCTAGTATGAAATTAGGATGGCTCTGGTAGAGCTCTCCTAATTGCATACCAGAGGCCTAAGTGTGAATTCAGCCCTGGAGGTGGTTACCTGGGCATCCATTCTAGTAGCCTTTGATACACTTGTTCTCCACAAATGTGTTTAGCCCTTTCTCAAAGCTATTCAGGCTGCACACTGTATTGTGGCCATTCTTGGCCTGTGCCACTTAGAGCTTTAAGCTCTCCTTTTAATATGTCGTAAGAGTTGACTAATTGCTTCTTTCTTTGCCAAGACACATCTTTTAATGCTTACCTTTCCTTGTGTCTCAAGGGCATAGTTTCCACAACACTGTATTAATCTAAGTGTTGGTCTCCATTTCATATGCAAAGGAGCCAGAAAGGAAACCAGCCACAGACCATCATTAGAGAAATGCACCTGGCAAGAAAGCTGGAGTGCGATTCGTGGGCAGGTATCCCAGAATGATGATAAGAGAGACAGCTGTCAGTCTATATGTTTTTACTTAGTTTAAATGTGAACTTTTGATTATGATTTTATGCTCTGTTAAAGTTTTTGTTCTCTTGTTGGTTTATGTTTTGTATTGCCTGTTTAAGTATTGTTTTTTACTACCGTTCTCAGCACTGTTTTTAGCCTTTGTTTTAATCCTGAGCCTTTCTGCACTTGCCTATCGGGGGAACTCTGGGGAGAAGTCCTGCACGACCATCCACATTGTGGGGAGCTCCTTCTCCCCCAAAAATATTTGGGTTATGCAAAATGCTGTCTTGAGATCAGCGTCAGACAACGGAAATGTGTGTGATGTTGCCCTGCTATTAGGGAGGGACAGCAAGGGACTTTTGAGGGATCCAAAAAGATCCTGCATTTTCCTCTTGACATCTGGAAACAACCCCATTCACGAAGGCTAGAAATCTTGTCTTCCGTGAGTCTCATATGTCTACAACGATGACATAACGACGTGTGCATACATAGGTTAGTTGTGAACTTCTTGAATTGTGGTCAGATGTATGTTGTTTTCAGGGGTGGTCTGACCAACAGATTGTAAGCCTGAGGGCAGGGACCTGTCTAAGATTAATATAAGATTGTAACCTGCCCTGAGACCTTCGGGTATAGGGTGGGATAGAAATATAAGTAAATAAATAAATAATAAATAAATAGTAACTGAGCTGAGCTTGACACCTAGGCGTTAGGGATGTGCATGAATGGTTTTTTTTTTTTTTTTTGCATTCAATTCGTATAAGATTGAATGTAATAAAATTCCTATTTGTTTGAATGGATCCCCTTCGAATGTGATAGGATTCTATTTGATACAAATGTATTCATACAAATTAATACGAATATCCGATATGAACACATACCTACTCCATATGTATCCCATAACATATCCGCTCTGGAAGGGTCAAATATGTCCTGAATCTGCTTTGAATCCACTCTCAAGCCATGTCGAATTCACTCTGGATCCGTTGCAGATGTGACTAGTGCAGCCGCTCTTCCACCTTCCCTGTTTAACAAATGTTCTAAAGTTTCGTACAGATATTCAGAAACATCCATATTCATACAAATGTCAATGTATGAATGTCCGAATTTGTATGAATCTGTGTGGATAAAGAATGTTACAGATATTTGTACATTTCCCTGCTAGGCCATAATCAGATGGCCTTATTAGTGCAACAGGCCTATGCACTTGTGAACAGAAGGTCTCGTTCATGTGTGTGCCTATTGCCCTTGCTCCATTTGAAAGATGCAGCAGGTAGGCCCATAGTTGGGGGGGGCAGGGGGGCAGCCCCCCAAGTTTCTGCCCCCCTCAAGATTTTTAATCCACCATTGTAATTATCATCAGTCCCTTATGGGCAAAATTGTTACAGAAAAGGGGCTGTTATTTTAGCAGCAGATAGAGGTGTGCACGAATGCAATTTTTGGGATTCGATTCAAATCAAATACCCAACGTTCAAACTGTTTCAAATTCGAATGTATTCACGTTCGAATTGGATCAAATACATTCAAGTCTATTCATTCAAATTTTCAATTCGAATTTGCACCTACGAATGTTGACAACATCCGTACGTCCCTGTATGCATCCATATGCATCCGGACACGTCCTGTATTTATCCTGTATGCATCCTGTTTTGTCCTGTACATATCCATACACACATGAATGCCCGAATAATTCGAACGAATAGGTTGAAAAATTAAAAATTCATTTGAATGTTTAAATTCGAATTTAGAGACATTCAATTTGAATTCGAGTGTGCAAATTCACATGAATTCGATTGAATTTTGAATGGTTTATATATTCATGCACATCCGTAGCGGCAGATTTCTGCTGCTTTCACTAGCTGGTCTGAGCAGAGCTCTTGCAAAAATCTATGCAGTTTCTTTGATGGTTTTTCTCCCAGATTTATTTTTCCAAGTGCCCAGGTTAGCTGACAGCACCTGTGTTCTCAGGTGGTCTCCAACCCCAGGGCTAAAGATGCCTGATTCTTGCATAGCTTCCAAAATAAGAGAGGAGTGGTGAAGAAGCCCAAATGCTGAGGAAGGACCGAAGGGTACCTTATTACCATTGGAGGGTGGTGGTGGTGTTCCACTGACCTACCTTAATCTGGATCTAAGATGATCCAGTCTAAGGAATGGGTCCTTCAGCTAGATCTGGATTAAGGGAGGTACCTGATGTGTCCCCACGGGTGGTGCAGCACCCAGTAGCAATGGGTGCTAGCCTGCCCGCAGTGGAAACGCCGGAGCATCCATGTAGCGAATTCAGATTGACCCATGTGGGGCCCACCTGTCACCCTATGTTTTTGGGAGGACAGGGGGTGCAATCTCCATAGACACTCCATAGATTCTTTGAAGATTCTCCAGAGCAGCTCTGGAGCATCTCCAGAGCTTTGTCATAAGCTTCAGAGATTCCCCGGAGCGATCTGCCACAAACTTGGAAGATTCTCTGGAGCCTTTGACGAAGGTCCATAGGATTAGCATTGCTCCTGTGTGGGGTCCTCTTCAGTACCTGTGCTATTCTTTGGAGCCAGCTTCGGGGAATGTGCACAGGCTTTGGAGCTTTGGGTTTTGGGGTACCCCCCCATGGATGTGCCCCCCCTGGAGCCCCCTTAGACCCCATTGCCCAATCATGGTGGAAACATTCTCCGTATAATCCGGATTTGATGCCTGAAGACCCCATTTTAGATCCCTTTAATGGCATCTACAGGAGATCCAGATTGAAGGACCCATTCCATCTGGATTTCTCTAAAACTGGTGGAAACAAATGTGGCTCTAATGGGGTCTGCGGTGGACATGGGGCCTTCCTGCTCTGAGCCTTAATGGGTCCCTAATGGGTCCTTAATAGGTACTTAGTGCTAGTGGACACCCCTTCCCCCAATGTTGGCTGGCTACTTGAACATAATCAGGTTGACGCTAGTCCTAAAAACAAATGTGGTTCATGTATTATATAGGCATTTTCCTCCCTGACTGCCAATAGCGGATGGAAGAAAACACAATCTGGTTGGACCTAAAGGAAACTTACAGAAGGTAAAGTGGGTTTTAAGGACCTGGTGACAAGTTCCTTGACATGTCATCTTTTGAAGCTATTTCTGATAGCCATTTCCCCCTTTTTCTGCTGGAGCTGATATGGGCATGTTGTCGAAGGGGTAGATAATGCTGTTCTTCCTGTCTTATCCCAGGAATTATCACTCATCAGACAGAAGGAAAGCATGACAGTATCTTAAGGCTGGTGTCCTTAATAAGCAAGGTCAACTTGGTCAGAGGGATAGCTGCCAGCTCCAGGATAATAATAATAATAATAATAATAATAATAATAATAATAAAAGCTGACTGCTGCTTCCAGCTCCATGACCAGGAAGTTTTATAACTTGATTCCATTATCTCATTTACCGGAGGGCTCTTTAACTAACGAAAGAAGGTGTCTCACTATGCATCATTAATCACTTTAAAAAGATGCTCACTTTTAAAACATTCGGCATTTTTGCATTCCTCCACCTCATCTCTGGGAGGCAAGGTGCAGGAATGTTTTAGGTGTCTGCACTTGCAGATGCCTAAAGCATTTGTAACTTACTTGGTGCTTAACTGCCTTCTAATTGCGAATTGCTGCCATTATGACGGTGATTGCAGGGTCCCCGCAACGGTGGCGCTAGTGTGCCTGTGCAGCACCATTGCTGGGACAGCCAGGTGAGGCAGTGCATAATTGCGGCTGCACAGCTGGCCACATGTTCCCCCTATGGCAACCACCCTGGATTGCTTTAAGAAAGGGTTAGATACATTCACGGAGGCGACTAGAATGGATGGCTGAGTATGGCCTCTAGGTTAGGGATGTGCACAAACGCATTTTTTGCATTCAAATTAGATTCAGTTCGAATTTCAAATATTCAAGTTGAATTGAATTTCGAAAATCCGGATTTTCAAGAATCTGATTCGGATCTGGATTATCCGAATCTATATTTTTGAAAATCCAATTTGAATTGAATGATACGAATGTTGGGAACATTCGTATCCGATTTTCGAATCTGTTCACATCCCTTTGTTTTGCATTTGAGTTCCGTTTGCATCCCATATTATATGTGCAAATAGGCTTGATATTTGGATGTGACATAAGATGTCGAATTCATTCGGATCATTCAAAAATCCATATCGGATTTTCAAAAATCCGATTCAAATCCAAATTCAGAAATTTGGATTTTTGAGAATCCGATTTGAATTTGAACGTTGTGCACATTCCTACTCTAGGTTGGAGAGACAGGCAGGATACTTCTAAAAGCCACTTGCAGGGATTTGAGAGCAGGTGAATGCTTTGCCGCCTTCTCCTGCTTGAGAAAGCCCAGAGAACAATGGTGGGTCAAAGTGTGAGGCTGGATGCTGGAATAGATGGGTTGTGGCCTCATCCAGCAGGGTTCTTCCTATGCTCTTATATGGTGTTTCTGCACAGGACGTTAAGCACCCGATAAGGACACATGCGGCACACATCTGCAAGTTACCTTCCGCACAGTGGGACAGATAAGGGCCACTTCACACGAGATCCATCACTAATGGGGTCTAGAGGCTGCTGAATCCGGTTTTCAAGAAGACTTGAAAAATTAGGTCTTCAAACCGTTCCTGCCTGCAAATTTCGGTTCAAAGGATGACATTTCCGCACAGGTGTTTTCATTCACAAAAGTAGGTTACCCAGCCGGGCAGCCACTGGATCTCAGGCACGTCACTCGTTGGTGGTCAGCCTGTCCCTGACACGCCCACGCATGGTGGAAACGAGCGGTGACTGACAGCCTAGTGCTCCAATCACGTAGCACCTTGGATGGCAGGGCTGCAGAGAGGCCTGATCCTTCTGGATATCGGTGCTCCGGTGTCTGCACAGCAAACACGATGTGTTCCTTGCTATCCATGCTTCCCACGCAAGTGCAGATGCGTTAGGCCTCATTGGGATCCAACCCTAGTTCAGACAGATCTTCCCAGGGTCGGCTTTCAGAAATCTGGATTTCAAGTGGTAAGGGCAGAAACACCCATAGACACATCCACTGATGACAGGTGTATCAGTGGCTACCAGAATTGATGCCTAGGTGGCACCTCCAGGTTGGAGAAACAACCAGTTTGCCTCTAAAGGCCATTTGCAGGGAGTCAAGAGCAGATGAAGATTTTGCCTTCATCTTCTGCTTGAAAATGCCCAGAAACAAATGGTGGTTACTCTGTGAGACAGGATGCTGGGCTAGATGTGCTCCAGCCTGTCCCAGCAGGCCTCCTCTGATGTTCTTATTTTCCTGTTTCATTCCTGCCTCATCTCTGAGGATCTCAAAGTCACACACAAGGACCTTCCTTCACCCTTAATTCTATCTCCCTAATCTCTCTATGTGTTTGCCTAGCCTGAGAAAACCCAATTTGCTTCAGGTCACCTGTTGACCTTCATGACAGAAGGTGGATTCAAAAGCTGATCTTCAAAGTCTAGACCAGCCCTTCAGCTACCACACCACTCTGGCTTTCTGTGCTTCATTGTTAGGAAGTTTCTCATAATATTTAGCTGATATCAGCTTTCTTGCCTTTTCCAGCCATTCAGACTGATTAGGCCAACGTTCCCCTCGGCAGTATGTTATAGCAGAAGGCAGCTTGGGTGGACAATCCATCTTTCAGGAATGTTTCTCTGCTTTGACTGCTTTTCTTGTTGAGGAACCCCAGAGTTCCGTAATACACTGCTGGGAAACCGCCACTATAGACCATGCACTTAACTAAGCTGTCATTTAAAGGAAAACCAAATATAATATTTCATTTAACCTCTTCCCCCTCCTGCTGAGCAACAGAATTATGCCCCGAGACTAGCATCCTTGGAAAAAAAAAATCTATTAAAAAAAAATACTGAGAAAGCTGAGAAAATCCCAAACAGTATTTTGCTTGGCTTAGAGCCCAGCATTTGTAGTCAAAGCGAATGTTCCATAGATGTGTTTCCCATTAACGTTTTTGACGGGTTAACCTTCATTCAGGACTCAAAGAGAGATGATTCAATAGCTTTATCAGTTTGAGACGGACATCATTCACATTTTTTGGCTCAAATTTGCATTCAAATTATGGTTTTGTGGCGCACAGTCATAACACTCTTGACTTAAGGCTTCATTAGATACTTCCCACCCTTGTCTTCATTTGCACAGGACCACACTGGAAGAAAAGGTGCAGGGTCAGAGCTTGTGTGGTACAGATAAGAATTCAATCTTAAATGGCTTTCATAAAAAAGAAACAGAATGAAGCTAGAAAAAGGTTGCTTAGGAGTATAGTTGTCCCTTGACAGAAGATTTTAGTCCTCATGGTTTTGCAATGAAACCACGGCAAATTGGAAGGATTATTTTATGCATTGATGTGCTAATGTAGCCCCAAAGTGTGCTGACTGAGTATTTATTGCCCATGAAAAGCTGGGGGTCAGAGGAACCACAGCTCAATTATAAGCCAGTAGACTAGACTTCCACAGTTTCCCCTAATCCCAGTTTTGTACAGGTGACAATTACTTCTGCAGTTCTCCCTAAAAGAGGGCATGGCTGCAAATGTTTCAGTGCTCTTAGCTAAAATAGTAGGGCCACTGTTCCAGAGGGGAAGAGACCTGGAAGCAATGGTTAACAGTTCTTCCTACTCATCTATGGTTCAGACTGAAGGGTCCCAATACAATTTTCAGGACCTGTGCAAGGATTTAAAAAAATATGAGATCCCACCCGCCCGCCCACCCGCCCGCCCACCCGCCCGCCCGCCTGCCCATCTGTCAGTCCGTCCGTCCATCCATATTGATTGATTGATTCTATCCCGACTTTCCTCTCAAAAGCCTGGTGCTGCTGGTGGGGATGATTTTGTATGATACGTCAGCCGGCCACACCATAGCATCACCATAATAGCGCTATATTCACCCCATCTGGACACAGCCTACTTGCAATATGCAATCATTTTGTAGCTAACTTGATAGCACTTTGAAGGGGGCTGTTTAGTCCTTTTGCATACTAATGCAGGTCACAGGCGCCTCTGTCTTCTCCTAACATGCTCTATCAACAAAGGATGGAGCATTGACCAGGCTAGGGCACGTCAAACATTCAGAGGTTGTAGGATCAGCTATAAAACTGGGCTGGCTTCAGAGCTGGCATGGGTGCTGGGACGGAACATGCCATCCCAATGTTGGGGCAGATTGTGTATCCCAGGTCAGGATGACCCATCCTTGGCCAGGATTAAAGCCGCTGGTGCAAATACAGCCTAAAATTCAACATTGTGTTTATCTGCATTAGAAATTGGCTCCCCACAATTCCACTTGATTAAACAACTTTCACTCCCATTTTTGTTGTTGAAACACTTTATTTTTCCTTTGGGAATGGTATCCTGCCTGCTAGCCTGCTCAGCTGCCCTTTTGGACTCCACCACCTCGCCCACCCACCGGCTCGCCTGCCTGGCTACTCGCCCACCCGCCTGGCTGCCCTTTCGGGCTGTGCCATTGCCTCCACCTCCTTGCCCACCTGCCCACTTGGCTGCCGCTGCTGCTGGGTCATGGGGAGGATGAATGCCGGGCAGCGAGTGAGCGAGCCCTGCCTGCCTGCCCACTTCTCTTTCATTGGGTCAAGACTGAACTTCCTGCTACCTGCACATTAAGTAGGGAGCTTAGACTTAGAGGGTGACTCTAAGAATATCGCTCTGCGCAATGTGCCCAATAGCTCGTGGTTTCTCCATGCACGTTACACATCACAGCTGCCTAATGTGTGCACAATCTGTTTTGCTCACTGAGGTCAGTGTTCAGGAGAGTTTGCACAGAAGTGCTACCTTGCAGAATTTCACCTGTCGTATACTCCATTTTGACCACCTACTTTTAGCCACCTTGGCTGGTGTCCTTCCAGCCCCTATTAACTGAAGACCTCTTTGCACTTTGTGAAAAGGAGAAGACCAGAGCTACACCGAGATGGAGTTCCCACACTGTGCAGAGCTGCTTTTGTACTAGAAATGGTTCTGCGTCTGCTGAATCATCCCCCAGCTTGGACAGATGTACAGCATGACAATGTGCTCTACAGCTCCGTTTCCACCTCCTCTGGATGACCTGCAATGCGCATGCACATACCTGAGGCAATCACCTTGTGTACAGGCAATCACAGATAGACGTCGCTTGGGAGGTCTATCAATGGAGGATACGCATATCAATGACTACCAGAATGGATGCCTAGATACTGCCTTCAGGTTGCAGAGACAGGCAGGATGTTTCTAAAGGCCATCTGCAGGGAGATGAGACCAGGAAAATGTTTTGCCTTTGTCTTCTGCTTGAGAATTCCCAGAAGCACTTGGTGGACCACTGTGTAGGACAGGATGCTAGACTAGATGGGCTCCTCTTATGTTCCTAAGTGCTATCACAACAGTGCTTCCTCTTGCTCTTCTTCTGTTAAAGCACTTTCAAGGGAGCCTATGGTGAACTGTTTGTCCATTCAATGAGTGCATGTGTGATGCTGAATGTGATATTTGATGATTGTCACGCAGAACCAGTGTGTATTTCCTTCTGTTCTTTCTGTGGTCTAAAACAAAGAAAAAAGCAAACAGTAGGGGGAGCTCTTGACTCACAAACCAGAAATGGCTGGGAAGGCCAAGGAGAATTTTAAAGCAGAACTTGCCCCTTTTAAGTATCCGTCTTGAAAATGAGGTAATACAATGGCTAATGCATGCATGGAATTGCATTGCTAAGCACAGAGAGCCAAGCAAAGAGAATGCCCAAACTCAGTGACTTCTCCTTAAGCTTTATTAAGATTATTATTAATAACTGTTTCTGTAGTTACATTTCATGATTCAAATGGAAACTGTGTACCGGCAATATTTTCCATTTAAAAATGGTAAACAAATTCTATAACGAAGCTCACTTGAATCTTGAAACAGGATTCTTCCGTTGCAACTCTTGTTAGGTCCCATCAGTTGGGTCCAACTACTGGTTGACTGGATGGACACCTCCATGGGCATCTCCATGCAGTTTTCTTGGCAGGGACACAGAAGTGGTTTGCCATTGCCTACTCCTGTGAGGAGGCTGGAGATTGAACCGGCAACCCTCTGCTTTTCAGGAAGCAGGAATTCCATATAAGTAGAACCAGGCAGTTGCCCCTGAACTGGGAATGGTAGGTAACAGAGGTGAGTCAGTGGTACACCAGTGGAGATGTGTACAAGCCAAATTATGGGGACTTGTCTTACCCTGAGCTGAGCAGTCTTATCTCCGAGCTTTATAGGAACCCCTTGACTAAGACAGCCAGGTTGGGCTTGGTGCATCTAAGGCCTATTTGCACTACGACTGGCAGTGCACAATTAGGGTGTTTTTCCACTGTCAGAAAGTACCCATATTTGCACCCATTAAGGACCCATTTGGATGTGAGCCGGATGATCCCATTTCCACCACGGCACCCATTTGGGACCCAACTGTTTCGACTGCCGCTGGGGAAATCCGGATCAAATGGGTACTTTCTGGCCTTTAATCCGGATTTTCTGTAGACCCCACATGCTTGTGTGGCAATGGGATCTAGAGGAGGCTAGGGGGAGGGGGCACCCATGGGGGGGGAACCCCAAAACCTAAGCTTTGAAGTCATTTCGAAGTTACTTCGAAGTCTATGCAAAATAGCTCTGAAGCATCTTTGAAGTCTGTGCTGATCTTCAGAGTGAACTTCGAAGTGACTTCAAAGTCACTTTGAAGTTCACTCCGAAGATCAGCACAGACTTCAGTGGAGCTGTTTTGCACAGACTTCGAAGTGACTTCGAAGTGACTTTGAAATGACTTTGAAATTACTTAGAAGCCACTTTGGAGATTGCACCCCCTGTCCCCCCAAACACCTGGAGTGACAAGCAGACCCCTCATGGGTAGATCCAGATTTCCAAATGGGTGCTCCGGTGTTTCCCCTGCAGGGAGGCTAGCACCCATTGCTATTGGGTGCTAGACCACCCATGGAAACACATTGGGTACTTCCCTTAATCCGGATCTACTAGATCCGGATTAAGGAATGTACCCATTCCTTAGATCCGGATCTTCTTAGATCCGGATTAAAGGAGCGTGGTGGAAAAACACCCTTAGTGAACTTCTGGTGAAGAGCGTCTGCACGTAGAGTAGGCTGTTACAGCCTCCAAACATGCCCACCCTCACCAAAAGTGCACTAATTATTGATTAGGTGTGGAGCATGAAATTGTGCTCCACATATTAACCAATGTTTACCAAAACCTACCTTAAGCATCCGGAGTCATTTGAGGTGTGGTGCAAGTGTGCTGGCAACTCAGATGACCATAGATGTGACTGTGTGTGTGCAGAGCATCAGCATTGTCGAGGCAACAGCACTGACGCAGTCGCGGAGCGCACCGCAGCTAAAATCGTGGCGGCCCAGAAGAGGACCGGCTCCGGGATAAGTCCCAGGTAAGTGACCAATGGCACAGAGTTTGGGCTGTCATTGCGCTTGCAAGTGTGAGCGCTAGTTAACATTGGTTAATTGTGCTCCTTTCCCATCCAGTGGATTGGAAGGGAAGTGTAAAAACGCCCCCAGTTTGCCAATTGGTTGAGCACTGGGTACCTTTATGGCTGGGAAAGATTATGCAGTTCCGTCCTCATTGTCAGACTGGGCTCAATGCTGTAAACTCGGTTGCCAGCAGAGGCGAATCCCACCTCTGCCGCTGCCTTTTCATCATCAGCCCTGCTGGTGTTGTTCATGCTGCTTACTGTGCTTGGCTGTAGAGGCCCACAGGTGGACAGGAAGGTGTCATGAACTAGCTATGAAGGCCACTGTGGCCTATTATGGCTGCTTTTTAGCACTTTGACAGTTGACTACAGCAGCATCAGCACCAGCATCCATGATGGTGAAAGTGAAGTAGGGGCGGCAGCGGTTTTTTGGGTGGTGGTGGAAGCAGTGCCAGATTGGCCCCTTGTCATGGAAGAAGTCATGGAAGACTTTTAGAAAGGATGGATGGCCTGAAGAAAGGGTCAGGCAAATTCATGGAGGATAGGTGTATCAACAGTGACTAGGAGTTTTTTCCCACTGACCTACCTTAATCCGGATCTAAGATGATCCAGATCTAAGGAATGGGCCCTTCAACTAATCCAGATCTAAGGGAGGTACCCAGTGCATCCCCACGGGTGGTGCAGCACCCAATAGCAATGAGTGCTAGCCTTCCCACAGTGGAAACGCTGGAGCACCCATGTGGCAAATCCAGATCGACCCACGTGGTGACCACCCATCACCACAGATTTTTGGGGGGACAGGGGGTGCAATCTCTGTAGATGCTGTGGAGATTCTTCAAAGATTCTCCGGAGTGGCTCCAGAGAATCTCTGGAGCTTTGCCATCTGCCACAAACTTTGAAGATTCTCCAGAGCCTTTGCCAAAGGTCCATAGGATTGTCATTGCTCTCGTGCGGGGTCCTCTTTGGGGCCTGTGCTATTCTTAGGTGCCAGCTTCGGAGCCGGCTTCGGAGACTGTGCATACGTTTTGGAGCTTTGGATTTCATGGCACCCCTCCCCATGGGTATGCCCCCCCCCGGAGTATCCCCCTTAGATCCCATTGCCTGATCGCAGTGGAAGCGTGCTCCATATAATCCGGATTTCATGCTTGAAGAACCCACTGTAGACCCCTTTAATGGGGTCTACAGGAAACTTAGATTAAAAATCCTGAAGGACCCATTCAATCTGGATTCCCCTAGAACTGATGGAAACAAATGTGGCTCTAATGGGGTCTGGAGTGGAAATGGGGTCTTCCTGCTCTGAGCCTAATGGGTCCTTAATGGGTCCCTAATGGGTAATTAATGGGTACTTAGTGCTAATGGGAAAAAAACCCTAGAATGGATGCCCAGGTACTGCATCTGAGTCCCGTCCTGTCCTGGGGACAGGAATAGTGCACTCTCATTGGTGTGCGTGAGCATTCACATTTGCATGTCATCCCTCCCCCCACGCACCTGCAGACCTACTTGATGTGCAGATGCATGTCTGGGCACTGCCATCTTCTTCTTGGAGGCTGGCACAACTGCCCAAGTGCTGGTGCCATCATTAGGATGATGGTGATGTGCCCTGCATGTGCACTTACATTTGGGGTCATCTGAGGTGCCAGCATAGACGCACAGCACGTCAGATGACCTGCCCAGCACTATGGAGGTGCTAATGGGCTTTACCAGATATGGCAAAATTGACTGGATATTTAGTTCAGCTTGAATTTGGCTTGAGCCCCCCCACCCCCATCCCAACACTTTGCAAGGGATCCCCTGTTTCTGTGGACTAAAGACCTGAAAATCCGGGGAATCCCTATTCAGATTATAACAGGACCCTCTGCTGAATCCTGGAATAATCCTCTTTATTTGACTGTGGGAACACACCTGGGTTTTTGGACAGTTCCCCCTTGATCAAATCATATGCCATGATTTCCTGTGCCTGGCTCTTTGCCATTGGGCTACCTAAGGGAAGGGAGAGCCTGCTGCTGACTGAATTGTAACAAGCCTCCAGATTGGCTTGTCACAAATGTTACAAATTGTTGGCAGCTTCTGTCCTGGGCTTGTGAAAGTGTTGGCTATTGTGTAAAAACCAGGCTTCCCTTTTGTGTCATTTTCACAGAACTGCCATTATGATGCAGTGCTATTATGGACTCCCTCTTTCCTTCCCTTCCCCTTGGTTCCGGAAACGCATCCCCTCTGGGCCCTCCTCTTCCTCTTCCTCTTCCTCCTCCTCCTCTTCCTTTTCTGCAGGGCTGCTTGATCAAGGGAGCGGGGATCATCATCAGCCTTTCTGCCTTTTTCCTTCTCCTGCTCTGCTGCGTCTTTTAAATAAGTCCCTGGCTGATAACCTGTGAGTAACTGTGGGCGCTGGCTGGGGTGGATTTCTCCTTGCAATTCTCCTCCCTCCCTCTCTCTTCCTCCTGGCAGCTTGTCACATCTGGTGCTGCTGGCCTCCCAAGGCCCCCGGGGATTTGAAGCGTTCAGAGTAGATTTGTAGGGGATTTGTAGGTGCGATGGGTGGCAGGCCTTCAAACTGGATTTGAATAGCATTCGAAGAACATTTACAGCGCTATTCATATGAATGTGCATTTCCTTGCATTCAATTCGATTCAAATCAAACAACACACACACACACACACACACAAAAAAAAAATTTGTGCACATCTGTAAACTACCACATATGTAAAAAGCCCCTTTTGGAACTGTTTCTGTTTTGCTTAGTTCTCAGCTGTATTGTGTGGTTCAATCAATACAATAAGAAAAAGATGCCTTCATCACAACTAGTGACTGCAAAAGACAGGGAGATAGGTCTGGTACTCATTGATCTTCATGAAGCAATAAGTAGGCTTATACGTTAAGGAAGTTTTGTCTGCTATAGCTCCTTCATCTTTCAGCAGGTGATGTTTCTTTTTTTCGAACAAACTTTATTAACCTGAAACAACAATATTTGATGAAGGCGTTAAAATAGTAATAGTAATAGTAATAGTAATAGTAATAGTAATAGTAATAGTAGTAGTAGTAGTAGTAGTAGTAGTAGCAGCAGCAGCAGCAGCAGCAGCAGCAGCAGCAGCAGCAATAGTAATAACAACAACAACAATAAATCTGTTAAACCAAAAAAACAAAGATTTATAATAGTGAAACATTAACCAATATTGACTTTTAAACATAAACTGTTTACGAAGTAGATTAGAAAGAATGCTTTCAATTATACTAATTATAAAATTATTGATTGTATAAATGACAGTGAAGAGAAAGTGTCAACTTTTGATCTAGTTGCTTCTGAGATCAAGGGAACCAAACTTCCAAGAAAGATTTTTTGGGGGGATAGACCTTGTATCAATTGATTCTGATAAGCGAGAAGTTCTTGTTTATCTAGCTCCCAAATGTCTGTATTTAAACCTTTAGAATTTCCCCATTATTTTGCCATGAGGTGATGTTTCTTAATGAAATGGGCTGTCAATAGGCCAGTAGCATCATGAAACCGGGAGGTGGGAAAGCAGCTGTGCCAGTCACATCTGCAATGGATCCAGAATGATTTGACATGGTTTGAGAGCAGATTCAAGGTGGATTCAGGGTGGATTTGGCGCTTTCAGAGCGGATATGTTACGGGATACGTAGCAGATATGCATGCATCTGTATTGGATATTTGTACTAATTCATACAAATACATTAGTATTGAATAGAATCCTACCACATTCAAAGGGGATCTCTTTGAAAAAATATGAATTTTCTTACATTTGCTTCGATATGATTTGAATGCAAAAAACCCCATTCGTGCACATCTCTACCCCTATCCGATGTACTTCCAGTATCAGACTGATGTACCTCTAAAGAGCAGTTGTTTGGGCTATCGGTGGATCTACCGTACCTCTGTGGGTAATCTGTAGGCATTCGATTAGCTCTTGTCCGTCTACTGGGCTGTGGCCAGTGGTGCAATCAAACAGAGCTTTTTAGATGCATTTCCTTCCTGCTGCCCTATTAGTTCCACCTAATGTTCTCTCTCCCCCCATCTCCTTTCTTTTCTTGACTGCTTTCCCTCTTGTATAGTCCTTCACACGGATGGACACTTCTTATGACCCACAGCAATACAGCCACCTTCTGCAGGATAGGGATAGATAAATAAATAACCAAGGGGAGCCAGGCAGGTCCTGAAACACAGTGGGACCATTTATCTCCTTCATGCAGAGAACAGGAGGATGTAAGGAAGCAACTGTTTTCACCTATCCAATTCCAAATGATTTGTGGTAATTTGAAACAAACGTCGAAAAGCCCACCTTCCATCCATCCCTTGGTTTAACGAAAATTCCCCTCAGGTTCTGAAAAAGTCATGTGTGCAGGAGGGATGAGGGCGATACTCAATGCTGGGATTGTGATAAAACTTCCAAGACATCTGTTCCTCTTTTGGAATGCTTGAACGCACAGCTGACAAGCTTGCCAGAAAATATTAAAGTGTAATCCAAAACACTGGGTCATTTCGAAAAGAAATGTTTTCTTCGCTTTTATTCCTTATAAATCTGTGTTGTGGGAAATTGGGGTGGGGACTAATATGCTAGGGGTCCATCTGTCTCCGCCTTTTGCATTTGGTGCTTCTTGGGAGAAGTGTTATTTTATGGGACGTGTTTATACTTTACATAAAAACAAAGGAAACCTGTTGTTAATCTCCTCCCATATGTACTTTGAGTTCCCTTAAACAAAACAAAAATGGGAACAAGAGGAGAGATTTGGAGTTCCTGGAGTTATTTTAAGTCAAGAAATAGCCGGGAAATCCAGGTTTATCCCTTTCTGTACCTTTGAGTTATCTGAAATCTCATTTTTTAAGAAATGCAACACATGATTTTTTATTGTATATTATTTACTGTTTATACATAGCATTTTATAGGGAAAAGAAGAACAGCATTTCTGCTCCAGAGATTTCACATAACTGCATTGTTAATAAATAGGAACAGAGGATGTAAAAATGATGAGAGAAGATAAGGTAATGAAGATCAAATGTATGCTGTTACAGTTATGCTACTATAGAATTCTTGGCTTGTAGATCACTCTAAGCCTGTGTACAAAACATTCTGATGTTCTTGTTCTGTTTAGCAAAGCAATTTTCCCTGAAGTGAACACACAGGGTGTTTGGAGGTGCGCGTGGGATAGCTAAATTATGGGCCTATTTGCACGACAGCCTCTAGTGCATGATTAGTGAGCCTCCAAGCGTGCCCACCCTCACCAGAAGTTCCCTAATCATTAGGTTTGGAGCATGAAATCATGCTCCACACGTTAACCAACATTAACCAGAGACTTAGCTCAAAGCGCCCATGGTAGGAGCATTTGCTCTCCTTCCACTGCTCTGCAAGCGCCCCTGCACCTCAGACGACCACGACCACAGACGTGACTGCATGCGCAGTTGCAGAGGGCACCAAAGCCAAAATGGCGGTGCCCAGAGGAAGGCCGGGGTCCGGATTGAATAAGGTAAGTATTCAGTCATGGGGGGAGGGAATGGCCAAAGTTGACTAGCGCTCCAAGTGCAAACTCTAGTCAATGCTGGTCAATTGCGCTCCTTTCCTGTACAGTGGATGGAAAGGGAAGCGCAAGAAAGTCCTATGGCTGTGATCACACTGGGCTCTTTTCAAATGGCTCTTTTACAAAACATCCCCCTTATGTACCTTATGTACCTGTCCAAGAATTCAAATCCTACAGTTTCTTCACCTCGAAGTCTACAAACCTCTCTGTAGCAACAAGTGCTGGCCGTTTATTGAATATTGCTGGCTGGATTCAGGTCAAACCCCCTCCCCCCTCTGAACACACCTGGACACCCACTTGAGTCCGGATGCATGCCTAGATGCGTCCATCTTCTCTTCAGGTGCTGGTGTCTCTCACACACAGTAGCTTCCCAGGTCATCTGACATGCCAGCAACAGATGACCAAGAGCACCCAGAGGAGGTGTGAATGGCCTCTCTGGTGGCCAGGAAAGGTAAGCTTTTTGACACGTGTCTTGCAGGATTTCCTGCACCACTGCTAGTGAACACTGAGGTATCTTCAGGGATGGCAAGTGGGCCTGAATTACATACGGCGACCCCTAACCCTTTATCAAAATACCACAGGCCTCTGCTTTCAAGCATGAGAAATTATCAGACTCAATTTATTTTGTATGGTATTATCGCATAGTCTGGCAATGTCTCATCATGCTATGGACTGGCTTGGTGGTAATCTTAACATGAGACTAAGGATTCTGGGATTGAGGCTGTATGTTTGTGTCGAATGTCTATCAGGTCTCATTCTGCGGCCTGGGACTGTCTTCAGTCAAAGGGACTGGATACAAGAGGGGGAAGCTAGGGTAGGGTCTGCATGATGGAGGATGCCTGATGGGCTGGAGTACTTGCTGGAGTGAGGAGATACCTTGTTTGCATACCCACCCAACTACCCACCCTTCCAAGTTCCAACTTTGGTATGAAAGTTGATATTCCTCTGAACACCAGGGACATCAACCCCACACCTGGGATTCTGGCAATGTATAGTCTTTCTGCTTTGTGGATGAGAATGCTGCTGAGAACAGGGGTCCGTTTGCACTTGGCCGTATTTTGGAAAATATCTCAGGCTAGGGGTTTGTTGTCCACATGTTAATGCAGATTCTGGCAAGGCTCACCTGGGGCCTGCTGTAGCCTGCACTAGCATGTGGACAGCGGGTCCCTCTTCTGGGATATATTACAGAGTAAAGCCAAGTGAGAAGAGGTCCCTGTACATAATTTCTGAATCCCAGGTGTGAGGTTGATATCCCTCTTGTCAAAGGTCATCCAGCTAGCTTCATGGAGGAGGAAGAAGAGTTGGCTTTTCTACCCCACTTTTCTCACCCATTTAAGGGGACTCAAAACAGCTGACAAAGCTTTTCTATTCTTCTCCCTATAACAGAACACCCTGTGAGGTAGGTGGGGCTGTGAGAGCTCAGAAGAGAGCTGTGAGTAGCCCAAGGTCACCCAGGTGGCTTCATGGGGGAGGGCGGAACCGAACCCAGTATTCCCAGATAAAGAATCTGACTCCCTAACCATCTAGACCAAACTGGCTCACTGAAGACCAAACTGAAGACAGGCATGGTATGCAAACCCAACAGCAAAAGATCTTTCCATACTGGACTTTTGTTAGAATGCCCAGTGTGCCACTTTTTTTATATGGGAGTTGGCTGCATGATTAATCTCATTCTCAGAAATCTTTATTATCTTTTGAAGGGAATATCAAATAAATCTCCCTTGTGGAGAATTTCTGAGACGTTTATTCTCACTTCAGATGTCTCTGTTTTATTGAGCTTCTTTCCCATCTGCCTCCCAGTCAGAAAGATTTAGTTGCTATGCAGCCATGTCCAAACACATCACAAGTCTTTCTTCTTTTGATGAGGATGTAGAACTTTGAGAAAAATTGTAGCCTGTGGCATATTTGTTACATTTGGAAGGCGCAACTACAGGTATTACAAGGCATGGTCCACAGAAGGTCAAATCCCAGTTTTCTCTCTCTTTTCTTCCTAACTCCTGGATTAGGTGACAAGCTGTTTTTCTTTAAAGTAGATCCTTGTGCTATGTTAATGGTTTTAGCATGGTTACTTTGGCTTTGTGGATTTTTCTCTGTTTGACTTTTTGAATCAATTCCCTACTGACCTGCGCTTGCCTTAAGATCTGTAGGAGAGGTCCTCCTAGTTGTACCACTGCTCTCAGCAGCAAAAGGTGTGGGCATTCAGGATAGGGCCTCCTCAGTGATGGCCCAAGATTATGGAATAGTCTCCCCCTTGTGGTGCACCGGGCACCCTCACTTTACAGTACGTGTTTAGGAGGGCAGTGAAGATGCACCTCTTTGCCCTGGCCTTTGGCTAAATGGAGATATAGCCTTTTCTCCTCACTTCTCAGACACTTTTATTGCTTTAATATGTTTATATTTGGTTTTAAAATGTTGTGACTTACCCTGAGACCTTTGGGCATAGGGTGGGATAAAAATGCAACAAACAAACAAACAAAAAAACAAAAACAAAAACAAACAAACAAACAAACAAACGTTTTAAATAAGATGATGATGATACTAATATTTGTTCACCCAGGTGTTCCTGTTGTGAATGAGTGTTCATTGCTGTCTCATCTACCTCTTTTACCTCTTTTTAAAATACTTACCTGTTTTCAACTGTATTCAACTTTCTTTTTAGATTTAGGCTGTTTGCGCATACTGTGGGCTATCCTATATCACCAGTCCACACAGAGCCTTTCTCACTTACCTTATGGCAAAGATGGGGGAGAACTCCGGGAGGGTGCGTCCACACTAAGCGGAGTTGTTCCTTTTCTAGAAATTACTAGATGGATGTCAGAGTTCCCACCACACGTACAGGTGTGGAGATAATACAAGGGGCAAAAATTAAGAAATGCAAGAAAAGCTTTTGAAGAAGGCTGGAAGGTAATGGTCCACAAGTGTAAGAGTAACTGATGAAATTTGTAAGTGTCCCCTTGTGGAAATCAGAAGAATGTTTTATGCATTTGTACAATAATAAAAATTACATATACAAAAAGATTGTTAGCTGTAACTGCACATAATTGAATGTCCTGACCTAAGTAGTTTTTGCACTGTGGGAGAAGCTCCATGGCAGAAGATCTGCCTTTGAAGGACCTGTTTCCAAACCAGAAATGGCTCCTTTTCTGAGCCAGTTTGGTCTAGTGGTTAGGGAGCCGGACTCTTATCTGGGAATACCGGGTTCGATTCCTCCCTCTCCCACATGAAGCCTGCTGGGCGACCTTGGGCTAGTCACAGCTCTCTTCTGAGCTCTTCACAGCCCCACCTACCTCATAGGGTGTTCTGTTATGGGGAGAAGAATAGAAAAGCTTTGTCAGCCGCTTTGAGTCCCCTTCAATGGGTGAGAAAAGGGGGTTAGAAAAGCCAACTCTTCTTCTTCCTTCCATGCAGAAGCTCCTCCCATGGCGATTGTGCATGGTGCAGGTTGACCCTGCACCATACATGCACTAATCTTAACCTGCACCGGGGCCAATAAGGCTCTAGGCAGGCCATTCACATCTCCTGTGGTGCTTCCGTGTCATGTGACATGCTGCGCAAGCACACTGGCACATCACAGTTGCCTTGGTGATGGCACCAGCACACACGCACCGACATCAACATCAAGGAAGAAAGAGGGCACCACCTGAACACCATCTGTACTTGAGATGAGTGTCCAGACGCCTGGGTGGAGGCTGCGCATGTGCTAAGGGTCTGCCAGTGCAGATGCTCAGTGCACGTGTGAGCAAGTTCACCCACAAATGGGAAGGAAAGTATTGGTTTTAATGAACTTCTGATGACTGATTCCGAATGCCGTTCTGATGGGAAGTTTTGTGGAGTTAACATACAACTGAACTTACACATTTATTCTCACCAGAGGAGATGTGTGTGTGTTATTTTTATATTTTAAAAAGTGAGGGAGAGAAGTGAGAGGGAAATATAATTAGGTCCTTAAAGAAACACACCAGTTGTTGGAGACAAAAAAGCAAGGCCTGGATTTCTCAGCTTTCGTTCTGATCATTTCATCTCAACAGACTTCAGGAGGCCATTCTAAGAGCTGAGCAAGCATATTAGAAACACTCTGGAGATTTGAAAAGCAGCTCTAACTGGAGAGTTCACAAGCCATGGGGCTCCTGAGAAAAATAAGACAAGCCTTTTCACTCATACAGACAGTTTCCACTGATGCTGCTACTTTTTTGAGTCGCGTTGTTTTTAAAAAAACTTTTATTATATATTTAATTCTAATGCGATATTTGACATTAGAATGGAATACATAAATATGAATCACAAATAGAAACCCACCCACCCCGACCCAAGAATCCCAGAACTCTAAAACTTGCAGAGCTGTGCCTAAAAGCAAAAAGATCTTTTCGTGTCTTCACTTCGCTGGGAAACCTGGTCACATCCTCTATTTGCACTTCTTCTACCTGCTCCTGCACTTGTTGAACCACATCTGGTAAGATGTGGCTCTGTGCAGTGTGGATACAACATCTGGGGCCCTGGTCACACTAATAGTTTAGGAGGACCTCGGGTCATCTTCACATTGTGTTACTCACATTATTTTTATTCAATTCATTTTCCAAGCCGTCCTATCCCCGCTAGATCATTTTAACCGGAGTCCTCATTTTCAGAGGACTCAGTCCATCCTGGCATTCCAGGCCATCTTCTCTTTCTCAGTGTGAGTGGGGTGACAGGCTAAAGGAGGCTGAACTGTACTGTGGTGGGTGGGTCCAGTCTTTTCTTTGGCCAATCAGCACATGGAGAGTTTGTGAGGCACCTCCCCTTCTCTCCTCAGTTTATGTATATGATTCCTCTATCTAGCATTTTTCCACAAATTTATTATTTTTAAAAAATCAGTTGCACAGAGAAGAAAAGGACATAAAAAGGAAGGGGGGCATGGAGGTGGGGGAGCAGGCTTTAAAAAAGAACTGCAAACACACCCTCTCACTGCCTTGAGTGACATAATGGCATCCAATAAGAAATGAGGTAGGTTTGATGCAGCAAAAGGGGTGGAGAGCCAAGAGTTCCATGGAGGAGGCTGAGGTCAATCATGGAGAAAAGTGTGTGTGATGTGGCCCAAAGTGAAGAAGGCTTGATGCTGACCTATAATGATCTAGGTGTGAACAGGACTGATACAACCTCAGTTCAAATTAATGAATAGGACATCCTGTTTTACACTTGTGTGACGAGGGCCTGGGAGCATCCCCAGAGTTCCCCTGCAAAATGCAGAACATTGTTATTAATTGTAAGGTGAGCAAACAGGAACATTAAATGCATACTGTAACCATGAAATATAAGATCCAATTAACTTTAGGACCATTTTAATAAGAAATGAAGTGCAGGCGCCCCAGGTGACTGTCACAGAGTTAGCATGGGAAGGTGACTCAGGTATTAGGACCAAACTTCAAAAAATGTGAGTTCAAGAAACGATCTTTCATCACCTTTCAGTGATAAGCAATACTTTCATTAACTTCTAACTCCCATGTCTTACTACACCAGTTTGTTTTGAGTAAACTTTGAGCTATCTTTCCAACTGAATGTAATCTTTTTAGCCACTAACAACAAAAAATCTAATAGAGGTTTAAACCAAGGCCCTTTCTGCGCTTAGTTAATCCGTATTAGCCTGATCTGGATTAGCTAGATCTGGATTAACAGGCAGAGACATCTGCATTGAGTGGGCTTTAGAACAGCCAGTGTGTGCTAAAAAGTGCTAGCACAAATGCAGACCACATTTATCTGGCCTACCATTGATACGGTTTAGTGAGCCCTTAGAACAATTCTGATCTGGACCTGCTCTATTCCCATGCAGACGATGTGTTCTCAGCAGCTCCTCAGTCCAGATTAACAAACAAATGCAGAAAGGGCCTGAACATGTAAAAGCGCTATTTATCTGGATGTGTACAACTTACAAGTTAAATATTTTAGATAGTTGTTCATCGATAGAGGCGTATTCTGTTTTGTAGAAATATAGTTTGTGTTTTTCAGACATATAAACACTCACTGCTGGGTGGTGGATGGATTTATGACTCACTGCCCTCTTGGGTGCCACAAAAAGGCCATCACTTGTACGTCTAAAAGCAGAGGGAAGGCTTTCAGAAAATCCTGTCGCAATGTAATCCAGCAAAACAGCCTGCGATAAGAGATTCAAGCACAGCAGAAGTTGGGATTATTCAGTTAGCTGAAATCACACTGGACTTATATCAGGGGGCCTCATCACGTGTTTTAAAGTTTTCCCCTGAAAGAAAAAGGAGAAAAGGAAAGGAAAGAGGGATTTTCCTATTGCTTTAAACTTTTTTAAAAAAATGTTCATGGCTGCCACAATTTTTAGACCTAGTAGTAGGGATGTGCATGAATATTTGTAACTTTCAAAATTCGCCCAAATTCGGCTGAATTCAGACATTCAAACTTAAATGGAGTGTTACAATATTAATAAACTAACATTCGAACAAATATGAATGTTTCCAACATTTGTATGAATAGTTCAGGTGTTTGTTAAACTGAGGAAACTTATCAGATACATATTTATTCGTATCAGATACGTATCTGTTCATATCAGATATGTATCTGTATCAGATACTTATTCATTTGTATCCAATATGTATTGAATGATCGTATGAATATGTCACAAATAGATTTGTATTGAATAGAATTTTACCACAATGGATTCTATTTGTACGAATATGGATTTTCAAACATTCGATTCATTTAAAATTGAATGCCAAAAAACCTAGCAGGCTTTTCCAATGCTTCCTTTTATTTTAAAGTATATTTGTGGGTTTTTGGTTTCCCTCCTCTCTTTCCTTCCTTCCTGACTCTTGTTTTGCCACCTCAGGTTGTCATGAAGTAGTTAAATCCAACTACACAAATAAATAAATAGGTAGATAGATAGATAGATAATAATAAGAAGAAGAATTGGCCTTTATACCTGCTTTTCTTGCCCATTTAAGGGGACTCAAAGCAGCTGACAAAGCTTTCTGTTCTCCCCACAACAGATACCCTATGAGGCAGGTGGGGCTGTTAGAGCTTAGAAGACAGCTGTGAGCAGCCCAAGGTCACCCAGCTGGCTTCATGGAGGAGGGTGGAATCAAACTTGTTATTCCCAGATAAGAGTCCAGCTCCCTAATCACTAGACCAAACTAGCTCACATGGATAGATAAATAAGTAATGTGGCAAGAGTTAGCAATTTTGGAGTCAATGGTGTAGGCCTGTGAGGCGCTAGAGCTGCTACAATTTATGACCTACAGAGTTAAACATCCCTTCAGTCATAAATGATGGCCCACAAGGGGCTTCATAAACATCCTTTTATTGGGGTTGCAAAGTAGGGGAGGTTGTCAGGCAGTTAACTGGTAGACTAGCAGATATGGCCGGTGGGTTTCCTTCAACTTGATGGAGAACATATTCTGTAGGGCTGTGATGCAACGGACCCACACATAAAGATGGAGAGGAAGGGTTTTCCAGCCTCCTTACTTGCAGATCAGAATGTAAATCCTAATTAGTTGATTAAAAAGAATGTTTTCAAGTGAAATACGCCAAAAAGCTTTGGGAAATATATATTTTAAGTACATATGAAAGTGGACATGATGTGCACTCTTTCAAAAACTTCTATATCAACATGGGACCATTCCACGCTTGGCCCAGTAGTTGACCCAACATCTGCACTGCAAGAAGCCTTTTGTGGCTCAGAAATGAAGTTGAAGGAGCTTCAGTTCAAACAGCAGAACATAGCAACTTAGATGAACAAAATGGCATTTAAATTACTATCGGTGAATGTTAATGGACTGAATGGACCCAAAAAAAAAAAAAGATTTGACTTTATTTTCATGTCAAAAAGTTTAGCAAATACAGTCACAACTTTATTTGCTAAATTACGAAAAACTACTGATGAAATACTAAAAGAAAACTCAGAGGAATAGAGGAAGTAATTTATAGTTAATAACTGAATGATGTAATATAAATTTATGTGAGATTTCATATCCAGAGTTTGAAGTTTTAAGGTTGTGTTATAAAATAATAAAAAAAAAATAAAAAAAAGAACAGCAAATGTGTGCTAAAGACCACTGGCATGGATGTAGACTATATTTATCTGGTCTATCGCTAATCTAGATTGGCGAGCCCTTAGCACAGTTCTACTCCTTTGCAGATGGTGTGTTCTTAGAAGAAGAAGAAGAAGAGTTGGCTTTTCTACCCCGCTTTTCTCACCCATTTAAGGGGACTCAAAGCGGCTGACAAAGCTTCGGTTCTTCTCCCCACAACAGAGCACCCTGTGAGGTAGGTGGGGCTGTGAGAGCTCAGAAGAGAGCTGTGGCTAGCCCAAGGTCACCCAGCTGGCTTCATGGGAGAGGGAGGAATGGAACCCGGCATTCTCAGGTAAGAGTCCAGTTCAGTTCCCTAACCATTAGACCACACTCCTTTATCCTGATTGCCATACAGACAATGTGCTCTTAGCAGCTCCATCATCCAGATCAACTAGTAAGTACATAATGGGCCTGGATCTTTTGCATTCGTTGGTCCAAGCACTTCCCCGGCCTCTTTGCAATGCCCTGACCCACTTCACAGATTAAATAGCTTCTCTTCCTTGCTCAGTGCTGGCTAGAGAGAAAGAGCAAAAACCCTGCCCTTTTATTGCCTTCATGTTACGTATCAATCTCATTTGTTACTGGCTTTTGCAATGATTTTTCAGATGCCCACCTGCCCCAGAGCAGTTGTATTTATCCCAGGTTTCTAACACCCAGCAGTCCAAAGCATGATCCCTTGGCACATTACACAACCTTTTCTTACATTAGGAGCAATGAATCTGCCTGTGGAACACTGCTGCCAACCTGTTGCACTCTGATCTGTTTTTCTGGTTCCAGCATTTCAATTTCCTGTAAGCAAATTTGTGGCCAAACCAGACTTCCCTGCACAGTTCCATATGGACATCTGGTAGGCCAGAAAGAGACAAGAGGAATTGTAACTATTCATTGTTGCTTTGTTACATGGTCTGCTATAATGTTTGATTATTATAACATGCCCTCTGTTTCCAGAGGCAGTGGGCACTGAGTTAATGCCAGGTCTCCATGAGCACCATTACCAGCTGCACCTGGAAGTGACTTTACTGCCCAGAACGGGCAATATGAGGTCCTGTCTATTTGTCATCTGGGTAACTGCAGTAGGTCACATCTGTGTTAGCCTCTCTCAGGCTTTTTGGGTTTTGTTTCCACGTTCCGTTTGAACTTTTCATGTGCACAGCAGATTTGCATTTGCACAGTATTTTTTAAATAGAAAGATAATATGAAATATATATTACCTCCAACAGGGATAAAAGGATGCAGGATTGCTTAAAATACACACTCGCCTCTTGTTATCTGTGAAATTTTCTAATTGTAGGTTTGGATCGTCGGTGAGGGAAGATTTGCAATGTCCCCTCACTTATTGGTAGCAAAGCTTAGTCATACCTTTGAATATGTGGTTTCCAACAGTTTGATTTGACTCTGGAGCTTCTGCTCGACTTTGACCAGTTGAATTTATGTGCCCCTATTTATCTGAGGCATTTCCGCACTGCATCGCGTTCGAAATGGAACGCGTTCAGGCGGAAAGCTTAAGACAGCTCCGGGCGCTTTCCCCTTTCACACACAGACGCGCCAGAACGCGTGTAAACGCGTTCCGGAGCGTCTGTGTGCGAAGGCTCAAAGCGCCGGGAGCTGCCTTAGCCGGCAAACGCCGGCAAGGGGCGCGCAGACAGCCGCGGAGGCAGATCGACAATCAGCTGTTTGACAAACAGCTGATTGTCAAAGCCGCGCGGCGTCGGAGGCGCGCCCGCAGCCGTTCGGGAGACAGAAGCAGGCGCGAACGCTTCTCCTCCCGAATGGCTGCGGGCGGCTCGTCCGCGTTGGAACGCGTGTAGAGCACTTTAAAGTGCTCTACATTTCGAACGCGGAAAAGACAGCTGCGGACACGTCGGAACGCAAGCCGCGCGCGGGCAATGCGGATGACGTGTCCACAGCTGTCTTTTCCGCGTTCCGTTCAGCCCCGTGCGAAAACGTCTCTGGTGTAATCAGAAGCCTGTTTGCACTATGGTTCCTAGTGCATAATTAGTGAACACCTGGGGAAGAGGATAGGCATGTGGCTGTTACAGCCTCCAAGCATGCCTGCCCTCTCCAGAAGTTCACTAATCTCTACTTGGACAAGCCGCGATGGCGGCTCCTTCCTCCACCTCTCTTCCATTTCCCTCTCCAGAAGTGGAAATCTGCTTTTTCCTGACGATTCCCTCTCTTCCTGGCAATGTCTTCTGTCCTTTCCTTTGAGAAAAACCGCTGTGCTGTGCCGTTTTAAAGCCACTGATGTGTTTCTGTGCATTTGCGGGTCTGGTTTACTGGCAAGTAATGGGAACACCTGATTGAACTATATAAAATTATGCATGGTATAGAAAAGGTGGATAGAGAATATTTCTTTTCTCCATCGCACAACACTAGAACCAGGGGGCACTCTATGAAGCTGATGGGTAGAAGGGTCAGATCTGACAAGGGGAAGTATTTCTTCACCCAGAGGGTCATCAGATTATGGAATGTGCTGCCAGAAGAGGTGGTGACAACTACCAGTCTAGATGGCTTTAAGGTAGGGTTAGACAAATTTATGGATGACAGATGTATCAAAGGCTACTAGAATGAATGCCTAGGTGCATCTTTCAGGCTGGGGGGGGGGGAAGCGGGGCTCTTCTAAGGCTGTTTGCTGGGATTCGAGAGCAGGCAAAGGTTCATCCTTGTCTCTGCTTGAGATGCCCATGAGCATTTGGTGGGCCACTGTGTGCGACGGGATGCTGGACTAGATGGGCTGTGGCCTAATTCAGCAGGGCTCCTCTTATGTTCTTATGAACAGCCTGAAATGCGCGCTCAGTGCTGTTCCCGGCCAGAAAGTCCAACCTGCACCAGAATATAGTCCCACCCAGACCAGAATAGGTCAAGTGGAAACGCACCCTCAGAGTCAAATAAACACGTACCCATATATTCCACTGTATAAGACAACTGGGTGTGTAAGATGACTCCCAACTTTTCCAGTTAAAATATAGAGTTTGGGATATACTTACTGTATAAGAAGATGACACCCGGCATATAAAACGACCCCTGACTTTTGAGAAGATTTTCCTGGGTTAAAAAGTAGTCTTATATGCTAGAATATACTGTATATCTACACCTGTCTTTGTGACTTTAAAAGGGCTCACTTTTTAAAGTTCCTCTTTACACCTGTAGCAAACACACAGTCACATAATTACACCATGATTGCAGTGAAATTTGTTAATTGCATGGAATAAATTACACAATAGAAAAAATGTCATCACTTTTTACAAATGTGCAACAAAAGTTGTACTCACTGCACATATAATGTAATTTCATATTCAGTCATTGTTAAGAGAAATTGCTCAAAGGAGATTTACAGTTATCTCTGAGGGTCAGCTGAAGGGTTTAACGTGACCTAAGTGACATTGTTGGCCCCTTAATGTTTTTTATAGAGAAAACTGACAACTGAGACGTTTTCGCACGGGGCTGAACGGTACGCGTGGGAGACAGCTGCGGACACGGCATACGCATTGCCCGAGCGGGGCTTGCGCTCTGACGTGTCCGCAGCTGTCTTTCTCGCGTTCGAAATGTAGAGCACTTTAAAGTGCTCTACATGCATTCGAACGCGGACGAGCCGCCCGCAGGCGTTCGGGAGGAGAAGCATTCGCGCCTGCTTCTCCCTCCCTAACAGCTGCGGGCTCGCCTCCGACGCCGGCGCGGCTTCGACAATCAGCTGTTTGACAATCAGCTGATTGCCGATCTGCCTCCGCGGCTGTCTCCGCGCCCCTGGCCGGCCTTTGCCGGCTAAGACAGCTCACGATGCTTTGAGCATTCGCACACAGACGCGCCGGAACGCGTTTACACGCGCTCCTGCGCTCCTGTGTGTGAAAGGTGAAAGCGTCGTGAGCTGTCTTAATCTTCCCGTCCTACTCCCGTTCCAAATGGAACGGGAGTAATGCGAAAACGTCTCTGGTTCACACATCTGGAACTGAAGTTTGTAGTGTATTCCAAACATCTGCTGCTGTTCCACCACCCCTGTTCCACCAATCAATGGCTGTTTTTGCAATGCATGTTTCAGGTAACTCAAAGAATATGCACTTTGATCCATAAAATGCTCCCAGATCTTTAATTTTTCATTTACCTAGACTGTTTTGTAATAAGATCTTTTCTCTCTCAAATTTCTCATAATTCAATTCTCCCCATTTCTGCTTTAATTTGCAAATTAAAAAGGTTGCCTACATTTTTTTAAATGGTCCTATCGGTTTGCCCACTGTGCACGTTCTTGCTGTGCATGTTTGTTAGTTTATAGATCTGTGTATATCTTCTTTAAAACACGTTCTTCTCTAACTCAGCAATTGGGGAAGTATAAAACTCTATATATTTGCATGTGTTTGTGCAGTGTTTCAAGAAGTGCAAATTTTGCAAAGCTGAAAATTAAACAATAATGATATTAGCTGTTCAAATGCTAAAGCTGCATTCATGCCGACATTTTAATCCAGCTTCAGTCCACTTTCAGAGTGGAAGAAAACAGCAGCAAAGTGACTTGTCCTTTTCTAGCTCCAAGGTGGATTTTATGAGTTAGATAAAACAAAAAACAAATGGCTTGTCACTTTGCCACTGTATTATCTCACTCTGAAAGTAGACTGAAGCTGGGTTAAAATGTAGGTGTGAACACAGCCTAGGAGTGTTTGTTATAGTATATGTAATATGTATGCACTGTTTTTTTTCAAACTGCAGTGCCATTTTTAAAGTCTTGCTGAATGGGCTTAGAATAGCAAGCATCTCAGTTGGTTGATGCACCTTTACTTTAATCCTTCTTCAGCCCAAATTCCAGCCTGTTTGGTTACATCTTTAAATGCCAGGCCAGTTTTCTTCGGGATTTTCCTCCCTCTATTTGGGTTTTCCTTCATTTGGGCCAACATAGCATTGAAGTTTTAATCTCCTTCCAGGAGGCCACCCTTCCGGCTCCCTGGCTGATCAGAAAATGATCCCTGTGCGATATGTCTTGCCCCTCCCCTCTTCCCCTTACAGCCCTTCCTCTGCCCCATTGTCACAATCTCCCTCCCCCTGCCCCCTTGCCTTGATATCCTTTCCTTGTTGCTGCTGCCCAATCTCCCTCCCTCCCTCCCCCACCCCTCCCTCTTGTCCTGACTTTCTCTCCCCACCCTGTCACCACTTCCCCTACCCTGATCTCTCTCCTCCCACCCCAGCCTTCACCTCGCCCCCCTTACCCTCCCAGAATGCCTTCCTGTCAAGCACAACATTTCCCACACCCACGCACAGCTGAAGGTTACCAACCACAGCAGCAGGAATGTATAACCAAGCCATTCCAGGCCGAAAGTGGCTTGGATACGGCTGCCTTCCTGATGTGGATTAAAATGGTAAGGTGTAACCGCGTCCTCAGTCAGGCACTGGGGCCCCTTCCAGACTGGCAGAATAAATCTGCAGCAAATCCTGCTGCAAAGCCACCTTCTGCCATCTGGACTAGAGCAGCCTCCCATAGCTTCCTCATTGGAAGCTGCGAGAGCTGAGTCCAGCACTCGCGGTCACATGAGATGAGGCAGCCAATTGGAGTTGAGCTTCCCTCCCTGTTCTTGACAGCTCTTTTTGCTGTTCTGTCTGGACTGGTAGGAAGATTGGCTGTGGATTCCGATGCACAGTATTTAGAAGCCTGGATGCACCCTGGGAGCATCCACTGATGGCATTAAAAGGTACCTCTATACCTGCTAAATAGACTTCCCTGCAGCATTGAAATAGCTGCCTACTCTCTCGTTTATTGGAAGATGCTATCATGGTGTCATTGCTGATATAAGAATCTGCCAGTCCAATTGCAGTATGTGCAGTAAGAATGAATGGGAACTAGCATTTTATCTTTTGCTCTGGATAACTTCCTCAGGCTCGTCTTGTCTCTTGCCATCGAGTTGGCCAATGCAGGAAGCAGAGATGTGCCAAACTGGTTCATCTCGTTGGTAGTTTGCAATGAACAAGCTTGTTCATAAATGTTTGATTTGTACCAAACATTTGGTTGTTTGAATATCCAAAAATTCAATTAGACTCAACCAGTGTCTGACTTGCGAACACAAACTATTCAAATAGTTCCTGTTCGCTGTGGTTTTACCCTTGAAAAGGATGTTTCGTGTAATTGCTTTAGGTGTTCATTTAATAAAACATTAAATAAAAAAAGAAAAGGGTGTTCATTGTTTTTGAATCAGTTTGAAATAAAATGTGAGCAACCGTTTCCTTGACTGAATGAAAGAAAGAAATATTTGGTTTGATGGTAAACCAAACACACAATTTTAGTTCATGCATATCTCTAGTATGAAGAGATCTGAATTAGAGAACCTTGAGAGTGATCCAATAGAATTTTCTCTGGATTTCCCGATCTTATTGAAATGACCTGACATACAGTAAATGACAAAATTAACTTTGTATGGATTTAATTGTTTTTTTTTTAATTTACAGTATATTCTGGCATATAAGACTACTTTTTAACCCAGGAAAATCTTCTCAAAAGTCAGGGGTCATCTTATACGCTGGGGGTTGTCTTCTTATACAGTGAGTTTATCCCAAACTCTATATTTTAACTGGAAAAGTTGGAGGTCGCTTTATACGCCCAGTTGTCTTATACGCTGGAATATACAGGTATTTTTCTCTTGTTACTTACCCTGGGACCATTCGATAAGGATTATAGACTCAGTGAAAAGTAAGAAGCATTCAGCCTTCCTCAGTTCTACTCTGTAAGCCAATGTGGCCTAGTGGTTAGGGATCCGGACTCTTATCTGGGAATACCAGGTTTGATTCCGCCCTCCCCCATGAAACCAGCTGGGTGATCTTGGGTTAGTCACAGCTCTCTTCTGAGCTCTCACAGCCCCACCTCCCTCACAGGGTGTCTGTTGTGGGGAGAAGAATAGAAAAGCTTTGTCAGACGCTTTGAGTCCCCTTGAATGGGTGAGAAAAGCAGGGTAGAAAAGTCAACTCTTCTTCTTCTTCAGAGAAATAGTTGTGTTAGTCTAATTTGAAAAGTCCAGCAAGGTAGTTAGTAGTATGTGGAGACTAAAAGGAGATGGGTTGGTGGCATGAGCTTTTGTAGACATGTCTACTTCACTAACTACCTTGCTGGATTCTTCATCTATGCCTGCTGTTGAAAACATGAAGAAGCACTGAGCAAAATAAGGTCCTGGGTTTCTTTTCCTGTACGTTACTATGGAGACAAATGGGGAGATGTATTGGTGCTGGCCTAGTTGAGCCTGAAGGTCACTCATGGGCTTCTTATAAGACGGCCCTTGGTCTGGTAACAGGAGTTCTCTGTTCCAAACTCCCACTGACTTCCTGGAGCTAGTTAAGGGGGTTGACTGAAGGGCAATAAAGTTGGAAGCATGGAAATTAAAAGTCAAATTCATATTGAGCTGCTTTTATAAATCTGGCCTCCACTTCCTGCTGTCCTGGAATACCCTATAAATAGACTTTGCTCGCTGCCTATGCGTCTCACTGGTGATGGCAGCTGAGAGGCAATTTTACAGTGAGGGTTCTTCACAGAAAGCTTGTTGTAGATCAAGCTGTGCGGGTCAAGAGGAAGCTTGGTAAATTGCCTGTTGCTAAAAGTAGTCTTAAAATGCTTCATTGTTGCTGTTTGAAGTGTGATTGCCCATGTGTGGTTAAAAAAAAAAAGGAAGAAAAGAAAAAGAGAGCACAAGATGTACAATAACCATGGAGATTAGAAGTCAAGAAAGGAGCATTTGTGCTTTCCTCATGTGTGGAAATGTTCCCTTCCGAAACTTTTAACAGCAAAAGGCAGAACTGTAGCTTTAAATCAGTACCTGGGTGACATGATGACTAACAGATTTTTCGCCGGACTCCCCTCCCAACTGCTTATTCATAGGGGAGACTTAAAGTTTTCAATTTGGTACCAGCTGTTCCTTTGAACAATGCCATACTTATGATTCACATCATGGAAGCGGTGTTATGAGCAAGACCGGCTGATTATTTCCCTCCGTACTCTTTCTGAAGGGAACATTAGGTGGGCTTGAAAGATAGGAGAGCCCCCAAAGTACTTCTGAATCAGTTTCCTGGTCTAACTGTGGCCACATGTGACTTTTATTGAAAACACATGTGACTTTGATAAAACATTGCATTTAAAAGACGGGGCGAGGGGCAAGGCTACAGACAACGGAGTACTGTTTCCCATCTAATATTGAGCCACAATATCTGTGCATGTTTCACATTAATGGGCCTAGGACACTTTTAAAACAACCTTCCCCTCGGTGACATCGCCTGGTTTGACCAGCAGATGCTTCTGACGTCGTGATCCTGCTCCACTGAAAAAGATGCTTACATGGCAGAGAAGTGGTGGAATTTGCGGGTAGTTTGCCATGCAAAGCAACTGCATGTGGAACTTCTTTATCATGGCCACTTTTGCGCTCCGGAAAGCTGCCGTTGGCGTGCTTCTTAGGAAATGTTGGCTATCACTTGTTCCTCAGTCGTTCGGTTATGTCTGACTCTTTGTGACCCCACGGACCACAGCAAGCCAGGCCTCTCTGTTCTCCACTTTCTCCTGAAGACTGCCAAGCTCACGCCCATTGCTTTTATGATGCCATCTATCCATTTTGTTTCCCAGTATCCTGCTTTCTCATTATATGGCCATAATATTGCATTACCTGGCTGTTCCAGCTAGCTAGACAATCACCGCTAGTACAGTTTGGGTAAGTTTGGGATGCATCAGGCATTCCAAAGTGTGGGCACCCAATCCATCCCAGTTCTTCACCTGTTTCTGCACCTAACAAAGGTGCAAAAAGGTCCTGAACCTGAAGGTGTTTCTGCACTTGGCCCCATATCCAAAACATTCAAAATTCAATCGAATTCACTCATATTTGGACACTCAAATCTGAATCGAATGTCCATACATTCAAATGAATTTTCAAATCTTTTGAATCATTCGTACAAATTATTTGAATATCTGTACGTGTCCGCATTACATATGTATCCATATGCATCTTATTCGTATTCGTATGCATTTGTATGGATAAATCGGGATGAAAACGGGATAAAAACTATTGCATATGGAAGCGTACGGACACATATGAATGTTGTTGACATTTGTATCTTCAAATACAAATCTAATATTCGTATGAATAGATACGAACGAATTCAATTTGAATTGACTGTGAATACATTCAAATTTTAAACATTCAAATCAATTTGAACCTGAATCCTGAAAATTGCATTCATGCACACCCCTAGCCCATAGTATGCAGTTAGTCAACCTCTGGGCAGGTGCATCTCCACCTGCAGGAGGCGTTTACAGCCTACAAACAGCACCTGCCTGCCCAGAGGTTGACTAATTACATACTAGCTGTGGTGCACAAGCAACCCAACCCTCCCCAATCCTGACCAAAAGCTTATCTGGTGTACCCAGGAGGAAACCTTTTCCAGTGTGAGCGGTCAGATGCACAGTCATGCAGGACACTGCAACCAAAATGGTAGTGCCCTGTGGAGGATCAGACACACAACTGGACCCTAGTAAGTCTCTGATCATGCGGGCTTAGGCTGACATGTACTAGCGTTCCCTACTGCGAATGCTGGTGCATGTTAGTCTCTAGTGCACCTTTCGCGTTCAACAGACAGGAAAGCAAGTATAGAAATACCCTGATTATACACCTAACCCACAGTTGGCCTTTTCTTGATAGCAGCGGTACAAGGGGGAAATGAAGTCGCCTGATTTCTCTTTAGAAACAAATAAGTTTTATCAAGTTTCAAAGTGTAAAACTGCAATAACAATACTAAAATCCCTAATACTACTATAACACTACTGCAAGGAATTTAGACTTCCGATCTTTAATCTTACAACCTATATTTCTTGCCTATATTTCATGGAGAGTCTATAGAAGGGTGGCAGTTCAAACAAATATCATCCTGTTGTCTCAGTGTTTTCCCCTAAATATATGTCCTGGATTTGTGACTGGCTTAAGGGCAGAAAGCAGAGAGTAGTAGTAAACGGCAATTTCTCAGGGTGGAAAGAAGTAAAAAGTGGGGTCCCTCAAGGCTCAGTACTGGGACCAATGCTTTTTAATTTATTCATCAATGATCTAGAAAAAGGGGTACATAGTAAAATAGCAAAGTTTGCTGATGATACTAAATTATTTAGGGTAGTAAAATCTGAAAGAGATTGCCAAGAGCTCCAGAGGGATCTCTTAGCATTGGGTGAATGGGCAACCAAGTGGCAATTGTGCTTTAATCTTAACAAGTGTAAAGTAATGCACATTGGGGCCAAGAATCCAAATTACGTCTATAAACTGATGGGGTCTGAGCTTTCTGCAACACGCCAGGAAAGGGATCTCGGGGTTTTGGTGGACAGTTCAATGAAGGTGTCAACCCAGTGTGCGGCAGCAGCAAAAAAAGCAAATTCAATGCTGGGAATAATTAGGAAGGGAATAGAAAATAAGTCAGCAAGTGTCATTTTGCCCCTTTATAAATCTATAGTGAGGCCACATTTGGAATACTGTGTACAATTCTGGTCACCACACCTCAAAAAGGATATTGTGGAACTAGAGAAGGTGCAGAGAAGGGCAACCAGAATGATTAAGGGTCTGGAACACCTCCCTTACGAAACCAGGCTGCAACGTCTAGGCCTCTTCAGTCTGGAGAGACGGCGTTTGAGAGGGGACCTGATTGAAGTATATAAAATTATGCACGGCATAGAAAAGGTGGATAGAGAAAATTTCTTTTCTCTATCGCACAACACTAGAACCAGGGGGCACTCTATGAAGCTGATGGGTAGGAGCGTAAGGTCTGACAGGGGGAAGTATTTCTTCACGCAGAGGGTCATCGGCCTATGGAATGTGCTGCCAGAAGAGGTGGTGACAGCTACCAGTCTGGATGGCTTTAAGGAAGGGTTAGACAAATTTATGGATGACAGATGTATCAATGGCTACTGGAACGAATGCCTAGGTGCATCTTTCAGGCTGGGGGGGGGGAGGAAATGGGGCGCTTCTAGGGCCATCTGCTGGGACTCGAGAGCAGGAGAAGGTTTGTCCTTGTCTCTGCTTGAGATGCCCATGAGCATTTGGTGGGCCACTGTGTGCGACAGGATGCTGGACTAGATGGGCTGTGGCCTGATCCAGCAAGGCTTCTCTTATGTTCTTATGTTCTTATGTTCTTATATTGCACTGAATTATTTAAAACTATTACTATAATATTCAGATATTAGAATGTTAACTTTTCTATTTATTTGCTTAATTTTAACATATAATCAGCTTAAAAACTTATGCTTTTCAGCTATATTCATTAGTTTTATTTTACCAAGAACTTTAATTTTTTATCATCAAACTTTCATAATTATACCTCCTAAATATTAACTTTCTCTACTTTTACCTGCTTAGTATAAAACATGTTCTCCTTAAAAACCTATATCATACTTCTCTGATTTTAATCATATCATCAGAACTTCTCTATTTTAACCACATTTCAGAATAACCTACTCTTATGACACAATGCTTCCATCTGAATCCCTCTTAAACTTACTCCTTACTTCTTTTATATCTTATAAAGATTTGCATTCTTTTCATCAAACTTTTATAATTATTCTAATACACAATCTTAGCTTGGGTTTTCCACACTTGGCAAGCATGTTTTGACCGCCCTTGCTTAAGAAGAAGAAGAGTTGGCTGTTCTACCCTGCTTTTCTCATCCATTTAAGGGGGCTCAAAGAGGCTGACAAAGCTTTCTATTCTTCTCCCCACACCAGGCATCCTGTGAGGTAGGTGGGGCTGTGAGAGCTCAGAAGAGAGCTGTGACTAGCTCAAGGTCACCCAGCTGGCTTTGTGCGGGAGTGTGGGATGAAACCCAGCATTCCCAGATAAGACTCCAGCTCCTTAACCTATACCAAACTAAGCATCGAATCACTGGTCATTAAGGGCTTTCTCTTGTTAGTAAATATAAAAGGTAAACCAAAGTATTCCATTAATATCTCATTTCCCTCCTTCTGTCTTGAGTGGGGGCTAGGGGTGTTCACGAATGCAATTTTCAACATCCAATTAGTAATGAATTGAATATCTGGATATTTGAACCGATACAAATACATTTGCATCTACTCATTTGAATATTCGTTATGCATCCAATGATATGAATCTCGTATGGATCTGTACGTATCCTGTATACATCCCGTTTTCATCCTGTACATATCCGTATGGATGCATACGGATATGTACGCATATGAATGTCTGAATTAGTCATACAAACAACTCAAAATATTCATATTCATATGAATGTCTCGATATTTGATTCATATATGAATGTCCAAATTTGTAGGAATAATGAATATTTCAAATATTTGTGCACATCCCTATTTGAGACACTGTTCTCCATATTCTCCTGATGGGCACAGGATACAGTCCATCATATTAGGTTAGCAGCCTCTTCTTTAAATTGGTTCCTTGTAAAATTCCATAGCTTCCTCATCCACTTCATCCACTGTCACTAGAAGTACCCATTAATTCAGGCAAGATGCTGCATTTTCCACTCAGGATCTGGAGACAGCTTTTCTCAGTGTCTCTGCTATCTGAGATCCTCTTACCTAGAGCTACCAGGACCAAATCTCTACCTTTTAGTGCAAATTAGATTCTGTGCCACTGATTTATGGCACCTCTCCAACATGCACAAATAACTGTATTATGGGGTGTAAAAGACAGAAACTATAACCAGTGCATTCAAGCTTAAGCTACTTTTATGGTTTAATCTGGAAGTGTAGCCTTTAAATCTTCCGTTTTTTGCCTCTTCACCTCTTTATTGAGTCCTCCTGCCGCGCCTGTGTTTTTAAATAGACTATCATTAGCAAGTTTCCCCCCCCTTTCTCTTCTGCCTTTCATGGCAGCTGTGGAACAAAGTCCACACAAAGCCATCCTCTGGTGCATTTGCTACTGAGGAAGTGTCTCTCCCTGGCCCTTTTTATTCCTTGTGAAAGACTTTCCTACCATCTGGACCACCTATGAGGAAATGTTTTTGTTAAGGCGGCAAGATTAAGGAACAAGGATTTACACCTCAGACCCAAAGGTAATTACCAGATGGCAAACGGCTTGTTTTCACATAATGATTCAGGACTGACTCAGGGATAGAGATAGGGAAGGTGGATCTAGTTTCCAAGGGACTTTCCCCCAACCTCTTTGCTTGCTTGTTTTATTTTTTTTAAAAAAATTCTGCCCAGCACAGCCTGATCCATTTTTCATCTAGAATAGCACTGTGGAATGTCACCTTTCTCATATTATGAGCAAACTGATTGTTAAATGGTTTAGTGGTGCTAAGCAACAGGTTGTTCTATAAAAAAACCCTTGCAGCTTGCGAAATTCGCCATTTTCTTTTGCCTTCGGGGCAAATTGCGGGCCACATCCTTAAAATTCAGGATAACGCCTTGCAGGCAAGCTTTGATGCAGTGTCTGTGGATTAATTGGTTCTTGGGTTACCCAGTAGTTACTAAAAACAAGGTGTACTTAGGCAAATAATAGAATCATAGAGTTGGAAGGGAGCTCTAAGGTCATCAAGTTCAACCCCCTGTTCAATGCAGGATTACTTAAACCATCCCAGACAGATGTAGGTCCAGCCTCTGCTTGAAGACTTCCAGTGAAGGAGAGCTCACTACCTCCTGTGGCAACCTATTCCATTGACTGATTGCCCTCACTGCCTAATTTTTCCTAATATCTAATCTGCACCGACTCCCTTGAAGTTTCATCCCGTTGTTTCTAGTCCTTCCATCTTGTACAAGTGAGAATAGGGACAATCCCTCTGCACTGTGACAGCCCTTCAGATACCTGTCTCAGATCATGTCTCCTCTCAGACTTCTCTTCTGTAGGCTAAACATTATGTAGGCAATACATGAAGCATTACTAAGTTCAGAGGGCTGAACATTACTAAGTTCATAGCGCTGCTATGGTTCTGGGTATTACCACTTCAGTTGTTGGGAGGTTTTGGAGCAGGGACTTGTCTGCGCTTGCCCCCTAGGGCAAATCCCCACAGCAAGCTTATTTTGGATTCAATATGGGATCAATTGCGGCTTGGTACCCCCGGGTATGGGGCAAGACAAAATATAATTACTTAATTACTTAATTACTTACTTAGTTACTTAAATCAATCAATCAATCAATCAATCAATAGTGGTTAAGGAGCTTCACACTGATCTGGGAATATTAGGGTTGATTCTGCCCTCCCCCATGAAGCCAGCTGGGTGACCTTGGGCTAGTCACAGCTTTCTGAGCTCTCACAGCCCCATTCACATCTTAGGGTGTTCTGTTGTGGGGAGAAGAACAGAAAGCTTTGTCAGCTGCTTTGAGTCCCCTGAAATGGGTAGAAAAGTGGGGGAGAAAAGCCAACTCTTCTTCTTCCTCTTCAGTTATATGGGGTACCCCGTGGCAGGCCTTCTTCAGAGCCCATTCCAGTTCATTTTTCAGATCTAGAACTGGTTACAGTTTTGGCGAAGACTCAATACTCCTTGCTATTCCCCCCCCCTTCTTGTTTGCAACACTATGAGCAAGTTTTTGAAATATGTCTTTGAAATTCTGTGATGAAATTCTTGGCTATGGTCATGTACAGCAAAAGAAAAGCAGCTCCAAAGTGCCTTAGGGAGAAGTCTGCTTTCTCCAGGGGTGGCAGGTGTATGTGCAGGCTGGTTTTCCCTTGATGGCACATTGCAGACTTTGCTTATTATGGAGGTCTCAATTTTTGTTAATAATAATTTTTGCGTTACTTGTAAAACCTGATCTCAAAAAAGCAAGTAAGCTCTTGAGAAGAAAATGCTGCGTTTCTGCAGTGTTCAAAATTTGCCCTTTGGGGAGCTACATAAGGATGGAGGGTAGTATTACACCTAATATGGGTTTTGGAAAACGGAGCTGCCCCATTGTCATGTGCTTTAAAGACAATATTTATTTTTCTACAGATTTCCTTAAGTATGTTTATCTTCCCTTTTGAAAAGATCACAGACGATGAAGGGAGAAAAGGAAATATGATATTAATCTAAAGACTAGTTAAGTTGCGGTGTGGCTATGAATTTATTTTCCAGATCCTGGCCTTGTTTTTATCATAATGGACAAAGCAGGTTTAATCCATCACAATGCCAGGCGCTTTATTCAGTTTAAAGACCCTCTTTTCTCCTGTACTTATGGCACAATGTGTGTCTGCTGAGCCTAACTTTGGGATCTGGCATAGTTTTAGTTTTTGTATTTTTCAATTTGTGGCTAATGCCCATTGGGACTGGAGGTGCGGAACAGAGGCCTTTTCACACACTACAGCTGAATGGCTTTAGTGCACTTAGGCTAGGGCACATGGGGACGCTTTACCCTTTCACACATAGGCAGACAAAGAATGCACCTTCCTACCTGTCTACGTACGAAAGGGGAATCTGTCCCCACGTGTCCTAGCCAGAAAAGGCTGGCCAGGGGCAGGACCCCATTCCCAGGCCTGGCTGCCATTGGGTCAAATTTGACCCAGGGGTGGGCAGGCCTGTGGCGTTCCTTCCCCGGGTTCCTGCGAGTTTTGGGGACCAGATCATGTCTCCTATGGCCCGCAGGAACCCCCCTGGGCACCCCCTTGGGGACAGACCTACGCAGGGATGCACACGCGTCAAGGCACTTACCTCGTGCTCTCCAGGTTCTTGGCTGCCTGCGGGTAACTGGCCAATCAGAGGCCACGGGGCGTATAGGCACACCACACCGCCAGCTGGAGATCGCCAGTTTGGAACCCAGTGATCCTCATGCGCATGCACATCCCTGCATAGACCTGGGCCCGGGGTGGGTGGGTGCCTGGAGTGGGTTTCTGCAGTCCCTAAGGGACATGATCCGGTCCCCTAGAACCTGCAGGAACCTGGGAAATGGCCGCAACAGGCCTGACTGCCCCTGGCTCAAGCTGGACCCAATGCGGCCAGGCCCGGGGTGGGACCAGCAGCTGTCAGGGAGGGGGCATGCAAATGTGCTCCCTAACAGCTGCGGAATGGCTGGGGACAGCCGCGAATGCCCTGGGCCGGGCCGGGTGCAGAGCACAATTAAGTGCTCTACACCCGGAACGCGTGTGGGCACCCTAGGACGGGTTGGGGCGGTTCCGAATGGAGCATAGACATTCTGCAGAGATGCAATGTACAAAATTCTAATAATAAGCCATGTAATAAAAAAACTACAATAAAGAGTATCAAATAAAAATAAAAAAATTAATTTTTTAAAATATTAATTAAAAAAAACTCAGTGTGGTTTTTCAGTGTTAAATAACTCAGAAAATTCACCTGTTTGGGATAGATAATGTGAAAAGAAAATGATTAGTCACTTTGCTGATGTGTTCTCTCGCTCTGAAAATGGATAGAGCTGGATTAAACTTCACGTTGTGACCACAGCCCTAATGCAAAATGCACATTTTCTCATTTTCCTGATGCTGCTGTTCCTACAGGCAGAATTATATTTCAGGATAAAAAGTTGCAACAGAGGGCAAAGTTTGTGAAGGCTTGAAGTTATTTGTTCCTAAATGTGCCTTTCTGGAGTTTTTGCTCTATATGCAAAAAATATGAGGTGAATCAAGTCGATTAGGCAACTGAATTGGATTTTATATTTATTCGTGCATTGCCTAATAAGAATGTTACTGTTTTATTGTCATTGAGGAATTGTGTGTTGATACTGAAAATGGATGTAGGCTTACCCTATAAAAAAGGACAGGGTTTCTGCTGCTTTAAGAAGTTGAAAAAGGCACCAGCAAGAGCCCTACGGTGTTTCCGCACTGGCCGCTAAACCCCCATGAAGCACACAATAAGGACAGATATGGGACACGTGTGCAAGGTACCTTCCACACAGCGCGACAGATTAGGGGCCCTTTGAGGACGCCGCTTCCACACAGCCTCGCATGAGATCCGTCGCTAATGGGGTCTAGGCGCCACTAAATCAGGTTTCCAGGAAGACCTGAAAAATTAGGTCTTCAATCTGTTCCTGCGTGGAAATTCCGCATCAAAGGAGGACGCTTCCGCACATGGACAGGAGAGGGAACGGATGTGGGTGGGACAGGAAGTCGCCATGTTGAGTGAGGCAGCAGCACCACGGCAGCCGTGGGATCTCTGGCATGCCGCTGATTGGTGGGCAGTCTGTCCCTGACATTCCCACGCATGGGGGGAATCGATTGGTGACTGATGGCTGAATGCTCCAATCATGCGGCTCCTGGGGTGGCCAGATGCTTCTGGAAATGGGTACAGCGGAGTCCGCACAGCGAACACATGATGTGTGCCTCAGTATCTATGCCTCCCACGCGAGTCGGAAGCGTGGGGCCTCATTTGGGTCCGTCCCTATTTCAGATGGATGTTCCCCGGGATGGATTTCTTTATTCTGGCACAAGGCTGTGGGTTTGATCCCCAGCTTTTCCCCAGGAGTAGCCAATGGCAAACCACTTCTGTATCTGTGCCAATAAAACTGCATGGAGGTGGCCTTGCAGTCAACTAGGGTCAGCCACAATTCAGAGGCAATGGACATCAACAACACTGATGAATGTTTCACAAAAGAAGGAGAAATATGCAATAAAGTAGGTAATAATGTAGACAAGAGAGATGGATCTGGCTTGCAGCCACTACTTAGTAGTGATTCATAGTAAAGGTAATATATGGATATGCCAAAAATTGTGAAGGTGGTCCACGCATAATCTGAATATTGGAAGCATGGCTTTACAGTATAAAAGATTAGCATTCAGCAATTTCTAAATGATGTAAAGTGAAGTGATTTAAAACTACAGGCAACTCTGTCAGTCTCATTCTTGCTGAGGTTCCAGGGAATGTTGCAATAACTGCAGAGCCTTAAGTATCAGCCGTCAGTGTTGGAATTCAAGAAGGGGGCAGGATGTAAAATACAAGTGAAAAGGAAGAAAAGAGAGTGTTGGAAGAAAGCAATCCAGCCAGTGCCTGATTATAATGTAAGAGGTGTCCCTTTCTAAGGTTTCCACCCTCAGGACATCTTCCAAGGATGAAACAGGTATGTTGGCTGTTGACAATACAATCTTTAGGCAATATCTTCTATTGAGCTGCAGGATGTGCCATCATGAGAATGTAAGAGAAGCCCTGCTGGATCAGGCCACAGCCCATCTAGTCTAGCGTGCTGTCCCACACAGTGCATCTCAGTCAGAAGACAAAGTCTTCACCTGCTATTGACTCCCTGCAAAGGGCCTTGAGAAGCATCCTGTCTGTCTCACCAACCTGGAGGATGTAGCTAAGCATCCGTTCTAGTAGTCATTGACACCTGTCCTCTAAGGCCCTGGTCACACCTTTCGTTTAAGATGACTTCAGGTTACATTATTTTTATTCAATTTGTTTTCCAAGCCGGCCTACCCCCGGCTTTTAAACTGGAGTTTAAGCTGGAGTCCTCTTTTCCAGAGGACTCAGCCCGTCCTGGTGTGCCAGGCTGTCTTCTCTACCTCAGTGTGAGTGGGGGGACAGACTAAAGGAGGCTGAAGCATGCTGTGGTGGGTGGGGTCCAGTCTTTCCTTTCGTCTAGTGTTTAGGGTAGGACAGCATGCATGGAGTTTGTGAGGCACCTCCCATTCTCTCCTCAGTTTATGTGTATGATTCCTCTAGCGTTTTCCCACAAATTTATTATTATTATTTTAATTAATTGCACGGAGAAGAAAAACACATTAAAAAGGAAGGGGGGCGTGGAGGTGAGGGAGCAGGCTAAAAACCCCTCACAAACCTACAGCCCTTGCCTCCCTTGAGTGACACAATGGCATCCAATAAGAAACAAGGTAGATTTCATGCAGGAAAAGGGGTGGAGAGTTAAGAGTTCCGTGGTGGAGGCTCAGGTCAATCACGGAGAAAGGTGAGGACGGCCTGAGGATGATCTATAATGATCTAGGTGTGAACAGGACTGTTCGACCTCAGTTTGACTTATGAATAGGATGTCCTATTTCATATAGGTGTGACCAGGGCCTAACTCTTCTGCCCATCAGCTTCATAGAGTGACCTCTCGTCCTAGTGTTGTGCAATAGAGACTTTTTTCTCTATTCACATTTTCCACAATGTGCATGATTTTATATATTTCAGTCAGCGCATCTTTTATATGCTGTATTTCAAGGGTGGAGAGGTCGAGACATTGCAGCCTGTTTTTGTAAGAGATGCTGTTAGTGAACTGGAAGACGGCCAAGAAATCAAACTGTGGGTGATTCCATACAGACTCGTATATCTGATTAGCAAACATACTAGGAGCCTCCCTTTGTCATGTTTGTATGGTCTAAGGGAAGCCCCCCGTGAAGAGGAAGAAGAAGAGTTGGCTTTTATATCCCACTTTTCTCACCCTTAAGGGGACTCAAAGCATCTGACAGACCTTCTGTTCTTCTGCCCACAACGGACACCCTGTGAGGTAGGAAGCACTGTGAAAGTTCAGAAAGAGAGCTGTGACTAGCCCAAGGTCACCCAGCTGGCTTTGCAGAGGAGTGTGGAATTGAACCTGGAGATATTTAGATAAGAATTCAACACTCTAATAACTATAACCAAACTGGGAGGTTTCTACTATGCTTACTGGTCTGATATACAAACCAGTGCAGAACTGCCTATAGTTTGGTCCTTTCGAAGTATTCTGAGGTTGATCTAGCACCTGTACTGTCCCACCTGACTAAGATGCAATAGAGAGAAAGAGAAGATGACACCTGCCAGGGCCCGCCTGTAAATATTAGAAAGCTGGATCCTGGAACATAATCTAATGTGCACTTTGTCCTTAATGTCCACCGAGAAAGTGTTGCGAGATCATTCAATTTGGGATGGTTCTTTGAAACTCCAAAGTATGTTGTTTAGAGGACTGCAATTTTAGGACTGTTTTCATTTTAAATGCTTTTAGCTGGTTTTTTACTAGGTATTTTATATCCATTTTTATTAGCGTGGAGGCCTTTGAGAGTGTCTGCACGTATGATGAATAAGTATAAATAAAGAAATCAGGTTTACAAATATACAAAAAACAAACAACTGTCCTTTCAGAGCCAAGTGATGATAATTGCTTGGCAAGAGGCGGCCTGTTGAGTTTATTGCTCTGGATGTGCCCAAAATATGCTAGTGTTTTATCCAGAAAGTGTGTCCTGTTAAATAATTCAGGAAAAGAACATTCTGTCCCACAGAATGTAAGACTGAAAAGATTGGGGATGTTTGAAATTGCCATGCAGCCTCAGTTATGAAATCCTTATGTATTTGACCAATGACAGAAGCAATCCTTATGTGGAATTGGTGTCGTGTCCCAAGCAGGTGGCATTCTGCAAGAACACACAAGCTGATGCTCACCGGGCTAGTGGTAGCAGCAACCAGGTCAAGTTCTAGAGTTCAAGAGTTGAAGCGTAGTCAGGAATGCTGAGTTCAGTTTGCCAGAGAGTCTTTATAGTCATGAAATTGTCAAAGGGCACGTCCCCATGCACGTTTTGGTCCGAATAGAAATTGGGTTCGGCAGGGTTGTCCCCATGCAGTTTTGATTTGGTCCAGTTTCCACAGACCAAATCGCCCAAACTAGGTCCAAACCACAACCAAATTTGGTACTGGAAAAAACAGGTTTGGGCACGGTTTGGGGGTTCAGCACACATTGCTTTGTGAGCCAAGCCTCCGCATGGGGACAGTCCTGGACTATTTGGGGAGGAGATTGGCGCTCACATCAGTGGGAGGGTGGGGTTTCATGTCTTGTGCATTGGAGACAGCAATATTATTTTGTAGTGAGAAGAAGAGTTAGCATTTCTACCCCACATTTAAAGGGACTCAAAGTGGCTGACAAAGCTTTCTATTCTTTCCCCCAGACCAGAACACCCTGCGAGGTAGATGGGGCTGTGAGAGCCCAGAAGAGAGCTGTGACTAGCCCAAGCTTCATGGAGGAATGCAGAATCAAACCTGGTATTCCCAGATAAGAGTCTGGCTCCCTAACCTCTAGAAAGCTTTGTCAGCTGCTTTGAGTCTCCTTAAATGGGTGAGAAAAGCAGGATAGAGAAGCCAACTGTCTCCTCCTCCTCCTTCCCAGGAGTTTTAACAGGCAGTCCATTACCACTTTGGACCTTTTCACTCTGAGCAGCAAACATCCCCAATGAAGGGATATGTGTGAGGGACAATTTCACTACAGCTGACCAAGAAAATGTGAGCGCTGGAGACCGTTTGCGCAAACATCAAATGAGAACTGCGTAGACACTGTGCAACACCGGCCGTGAGAGTGTAAAGAAAGCCTTTACTTTGGAACAAACAGGTTGTCACATTTTGAAGCCCCAATAGATTCTTCTGCTACTCAATAAAATGCCATTAAAATCGCCTCCCGAAAAGTAAATATTTGGTTCATTCCCTAGCAGCCTCTTTCAATTTACTGCTTTTTGTTTTTTTGTTTTTGGCCATGTGGAACAGGGATTTAGAAAACAGCAAATCCGCCAGCTGATGATTTCCAAAAGCGGTTGCTGTTCACCTTTTGGTGTTGTTTTTGTCCAGTGAGATGCTTTTATGCCTAACATTTTCAGAACACAACGTAAAGGGCAAACCACATATTCTATTGTTGCTGGAAAACTATGTATAGTTTTCCTCTGTTTGCTTGTCAAAGATAATCTGTTTGCAGTTCAGAAGATGTAAAAATAAATAAATACATTTCTCTGTAAGATGTGAATGTACATAAATCGCTTTCCTAAAGTAGGTGATCTTGTATTATCTTCATTCCTTATGCATAAGTGTGGTCTTGATGTAGTGATGGACTCCAGCATGCAACAGCATGGAAAATGAATGGTAGTTAGGCCTTTAGATACCTTCGCTTCCCTGGGACAATGCCCACCCTGTCCCAAAGATACCCAGCTCTTTACTAAGTGTGAAGGCCACTGTATTCACGGAGATTGCCTCGCTGTGGCAATGGCCATGTGCACTGGCTGTTGCTGTGGCAAGTGGGTGACGTAGTGTGGACCGTGGCTGTGCTGCTCCTTCCCCATGCACTCTTTGTACGGAAGCATGCCAGAGTATACTGGCAGTATCTAGACGCTGCTAGCATAGCCGTGGAGCATGTTTTAGTGCTTCACTGCTATCCAGCTAGGCGGTGATCCTGCATGCTTGGAGCCACTCCGAAATGGAAGCAGCTCCACGTGGTGCGGGAGAATTCCTGGAGCTCCCCTTTTGCCTACATGCAAAAAGGCCCACAGTCAAAGAACACCGGAACAGCCATATGATCCCTATTCCTATCACACTTGAAGGAAGTTTATCAAAAAGCTACTTTTATATAACCTTTATGTTTCTAGGGCCTTGCTGCACTAACTGGTATCCCAGTACAGGGTGCCATGTGGCTGAGCCTCCCCCTTCTGCATTCTGGTGCGGAACAGCAAGAGCAGCTAGAATGCTCCATTTGAATTGGAGAAAGTGCAACCTGATCTAGGCAGCCCAAAATTGCCACCTAGACTGGGACGGCAGCGGGAATGTTCAGAAAGGCCTAGCACCATCCTACTCAAGTGTAAACTGCCCCAGGAGGCATGCAGGAAGGTGCACACAATTGTGCCATCAAAATAGGTCCCCCATTTGAGAACATGGAGGCCAGCTCCAAAAATCATCTGATCTTCAAGGCCAGTGTGGCAGCTATCCCAGAACAGCCGCCCAAATGGACAGTAGGAGAGGTCCAGCTGCTGGAGCCATGCCAGCCTGGCCCAGTCCTGCTGTTCTGGTCAAGAAAGGTAAATGTGGAAACACCCACAGCAAATACAGTCCAACTAAAGCCTCCAGATGTTGATGAAACACATCTCCCATCATTCATTGCTACTAGGCTAGATCTCTTGGGAGTTGCAGTTCAGCATCATCTGGATGGACAGTTTAGCCACTCCTGATTTACAGGGGTCTTATGAAGGTTACGGTGTCCTTTTAAACCATGAAGATATTTCCAAACAGGGCAGAGATCATCTTCACTGGTAATTTCTTCCATTTGGATCAGGCTGCAGTGTGAGCAGTTCACATGATGATCCTTGAATCCACCCTTTTGGGCTGTTTTAAGACATTGATTCTCAAGCCAGGGTCTTGAGTGAGCCAGTTTGGTCTCCTGGTTAGGGAGCCGGACTCTTATCTGGGAATACTGGGTTTGATTCTGCACTTCTCCACAAAGACAGCTGGGTGACCTTGGGCTAGTCACAGCTTTCTTCTGAGCTCTCAGAGCCCCACCTACCTCACAGGGTGTCTGTTGTGGGGAGAAGAACAGGAAGCCTTGTCATCCACTTTGAGACCCCTTAAATGGGTGAGAAAAGCAGGGTATGAAAGCCAACTCTTCTTCCTTTTCTTGCATTCTAACCTGACATACTAATCGTTACATTAGGCTGGAGGTTCCCAAACTTTTTTTTTTCTAGTAGACCACTTTCAAAATTTTACTGATTTCGGTGGACCCCCTGCTGCTACATTTCTACTATATTCCCAAAACTCGTAAAAAAAATGTGAAGATTAGATCTAACGATGGAAATTTGCGTCGCAGCTGAGTTCCAACCCTAAATTCAGAGTGGTAAAAAGAAAAAGAAAAATAGTATATTTTCTTGTGTTCTACTTATTAAAATAATACTAAAGTATTATTCTTAAAATATTATCTGCCTACATTGATAGGTAAAGCCAAGCCAACATTTTTGTTATTTACTATCGAAACCAGATAAATTTCCATGGACCCCCACTTAAAACTTGTGAACCCCCATTTTTTTTCATGCCAGTGTAGACCCCCGTCGAGTCTCCTGTGGACCCTTGGGGGTTCACCTGGACCACTTTGGGAGTCACTGCTGGCTATACTATAGGAGGAAGAGAGAATACCTTAATCATGACTATTCCCAAAGATCTGGGCAAAGTAATCATGGACTGGTAGTGTAAATATTCAACAGTGGCACCTACTATATCTTATATGGAGTTGCATTTCACAATGTGGGGGACAGCACAGAGAAGACCCTCTTATTGTAGCAGCCTCATAACTTTCACAAGTGGAGTCTCATTCTCTGCTGGCCTTTAATGCCCAGGAGTAGGGATGTGCCTGAATATTCGAATGAATTTAAAATACGATCGAATTGAACGAATTTTGACATTTGAGTTTGAATTGAATGTCCTTAAATTTGAATTTAAAGATTCGATTCAAAATTTGGATTTTGGATCTATTCGTTCAAATTATTTGTACATTTGTATGTGTATGAGTTCGTACACAATGCATACTTGAAGATTTGCATCTTTCCCGCATCTGTACACATTTGTATGGATCTGTACAGGATGAAAACGGGTTGCATATGGGATAACTATGGGATGCATACGGTTGTGTATGCCCATGTATGGATGTACACGGATCCGGGGAAGAAGCGTATGGGCATCTACGAATGTTGTCGACATTTGTAAGTGCAAATTCAAATAAAAAATTCAAACAAATAGATTCAAATTTGCTTAATTCGAATCAAATTTGGTTAAATTCAAATTTTAAACTTTCAAATTGAATCGAAACCCAAATATTGCATTTGTGCACACCCCTACATGGGACAGTTGTTTTAGGAACTGAAGAACTTGGTTTAGCTGCTCATCTAGCAAGCAGGAAGCAGGAAAGAAAGGAGCTTTCTGCAGTTTTCCCTTTGAAACTCAAAGGCATAATAAGTGACCACACTGAGGAAAATAAGCAAGGAAACTGGACTGCAAAGGCTTCCATGTCACAGTCTTGACATCTCTGCTCAGTTGTGGATTCAGAGAAAGAAAACAGATGTGGTGATGGAGAAGTTCTGGTTTAAGAACAAAATACGTCTTGCTTGTTTGTATGAGAAGAAAGTTTTGGCAAATTTGCAAATTTTTCCCTATTCTTCTTCTAATTGGGGTATCATAGTAGAAAGCACTGAAGGGCATGTGTGCTTGTTGTGAGAGCAGATCTACCATGAATTCCTATAACCTTTTATCCTGTACAAATGGAATAGAACCACCCAAATGGCAGAATTCCCTATTTGGAAGCCATACTCAGTCCAAAGAGGACTGGATGAATCAGACGCAAAGCAGAGTAAAGAATATGCCAAAGAGTGTTTGACATTTCTGTCCTGGCCCTGGAAATTGGTCGTTCATGGTAGCTCCAGAAACTTGACTGTGCTATTCAGACTGGAGGATGTTCTTCAGTTGAGTCCACAGCAACGCTGGTGGCAGTCAGGTGGAATAACAGGAGCAAGAAGGCCACAGTGAGCCAGTTTGGTCTAGTGATTAGAGTATGGTTAGATTCTGTACTCCCTCATGAAGCCAGCTAGGTGACCTTGGGCTAGTCACAGCTTTCTTTCTGAGCTCTCACAGTTCCACTTACCTCCCAGGATGTCTGTTGTGGGGAGAAGAACAGAAGGTTTGTCAGCCACTTTAAGTCTCCTTCAATAGTGAGAAAAGTGGGGTACAAAACCAACTCCTTCTCCTCTCCCCCCATTGTTAAAGCTCTACCAACAACATCTACGATGGGCTGTTGCTCAACAGGTATGAGGCTGTACGATCCCTATGCCCTTTGAGCACTCCCAGTGGCACCATTCTGGCAAGGAGCAGATCTTGCAGCAGTAGTTTGCCCTTGGAGCTTTCATGGCTGAGGAGCAATTCAAACACAGAGGCACCAGAGATCCAGAGACAATTCTCCTGGGACTATATTGGGAATGCCACTCATATTTGTGCCATTCCCAATATAGTTCTAGGCTAGTAGATTGAAAATCTGATATATCATTATTATCAGAAATCTAACGATGGTGTCGGGTTTCCTGTCATGCTGATTGCTTATTCCATCTGCTGGCTCCTCTTGCAAATATCTGGATGCTCGTCAAGTGTAGGGGAAAAAACCAATGGGAAATGGGTAGGTGCTTTGCTAGCATCCGGGTATTTGGAACAGGAACAGCAATGCAAAGAGCCCAGAAATGCCTGCTGCTGTCTAGCAGAGTGATGAGAGGCAGTTGCTTCCTGCCATATAGAGAGATCCCTACCCCAGCTCTATAGCCATGAACTCTTTTTCCACACCACTTCCTGTCAATCCCAAGTATCATCTACATGCTGCTGCAGGCTATGGCAGGCCCTGCCCAGGTGCAGACGGCAGGTCCCTATTCCAGGATATAATCTGGAATAAGGTGCAGTGCAGAAAGGGCTATAGACTTTCTCATGCCATCCCACAGAAATCAGTGGAGGAAATAAAAAGCCACCCCTAGTCAACATAAAGCAAGGCTGCGCTCTAAATCTGATTTACTGCAATAGTGATTTTAAAATCAAGAGGCTATTTTGCAAAAGCCGTGCTGCTTTTCTAACCCCAAAATGGTTTGCACCTCCGCCTGTCTCCATGCAACCACATGGATTCAATTACTCCAGAATAAGGCCTCCGGAGCGATAAATATTTCCTAGATAAGGCTGACATCACATCTCTCGACTTACGCAGGGACTTCTTTTATTCCCCCCCTTTTGCTTAGGAGTCAGAGTTGAGCTCTTATCTCGTAATCCCCTTGGCTTTTGTCCGAGTGCTTGTGTCGCAACCCTCACTTAAGCTGTATTTCTTCCCTCCGTTCCACAAGCAGATAGACTTCTGAGGCTTATCCTGTGGCATGTCCCTCCACTTTGGTAGGTCAGATAATGAACAGTTAAGTAGAACCATGTAGCTCCTTGTATACCTGGTATCTCAAGTCCTTTCCCTTTGCTTCTCCTTGATCTCTCCCTACAGATAGTGAGAGTGTGTATGTGATGCTATTGACAGCTACATGGACAGAGTCCATTAATAGGTTGGAGTGGAAATCCCAGTTGCCCTGCCCCCTAACTAATGTTTCTTGATGTGAGGTCCAGTTTACCTATGAGCAAATCAAACCTTTGAATGTGTGAACTTCCACACAGGGACTCTAAGGATGTTAGCTGGAAGCTGAGATCCAGAAGACTCCAACCTATAAAATCACATGAGGATGAAGGGTTGCTCACCTAGTGTTTACAGCGGGCTCGGCTGATCTGTGATTCTCCGTATTGTAAGCCAGTTGAAGGCACTGATTATAGATTTGTGTATGCCCTTTTTTGCATCTGTAGAACTCTGGAGCTTGGGCCACACCACTCACTTGTCTCAAGTGATTTAATAGGTCAAGTTCCAATATCACATTGGTTCAGATAAGGTGGCAATTTCAGTGTTGTAAGGAATGGGATCAAGCAGCACACATGGATTCAGTCAGGAGCACCCACAACTGGCACATACTGGCTTGTCAGTTTCGTTTGAAACCCACACAGAGTGCCAAAGGGAGATTTGCTGGTGCAACGTGGGTTTCGAATGAAGCCAAATAACTTATTCCAGTTCTGAGATCTTCTGATGCATGCTGACAGCAGACCACTCTCAATAAGAAGAAAGTTAAAGAAGGAACAATTCTGCAAGTGAAATTTTATGTATACATAATCCATGTACATTATGCATATATATAGAGAGGGAGATGCATTTCTTTAAAAATATGGTTATTGTCTTCCTTTGATACCACTGATTCAGGGCCAACATGGACTCATTCATGTAGGTTTCTTGGCTAACACAGAAGAAGTTTACCAGTCTGGATGGCTTTAAGGTAGGGTTGGACAAATTTATGGATGACAGATGTATCAATGGCTACTAGAACGAATGCCTAGATGCATCTTTCAGGCTGAGGGGGGGAGGAACTGGGGTGCTTCAAAGGCCATCTGCTGGGACTCGAGAGCAGGAGAAGGTTTGTCCTTGTCTCTGCTTGAGATGCCCGTGAGCATTTGGTGGGCCACTGTGTGCGACAGGATGCTGGACTAGATGGGCTGTGGCCTGATCCAGCAAGGCTTCTCTTATGTTCTTATGTTCTAAGTTTCTCATTATCATATTTCAGTAGAACCAATTACTGCAATTCAAATATAAATGAAATGTACCCGTATCTTATTTTAATTTTTTAAAATTAATAACGCAAAAATACCCTCTGTGAATCCAAGCCAAAATGAAATGTATCATCACAGTGAAGGGAACTGACCACAAGAACTATATTCCCACCCGTATGCGTTGTCTGCTGTCCACATGCTCATTGGTAATAAGCAGCTGAAAGACCTGTTCTCCTGGTACATGTGACTATATAAATGTATGTGTGCAGTTTTAACTGTCATTCAAGCAAACCTTAGATGATACTATTACTATTTATTACTCTTACTGTTACTGTTACGATTACAATTACGATTAGTAGGATTACTATTATTAGCATTAGCATTAGTATTATTAGTATTAGTATTAGTATTATTTATTACCTGCTTCTCCCTAGGGATTGAGATGGAACAGCTGGGAAGAGCAGATTCCAGCCTTCTATTTTTCTACGGGAATGGCTGTGAAGGTGGAGGCTGCATCTGTTTTGGGGTACAGTCCCCTTACAACAACAGTACCCTGTGTTCACATCAAGTTTGCCATCAGTGCTACACAACTCCAAACACACCCTGTTGCCTCTATTGATAGAGCTTTATCCTATCGGAATACAGGGGTAGAGAACTAAAGAGTCGTGTAAAGGAGACTCAGGGAGATAACATAAAAGATGTGAGCATAGCAGCCCAACTGAGGATGATCTGAGGTCTGATCATCAGGAATTGGGTGTGAAAAGGATTAGGATGGCTTCACTTCAGTTTCTTAATGGGATGGACCATGTCAGTCAGGTGTGATCACGGCCTAGGTTGTCCTAGACCACGTTGGCAAATTCAGACTGTATGGCTACAGGCTGTATAGTTAAGTGACTTTTAAACTTGCCTTTTATTTGCAGGAATCACAGCGCTTATGAAACCTTAAAACACACTATGATAATCTAAAGTGGCACCAGCTCGGAGGGCATAACTAAACCTTTTCAAAGATGTACTTCTTTGCAGCTTATGAGGACAGAACTAAAAATCTTTTGTGATGTCCCACCAAAAGAAGGAACAACTCAGCAAAAGTTGATGGAAAGTGTGTGTCCAACTATTCACTTGAGTGAATTGGGAGTAAGTGTATGGATCCAAATCTACGTAATACTTTGCTTGGCATCCTCCTGGCTCAGAGGACCTGTAGGTCCTGCTGTGGAGACAAATTCTGTATTCTGCAGATACGGCCCAAGAGAGCATAAACCATCTTCAGCAAACAATCACCACTGCAGGACGATATTAACATTCGTGTGAATTCCAAGCCAGAATGGAGCAATCACAAGACAAACCCAAAACCGTATGAGTAAGTGTCCCCACACCCAAATTCAGCAAGGGGTCTGTAGCTGCCTCTCATCCAGTAACTATGAAATAAGCAATTATACTGAGTCAGTCTCATCTCAAGACAGAAAAACGGGGGAGAGACCCATTTCATTGCTTTTAGATCCATGCTGGTCATTGAGTTAAATAAGATCCTCAAAACCAAATCTTATAACAGTCGCCCATAGCCTGGTGACCTCAGTGTTTTGGAACAGAATGCCCAGCCACCCTGTCCAGTGACCAGGGATTGTGGGAATTGTAGGAACCAGATTAATTAATAGAAGTGACATGACTAATAGGTTTCTGGAGTTACTTTCCCTTGTTGCGTGAGGAAATATGAGCTCATGTAGAAGGGCCCAACACCATTTCTCCCATATCTATGTCAAGCAGGCAAAATGCAAAAACAATCAAGGTGAATTGTTTTCCTTTTGTTGCCTTCTGTGTAAGGCTGTAGTCTAAGATACTGAACACTGGTACTAAGCTATCAGAATAACTATTTGGGCTAATGGAACACAAAAGCTGAGTAGGAGGAACAAAACACACACTGCATTCCCCTAAATTCATATGGTAGGAAGTTATAATCTCAGATGAAAATGAGAGGAACTGGCAGAAAGTTCAAAGGCACACGTTTTCTGCAGAAGAGAAGTAAACTGAACTTTATTTCTCACCGGTCTTTGGCCTAGTGAAACACAATTGTCAAAAGTCAATTTACAGAAAAACCAATTGCCCTAGTGGGATGGTGGCCTTTCTCTCACCAGATGTGCCCAAGAGAAGGCTGGAGAATATAAGAACATAAGAGGAGCCCAGTTGGATCAGGCCAAAGCCCTGCTAGTCCAGCATCTCTTGTCTCACACAGTGGCCCATTTGTTCTGGATATCTCAAGCAGAAGACAACAGCAAACCCCCCATCTTCTCTCGACTCCCTGCAAATGGCTTTTAGAGGCACCCTGCCTTTCTCTCCAACCTGGAGAAAGTACCTAGGCATCCATTCTAGACATTGATACACCTGTCCTCCACAAATTTGATAAGAACATGAGGAGCCCAGTTGGATCAGGCCACAGCCAATCTAGTCCAGCATCCTGTCTCACACTTGTGGCCTGCCAATTGCTGCTGGGCATTTCAAGCTGGGTGTGTGTGATGACCATCTGTAAAGGTAAGTTAGGAGTAGGTAATTTTAACCCCATGATATCAGCAGCTTGATGGTGGAGGGGCATGCTTTGCCAGGTTCCTGAGGGTGGGGGAAGCTAGATCCGTGCTAGAGCCAATCAGGACCGGATGACAGCTTGGGCAGAGACTATAAAAGGACCTCTAACTATAGGAAGTGGTTCTTTCCCTGGGGTAACTCATCAAGGGATGGGCAGTAGGGAATTGGGCTCGTAGCTTACCTGAGGGGAGCTAGGTTAAAGAGTCCTGATTATGGTGTGTTCTGTTTAAGAATAAAAGTACTTCAGAGTTCTGTGTATGAAGGCAAGACTATTTGCCATTCAAGAAGATTGGTACAATAAATCAAGCGTCTGTTTGTTCTCTTTAAAGTGTGCTTGACCGCTGGCTTTGGATTGAAACTATAATAGAGTATTCTTGAAAAGGAGTATTATGCCTTTAAGTACGATTGGAACATTATTGTTTTAATGTTTTTATATAAACATTATATATACTGTTTGTATTCTGAGAAACAGGAAGGGGGTATGTGGGGGATGCCTGCCAGTATTGAGCCGTAGTATACAGTACAGAATAGTGAGATTCTGAGGTAAATACTATTAGGTAGGACAGTGCTGGGCAGTGGTCGCTGCAGGGTGTGTATGGAGCCAATTTCCATGTTCTGTTCAAGATTAATAGAATGTGGAAACATTTGGCTTCGGCTGAATACCCCCCACAGATGTGGGGGTATTTGTATCTGTGCATGGATATTCTATTGAATATCTGTACCCGGAATGAACAAATCCTCCCCCCATCATTCTTTTCCCATCTTTACCTTCTCACTGTCACCATCCGTGCCGCCGCCACGCCATCCCGCCACTGCCACCGCACCACCTGAGCGCCCCCAAAGGAAACATTGTAATGGGATATGGGACAGGAAATAATTTAAATAAGTAAATAAAGCAATTTATTTATTTAAGAATTCATATCTTGCCCTTCCCCAAAAGGTCTCAGGGTGGCCCACAATAATCGAAAGATAAAATATATAAAGTATTAAAGCGTATTTAAAATATAATCCTCCCTTCTTCCCACCCTCCTTGGCAGGACAATGCCCAGGGGAAACAAAGCATCAAAGGCTTCGGTGAAGTGGCATGTTTTACCTCTTATTGAAGTTGGATAGTGTAACAGATGTACTTGAGGGTGTACGGGCACAAACCACATGGGGGAGATCAGGTTAAAGAAGGTTAGTATATTAAATTTTATTGTGTGTGTAGGCAAGACATAAAGACGTGGACTTTAAAACCCTGTGCTTACAGGGAAAGATTCACAATTAACAGAAGTCCGATGCTGTAGGGAGTTATTGTGTCTATCATTAGATGGCACCATCACTGCACCATTCATAGTTAAGGGTCTGATTACCTTCGGGTGTCAAAGCTGCTTGCCAGATTTTTTTGTTCCTTCCATACTGCTAGCAGCATTAACTAAGATTTGGGTTTCTGTTTACCAAGATTGATGCTCTATCTTATTTTTTACAGGCAATAGATTACCAACAACAATCTGCACCTGCTGTGAGTTGGAGTGCAAGAATGTCAAACATAAAATGCAGAAAAATATTATCGACACTCTTCCAGTACTTGTGAGTAAGGTTCTAAATACCGTTTTGCACTCAGCCTGGTAGTGGCCTTGCGGCGCGCTCCAGGACAAAGCATCTGCACTTCAAGTTGCTATTTCCAAACCAGAAAGGGCTCCTTCCATCCAGGACCACGCTGCAAGGTGACTGCATCATGCATACGCTTACCTTTACCTGTCCCGGAACTAGAGCCGGTAAGGCTCCAGGCAGGCTCACCTGCATTGCAATGGCCACTTCCATGTCACAGGGTGCACTGTGCAAGCGCGCATGTGCATTGCATCACAGTTGCTTTGGTGGCAGCGCCAGTGCATGCACGCTGGCATCAACATCAGGGGACAAAGATGGTAGTGCTCAGACACCATCAGCACTTTGGATAAGTGCCCGGACACTTGGGAGAGGGGTTGTGTGACACCAATTCTCGGGCTATTTTAGTAGCTCATTTCTCTATCTTTTCTTGGGCTGCATTCCCATTACAAGCTTAAAACGGTTTCCCTAAACCGAAATAATAGAACCGGATGCAAACACGAATTTGCCTGATCCCATTACTTTCAACTTAATCGCGTTCGATCCAGATTCTGAGGATCGTACGTGGCTTACGTGACTCAAGGGGGGACTCAAGTGGCTACTTTCTAATGCCGCTTTTCGGGGATGCCCTGTCCTCTTCCTCCTGGCGTGAATGTGCCACCCATAATGGACCCCTTCAGGGAGCCTAGCTGGGTGGCTGGGTGTTTGCCACTTGCCTGGATGGATGAAAAATGGCACTGGGCAGCCAGTGATTCTTTCCCCTCCTCTACCCATTGCCCAGGGCACACAGCAGCAGCGGCAACTCAAGCCCCCTTCGCCCGCTCACCGCCACAGCCTTAAAAACATTCACACATCTCCCAGAACCTGCAGCTGCTTTCCTTTCTTTTCCCTTTCTAAAGGTCAGAACTTTCAGAATTGCGCAAAATTGCAACATTGTTATCAGGTGTGAAGTGGGTAGATTGCTACCGCGTAGCGGCTGTTGTAAGGGGTGGATTTTTACAATGAAATCACTATATTTGGAAGCAAGCTATTGGGGGAGGGAAACCCTAAACATGCATTCTCATCCCACTAAAACTGTACTGTTCCCAGAGTAAGAAATGTAAAACGTTTCAAATGCACGAACCGGAGCGAGACCTGTTGAAATGAGTGTTAACATTTACAATTCTTTGGGGCGATTTAACACGCGGAAAGCATATTAAGCCAACTTGACGTGGGGACTGCGAGGATCGAAATCGTTTCGAAACCATTTTAAGCTTGTAATGGGAATTCATCCTTGTTGTAAGATTCCTTTTGGAGTCAGGTCAAAATGCAAGCAATATTTCAATGCGCATCAAATTCTCATCATGCTTGTTGGTTTCCAGGAGATATTTGTTCTGAAAACAACAGTCCCTAAAATATCTTGGATCTGATCAAGAAGCCGTTTAAATGTATAGCTGTCATTCCAGACTGCCTCAGAGATTAATTCCTGTTTTGGGCTCTTCCAGCAATAATGAATGACTTCATTTAAGCGGGTTTTTGGTTTTTTCTTTTTCTTTTGGGCTATTCACTAATACGGAAACAAGAACAATTATTGCTGAAAGAAAAATGCCTAATGTGTATTTTGGCCAATGCACAGCCTTTGCAGAGACAGAGGTGAGACTGGAAATGATGCTATATTTTTGCATGGTTATTTGCCTCGGAGCCTGAAAGGCCATTATGAAGGAATAGGGTTTTCTGCCATTTTCAGCCATTATGAAGGGGCAGGATTTTCAGCCATTTTCTAATGGTTCCTCACCCCCCCTTTTTTTTTTGCTTTAGAGGTACTTCTGCTGCACAGGAAAGTCAAAAGTTCACAGGAGGGTCAACAGTACAAGTGGATGTTTTGCTCAGGAAATTATGTGCCGGAGGGTCATAGGTTCACCATAGGAACCTGATGGTAAAGAGGAAATAGGAACTTAACCAAGATTCTGATTGGTTAAAAAGCTGGGAGGGGGAGTGAGTGCATTTTATATAACTCAAGCTGGAAAATAGGATATATAGGGGAGAGCCAGAGAGATGAATGCTTGAGCTTAGAGCAGGAACAGTTCAAGAGGGATGGAAGCCTAGCAAGTGTTGTGAGAGCAATTGGACATTGAAGTGGGTCAGAGATGGGAGAAGATGCATGGAGAGACCAGAGGCCTTTTTGCACTACAGATGAATGGCTGTCTTGCAGGAAGGCTAGGTCACGTGGGGACGGATTCCCCATTCACACCTAGGCAGGTAAGGGATGCTTGGGAACGCAGCATCCTTACCTGCCTAGGTGCAAATGGGGAATCTATCCGTGCATGGCCTAGCCTGAAAAGGCTGGCGTGGGGGTGGGACATCCCTCCCAGACCTGCTGCCATGTCGGCCCAGTGGCAGATGGGCTGGTCCTGTCCCGGATTCCTGCAGCTTGCAGGGACCCTCCCTGGGTAACCCCCCACCCAGGGCTGCACACCTACCTCTCTGGATGCACGCGCACACAACTTACCTGATCGGTGCCGGAGTTTGAACTGGCAAGTGGTGTGTGTGTGTGTGCGTGGCTTGCTGGTCCGGTTGGTGGCGTTCTGACATGGCGTGGTTTGATCCCTGACATTCTGCGCATGTGTGTGCCGCTGACCAATCACAAGCCACAACATGCGCAGACGCAAAACGCTGCCGACTGGACCAGCAAGCCATGCCCCAGGCATGCCTGTCCTGTCCCCAGCCCCGACCAGGTAAGATGTGCATGCCCGTGTCCATGGGGAGGTGTGCAGCCCTGGGTGTGGATGGGGTGTGTGCCCAGGTGGGGCCTCCACTGGGCTCAGCTGCCTAGATCTAGGTGACTGTACCCCAAGGAGGCCAAAAGCCGCCCCGGTGCGCTGGCAGTTGGGACAGCCCAGATCTGGCTGTGCCAGTTGCCACGAACCCCCTCTAGGTGCCCACCGGCATCCAGAGGGGTCGCACCCTTGCTCTAGCCATGTCACCACTTGTTGGACCCTCTGGTCCAATGTGGTGGTCGCATGGCCAATCGGGTTTACTGGAAGGCCTGTATTTAGCTTCCGGTTTACTGGAAAGCCTGTATTTAGCTTCTGGAAAGCCTGCTTGTGATTCCAGAGGGCCCTGGAAGAGGCCTGGGATGCCAGTGATGCAGGTAAGGTCCCCCGGGGAGGGTGTGGGGGTGAGTTTTTGGGGGAAGTGGCTGAGGGAAGGAGGCTACCGGCCATCCAGTATCCATAGAAGCTTTGACCGAAGCTTCTATAGATACTGGATTATTTGATTCGTGGATGGATAGGGCCCTACGAATAGCATGAATATACCCAATTCCAATAAAAATGTGTGAGCTTCCCTTGCTATAGAAGAAGCATATTGGAGAAGCGAGCACAGAAACCTGTGGAATTTCTTGGATCTCAATGGATGATTTCTGTCTACATTATATATTACTGAGTCCTTGGTTGACCTTCTTGTTCTTGTGGGGTTGAAACATCTTTTTTTCTGATCTCTTTCTTACTCAGTAATCAGAGATCCTGCATCTTTCTTTTTGGCTTTTGTGGCCTACAAAGTAACCTCAACCAATGTTCTTAAATTAGAAGGGTTTTTTTTGGGGGGGGGGAGGGCAATTTGCATCCTTTCAAGCAGATCTCTGACTGTTCTTTCAGTCTTGTTCCTTCCCATCACAAGGAAATGAGTTTGCTGTGAACTAGAAACTGTCTTAGGGACAACCATTGGTTGCCCTGTTGGAGCTGCTGTGCATGTTAAAAAAACCGTGCAAGAAGAGTTATTACTCCATATAAATTTACAGCAGCTCTCAGAGTAGTAGGAATGGCAAAATATTTTGCATAGCTCATGTTTCAGCTGGTAATGACGTTTCCTAATCAGACATTCCATCTTTCCATTCCTTTTACCAGGCATGGTAGTCCCAGTATCTTCTTTGCTTTAATATTTTCCCCATAAGTTTGGGTGTATATTTCTCAGTAGCCTCATCTTGGCCACATTTAGTACCCAGCCCAATGCATGGTATTGACATTAACTTATAAAGTTTTAAACAGCTTGGTCCCCAAATATATAAAGGAAAGCTTTTCCCACAGTGACTTGTCTGTGCCCTAAGAGCTGCTGAGGAGGCCCTCTTCCCACAGTATGTATGTATTCAGATGACTGGTGAAGATTCACCTCTTTTCCCTGGCTTTTGAGAGAGGGAACAACATCCCTTCTCCATGTAGGCTAGAGATGTGCATGAATGTTTTCTTGATATTCTATTCGAATTGAATTGAAATTCCGATTTGATTTGAATCTTTTAAATTCGCATTTAACAGGATCCAATTTGAATTTACCAGAGTCAAATCTATTCGTTCAGTTTTTTTATTTGAATCTGCACATACGAATGTCGACAACATTTCTATGTGCACGTACGCTTCTTTCCCACATCCGTACACATCCGTACACATCTGTACATGTCCATATGCATCTTGTAGTTATCCCGTATGCAACCCGTTTTCATCCTGTACAGATCTGTACAAATGCGTACGGATGCGGGAAAGATGCGGATCTTCAAGTACGCATTGTGTATGAACCCGTACACATACAAATGTCTGGATAATTCAAACAAATAGATCTGAAATTTGAAATTCGATTGGAATGTTTACATTTGAATTTTGGGACATTTGACTTAAATTTGAATGTCAAAATTTAGCACATTTGATCGGATTTCGAATGCCTACGAATGTTTGTGCACATCCTTAATATAGGCACTGTCACTGTTTTAGCCAATCTATGTTATCTGTTTTTATAATGTTTTTATTGTGACCCATCCTGAGACCTTAGGGTATAGTGTGGGATAGAAATATAATAAACACAGCTGTCATAACCATTAACTCAGCACTTGCTAATAGGTATGGGACATGCAACAGTGGTGTACAGAGTCCTTGTTGATGCACCATCTACTGGTGTTGTATAGAAGCCGCAGTCTAGCTCTCCAGCTAAAATCCAGGGGCCTTGGGAAAGAGACGGGATAGCTGTGAGGCTGCCGGATTCGGAGTAGCAGCTTGAGGGCTGCTACTATGGTCAGTTTGTGAATCCCTGCTATCTGGGGTCTGCCACATGTTTAATGGCAGACACAATCAGCTGCAGATGTTAAATGATCAGGCTTGAGCAGGATGCAGGCAGAAAGACCAAAAGTTTAATTTTCCCGGGCTTAAATACAGCAGTCAATAGGAGCATGGAGGAAATGATGTAAAGCCACAATCCAGGGAGGTGATTGGTGGAGCTGGGTCAGGCAGGCAGGTCAGAGGTCCTTGGCGATGTTGCATCCTGTGGTCAGAGGCAGGGAAAATCCTCGGACTCCATAATGCCCAAAGGCAACTGCATGGAGTGGAAAGAACTGAGCACCCTGGTGGCACTGAATGTGTACTACAAGCCGATGGAACAGAAAAATTCTTTCTCCCTTTACTAGCGAGAGGCTTGAGAGTCAAGGTGGGGGCTGGAAGGGAAGCTCGGAAAAAGGCTGGGCAAGCAACAGGCCCTCTCCCTACACTGTCCTGTTGCTGGTTCAGAACTCAGCCTGTTTCACATCCTTTTTAATGTATCCTGCTAGAAGATTCAGACGTTTCTCACCTTCCAATGTTTTCTTCTAGTTCTTTCACTGAATCAATTGTCCACCTGGGATGTTCCAACTTTGGGCTCTGTGTGTATGTTGAAATGAGTCAAATGTTTCTTTCTGCACTGTTAAGAAAGGCTTCCTTAGAGATTTTGGATAAAAGGTGCCTTTTTACACACAACACGAGGCTTGATTGTATCCTTAGGAAAACAGTGATGCCGAAATCCTTACTATGTTCCCACCATGAAGGCCCAGCTGGGGAGTTTGTTGTGGCAACCAGTAAATAATAATCAGGCCATTGTGTATAATGTGATTTTTTAAAATGTGTGGCTTACTGGAAAGGCAAAAAAACAATACATTTCTGTCTGATTTTTTAAAGAACCAGCAAGTGGCCTTGTTAAACCTTGATGATCATCAAATAATCTCAGCTGATTAGGCTGGCAAGGCAAAATACTCAGGGAGAGACATTAGTATCAGAAAAGGCACAAAGTAAACCTACTTTTATACCCCATCTGAAAGATTAAAGGCTGGGAACAAATTTGCACTTCCCATCCCATCCGGGGGACAGGAAAGGTGAACTTTCCCATGTATGTGCTAGCATTTGCACTTGTGAATGCTGGTACATGCTATCTCTCCCCCTCATGTGTCTGCAGACTTACCTGAAGTGCAGGTGTGTGTCCGGGTGCCGCCATCTTGACTCCCAATGTTGATGCCAGTGTCCATGTGCCAGCACTGTTACCAGACAACTATGATGTGCTGTGCATGCATGTTTGTATGGTGCCCTTGCATGGCACATCAAGGTGTGGATGGGCTCGCAAGAGGCAGAAGGTAAGGGCAAGTGTGGAGCACTAAATTGTACTTGACACGAAATTGTCTTCTAGTGCCCTCCTGCACAGAAGGAGCCATTTCTGAGCTCAGAGGGGAGAGAGCGAGAAACACCAAGGCTTCTGCTCTGCTGCTTTCCCCAGCCAGGCACAGAGCATAGAGACTCGGGCCCCAAGCTGGCTTTGTTTCCAGCTGGGGCTCCTTTTGGTTGTGGCTCCTGCGGCCACCATTCATGCAAGCAGATCAGCCACCCCTTGGACCCCAGGTGCCTGGGGACTGCGGGCTGCTTGAGCCACTGCTGATCTCCAGTCCCACAATGTAACAATGTAACAAGATCGTCTGATCTTGCTGGTCTGATCTCTTGATACATTAGGAACTGCTTGCATTCACTCTTTACCTCCTCCCCCTCCCCCTTTCATCTGGGGAATGCCCCCAAAGCATGGTTCCCTTCCCAAAAGAAGCACTGGTGTTTCCAATTGCTAATAGTGTGGAGTATTTGTAGATCCAGGAGCAAGACCCCTTTTAATGTGAATAGGGATTCTCCGTGTTTATGGACCTTTAATCTGCAGAAACAGGGGATCCCTTGCAAAGGGTCGGAACATGGAGTATGGGTGTGCACAAATTTATTTTTTGCATTCATATTTGAGTCAATTTGAATATTCAAATATTCTATTCAGTTTGAAATCCGGATTTTCAAAAATCCGATTCAAACCTGGATTATCCGGAGCCGTACTTTCAAAATCCGATTTGAACTCGAAAATACGAATGTCTGCAACACTCATATCCAATTTCCAAATGTGCACACATCCCATTTTCATCCCGTATGCATCCCATTTTATCCCGCATTATAAGTGCAAATATACATGTATCTATTGAGTCGAATTATTCAAAAATCCGTATTGGATTTTCAAATATCCAAAATTCTATTGAATGCGTTAATTTGGATTTTTAAAAATCTGATTCAAATTCAGATGTCTTTATTCAACAGTGTCTGATTTTATAGCTATTGTGAAAGCCTGCCTGCTCCCTCCCTCTCTGATGCCTCATCCACACCTTTTTGCCTCTTCACTCTGATCTGCTATAGCAATCCTGTGCTAAACGCTGTAAAAGCCTGATCTTTCTTATGAGAGGGGCATCCAGTCAGCAGCTCCACAAACTGTTACTTCCTCTTTAAATTGCCGCAATACCTCTTCTTCAGAAAATCGCAGCCAGCATAAGATTCAAGAGAAAGTTCTTCTTCCATCCTTCCTCCCTCCTTTTCAGATAACTCTGTATGTGTGTGAGAGAGAGGGAGAGAGGGGGAGAGAGGGGGAAGATCACTTTCTTCACACATTTCCCCTTTAATTCAGTTTTTAAAATGATGGGGGTGGGTGGGGTGGATTCTGCTTTTAGGAAGCAAATGAGAAGAAGGCTTAGAGATCAGCAGGAGGCAGCTGCTAGCAGGGTGGGTGGGTGGGTGGGTAGTGGGAGAAAGTATATACAAGATGGAGGGGGTGGGAATAAACAGGGAATGAAAAGTCCTGCCAGGGTTTTTTCCCTTGCTGGACACTGAAGAATGGAGAGTGAGTCCACATTAACAATGAAAACAGAAAAAAAAACCTGACTTCACAGGGAAATGTGTGAAAGAAAGTGATCTCCCCACCCTCTTCCTCTCTCTCATGCACACACACACGCACACACACATACAGAGTTATCTGAAGAAGAGGCTGGAGGGACAGAAGAAGAACTTTCTCTTTCTCTTTAATCTTATGCTGGCTGCGATTTTCTGAAGAAGAGGTACAGCGGCAATTTAAATCCAGATTAAATTGCCCAGTGGGGTTTCTGCTCACTGCATGGAGTCAGTAATAGTTAAATTCTAGTGTAACTACTATTAAAACTAGGAGTCAGCCTATAGATACTAAGGGAAATACATTGAGGGTCCTGATTTAGTAATCGCCTGCCGCTGTATTGTTTTATTTTTAGTCTCTATTTGTGTTCTGTTCAAATACCATAATCATTTTTTTATATGGATTAAGGGTATATAAATGCAAGTAGAGAGATGCTGACACTGTGTTACGGAACTGGGAATAGACAGATGATTATTTTTCCATTAAGCTTCAGGGAACAAAGCACAGAACTCCATAGTGCCTCCATGGACCACACTACTGGGTTTCCCACGTAGACGTTTTGTGTTTTCCATTCTTGAGAGAGTTCCAGACCACAGCAGTCATTGCTGGATGATGAACGTGCTGCTTTTTATAACATATTACCTTAGCTGTGGCAAGATATCAAACCTTCTTGGGCTTCGTTTGCTTAAACAAAGGAGGTGTGAATATAAGGCCCATAATTTACAGCAGTATAAATCTCTAATCCTGCTGAGATGTGGGGCCATTAGCGGCCTACAACAACAGTGATAGAGTGGCCACTGAGGCATCACCAAGATACAGGTCACAGAAATGAACTGAACCTGCACCTTTGAGGTGACTTAAGGTGTTCACAGGTGGGATTGTGATTGTTCACAAGCCAGTCTGCCCCTCCCCACCCTCGTGAACATTCCAGGCTAGAAAAGGTGGATTAGAGGTGGGATGTGAACATGACTGCCACAATGCTGCCATCTCTAGGGTCCTTTTGAGTTGCTTTTTTTTTTTTTTTTGCTGTGGGTGAACAGAGTCTTAGAATGAATAGCAGATGCTAGAGGTGTGCATGAATATTTGTAACATTTATTATTCGTATGAATTCATACGAATTTGGACATTCGTACATGAATAAAATGTTATGATATTTGTATACTAACATTTATACGAATATGAATCTTTCTTGACATTCATACGATTAGTTCAGACATTTGTTAGATTGGGGATGTGGACAAGCAGAGCACCAGCCATATCCGTATTGGCTTCAGATTGCATTTGACATGGATTGACAGTGGATTAAAAGTGGATTCAGGTTGGATTTGATGTTTTCAGACCACGGATATATATTAGATATCTATCGGATACATATTTGTTTGTATCCAATATGTATTTTTTCATATTGGATACGTATCCAATACGTATTCATTCATATCCGAAACGTATCGAATTTGTATCAAATAGAATTTTACCACATTCGAATGTGATCTAACTGTATGAATAGGGATTTTCAAACATTCAGTTCATTGGGATGTCTTTCCCAAGGACCTTATCTGATTGGAAACTGGGCCTAAACAGAAGTTTGGTTGTCTCAAAGAAAGTATATGTGGGTGATGGGCATTGTGTCACCCACTCTGTTTTGCTTTCTTGGCTTAGGAGAATTAGGTGAGCTAGCCATTGGTGGCTTGTTGAGCATTTCTGTAAGGTTGGAGAGGAAAGGGGAAGGCTCTGGTTAGAAGTCTCCTCCTTTTCCTCCATCCTTGTGACCCACTACTGGATCTGTCCCAGGAAGGCACAGTAATCTCTCTCCTGTCATTTCAACAAAAGGCTGCCCTTGTCTTCATTTTAATGTTAGGTCGTCTGACTTGGGGCATTTTCGCACTTCCCGTGGATGGGAAAGGAGTGCAATCAACCAGCATTTAGTGATTGCATTTGCAATTGCTAGTAAATGTTAGCACCGCGTGATCAAACACTCAGCTCCATTCAATCACCAGGCTGATTCTCTTCGGGGCACTGCCATCTTCAGTGCAATGTCCCCTGCCACTGTGTGTGCATCAGTGCCATCCCTATGACAATGCTGATGCTCTGCATAGTCACAGTTGCGTCAGGAGACCAGTGGAGTTGCCAGCATGCTTGTGGGGCTGCTCCGATAACCTCCCCGGCCAGCAGAGGTGCAAATCCTCACCAGCTGGACACAACAGGTAAGTTTCTGGGGAAGGTTAAATAACTTGTGGAGCATGATTTCATGTTCTACAGCTAGTTCATGGTAGGTGAACATCTGGGAAGGCAGGGGGTGCTTTGAGGCTGTAACAGCCTCCTCTAATTGCAGATGCACCTGCTCAGATGTTCACCTATCGTGAACTATGGGCCAAAGTGTGTATTGGCCCCTGGTGCAGTTCCTGGAAGTGGCCATTAGTTCTGGGGCAAGTATGCTTCATCCACAAGGGACTAGTACTATTCTGGTCCAGAAGCATCCTAAAAGATCCTTATTCTAGATTAGCTGTAGACCTGTTGAGGTACTAATGGTACTAATGCCATTTGTTCTTGTCTAGGCACCAGCACTTCAGCACCTGATTCAGAACAAGGAGAACACCACTGCCCCATCTTTGAAGGTTATGCTTCAATTTTTGAAACCCCAACATGGAGGTAGACATGCTACCTTCGAAGACTGTTCTGTTCAGCCCCACCCTTGAGCTCCAGACACAACACATAAGTGATGGGACTTAGGCCAATCGCTAGTGAGGATGTACGGTGCCTTGGGCAGGGAGTTAGCTGTGTGGACTGGAACAACTATGGTGCCTCCCATATTGATGCTGGTGTTGATCTAGATAAAAGACATTCCCACCTTTGCAATACAGACAGAACCTGCTATGCTTGAGCAGAATAGTTAAACTGGTCCAAGCAAGGTGAGTTTGGAAACAGCCTCATTCTCCCCTCCCCTGAAAGACAAAAACCATGGCTATATCAGTAGATTCAGACCAAAGTGCCTCTAGTTTGGATCCTGGGCCTCCTCATCCACATGTTAATGCAGATCAAAGTGCCCCTGCCCTCTGTTAAGTGGCCCTTAATCCAGATCTGTTGTAGACCTGATAAATTGGCTTTCTATCTAGACTAGGCACCTTGGGGCTTCGGGGTGTGTTTTTCTGTGATGTACTATGGTGTGCCACTGAATAGCACCCCGCCCCCAACCCCGTGATGTTACTCATCTGGCCCTTACCTGACCTGATCTGGATCAGTAGGTCCAGCAAATGGTTTTACTGATCCGGATCTAAATATGGTAAGTACAGAAACAGGCCATGATCGGTGTACATTTTGGTCATCTAATCAAGTTGTAATTGCCCTTCTGCAAACACGTTTGGGATGGCTGACAATAAAGGTGGACATTATATAGGTCAAATCTCCTCACCACCTAGAGATAAAAAATAACCAAAAGCATATTGAGCGCAAACAAACAAATAACAAACTTTATAGAACCACAATACAATTAACCAATCATCCAAGACAACTAAAATAACGAGTTCAAATTAACTTACAACTAAAAACATTTTGATTCACCCTGGCATTCTTCTGTCTTGGGTTTTTTTTTAAACTTTTGTATTTTATTATTTGAATGTTTTAAAGTCTGAATTTTAAGTTTTTTTTAAAAAAACTTTTGGAAGTTCCCTGAAGACCTTGAAGTGATAATGTGGGATATCCATATTAACATGTGATGATTTCAGAGCTCTGTAATGTTTACGTATCTGTTCCTCATGATTTATTTTTTAGTTTTATGTTAAATCTACATTTTATCTAATGTTGTTGTTAATTCATTGCCTCATGCAAATTTATCGCCCAATGGCCATTTCCACACTTACTTGTTCCTTTTCACAGAGGGATCCAGGGACCTGCCATCTGCATGCTCATGTAGAACATCAGAGGCCTACTCCTCTGCACTACAACCTATCTGTACATGACTAGGCCATGGACTGAGATAATTCACCAAAATGGCACGCTGTATCCTGGTCTAAGACAGGACACCAAAATGGCGCTGTATCCCTGTAGGGCACTGTATTCGGTCGAAGGATGGATGCCTTTAAAGAGATCCACAGTCAGACTAGTCTTTGTATTCTAGAACATGAAGGGTGTGTAGAAGGCATACCCTGTAATCTGGAATACAGTGGGGCATCTCTTTGGAAGCATATAAGGAATTGCCACTGGAGGTGGCACTGGAAGCTGGCATGCTGTTAGTGTCCAGACTGAAATGCTGAAGGCTGAACCTTTGTTTTCTGCTTTCAAGGGTTGGGCCCAGCCTATGAGGTCTGGACCTGGCCTTCAAAGCTGGGTCTGACTCAGGCCTGGGGTGGGTTTTTTGGAATGCAGACAGATCTATCCTGATCCGCAGGCAACTTCTCCCAGGATGGGACAGATTACCTATCCTGGACCAGGTTTTTCTGTGGTTGCCATGGTGACTGGGCGATGCATCACACTCCTTGAGCTGTGTCCAGAAGAAGTTTGAAGAGTACATGCCAGGGCATACTGGCCATGTCCCAACATGATCCAGTGGTGTGACAGTCTGCCATGTGTGGAACCTCCTGCAGAGCATTCTCAGGTTGTCCCTTTAGGTCAAGTGAGAAAAGTCTTTGTCTCTCTGAGGTACCCCTTTTGTTATCTCTGAATACAGCCAAAGGTGTTTTTTTTCCCCTTGGCCATGTTGGTTATAGCTTAGTATTACGAACTGTTTGGTTTGGCAGTTTCACGCATTATGCTTTACAAGATGTGGTGTTGTACAGATGTGTATGGGGTTTTGAAATGCTACAGACTGGTTATTCTAGAAGTGTGCTAGTTTAATTCTAAACCACACTGAGCATAACTGGAAAAATGGTATAGAAATAAAAATGACATTGAAAATTGAGTAGGTACATTTCCATACCATAACTTCATAGAAATGTCCCCAAATTAGACACAATTTCACAATCTCCTGCATATATAAAATGCTTTTTTGTTTTTTAAATTAAGTTGGAAGAAGACCGTTTATATGCATAACACACCTGGCACAATTCTTTTTTGCTTTTGTTCTTGTTATTTTGTCTACCTATTTCCTGGTTTTTGTATTTTTTTTTTTCATTTTCTGTTCTAAGTCTGCCTTGGGATAGAAACACTTTCCTACCCAGCGGAATTCTCACAAAATCTGGTTTGGCTTTGAGGTTGGAAGAAGTAGTTTTAAAAGCTTAAAGCTCAATTGTAGAAAAATAGAGGAAGGATTGGTGGGAAGGAAGCCAAGAAGATCAGGAAGTCTTTCCACTTAATATTGAAGAATGAATAATTCTACTGTGAACATGATCTAGCTCTGAAGTGTTACTGTCCCCTATACTGAGCCAGCATGCATTCTAGGAACCTCCCTTATCCATGCTGGTGTGGTCTAAGGCAGTGTCCCCATGCTGGCCTGTTGGCTCTCTTTGGGTGCTGTTTGGGCACATATGGGGCAGGCATGGGACCGGGAATGCATTGTGGGCATCTCCATGACATTCCTGGCTACGCAGGACAGGTACGGGTTGGGCGTGGATGGGGGCATCCCCATGCGAACCGTGCTGAACCTTGGTACAGGGGAGCAGCGCTCCCTCCTCTCTACTTGCTCTCTCCTCATTGGAAGCTGGATTGACAGCAGCCCACCCCTGTGCCACCCCCCCCTCGTTTAGCTGCACTGAAAGCCAGGACTGGGGTGGGAGGCACGGAAACAAGTAAAAATAAAGCTTAATTGATAATAATAACTTTAAAAAAAAAATTGAAACAGCGAAAGCCGCTATGAGGTTTAGTGGCGGTAGGTGCTTGAGTAGTTCTGCTCACCTCCGCTCTAATAGGGACTGTGAGAACGGCCATCAACTTTAAAAGGCAGAAAATTAAGCCTTTATTTATGATCGCCTTGACAATCGGGGAACAAAAATCAAGCCATTATGCAGCCTGCCTTGGCATTCTTGGGACAGGGTTGGGATTACTTCTGTGGAAATGGCAGAAAATTAAAAAACCAAGCCGTTCTCCAGCCTGCCTTTTTGATCGGCATTTTAAAAAGTCAGTGGCTGTGATCTTCAATAGGCAGGCCAGGGACAGCGAGCACCCCTCACCCCCCAATGATGTGAGCACAAATCTCCTCCCCCTTATGCTGTGATCGTCCCCATGCGTGTTCCTGGCTCGCTGAGCAATGCGTGCCGGTCCCTCAAACCATGCCAAGACTTATTTTTTCAGGTATCAAATTTGGCACCCTTCTGGCATGGTTTGGGGGGATTTGGTATGCTTTTCGTAGACCAAATCCAAAACACACGGGGATGCCCCTTGCTGATCCCGTGCTCGGAACCACACCAAATTTGCATGGGGACATGGCCTAAGGATATGATCACATGGAACAATTTTTGGGTATTCTTTGATCAAGGACTACCCCATCTGCAGATGCACTAAATTTAAGCATGTCACACACATCTTAAAAATAAGTCTATTATCTCCCCTTGTTGCCTTCCATACTTCAGATCCTTGTCTTCTATCTGTCCTCACTTCCTGGTGGATATCATTGGCTTGACTTTCTATCGATCTGATCGGTTGGAGGTGGGAACAGGCTCCTATTGGCTACAGGAACCCATAGCTTCCTGCTCGATCTGTCTCAAACTGCAACTCGCTCCCATGAGTAAATGGTTTGGGGAGGTCCTGAGTGGACCAGTGTGTGGAAGGAAGGCTCCTAGCATGCTTGCTGATCTGGTACACTGGCCCTAGTCAAAAGAAAGCCCTTTTCTTTTTGTTGCCCTGGAAGCAGTACTGACCAAAGCAGGACTATGGGACAGATGTGTTGTGAGTAGGGAGGTGCAAGAATATTTGAAACATTTGATTGAATTCGTACATTCAAATTTGAATTGAATGTCTTTACATTAGTTTTTTAACATTCAAACGAATCTGAATGTTTTGAATCATATGAATTATTCAGACATTTGTATGCATTACATACATATATGTACACATCTTATTCATATCCATATGCATTTGTACGGATACATATGGGACAAAAACAGGATGCATATGGGACAAAATCAGGATGGGTACGAATTTAATATTCATATGAATAAATAACGAATGTATTTGAATTGGTTCAAATTGGAATACATTCGTTTTTTCTCTATTTGTTTGAATTTGAACAGTCAGATATTCGATTTAAATTGAATCTGAAAATTGTGTTTGCGCACACACCTAGTTGTGAGGTTCCTTTCTGTTGCTGTCTTTTGTTACCTAACTGTCTTAAATGCAGATGATTCACCAAGTGGTTTGTTTTTGTGATACCAGGCTTGTTATTTATCTTTTCAATTTGTATCTGAAGATATTCTATTGCTGGAGCCAGCCTAGATGTCCATTATGTATTTTCCTTTTAATACGACTTGTTATTTAATTTTCCTGTTGCTCCTTGGGGAGGAAAAGCTTTATACTAACCAGTGTTTTATAAGAAAGCAAATTTGTTTCTGGCCAGAAATGAACTCTCGTGCAAATGTCCAGTCGCAGCAATGACCAGCTGAACTGCTTGCTGGATATCCAAACGCTATCCAAGACTGCAGAACAGGGATGGACATGAAGGAATTCACATCTGAAAGTTTGATCAGATGTTTGAATTCGCACATATTTCATATCAAATCGAAAGTACGGACATTTGAATGAATTGAAAAATGCTCCTGGCTTGTGAATACAGATATTTAAGGAGGAGGAGGAGAAGAAGAAGAAGAAGAGTTGGCTTTTGTACCTCACTTTTCTCACCCATTTAAGGGGACTCAAAGTGGCTGACAAACTTTCTGTTCTTCTCCCCACAACAGACACCCTGTGAGGTGGGTGGGGCTGTGATAGCTCAGAAGAGAGCTGTGACTAGCCCAAGGTCACCCAGCTGGTTTTTTTGGGGGGGGGGCGGAATCGAACCCAGTATTCCCAGAAAAGAGTCCAGCTTCTTAACCATAAGACCAAACTGGCTATGAATCAAATGTTTGCACTGCGAATTTGAACGTTCAAATGAGCAATTCGACGAACAAACGAATCTTTGGAGATTCACTTTGATTATGAATCAAACATGATTTGTTTGTTTGTGCCCATCCCTACTGCAGAAGCAACGCTCAGATGTTATGCTTTAATGTGTTGAATTTTGTGTTTGAAAGATTAAAGAGAAATACTTTAGCCACCGTTATTTTTCTTTTACAGTGGGATTTGCAGACTTTCCCCACCTCTAGACTAACATACTAGTTTGGTTGGGCTAATGCCCTTAAGTTCCCATGGATTTTTGTATTTTCAACCCCAGCACCCCATTTCCCCCATTGAGTTTGGGACCTTTTTTTATTTAAAAAAATGCATGAGAAGAAACAGGCTGCCAAGAAGTTTTTGCTACTGGCAGTTTCAAAAGGCTGCCCGTAAATTATGCCATCAAGGTTCCCAGTGGGTGGGAGCTCAAAGTCATGCTCACTTTCCATTGCTGACATTCGGAGACCATTATTTGGACGACTGCAACACGTTCCTTTTGCTGTTATTATTCTTCCACTGTAACCTGACTTAGGCTCAGGAAGAGGAAATCCAGAGACTTAATTGAAGCCAATCAGCAAGAGGTCATGGGCTAATATTTAACAGACAGAACTTAAAGGGGTGGCGGGAAGGAAACACACACGCATGCACACACACGTTCGTACATACACATATACAAATACAAGGTAAGAGCTGTAACTGGGTTTTGGAGATAGAACGCACCTGGCTAGAAAATGGACCCGGAGCCTCAAAATACACAGATCACAAGGGAGTTATAAAATTAAACAGAGTTTTGTTTAGATTCTTTGCTTCCTGTTTCTCTTGTAACAGCAATAACCTCTGTTCAGGGAGGTTATGTTGCTTATTGCAAATGTTCAGGTGTTTATTATAGCGGTGCCGGCCAGAGGGGTTGTGGTGGGAAAAGCTTCAGTGTTTTCCCAATAAGTTTTCAAATATTTGGTTCTCCGAAATTGTTATCACAAAGCACAGTGAGGGTTTTGTCTTTTTTGTTTTGTTTTTTGTTTAAATGGCGGCTTCTGCATTGGAAAGAAGATGATGTGCAGAAATGAGTCGCTATGATAATACAGCTACTACATATAGTATCTCTTAGGGGCACATCTGTAAAGCCAAAGGTTGGGCCCAGACTAAAATTAATTACAATTAGCTCCTAATGTAATCAGTGAGGCACACTAGCTATGACTAGGGATGCTCATGGATATTAATAGGCATTTGAAATCTGATCTTGAATCGAATGTCCCAAAATTTGAATGTAAACATTTGAATCAAATTTCGAATTTTGGATCTATTTGTTTGACTTATCTGGACATTCATATGTGTATGGGTTTGTACACATTGCGTACTTGAAGATCTGCATCTTTCCCGCACCTGTACACATTTGTGCGGATCCGTACGGGACAAAAACGGGTTGCATATGGGATAACTATGGGATGTATACAGACTTGTACAGATGTGTACATGCACGTATGAATGTTGTTGACATTTGTATGTGCAGGTTCAAATTTGGTAAATTCAAATAGAATCCTGTTAAATTTGGATTAGAAAGATTTGAATTGAATCGAATTTTGGGGTATTCAATTTGATTTGAATAGAATGTCAAAAAAACATTCATACACAACTCTATAAAGTTCTACTGATTTCAGTGAAAAACCTAAGTACATGATACAGTGGTACCTCGACATACAAGTGCCCTGACATACAAGTGTTTTGAGATACAAGCCGCCGAGCCAGTGATATTTTGCTTTGAGATGAGAGCAAGATTTGAGATACTAGTATGTAAATACAGTACAGTACATAACAAAAACAACTGAGGTGGTGTTTTGGGAGCTAGAATGGATTAATGGGAAAATTGCTTTGAGATACGAGCGATTTGACATGAGAGCAAGGTTACGGAATGAATTAAACTCGTATGTCAAGGTACCACTGTAGTTCATTTTAGGATGGATTGGGAACTCATGGCTTTTTTGACCACTTCATGTCTACCAGGGTAAGGTGAAGTGGCCCCTGGGGGCAGTGTGGGCAGATTGCAGCCAGCAGTGGATAGGCAAGGGTACTCCAAGCAGGGCAGCTTGGGTCATCCCTACTGGTACAGACCCCAGAACCTGCAGGCTGCCCTCCACATTAAGGCTGAGTGTGATGGGACGCCCCTCCTAGTGAAAAGTGGTTCTGTGGGCAGCATAGCTAGATTGTGACTGGAAGTGGCCAGCTTTCCCCTCTGATCTCAGTGGAAAACCAAAGAGCTTGGTCACACCACAACCTGGTAGTCCACTTTAGGATGGACTGGGAACTCATACGGTTTTTGACCTGTTCATATTTGCCGGGGCGAGGTGAGGTAGCTTCTGGGGACAGTATGGCAGATGGCAGCCAGCAGTGAACAGGCCACGTAGGCCAGCTTGGGTTTCCCCCTTTGGCTTGGGGCACCAGAGCCCACAGGCCACCCTCTGCATGGTGACCAAGTAGGGCAGACCATGGTGACCCACTTGTACCTTGGAGGGAAGTAGGCACTAGGGCTGTGTATGAATATTTGTAATGTTGGCACATTTGAAGATTGACATTCAAATTCGAATCCAGTGTTTTGATAAATCTGTATAAAATTTTGTATGGGATTTGTATGGGAGTGAACATTCTTATCGAATTTGAATCCCACTACATTTGAAGGGGATCTATTCAAACAAATAAACATTTTCTTGCATTCAAATTCAAATATGAATTGAATAATAGAAATTTTTGTGAACATCCCTAGTAGGCACTAAATGCAATTTTTGACATTCGATTAGAATTGAATATTTGAATATCCAAATTCGTATGAATAAAGAAAAACGAATGTCTAGACATTCAAACCAATAAGAATACATTTGTATCTATACGTCTGAATATTCAATACGTATCCAATGATAACTAATCTTGTATGAATCTGGTTTTGGGTGTTTTGGGGTACTTAATGGATACTTTTAGTGACAGTGGAAAAACACCCTTTATCCCGTATACATCCTTTTTTTATCCAGTACTTATCCGTACGGATGCGTACTGATACACACAAGATGCATACGTATGCAATGTATATGTATCTGTACACACACGAATGTCCAAATTATTCATACGAGTAACTCAAAATATTTGTATTTGTACAAATACTAAAAAATGAATGTCAGGGCTTTCGACATGAATGTCTGAATTCGTCCGAATTTGTGCAAATAATGAATATTTTGAATATTTGCGTGCATCCCCAGTAGGCATGCCTTGTTCTTTCCTTGTCACCTCCTGCTGAAATGGACTCAGTACTGGTATAATCTGAACACAGGTTATCCCCAATTTTGGGGTGGTGGTGAGAATATTCCAGAGAATAAATGGAAATGCATTTTGGCAGGCAGTCCCTGAGAACAGAGCATGACCTAGAAACAGATTAAACATAAGGTGTGATTGCAGCCTAAGTTTATAATTCTATACCTATTTATATGAAAGCATAGCCTAGATTAGTAGCATTAGTCTGGATCAAGGTAGCTTATGCAGTTCCCTTCTAATCTGTGTAGTTTCCTTCAGCTCATGGTGGGCCACAGTTCCCATTACTTTGATGCTCATATTGGCTGGAACTCAGGGGAGCTGATATCCTAAGGAACACAGGAGGCTGCCTTGAATAAACCAGACCACTAAGGCAATATAGGGTGTTTCTGCATTGGCTGCAGAAACCGTTTTAACCCCCCCCCCCCATTTAAGACCCTTGTGTCTTAAGATCTTCCACACTGGAGACCTTTTTAGCGACCCTTCCAGGCGTCCGCTTCCGCATTTCAAAGCGCGAGATCCATTTCTAAAATGGGTCTTGCCACTGAAAAATGGATTAAAATGAAGACCTAAAAAATTAGGTCTTCAATCCGTCCCTTTGCCTCCATATGTGGCCAGGTGAAGGGATGGATATCCCTGCAGCCACCATCTTGGGGAGGGTTTGCCTTTTTCCGCCCTCCCCCGCATGCCGTGTGCCGCTGGAAACACGCAGTGACTGGAAGCTGCTTGCTCCAGTCCTGCGGCTCCGGGGGCAGTGCTGGTGGAGTCCGGATGCCCTTTGGAATGGGTGCTGCAGCTTCCACGCAGCACCCAGGCGATTCGGCCGCCCAATCTGGCCTCCCCACATGTGTGCGGATGCGTGAGGGCCCTTTGGATCCATCCGAAATAGGGACGGATCCTCGGGAGGTTGGATCGCTGAGAAATGGCTCTTCTTTGAGCCGCTTCTCGGTGGCAAATGTGGAAGCACTCATAGTTTCCAAATTCTGGCAGTGACCCTTTGGGGCTTTAGTTAGGGTTTTCGTCTAGCCTTACCTGAAGATGCTGAGAACTGTCCCAGGAGCCTACTGTATACACAACAGATGTTCCACTACTTAATTTTAACTTTGCCATTTATTTTACTGTCTTGGTTTAGGATTATTTCATATAACATTTCTCTGCAGGATTAGGCACATTAAATAGATAAAATAAAAAAAAACTATTTTTGGATTTGTTTTTGAACTTTTATTGCAAAGAAAAGGACTATATTTCCTCATTGGAAAAGTCCTTTTCAAGACAAAAAACACAGGGAAATACAATGCAACCTTTACCTTTCCTATTTAAATGTATTTCCTACTAAATGTCTAGTTAGCTTTAAGAGCCCAAGTTTCTTCCCTCTGTGTTATTGAGGCAAGTGTTATTGGCACTCTGCTAGCTGACATCTAGCTGCACATATTTTGCTTAATCCTACGCTGTTTGATTGACAGCAGTATCCCAGGGTATAGAAAAATACTCCAAAATGTACTAGCATAGTTTCTTTAAACCTGGACAGTACTGCAGTTTGCTGTCATTAAAAAAACAAAACAAAAGAAAACTTGGATTACTCCCACTGAGCTGGGCATTGTTGTCAGGGGTCATATAAAAAACAAGATGAAATTGAGTGCCAAGGAAAATGTAGTCCACAGAACCGGGAATGGCCTCCAAAGATGATGTACAACTCTGAAAAGACTCCATGGGGATATTGCTTAACACAGCTATGGGAGGATTAATGTTGGATTATATCTTACATTGTACATAGAGATTTAATAAATGATCTTGTTGTGTTGGGAGCTGGTTAGTTCAGATAGGGTGATAGTTCTTATACCAGGCAAGTATGGATTGACTCCAACATTGGGCAGACGCCAGAAAATCCATTGCTTTATTGTTCTCTGCTTCTTGTTCTTGGGACTAAATAATTATTTTCAATATAACACCAAATGAACCAGCTACTATCAGAAACAGAAATGTAAGTAGTTATTCCCGGAGGTTCCTCTAATTTTTAGCACCTCTAATAAGGACGTCCTTTGTAGCCAAGACCCGTTTAATCTCTCCATCTTAAGCCCTGGTCACACTTTTAGTTAAGGATGACTTCAGGTCAACTTCAGGTTGCGTTACTCACATTAATTTTATTCAATTCATTTTCAAGGCTGGCCTACCCCTGTTAGATTGTTTTAACCGGAGTTCACTTGTCCAGAGGACTCAGCCCATCCTGGCATGCCAGGCCATCTTCTCTTCCTCAATGTGAGTGGGTGGATGGACTAAAGGAGGCTGAACCATGCTGTGGTGGGTGGGTCCTGTCTTTCCTTTTGTCCAGTGTCTAGGGTAGGGTGGCATGCATGGAGTTTGTGAGGCACCTCCCCCTCTCCTCAGTTTATGTGTAGGATTCCTCTATCTAGTGTTTTTCCACAAATTTATTATTTTTTAAAAAATTAATTGCACGGAGAAGAAAAGCATATAAAAAAGGAAGGGGGCATGGAAGTGGGGACCAGGCTTAAAAAAGAACCACAAACACACACCCTTGCCTTAATGGGATCCAATAAGAGAGGAGATAGATTTGATGCAGCAAAAGGGGTGGAGTGCCAAGAGTTCCGTGGAGGAAGCTCGGGTTGATCACAGAGAAAAGTGTGAGCAATGTAGCCCAGAGCGAGGACAGCCTGAGGATGACCTATAATGATCTACATGTAAACAGACCTGGTATGACCCCAGTTCAAATTATGAATAGGACATCTTGTCTTGTATAGGTGTGACCAAGGCCTTAGAGTATGCGTGATCTTTCCAGCCCTCAAGTTTCTTCTCCCTTTCCAAGCTGTTAACATAACTCATATACTATGTGGGGATGTTGGATTAAATTTGAGCCTAGAGATTTGTACAGGTTAAAAACCATTAGCAGTAGGAAAACAACAACAACAGCAGCGATTGATTAATTAGGTAAAGCTTAAGTCTTTGTAAAGTTACAGTAGGAAGAATCAGAATCCATATTATGCCTTCCTTGTTATGTCTGGATTAGTGCCATGAGGAGCAGTGTTTATCCCTGATGAGAGATTTGTTTGTTTGTGTTTTTAATCACTGCTAAGGGGATGTTCCTAGAGGTGGTCTCTTCCTCTCAAATGGTCCCAAACTGTGTCTTCCTCTCAGCCATCAGCTGTAACATCACTTGCATTCACATTGGGCTCTGATTAAGGTGGCCACTGTTTGGTAGTGAGAGGTTGCCAGGATGAGAGCAGGAGGGATGAGCCCACATGGCTGAGGTTCTAAAGTGGTCTTTTGGGACTGCTGGAAAATGTTTGTGGGTTGAATGCCACCCACCTAAGGCTAAACCCATGGCCTGGGAACCGGAAATGGTGCTACAACTCTGGCAACTGAGTCAGCACCGAGGCAATGCAACCGACTGCCCATCACCCTGGTGTTGTCTCCACAGGAAAGGCGGGGGGAGACCTCAGAGCAGGAAGTCCTTTTGCTATTTGAGGCAGGAAGGAGCCACCCATGAGCAGGGCCATGCGGCCACTCCATCCCACCAAGTGACCACAGTAATACACAGTTTCTTAGTGGTTTTGATTATGCTCAGACAGGACATTTTGTCAACGTTTCTTGTACATGCTTCTGGGGTTTCTCCGAAAGCACCGTTTGGCATCAAAACCGCTGTGGCAGAGGGCAACTAAAAGACATTCTGGGAACTGGTGTTCTTGTCTTGCTTTGTTTCCTCTGGAGACCAACTTTCCACTTGAGTTTGAACAGGGAAGAAAGCCTTTTAGGAGTTGGGGAGAAGGAGAGAGGATGAGGTTCTGAGGTGTTAGCTGAGCTGCTTCTAATGCTGCCATTCCCAGATTAGAAGGCTGAATTAGCCGCTGACATTGTGGAATACTGTGATAATGTTGTATGCAAAAACAAAAACAAAACCTCCCAAAAAGGCTCTAGGCAAGAGCAGCAGCTCCAGCCTAGTCTCCAGGGTCACTGAAAACAAGGCCATTATGCTGCCCTTCACTGAGGCTGGTGCCTGATAATTCATGCCTCATGTGTAGACGTTTTGGGCTGTTGTGCCCTGTTCCAGGTTTCTTCTTTTGAGAACCTAAGCTTTTGGATATAGCTGCGATATTCACAGTAAACATCTTCTACATACAGTTGAACTGTGGTGACTTCAAAGTTGATAAAATGGGATCTAGGGATGTGCATGAATGGGTTTTTGGCATTTGATTAATAAGGAATCGAATGTTAGAAAATTTGTATTCATTCGAATAGATCCCCTTTGAATGTGGTAGGATTCTATTCGGTACAAATGTATTCATATGAATTCAAACAAATATCCGAATGCATAAATATCCTGGATACGTATCCTATACAAATGCATACATAACGGATAAAGATCCCCCTCCACGCCCGTCGCCTCGCTGTTTCTCTGAACCTGCTTAGAAGAAGAAGAGTTGGCTTTTCTACCCCACTTTTCTCATCCTTTATGGGGACTCAAAGTGGTTGACAAACCTTCAGTTCTTCTGCCCAGAAGAGACACCCTGTGAAGTAGGTGGGGTTGTGAAGGTTCAAAAGGAGAGCTGTGACTAGCCCAAGGTCACCCAGCTGGCTTTGTGGAGGAGGAAGAAGAAGAGTTGGCTTTTCTACCCCACTTTTCTCATCCATTTAAGGGGACTCAAAGTGGCTGACAAAGCTTTTCTATTCTTTTGCCCACAATAGAACACCCTGTGAGGTAGGTGAGGCTGTGATAGCTCAGAAGGGAGCTGTGACTAGCCCAAGGTCACCTAGCTGGCTTCATCAGGGAGGGCAGAATCAAACCCAGTATTCCCAGATAAGAATCCAGCTCTCTGACCACTAGACCAAACTGGCTTATACTCCCCTCCTGTCTTAAAGACAAACCCCTCATCTCTGTCTCTCTGTTTCTCCAATCCCCTTCCTTTTGTGTCTTACACGCAAACACATATAGACGCTCTCTTTTTCTGAACCGGTTTGCCCTTCCTTCCTGTCTTAAAGACAACCCCCTCACAGCTCTCTCTCTCTCTCTCTGATTCTCCAGTTTGGTTTCCACCTCAGTTTTTAGCCCCAGTTTAATGAATGTCAGAACTATTCATACGAATGTTTTGTATTTGTATTCGTACAAATGTCAATGTACGAATGTTGTGCCCATCCCTAATGGGATCTCAAAAGGTAACAAGGTTGGGTGGTAAGTGGTTCACCGTTACAGCTTTTGGGCTCTGACTGTGCTTGAAGTTGTGTAAAACTTTGGAACTGTCAAAAAATGCAGCCAATGGTTGTGCAATGCAAAGTTTATTCACACCAGGGGGTGGAGCAGCGCTGAGGTGGTGATAGGGAGGGGAGAAGAGGAGTCATTGTAAACATAACATCTGGTATTATTTGAACAACATCCATCTGTGCTTTAATTACGCATCATCTGCGGCTATCCAGAAACACAGCATCATAAAATTCAATGCTTTTCAAATCTGAGCCCTTGGACTTCAAACCCTTGGAAAAAGAAAAAGGAGAGAAATTTCCTGCTGTGCACATGTAAGATCGCATCCAAATGCAACAAGCCAGGTTGCTAGTCATGTGATTTGGAGTAGGCGCTGACATAGACCATTGTAATACTTCCTGACAGGCACATGTACCTCCGATACGGTGCTGGTTTTCACATATGTCATTAACACCAATGGAGATTGCTCAAACCTTGCTTGGCTGAGAACAGTGTTATTATTGGAAGAAAAAGAAAACCACCTATCACTTCTGGCACAACTCAGCCAATGCTTAAGATGATAGGTTTCAGTGGGCCTTTTCTGTACTACCTGGTCATGATCTGAAGGGCTAGGAATGAAGCGAATCCCCCCAAAAGAGGTCCCCCAGTATTCTGAAAAATGGAGGCATGCCTTCTGCATCCCTCTGTGATCCAGACTGGGCCAAGCTGATGTGCTGGTAGAAGGAGAGTTGGCTTCTATATTCCATTTTTTCTCACCCTTTATGGGGACTCAAAGTGGTTGACAAACCTTCAGTTCTTCTGCCCAGAAGAGACACCCTGTGAAGTAGGTGGGGCTGTGAAGGCTCAAAAGGAGAGCTGTGACTAGCCCAAGGTCACCCAGCTGGCTTTGTGGAGGAACATGGACTCAAACCAGGAGACAACCAGGTAAGAATAACCCAAAACCCAAAACTGGCTCCAGATACCATAATCCAAATTCAAGGCCTGTAGTGCCGAAAGAGCCAGTGACCGTGTTGTGTGTTTGCTTGTATTGGGTGTATCAGTCTGTCTGTTACAAGGTGGGACATCTAGTGCAATCTGGACTATGTCTCCATTACACAGCAAAGCACCTTAATCGAGGTCTCAGGGCAACCCATTTCTCTCATAGTAACAGAGCCTGGCTGCCCTCAGGCCTTGTTTAAAGCACCTTTTCTATTTTGGGTGGTTCAAGAGGTTCCAAAGTGCTTAAGCCTTTTAATTGGAGATTTTAAAATTGCCTTTGTGTGGGAAACTGGGTTTTGCATGCAGCATTAATCGTGTCAATGATAAGGGGTAAGAAAGTAAGAATGTACCCTTTTAGTCCAACAGTCTGTTTTCACAGTAGCTATCCAGCTTCCCAAGGAAGGACACTAGCAAAACGCAAGCAAATAGTTTGCCCTGCTCACAGTCTTTTAATACCTGGAGGAGCAGTCATGGGACTTTTCTGCACTTATTTTGCTTAATCCAGATTAGTGAGATCCATGCTAGCTAGATCTGGATCAACCACAAGCAGAGGGAATAGTGCATCCCCACTGGCATGCACTAGTATATTTGTGAACACTAGTGCACACCAAACCAACCCCAAAGCTCCTGCTGTCTGGGTGCATGTCTGGGTGCCGCCATCTTTTCCTTGGAGGTCAGCATGACTGCATGTGCACCAGCACTGTCACCAGGATGATGGTGATACACCACGCACGTGCAATTGCATTGTGCAGTACTAGAAAAGGTGTGAATGCCCTCTTTGGTGGCCAGGAAAGGTAAGTTTGCGGATGCCTATGGTGCATGATTTCGTGCCCTACAGCTAGTAGCCACTGGGGTAGCTACTGGTATAGCAGGAGATGTTTCTGATGTGGAAACCCCTCCTGCAAGTATAGATGGTGCTTTCCAGAAGCTACTCCAGTGTGCACTAGCAGGCCAAATGTGAAAGGCTCTCCGGATGTACCCTATTCTCATGCAGCTGATGTGTATTAAACAAGTCCTTAGAACATAAGAACTTAACTTGATCTGGATTGCTGTGCAGACGATGCGGTCTTAACAACTCCTTAATCTGGATTAACATGTAAGTGCAGAAAAGGTCAGTCTATCAACGGGGCTAATAACCATTGATAGCTCTGACTTCTGTGAACTGGTCCAAACTTTTTGTGGAACCGTACAAACGAGTAGCCAATACCACATCTTGATGAACAATTGGAGAAGGAGGTAAAGGAGGTAGCCCATAAAGATAGGGTAGTTATAATGGGGGACTTCAATTATCCTCACATAGACTGGGTGAACTCCTGTTCAACTCAGGAAAGAGAGAGAAAATTCCTAGACCTGCTAAATGACTGTTCCATGGAACAAATGGTCATGGAACCAACCAGGGGAAATGTAGTCCTGGACTTGATCCTAAGTAATGCTCAGGACCTGGTAAAGGACGTCACTGTAGCTGATCCAATTGGGAACAGTGACCACAATGCAATAACCTTCAACTTAAATACAGGGAGTAAGTTCTTAATAAAGTCTAACACAGAGACCTTAAACTTTCACAAGGGAAACTTCCCCAAAATGAGGAAATTAGTGAAAAGGAAATTGAAAGGGAAAGTCAAAAGAGTTAAATCACTTCAAAATGCATGGAGACTACTTAAAAACACAATAACGGAAGTGCAACTAGAATGCATTCCTAAAAGAAGAAAGGGGACTTCTAGGTCCAAGAAGAAACCAATGTGGCTCACAAATGCAGTAGATGAAGTCATTAAAAACAAGAAGAGTTCATTTAGGAAATGGAAGGCTTGTCCAAATGAGGAGAACAGGAGGGAACATAGACACTGGCAACACGAATGCAAGACGGCCATTAGGAAAGCTAAGAAAGATTTTGAGGAGCACATTGCTAAAAACATCAAAAGAAATAACAAGAACTTCTTTAAGTATATCAGAAGTAGGAATCCAACCAGGAGAGCAGTTGGACCACTAGATAGTAAAGGAGAGAAAGGGGTAATTAAAGAAGACACGGAGATTGCAGAGAGACTAAACGAATTTTTTGCTTCCGTATTCACGGAGGAAGACAGAAGACACATGCCAGTAGCTGAGTCTGTGTTTTCTGAAGAGTTAAACTGTACAGAAATAACCAAGGAAGAGGTCCTGGCATGTCTTAATAAACTAAATGTGAACAAGTCACCGGGACCAGATGGTATTCATCCAAGAGTCCTTAAGGAACTCAAATGCGAAATTGCCGACCTTCTAGCAAAAATATATAATCTTTCCCTAACATCAGGCTCCGTACCTGAGGACTGGAGGGTAGCAAATGTAACACCAATATTCAAAAAAGGATCCAGGGGTGATCCAGGCAACTACAGACCAGTTAGCTTAACGTCAGTTCCGTGTAAGGTGATGGAAACCATTATTAAAGACAAAATTAGTGTGCATATGGAGCAGCAGGCATTGCTGAACAAAAGCCAGCATGGCTTCTGCAAAGGTAAATCATGCCTCACAAATTTGTTGGAATTCTTTGAGAGTGTCAATAAACACGTGGATAAAGGTGAACCAGTAGACATTGTCTATCTGGACTTTCAGAAGGCTTTTGACAAAGTCCCACATCAAAGGCTACTGAGTAAACTCACCAGCCATGGAATAAAAGGACAGGTTCTGTCCTGGATTTGTGACTGGCTTAAGGGCAGAAAGCAGAGAGTAGTAGTAAACGGCAATTTCTCAGGGTGGAAAGAAGTAAAAAGTGGGGTCCCTCAAGGCTCAGTACTGGGACCAATGCTTTTTAATTTATTCATCAATGATCTAGAAAAAGGGGTACATAGTAAAATAGCAAAGTTTGCTGATGATACTAAATTATTTAGGGTAGTAAAATCTGAAAGAGATTGCCAAGAGCTCCAGAGGGATCTCTTAGCATTGGGTGAGTGGGCAACCAAGTGGCAAATGTGCTTTAATCTTAACAAGTGTAAAGTAATGCACATTGGGGCCAAGAATCCAAATTACGTCTATAAACTGATGGGGTCTGAGCTTTCTGCAACACGCCAGGAAAGGGATCTCGGGGTTTTGGTGGACAGTTCAATGAAGGTGTCAACCCAGTGTGCGGCAGCAGCAAAAAAAGCAAATTCAATGCTGGGAATAATTAGGAAGGGAATAGAAAATAAGTCAGCAAGTGTCATTTTGCCCCTTTATAAATCTATAGTGAGGCCACATTTGGAATACTGTGTACAATTCTGGTCACCACACCTCAAAAAGGATATTGTGGAACTAGAGAAGGTGCAGAGAAGGGCAACCAGAATGATTAAGGGTCTGGAACACCTCCCTTACGAAACCAGGCTGCAACGTCTAGGCCTCTTCAGTCTGGAGAGACGGCGTTTGAGAGGGGACCTGATTGAAGTATATAAAATTATGCACGGCATAGAAAAGGTGGATAGAGAAAATTTCTTTTCTCTATCGCACAACACTAGAACCAGGGGGCACTCTATGAAGCTGATGGGTAGGAGCGTAAGGTCTGACAGGGGGAAGTATTTCTTCACACAGAGGGTCATCGGCCTATGGAATGTGCTGCCAGAAGAGGTGGTGACAGCTACCAGTCTGGATGGCTTTAAGGTAGGGTTAGACAAATTTATGGATGACAGATGTATCAATGGCTACTAGAACGAATGCCTAGGTGCATCTTTCAGGCTGAGGGGGGGGGAGGAAATGGGGCGCTTCTAGGGCCATCTGCTGGGACTCGAGAGCAGGAGAAGGTTTGTCCTTGTCTCTGCTTGAGATGCCCATGAGCATTTGGTGGGCCACTGTGTGCGACAGGATGCTGGACTAGATGGGCTGTGGCCTGATCCAGCAAGGCTTCTCTTATGTTCTTATGTTCTTATGTTCTTATGTGGTAGCAATTTTCAGTGTCTAGCTATGTGTTGTGTCAAAACAAAACAAAACAAAAATCCTTTTGTCTGCCCTGATTCTATGAAGAATCACTTGGGAATTTTACATGGAGATTTCCATTACAGGGAAGGGAAGTTATTTCTTGAATTTTCTCCGTGGGTTTCACCATGCATTCATTGGGGTTCGATTTGCTTCATTAAAAATTAAAAATAAAGATTGTCTGCCAGTTCTATACATTGTCTTATGAAGGTGGTGTGATTGCTGGATGCCATCCATGGCTGGCATTGGGTACCTGCAGCCTGTATCCAGCTGGGGGCTTAAATATAGCATGCATAATTCGAATGTGTGAAATGTGCTTATAATTGGCATTTTGTGGAACATTGGCTAGTTTTGGCAGCTTCATGTTTGTATTGCCTAGACAATCAGACGTCTTTATTCCAGGGAGAAGTGATATTTGAAATCATTGTTTATTCTGTGATAGGAGAGGGTTGGGTGTATAATTTGGAACTAAGGGTGCGTTCCCATGGTACTTATTTGCCTCTCTATTGCCCCTCTACTGAAGTGGATTTAAGAAAAGCGCGTTCAATTCAGAATTAAGTGTCCCCATGGGGCTCAGCAAAACGCGCATTTAAAATGCACTGACCATCCCCAAGGAAGTGTCTTTTGCTTACCCGCATCTTTTTCTCCCCGCCCCTCGCTGTTCATTGGGTGCTTGTGCAATCGTGCACACATTCAGAAGTCCAAAAGAAAAATTTACAAGTTCTCTCTTCGTCTCCCCTGCTTCTGAAGGCAGAGGGGCTGCAGCCAGCACTATTTACAAGATCTCCAGCTGCTGAAACGCCTCCCCGCATCCAGCAATTGTGCGCTAATTCACATGTCCAAAAGAAAAATTTACAAGTTCTCTCTTCGTCTCCCCTGCTTGCGAAGGCAGCGGGCTGCAGCCAGCTCATACACTTTCACTTGCAGGGGAAGCAATTCATTACAATGTATCTTTCTCTTTATGATTGGAATGCCTACCTACTGTTTTCATATCGTGAATGCTGGCTGTGGATGAGAGGCAAAAAAAAAAAAGAGAGAGAGAGAGAGAGAGAGAGAGCTTGCCGCCTCGGAGAAAAGCCCCGCCCCTTTTGCCCCTTTTGCCACGGAGCGTCTCCATGCAAAATGTTGCTCTGAATACCCGCGTCTTCCAGGAAAGTGCGCTTGCAGTCTTCTTTAAAGGGCTGTTTTTTTGCAGCACATTTTCCTAATTAGCGGCGCTGGAAGCCCGGATAAAAGCTGTGCTTGGGGGTGCTCCGAGGCAAAAGAAGATTTTCATCGGACTTTAAATTGCATGGGGATGCACCCTAAGTAAGGGGAAAATGAAACAAGAAATTGTTGTCTAATTGATTTTGCATCTTGGGGGCCAGCAGTGTGCATTCAGTGGTAGAAAGATGTTCCAGTGATTTTTATGATAGCCCCCTCACTCATTCTTTGCATAGCGGGAGTGCCTATAGCAGGGATGGCCAACCTATGACACACGTGTCACAGGTGACACGCCAAGCCCTTTTGGGTGACACGTATGGTCACCCTGGCACCTGGGCGTGTAGTGCTTGCTTGTTCTTGAAGTGTACAAAATACCAACTTTCAATTTAAGATTTAGCAAACGAAATTCAACAAAAGTCACTAATGTAAAGAATTATTTGTTTTTGCTTTTAATAAAATACGTATATCAAAAATATAACTTTTTTTTACTAGCGCTACAAATATCACACAATTATGGATATTTCTAGATGTGACACAGCACCTGAGTTAAGCTAGGTTTTCTTGCGAATTTCGACACACCAAGCTCAAAAGGTTTGCCATCACTGGCCTATAGCATACCCTCAAAATTCCAGAAAGCTTAAAAACCCCTATATAAATACAGCTGAAAGTTTACAAAACAGTCCCTTTCATTTTAAACTTCTGCAGATCTACCCAAGCGAATACTATCTTTAATTAAGCTTGGAGGTGCATTCTTTTCATTAATGAAGTGCTAGAAGACATCTGCATTGCTGCTCTTCAGATGTTATTGAATTCTGTGAAGGAAGAAAGTTTAATTTCCTCAATTGTACCTTTGAAATGTTTTATATCTGGTTATTCATTATTCCCATGAGACAGATGGGTAATTTCTTTTGGATGAGTTCAACTTTTGCTGGGTGGAGGGGGAGGGGGGATCCCTCCAGCCCAAGCCCTTCTTCTCCAAGCACATGGCTGTGCTTGCTGTCATGCAGACGTGTGCATGTCTGCTAAAAGCTTCCTATTAGGGCAAAGGGGGTGGAGTAAATTGGAACTGTACCCGCGCTTTCCTCCACCTCATGGGGACATCTTAATCCAAACTACAATTTGGATTAAGGATGGCCTGATTCTGCAGTGCAATAATTGGAGACCATGGGGACAAGCCCTTATCGCTGTCTGAATGGGGCTTGGATGGGTGCAAATGGCCCTCCGGACATTCTTGAATTGCAGCCTCCATCATTCAGTGCCAATGAGAATTCCCATTATCCCATGCTAGCCCAGCTAACCTGGTTGGGCATGCCTTTGAATGATATGAACGAGTGTTACGAACATCTGGAGCGCTGGAGGTCTATTCTCATGCAGCATCCAACAGGGTGCCTCAAAGAGCAAAAGTATAAAGCATGGTTAGAGGGGCAGCATTGGACTTTTGCCCTTCAGACATCAAAATATCTTGGGTCGGTCTTTTGCGGCACATATATTGTATCTGGAAAAATCTGTACTATAGAAGAGATACAGATATATGTGGTGACCTTCATTTTCTGAACTTTACCAAAGCATTTTGAAAGCCAGATGGAACAAATTTAAGCTTTCCCCCTTTTCTTTTCATTTTTTTTTTAAAGAATGCCTTTCACTAATAATGTCATTTTGACCGATTAGTCAGCTAAAAACAGATTGTTTCATGAAACCTTCCTGGAAGCAAATCTCTGAGAATATCATTCCTCCAAGCTATACCTCCCACTCTAGATGTATAATTAGGGCTTGGGTGATCTGTAAATGGAGACAACCACCCCCCCCTCTCCATTTTGCAGAGCTCAGAAATCTTGATTACATCAGAGATCCAGTGCAAAATGAAGAGTGAAAATTTGGCTTCAATATGGTCAATCCCTTCCCAGCCCTGACTTGTCTACTTGACTGGAGGCTTTGATTTCTTGGGGGTAATGCAAAGCAGCCGTTATGACTCTGGTTTATGCCCCAAACACAGATGCTAGTGTATATTTTCAATATGCTTATTGTTTTAAAATTCATTTGATATGTTTAATTTAAGGAACAACAAGAACAACAAACTTGTTCTTTCAACTGGAGGTTTGTCTGAATAGATGGTTAAGGGTTAAACATATGTTGGTTGTATGAAGTCATCAGTCTGTAAGATCTACGGTATATAAATGGTTGGGGTGATCAAACCTCCTACCCTCAGGGCATCTTCTTCACATGGGTTTTGACTGCTAAGGAGTCATTTGAAGCTGCTGAGGACTTCTCATAGTTTACCATACCTTCACTTTGAACCTTTTCCAGTCCATCTTTGGACTGCAATGCTCTCACCTTTTCATTTCCATCTGTTGTATTTATGGACTTTCTGCCCACCATTTGGACTTTCCAGGGTGGACTGTCCTCCTGTAAAACAGAAATGAAAAGATCTGAGCATTGAGATCAGAAGGTGAACTGAAGAAGGTTTAAAGTGAAAGTGTGACCATGGCCCAAGTGTTTCTGACTTGTGTTCTAAGACACAACCCACAATTACATGTGCCTGTGGCAACCAGAACATAGCCTCATGCTATTGTGGTGATATCCTGCAATAACATTATTGTGAGATAATCACCTCCCAACCTGATTCCTGGTCTTTTATTGGAGAATCCCCAAGAAGCTGCCAAAGAACCATGCAGTCTAGAAGATTCCAAGGCTGTACTCACAAAGCCCCTGGAATAGTTGAGTGTCTCACTTCAGAAGCATCAGGCCTGGCATGGCTGCATCTCCAAACTGACACTTTATGCTTGCATGACGTGATCTGCAGGTGTAAAGATGTCAGTTCATCATTTCATTTTTGTCCATTTTTGGTGCATTGGAAAATGCATCTGGAGGGAGTATGAGGAATGTAAGTCACTCACATGGTTGCTTTGCATCTACACAGCGGTGGCAAAAGCAAATGATGGCAGACAAAGCCCTCTGGGTCCTTTTCCCCACAGAAGGACACCTCCAAGGCCACTTGTCAGACCATCAATCACCCTCGGAGATGTGTAAGTCCAGGAGTGCCCCTGAAGTGTGGGTGTCAAGCCTCTCAAGTCCTCCTTGAGCACACCTTAGGTTTGGTGTGGATGAGATCCGGATATTTCAAAGTAGACATTTCAAACTGTTTCAAAACTGTGTCATTAGAGGTGGCCCACAGATGGAGGCTGCAGAGTTGCACATATGAGATGCTTTACTTCTGTCTGGCCTGAGCAAGACCTGGGGAGTTTAGGAAAGGGATAGGATGGTGATTTGCTGTTAGCCTATGATGCTGGTAGACCACAGCAAAGCCTGCTTTGACGTGCTGCAAAAGAAAGCCTGTTGCTTTCCTCTATCAAATGGTGATGGTGAATATCATCTCACCCTTCCTCTGTCCCCTGCATATCAGCTGGTTCTGGAACTGGTCTGTGGGCAACAGGTCCTGATATGCAAGGTTTTTTGTGCATCCTACATCACAGCCTCCCTTCCCCCATCATTGAGAGAGGGACAGGATTAATGCAACTATGTTGATTCTCTTTGAACATGGATTCCTGCTTGGTAGGATTCTTCCTATTTCCCTGGTAGGCTCCAGAAAGTAGCAATGGGGGTCTTCTGTTCAGTGCCTTGCGAACCCTGATGTGGGGTTATTCTGTCCCCTATGCTTTTAACCTTTATATGAAGTGCTGGGAGAGGTCACCAGGAATTTTGGAGTGAGGTGCCATCAGTGCGCCAATGGCACCCAACCATCTCTCCATTCCATTTAATCCAGACATGACAGAGGTACTGTGTGTCATGGGGTCCCAAGTCCGGGAAGTTAAGGGGCACCCAGTTTGAGATGGAGCTGTTTTGGTGCAGAAAGAACAAGTGTGCAATCTGGTGGTGCTCTTGAATTCATCACTGCCATTTGAAGCTTGTGTGGCAATGGTGGCCAAGGGTGGCTTCCTTCAGCTTTCCTGGTTTTTCCTGGATAGGATCATGGTAATCTATGCCCTGCTAAGATCCAGACTAGACTAGAATAATGCACTCTGTGGTTGGACTATCCTTGAAGAGAGACCAGCTGGAACTAATGCAGAATGCAGAAACTCAACTGCTGGCAGATGTTTGTGGCTGTACACATATCACAGCAGTCCTGAAATATCTGCACTAGCTACCTGTTAATTTCTGAGCCTGATCTGAGGTATCAGTATTAACATATAAACCCCTAAATGGGTCCTGGATGTTTGATATCAAGCCTTATCCCATACAAACTTAGCAGAGTACTAAGATCTCAAGTCCCTTCTTGTAGTTTTGCCACTCTTAGGGTGCGTCTTCATGGCATAGTTATCTCGAATTCAAAACGTTTTGAGTTTGCGCAGTTCAGACGGCACTTCGGATTAACACGGTATTTCCGTGTTAAAGGACGTTATCCCGATTAGAAATAAATCCTGATCTCAACAGGTCTCACTCCGGATCGGGCGTCGATACGTGTTTCCTTTTTAACTGTGTGGACAGTATCGTTCCGGGATGAGATTCAGTGTTAAGGCTGTCCCGCCCCCCCAATCGCACTGTAACCAATGGCTGAACGTATTAGAAGCACGTCATGTTTAGGGTTTCCTTCATTGAAAAAATCCACCCTCAAACACCCACTATAAACCTCCAGTCCTTAAAGCTGAAACACTGTATCAATCTAAGCACTTCACACCTTTAAAACAATGTTGCAATTTTGTGCAATTTCAGACCTTTGAAGGTTCGGAACAGTCACTTTCAGCCCCCTTAATGGTGAGAAGGCTTGTCAGCCACTTAGTCCCTTGAAGGGTGAAAACAGAATGTCAACCGCTTTGAGCCCCCTCTAGGCTACTTTGCCTGTGGTCACACCTAAGGTTTAATCCAGTTTCAGTTCACTTTCAGAGTGAGAGAATACACCAGCAAACTGACAAGCTGGTTTTCTTTCAGGGTTAATAACTCAGAAAATCCACCTTTAGACTAGATAATGTGGAAAGAAAACTACTGGTCACTTTGCTGATGTGTTCTCTCACTCTGAAGGTGGAGTGAAGCTAGATTAAACCTTAGGTGTGACCACAAGCCAAGGTTTTAATCCAGCTTCGGTCCCTGTGAGGTGGGGGTGCGGAGTTCCCTCCTGGCCATGGGGGGGGGGGAAGAGCAAGCGAGGAGCCCCCTTCGCCCTCTTGTCCACCCCTTGGCTCTCCTCCTCTGCGGGGCAAAGTGGCGGCAAAGCGGGGGAAAAGCGGCAGCGGAGCCCCAGGGAGAAGCCGCTAGCGCCGCAGCGCCGCAGCGCCTGGATGAATGGATGGATGGATGGATGGATGGATGGATGGATGGATGGATGGGTGGATGGATGGGTGGATGGATGGGTGGATGGATGGGTGGATGGATGGATGGATGGATGCTGCTGCTGCTGCTGCTGCTGGGAAGGGGGAGGGTGGACTGGGCAGGGAATTCCCGGCGGAGCATGACGCAAAGAGAAGGGAGGATGGGATCCTGGCAGGGAAAACCAATCACAGGAGAGAGTGTGGGCAATGGGCAGGAGGACAGTGCTGCCATGTGGACTCCGAGTATTGATCCCGCGTTAAGGCTGCCATCGGAACCGGATCAACTTGCAAGTCGTCTGGACAGCTTTGTTCCGTTTCTTTTATTTCGAATTCTTTAAACTGAAATAACACATGCCATGAAGACGCGCCCTTAGAGATGAAAGGGATTAGATGGCCTTTTCTGTGATGGCCCCTAGACTTTACAGCCTTTCTCTGAAGGTACCACAGGTGCCAACATTATATGGTTTTCAGCACCTAGTTAGAACATATCTCTTCATGCAGGCCTTTGATGTTTAGCTTCTTCTGTGTGTTGCTGTACCATGGAGGGAGGGTTATATTTAAATCTATTTTAAGCTGTTTTATAGATTTTATCTTAGTATTGTTTTGACCTACACTGGGAATTTTGGGTGAATGGTGGAATATAAACAGAGAAACAGACAGAATCCTCTACTAATGCCGCTAAGCACAACCTGAAATCTATCTCTGAAAAGCATGTATTTTGCTGTTAAGAGTTTATTCTTATGAAGCTAAACCAATTAGGACTGGAAAGACTAAAACTTTTAAGCTGGTTCTAGAAATAATTTGGCTATTATCGTACCCTCTTTTTAAACAGGTGACACAGAAACTAATATTAGTTAATGCAACAGCTTTTCAGGACTAGCTAAAGATCATTCCTTGTGTAGCTTTAAGACTCTCTTTTATGGAGAAAAACTTAAATAAATGAGTGCTGAGAGAAAAGTTTCCTCTCCTTTTAAAACACACAACTACATACAGATGTTTTAATATTCAGTACAGATGTTCTGTGATAATATGTCTTTGATAATCTTTAAACATTCGGTCACTCTAATTGGGAAACACTGCAAGCTTTGGTTATAAAGAAAAGAAAGGAAAAGCAACGCATAATCCAAAATAGAGTACAGCAATTTTTGACGTGAGAACAGGGGCTCAAAAACACAGTAATATCTTTGTGCAATATTTTGCTGCACAGCCGAAAAGATGCCTGACCCAAAGGGAAACAAAGGCTTACAGAACAAAGGGAAGAGAGGCCTGTGTGATAGGTGAGAATTGTATGCCTGGGAACTGTGCAAAGTTAATGAAGTGATGATGGGTTTTATTTACCAGGAATGCTAAGTGGTGAAATTCTTACACTGATATTGTAGGTTTTTAATGATCTACCATTGAGCAAGTAAATAAAGCAGCGCTGAGGTATGTAAAAGCCCAAACCAAAGGGAAACATTAGTTGAGTAAATCCCAAGTAAAGTGGCAGTATCTGTTAGACTTGTGTGAGAAACCTATCAACATAAAAACCAGGGGTGATTTTGTACTTCCTTTCCTGTCTTGTGGACAGGAAAGGTGTCAACAAAAGCCTAGCCTCCACATGATTGATCACTCACCTTATCAGTGGCACATCCAATCCCTCTGCAAAGCATCGCCATCTTCATCGTGGCACCCTGCACACTGATGCTTTGTGGAAGCACAGTCACAACAAGGGGTCATGTGAGCTGCCAGTGTGCTTGTGTGGCATCTTAGGTGGCCCCCTCAACGAGAAAACGTGCAGATGGTTGCCAACTGGGTGCTAAAGGTAAGGATATGGTCAGGACTGGACAGGGTTTGTATGCTTGTGGTGCATGCTTTTGTGCCACCGCTAGTTTGGGAACTCAAAGAGGCTGACAAAGCTTTTCTATTCTTCTCTCCACAACAGAACATCCTGTGAGGTGGTTGTGGTTGTGAGAGCTCAGAAGAGAGCTGTGACTAGCCCAAGGTCACCCAGCTAGCTTCATGAGGGAGGGCAGAATCAAACCTGGTATTTCCAGGTAAGAGTCCAGCTCCTTAACCACTGGACCAAACTGGTTGACGAACGAGAGCTGGAAGGGCAGCTCAATTCTGATTGGCTGCCTCCTCCCGTGTGACTGCGTGCACCGACTCAGCTCTCACAGCTTCTGAGGAGGAAGCTACAGAGCTGCTTTTTAGGCAGGATGGCTGGTTGTTGCTGCATAGCAGGTAAGCTGCACTTTTTCTTTTAACTGCAAGTCTGGAGGCAGCCATTTATTTATCCTGCAAGTCTGGAGGCAGCCATTGTTTCTTCCAGCTGGGCTTGCTTACCAAAACTGTTGTTCCCTGTGGAATTGATCTTAGCAAATAATGCTTTGGGCATACTGGTCACAGTCCTCTCTGAGCTGAACAAAATATGGGTGGCATTAATACGTTACACAGTTATTACACCTATTGCTGAGATAATATAGATGTAGAGGTGTACAAATGCTAAATGGTCCTACTATTCTTGAGGAGCATCTGACTGAAAAAACAGTAGAAGCACATTCCCTTGGGATCTGAACAGTCCGGTGTCTGTCTTCCAGAGCAATATGAACAGGAGACCATTGTTGGGTGAGAAATTAGATGCTTATTAAAAACTGGAGCCAGAAGACGTAATCCTTTTCCTTAGCAAATCTGTTCCCTATGTAAATGGCCGAAATATTTTTTTTCTCTCTCCCCCTCCCTTCCCACCCAGCTTTCTTTCTTTTTCTATCTTTTTCTTTTTTTTGGTAATCATTTCCAGGAGTTCCTTGGAAGTCTTTGCTGCTTTGGGATTGCTACTAGTGACTAATCTTATGTGCAGTTGGACCAAATACTGCAAGTCCAGGAGGAAGAAAGAGATTCATTCAAACCTGTCAGCACTTTTGACTCCATGAAATGAATTACTCTTCCTGATCCACTAATTTATTTCTCCCTTTTTTGGTTTATAAAAGGCTTCAAAAAAAAAAAAAAAAAAGAGAGAAAGAGGGCTTGTCCCCAAGGAATAAAAAGTCTGCCAAGACTCTCCTTTTGCCTCTGAGCGTCCCCAAGCCAGGGTTTTTAGCGAGGTTCCAGCGCTACAAAACGTGGAAATCGCGCGACAAAATACATGCACTTTAAACAACTCTTCCAGCGCTCTTTCTGTAAGTCGCGGGTTTTCCTCGCTACATTTACCTTGAGGACGCTCCGTGGCAAAAGGGGGGGGGATTGCTTGCTTGCACACACAGCCAAAAAGCATTCACACATCTGAGAAATGAAGCAGGTTCACTTCCTTTCCTTTGTAAAAAGAGCCAGAATTGCTCAGAATGGCAACATTGTTTTCAAGGGAAGCCTTAAAAGAGAATGAGCGAAGGATCGCGTTCCCGATCCTGCAGCCTTTTCTAACAGAGAACAAAGTGAAAGTAACTGCTGAAAGTGAATGAAAGTGACTAAGAATGAGCGCTCATATGCTTTGCTAGAGGCAGGAAGCAGTTTCAAGAGACGGAGATCCGGCGATTTTTCCTTTTAACAAGAGAGGGGGCGGGGGGGGGGGGATGCCTGGAAAGAGAAAACTGCTACCACGGGGACGGAAAGTCCGTTTAGATCGCAGCTGCCAGGGGGACGCTTATTCTGGAAGTGGAGGGGACTTTTAAAGTCAGCTATAACAGAGTGACTGCAGAGGAATCCGAGAGGGGCTAATAAGTCTTTTGGGGATTCAGCCAGAGAGAGAATGAAAGAGACATTGAACGGGATTATTTGAGGGATACTGTCACAAATGCCCATTTCCTTATTAAATGCAAATAAAACAGAACATACTTTTTTGGAAACAAACTGAGTTTAATTGTGAGGCTTGAAGAACAGTATGTGTCAAGCTGAAGAAATGGGGTTTATATTGGGGCAAGTTGGAGCTAGGACAAGATTGCTTGATGCGCTGCTTCCAGAAGTGGTTGGAATAGGGGCCCTTTTTGCATTTACCTGGTATACTTGAACAAGCACGCATTTGATTTCTTGAAGTGTTCCAGAAGCATCCTAAGAGCTCTCTGTTGTGGTCCAGCTCTGGTCTGGTTAAACAAGGTCCACAAGTGTGCTTGCATTGGCAGGAATGGCCCAAGAACAGTGCTTCCATAGCAATTCTGGTGTTGTGAGGCCAGGAGATTGGGATCGCATAGATATAATTCCAGGGTAAAATGGCTAGGTTAGGACCCTGTGATGCTAGGCCCAGACCCTGTGATGCTAGATCCAGACCCTATGATGCTAGATCCAGACCCTACGACATTAGGGTGGGACCCTTTGATGTTAGATCCTATGATGCTTGGCCCTACTGTCACACACTGGATGCAATGTAGGAGTGGCATGCATATCATCCAATCATGGATAGAAGTGGGTGGAGCTTCTGACAGAAAGATGAATAAAAAAGAATGGACCAGAGGAAGGACCATCTGCATTGCTGGTCCTACTGGACCCAGAACAAGGGCATTCAAGCTCTCACAATCTGAATGGGCACCAACTGAGTGAGAAATGGAACAGCCAGGACTGGTCTAGTAGAACCACTCCAGTAAGGCAAGTGAAGGAATAGCCTACAGTATCTATGATGTAATGCGGTTCCTGTCTGTTGTAGTTGCCACAATATGAAATTCACATTAGTAGTCAATTGAGTGCAGATAAGGCTTGTTCATACTACTTATTATGTGATATTTATCTTTTTATTTACATTTAACTCTTACTCAGTACCCTGAGGTCTTGGGCTTTTCTGGAGATGTTAACACACTTTCTACAAAGTGCTGTGTCTGCTGGGGAACCATGGTTGGACTTTTTTTTTGCAATTTGTGTGGGGAAACTTCTGGGTTTTGGAGAGTATCTGGTGTGTGGTTGGTTTATATGCTAGAGGGCGGATGGTTTCTAAGGTAGTCTGAGCACATGGTCTGAAGGAGGAGAGGCTTGCAGTTGCTAGTTGGCTGGTCAGTCTCATGTTAGGGACATTCTATTGCCCTACTAACTAAACTCCTGAAAGAGATTGGCACTTGGAAAATGAATTCAAAGTGGCATCCCAAAAGAAAGGGAGTTACAATGAGGGACTTTAGCTATCCACACATGGACTAAATAAACTCTTGTTTAGCTCATCAGAGTGATCAAATTTTAGACATGCAGAATGATTGCTTCCTAGAGCAAATGGTTGTGGAACCCAGGAAAAGGGGATCCTGGACTTGATCCTAAACAATAAAGAGGAAATGGTATAAGATGTGATACAATGTGATAACCTTTGGTTTAAATACAAACACTGGGTTGTTGATGAAATCTATCACAGAGACTTTCTTAAAAATGAGAAAACTAATAAAAAGTACATTGAAAGAGAAAGTTACCAGAGTCCAATCATTTCAAAATACATTAAGATTATTTACAAACAATAGAGGCTCAATTAGAATGCACACCTAATATAAGAAAGGGCAATTCCAAGTCCAAAGGTGTCACGATCCCCATCGTTCCAGTAAGTGCCTGCCCTCTCTAGGAGTAGCTTGGCCCTGTTAGGATGCTGAGTTCGTGCAACGGCCGAGTGAATACTACAGTGTGGACACAAAACACGGGTAGCAAGCGGTTTGAACAGTAAACTAAAACAAGTTTATTATTATACACAAGCAATACTAGAAAGGAAATAAGGTTCAGGCAGTTGTTGGTTTAAGTCTATGAGTCTCTTAAGGTTACCAGCTTCCCAGCCTATCAGCTCCCCTTTCTCTAAAGGAAAATAGTTCCTTTTTAAAAAGACAAACCTCTCCACGTTTCTCCCCCCCTGACTAGCTCTGCCACAGCCCAAGCCAAGCCAGTGTACCAGAACATGGCTCTAGATGATCACAAGGCATGGCCCGTCCTTGCTTGACCGATCATCCAGCCTGGTCAGTTGCTAGTGAAGTCTCCCTCAGAGCCACAATCCTCCACGATTGTCTCCTTCTGAAATCACTCAGCCACAAGACCAATGGTCAGCTACTGGTCCAGCTCTCTCAGGTTCAGCTCTCTTCTGTTCCCTTCAGCTCTTGTCCCAGCACGAAGACCTAGTCTGCAGTAATCTGTGTTCCTTTATACCTTTTTCCCTGTGGCCCTGATTGGCTGTCACCTCCTAGGGAAAATTGCTGCAATAAAATGCTGCTGGAAACTCCTGATAGAGGTGCCTGTTCCACACGCCTGATTGGTGGGAACTCCTCCTTTAGCCCCTCCAGCACTCAGATCCCCAGACAGCTTTTCCCTCCAAAATATCAGCTGTAGCTAATCTTTGCACTCGGGCCCGCACAGGATTTCCCGCCCTTTTTGCAGCCTCTTCCGAGGGTTTGAAAAAAGGCTTGCAACCACAGCTTGCTAGGGCTTTGCCTAGGCAGAAAGCCCTGCCTTCAGCAAACAGGCTTGCAAGGGACATGGGAACCTTACTGTCCATTGCAGCATGACCCCTGAAACCGTCACAAAAGGTAATCATTGTGGATTACAAGTGCAGTAGGGAAAGTCATAAAAAACAGGAATAGCTCATTTTTTAAAAATGGAAAGCTTGCCCTAATGAGGAGAACTTGAAGGAACATAAATTTTGGCAGAACAAATGCAAGGCAGCAATCAGGAATGGTAAGAAGGATTTTGAGAAGTATATTGATAACTTTTAAAAGTAAATCAGAAATAGGAATCAATCCAGGAAAGCAGTTGGACCATTACATGACAATAGACAGAAGAGGACCCAGAGATTGCAGAAGGGCTAAACAAATTCTTTGTCTCACTGAGGAAGACTGAGAGCATATGCCTGCAGCTGAGCCTATCCTTTCAGGGAGGAAGTCAGAATAATTAAATGGCAGGTCAGTAAAGGTGTCAGTTAGCATGCAGCAGCAGTGAAACAAGCATAGGAAATGAACAGAAAATAAATCAGCAAATGTCATTTTACCCCTTTATAAATTTATGCTGAGACCAAATTGTGTATAGTGGTCATCACACCTCAGAAAAGGATATGTGGGACTAGAAAAAGGGCAGAAAATGTTCAAGGAGTTGGAACACCTCCCTTACAAAATCAGGCTGCAGCATTTAGGTGTCTTCAGCCTTGAGTAATGGTATTTAAGATGGGGGATGTTTGAAGTATATAAAATCATGCATGGTGTGGAAAAGGAGGTGGAGAATTAATCACACAACACTAGAACCAGGGGGCATTCTCTAATCTGATGGGCAGGAGAGTTAGTACTGACAAGGGGAAGTATTTTTTCACTTAGAGAGTTATATGTCTGTGGAATTTACTACCAGAAAACATGGCGACAGCAACCATATTGGATTGTAAGGAAGAGTTAGACAAATTCATGGAGATGTATCAATGCCTATGTGTCACCCTCAGGTTGGAGAGACAGGCAGGATGCCTCTTAAGGCTGTTTGCAGGAAATTGAGAGCAGGTGAATGTTTTGCCTTGCCTTCTGCTTGAGATGCCCAGAAGAAATTTGTGGGCCACCATGTGAGACAGGATGCTGGACTTGATGGGCTGTGGCCTGATCCAGCAAGGCTCCACTTGAAAACTTCTGAAGTGCTTCACATTATTTTTTTTACAATTCTCTTGCAGTGAAAAGCTTTGAAAACAAATCTACAGAGGCCATAAATTGCAACAATCCCCCTGTATGTTTATCCTGAAATAGAATGGCAGCCATATAGGGCCTGACTCTGCCTACCTTTTCATCCACCTTTATTCTTTCTCTGGAGTGAAGAGATCAGCAAACACTTTCCCCCTTTGCATTATCTAACTCTTAAGGTGGTTTTTTTGGAAAATAGATAAAATCTCATTGGAAAGTGCTTATTTGTTTTTACCCCTAAAGTGAGTTAAAAGATGTGGTGTGTTGCTCAAGTGCATTTTGGGAGACTGGGATGGTCAGTTGCATCACATTGCTGGAGAGGGGAGAACTGGGCTGGGCTACTTGGAATGACCTGACACACATGCTGGAAAGAAATGGATATGAACACGGATGAAATAGGACAAGCTGTTTTCGTGGCTGAAAAGCATTTTAGGAATACTGTGTGCAGCTTGTCCAGTGAAGGACCCTTAGAAATGCCTGTCTTGAAATGGTGTAATTTCAGCTGTCATGTCCGGCCACCTGAAACTGCAGAAAACAGTACTGTTCACTCCATCTGGCCCAAGCAAGACTGTTTGAGGAAGTTGGCAAGAGGGCAGATGCCAGTGTCAATACCTTGGTATATCAGGGTGAAAGGCATTCTGGGTAGCTTTGAGGGCCCCATGGGTTGGAGGGTCCACCATAGCTATTCATTGCAAGGGTACAGTAAGGATAGAATGACTCCCTGATAAAGAAAGCAAGATACAATGTAGAGCAAGGCGCTAAAAATGCACGGGTTGCAATAGTACACCATTCACACAAACTCTCCAGTAGGGCTATGTACGAATATTCAAAGGCATTCAAAACTGAGTTGAATCTGGCTGAATTTTGACATTTGAATTCAGATCAAATGTCCATAAATTTGAATGTAAAGATCTGAATGAATTTTGAATTTTGGATCTATTCATTCAAATTATCTGGACATTTGCATGTGCAACGGTTCACGCATGATGCGTACTTGCAGATTTGCATCTTTCCTGCATCCATACACCTTTGTACGGATCCGTACAGGATGAAAATGGGTTGCATATGGGATAACTACAGGATGCATATGGATGTGTACGGATGTGTACAGATGTGGGAAAGATGCGTGCAGGTACATATTAATGTTGTTGAAATTCGTAAGTGCAAATTTGAATTGAAAATTCAAACGAATAGATCCAAATTTGCTTAATTCGAATAGATTTCGTTTAATTCAAATTCTAAAGATTCAAATCAAATTGAATTTTGGAGTATTCAATTCGAATCAAATCAGATCAAATTGAATCCTGAAAATTCCATTCATGCACACCCCTACTCTCCAGAAGTCCCTCCTTCTGAGATTATTAGTAAAAAAAGGCATGCTCAGTTGTACACAGGTCTCTTTCCCACTGGCTCCCTAGTAGACATCCAGTTCACTGGATGCAGGTGTGCTCAGGGACATATGGTGTCTTTTTTGCATGAGATCCTGGACTCCTTTGCCAATAGACTCCCTGATTGGGGAGATACCCTGTGAGGTAGGTGGGGCTGTGAGAGATCAGAAGACAGCTGTGACTAGCCCAAGGTCACCCAGCTGGCTTCATGGAGGAGGGTGGAATCGAACCCTATATCCCCAAATAAAAGTCCGGCTCCCTAACCAGTAGACTAAACTGGCATCACAAGCAACATTTCCTCTTCTATACAGTTTTTAAAGTTATAGGACCACCCTGTAATGTCAGTACACACCTTACAGCACAGTATGAAGACTTATGTATTTGTGATTGACACAGCCTGTATGTATTTGGCTTAAGAGGATTTCAGCTGGAATGGGAAAGACCATGGTTGAGATTTTGCAGAATTGTCAGTTCCAGATGGATACCTGATACTTTTTTTATAATTAGGTTGTACCTTTCATGCTTTAAGTAGGAGAAGGGGTGGTACCTTATGTGATTAAGAAGAAAGAACCACTAGGGACGAAGAAAGAGAGTACAGTCATGTCCACTTGAAAATTGAGTTGGGATGCATGGGGAGATGCCACCATCACTGTCAGATGGGACCGCTCCATATCTCCGTATCTCCACTTCAGAGGGAGGAGGCATTCTGTGAAGTCGCATTCCACGATTCCTCAACTGAGGGTGGCAAAATCATACCCTCACAAAATGTTGCCACAGATCATGATCATGCTCACTAATGGGGCAGCATGATTGCTGTGAAGCACTTCCTGCCACTACAGATAGAAATATTGGGCTTGCGGGGGAGGTCTCTGGACTGGGCATTCTTAACGTCTATGTTGCTGTGTTTATGTATCTGACAGAGTGGAGATGAGACACTTGGTGTTGGAGTTTGATTTTGTGCCTGCATTCCTGGTGGGTTAGCTGGTACTATGCACTCTGTCGGGTCCTTTGTAGAAAATAGAAATGTGACACCAGGGACCTTCCCAGGAAGTGCCTACAGCAGTAAGTGGAGACATGCCCAAAATATAGGGTGCCTCCAGACACCCTAATACTTTCCATCCCTTGTGCAGTTTCTTCCCGTTGTCCAGGTGGGATGAATGGAAGCTGCAGAGGGAGAGCAGAACCACTTTCTCTTGTCCAGATGTGGGGTGGTCAATACTGTACTGTATCTGTGCAACATTCAGGGGAAACTGATTAATTAGCAGCTTTTTACCTCACAGTTTCCCTGTTGCTCTGCTGCTGCTGTGGATGATTGATCACCCCATTTCTAGTCACGTGACTTGCAGCAGCACAGTGGCTGCAAAGTATTAAGGATTTCTGGAGGCACCTGTAGTTGGATGAGACATGAAAGACGTCACATGGGAGAGCTGTTACTTTTAAGCTTATGCTGCTTTTAATTGATTACTGTGGCACGTATTTCTACAGTATTTCTGTTTACATTGAGCGTCTGACCACATATACTTAGCAGCCATTTTGTGACTGGTCATGCCTTCAAGTCAGCCATTTTGTGGCTATGGCTTTGTGGTAATCAGTTTGCAATAGCAACATGGCGTTAGCTCAAAATTCTCACAGTATTAATGGACTCAAAGATTTGGTCTTACAGGTTGGCTGGGAATGTCCCATGTATAAAATCCTCAAAAGCTGTAGGTGATTAATATCCACAGCAATACTGAATTAGATGAATGGGTGTCCTGATTCATTATAAAGCAGTTTCCTATATCAACATGCAAGCATACAATCTGATGTCTAGCATCCTGTGACTCAGAGGTTTTTAACTGAAAAATGTTTCTGGCCCTTAAAATTATAGGCAGAAGTTCAGATGCAAATAGACTATCTGTTGAGGTTAGTAACAAGAGATAGACTAGGAAGAGTGCTACATAACTTTAATTTCCTCTCCCATGACAAATATCACAACATATTTTAGCGGCCATATTAAACTCTCATCTCCAGTGGCCTTGCCAAAAATTCCCTTTAATTTTATTTTTTTCGGAAACTGGAATCTTAGAAACATTTTCCCTCCCCAAAGTTTTAATCTGCATACTTTTGTCTGTTCTGCTCATTCTTCCTCCAAAGGCAGCTCTAGGAGCCAAGAAGCAAGGAAACAAAAACAGAACAAAAAAACCAAGCAAAAGCAAAACTCATGAGGTTATTAGTAGAACAAGATCAGAGGGATGATGGGAGATTTGACATTAGTAAATTGTGCAAGCTTTTATTTCACATATTGAAATAGAACAATTTCTTGATGATTGTCTTTAGATCCTTAGGTGGTGGTGGTTGGAATGAAGGTAATGAGTTTTGACTCTACTTCTTCAGTAGCAAAGGGTGTGATAATTGTTTTCCATGTACATAAACAAGACTTTAGCTAAGAAGCAAGGGTGGTGGTGGTGGAGTGTTGTAGCATGTCTAACTTCTAATATGGATTAGGGATGTGCACGAATATTCGAAAGATTGAATTCGGACATTTGAATTTGAATCGAATTCGGACATTTGAATTTGAATCGAATGTCTCTTCAAATTTAACATTCAAATGAATTTTTGAATCTTTTGAATATTTGTACAAATTATTTGGATATTCGTACGCATCTGTATGGGTACATACGGGATGAAAACGGGATGCATATGGGATAAAAATGGGATGCGTACGGATGTGTATGGATGCGTATGGACACATTTGAATGTTGTCAACATTTGTATATTCAAATACAAATAAAATATTTGTACGGATAGATTTGAATGTATTCTATTTGAATCAAATGTGAATACATTTGAGTTTTAAACATTCAAATTGATTCAAATCTTTGGCTATTCGATTCAAATCCAATCCCAAAAATTAAATTCGGACTACTAGTATGGACAGATCTGACAATTGATTTAGGTGAGCAGAAATTAGGTTCTATGTTCTAGTCCTTAATAATTGAAGCTACCTTATATTGTTCCCCTTCTGGACATCCTGCCCGAGGAGGCAGAGAACCTTGCCATCCCTCCAGGGGTGGTGGTCTAGTAGTGGCAGTCTAGACCACTCTGCCCTCTGGATGACTCTCCAGCCTGTGTGGGCCTTGATAATTTGGAGCTGCTTCCTTGCAGGACTGGGTCCCTCTTGTCAGCTGCTCTGGACCCCACCTGGTTTCAGCTTCACCAGAGACCATAAAGGACAGCTGCTTATGCCTTTAACCTCCTGGAAGGCCTGTGCGAGGAGGAGGAGAACCTTACCATCCTTCCGGGCGTGGTGGTCTAGTGGTGGCAGCCTAAACCACTCAGCCCTCTGGATGACTCTCCAGGCTGAATGGGCTGCTCTGGACTCCACTGGGCCTTAGCTGCCTCTGTGTGTGTTTTGTATGATGTGCAAGTTTTATAACTTTTTATTATAATGTTTTGATTATTATTTTGCATTGTATATTTTCTGTTTATTATAAACCACCTTGGACAAATTTTCTTTTGGAAAGTCAGTATGCAAATAAAACGGAAATTTAAAAAATGAAATGAAATTGTGGCCACACTGAACTACTTTATCCCAGACAAGGGGTGTTTTTCCACTGTCACTAGAAGTACCCATTAATGGGTACTTAATGGGTACTTCTAGTGACAGTGGAAAAACACCCAAGGATGTAGTGTGAACACTGCATCTGGGGTTTACCTGGCAAAGCTGTGGAGCAGCTTTTATTCCTCCACTGTTACAGAGGACCAGGACGGCTTTTTTAAAAAAATTAAATTTGTATTGTTATTCTGCCCTATACCCAAGGGTCTCAGGGCAGGTTACAACATTTAAAATGAACACATTGAAAACCAATAACATATTAAACATATTAAAACCATGGCAGTGTCTGAATGTAGGGAGGAAAAGGCAATTCCATTACTTGGAATAGAACATCCCAGAGCATGCATGGGTGTGTAAGTGTGGAAAGGCCCTCAGTTTTCACCAGTGGCTGGTGGTTGCAGTTATTACTCTTGAAGAGGGATTTTTGGTGTGTTTTGGGCTTCAAAGATGAATCTGTGCTTTTGTCTTCTTCTGAGTGTTTCTCCAGACTCCAGTGCCTACTATTGTAGAGATGTGCGTGAATGCAATTTTTGGGATTCGATTAAAGTAAAATACCCCAAAATTCAATTTGAATGTTTAAAATTTGAATTTAACCAAATTTGATTTGAATTAAGCAAATTCGAATCTATTCGTTTGAATTTTTTATTTGAATTTGCACTTACCAATGTCAACAACATTAGTAGATGCCTGTGCTCATCTTCCCCAGGTTCGTACACATCCGTACGTGTCCATACACCTCCGTATGCATCCTGTAGTTATCCTGTATGCAACTTGTTTTCTCTATCGCACAACCTTAGAACCAGGGGGCCCTCTATGAAGCTGATGGGTAGGAGAGTCAGGTCTGACAGGGGGAAGTATTTCTTCACCCAGAGGGTCATCGGCTTATGGAATGTGGTGCCGGAAGAGGTGGTGACAGCTACCAGCCTAGATGGCTTTAAGGTAGGGTTAGACAAATTTATGGATGACAGATGTATCAATGGCGACTAGAATGGATGCCTGGGTACATCTTTCAGGATTGGGGGGGGGAAGTGGGGTGCTTCTAAGGCCATCTGCTGGGACTCGAGAGCAGGAGAAAGTTTGTCCTTGTCTCTGATTGAGATGCCCATGAGCATTTGGTGGGCCACTGTGTGCGACAGGATGCTGGACTAGATGGGCTGAGGCCTGATCCAGCAAGGCTTCTCTTATGTATGTTCTTATCCCATATGGATCCGTACAAATGCGTATGGATGCGGGAAAGATGCGAATCTTCAAGTACGCATTGTGTATGAACTTGTACACATACGGATGTCTGAATGATTTGAACAAATAGATTTGAAATTCAAATCAAATCTTTAAATTCAAATTTAAGGACATTCGATTCGAATGTGAATGTCGAAATTTGTGTGATTTGATTGAATTTTGAATGCATTTGAATATTCGTGCCCATCCCTATACTATTGGGCCATGGGATGGATGAAAGACAGGACGGACACGTAATTTAATATAATACACATCCAGATGATGTTGCCAGAAGCATTTCTGTATTAATCTGCATTGCTCCTGTATATTAACTAACATTTTTCACAGACAGAACAAAGAACTTTGGCTTGCATTTTGGGGAGTTGAAGGTGGTGAGATCTGTGAATACAACACTGAGCACAACAGAACACAGGGTATCACATGAGTTGTATAATGTATCTCCATCTCTGAAAGCTCAGCAGGGACTTAGCACAGGGCTTCCAACTATACCGAAGAAATCACTTTGTAAGACCACTAGGAAAAAGATTATTGGGTCATGATGACATTTCTCATAAAGCAAAGACAGTGGAAAATGCTACTATTTCCCTCCCCTTTCTTCTAAATCTATGAATAGAAAAACAAGGAGGGGGAGGGGAATAGTTGCACGTTTAATTGAGGAAGACTATTTAAAAAGAAATAAATGGTGTTTTCCTCTGCCTTTCAGGAAGCTCGGTTAGACTCTGAAGTAATAAATCCAAGGTATGAATCCACCAAGGGAAATGTCCTACAACGCAGTGCAATAAACAATTTTTGACAGGGGTTGTAAAGGTCAGCAGCTCTTTGTGTGACTTAAACATTTGGATAGCAGGATTTAATTTTGAAAAGGTCAGCTAGATATGGGCTGAGGAGTACTGAGCATACATATAGAATGTATGTTGATTTGTGGGTAGGGTCTGTTCTTGTTGACAGAGTTCTGATAAGTACATCTTTTTTCTTGGAGATTTTTTTTTTAAAAAAACCTGTGTGTGTGTATTTTTCCTTCTCTCTGTTCCCCAAACACTTATGCATTCGTTTTCCCAAATTCTGATTCGAAAGGATCTGAATAATCTGAATCATATCTATATCATTTGGGCTGTGGTCACACCTTCACTCTAACCCTTCTTCAGTCCATCTTTGGTCCCCACCACTCACATCCTTTTAGTCTAAACCGTTTTATTTGTGGACTTTCGTTCCTTCAATCATACTTTCCTGAGTCCTGATTTTTCAGGTCTCAAGTTGTTATAGGGTGTTAATCCGTTTTCATGTTTTGGGTGTGATCAGGGAAGAGGGGGCTGAACTGTACTATAGTGGGTGGATACTGCATGAATTTGCCTTTCCTTTTGCCCGAAGTGTGATTACACCCTGTTGAGTCACAGAATCTTTTTCCTATCAGAGCACAGGGGGTGTTGTGAAGCGGAGAAGGGTGGAGATATTAAAAAGTCTTGTAAAGGAATCTCAGCATGGGAACAGAAGGGTGTGTGCATAATCACATGAACTGAGGGCAAACTGAGGAAGAATGATCAGGTATTGGGTGTGGTCAGAGTTAGTATGTTTTGAGTCCTGTTTCCTAATACGATGGACTATTTCAGCAAGGTGTGACCACAGCCTTGGAGGGGGCTTAGAACCTGTGGCAGCTCAAGTGGTTGTTGAAACTCCAGCTGGAAGACTCCTTTTGATCTCCTCAGACTGCATTTGGATCCACTGCCTGCAGATCAAAGGAGACTTCCAGTTAGAAGCCCCACTTTTAAATACTGTGTCAGCATTTATTAATAAGAGATCACACAGAAAATAGCCCCAGCAGATACATCTATCCTTCAGTAGTTTCCCACCCATGTTGATATGGATGGCCTTTACATCAAACATCTTAAGTCCCCATTTTCTACAAATGGGATAAATGCTAGGTCCAATTGTTTCCCAACAGTTACATACCCATCTCTTTAACAAATGAAAAGTAGGATTGGTGATATATGAAAACAGGTGTGACCTGGTATCAAGATAGCAACACTGTGACCAAGCTGGTGGTAGCATCATCATCATCATCATCATCATCATCATCATTGTTATTATTATTCCTTTTATTTATATTCCACCCTTAAACCAGAAGACTATCAGAGCTTACAATACATAATCTTAGACAGGTCCCTGCCCTCAGGCTTTCAAGCTAAAGAAGAAGAAGAAGAAGAAGAAGAGTTGGCTTTTCTACCCTGCTTTTCCTATCCATTTAAGGGGACTCAAACGGCTGACAAAGCTTCCTATTCTTCTCCCCACAACAGAAACCCTGTGAGGTAGGTGGGGCTGTGACAGCTCACGAGAGAGCTGTGACTAGCCCAAGATCACCCAGCTGGCTTTGTGGAGGAGTGCGGAATCAAACCTGGTATTCCCAGATAAGAGACCAGCTCCCTAAGCACTAGACCAAACTAGATACAAAAGGAAAATGGTGTGGGAGGGAACAGGGACACGCTGACAGCAGTTGTTTCTTTAACAATGGTAAAATACTTTTTTTTTCTCCTACATTCCCCATAGGCAAGATGGTTCCTTCATTGCCTGTGTGGTGACAGTTGGGACAAGGAATAAATGCTTGAAGCTTGATAGAAGGCGCTTAACCAGTTTCCTTCTCTCTTCCTCACCCCACAGGCAAGAATGGTTCCTTCATAGCTCAGTTTCCTTCTGTCTTCCTCTCCCCACAAGCACAGTGGTTCCTTTAGAGCCTGTTTGATGTCAGTTGTGAGGGAGGGGTCAATGCTGGGAGCTTGGTGGAAGGTGCCACCCAGTTTCCTTCTCCCAGGTGAGATGTTCCCCTCCAAGAGGCAAAACCTTAGTGGCCAAAAGAGAGAGGAAAGACAAGAGCCTTATCAGGGAAATAAGCATGCAAGACATGAAGCAAATGTATAGCATCAACATCTTCATCTTCAGTATCAACCCAAGTATGTAGCCTAACCAATGAACCGAATACTGGAGCTTGCCAGGAGATGTGTGAGAATCCAGAATATCAGAAATCTCAGATTGCTCACATTCACTCAGCATGACTTGGGGGTGGTGATTTGGGCTAAGATCTGAAAGAAGAGGGAGGCAGTTCCTTATGAAAAAGGATCTAATGGAACACTGGATGAATTTTCATATGTTTGAGTAATTTGAGATGAAAGGCAACAGAATTAATCCAGGCAGTGAGTTTAAAGAGACCAATGAAATGATAGTTCAATTTACTTTGAGAGAGGAGGAGACTTAAGGTGACAGATGGAAGGGTAAACTGAGGGGCCTTTCACACTTACCTTGGTAGTGCAGGGGTGGTCAGCTCTGAGATGCACCATATGCACATCATGGAGCCATTTCTGCTCCAGGAACGGCTCCACACATCCCTGAGAGTCCCAGAGATAACCACTAAATGCTCCACACTTGTACTGCATGGGGCTGGATAAGCCCTGGGAAGCTCCTTTTGCACCTCTTCTGGGTGGAAGAGGTCCCGGAGGAACATGTGACATACCACACACTGATGTGACTTGTCACATGAGACAGTTATCTGGTTATGGAGCTGACACTCAAGATCCAGACGTGGCTGCTGTCCAGCAGTCATGTGCATTTTAGGTAAGCTTGGGGAGGGATTGGGGATGGTTTGAATGCACTAAGCATCTGCAAGTACATTCTACGTGGAGCTCTCCTTGGGTTTATATGGGGGTGACTAGTATGAAGAAGAAGAAGAAGAAGAAGAAGAAGAAGAAGAAGAAGAAGAAGAAGAAGAAGAAGAAGAAGAAGAAGAAGAAGAAGAAGAGTTTGCTTTTCTACTCCACTTTTCTCATACGTTTGAGGGGACTCAACAAACCTTCTCTCCACAACAGACACCCTGTGAGCTAGGTGGGGCTGTAAGTGCTCAGAAGACAGCTGTGACTCGCCCAAGGTCACTCAGCTGGCTTACTGGAGGAGGGCGGAATCAAACCTGGTATTCCCAGATAAGAGACTGTCTCACTAACTGCTAGATCAAACTGGTATGAGAGCCAGCATAGGTGGTGTAAGGGCTTTGGATAAATATTTTAATTTCCAATTCACTCCTCTGCAGAAGGACCATGCCTGCAGAAGCAGAACTTCCTTGCTGGGCACATTGGTCAGGGAATGAAACCAGACCCTGAAATCCAGCCACATAGACTCATCTTCTTTGTTTTCTGTTGGGATCAAGGCAGAATGATGGCAAAAGGTCTCCCCCATGCTACTTAGGCCTTCAGAGGCACCATCGGAGTGTTTAACCTGGTTTAGTGGCTTAGGGTAACCCTGGCAGCCTCCAGGGCATGACACTGGCACATCTGATTTGCCGACATTTCTTCTTGCCCCCTGGCTGACCAGAGGTTGACTAAAGAACCATGTATTGATGTTGCCTTAGAATGTAAAAGGGAGGGCAGGGGTCTCTCTTACTAACAGCATATCAGCTGTTTTCTGAACCTTTTAGGCACTGAGAAGTAGAATAAAAAAATCCTGCTTTTAGATAGTGAGGATTTCTAGCAAGACAAACCCAAGGGATTATTTCAGATCTTTTTTTGCATTGCATTGCATTTATTTATTTACATTTCTATTCCGCCCTATACTCAAACGTCTCAGGGCAGGTCACAATAAAATTATGATAAAGGCAGATTGGCTAAAACAGTTATTTCCTCTCCTTCTTATAATCTGCATCAAACTCTGGTAAGATGTTGCATTTATATCCAAAGACCTTTCAACACACATGTAAATCTGTACAGCCACCATTTCTCTTCTTGCTTTCTTTTCCTTTCCACAAATGCAACTCATTAGGCACTTCTGTGTGTCAGTGCTGTGGGTGAACCAAGACCCTTTAAATACCTGGTGGTTTTCAACTGGCACAACAATAATGACATTGACCCTGTGGCTTTATAGGATGAGTTCTTACCTGCTTTATTTGGGGAGCATATGCTTACCGCACAGCCAAATATCTCTCTGGGGAATTAGCTGGCTTAGAAGACCTCATTTTTTCAGACATTGATTGATTAAGTTCTTCCCAAGACTTCTCAGAAAAATCCTGGGCGATCTCTTTCTCTCCAACAATTTTATGGCAAGGATTTTTTTCTTTTTACAAGCAGTTAGTTGAGAGACAGAGAGCAAGAAAGAGAAGGAGGGAGAGAGAGTGAACACGATCTTTCAAAAGTTTCCTTTAGTTTGTTGAATCCAGATGGGCAGAATAAACTACAACTTGGGTTGTGTTCACACACTGTAAAAAAAAGACTCTCTGGGGCAGCTTCATCATGGTTCAAAGACAGTTTGCCTTTACATGCCACCCAGCTCCTCTGCCATGAATATTCTAAGCTAGGGGTGTGCACAAATATTCAAAGGCATTTGAAATTCAGTCGAATTGTCCCAATTTTGACATTCAATTTGAATCTAATGCCCATAAATTCAAATTTAAAAATTCAAACAAATTTTGCATTTTGGATCTATTCGTTCAAATTATCTTGACATTCACATGTGTACAAGTTTGTACATGATGCATACTTGCACATGGGAGTTTTCCCTGCATTCGTACACATTTGTAAGGATCTGCATGGGATGAAAATGGGTTGAGTTCAGGATCACCACAGGATGCATATAGACATGTATGGATGCGTACAGGCACGCATGAATGTTGTTGACATTCGTAAGTGCAAATTTGAATCAAAAATTCAAACGAACAGATTTGAATTTGCTTAATTCAAATAGAATTTGGTTAAATTCGAATGTTAAAGATTTGAATTGTATTGAGTTTTTGGATATTTGATTCAAAGTGAATCAAATCCCAAAAATTCCATTCATGCACACCCCTATTCTAAGCTGACATGTGAACAATCCCAAATGCTAGCTATTACCTTTGAGGTGTCTTTTTTTGCAACTGAAGGAATGTCTACTCCCATATCGACCTGCCTGTGCCTTAAGATCTGGAGGGGAGGATCTCCTGCTTGAACCACCACCCTCAGCAGCAAAAGGGGTAGACATCCAGGAGAGGGCCTTCTCAGTGATGGCCCCTAGGCTATGGAAGAGTCTTCCCCTGTGAGGTGCATCAATCACCTTCATTGTACGTGTTTAGGAAGGCAGTAAAGATGCACCTCTTTGCTCTGGCTTTCAGTTAAATGGGAATACACTTTCTCTTCCCACTTACAGACAGTTGTTTTAATACATACTGTTATTTTTTTTACTAGTGTTTGATTTTAAATGTTCTTAACCACCCTGGGTGTGTCTTCATGGCATGTGTTATTTCAGTTTAAAGAATTCGAAATAAAAGAAACGGAACAAAGCTGTCCACACGACTTGCAAGTTGATCCGGTTCCGATGGCAGCCTTAACGCGGGATCAATACTCAGAGTCCACATGGCAGCATTGTCCTCCTGCCCATTGCCCACACTCTCTCCTGTGATTGGTTTTCCCTGCCAGGATCCCACCCTCCCTTCTCTTTGCGTCATTCCCTGCCCAATCCACCCTCCCCCTTTCCAGCAGCAGCAGCATCCATCCATCCATCCATCCATCCACCCATCCATCCTGGCGCTGCGGCGCGGGCGGCTTCGCCCTGGGGCTCCTCGTTGCCCAGTGGCAGAGCCGCTCCGCCGCCACTGCCACGTTCTCGGCGCCTTTTGCCCGGTCTGCCAGAGCGCGCTCGCAGCCCAGGCCACCCCTGCCTCCCCCCCCGGCAGCTCCGGCGCCCGCCGCGCCATCCATCCATCCATCCATCCATCCATCCATCCATCCATCCATCCATCCATCCATCCATCCATCCATCCATCCATCCATCCAGGTGGGCACACTGAGCCCGCCTGCCCTCTCGCCCACCCCTCGGCTCTCCTCCTCTTCCTGCCTCGCGCCGAGGGAAGAGCAGCCGGCGGCGGAGGCGGCAGCGGTGGCATCCATCCATCCATCCATCCATCCATCCATCCATCCATCCATCCATCCATCCATCCATCCATCCATCCATCCATCCATCCATCCATCCATCCATCCAGGCGCTGCGGCGCTGGCGGCTTCTCCCTGGGGCTCCGCCGCCGCTTTCCCCCCGCTTTGCCGCCACTTTGCCCCGCAGAGGAGGAGAGCCAAGGGGTGGACAAGAGGGTGAAGGGGGCTCCTCGCTTGCTCTTCCCCCCGTGGCCAGGAGGGAACTCCGAGAGCGGGGAAAGTTCCCCGGGGACTCCCTTTTCCTTTCATTTTGAAATTTCAGAACTGCGCAAAAGTGAAACTTCAACTTGCTACAGTATCTTTGGAGGTAGTGGGTGGATTCTTTCAATAAAGCCAACTCTTCTTCCTCCATGAAACCAGATGGGTAACCTTGGGCTAGTCACAGTTCCCTTCTGAGCTCTCACAGCCGCCCCCCCACCTCACAGGGACCGAAGCTGGATTAAAACCTTGGCTTGTGGTCACACCTAAGGTTTAATTTAGCTTCACTCCACCTTCAGAGTGAGAGAACACATCAGCAAAGTGACCAGTAGTTTTCTTTCCACATTATCTAGTCTAAAGGTGGATTTTCTGAGTTATTAACCCTGAAAGAAAACCAGCTTGTCAGTTTGCTGGTGTATTCTCTCACTCTGAAAGTGAACTGAAACTGGATTAAACCTTAGGTGTAACCACAGGCAGAGGCAAAGTAGCCTCTGAAGGGGGCTCAAAGCGGCTGACAAACCTTCTGTTCTCACCCTTCAGGGGACTCAAAGCGGCTGACAAGCCTTCTCACCCTTAAGGGGGCTCAAAGCGACTGACAAACCGGTTCTCACCCTTAAGGGGGCTTAAAGCAGCTGAGAAACCTTCTGTAATCACCTGTTAAAGGGGGCTCAAAGCAGCTGATAAAGAAAATGAATGGTCACTTTGCTGATGCACAGGAGCAGCAGCAATGGCAAAGAAGGGGGGAGGAGGGCCACAGCTTTTAAAATACAGGCTCCAGGGCTTTCCTTTCCCTGTTTTAAAGTTCCGAACCTTCAAAGTCCTGAAATTGCGCAAAACTGCAACACTGTTTTTAAGGTGTGAAGTGCTTACATTGATACAGTGTATCTTTAAGGACTGGAAGTTTATAGTGGGTGTTTGAGGGTGGATTTTTTCAATGAAGGAAACCCTAAACATGACGTGCTTCTAATACGTTCAGCCATTGGTTACAGTGCGATTGGGGGGGGCGGGACAGCCTTAACACGGAATCTCATCCCGGAACGATACTGTCCACACAGTAAAAAATTAAACACGTGTCAAGGGCATGTTCTGGAGTGAGGCCTGTTGAGATCAGGATTTATTTCAAATCGGGATAACGTCGTTTAACACGGAAATACCGTATTAAGCCGAAGTGACGTGTACACGGCCCGAAATCAAAACGTTTTGAATTCGAGATAACGACGTCGTGGGGATGCGGCCCCTGAGAACTCTGGGTATAGGGCGTGATAAAAATGCAAATAAACAAATAGATAAAATAAATAAATGTGGCCCATGTCTTTGAAAGCTCTTTTAGAGTCTGATTGCATACAACTTATAATACATATCAGAAAAATGTTCACAACATAGTGTTGAAACAGAAATGTGTGAATTTGCAGCTGCGTGTATCTGGTATCTATTGCGCTCTGTGGCATTTGTGCTGAGTGCTTTGCTTGCCAATCTTTCACCATGGTAGAGGCAGGGCAAGGGTGCGTTAAGGGTGGGTGAATGGGCATGGGTTTACTGCTGCTGTCCACCAGTTGAGATTGGTGGCCTTACAAATAGGATGGTTCAACTGGGATTGGGTGTCACCTCCTGTTTGGCACAAGTTTTCCCTCCTCCTCTAAATATGTGCTTAAGGGGATATAATACTGAATCAGTTTGGTCTAGTGCTTAGGGAGCCGGACTCTCATCTGGGAATAGTGGGTTTGATTACACCCTCTCCCCAAAAGCCAGCTGGGTGACCTTGGGTGAGTCACAGCTCTCTTCTGAGCTCTCACAGCTCCACCTACCTCAGAGGGTGTGGGGAGACTAGAAAGTTTTGTCAGCTGCTTTGAGTCCCCTTAAATGGGTGAGAAAAGTGGGGTAGAAAAGCTAACTCTTCTTTTTATGCGTAAGTGGACACAGTAATTTATTTTGTGCTTAAGTAAATTCTGCATATTCCTATACAGCACTTATGTACTTAAACATGTAATTAAAAAACAAACAAGAAAATAGCACCTGATTGACAGCTTGTGTGGACAAATCAATGCATTTTTGAGGAAAACCATTTCCAACATATGTAATGTGCTTCCAGTGTGTTCAGTGTGAATTCCCTTCTTGTGTGACTCACAGACAAGCACATTGACCGTGCAAATGTTACATCCCATGTGGTCTCCCTAAATGAATATTACAAATGGATTGGTTTAAAAATGAATTTAAACTGCAAGCTAAGCCAACAGTGTGACTAAGTTCTTAAAATAGTTGAACAATCTGCATCAGCACCATACAAATGGAAGTGCTACTGAGTTTGGTCTAGTGCGGTGATGGCCAACCTATGACACGCGTGTCACAAGTGACACGCCAAGCCCTTTTGGGTGACACACATGGCCATCCTGGCACCTGGGCATGTAGTGCTTGCTTGTTTGTGAAGTATACAAAATACCAACTTTCAATTGAAGATTTAGCAACAAACGTCATTAATGTAAAGAATTATTGGTTTTTGCTTTTAATAAAATACATATATCAAAAATATAACTTTTTTACTAGAGCCACAAATATCACAAAATTATGGATATTTCTAGATGTGACACAGCACCCGAGTTAAGCTAGGTTTTCTTGTGAATTTTGACACACCAAGCTCAAAAGGTTCACCATCACTGTTAGGGAGCCGGTCTTTTATCTGGGAATACCGGGTTTGATTCCACACTCCTCCACAAGGCCAGCTGGGTGCCCTTGGGCTAGTCACAGCTCTCTTCTGAGCACTCATAGCCCCACCTACCTCATAGGGTGTCTCTGGTGGGGAGAAGAATATGAAGCTTTGTTAGCAACTTTGGGTACTTTTCTCACCCCTTAAATGGGTGAGAAAAGCGGGGTAGAAAAGCCAACTCCTTCTTCTTCTTCTTCTTCTTCTTCTTCTTCTTCTTCTTCTTCTTCTTCTTCTTCTTCTTCTTCTTCTTCTTCTTCTTCTTCTTCTCTTTAAAGGGTTGCATGAACTCTGTGGCTGAGTCACCTATCCACTAAATCGGATGATAATAGTGGTTAGCTCCAGGTTGCATCTGGATAAAACCAGAACTTTTGTGCCTCCATCTGCTGGGCATCTCTGAAATGTGAAACACACAGCACGTTCTTCTTTGACTGGTAGTGCTTGGCATCTGATCAAAGAAAGGGATTTGTTTTGTGTTTCAGACTTCATAATAGCCCAACAGATCTGCATTCAGGACTGTTGTTACACCATCACAAGAAAGTCCATTCTAGGATGGACAGGGAACTCAGGCTGTTTCCGGGCTGTTCTGATCTGGTCACACCTATCTTAGATTGAGGGCTGGTCAGCTTGGGTGGCCCTCTCTGGTTCTGAGCCCCAGGCTACACTTCATAAGAGCAGAGGGCATGGAGAGATGAGGTGAGGCTGCTCTTCCTGGATCCAGGACATGTGACACATCTAGGCTTGCTTTTCTCATGCAGGGTTGGAGATGTCAATGGTTGGCCACTACCACATTGAAACTTAATGGGTCCAGTGCAGGAGAGGGACCATTGGACTGGACTGGACTGTAGTTTTGCAGAAGGGAGGCAGAGAGACTGTGTCATCCCAGAGACATCTTTCCCCATAGCTCTCCACCCACGTCTCCACACTTTTGCAGCAGAAGTGGTCTCAGTGCTAGGGTAATCCACATGCTGGATAGCCCCAATTGGGGAAGGAAAGTCTGCAGCAAAAGTGGAAATGGACAGGTGGTGGCCTATATTTGGATAAAATGTAAGGTGTGACTGCCACCCAGATCTGCTGGTACTGGCCACCTGGGGCCCCTCCCCTGGTTTCCTTTGTATCTCTCCTGATAGGAAGAGATGCAAAGGAGGCTGTGCTTGGAGGCATGAGGTGTAGATGTAGAGCAGTTAGAACTGGAACTGTAATTGTTCCAGGAAATGCAGACACTGCAGGCAGCAGCACTTTTGGATTTCTCCTAAACCAGTGATGGCTAACCTTTTGAGCTTGGTGTGTCAAAATTCACAAGAAAACCAAGCTTAACTCGGGTGCTGTGTCACATCTAGAAATATCCATAATTTTGTGATATTTGTAGCTCTAGTAAGAAAGTTATATTTTTGATACATGTATTTTATTAAAAGGAAAAATGAATAATTCTTTACATTTGCTAAATCTTCAATTGAAAGTTGGTATTTTGTACACTTCAAGAACAAGCAAGCACTACATGCCCAGGTGCCAGGGTGACCAGGTGTGTCACCTAAAAGGGCTTGGCGTGTCACCTGTGACACGCGTGTCATAGGTTGGCCATCACCGTCCTAAACAATAAATGTGCATATTTTCATGGATAGGTAGATGGATGGATGGATGGATGGATGGATGGATGATAAGATGATAAGATGATAGGATGATAGATGACAGATAGATGACAGATACAGATTGATAGACATAGATGATAGGTAGACTGTAATTTTTTAATTGAGGTCTGAAAGTAAGGTAATGTAACTCCATACTAATTCTCTTTGTTGAGTTCACTGCTTTCCTTCCATACCATTTATATTTGTTTATGGCAAGTAATTTGGAATAAAGATAGAATAGTAAGCAGTAGCCCAGCAACTCTAATGATTTCCAGCCCGGGAACTGAGGATGGTTACCAGCTGGGGAAAAGGAAGAAGCTCTGTTGTCTTATGCAAGTGCTGCTCTAAGCTATGAGATTCTATTTCCATAGGAATAACATCCTTATCTACGGACGACTGGAGATAGTAGGAATAAACGGGATATTTTGCATGCAAGCCATAGTGCAACCAATCAATAACTATTCCTAAGACATTCCTGTCTGAAATGTGACATACATTTTTGGGTAGCACTGAGACTGAAAGGCTGTGCTGAATTTTCTTTCCTTTTGGAGTAATGTCTATGGCTCCCTCCAGATGGTGAGAGGAAAATGCAAGATCTCATTGGGATCATGCAATTGCTTTTTGTCATCTCTGCCAGATGGCAGGGCAAATTCATGGGGTGGCTTACAATATTCCTATGTTTGGCATTGCTCCTGCAATGGTGCATTGCATAATCAGATATTATGGTGACCCAGAAGTGTTGGCTGCCATTTTATGGCAGGATTTGGCACTGGGAGCCCATGGGTGCCATCTCCAAGATGGTGAATCACATGAAAAAGCATCCAGACTGGCAAGTCCTTTCTTTTTTAAAAATGTAAAATCCAGGATGGGAGTTGATTTTCCTGCAATAATGTCATTGCAGGATACCACCCAGATATTCCAGGTCTATGCTGGGATTGCCATGGACATGTGTGGCAATCCCAACATAAACCAGGGGTAATACTGGGTTTTAGATTCTGTCTCTGGAGGCAACCTATGCTATGTTTGAACTGTCCAAGGTCCTGTAAATTTTGCACTGTACTATTTAATGCCGTGATAACTTCAAAGAGCTTTCTGATACCACGGTCCTTTCTGCACTTGGCCTTATTCTGGTATATATCTTAAGATACCGGCCTGCTAACCACAAGCTAATGCAGACTATGGCAGGCCTCATCTGGGGCCTTCCATAGTCTGCACTAACATGCAGATAGCAGGTCCCTATTCTGGGATATATTCCGGAATAAAGCCCAGTGCAGAAAGGCCCGAGGTCACGCTAGTTCATGTGCTGCTTTTGCTTCTGCTCTAGGGCTTCATCGTACAGAATCTTTCTTAACAAGAGAACACAAGTGTTTGGAAGAGAAAATAGGAGTTGGCTAAGGATGCAGAAGGACAGTGTTGTTTATGGGTTTTTTCCACTTACCCCCCTTAATCCGGATCTAAGATGATCTGGATCTAAGAAATGGGTCCTTCAACTGATCTGAATTTAGAGGATCCAAATCTAAGGAAGTATCAAATGCATCTCACATAGGCAGTGTGGCACCCAATAGCAATGGGTGCTAGGCAAGCTTGCAGTGGGAATGCCAGACAACCCACGTGGAGCATCTTGGGGGAGACGTCCATCATGCCACTGTTTTTGTGGGAGGGCACATCTAATCCAGATTTGATGCCTGAAGACCGGATTGTAGACCCCTTTAATGGAGTCCACAGGAAATCTGGATTATAGGTCCTGAAGGACCCATTTAAGCTGGATTTCCCTAGTACAGGTGTGAACAAATCAGGTTCTATTGGGGTCTGCAGTGGAAACGGGGTCTTCCTGCTCTGAGCTTAATGGGTTCTTATTGGGTCCCTAAAGGGTACTTAATGGGTACTTTGTGCTAGTGGGGAAAAAACCCTATATCTGCCATTTTGAGATTTAGTACAGTGTACATAAAGTGAGTCTGAGGTTCCCTGGCATGCAGAAGTGTGCTATATTAGTATTAAAGCAGTTGAAATCTTGGACTAGGAAAACTTCCTGTGGACAGCTGGCATGGAGAGGGGTGAAGGTGTGGATTTGGCGCCTTCCATGGAGATGGGGAGGGATAGAGGTGAAGCTTGTTCTTTGAGGGGCTGAAGTGGAAACTCTGCAAGCAAATTGGTGGAAAGCTTGTGTTTTTCTGTTATCACATGGAAGTTTCCCAAGGTCGTACCAAAAATCTGTGTTTGTTTTCCTTGGCAGAGGGATGATACTAGTTCCAGCAAATGGGTGATGCAAAATAATTGCTGCTTGGCATGAGTGCTCACTGCTGCCCTTTAAATCCTCCTGACAAAGCAGGTGGCCACCGTGGGTGCTTTTGACGCTCAGATGAAATGATCGGGGAAATGGCATGAGGATGGAGCCCAGATATATATATCCGTCTGAACTGAATCACTATCAAGGCTGTAGAATGAGAGTTGAAGTAGTCGTAGTCGTAGTAGTCGCAGTCGTAGTCATAGTAGTAGTAGTAGTAGTAATTAAATGATGATGATGATAATGATAATACTTTATTGATTAGTCAAATATAAATGCAGGTAAAAGGAAAAAGAAGAAAGGGAAAAACACATACCCTAAAAGCAATTAAAATGCTGTGATTAAAAAGAGGGAGTCAGTGAATATATTTGTCGTCCCGGCTCTTTTGTTCTGCGCTATGCTGGCAAGTTTCAATCTTCTGATTTTATTAGACTTCTGCAGGAAGAGTGCTGCCTGTCTGGTTGTTTGTGGATTTGATCCTTGTAAAAGGAACGGCAGTTTAGCTTGGAAGGCCAATGGTTCCTTGTCTTCAGAAGTTAGATATTTGTTCCTTGTCACTGTACACAAGCCACAAGTAAATAATATGTAGGCTGTATTTTCAGCCTCAGTGGTGCCACAGTTCTTTCCTCAAGGCTGTCTGATAGAGCTAAAGAAAAAACAGGACTAAGAACATTTCATAACTGGGAAGGACATGGAGTCACTCGCTGGATGGGCATCTGTGCACCAAGGATGGCACCTATGGGTGTTTTTCCATTTTTGCACCCATTTAGGACCCATTTGGGTGTGAGCCGGATGATCCCATTTCCACCACGGCACCCATTTGGGACCCGGTTGTTTCCCCTGCTGAGGGGGAAATCCGGATCTAATGGGTACATTTTGGCCTTTAATCCGGATTTTCTGTAGACCCCATTAATGGGGTCTACAATGAGGTCTTCTGCCAGAAAATCTGGATTAAAGGGAGCCTGTTTCCACTGGAAACAGGCAATGGGGTCCAAAGGAGGCGAGGGGGAGGGGATGCACCCATTGGGCCCCCCCTAACCCTAGGCTCCGAAGTCACTTTGAAGTCATTTCGAAGTCTGTGCAATGTAGCTCTGGAGTGCCTTTGAAGTCTGTGCTGATCTTCGGAGTGAACTTCGGAGTGACTTCGAAGTCACTCCAAAGTGACTCCAAAGTCATTTCGAAGTTCACTCCGAAGATCAGCACAGGCTTCAAAGGCACTCCGGAGCTATTTTGCACAGACTTCGAAATGACTTCGAAATGATTTCAAAGTCAATTCGAAGTGGATTTGAAGACTGCCCCCCCCTGCCCCCTGAAACACCTGGGGTAACGGACTGACCCCTTGGGGGTTGATCCGGATTCCCCACATGGGTGCAAAGCTGTTTCCACAGCAGGGGTGTTAGCACCCATTGCTAATGGGTGCTACACCTCCCGTGGAAACACATTGGGTGCTTCCCTTAATCCGGATCTACTAGATTCGGATCTAAGGGCTGCGGTGGAAAAACACCCTATGATCACCTGGCCTTCAGGTTGGGATCTGCCACTGCCCTTGAGACACCTTTTCTCATGAATTTGCCTAACTCTTTCTTAAAGCCATCCAGGCTGGTTGCTGTTACCACCTCCTCTGGCAGCAAATTCCGTAGACCGATGACCCTCTGGGTGAAGAAATACTTTGCCTTTTCAGCCCTAACTCTCCTGCCCACCAGTTTCATAACATGCCCCCTGGTTCTAGTGTTTATGAAAGAATTTAAAAAGTCTCTATCCATTTTTTCTACACCAGGCATGATTTTATGTAGTTCAGTCAGGTTCCCTCTTAAACGGTCTTTTTCAGTTCTGAAGAGGCTCAGAGGCTGCAGCCTGAATTCATAAGGGAGATGTGCCAACCCCTTGATTATTCTGGTTGCCCTTTTCTGTCTCTCTTCCAGTTCTACAATATCCTTTCTGAAGTGTGAGGACTGGATCTCAGTGCCTGTGTCAGATATTTAGAGCCCAAATACCAAATAATATCTGCAACAACCAAATCCAGCACTGAGAAGGAACAACAAATCTTCCTCTTCCTTTGGTCCAGCCTGTTATGGGGTTTGCTAGAACTCTGTAGGTTTCAAGTAAAGCTTATGAGTTGGCATGTGGCATGAGTTTACCTGGGCCTGCCTGCACTTCAGTAGAGGTGGCTTCAAAGTACTTTAAAGAGCTTTCAAATGGTACTTTGGTAAGTTCTGGCTGTTTTGGTTGTATGCATTGTGTTAATCCATAAAACACACCATTTCCTTTGTGTAGATGTGGTCCAAGGGTACTGAGCCAATAATTTGTTGTTGGATACCTCTGAGTCATGGCAGAGTCTTGGTTGACTGTATGGGTACCTCTCTTGGGCCCTTGATGCAGTTTTCTTAGCAGAGTTATAGAAGTGGTTTGCCATTACCTGCTTCTGGGGAGAAGGTGAGGATAGAATCAGCGGCCTGCTGCTTTCCAGGCTACTTGCATTACCACAAAGCGACAACCATAGTTAACAACAAAAGTGTTGGAAAAAAGCTGAGATTGTCTTTAATTTTGCTACGTTATGCTTTTGTCACTAGATGGCAGAGAGAAATGAGTGCTTTCCAGAACTGATGATGTGTTAATATCCTCCCCCTGCAGTGTTGAAATTGTCAGTTGATAAACCTTACTAATTTCTACCATAGTGTCTGTTTCCCTGCTATAATGAAAGAATATATATCTTCTTCATTATATACCAGCTTATTCTACAAGAACTTTTATTTATAAGGGGTGTACAAATTCCACATTTTTACTGAGCAAGCAGATCTTCCCTCAGAGGGACTAGGGGTGTGCACGGATGCAATTTTTGGGATTTGATTCAATTCAATTTGATTTGAATTGAATCATCAAAAATTCTATTCGATCCAAATGTTTAAAATTTGAATTTAACCAAATTTGAATCTATTTGTTTGAATTTCTTATTCAAATTTGCACTTACAAATGTTGGCAACATTCATAGATGCCCATACGCATCTCCCCTGGGTCCATACAGATCCGTACATATCCATATGCATCCTGTAGTCATCCTGTAGGGATCCGTACAAATGTGTACGGATGCGGGAAAGATGCGTACACATATGAATGTCCAAATAATTTGAACTAATAGATCCGAAATCCGAATCAGATCTTTAAATTTGAATTTGAGGACATCTGATTCAAATTCGAATGTTGAAATTCGGTCAATTCAATCAAATTTTGAATGCATTTGAATATTGGTGCATAAGACGGACTGATGGCTTTCTCCATTCTCTCTGTCTGCGTGCCAGTGTGAGGGAGAGATTGAAAGAGATTGAGAGAGAATAGTTTGGAGATGCCTTTGCGAAGAAGATTAATTTCCACAAGGAAGTATTACAGACCATATCCTTCTAAGAATCAATTAGTGATTTTTTGTGTGTCTTGACTGAGCAGGTTGGCTGAGCAACACCAGGGTCAAAAAGTGGGCACCCCCCCAATATATGCAGCTGCTCACTACTTAAGGGCATTCTTCTTTTCTCATTCTGTATGTTTCACTTCAGGGCTTACTAACATGTGCATAATCTATTATGTTTGGTAGGGGTCAGTTTTCAAGTGGGTTTGCATAAAAACTGCAGCCTTATAGGCAGCTTTTGCATTGTGCGCATTGGTGAGGAATGCAAGGCATAGCTCCAGGCAAGAATCAAGGGATCTGAGCCAGGAAAGGAAAGGTAGTGATGGGAACAGCCCTCACAACCACCCTGACGTTGGAGGCTGAGAATGAAAGTTCCCTGGCTTCCAAAGCTGCAGGATGGGGAGATTTTTGTGGCATGCTGCAAAAGGCCCATTTCCAGGGCTGTTTCTAGAACACAGTGAAATTGCCCCAGGATGCACAGAGAACAGATGTGCATGAATTTTTTTTGCACTTGAATTTGAGTCGATTCAAATATCCAAATGTTCGATTCAATTTGAATGTTTAGAATTTGAATGCAACTATGGGTGTTTTTCCACCGCGTTCCTTTAATCCGGATCGAAGAAGATCCAGATCTAAGGAATGGGTACATTCCTTAATCCGGATCTAGTAGATCCAGATTAAGGGAAGTACCCAATGTGTTTCCATGGGTGGTCTAGCACCCAATAACAATGGGTGCTAGCCTCCTTGCTGTGGAAACACCGGAGAACCCATTTGGAAATCCGGATCTACCCATGAGGGGTCTGCTTGTCACCCCAGGTGTTTGGGGAGGACAGGGGGTGCAATCTCTGAAGTGGCTTTGAAGTCATTTCGAAGTCATTTTGAAGTCACTTCGAAGTCTGTGCAGAACAGCTCCATTGAAGTCTGTGCTGATCTTCGGAGTGAACTTCGGAGTGACTTTGGAGTCAATTCAAAGTTCACTCTGAAGATCAGCACAGACTTCAAAGACGCTCTGGATCTATTTTGCACAGACTTCGAAGTGACTTCGAAATGACTTCAAAATGACTTCGAAGCTTAGGTTTTGGGGCTCCCCCCATGGGTGCCCCCTCCCCCTAGCCTCGTCTAGACCCCATTGCCACACAAGCATGGAAACAGGCTCCCTTTAATCTGGATTTTCTGCCTGAAGACCCCCTTGTAGACCCCATTAATGGGGTCTACAGAAAATCCGGATTAAAGGCCGGAAAGTACCCATTTGATTCGCATTTCCCCAGCAGCAGTCGAAACAATCAGGTCCCAAATGGGTGTCGTGGTGGAAATGGGATCATCCGGCTCACACCCAAATGGTCCTTAATGGATGCAAAAATGGTTACTTTCTGACAGTGGAAAAACACCCATTATCTGATTCAAATAGAATACATTTGAATCTATTTGTTCGTATGTTAGAATCTGAAGATACGAATGTCGACAACATTCATATGTGTTATACGTATCTGTATGCATTTTGTACGAATCTTGTTTTATCCATGTGCATCCCATTTTTGCCCCATACTATCAGCGCAAATGCTGATAGAGCCCTTCCAGTTTCCCGCAATTACTTCACCCCACGTCAACAACATAAAATGCAGTAAAATTTGTTTATATTTAGGGATAGTGTCTAAATCTGGAAAGAGGTGTAGGAGGCAAATCTCAGGAGAAAATTTGAATGGGAACTGAATATATTCTCGACATTCATTTTCCAGCAATGACCATTGCCACCACACAACTAGAGGGTTCCTTGGGAGGTATGACCTCCCAGAGGCCACTCTACTGAGCAGATGCCACGTTCCCTTGCATTCCTTTGTATTCCCCAGAGGTAGCTAGCCCAACCCACAACTGACAATAGCTGTTTGGAGGCTTCATAGTGCCCATGGACCATTAGTTGATCTCATCACCCAAATGGGCCCAAAATGCTATGTACCTAGAGCTGTACCCAGAACTGCAAAAGACCACCCTCTGAATCACTTGCTGATCTGCTGCCAGTTTGGAGTTAAATTTAAATGGTTTTGTAGTTAGGTGATTTTGCATCTGTGTTCAAAACAAGCATGCCAAAACACACAGAAGTATTCTGATTGGCTGCTGGGGGAAGAGATGGGAATATTTGTCTGATTTTAAATGTTGTTATCCACCCTGAGACCTTTGTGTATAGGGCAGCATAGAAATACAACTAATAAATATATAATAAAAAAAAAGGAAGAGAAATGGAATGGGATATTTTGGAAGAGTGTATTTTGGCTGGTAGGTTCCCTAAAGAACATCACCCTAGGGATGTACAAAAGGCCATCTCAAATGTTTTTAGGGACATTCAAGATTATGTTGCCCCTCTACACCTGGGCAGTAGGTGCAAAATGAAGCCCTCATTCAAAATAATGTTTTGCACATGCCAACACCACTCACACTGACAATTCCATTTTCCATTTCCATTTTTATTTCCAAATTTAAATGAATGAATGCAGAATGAATAAAAATGCTCGAGGCAGTTTACGACAAGCAGAAACAAACTTCATAAATAAAAAACTCGTTATACATTGTAATACACGATACATTATAAAACTACAGACCCTAGCAAATGATTATTTTTAAAATTAAGAACATAAGAACATAAGAGAAGCCTTGCTGGATCAGGCCACAGCCCATCTAGTCCAGCATCCTGTCGCACGCAGTGGCCCACCAATGCTCATGGGCATCTCAAGCAGAGACAAGGACAAACCTTCTCCTGTCTAGAATCCCAGCAAATGGCCTTAGAAGTGCCCCGGTCCACCCCCCCACCCCCAGCCTGAAAGATGCACCTAGGCTTTCATTCTAGAAGCCATTGATACATCTGTTGTCCATAAATTTGTCTAACCCTTCCTTAAAGCCATCTAGACTGGTAGCTGTCACCACCTCTTCCGGCAGCAAATTCCATAAACGGATGACCCTCTGGGTGAAGAAATACTTCCCTTTGTCGGATCTGACTCTCCTACCCATCAGCTTCATAGAGTGCCCCCTAGTTCTAGTACTATGTGATAGAGAAAAGAAATTTTCTCTATCCACCTTTTCTATACCATGCATAATTTTATATACTTCAATCAGGTCCCCTCTTAAATGTTGTCTCTCCAGACTGAAGAGGCCTAGACGTTGCAGCCTGGTTTCGTAAGGGAGGTGTTCCAGACCCTTGAATGATTCACAAAACCTTTGGTTCCGATTTGTGTCCTTTTAACTTGGACCTTTGGCTGCACCCACAAGGTAAATATGGGGCATTCCTGAGGTGACTCTGGGGCCTGGTATGCAAATCTGCCCACCTCCACATCAGAAGGAAGTACATATGGCACCGTGCCAGGAAGCAGGTAGGTTAGATAGCCTAACCCTCCCCACACATGTGCTTCCTTCTGATGTGGGCGTGGGCAGATTTGCATACCAGGCCCCAGAGGCAGGGAGAACTCCTGCACACGTAGCCCTGCATCTAGTGAAGAGGCAGTTCCACACAATGCGGACAACCTGTACAGTAGTTTCCCCGTCTTCTTCACCTTTTCACCAAGTGTGAAAAGGGTCCTCATAGAAAACGCTGCTCAAGACTGACCCCTATTATCTTCGAAGCCACACTGCGGTTCCATCATCTCCATCCCATTTCCATCTGATAACTTCTGGCTCGGTTCTGACAGAGTCAAGTGGATTAGATTAGTTGAGGCTTGAGCCTTAACAATTTCGCTCTGTTATTTTTGGGGCATACAGACTTTATGCTCTGATTATGATCTGATTTCCACCGGTGCGAATCAAAAGCAAAACAGAACAAAGCCAGAGAAGGTATTATTATTCAGGATGAAGTAAGAACATAGTGACGCATGAGCTTGCCTGCTAAACCCATGGCTCACAGGGGAGGGAATGTGTTTTTCAACCTTCTCCTGGCAGAAATCCATTGCATTGCCAGGCTGTTGGATCCTTCTTCTCCCTGAGCCATTTAATTCTGACCAGTTACCTTTAACATCTCTGAACATAAAACTATAGAGTACTGTCTTAGTATATCCAGGACAGGGTAATGGCTCAAACTGTTAAAGCAGAGTGGACAGGCTTTTTCAGCAAGAGGGTTACATTCCCATTATCCAGGTGGGTGATGCCACACAGATGCATAGCATCAGAAAAGGAACATGGCCATAAATGCACAGCATTAAAGAAGAGCTCCACTAATGTAGTGCTGTTATTTGATAAGAAAAGGGAAGAAGCTACGGCTCCACTGACCGGATCCTGCCATTGTCTAGAGTTTCACAGTGCTTTAAGCGTTGTTTTACATCAATTCACAAACCAGTTTGAGATATTGTATCGAACTTCGTATAGAAACGTTTTTAATAAATTGCTTTATTGTGCACTACCACCAAGTCCAGGGCAGTCCCTGCTGACTATATGGACAAATCCATGCATTTTGCTTGGTGGATACGTGGTCTTTTTCCTCAGGAGATGTCAGAGATCGAACCTGAAACCCTCCACTTTCCAGGCAGCTGCTCTGCTGGCGAGGCTGTATTCAGACATAACTCAGAGGTGGCTTAGGGGGACAGTGTGTGGGCCAACATGTTCCCAACATTTCTCTCACCCACCTTTTCTAACACAGAATGTTCCAGAGAGGATGGCGGAACAGACTGGTGTGTGAATGATCCCACCTCAAAGCCTTCTATGAGGTGCCTCAGAGGTGCTTTATTTTGCTGTGTCTGATCACAGCTGTAGTATCAGAGATTCCCCGGCCTAGTGGTTAGGGAGCTGGAGTCTTATCTGGAAATACCGGGTTTGATTCCGCCCTCCCCCATGAAGCCAGCTGGGTGACCTTGGGCTAGTCACAGTTCTCTTCTGAGCTCTCTCAGCCCCACCTACCTCACAGGGTGTCTGGTGTGTGGGGAAGAACAGAGAGCTTTGTCAGCCACTTTGGGTCCCCTTAAATGGGTGAAAAAAGCAGGGTAGAAAAGCCAACTCTTCTTGTTCTTGTTGTTCTTCAGAAAAATCATGTATGAGTCCAGAGGCTGATTCACATTTAGGCCTGTAGTTCACAATAGGTGAACATCTGGGCCAGCGCATCTGCACTTGCAGGAGACGCTTAGAGCCCTTCAATGGCCTCCTGCCTTCCCAGATATTCACCTATCGTGAACTAGCTGTGGTGCATGAAATCCATGCGACTGGAACTTAGCAAGTGTCCAGCCAGAGACCATTCACACCTCTGCCAGCTGGGGAGGTCTTTGGAGCTGCCATGCAAGCATGTTGGCAGGTCCAATGATCCCCTGATGCAACTGTGACTGTGCAGAGCATCAGCATTGTCATAGTTATGGGGCTGATGTATAAGTAGTCATAGAGGGTGCTGCACTCAAGCTGGTGGTGCCCAGAAGAGGACTGGCCTAGGGATCAATCACAGGTAAGTGATCAATCGCATGTGGGGGGGGGGTTAGGCTATAATTGATTGGTGATTGCAAGTGCAAGGGCCAGTCAACATTCATTCATTGCATACCTTTCCTGTCCATGGGACGGGAAGGGAAGTGCAAAATTATCTCAGGTCCTGACTTCTTTTGGGCTATGCAGAACGTGACATGAAGGCTGCCCCATCACCCCCTACAGAGTTCTAGAAATCACAAGGAGCCTCATTTCTTGAAAGGAAAAAGAAAAGAAGAAAACTAAATCTCCCGTGCCTCTATTTCAAACAGGATGAGTAGGAAAAGCTGGCAGTTATTAAACCTAATGTATAAGATGACATAAGTGTAGTCAGAATAAATGTATGTGCCTCAGTTGCAAATGGCGTTAATTTTTTCCACATGTTGCCCTGGCAAACCCAAGATCTGAGTGTCAACAATGTCATCAACAGAGGGAAACTTTAATTTGACAGTGGTTTTGATGTTCCACAGATCAGGAAAGGTGTATTCAGAAAACAGAATCGTGAATGAGACTTAGAATTTAGCTTCGGAGAGGTGATGAAAGATTTAAGTAATGCCCCCGCTTTTACAACTGCTGATCACTAACTTCTTTTAAACCTCAGTTTCACTGCATTTTGATCACGTAATATAGGTGTTATTGTAAATTCATATCCTGTAAATTTGCATCACATTATTTTTGTTGAAGTATCACCAAAGATCAGTCCTGAAGGAAGGGTAATTATCGGTGATGTTGCCTCAGAAAAATTGCTTGAGAGTTTTCCTTTATGGAGAGCCTGGTGTGAAATTTGATATTCATGTCAACAGCAATTCTGAAACCATTAGGGGTAAGTGAAAAAGATATGTATATTCAATTTAAGCAGCAATCCAGGGGGATTTTAAATGAGCGCAAGCCATAATTCAGACTCTAGAGCTACAGCAAGCATTCTCTGATTTTGATATTCATTTCAAAAATAGTACATCTAATGCAGTCAAGCAAGATCATGTCATTTGATTTCACATGACCTTCCTGATTTTGTTTATGGGTTTCCATAACATCTTCTTCTTAGGAGTTCTCTGCAAAGTCAACATGTCGTCTCAGTCAATAAAATGGCGGTAATTGTGGAGGCTAATGAGCCAGTGGGAACAGAGAGGGGAGAGAAGAAGTAGAACAAAGGCACACAAAAATTATTGGGACACTGAGCATCAGGATGATCTGAACATGTTTGCAGCAAACGTTGTGCTTTCTATTGGGATGTTACCCTGTGGTTTGGAACTGTGATAGAAGAGGAAAGATGTTTGGATCAATTTTCCCTCTTTCAGTCTTTCACCTGTTTCCTCTCCTCTATACAAACTTGGCTACTTGGAATTGAGGATAAGTGAGCAATCTGAGGACAGTCCAACTTTGTATGAATTACTAGCCATTTGAACCAGTGTAATCTGTGGGTCCGTATTTACCTTACATCTGGAACAGAATCCTTTATACAGTTGGACCCCTGTATCCACTGGGAATATGTTCCGGCTCCTACTGTGGTTACCTGAAACAGTGGATAATTGCGAACAGGCCTTCTGGTTCTGGAGTCATGCAACCCCACAACCAGAAATGCTTTTCTGGCCTCCAGAAGGCCTGTTTCGGCCTCTGGAGAATGTTGGAATAGGCATGTGACACCACCAGATGCCTCCTGCCCGCCTCCCATGCGCCCCCTTACATTCTGGGGCGGCGTCCGTTGGTGTCACACATCTATTTCAACACACTATGGAGGCTGAAATAGGCCTTCTAGAGGCCAAAATAGGCCTTCTGGTTCTGGGTGCTTTCCCCTTATGGTGCCCGTGGGGGGTTGAGGGGCTGATCTGGTAACCGTGTTTAACTGAAACTGTGGTTACCAGATCAGTGGATACGGGAGTCTGACTGTAGTCAGCTTCAGGGCCTTATCAGTCCACACATTAGTGCGAATCAGAGAGGTACCTTCCATTGCTGGTACCTCTGTCTGCTTTAGATGGAGTGAAATCTCCATCAGGAGGCCCTTGATCTGCATTGCTAGGAGTTGACATCAAGGCCTGTTGGTGTATCAGCTCAGACTGGTCTGGATCACAGAAGTGTTCTGAAGGCACACCTCCATTTTCTGTACTATGAGGGGACCCATTTAACAGCACACTGAAGGGTGTGGCTGAAATGGTTTCCTGGGGCCACCACAGCTAGGAACTTTCATTCTTAACCCTTTGGAGTGGTTGGAAGCCAGCCCTGAAATTCATCTGAGATTTGGAGCCACTGCTGGTGCTGGTTTGGACTGGTATCATGATGCAGATGGTCCTGTTCTAGACCGTGCTGTTCTGTGATCTGGACCAGCCAGCAGGCTACACACCTCCCCAATTATAAAGCCTTTCCCATGGCAACACCTTCCTTGTGAACACTCTCTCCTCTAAATATTTGTAGGACACCTATAATTGAAGATGTACCTCTTTATCCAGGTTTTCCCTGTATGGTTGGTCACCCTTCCTGACCCACTGGATTTTTAATACGACAGTCAGTGGAATAGGTTGCCACAAGAGGGAGTGAATTCCCCTTCGCTGGGGGTCATCAAGGAGAGGCTGGACCTACATCTGTCTGGGATGGTTTAGGGAATCCTGCATTGAGCAGAATGACCCTAGAGGCCCCTTCCAACTCTATGATTCTAAATGTTTTTAGCCTTGTCCTTACTGTCTAGCGCTGTTCTCCCTGTCATGTCTATTGTGGGACAATCAGCTCCCAATTTGGGTTTTACCTAAAAAGCGAAAAGGAGTAACCTGGGCCCTTTCTCAATTTCACTTCCCTGGAAAAACATTCCAGGGAAGTGAAGATGGAGGATAGATCTGGTGTCTGCACTTTTGAATGCTGAATCTATCCCATACCTTACCAGCACTTCCCTACGTGTTGGTGAAATGCGAATCACCTCCATTGCGTAGGTGATCACAGGGCCATGTCAATGGCCTCAATGTGCCTGCATGGCACCATTGCCACAGCAACTGGGCAATGCAGAGCGCAACTATGCCTGCCTCTCTCATTCATGTTCTCCATTTGCGGCTCTTTCGCCCAGAAGAGGTACAAATAGCATGCAGGCTTTCCCAGCCCTCCTGGTAGTATAGATGTAGAGCAGTTATAACTGCTCTTCTGCTATACCTGTATGTGTGTGTGGGGGACTCCTGCATGTGTGTGGGGGGGACTCCTGCATCTGGGAAAGAAGTTGCAGTGAGGATGCAGTACCTGGGAGTGTCCCTAGAGTTCTCCCTGCAGGTAAGTGTGAATTTGACTCTGGTCTAGATGCCTGTTCCCATGATATGCCAATTTAGAGATGGGGCCAAACAAGGCCTAAAATTATGGCTGTGCATGTGTGCAGGGTGGTGAATGCACACATCCGGATGGATGCAACATGCCATCACAGGAGCAGGATCCAGGCAGGTAAGTACTTTTGCTTGCTCCCTGCTGTTGCCCAGTTCTCTGAGCACCGAGCTGTTTCTCTGGAATGGCTTTATTCTGGAATATTGCTAAACAGCAGTGCATCTAGATGCCGTCTGGAGGCACTGTTACAATCCACCATTCTGCAATCACAAATCTCTAGTGTTCTCTGGACAATCAGTGTCATCTGATTAGGGCTCTGGATTTTGTGCTGAACCTCTGAGAGGTACTCTTGGCAACAAATTGGTGGAGATTCTTAAGTTAATACCTCACTTCCCCACATTGTTGACTCGGTTAATGGAGTGAATCAGTCTATAAAATTCACCGGAGCTTCAAAGATTGCACCTTCCTAGCTAATAACTAATAATTAATTTCCTGTGGTAAATGTGCATATAAATAACCGTGGCTATTTGTAGTCAAGAGAATACACAATGGGAGATTCTCTGAAGGTCTGTAAATGTCTGTGTCTCTTAAATCCAAGTGGGGAATGGTTTCTCTAATCATCCATCTATTACCTGCACAAGTGTCGTAGTTTGTAGTTTTAGGCAAGAGACATTCTTAGGTTTTCCAGAAGCTGTAGGGGACGGAATCTGAAGCCTTCTGCACATGAGTGCTCCAGCACATTTATGATGTATTCGCAGTGACTGTTGGTTTAGACTTGCAGTTTCTCTTCTCTTTGTAGAGGCACAGTAAAGAAGCTACAATAAGGAAAGCGCCTGTGGGCTGCACTGAGTGTCATGTGTATGGCTGTCTGCCTGTTGGGCAGAAGACATAGGTATATGCTGAGTGCAATGAGTTCCTGACCTTCAGAATGAGGCCTTCAGAGATGCAGTACCACCACAATCCAGGGGCCTAAATGAGTAAACCCTGAAATAAAATCCATGGTGAAGCCCCTATGGTGGTTGGTTGGATTATAGGTCATCTCTCCAGCATCTTTGGCAGCCAGAGGTCTTATTCAAACTCCTTTGGTTCTTAATGGAAACTCCAGAAACGAAACTCTGATGCCCTGGATCTTTCCATTGTCTTTCCAGACAGAGGAATTCCAACTAGGGATGTGCACGAATATTCGAGGACATTCAAAATTCAATTGAATTCGTCTGTGCCACAATCCCCAGCGGTCCAGTAAGTGCCTGCCCTCCTAAGAGTAGCTGGGCCCTTTTAGGATGCTGGGTTCGTGCAACGGCCGAGTGAGTACTACAGTTTAAAAACAAAACACTGGTAGCAAGCATTTTAAACTATAAACTAGAACAAGTTTATTAAGAATAATATTTACAGAGGTGAAAGAGAAAATGGGAAAGTCTAGAAGTAAGCAGTTAAAGATTTCACAAGTCCCTGTGCATAGTAAGCTTCAAGCAATAGCGGCTTCCCTGACTTACTAACCCTCAGTTGTTTCCAGGCAGGTAAGCTTCACCCTTCCTCCCTCCCTTTGGTTTGCAAGGTATTACCCTAGCCTCCCCAAAGTTCAGCACTTAGGTTCCTCTCCTGGTCAGTTCTTCCTCCTAAGAAAAGACCAATGGTCAGCTACTGGCAATGGCTCCCTCGGGTTCAGATCTTCTCCTTCCGTCCCCTTCAGCATCAGTCCCAGCATGAAGTCACAGTCTGCTGTATTCAGAGGTTATTTATGCCTTTTCCCCTGTGGCCCTGATTGGCTGACACCTCCTGGGGGAAAACTGCTGGAATAAACTGCTGCTGGAACTCCTCCTGTCCCTTAAGCCTGATTGGTGGAAACTGCAAACTCCTGGGGGAACCTCCTCCTCAAGCTCCCAGATCCCCGGACAGCTTTCCCCTCCAAAATGCACCTGCAGCCAATCATTACACTCAGGCCTGAACAGGATTTCCCACCCTTTTCTGCTCTTTGCAGCCCCGGCTTGCAAAGAGGCTTGCAAACAGAGTTTGCAAGGGCTTTGCATTGGCAGAAAGCCATGCTTTTTGCAAAGAGGCTTGCAAGAGGCAAAGAAACATTAATGCCCATTGCAGCCTGACCCCTGAAACCATCACAGTCTGAATTTTGACTTTCAAATTTGAATCGAAAGTCCATAAATTTGAATTTAAACACTTGAATGAATTCTGAATTTTGAATCTATTTGTTTGAATTATTTGGACATTCGTATACGTTCAGGTTCATGCACGGTGAGTACTTGCATGTATGCATCTTTCCTGCATCCGTACACATCTGTATGGGATGAAAACGGGTTGCATACGGGATAACTACGGGTTGCATACGGATGTGTACAGATGCTTATGGGATGCGTAACAATGCATACGGGCACATATGAATGTTGTCTACATTCATAAGTGCAAATTCAAATTGAAAATGCAAATGAATAGATTTGAATTTGTGTAATTCAAATCATATTTGCTTAATTCGAATCAAGTTTGGGTAAATTTGAATTTGAAAGTTTCAAATCAAGTTTTCAGGTATTCAATTCGTGCACACCCCTAATTCCAACAACAAAAATGTAGTGAGTCATATTTACTTAGCATAGGGATGCTACTCCCAAGAGCACCATTTCTGTTCATCTAAAGACTGCAGATGAAAGTAGAGACGAAAATTTCGGAGCCCTTTCCCCTAGAAGAAGTCACTGGAGGGACATATAGGTGAAGACAGTCACCTAGTTTACTGAGACCAGCAACAGGGATGTGCCCATTTTTTTAAAAAAAATATTCAATTTGTATCAAATCAAATGTAAGAAAATTCATATTCATTTGAATAGATCCCCTTCAAATGTAGTAGGATTTGAATTTAATATGAATGTTCAATACTAATTCAATTGGAATCCCCACTATGAATCACATACGAATCACATATGAATCCAATACGAATTCATAAGATCCAATGATGAGGCCCTCCTGGTTGTCCCACCACCTTCAGTTGGGAGGCTGGTGGGCACCTGGGAAAGAGCCTTTTTGGTGGTGGCCCCCAGACTTTGGAATGGTCTCCCCCTTGAGGTGCGCCATGCCCCTTCCTTGTTTTCATTTAGGAAGGCTGTAAAGACATACCTATTCGCCTTGGCCTTTGGCTGAAGTGATTCTTTCTCCCCTCCAGCTACAGTTATAATCACTGTTATGCCCTATTGAGTGTAAGGCTTAAATCTGTTGAATTTTAAAGGTGTTTTTAATTGTGTGTCTTGTTTTAATTTGTACCTCATTTTAATCTGAATCTTGTTTTACTTTGTATTCTGTTTTTAATCTGTTGTTTAATTCATTGTTACCCGCTCAGAGACCTTTGGGTATGGGCTGGGATAGAAATGTATATAAATAAATAAATAACAAAGCTTTGTATGAATGTGTTGAAACGTTTGATTCAAATTTGAATGTCAGTCTTTGAATGTGCCAACATTCGATTCTAATTCAGATGTCTGAACTGATCTGAATTTGTACGAATTTTGAATGTTAAGATTATTTGTGCACACCCCTAACCAGCAAGATTGCATCAACAGCACCCTTGATTTCTTTTCAGTTGCCTGCCTTTCTTGGAATAGCCACCAAAGAACTTCTGCTGCTCTGGTTCTATCTCTCGGTTTGTGAGATGCTGAAGTCAAAAGAGCAGATGGAGATTCCAGAGTCTGTACATCACTTCCCCACTTGTTCCCCCTGACTCAATAAATGAAGTGAATCAGACTGGAAACTATAGACTGTTATTCCACTGCAGCAGTCCATCAGATGAGGAGGGGCCAGCTCTCTCTCTGTGTGTATGTGTGTGATTTTGTAAGGTTTCCTTTTTCAGCTATTTCCTTATGCACAGTATTAGGAGCTGGAAACACCCTCATTTTTCCAGGTATCACCCTCTTTTGCACCAGAAGCTGGCATAGGACATAAGAACACAAGAACATAAGAGAAGTCCTGCTGGAGCAGGCTATAGCCCATCTAATCCAACATCCCATCACATATGGTGGCCCACCAATAGCTCATGGGCATCTCAAGCAAAGACAAGGACAAACATTTTCCTGCTCTCGAATCCCAGCAAATGGCCTTAGAAGCATCCTGCTTTCCGCCCTGAAACATCTGAAAAGGGGCCTCATCTCATCAAGATGCCCCGTTACAAGACCTTCCTGACCATGTTACATCTTCATCTTTTACTAAGGCCACCTCCAGATGTTGGCCAGATATACTGCTAGGAAGTGCTAATGCAGAAAATCTTCTCTCTGTGATTATCACCTCCTAACTAGACAGTACTGTGGTCAGCGCTGCCTTTGTGTGTTTTACTGTTGTGCACATCTGGGCCTCCAGGTGTGCAGTGGCACCTTCAAACATGTGTGCACACCAGTTTCAGCCTCCGCACATGGATGCTGGAGGGAGCAATAGTTGTGGCTCCATCAGTAAAAAGCACTATTGCTGGAAGACCCGTGACCAGATCCAGAGCTGCAGTTGTGCCATGTGGATCGTTCCAGAACCAGTGCTGTAAAGGTGCCACAGGGATCCCTTCAGATCCAGAACTGCAGTGGTATCATGTGGATTCCTCCCAATCCAGAGCTGCAATGATGCCATGTGGATCCATCCAGTTGCAGGGCTGTAGTGGGTGGTACGCTTAAGAAGTTCACACCAAGTAGTCCTGTGAAGCAAGGGCCCCAGGGTCCTTCTTCTACACATACCCACACTAGCTTGAAGCACTTATGTGACTGGCCAAATCAGAAGTAAAATAAAATCTTATTCCCTGGTGGACATAACATCTTCAGCTATCAATAATCCAAGGCTGTAGTTATACCAGAATAGCAAGTTAGATTTACAGGGAGACAGGACAGGACAAGGCAACAGACTGCTATTAGAAGAAAGCACTCTTTGTGGCAAGCAAGATGTATTTCTGTTTGTATGGTAATTATTGTCTATAAATTAGTATGGTCCCTCTCTGTCTTCTTTGGTTCTTTCTGCACTGGGCCTTAATCTGGAATAGAGGCTTGCTGTCTGCATGCTAGTGCAGACTATGGAAGGCCTACCATTGTCTGCATTAGGATGCAGATGGTAGGCCCCTATTCTGGGATATAATCCCGCATAAAGCCCACTGCAGAAAGGGCCTTTGAGCAAAATGCTTCTCTCTTTTTTTAGCAGTGTGTTCCATGGTCTCTGAGCCTTAGGAATGGTTAGTCCTACTGGAAATTCTGGGTAAACCAACATGAGTAAACCAGTGCTTTGCATTTGCTGAACCTTGACCATTGTGTCTTGGGTTTTAAGGAGCAAATGATGTTCTGTAGATATCCATCAAGGTTCAGCCTAGGTTTTCCTTAAAAAACATTGCAGAAAAAAACCCACCTTGTTTCTGCAAGCTTTCAATTTAACGAATGGCTCATTTTATCTGATGTGTTTATGGATGACTAGCTTTACTGTGGATTATAACAAATGCTTAATGTGTAACTGAAACGAAGGGATGAAACAGATGTGATTCAGGGGGTCTGCACTTGGATTGCCCAACTTCTTTTTTACTACCTCAAATAAACTTTGGCATGCCCTGGTTTTGTTTGCGTGATTATTTGGT